>LR990970.1:8082198-9360099 GCA_905163465.1 Craniophora ligustri | reverse complement strand
CCGACTGAAAACCCTTCCTCACTGTTAGATAATTCAAAAACTGCCACAGTTCATACTGATGCTGAAAACCCGATCTTAGAAGTTCCTATAACCGATTTCCCCCTTAATAAATATCATAAGCAAATCGTTTTCACATTAGTCGATGACATTAAAAGCCGCCCATCAGTTTCCAAGCCGTTCGAATCTCATGTCAGGACACACATTCAAATTTCTAAAAATAACCTTGAAGAGGATATCGTGAACTCTGTTAAGGAATATATTAACCCCAAAGTAAAGACAGGCATATTAATAAAACCTCCACTGGCAATGTACGAAATAATTCCTGTTATACAAAATCATTTTAAGAGCTCATCCATGGATTTAGTATTAACAAAGTTAGAGTTAGAAAACATAAAAGATTATTTAAAACAACAGGAAATAATTCGAAATTACCATGAAGGTAAAACTAATCACCGCGGAATTAATGAGTGTTACCTATCCTTATCAAGCAAATATTTCTGGCCCAAAATGAAGGAGCATATAACAAAATATATAAATGAATGCAATATATGTGGACAGGCCAAATATGATAGAAACCCAATAAAACAAAAATTTCAAATTGTACCACCTCCAACTAGACCGTTTGAGATAGTTCATCTTGATTTATTGAGTGTTGAAACACAGAAATATCTTACAATAATTGACGCTTTTTCGAAATATGCTCAAGCTTATCACCTTAGGGATGCGACAGCAGTAAGTGTTATACAAGCCTTACTAATATTCAGCACACATCACGGGCTCCCGATAACTATTGTAACTGATAGAGGACCTGAATTCACTAATCAGCTATTCTTAGAATTTGTAAAAATACATAAAATTCAACACCACAAAATTTTAGCTTGCACCCCAAATGAAAATGGTATGGTAGAAAGGTTACATTCCACGTTACTTGAACACTTACGCGTCCTAAAATTAGAACATCGCGGAGAGTCTGTTATAAATTTAATGCCATATGCAATTCTAGGATACAACAGCTCAATACATAATTTTACCAAATGTAGACCTCTGGATATTATTACAGGACATTTGGACCCCCGTGACCCTTTAGACGTCAATTTATCAGAAAATATGCTTCAATTATATACACAAGAACATAAAACTAAAATGAAAGCAGTCTTTGAAATTATTAATAATTCCACTCTTCATGATCGTACACGCATTACCGAGAACATTAATAAAGATAGGGAACCCGAACAAGAATATTCCCCTGATCAGCAAGTTTTCGTGCGAAACCCATTGGCTAGTCGACAAAAATTGGCCCCTAGATTTACGCACGATACTGTCTTAGCCGATTTACCGATCCACATTTATACCAAAAAGAAACGTGGACCTGTAGCCAAATCTCGCCTAAAACGGGTCCCTAATAGCTCCCGCTTGTTACAGAATTGTCCTACTGATCCTGAGCCTGGTACAAGCGGAAGACATAACTCTGAATAGTCTGGACAATGGACCAGGCATCCTGCCCTTTAAGCTAGGAGAGACAAAAATCATAACCCATTATCATTCATTTGTACAACCTGTCAATTTGGAAATAATTCGTAATAATACAGATTTAGTAAAACAGCAGTTAGATAATATTTCTCCTCTATTTTATAATAAAACATTGTCTTTATTTCAGCCTCATATCGAATATTTAAATAATAAAATCGAGAAGTTATCAGATCAATTAGAACTATTTCAGTCCAATCGTGCTAAGAGAGGTCTAATTGACGGATTAGGATCTGTTATTAAAAGCATCTCCGGAAATTTAGATTATACCGATGCCATTCGTTATGACGATGCCATTAAAGCCCTGCAAATAAACGAAAATAAAATGGTCACAGAAATTAATAACCACGTTAGTTTAAATAAGCATTGGATGTCTCAGAACTCAGATATTTTAAATGATTTAGTCCAAAATCAAAATAAAATTAATAAGGCCATAGATGAAATTATGCTTAGTGATTTACGACACGAAACCGATTTTGTTAAGTACGCGCACTTGGGTCAATTTATTATAATGTTAGCAGATAACATTGAATCGTTATCTGACGAGTTACTTAGGTTAGAAAATCTATTAGCCTTTATACGTGCCAAAAGCACCCATTTTCTTATGTTTAAGTTAGACTTATTTCATAGGATGGTAGGACAGTTAAATGCTCTCTATGGTAGAGAACATATACTGAATATTAGTTTTAGAGAATATTTCGATATAATTAAATTAGGTTATTATTACAGCAGCCAGAATCTAGTACTAGTATTCAAGCTCCCGATTGTCCTCCCTACTACATATACCTTATACAAATTATCTATAGTCCCTAACAAAGATAATAAAATCCTAATTCCATCCTTTCCCTTCCTAGCAATTCACGACAAAGATTTTATGTATATAGAGGCTGAATGCCCGAAGTCTGGCCAATACCATCTCTGCGAGGACAACATAAATCACCGATACAGAAGTCAAGGCGACTGCATCTATCGACTGATAACTACGCAGCAAATCGAAGAAACTTGTCAATTTACGTCAGCAGAATTGAAGACAGAAGCTGTGGAAGCACTTGATGATCGACACTACGTGGCGAGTTTTCCAGCATCTACTAAAGTCCGTTTATCCTGTACCGAAACTCAATACAACACGCTGCAAGGAAGCTTCCTGATTACTATACCTCAAGGCTGCGTCATGCAAACACCTGACTTAATTCTAGCCAACAAAGACGACCACCTAAAAGGCCAAGTACTGAAAATAATGAATATTCCGCTCAGCAATGAAGAAAATTATAAACTGGAAACTAGAAAACTAACACTAAAATCAGCAGATCTTCGCAGCCTCCATATCGCAACCAACGAGATATCTATGGAGCCACCGCTAACTTTGAATAAAAGCGACATTTACAGCGTGTATTACACGATTACACCGCTATACTTAGTGCTATTAAGTGCAAGTGCACTGAGTATCGGCATCGCATTACGAAACTACTTGAGAAAACGTTCGCAAGAAACGCCGACACAACCTGCAAGTAATGAATTGGAGCGCGGTCATACTTATGGTGAAGTCCAAAGTCATCCCGCTGCCGCCACTGTCGAGCCCAAATTATCAGCGATATTTTCGAACCTGCAATCTGCAAATAGTCGCTGATCTTCGGGAGGGAGATGTTAAGTACCAACTATCCACGGGATTAGCAAATTAATAGAAATAACGTCATTTCATATAAATATTGCATCAGCCTGGGAACCAGTGTGGAAATGCTGAGTCGACTCTACGTGACGCACGACGGCGACCGAGCGACGGCATCGTATTCAGGAATGTAACTCACTTTTGGTTCTAATATCGAACAATTGTCACATACTTAAACTATAAGAATATTATTGTAATTTTATTTAATAAATCTGTTGCAGTAATTTCGGTTTTTTTTGCAACCTGCCTGCCGGACTGACATAATTTACATACATTACATAAAATATCATAACATACCATTAAATAATCGAATACTTGCACAATATAGAATAAAATAGCCCTCTCCTCTATCCTAAAACGTTTTTTTTTGCTTTGCTATGCCCGACAGGGTCCAGATGAAATGTTTTTCAATTTAAGGCCATCTGTAAAATTACCATAGAATTCAATAAAGAATTGAGTCTTGAGTATTCATTTCAGATGCCGTTGAGATATCATGGGATAACATATCTCAGGCATTTCAGTTAGTAATAATTATGAATATGTGCTTGATTTTGCTAAGACAGAGGTGACGGAGGTATTGGAATAGGGAATAGAAAAAAAAAACTCTCTGACTAATCACAGAGGCTCAGAAACTATAAAGCCTACAAAGCTACGATGCCTTCTGAACTTGAAATTTGGTAGGAACGGTTCCAAGGGCATCCGCTGAGAAAGGGTTTAGGATAATTCCTACGGGATTTAGTTAAACGAGATCAACGCAGGCGAGCCTCTACTAGTAAGTATCTAATGATATGAGATTAACCGTATCTGTTTTTTTTACTATGTTCAGATTAGATAATTAATTTATTTCTCTACATCATAAGTGGGGATCATTCTAACAACCTTTGTTCAATGATTTATCAAAATACTTAAAAATATGATTTCTATAATTTAAAATATTGATTTAATTTACCTTTTATTTTGAATTGCAGTAGGAATTGAATTCCACATTAAAAATTTGCATACCTAGTCACACTATTGAATAATCATTTGTATCATTGAACTGAATTCAATGGCATAGTTGCATTTGTATGTAAAGCCTACTTAATCATTTGAAATTTAAAACCGGTTTAACTATTTATTATTGCTACACCAAAGTTACATTAAACAGACGACTTTTCAAAGACCCAGTTCATTATTCACTGGGCTAGCAGATAGCACCAATTTTCAGCTGCGGTAATTTACATTATACTAACAAAGCGAACCTGCAAACCAGTGCTATGGTGAACAAAATTTAATCATTTGGTTACAACTGGCCAAAGCACAGACGAAACGAATCAACTCACTCTTAAAACTCTTAATGTGATAATAATTTTGTCAAAAAAAAACCCTTTTAAAAGGTAAGCCCGAAAATACGAACACGTTATGTAGCCGAACATACAATCTCTCCGTTTGAACGATAAAGGGAGACAGGTTGACATGCCAACATCACGCTGTTTGAAGTACACTCGTCTTGTGAGTGATATAGGTAACAATAAAAGCCTTCTCCGAGTTTTCAACGGATTAAGCAGCTTAATAAAATACTTCTGTAATATTTAGTTGTTATATTATATACTAGCTTTTGCCCGCGATTTCGTCTGGTTAGAATTTGTAATTTGCGTACGTATTTTCCACCCCCTTTATTCAGAAGATTCCATTCCAGAATTCATCCCACTTTTAAAATTAAAGTACACTAAGTACATTTTTGGTTAACAAAATATTAGCACTTTTACCATCATTTATTAAGTCCCATATATTTATGGCCACATTTTATAGGAACTCTCTTTCGCAGTATGAATTTTATATGTTCTGACATTGTTTTAGGAAAGCCGTTATTTTAAAAGTGCGATCATAAAGGATCTACTTCTATTATATAGAGATTTTATCGAGAAAGTGGTTCTTGTGGATATGCTGTTCTGGTAGAACATTTAAAATTCATATTATTATCAGAAAAGCAGAAATAACCCTGTTTTTTTAGTTGTTTAGGTTTCACGCCTAAACAACTGCACCAATGTTGGTGTAATTAGATCGATTTTAGGAGCAACACAAGGATAACACAGTCTCTTTTTGTTTTTTATCATTTTTTATTAACTGCGAGACCAAAAACATCAGCAAAATATTGACGTTTAACACCGCTGCCGCCGCTAACCTAACGTAACTCTAAAAGAAAACATTAGATACGAATTAAGTTTTTACAAACAACACTACAGAAGAAAGGGAGAAACTACAGAATGCCACGCGCTACGAAAATAAATCTTTAGTTAATTTATATAAAACAAATGTGAACCTTATTTGCAATTCAACTGCAACTAAACGTTAAGTAAATTATATATTACAAAAACCAGTAAATTTAAGTACCTAAGTACAAATTGTTGTTGACATTACCGTGTATAAAAATTATACACTGAAACTTTTTTAAATGAAAAATGATACCCTTGTGCTAGATATCTGTTTTGTTTTAATTATAAAATGTAATTGTATTATTTGAGTTAAAGTGAAGTTGTGGGAGAAAATTTAAGAAGAATTTATTATTGAAGTGAAACTTCTTTATCGGGGTTGGAAAAAAATTTAGTGTAACATTTTTGCGTTACGCGCCATCTTTATTTGAATAGGTAACCATAGCAACATGATGTTTGTTTGACAACTAAAAACTATACCTTTTCCAATACACCAAGACCATTTGTTTTTCTATTGAGAACTTGCTATTGGTTGAGACATCGACGTTTTGATAAATAGAAGATTATGATTGGTTCCCACTATTATTTGGAACTGACAGAGCTACAAATCGAAGACTATTAATTCAAACGCTCTTTTTAAATTCAATGTTATTCGAGTAGATACCATAATTACCTATATCAATAATCATAAAATACAGTTGGAAAACAACTAGTTTAACCAATGCATGTCTATTATAATAAAAGCCTTTTGCATAAACTTTATCTAATTTAGCTTTATTCAACCAATTTCTGTGAAGTTGTAAATAGTAAATCATTTTTCGAAAAATAATGTCATAAAGCAGTTTCACTTCTTACGTGTGTACACTAATATACACAATTTTTTATTTCGTGAAGCTAAGATGAAACAGCCTTTATTTTTATGTACATATGTAGTATATATAGACTTTATTATCAAAATTATCACCTATTTGTTCATTCACGGGCTTCATTTTGAGAAGGCCATATTAGTACACCACACTAGTCTAGGGCGGGTTGGAAAACTTCATATGCCATATGAGTTTTTTTAGCATTGTAATTTCCCTACCATCTTTAAAATCCCTCAGACATGCAAGGTTCCTCACGATGTTTTCTATCACCGCTCGAGCGGGTAATAAACACGCCCAACGTTTAAAAAGTTAGGTGTACGTACTAAGGTTAGAATTTGAGACATTTGTATTGGCAGTCCGTAGTCATATCACATATCACTGCTGTCAGATTTATTATTTACAAAGCATCGCAGTAAAGATTAAATTGGATTATCATATTCAACCGCATTAAACAAATCCTGGACAATTTTTGATGGATAAAAATATTATATACAATAAAGGTTATCTAGCTTACTAACTAACAAGTGCCTTTAGATTCATAAAATTAGGGTTTTTGTTGTTTGAAATAAGTAAATAAAAGTTTTGTCAGAGTGGTGGACCATCCATATAATCTTCGGACTATAATCCTATAGGCGCTTGGTAGCTGCAGTTAGCAAGATCTTATTATGGTGCGTTCACCAATATATAACTAAGGTATACATTTGTACATTACGTAAATCGAACCCGTAGCTTGTGTTCGTCGCTTCCAATTAATTGTGCCAATCGTGCCGTGAAATTGTATTTATTACGAGCCAATCTACCCCAGCTTTGGACGGATAGCACTTTTTTTTGTTTATTTACGGGACTTCTTTTTTAAACAAATAACATGAAGGTGAAGAACACACGCATATTCATAAGATTTTTTTATTTTTAACGATAAAGAGCTTTTATGTCCGCAGTCCGTACGAGATATTTGTCTTTGGTAAACAACCAAAGTATGACAAATGACGTTTCATATAATTGCATCGCATTCACTTGTAAACTAGACTAGAGAGAATGCACTTTTACTACCGTCACGGGAAAGTAGGTCAGGACGCGAATAAAACCCGGGTAACATCGCTACCCTGGTGTATATTGCCAATGATTTATATTATAGTCTTGCGCAGAAAAGACGCGGGAATCGCCATTGTTATTTATAGAAATTTTACCGTGAATTTATTACGTGAAATGGTTACAAAATTTAAGTTGGAGTTGGTTTGCTTTTTACGTAATAATATTTAAATTATTCTCTTAATAAATGATTGATTATGATTTTTAAGAATACCTAATATTTAAATTTATGTACATACATATACATACTTAAACTACATAAGTTCTGATAGCCTAGTGGTGTAACCAATACACCGTGAAGTTGAAGGACTCAAGTTTAATCTCTGGTCGCGTAACACTGACTTTTCGAAGTTACATACATGCGTATTTTGACTACGTCAACGGTGAAGAAACACATTGAAACTTGAAGGAGGTTTATCAAGTCTAAGAACCTGCATTACTCTACCGTGATAGGCTCAAGTTAAATTCGTCGTAAATCGGAGGGGCCGTGGCAGTGGGCCAGCCAATTGGTTGATAATGTTGTTTGCATAAAATACCAAACATTTTGCATTTTTTTTAACTTATTGCCTTACTGTCAAATCTAAAGAGTTTCTGAACCCTAAATATTCAGATCAACCTTTAAATTGAATACCTTAATCATTCTTAAACGCGAACAGTCATGCACACGTAATTAATCTAACGAATATTCATTGAATGCACAAAAAGCATCAAACTTTGCAATTGCAAAGTGTAATAAATCTTCAAGCTGACTCAGAAACCTTTGATTGCATTTCTCATTATATTCAACGATTAAAATCGTCTGGGGTTTTTGCTAGTTCTCGATTCATTAGATGCATTAGCAAAATATCTAAGTACTTAGTCGATTAATCATGTAAATTCTTACTATCATCGTCCTATTACCCCTTTGATAACTTTCGGTCGCGTTCTAGTCTATTTTCACTAAATAATTGTCATCAGAACTTCGCAACCCAATCACTGGGCAACGTGAATATTATAAGGAAGAGAATGGTTGTCAGGCTTGTCTAGACTACCAAAACGAACACTATGGGGATTCTTATCATAGCTATATTTTGACTAGTTTAATAAGTTAAATAATTTTTCTTGAACTGCTCAGAATACAGAACGTAAATCAATATGACTTCACCCAAATGTTCAATAAACTAGTTTAATAGCATGGAATAAAACAGAAAAGTAAAGTCTTTACTCAAAATTTAAGTCTTGTTTTAATAACGACGTTTATCTTAACCCTACTTTCTATCTAAGCTAGATCACGGCCTAACGCATTGATACATATATTCACGCCTAATTCGTAAACGAGTAGGCAGAAACGCCACGCACTCCGTTGCCTGCATACCATTTTGGTATCATCCACAATTTTAAGTACTTCTTGTCATACATTATAAAAAATACAGCAATATGTCCCCACTTTCTGAATGTAGAATTTGTTTAAATTCTTACTAAAGCACTGTCTCTAGGGTAACATCATTGATACAGTGCAAAATTACCGCCAAACTTCTCGGAGTTAAATTAAATATTTGTCTCAGATCATTTAACTAAGCTGTTAATGAAACAGCAGCAAGAATATCTCGCTTAAGTTAATTAATAAATTAATTTAATTGTAATTTCAAAGATTCTTAGCCTCCCTGACCCCGATGTAAATAGAGAAGTATTATACTTCTAACGCATGTATGTATGTAAATGCGTAAACTAGTTTTGATTTAGCTCTTTTTTTAAAAAAAGGTCCCCAAAGTCTAGAACATATTTGTGTTATTGACAATGACGCAAGAAAATGTATTGTGTGGTTTTAAAAAGCGTCAGGGGTATTTTTTTACTGTAGTAAGAATTAAGTCACAGGAAAATTGTGTCTTCTAAAAAATATTCCATTAATGCTGATTCGTAAGCTTCTAAAATTCCTTTCCAGAGTTTGTGCATCTAGTTATTAATCTTACAGTTAATTAGACATCTTAGACTTCTAGTCACGAATTTCTAGGTAAGCGTGCATCTCTAATTACCACATCGTCACTTAAGATCACGACATTGTCGCCAAAAGTAAACCTTTTATTTATAAAATAAAGATCATAATCGTTTATTCCGAGTTTGTGTAAAGAAAAACAAGCTTTAAGAGTTATTTTTTGTTCTCGCTCCCTAAAATTACAGGTATAAAATAAAAAATTGAAACTATTATGAATAAAGTTGCGTTTTTAATGCCTCTGTGGCCTCACTAATGAGAAACTTCGTAAATTAAAACAATAATTAAGAAACTCAAGCACGACACAATGCCGTAGAAAATGTTTTTCTCTACAATATTTGTTTGAAAACTTGAAGTACTTAGAGACTGCTCGGCCGCCATTCATTTTAATTTTTGAATGGGAGAGAGATTGAATGTAGTTTTTTAACCGACTTATAAAAGGAGGAGGTTATCAATTCGACTGTATTTTTGTAGTATTTTTTTATTAGTATAGTAGTAGTATATTTTTTTTAAAAATATCTGATATTTTTCTTAATGCAATTGACAAATTTAATTTGTTACGACATGTACCAACCACAGCTTTACTTTTAATAAATAAATAAATCCGAAAATTACTAGACACAGGTATAGACAGGCTACTCCACGCTAAGAAACGAGGCCTTAGATTACGGATAGTCAATAGTTGATAGACTACATAGAAATTTATTTTTAATACATACATTTTATACATATAACAATCTATGACGTCATATACATAAATGTTGTTATGCTATACTCATTACAAACATTTGTTCCTATCCGTAATTTGATCCCTTAACACAGAAGGCAGCCTTAATACTGTTACACTAATCGGGTCGTATAATGACATCGAAATACTTGTATAATACGTAAAAGTGTTTGACAGCACAAATGGTGCGAGAACTGAGCAATTGGCTTCTTCACTATCCATACAAATCTTCCTTTTTCTTATCTTTTTTTAAACTTTTTATATTATAAATGCAAAAGTGTGTTAGAGTCTATCTTACCTCTTCACGCTTTAACTGCTCAACTGATTTAGATGAAATTTGGTATATTTTGTTTTTTAGTTATATTTTTGGTTTATAGTTAGTTAAGTAGCTAGAGCTACTTAAATGTCTAAATAGATATTAATTAAATACCAATCTAATTAAATTAAGGAATTCTTGTTCTGGTTAGTGCAATTAGTAGAACAAATATAGACTCAGGATGAAGCAATACATAACAAGATCGATGGATGCTGTGAGTTCTACTATCGGGAACGAGCGAATGTAAATAGGCAATTTGTCACTTTCAACTGAGTCGTATCTAGGGAACGATTAAGTGGTGCTATTATAGAGCAGAAATACTGGTTGTAATAAACTTTTTACCTCCCCAACTGCATATGTAAGAAGTTTTTGTGTAATTTAAATTGTATTTGAAATATATTTTTACGTACTTCTTAATTGTTACTTAAAAAAAAGTTACAGTCCACATATTCATATTCACAATGCACATACACCCAGACCCGGAACAGCTACCGGCCATATATATTAATATATTTGTTTCTTGCGGGGATCGAACCGCGACGAGACGAAGATTGAGACGAATTCGTCGCGGTGCAAAAACCGACCGCTAGACTACAATACTTAGTATTAAATTCAATTCGCGCGGACTATTTTTATTCTAAATTAGTGTTTACTTTTATAAACCCTTGATTTTTCAAATAAGCGGCCTTTCAGCTAGACCTTGTGGAGCCATCTAACAGTAATATCTTCCTCATTGTAATCATCTTCTAATTAACATAAAACTCTGAATCACCTTAGGTAAAATGAAATATAGCAAGTAAATTAATTTAATATTTTTTTACCTCCCACGAAATTATAATATGGAATTTTCGTCCTAAATTATTAACATTCAGGTTAATTAACTACCGCCTTTTGCATGCAGCAGTTTTCCTTATGTGTAGGTACTTCAAAAAGCGGCTTAAGATACTGTAAAGTTAAATGAGTTTCTCAGTTTTCGGAGAAAAATTGAAATTTGTATTCTTAGAAACTGAAAAGCTGGCATTTAAGAAGAACAACGATAATTAATGTAAATTTTTATTACGGGCTTTTATTTAACCTTCAATGTTTGTTATTTAGACAGTTTATTTCGTTAGGTCAAACCTTGTAAGCTATATTAGAAGCCCTTATTTTTTATTAAAAAAAAATTAAAATGTTCGTTGAATTGTACTGACGTACGTACGTGCGTTTCAATGGTAAATAAGACTTAATCCTATATCCTTGCTGGATTGCCTTCAGATAATGGAACTCCTCAACATTCAACACCATAGGCACAACATGTTTTAAATATGCTTTTTTTGCATATCAATTTAAATATTTTGTTTAAAATTAATAATATGTCATAATAATGTCAATTATTAATTTAGGTTTTTAGGGGTTATTTTGTGTCGTGCAAAATATTAATAAAGTAAGATAGGTTAACAATCCCTAAAATGGTTGGAAAAAGGGTAAAACAATACTGACGTCTATACCAATTATAGATCGGAATTTTCCTGGCATATAATTTATTCAAATCCATATATGTATCATTCTTCCGAACAAGATACAATTTTCTATTTCCAGAACGTGTCGTTCTGTACGAGGGAATTATATAGAATGGCAGTCGTGCGTCACGTGCATCCGCCCTGCCTGTACCTGTACGTGAAAATTATTTTCCGGGTAAAGTGCATTTGTGCGTAAAACAAGACCGTGAACAGTCGGAACAACTGGGTAAAATGGAGAAATTTATTTTTATAAACTTTGTGTGCAATAATGGTACTCATATTAATGGTACAAAAATTGAATTGTATGTTGTTAAAATTGAAAAATTGAATTGAAAAATGTTTATTTGTCTCAAAACAGTTACATTGGTTTGTAAATGAGTCAACCCCAGTAAGTAATTAATAATACTTGTGTTGGGGTTGCCTCGCTCTTCACTTAATTACTAACAATATTGAGACTATTGTTACAAAAGGTAAATAATGATTAAATTTAAATTTAGGAAACTAAACATAACTTCCCACTACAATACATATATGACTTCTAAAATAATTATCAGCTCTTTGTGTAACTTTGTGTGTGTGTGTGTGTGTGTGTTTGATTGTGTGTATGGGTGTGTGTGTTTATATGTCCGTGTATAAGTTTTTGTGAATGTTTATGTCTTCTTTGTAATGCCAGTGTATTCGTATTTTGCAAAACACAGTGTTATTTAAACAAGTCGTACCAAAATATGCTCGGTTTCATCATATGTTAAGGTTTTTAGCCACTCTGTTATTACTTTCTTACATACGTGTGACACCTCACGGTGGAATCTTAGTTTTACATTTATTTTATTATAAATATATGCTGATTGAGTAGCATATTGACGTCGTGCAAGAGCGGTTCGGACCCTTGGGGAGTAAGCCACTATATCCTTTCGTCTTTTCTCCGGGCTCACTTGGTTAAATGGGATAGATTTTTGTAAATATAGGGTTGTGACTAAGAAGTATAGTTTTCTGACTGATAGTAAGCCGCTGATTCTATATAAATCGAACGTGGGATATTTGTGTTCTTTATAGTACATAACTTTTATGAGTGACCTTTGGGCTCTCTCTAACTCCAGGAATTTAGTTTTAGTGGCTCCTCCCCAGACTGGTAAACAGTATGAAATAACTGATTGCGTCAGCGCAATATAGACGGAGTTGAGTGTCTTTGGAGGCATCACATATCTAAGATTTTTAAAAATCCATATAAGCTTACGCACCCGTGAGGTAACAGTCTCAATATGCGAATGCCAAGTTAAACACTCGTCAACTATAACTCCCAAGTATCTTGTGGACGTTAAATGTTTAATGGTTTGACAATTACAGTTTTGTTTCAAGTGGTCCGAACACGTGTGGATTCGAATCCTAAAATTTTGGCCAGGTTTGGACCTGATACTAGGAGAAAAACAAATGTAATTTGTTTTAGGAACACTGAGGGTAAGCAGATTGGCTTTAAGCCATCTATCAATAGCAACTAATCCTTGCTCGGTATTATTGCGCACGGCTTCCCACGTGGCCCCAGAGAATACAACTGCCGTATCGTCCGCATAGGAGAAGATTCTCCCACTGCCTTGTAGATCGCACAGTTCATCTATATACACTAGAAACAGCGATGGGCCAAGAACCGATCCCTGTGGGACACCGAAAACAATGTTTTCTTCTTCACTATGCAAGTCATCAATTTTGACTTGTTGTCTCCTACCTCGGAGGTAACTGTCAAAGAGAGAGAGAGCCCTGCCTCTTATCCCTATAGCCTCTAGTCTGTGCACAGAGTAAAAGTACCTTTGTATTACGATCATCGGCATTTTTTACGCCCGCCCTCAGGTGACTTTAATTGTTTCGAAAAAGTAATGGAGGAATCTCTTAACAAAATAAAATCACATAAGAAAGGGATAATAGTGTGTGGAGACTTTAATGTCAATTTATTAGAAAAAACTTCCTTAAGTACTAGATTAATAAACTTATTTAAATCATTTAATTTAAAATATATTTTTATGGAGCCTACTAGAATTACAGCGTCATCCTCCACTTGCTTAGATAATATATTTAGCGACCGTGATGCAACAAACGCATTAGTTATTAACGATTTAATATCTGATCACTGTGGACAAATAGCTAGGTTTAATAAATTGCCTGATAAGTAGTTATCCAAAATTACTTGCAGACCATTAACAAAAAGCAAAATTAATAAATTCAAAGCCAAGGTAGATACTAATGTCCATCCTTCATTATTGCAGCACGACAGTCCGGATGTTATGTATAGTAATATATTTAAAGTTATAAATAATGAGTTTCTGGGCACCTTCACGACGAAGACAATAGAATCCAAGGGTACCACTAAATTCAACGAGTGGGCAACCCCGGGTATTTATAAGAGTAGAGCTAAATTGTATGAGTTATATGAGTTAAAAAATCATAAATTTGATGCATCCTTCGTAGATTATGTAATAAAATATTCAAAATTGTTTAAAAAAGTTTGTAGAGTAGCCAAGTCAATTTATCTGAGTAATAAAATTAAAAACTCTGATAATAAAATTAAGGCAACTTGGAATGTTATCAATAAAGAATCTGGAAAAATTGTAAAACATGTCAATAAATTCGAGATAATTGATAACAACAGGATGCTTAATAAAGATCTAGATGTAGCACACGCCTTTAATAGTTTCTTTGCCAGTATACCTATAACTACAACCAGTTGCTTAGGTTCTTCTGCAACCGAGGCTGAAAATCTACTTCGCAGAAGTGTGCCCAAGTCTCAAGCCACTTTTGCGTTTCACCACGTCACCCCTAGTGAAATAGTAAATACATTTAAATCCCTGAAGTTAAAAAAAACGGGTGACTTATGGGACATGTCCGTCACTATCTTAAAATCAGTGATAGATATCCTCGCTCCCTATTTAGTTGTCATATTTAATAAATGTATCGACTTAGGTACTTTTCCAGACCTCATGAAATATAGTAAAATAATCCCATTATTTAAATCCGGAAATAAAAACGATCTCTGTAATTTTAGACCCATCCATTTTGCCAACTATTAGTAAAATTTTTGAAAAACTTTTATTAAAGCAATTACTTAGATATTTTAACGTAAACAGCCTCCTTCACTCTGAACAATATGGTTTCACACAGGGTCGTTCAACAACGGACGCAGGAGTTGCATTACTGAAGCACATATTTGACGCTTGGGAGAATTCACAGAACGCCATTGGTGTATTCTGTGATCTTTCGAAAGCGTTTGATTGTGTCCATCATACAACACTTATTTGCAAACTTGCTCATTATGGGATACAAAATAAGGCTCTAAATGTCCTAATTTCTTATTTGAGTGATAGAATGCAGTTTGTGGACATTAATAATACAAAATCATCTGGATTGTCAGTGCAGTTGGGTGTACCACAGGGCTCAATTTTGGGCCCTTTCCTTTTTCTAATATATATAAATGATTTGCCACATTATCTACAATCCATTTGTGATGTAGTGCTATTTGCTGATGACACTTCGCTTATTTTTAAAGTAGACAGAAACAGGGATAGTTTTGACGATGTAAATAGTGCACTAGTTCAGGTAATGCATTGGTTTACAGTAAATAATTTGGTACTTAATGCTAAAAAAACTAAATGTGTAAAGTTTAGTTTGCCCAATGTAAAAAATCTAGGACCCAACTTAATTGTCAATAAAGAAGTACTAGAGACGGTCGATTCTACAGTTTTCTTAGGTATTACATTAGATGCCAAACTCCAATGGGGCGCTCATGTGTCATGTCTCGCGGGAAAACTTAGCTCTGCTGCTTATGCGGTCAGAAAAGTTAGACAATTTACTGACATGGACACTGCTCGCCTTGTTTATTTTGGTCATTTTCATAGCGTTATGTCTTATGGAATTCTTTTGTGGGGCAGAGCCACCGATATAGAAAGTATTTTTATTTTACAAAAGAGAGCTATTCGTTCCATATATCAGTTAAGTGCTAGAGTTTCTCTTAGGGAACGTTTTAAAGAAATTGGAGTAATGACAGTTGCATCACAGTATATTTATGCCAACATACTATATATATAAGGCAAAATATACATTCCTATTGTAAAAATAGTGACATTTATAATATTAACACGCGAAATAAACATAAATTATGCGCTCCTAGTCACCGTTTACATAAGGTGCATAATTCATTTGAGGGAGTCGGTATACGTATTTATAATAGAATATCTAGTGACATTTTGAATCTACCGACTGACGCTTTTAAACGTAAAATAAAAGATTGTCTTATCAAGAAGGCATATTATAATTTAAATGACTATTTTAGTGACAGTACCAGATGGTCACCGGATTGACCCAAGACAACTCAATATTGTAACTTGTTAAAACGTGTTATTACATGTGAGCGGGCACATACAGACAAATGGAGGCTAAGTGTGTATTAAAATATTCATAATTATATATTTTTATTGGTAAAATGGATTTGTGTATGCTAGCTCACATAATAATAATAATTTAGCTGATTCGATAAACTGTGTACCAATTGATTCATTGTAATATTGTATAGAATCGTTAAATTAATTAACAGACAGAACTGTGTTGTTGGGGAGTTTGTTGCGCCGCTTCTTCTTCCCAACAAAAACACTAGGAAGCGGTGAAGGGCGGGCGTTTTAGGGGCTGTCTTTATTGTCGACGTTCAAAAAGAGCCAATTAAATTTGGCCTACTTTGAATAAATGATATTTTGATTTTGATTTTGACTTCAAAAAAGAGGAGGTTATTAGCTATTTGGTTGCAAATATTATGAAGTACGATTTAAGATATTCCATTAGTATGATCGCTGTGTCTCAAAGCTTAAAACCTTTACCCACAGCTGTGAGTGTGCTGTGCTGTGCTGTGTGTAACCAAACCAAAAGAGGTTATATAATAAAATCTACAAAAGATGGACTTAAATCCATTTATATAAGTTTTCATAAGGTCATATGAAGAACGACTTATCAGAGCTGGAAGATAGACTAGACAGGTGATATAAAAAAACTCATGGACTTAAAAATCTTGTTTTACCATCTACAAGGAGACAGGGAACTAAATATTCAAGTCTAACTACAACACAAAACTAAACTCGGTTCCTGCCTACAGATCTACTTGACCAGAATCATCATCATCATCAACCAATTATTGTCCCACTACTGGGCACGGGTCTTCTCTCATTTGAGAGGCTATAGTCTACCACGCTAGCCTACTGCGGGTTGGTAGACTTCACATGCCATCGAGGAAATCTCTATATATCAATACACATATAGCTTCCGAAAAATCTGTAGTGCGTGCCAAGGTTCGAACTCAAGACCTTTGATATGCCAGTCCACTACGGCCAGAATAATGTACCTATAGTAAAATATTTTACTGAAAACAGCATTATATCTAATCAAGTTGTAATTAATAGTTAGCTAGATAAAGACCACTACCCAGCACAAAAGCTATAAAGCCATACACGTAGCTATAAACATGCTGTAACGATGTCGTAACACCTTTACGAGGTACTTTTATTAATGGGTTATGGCGCGGCCCATTAAATGTATCGCTATTGCTCTAAAATGAAATAATATCATATTCTTTGCAATTATTTAATGATGATTATGAACTTTTACTTTACGTAATATACAAACAATATTTATTAAGTAGAGTTTATTTTTTTTTCATTTTTTATTCCGAAATTCTTCGTATATCATATTATTTTTTATTTAACAAAGATTTAGTTTATGGGATTTAAGATTTTTATATATTTTTTTACACATACAAGCAGGGTGGTGTTCTTTTAAAGGTCACGCAGATTTTTTTGAATAATATTTTTTTTGATAAATAATCTGCTGCGAAAATTCTCCTTCAAGTATTTGAAGATAAATAAGAAATGAAAACAAAATCGGTTCATATATATTCAGATACGACAATACATACATATAATATATTTATGTTAAACTTGTAACGCCCTTCTTTTTGTGATAGAAAATCTTAAATTAAATATTTCCACGATCAAATAATAAGTTTAAGTTTTATACAATGCCATTGAAAACAATTTAAAAAGAATCAAGCACCCTTTTTGAAGTTGAGGCAACACAAAGTTCAACATAATAATTTTGACGCAGTGACGATAAAGAGGTGGGCAATAAAAATAAAACAGGAGAGTTGTCCATGTTAGGTGACTATAAATCTTATTTCTCTCTAAGACTCTTAAACGTATTACCTTGGCATTACACCTCCTTGGCATCAGACCTCCTACCAAATAAATAACAAGACGGAGCGCAGAGTATCAACACATCACGAGCAGATTCCGCACATACATATGCAAGATGTTATATGTATACATGCCAATGTGTGCGTAAATAAGTAGGGTTGCCCCCGTTTGATTATAAATGTAAAAGTTTATACTATTTGACGTATGTATGTACGAGTATATTACTCAATCACGCAAAAACAGCTGAATTTATTTGGATGGAATTTGGCTTACAGTTAGTTTGTTATCTTAATTAAACCTATATAGGGTTTTCATTAACATACCACGTATATATGTTAATGGACACAATATATAACAATCATAATTCTGAAAACCAAGAAGAACCTAAAGTTAGATAAGTGTGAATGCTTGTCATAAAGAATACACCGAAAGAAGAATAAAGAGGATATAATAATACAGTATTCAGCTCTAAATTTATAGTATTTATGTAGGTACCTTACTTTAAGGCACTAACCCAAAACCTTGACTCATTTATAGCGCCATTTTCATGTGCCATGACATATCAAGTAATTTATTTCACCTGAGACCGAAATCTCACGTCCTTGTGGTTCGCACACGTTTTTATTATGAGAAAGTAAGGAGGTAGATGTATGCAAAGTAGTTGTGAATAAAATGAAAAGAAAAATGTAGTATGTAAATGAAGAAACAGGGTTAAAACATTTATATTCAGTACTTTTTTAATGCTGCTCAACGTGAGAGACTATAAATAAGTCAGCAACTACGGATTAGAAAGCTCATGTTTTTTAATTCATCAATTCACAATGTTAAACTATTGATTACGATAGTTAATTATAACGTGTCTTATTTTATTTGATTGTCATTATCTACTAAACTATTACCTAACTATATGTATATGTTGTGGTCGGCACAGTATTTTACACAAAGTGATTGCATTGTAATCATACCTCTGCAAACCGATATCTGTGTTCTTATAAATCTTTTACTGAAATTTCTTATAACCTAACTAGCTGACTCCCGTGACTTCGACAAAATTTCAAGTTTATAACCCTCATAGTTTAGGTCCTGCGTTGATATGTCAGTCAGTCAGTCAGCTTCTCCTTTTATATTATATATAAGATGGTTAACTAGTTGTCAGGGTTTCCGGGTCTGACTATCATTAACGACTGACCAGGTTTTCCATATTGCAACTAGGACAAATGGGCTTAAACAATAAAACAATACTATTCGAGGCACCGAGGATGCTTGATATGCTATGAATCGTAACCTTAGTCGTACCGATCGATTGATCCGTTTTTATTTAGCCACGAGCTATGATTATATTTGATTGTATTGTACCTATTACTAACAGAAGTCTCTCTAACATCACACAAGTAGGCAGGCGTCGATTTTGAAATAAATAATTTATTAGCTTCTCATTTCGAATGAAGACTCCATAATGTACGCGTTGTGCAACAAATAAATATTTATAACAAAGTTGCAAAGAACATAATTAATAACATGCAAATCGTTTAAAATTTTGTATCTATTGTTGGAAATACCTTGGAGACAAAATTTGTTAAACAAAGTTTTAATATTTCTTTTTTGACGATAAGATTTTGAACTGTCATTTCTAATATAATTTCAATTGCAGCACGATAAACGCAATAGAAGTGCCGAACGCAATAAATGCGATGAACGCGATTAATATACACGCGTTTAACGCGTTCAAATACATTTCGATTTAGAAAACAATCTCACACTTAGGTTTCTGTTAAAAGTCAACGAATATTTTAACTTTCTTTTTTACTTAACCTGTCTCCTCACATAACTTTTAACATAATTTAATACCTAGATTTATTCACATAGGATCTAAAAAAATCTAAAATACAGAAACGAAATGCAAAAATTTATCTTTGTACCTTTGTACGTTGGGAAAGATTTGTGAACCTTACGTGTCAGAACTTACGTAATCATCTCTGTACCTCTGTGAGCCTCAGCCCATACAATGAGTGAAATATTGTGCTTGAAATTATGAGATATACCTTATAATATCGTTACTATAACGGTTTGCAATAATTTTCTTTTTTTGTATTTTATTTGTCATCGTAGTGTATGTAACTCCTGCGTATTTTTCGAAAACCAAACCGTATTGTACTAGTATACAAATAGGATTCACCGGTATAATCTAACTCAATTACTGAGTAGGTATCCATAACTGAATTTCTACTTGACTGGACCAGCACCTAAGAACACTAGACCAATTAGATATTCGTAGTTTGATCTGGGAATCGAACGTGACCTACACAATAAATCTAATGACCTGGTATTGTTGTGCAACTGGTCGATAACTCTACATTATTTAAAATACCATCCCAAATATAAACCTTTTCCATAAGATACGTAATGTTTTTCACATCTCTCATGATTCGCTCGTGATTTTGAAAAAGTTGTATTATCATTGACATAGAAAAGTGTCTCCTAATTCTACTTACTTAAATAAATATCATTTCCTTTTGTATAGATATTTCTAGAAGCTCTTTTATGAAAATTATAAACAATAATATCATTCAGTTTTCAAACAGTATTGTGAGAAACTTTTCAGTTTTTGTTCGCTATTTCTTTTACAGCGCAGAGCCCAAAAAGTTTGTTTATTCAACACTGAGTTTCAAACATTTATTTTGTAATTTACCAATTCACAAAACAATGTTTGTTTTTGAATTATAACTTTTTACTAAAGCTGTGCTAGTAATAACTGTTAATTTAGTAATAATTTGATTTATAAGATATATTTAAACTTCCATACAGTACACAAATGAAAAATGTTTGGCAACGAGGTGCCTATTTTATGCAATTGCATAAATCAATATTTCGAAATAAATCTTATACTTAAACTTATAGATCGTATTTGGTCTACTTATATAGATATGTGCAGTCTATACCATTCATCTATCATATCATCTAGAATTAGCTAAACAAAAATTTACGCTATTACTTAAATCGAACATCAGTAGGCTTCCATCTAAATGGCCGACATGTAAAAAGTTTCATATTGCATTTTGCCCAGTCTCCCCTCGCTTGAAGGTTTCGTATTAAGGCGGTCGCCTCTTCCTGCGCTTTGTCGGAATATTTCCGCAGTTATTTTCTAGACAGCAAGCAAACGTTTGTGTTCTTCGTGTCGATGGAAACACGGAGAATTTAATACACTAGAACAATATTTTCTTTTGGTCTCAGTTTTTAAGTAAACAGAAGTGGGTATTTTCTTTCAATAGTGATGTGAAGATTTCTGGATCCTGAAATGTTTTTATTTGAATTTGTCGAACGGATCTGTCTTATGGGTGCCGAATTCTAGTAGGAAAATGTTTGTGTTATGAATATCCACTTTAGTCCTTGAGGCATGGACGTTTCTATATTTAATCATAGTATAAATATTAAGAAAAAAAAAACCAGAAATTATAAAACAGTGCTACCTAGAGTACTGTTTTATAATTTCTGGAAAATTATATTTATTATTATTTATATTTCTTATGTTCTCCGGTCGATGGGAAAGTCCTTGGGGGAGGCTTATGTCCAGCAGTGGATGTCATCTAGCTGATATAAATAAATGTTTAGTATTGCCATACTAATTTAGAATCACCTTCATCCATCCCACTCTCACGATATACCTATATATATATCTCTCTCTGGCACGGTCATTCGTGACATATTGATAAAAGTTGTGCTCCGTATAAATAATACTAAAAACTGTAAATTAAGACTAAGATAAACATACAGAAGTGTCTAAAAGTGTTTCTCAATAAAATATAAGTGTTGGTGAATAAGTGCTTTTCATTTTATCAGCTTTGACAACAGCACATAAATATTAAACAATAAATGAATGAATGTTCTCCACATTATGTGTAATTATATGCGTCCATTTGTTTTTCAAACAATTGTGGGAATTTTGTTTTATCCTTATCAAATACCTCGTAGCTATTCCTATGACCTGCCCGTTACGTAATTTATTTTAAAAGTATACTTTCGAAACTGTATTCCCTATTGTGAGTGGAATATCTCTGTAAATCCTGACTCATATGTTTTTTTCTTTAGCTTCAAAATTTACGGATTTTCAAGGAATTTTATTCGATGCTAACGTAGCAATGGGAATTTACTGTTCAAATATTAAAATTTCTAGCTTCACTTGTATTGATTCTGTACTTATGAATAATCCAGTCTTTCTGACAGTCAAGTACCTTGGATATTCCAGCTGTAGATAAATCTTTTAAGTAAGTTTATGTATTCTTGTTTTTGTTGTAACAAATGTTTCATTTATTTGCTTACTTCATTTCAATTAGATAGGCAAATACAATAACTTGAAATTACCCACATATACTCACGTCTTTTTCACATGATTGTAGGCAGAAACTACAGAACGTTACGAGCAATTATCCCTGCACACCACTTTTGCTTCGTCCACTTTTTAAATTAGATGTCATAAATGCCAAGACACCCAAAAAAATACTATTGATTAAAATCTACACCCAATATACATAATACTTTGTTCTGTAATTAATTATACATATACAAGGGCATTTCAATGCTCGGCGAGAAATTAAATAAGAAATAAAACCGGATTGTCAATATATATTAACGGCACCCGGTTAGCAAATACAGATAATTAAGAGACAGAAGATCTTGCCAAACTTATATAAATAAAACAAGGGCAAGCAGAGTCATAAAAGCTAGATAAACAGTGTTTATTGAAAACCGATACGGTACCGATAAAAGTCGGTGTTGACGACTTAACGGCCGGCCTTGGACACGCTGTAAACATATTATTTTGATTACATAATGGTGATTGTTCTGTAAAAAAAATCATACTGCATTCCATCTCTTTTTAACTGAAGTCATTGAAAAAGGAGAACGCATCTATACCAATATAATAAAGCTAAATAATTTGTTTGTTTTCTTGTTTGCACTAATCGCAGAAACTACTGGTTTGAAATGAAAAAATATTTTTGTTGTTAGATTTCCCATTTAGCGAGGAAGGTTATACGCTATATAACATCAAGGTACAATCAATAGCAGCGGAGCATCAATAAAAAATGTTGTACAATCAGGGGAAATTTACCCACTCTCTCTAGACATTTCTCTTAAGTAACAGTGACGAAGTTACTCGGGTCAGACTATACAATTTTCCACACAAATACAGTAATTATATTCTGCCAACTAAGGTTCCAAGTAGAATACAGTTTTTTTTTTTTTTTTTTTTAATAAATATTCTTGGACATTATGACACATCGCCATCTAGTTCCGTGGTAAGCAAATCAAATCAAATCAAATTAAATCATTTATTTCAATTAGACCAATACAGGTGCTTTTGAATTGTCATATTTAATTGAATTTAGTTGCACGGTTCCAAAAGGTAGGTCTTATGGAGAAGAACCGGCAAGAAACTCCATAGATACTCTTTTAAATTAAATACAAAATTGTTGGTTTTGTTTTACAAAGATTTATGTATGTAATGTAATATCAATATGAGACTGACAACGAGGCTTGTGATACGGATACTCGTTGGTTGGTACTTACATATTATACATAGATACATCCATGACTCGGAAACAAATATTGATGCTCATCACACAAACATTTGGTCCCTACCTGGATAAGAACCCGGGACCCATAGCACAGCAGGCAGCGTTAACTACCACTGAGCTAAACGGGTCGTCAATGTTTAACACGGATAATCCAAAAAAATATCGGATGTCGGGGTTCGTAGCTTCTTATAATTGCCTCTAGATGACCCCATTTTTCTTGCCCAAGACCCCTGATTATCTTATATAAATCTGTTAGATCAGATCATAAAAGGTCCCAATTTCTGCCTAATTAGAGTAGTAAAATAGCTTAATTCCCCAATTTAAATATCCTGTTCGGATAATTCCGCCTAAATAAATGAAGATTAATTAATGTAATCCCGCTCTGATTAGAATCAAATTTAGTCATAATTAAGAGTGTTTTCAGTAATGGATACTTTAATATTAGTAGTCAAGTACTTATCATTCTAGGGAAGTACTTTAATACGACAGAATAATTTTAATGTTTATATACAAATAAATACTGGCATGGATATTTTTATAATAATAGGTTTCAGAATCCTTCAGAATTCGATACTTCTAATTATTTGACAATATGATTATAAGGTAAATACTTGTTTGCAAAACGTAGCAACAACATTCATTGCATATACTGTTTATAATTTAACGTTCGTTTGTTTTTAGAATTCTCATGAGCACAGCTACTATAACGTTGATTATGACTACTGAACATAATATCCTTCATGAAAAAATATATTCAAACGAAAAAAAAATACAGTCAAATTGATAACCTCCTCCTTTTGGAAGTGGGTTAAAAACAAAACACGCACAGATATTCATTCAATGCAAATGACAGAAATCTGACAATTCGTGGTTTGTGAGATTTTATGTAGTGACAAATACAACCCAACAACCCCGCAGATAGATAAAATAAAGAGCAAAGAAGAGTGATGATAAGGCCTCCGACACAAGAGTGTTATGGCTTGTCAAGTAGGAAACACTAAAAGAGTGTCGAAACCATCTCGTTTACACTCGACCTATTTCTTGACACTTAGCCGTGAAACAATATACCCACGGAGACGTAATTACGGCCAACATTATCGAAGGGAATCAATATATTTGTTGTTATACAAGTGTGGAGTGGTTAACCAGACTGTTTTCACCCTGTATTTGGACTTGGATATCCGAGAAATGTGGTTTTTTGAAGTAGCGTAACGTTGTTGGCATTCATGTACTATTAATTATTTATTATTATTTACTAGCTGAATCCCGGGATTTCGTCCGCGTGCAATTTTACGAAAAAAAATCAAAGTTCCCGTCAACACGAGAAACTATCAGTACTGGTACCTACTACTTACTTACTTACTTTAGGAACCTAAAGAATTATTGAATAAGCGTGAATATAAAGCGCAGACGGTATTTTAGTTCAAACGATGTTCGCATGATTTATCATCGAAATAATAATGCTTAAGATCTTTGGCAGATTATCCTCAGAAAATGTAAAGCAGATTATTAACTACCCAACTGACTGAAGTACATGGCAGAGTACCTTTGTACATTTGGGTACCTAAGTTACGAAAGTAATTAGTTGGGTCCCTTGTCCTTGAAGTTAGGCTGATTAAACATGGACTAGGCGAATCCACTTGACCCAGTTATTTGCTTAAGCTATCAGAATTTACTTTAACGTTATTGTATTGTTATGTATAAATTATTATAATCTGATTAAATTACGCTGAATACAAAAAAAGGTACAATTAATGTTGTTAACCTTATATTAAATTTGTCCTGAAAGTGTTTATGTATTCCTAAAAAGTTTGAATGTGGAATTAGATTAGGTGTATAAAATGTCATTAATTATGACACTTTGTACACTTCATTCTGGATAAAATAACATTTTGATTTTTTATAATCATTTGATGACGTAAGTTTGTGACCCAATTAAATATGCTTTGACTCAATTAATTTAAATCTTACACCATTGTGCCTTTTCGTTCAAATTAAAGCCGTCAGCACGAACAAGCAATCCTTATTTCACACCGTAATGGCTAGAACATTTTTATTGGGCGCCAATGGTAGAGCCTTTTATCAAATTAAACTCGCAGAAACAAGGAAACGATTGTAAGAAAACGAGTAAAAAATTGAAATGATCATTGAGCCATACAATTTATGGGTAAAAAATGGAAGAATTTGAGCATTAATCGTGTTGGGATTTTTTTGGGAAACGGGGAAAATGGTTAAACTGGGACTATAAAGGCGATTGCTTTGTTATTGTTAATTTATACGAGTGGAGAGTGTTCGGAATATAAAGCATATACAGCTGGGCCATTTTTTTCCTGTTCAACATTGCAGCTTCTCGCACGTAACGCAATATGTTTTATCGTTCATCTTGAGGATATCTTAGGGAAATAAAAGGAGTGTTGAGATTGTGTGGAGTTGTAAATTTTCGATTTATTAAATAGGTACATCAATCATAGCTAAATTATGTAGTTGGATCTCAAGTATCGTTGATATTTCTTTGCTGGTAGAATATTTGGTAATGCAATCTCTCACTAGAAGGGGCAACGATTATGTAAAAGTTAGCTCAACATTAGATAATAATTAAAGCCGAAAAATCACACTGACAAGTGTTAGTTCTAATAAATTTTTACTGGTCCAAATAGCGACGGCGATACATTTTACGCTGTATCCCTAGTCTGTAAATCAGAGGGGATAATAGTTATAAAATAATTTATTGAAGATCGTTTATGGCAATTTTCAAATCAATGGTAATTTTATAGACAACTACAAAGCAGTCATATTAGATAGGTATGTAAATACTATAATGAAAAAAATGGCTCAATTATACAAACAATACACCAATAATATTAATAATTGCAGGGAAAATAAACAGGCTTATTTACTAATTAATCGTGCGGCTGACAAACATTTTGACCTGAAACTGGCATCTGGTTATGCATTCATGTGTTATCACAATCAACGTAGTATTGTACGTGCATACGATATATGAATAGATTAACGACTTGGCTATACTGTTAAAACTGATAATATAATTTATGAGTGTTGACAAAAGTTAAATATTACTTTATGTACACTATTGGGTGCTGTGAAAACCTAATATGAACTGTAGACTGTAACGGAAAAGATCTCGAGCCAAATCTGACTGACTTTTGTTAAGTTACGTACGTAGGTACTTATCAAATACTCAAACGGTGAAGGAAAACATCGTTAGGTGACGTATATGCTTGAGAGATTTTCTCCTTGGCATGTGAATTCTGCCAACTCGTACTAGGCTAGCATTCAATTATCCCTCTCAAATGAGTAGACCTAGCGGAAATATCTTTTTTTTAAACTTTGTCTTACATATAGATGTCCTCCTGTATTGTCAGTGTATTGAAAAACATAAGTAAAATATTTGACTGCACTTTAACTAAAAGCTTTAATTAAAAGTATTATAGAAAAAAGTGCTTCATCCTCCCTTCTGCCATTGAAAAAAAAAACTGATAAGTAAATATTACATTTGATTAAAAATAAAAATAAATACCCAACTTCATTGCTGAGATAAGTAACGGGGCAATAAAATTACATGAACACTTGGCTGTATTAAGATAGGGTCCGATTTATTTTCAGCCTACAAGTTACCCTAGTCTGGGCTAGAACAAATAAATAAACGTGCTTATTCCTATTTATGGCTTCAGGTTCTCTATCGATTCGTAAACGAATTGCTTTGTACGTTGTACTTATAAATAGCAGATAGTAGGTTATTCTCGAAATAATTCTGTAAGTCGTCAGTCGGTTGTTTTATCGATCCACTTATTTATACATTTAAAATGAAGGAAACGAATATGAATCGTGCCATCACTAATTCGGTTAACGCTGTAAATTAATCGAATAGGATATTTTTTAAATTAAAAAATAGCGGTCTGAATACAAAATGGTTAGTAAAACGTATTTCAACAACATCAATCCACCTCTAAATACCGTCTTTTTAGATGTTCCTAAATATATTCAAGCAATTTAATTTGGTGTAACATTTGCTATAAATCCTATGCAGGGCCATCATTCTCTTTCTGCTTTAATAAGATTGCTTAAATATGATGTAAGTTGGACCTGAAATGATAGGCAATAAACAAAGAAATACTCTACATTTATCTTTTAGATTTTACTATGACAGTTACGTCACAGTGAAAATAACATGACCGGTTTTTTTGTGTCGAAGTTCAAAGTGGTAACTTTGAGTATATTTTTGATTCACATCGATGTGATTAATTAGAAACAAACATTTCAGTAGCTCACTAAAACATAAGGGGCAAATAAATCCATTTCCCAAAACAAGCTTAAGTATTATCCCTATTATCCCCTATTCTATTATCATAATTGACGTAAAATGTATGTTTAATATATTATTTGTCGGCTGAACATCTCATCTAATAGAACACAAATGAATAACGCATACCTATCTAATAAATGTTATCCAAGGATGGTAACAATTCATCATTATTATACAATAAGTGATGTACGGATATGACAGATTCGTTTTCCCACAAACAACTTGATTGTGCAATCTCGTGCCTGGAAATCTCTACGTGTTCCCTCAAAGGGTAGAACGTCCTACGCATAAAACATTTTTGAAGTTAATCACTGACATTATGTTGAAGTGTGGGATTGTTTTGATTCTTGTTTATGATGATTGGTGAAGACAATAAATATATAATTATTATGTGTCATATTGATTTCGTACACTTACGCGAATATTAGACATTGAAATAAAACTATTTTTTACGGATTTTATCGCGGTATATTGATATTATTTTAAAAGGATCCGAAACGTCGGGTTAAAATAATATCAATATACCGCGATAAAATCCGTAAAAAGTAGTTTTATTTCTATTATGTGATATATTTCCTTATTTATTTATTATGATATAATTACAGTCGCCGCGTACTGAAAATATTAGCCAATGTGATATTTTGATATATTTTACATATTACCTACTGTAAGTTAATTAAAAGCCATCCTGTAGTTTTTTAGTGAAAGAGTAACAAATTTTCTTTAGGACCAATCAGACTCGTAGACAGAAAAAAAAATGCAATATTAACAGGAATTAACACGATTTCCTACAAATTATTTTATGTTCATAATTTTACAATTTTCAATTTTACCAAAAAAATTAACTAAACCCTTTTTGAACCACAAATAAATCTAACTATTATTGTTTAACAACGAAAAAACTAAACTAAAATCAGAGCTGAATCTATGTCAGTTCAATGAATATTTTATTAAGTATTTACTAAGGCGGTCGGTCCAAACATATACGAAAAGGTTACGCTATTGCCAACGAATAGTTAATTCATTATTACGTCACTCATTTCCTTCAGCTGTCGGTCAAACAGACAATGAATTGAAATGGTTTTCTTTCATTTACCGACTAAGCTCTGGTTGTCATTTGTTTGGGATTGGAAATATAACATGCCTTTGCGCAATATTTTCAAATGGTTAGGCAGAGATGCACTGCAGTTCAGGCACCGTTTGCCGTCAGCTACAGTCATCCCATCTAACAAAATACGTAATCCTCAAGTGGCCCACTTGCAGCCCATGCTTATTAATTATGCTTATATGGTAACACCATCATCAACCCAATAATTTCCCACCCCTGGGCACGGGCCAACTCTCATTTGAGAAGGATTTGGCTATAGTTCACCACGTTAGCCTAGTGTTGGTTGACAGACTTCACGCACCATCGAGAAAATCTCTAGATCTCTACAAAGATAAACGGTAAAGTATATTTGTATTATAACATAAATATCCAAACCAACTAAACTGCGGTTCTACCTACAAACAGTTGCATAGTTATGTTTAGACACAAATGGATTAAGTTTATATTACGATACTGCAAATTGGGACATAAATGTTAGTTCTAATATTAACTTAAGACGGTTTTAAACAATAGAGATATACAGTAACACAAATATTGCAATACCGATGCTAATCTGTTGTCGGGAATTAAGATTTTAGTGTTAAGTTAACTAATATTCATGTTGTTTAATCAAAGGAAGACGAAACAAACCCCCAAGTCAAGATCGTTATCAGCATCTGCTTACCAACTGCGGGGCACGGGTCTCCTCTCTTTTTTGAGAGGCATGCAGGTTTTGTACATACAATGTCCTCCTTAACAATTTGAGCATGTGATAAATACGCACATACCTTCGAAAAGCAAGATAATAAAAATAATTGAGTTAAAAAAACAACAAACATTCCGGAAACAATAGAACGAGTGAATTATGACAAATCATTACTAACGACCTAACTTTACCGTACCAAAGTTCCATCATTACTTATAAATGAACTTCGTTTGCGATACCAACATCACTTCCGATTATATCGATTGACAATCGGTAACATTCCGATTAATTCGTTTGAATCGATTTCAGGTTTGCCAATAGACCGCGTTGCTGGCCGTTAAATTGGCTGCGGTTCACCTAATCCGAGCCAATAAATATACCTGAATTCCTAATGCGGTTATGTAATATTAAACGTGTTGTATTTCTAATATTTGAAAGGATTTGTTAATAGGTATTAATATGAAATGATAACCAACGAAATGCCATTCTAGCCTAAATAAAACCTTTTTTATTTAGGCTAGTAGTGTCATTTCGTAGGTCATCATTTCATGTTAATATTTCGTATATATTAAAACTATTCATACGCTATCAATACAGATATATTAAACATTTGCAAAAGGAATATATCAATCTAATGCATTTGTAATTGTAACTCTTTTAGATAAAAGCGGCGTACGGATTTTGTTTAATTATAATATATTGATTCGCTGTATAAGCATGACGATTGATGTCACTACAAACTTTCAACCTATATACTGTTTAAAGTGTAATTTAAAATATACCAAACATAAATCTTAGTTTTTTAGCTATAGGTAAACAGATTATGTGCCAAAAACGGACCGCGAGCGAATATAATATTTATTTGCAGGACGAGTTTTGTTTGTGAAGATACATTCTAAAATAGGATTACGTATTCGCCGGCTTCCGGGCAGATCCGGGATGCACATATATTATTCACTCACCAACGTTATTCCACCACTTAGTTTAAAACCCCGATCGATCTCGCGTTGCCTGAATACGGGCAATGTTTAAACGTATAATCAACGTTTTTATTTTCTATGTAAATTATTTGTAATTTTTGCTGGTGCCTTCAAATACGGTTCTTGAGTTTTATTGGTATTTTTAAACGTACGCGAATACTGGACGTTCAAATTAAAGTACTTTTATATGGATTTTATCGCGGTATATCTGATCCTTTGCAGCATGGTTTGGCTTACCCATGATCATCAAAGTACATTTATTTCGCAGTTTTATTGAGTTTTTGTATGTAATGCTTAGTAGAAGTTTGGAGTCAATTTATGTCTGACAGACTGTTAATGTATTTTGTTATATATTTAATTTTGCAATTCGTAGAAGCATTAGTAAAGAAATATGTCCTTTATTTGGTACTCGTACAAGTTTAGTTCCCATTTAGTTTCAGTTCCCATTATAAAAATAGATATTTTTTTTCTTCAAATAGAACCTTTCCATAATATGGTTTGAAAGGTAAAAAAAAGTCAAGCAAAGGAAAACCAAAACTCTATTTTTAAAATTAGTGTAACGACTACTCTTTATAAGAATTGAACAAACGAGTTTCGATCTAACGACGTGTAAGTTGATTACTTTGTATTTGTTCTAGAAAAAATCGATTGAACACAATCAGTTTGAAAAACAAAGTTCGCTCATTATTTGTTTATCATTACCTTGTATCCCGGACCTTTAAAGGACGTGTGTAAATATTACAAATTGGGAGCAAGGATTTCAAAATTCGAATGTTTGAGTTGAAATTTAAATTGTTTATGCGTGCTTGCATGGCTCTAATGGCTAAAATTACATACAGAATTCATATTTATATTATAAGTACAAAAGTATATCTTCTATCTGTTATCCTTTGAAATTTGATTTTTATCCCAGAAACCATCCCCTAAGAGAGATTGTTTTATCTGAAAAAATTACTGTAAAATATTCATAATGTAGAAAACTTTCATAAGAAATAAATTAATGTTTATGATTTTCATCATTTATATTAAGAAGAAGAAAGAAAAATGAAAGAAGGTTAATTATGAAAAATAAGCTACCCAGTTCCTAACTCTATGCCGACAAAGTCGGGGCAAAAGCTATACAGCTTATTATAGCTTATCATATACAGTTTATGAAAATTTTTGTTTCATAAACACATTCAAGGTGTAAACACACACCAAGTACGCTATAAAGGTGCGCACATAATTACAGACTTATCTCCATAACTTGATGAGCAGGTAAAATTTATAGATACCTACTTTCCGTTTTATATCTCAACCGTGAACAAACACTTGTAAAGCCTGTATTTATAATATCACAATGTAACATACGATTAAATAAATAATTATTGTAATTTGGTTCTTATTGTGATTGGATTAAGTAGCTATAATTTTGAGAGATCGGCTTGTGCTTCACGTGTTGCGGGTTTGATTCTCGCACAGAACAAATATTTGTAGTAGATGCTCGATACTTTTCACATACACAAACGCCCAGACCAGGAACAACTACATTGTGTAGGTATGTGAAAAGTATTTGTAAATGCACCCACTACACATGAGAAAATATTTTCATGTTTTTAGTAAGAAATCTTTACATTTTACATCACAGGCGCAGTGAAATTAACTGTATTACCAAAAATTAATAAAAACAGCCATCTGTTTAATCCACCGGTAGTCGTAATATTAACATAATTATATTTGTGTCGCCATCCTTCATAATCATTACCTCATCTTCAACCCTTAATTTCGGCGGCACGATGTTGGGTGCCTTCGTAATTCTCCCTAATTGTCGTTTTTATTTAATGTTTGCATAATTACCACTTTGAATACAGTTTTTATTAGACTTCACTAATTACCCAGGCTTTGGCTGGACGATGAAACAATGGAAAGTTTTTATAGTGTGTTGGTCAATTAGTCACTGTGCAGTATTAGTAACTGCCTCGTTGGTCTAGTGGTTGTAAAGTGCGACTGCTGAGCAAGACGGACCCGTTGACGACCCATTTAGCTCAGCGGTAGTTAACGCTGCCTGTTGTGCTATGGGTCCCGGGTTCGAATCCCGGTAGGGACAAATGTTTGTGTGATGAGCATAAACATTTGTATCCAAATCATGGATGTATCCATGTATAATATGTATGTATTTACAAAAAAAAATGCATATATTATGTAGTATTACAACCATCTAGTATCCGTAACAGAAGCCTCGTTGCTTACTACGGAACTAGATGGCGCTGTGTAATAATGTCCGGAAAAATATGATTATTATTACTATTATCAAGAGGTCCTCAGTTCGATCTCCAGGTCAAACTGTTATTAGGTTTCTCTATGAAATCCTCAGTAGCAGTTCAGAGGTTGGATATGTTCCCCATTTGTTCCCCGTTGATGGCAAAATGCTCGCCCTTTATTACATGGGACCTAAAACCTACTTGTAACAACCTTCGAGGTTGTTATCATCTGACGATGGAACATAGTTTTATGGCGTGAGTTGCGATAGTTTATTTCAATGTATAATTAAAAAAAATACATTCAAATTTTTTGTCCATGACACTTTTTCAAGGACAAACAGACGATACAATGTTATTGAACTGTTTGTATTTATGTATGTATATAAGTGACATTAACATAGGTACCGCCCTTGATTGAAGTACTAATGCATTTATGATAGCAACCTACATACTATAATTAGAGAGTTGAAAGATTAAATAGATTTTGTAAATATGTAGGTATTTAAACATGTTAAAAGCTTGCAAAAATATAATATCCAACATTGGAAATAGCAGTTTATTATAGCTTAGTCGTTTTACATAATACAATACTTGTATGTACAACGCAAAAATAGATTGGTAATAATTTCTACTTCCATTTCGAATCACGTCATCTACAGATACTATCCATATTTGCAATAATTAACTTGGAAATGCACGTGATATTATATAATTGCATTGATACGTTAATATTATCTCTAATAGTACATAGTAGCACCTTAAAACCTGTGATATCCTAGTGGACTGTGAAGTTGGCAGTCAAGAGTTCTATTCCACGACACGTACCACAGATTTTTTAAAGTTACATTTATCACATGCTTAAAAATGGTGAAGGAAAAGATAGTGAGGCAACCTGCATGCCTCAGAGAATTTCTCGATGATGTGTAATATTTGGGAACCCACATTAGGCTAGCAGGGCTACAGCCTAAACCTTATCAGAAAAAAAATTGTAGACACGAGTCTACTCTAATTTTTGTGTTTTGAGATTTGGTAAGTGTACGAACACTCACCTATATATGTATTTACCGTAAGATAACAAATAGTACCTTCATTTCATTTCTTGATTTGATTTGAGGTCAAGAAGTGAACAATCAGCAAAAGACCAATGGCCGAAGAGGTTTTTGTACTAAATCAATAAAGAACTACTAGGGCTTAGGCGGCGAAAACAATGTCTACACGTATCAAAATATTGGCCTGATTCTCCAAAAAGGCTAAATAGATAAATAAACAAGACCCCAATCACTCGTGCCAGGTTCAGAACTGCCATGACACGTTTTCCTTATATCTGTTAAGGCCAGGGCGATTTGTGAAAGATAATTTCACGAAGCTCTTTATGGGAAATTATTATACCTAATTGAATTGAATTGTTAAATTACATATTTCTTTGTGGCCAGGCTATAAATCTTTAAAAGGAATAACACTCATAAGTGTGGAAGCCGAAAGTGATTGAAAGGCAGCAAGTACTATGAAAAAAAAAATCAGGTAAGTAATTAGTTTTCCCTATAACAGGGCGATATTATCTACATATTTTGACGAAAACACAGAGATTTTAAATTACTACCTTAGTTACAATGTCAAAGCATAGACAGGGTAGTAACGTTAGTGTTGGTGAGTAACACGGCGTAGCACACGCTCCAGGCTTGCCCGGCCTGGGCAGAGCAGCGCCGTGAACTCGTAGCGGCAGTCGGCGGTGACCTCTCGCTTCCGGCTATGATTCTATCCATGGTCGGGAGTGAGAGCGCGTGGGATGCCGCCGCCTCTTACTGCGAGCAAGTAATGCGCGCGAAAGAGGCGGCGGAAAGGGAGAGAGAAATCACAACCTCTCTCCCGATCCGCAGTAGACGCACCGGGCGCCGGAGGGCGCAAACAGACCTCCGGCCTCCATGAGCTGTGGCCAGCGGGTGGGCGCGACTAGGGGAGTCCGCCGCCCGACCTGAAAATGGCCCCAAGTAGCCCTCACGCAGGCGCGCGTGTTCGTCACACGCGCGCCTGCGTGAAGGATGCGAGGCGAGCGATGCCTCGCTCCTAGCCGGGGTCCAGCGATAAGAGCTGGACCGAAGCCCGCCGGGGTTGTGGTGCATGATTTTGCGAACGAATCCCATGGCCCCGGCAATCGGGTTGGTGGCGTTGACGGGTGCGGTTTTTTTTAGTCGGTAAACGCTCACATTGGGCGGAGTCCGACACACCCCGTCGCCTCCCCAGGCGGCGGGACGGTCCGTAAAGGATTTTTCCGCACTTAAAAAAAAAAAAAAAAAAAAAGTGTTGGTGAGTAAACTGTTAATAGTCTTGTTATTTTATAAATACGGGATAAAGCGTTTGACACCGGAGTCACGTATTAGACCGAGCATGGATATGTTATCTGTTGATATAGATATTGTCAAAATCTCTTTTATACAAATTACGTGCAACTGTCATCCAACGGCCGATCGTTGAATATACGTAGTTTTTTTGTGTCGGAAGCAAGACAACAATTAAAAACTTAAATAATCTCCTACGTAATATCTAAAGTGGTCTTTTGGGATGTAAATCTGGTGTAGTAATAATATTATTACTATCATTTTGACACTACGATAATTGGCACTACCTCTAAGGTTATAAGTCCACTGGGTGCCATAAACTAAGGTAGTTTTGTTAAAACCATCTATGACTTCTAAAAATCCTTACAGTATCTTAGCCTTATAAGATCCCACTCAGTATTCATATCGCCCAAACTTGTTTGATATCTTTGTAATGTTTATTTAGTTTCCCCTTAACTGGCTTAGATATATGTACCTACGCGAATTCCCTTTGATATTTTGAAAGGAACTTTTCGAAATGGTACACGCATTTTTTTCTATATAACCATTCATACTATACTTTATTCCCGCGGGATTATGCAGAGGTGCGAATGAGAAATATGATCAATCATATTTATTTTTATGTATCAATTTATATTCGATATACGTTTACAAAATATCTAGCAACGGCTGGCTATTGACGTTTTCTATTTGAGCATGTATGTATTTTTGACTACTACAGTTTCTGTAGTTTCTGCTTACGCCCATGGCAAAAAGGCGTGAGTGTATGTATGTAAGTATGTACCAAAGCAGTTCATTTTGATTCGTTTATTTTAGGATTTTAAAAGGCGCTTAAACACCGTAGTAGGTATACATCATTCACAAATTATTACTAAAATGATAATGCAGTTCTGAAACTTCGATAAAAATTAGGTAAAAACAAGTTATTTTTCCCCAAAAAAACTTAGAGTGGGTTCGATTATGTTCACTCCAAGATTCCATTGTACTCCTACAAAGAACGAAGAGCAATTCTAACAACACGACTACCCCAATTAAACTTTAGTAAGTTCTAACAGAAACACCGATAAATAACAGAATGGCCGGTTCGAGGGTCCAATTAAAATATTAATTCTCTCGGCCCAAGATAGGTACCCAAGTTACTTGGGAACACAATGTGAGTATAGCACTGTAAATTGTAATTCATTTTGACACTATGATAATGAGCTGCTCGGAATTAAAGTGTTAAATTTTCTGTCTGATCGTCTGTAAGGTAAGTAAGCTTCGTGAATTGTTTACGATACTCTAAGAGGAATTTCTTCACTTTAATGAAGTTAAGACGGATTGAACTATAAAGGAAAACATAATGAAGAAACCTACATGCCTGAAATATTGATTTCAAGGCATGGGGTCTAAAATCATACGGTTAGTTTGATGAAAGAAAGATAAGGAAAATAAAGAGTTGTTAATACTGAAGATTCAGGTCTGTTGTCATTTAAAAGATAAAATAACTGACAATTAGTTAAACTATAACGTTTTTGAAATAAGAAAGGTATTGTGGTTTGAAAATATATATATTTCCCTAATATATTATGTAAATTATGAACTAAAGTATTCTCATTTCACGGCGATACGGGTTTTAAAACCAATATTATGTTAGTTAATGTAATGTTATCGCATCTGATTACCAAAATGTATATTTTATTTTTAATCACCTCACTATAAATTAGCAAAATTCAAATTATTTCCTTAAGTTAAAACACAAAAATTAACTAACGTCCAACTTAATTCCACAGGTACTCATAAAACCAACAATTACAGTTACAAAAGTTCCTTATAGAGGAAAACTTTGCGAAATTAGGTTCATAAATATAAATTTAGGTTTCTGCGAAGAGAGCTAGAAATCCGCCTTATCGCGTATTCAAGCGTCGAATTTGAAACATAGTTGTTCCTCTTATATCGATACATTTTCTCTTATACCGTTTCAGAGTTAAAACTCTCATACTGAACATTCATCCTGGCTTTGATTTTCAAATCGAACCATCTGTGCATATTTGGTTGAACCTCTATATAATCATCTTATATATTATTATTCTGATTCAACTAACAATCATAAACATATTGGTACGTATAGAATATTTTAGTGTTAGAAGACTTTAAGTGTAATTTAACAAAAAGGTTTTATCGTATAAGTAACATACCTACTTACATTATATTGCTATGTCTTTGTCCGAATCACAGAATGCCAAGAATTACAAGCTTAATGCAACATCTACTTTGCCTTATATTAATATACGCTGACTACATACGTACTTGACGTGATAATGTGTGCCCATGAAATTGTTAATTGCCTATGATTGATTCTCTTAATATAATTCAAACCATCTAACTTCATTATTTATCGGTAAATAATAATTATTATTTCTAAATACTCCACAGGCTTTACTACAGCAGATAAATATTATGATCGCACTGAACAAAACAGGTGCTAAATGGAAAACAGCTTTTACATCGGTCCAATGTCCTATGTGGCCAAGCGTAACTATAGAAATAAAATTAAAGTGTAGCATCAGATGGCTAACTTCCCACACATATTATCGTAAGCGGCTATTGAACAGTATCTTAGTGTGATGTACGTAAACATTGTATAGAGTATTTTGTTACAATCAGCTTTTTTGTTGTATATGGCAAGAAATAGACCGCTTTATGGGCTTACAAACCTTTTTTGTATTAAAACTAATATTTATCTTATGTCGTTCAATGGGTAAACAAGATATTTTTTATATCCCATAGATTATAGCCGTTAATAATACATTCAATAAGGGAAACTAACAGCTATACAGAGTGTTATGGCGCAGTTTGGGAGAGGCCTATGTCCAGCAGTGGACTGCGATAGGCTGAGGTGATGAACAGCTATACCTACAGATAATGATAATAATTAGCTTATGCTACACTAAGCTAATTACAAGTTCTCACGAATAGTGACAGACTAAATAACAGACATTTTAACAATCGCTAATGAGCACGATTCATGTAGAAGGTTCCATAAAGATGAAAAAAATACCGATCGGAAAAGTCGGTTTCATCTAATGCGTGCCTAACTTTTTGTAATAATTGGGCCATATGAAAACTCTTTAGATAATGTATGAAAATCTTTAACTGTAAGATTTAATTATATTGTATTATTATGATATACTCAACTCAGAGGTTTATATTGAAAATCCATCTCATATAGACAAACACGTATATTAGAAACTTGTGAATTCCTTGCATTACAAGCTTGTCGTGTTTAGAATAACTAAACCTATTTATTTCTACGTTTCAGCACAGAGTCTACTTTTTGTTGCAATAAGTAGACTAGCGTAAAATCCTGAACTACAAAATATCGTCAGAATAGCGTGAACAGAATCAATAACAGAAGCTATATTACAACTTTGTAAGACTTTGTAAAGACCTGATGAAATATCCGATTATTGTTTGACACTTAAGGTACTCTAGTTTCATCATGAATGGACGTGGACGTGTTAGTGTGGTACAGAATAAAATGTGGTTGTTATTGAAATTTGGAGTTTATATTCAATATTAATACAGATCATTGTTGTACCGATAATATGTAATGACTGCCTCATTAGTGTAATAGTTACAGCAGACTAATGCTGTAGTCAACCACGCTAGCCTAGTGCGAATTGCTAGACTTCACCCGTCATCGTAAAAATATCTCCATATGATGTTCTAATTCAACGTAAGAGCGTGTAATAAGTACATAAGTATAAAACTTCATAAGCTCAGCAAAGAGTACATAAATGTACTTACTACCTGTATGTACTCTTTATTTATTTATTTTTCTCTATTTTTAGATTAAACTTAAGACTTTTGAATTAAAGGACCACTGGTTACACCACTAAGCCATAACATCTCTCATCAAGAGCTATTAAAATTTGATTTTTCTAATAAACTCGTAATAGCAGCTCTAAGTCTATTGCATAAGATACACATTCCCCTACCAATAGAACCTAAATCGTATCCAGTAATTCTACTGTGGATCTGAATTAGTACACATCTGCCTAATCTTCGGGGATACAGGCGTAATGATAAGTTATCTAAGAGAAAAGTACCAATATCAAAATCATAAAAAATAACTGGCAACTCAGTATTGATAACTCAAAAGGCGCTACACATTCAACCATAAGAAAAACTTACATAAAAACAAATTTATTTTTTCCTTTTAAATTAACGTATCAATAGGTTCAAGGTCAATTATGTTACTGTATACAAGGCACACGGAAAATTCGTGAACATAGATACATGAAGAATCACGTAGGTGTTATAAAAAAGCTTCTACCCACATCGAGGGGTAGATGTTTTGGCGGGGCGGGGCATGGCTTGGTTCCTCTATTGATTTTGCACCCCCGCACCCCGCGCTCCGCACGCATCTCACAACTGTTGCTTGACTCAAGCCACAGATAACAGTAGGTCAGTTTTATAATGACACGAGAAATACGAAATGTGTTTTCTTGTTTTGTGTATGTACTAGGTTTTATGGAATCATGTATTACGAAAGGTAGCATCTTAAAAACTTTTAAATGGTTTTTTGGATAAAAAAAATATCACGTTTTTCGAAACCCGTAATAAAGCCCCTATTTATTTGATTACATTATATCCTAATTAATTACATCAATTTAAACAGTTTAATTACCTATATAATTTATTAATAATGAGTATTAGTACTAGTAATCAAAAAACTAATAATAACTATTTTGGATTATAAAAGTAAATCACACATTTATATTTTTTACTAACATAAAAAATTGTGATATTAGATATAATAAATTAAAATGGCGAACAATAATAGTCCTTCTGTTTGTACTTACCAGGCCCTCTATGCATAGGTACAAAGGCCTTGGGAAAATCAAATCCCCGAGGACATACGAATCTGTCAAAACTGTATTCGGATATATCAAATCGTGTATAGGTTTCCATGACAACTAAAAGTATTGGCTGTGGTTGACACTGAAAGCCTTTTTCAGCACTTTACTGGAGAAAACTTGTAATAGGCCGACTCTATATCTATCGCGAAGCCTTTTGTTAGGCTGTCATATCCGGAGACATATTATTACTAGCACATAATAGTCAATTAATAGTAAACTACCATTAAACCTGATTAGTAATCTGCCAGAATATATTTAGGTTGAGTCATAGAGTCAATTTGACGATTAACCCAGCGGTAACCTACGCTGCTTTCTGTGGTACGGCTACCGGGTTCGAATCCCGTTAGGGATTTGAGAAAGGTTTGTGTGATGCACATCAACATTTGTATCAGAGTCATGGAGCCATGTATCTATGTATAATATGTATGTATTTACAAAAAGAAAAATATATGTAGAATGTTAATCTTCTAGAGGCGTAACACAAGCCTCGTTACTTACCATGGAACTAGACGGCGCTGTCATAATGTATATGTCCAGATATATTTATTCCTAAGTCTAGAAAAGTGACATCAGGTTTTTCCTATGTATTTTCAATAGAAGAGTTTGAATTATCGTTTGATTAAGGAAAATAGGTTTCTATTCTTGTGGCCTAACAGTTAGTTACATTAGCTTTACATGTGCATCTCAATTCGCCCTTTACGGTAATGTTTCTGCAATGGCCGAATAACTAGTTATTTGTTGCTCTCACGAAGTGAGTTACTGTCTAATTACCCTTATGCTTAAATTAGTACTTAGTTGGTGTACTATAATGATCTTAAGCAGGGGTCATCGGGATATACCGTCCATCTAAGAGGCCTTGATCTGTAATGGACTTCTGTTATTACTTACCTCTGTATTAACACAGGTAAGTAATAACAGAAGTCCATTACAGATGTCTGAGTCTTCATCTTAATTTGCGGGAACGGCTACCATTTTTTATTTGGCAGGAGTCCAATACAACCCTCCGCCTTCTATAGCTGGTACTCGCAGCTACAGAAGGCTGAACCATGGGGTTTACACATGGGTAAAATTGTTAGTGCTTGTTAGTTTTACGAAAATATACAAAGTTTTTACGTATTATCAATCCTTGTCCAGTATTGTCCTGATAAAGTGATTGATACCCGTAACTTAGTAAACAGAATTTGCCTAAACTTCTCTTTGACAAGTGTCTGATTAATTACGCTTGGTAAATTAATCTGTTATAGTGTTATTGTATTTTTTGGTGAGCTGGCTGTATTAGTATAAGTTTTAAGCGAACACGTTTTTTGGACAGTGGGATTTTAAACTAAATAATGGACAGAGAGGGAATCAGATTTAAATGACTCTTAAATTCTACAACTGTTATATACTACTCTTACACGGTGTTACTTTTGTGCTTAAATATTAACTAGCAAATTTCAGAAGCTGTTTATAGTTGTAATTCAGACGCAATAACCTAGGAAGAGGGGAATTTAATACTAAGGACTTGCAAAAGGAAGTAATTGCGCAGACACAAAGGTGTCTTTATAGTGCCTTGAGAACATCTTATGTATTATGATAGCCTAGTACCGTATACACGCAAATGTGAAACCATAAGCATTCATACGACAGCCATTAATGTCTTGTAGAGGTCAGTTTAGGGCTTTAATGTGTTCTGTGGGTAACATTAACTGGAATACATATTATGAGGGAACAGTTTATAAAGGACAAGATATTGGAATAAAGACTTTAGATCTTATGTAATAGGTGTTGGTTCACTTTGAAAAGTTTAAAACAAGTTAGCAGAGTAAAAGGCGAGCGAATACCAACAAACGAGGTCTTAACAAAGATGTTATTAGTTCGTCATATGTTTTTAAAATTGCTTTTCGTAAAGAATTTGTAGTAGACCAATGTTTGTGATTCTAACCGAAGGTTTTTATAGCTCCAAGAGGTTTAGTTATAACATATATATTAAACATAGAAACATCCATGAACTGGATATAAATGTCCATGTTTATCACACAACTATTTGCCCCTACCCGGTATTCGAATATAGGACTACTGTTGCGATAATTGGTTCGACAACCATGTCAATTTAGGGAAGAATCTAGAACCGTTTTTCAATGTTGAATTTCATAAAACTTTACAATGTCCCTTTAGGGTAGATCATAATATATAGAATTAATATTTCAAAACGCATTTTGTTTTTAATAAAAAAAAGACAAACAATCCATATAACCTTTTTTTAATACCCATTATAAATTTCATTTACATCCAAACATACGGTGGATAAGCGGTTTGATAAATATAATTATTATAACTGGAGAGTATTTTAATACTGCCTCTGTGTTGTTTGTGGCAAAAACAACACAGAGGCAGTATTAAAAAGGCTGTGTTATTTGTAAAAACTGGACAATCGTAGAAAAATACCTACGTATGTAAAACCTACATGTTTTTTTCATAATATGAGTATTTTATTGAGAAAAAATACAATGAAAGCGTGATTTGATTTAATATAAATGATTATTGTCGATAAATCTAAATATATATTCTTTAAAAGAATTGCAAAAAAGGTTAAATTACTTAAAATAAATTCTACTGATGAACCTTTAGTTATAAATATGAGGTCACAAGCTATTATCAATTTATTGTGTCCTATTGCTACACGTACCAGGCTACTATACCAAATCTCTTCGACAAGTAGATTTCTTCAGGATTTTTTTCTTCACAGCTTGAGCATAATATATGATAATAATAATTTGGAAGTCAGTGCAGCCTTTGGTGACACCAGGCTATCACAGCTCATGAGTGATGATAGAATCAAATCATTTTTGCTGTCAACGCATAATAAAACATGACCTATCACTTCTCAAAATATTGTGGCTAGCTTTATGAGGTTATGTCCACATTACGCCTTACAAATTCTTCTTTTATCCTAAGATCAGGATAATACTGAAACGGGTCTGAATATAAGTACTTTTATAAAACCTTTTGAAATACTTTACACTCATTTCTTCCAAAGTTATGGTACCAGAGTAATATTAAGAGAAATTTCATTTCTTAAAGTGAAAGAATATGTATTAAAAGAACTGTCTCGATGTCTTTGCTGTGAACTCGGGATTTCAACTGACGTTAGTATTTTAAAACTTAAAATAACCAACGGTTGACGGATTTAAAAATAGTTATATTTTTAATTGTGTAAATTAATTTGACAACCCGATTAGCGCGACGGTATTAAAGGCTACCTTCTCTGGTAAGGGCCCTGGGTTTAAATACCGGTAGGAGCTAATGTTTGTGTGATGAGCATGGTCATTTGACCTAAGCCATGGATGTTTGTATGTACAACGAGTATAATATGTATGATATTTACAGAAAAATATACAACCATCTAGTATACCCGTAATACAAGCTTCGTTGCTCAGCTTGGAACTAGAAGGCGCTGTGTCATAAAGTCTGTATATGTATAATGATATTTAGAATCACCAAAGTATATAGATAAATTCGTCGTATGAAAACTTCGCACACTCTCTTCCAGCAACGTTCATATAAAAAGCCCATAAGAGCGATAGATTGACACATTTCCCTATACAAACGTTGGGGTCGCAGAGGCCTGTCTGTTACCCGTCACCCAGTTCTAAATGAGATGAACCGGATCATACGTCTCACGAACACTTTACATGGCTTTTGCATCGATATTAAACCAATCGCTCCGAAAAGGGTTTTGGGGTCAATTAAAATTGATTTGGCATAATAGGTTGAAATTTCTATAAAGTAGAATATAACCTTTCAGTGGAATCTATACCTATATAAAATATTTTGCTTGCATTCAAGACCGGACCCATACAAACAGTTCTCAAAAAGCAGAGTATCATTTTAGTATCTACAAAATTCGGTATATTTTTCTCTACTATTAAGCAACTGCTTTTTTTTCTATTCAGTAGCTATTCTTTTTCATGTATTCGTTTCCATTCAAATGAATAAGATACAAACTAGCATTCCCGTTATTTTAGCCATCCCTAAGATACCCTAGGATACACAACAACAACAATATACATCTGTGAAGAGACCTAGGTATATAACGACATAAAGAGATGGAGATTAGCCATTTTGTAGCTTATAGGTACTATTTGTAGGTAATTTCTATCATCACCATATTATATACGGCCAGACTTAGTTCTTGATGATTAGAAAATTGGGGAGCAAAGAGACAAACACAATCCAGAGTCCAATAGTTAGGTACAGAAGATGAAGTTCTATGTTTCAAGGTTATTGACCTAATTCAACAGCTTTGTCAATTAAAACGTATCTAACTCACCTGGACTCTGAAGTACGGTTTAGGATATCTCAAACAGACGTGAAATGGGTCGTTGAGAACTTTCGATAAAATAGTACTTTAAGTACATCTAATATATTTCATCAGCTATGTCTGATTAAGATTTAAGTATATCTTTTATTACATTTAAACAAAAAGATATCTCTTGACCTATATACATAAATAATTACATCTATAATTTTCCGGTGTGATGTTTAGAACCTTTGATAAGATTAGGTATTTTTATAAAAATCTCGATAGCAGTTTAGAATTTGGATTTGTGTCCGGTTAATGGAAATACAGCAGAGGTGTATATAAATACACCTCTGCTTAACCCTACCTGATGGATAAACGTGTGATAATATGAACAACAATATGTATTAACTATAAATAGAAGCCATTACTAACTATACAGAAACTCATTTCCTTCTGACTTAATTTACCTTTAACGGAACTGGGTCAGTATTCTCTAGCATTCGATGGGGTGAAGTTCGCCCCGGATACTAATATTAACATTCTAAGTTCATCCCGTTCAAATAAATGAAACTCAAGCACCAGTTATTAAGACAGTTTGACTTAAAGATAACTAGAAAACGTCGTGCTAGCTCAGTGGTGTGGATCAGTGAGAATGAGAACTGGGATATCAAAGGTCTTTAGTTCAACTCTTAGGTAGGTAAGTATGTAGGTACTGATTTTTTTATTTATTTGCGTATTTATTGTTATTATTATCAACCAATCAATGAGGCAATCTAAATGACTTAGACATTTCCGATGATGTGTTAAGTCTCTGTGTGGTGGTATTTGTAGAAAGAGGGTGTTTTTTTTTTAATCGTGTATAAGCAAGCGTTTGACCAGAATCTCATCTGGCAATGTGGTTTTAGATGAAGCACGCTTCCTTAGGAGATACATATTCACTCAGATATTACTGTAAACTTACCAGATTTCTAGGCTAATCTTATAAATTACTTAACAGTAAATAATGTAACATTAAGCAGAGGTTAATAGTAGTATATCTAATAGACAGGATGATTAATTGATGGAGATTGATCGTGGGCCATTAACTAATGAGTGGCGGCACGTCGTCTACGGAAGATTATCTGACTTAACTCACACCATACACTGCGCTTCATGAAATATCGTTGTATTAGCTTCCGTCTATGAATCAGTTCGCGTGATATGTTGATAAAAAATCTAATATATAAAATTCTCGTGTCACAGTTTTCGTTGCCATACTCCTCCGAAACGGCTTGAACGATTTTGATGAAATTTTTTGTGCTTATCCGGTATCTATGAAAATCGGCCAACATCTATTTTTCATCCCCCTAAAAGTTAGGGGTAGTCCACCAACCCCTATAATGTGGCAAAACAACGTTTGCTGGGTCAGCTAGTAATATCTATATTACTTTAAAGTTTCATAAAAATCTGTTTAATTGTTTTTGGGTGAAAGAGTGACAAATAACTTATAGATATGTAAGAGATAGGCACAAACAATTTTCTTTGACATAAATAGTTCATTGTTACGAAATTTGGATGTCTTACAAATACCTCAGGTATATCTTAAGGATAAACTTGTTAACGGTTTTTTGACTAATACTGTCGATTGTCAAAGATATTCGTATGCCAGCCGGGACCGATGGCTAAACGTTTATCCCGCTAATCATTTGACTGGGCAAGCGCAGGTTCACCTATCAGATAAAAATTATAAACGTGGTTGGTTAATATTTTCAGGTTAATGATAAAAAACAAGCCAAACAGCTGTTATAAAATACGGAAAACAAAGACAAAAATTACAAATTAGTAGATATGTACATTGTACATCCCAAATCTGAAATGTTGTATCCAACATTCGACTCATAAACAGTTACACCCATTGCTTTTGTTCTCATACAATACAACAATGTCATAAACGCGGTATATGGTTCATTCGTTAATCATTATGACTTTGTACTCACATTTTAATACCAGCCAACGTTTTAACACAATACTAGAAGCGCCAAAAAAGACATTCAGGTATTATTATCTTACAAAATGACCTTTAAATCTGAAATTTATGAAAGAATCGTTACTTGTGTTTCCTTTCTTTTGAAAGTAAGATTAAAAAGGTCAAACGAAACAAGCAGAATAAAGGATATTACTGCAAAAGTGCGAACCTTCCGAATAAGTGGCCAAACTTTGAGAATCACATTTAATTTCACCGTTTGTTTTAATCCCGCTCTGAACTCTCATAATTATATTTTACAGAATATTTCCCTTTTATTGAGAAAAAGATGAACTTAATCCAACTTTTTTCTTACAAGACTTTTCGTTCCATTTCCAGGGACCGTAATAATCAGCGGTGCCCTACTCAAAGGGTCTTGTAAATGGATACTAATTAGTTAAACTTCTTTTCAATAACGAGTAGCCGAGCGGATAATAATTATCTTTTAAAAAATACTCGATAAACTTTTCAATATCTTTATCCTGTAGCGATGGAAAAGTTCAATCCTTGTTATAAATAAATTTTAATAAAATGATTCCATTTTAAAAACTCATAAATTGAGGTTGAGTGTTGAGGCAGGAAATGATGACACGGCAAATAAACAAAACGGGTAACCCATTACAAATATATCGACATTACACGCAGGTACGGTGCGCCCAAAATTCTATCGTTAAATATTTGGTGTTTCAGCAAAAAATTAAACGATATGGTCATATACAAGGTGGGGTTGGGTAAAATGGACGAGCAGAGTTGTTAACGAGATTATCCCGCGCATACATTCCGGTGGCAATATTACATACAGCAAAATATGTGCGGACTGACATGACATATGAGCTGTTTCACACAAAAAATCTACGCTACATTAATATTTTATACGTTTTGACGACTCCATTTGGGATGGGTGTTCCTTTATATTTACTTTATATATTGAGATGAAATATCGAATGTTGTTTATTTCCAAAAAGGCTAAGGCTTCGAGGTTTCGAGCATTTCAAGGCAGAGAGGGGATAGGTCTTAAATTATGAAGGTAAGACCGCGTTGAAAGCTATTCCTGAGTAGGTACAGTCGTCTAAAATGTTGATATGCAGACATCTGAATTTCGCCCTTAGGAGTAGATATTTCAACACGGATTTTATCACATAAAATATCGTTTTAATTCTATATATATAATGTGTGTGAAATTGAATATTTTTACATTCGTATTACCAGTTAGAATAAACTACAAATGGATTTAATAATTCTAAATCTTTAACTCATCCAAATTAAGATAAGGTTTCTATATTTTACCATCACTCCTATTCTGAATGCTTAGGTATAGACAGTAATATAACTGATCTACGTTTGCCACTTCATCATCATCATCATCATCATTAACCCATTATTGTCCCACTGCTGGGCACGGGTCTCCTCTCAATTGAGAGGGATTAGGCTATAGTCCTCCACGCCAGCCTACTGCGGGTTGGTAGATTTCACATGCCATCGAGAAATTCTCTCAAGCATGCAGGTTTCCTCACGATGTTTTCCTTCACCGTTTGAGCATGTGATAAATACGCACATAACTTCCGAAAAGTCAGTGGTGCGTGCCTTGGGTTCGAACTCAAGACCTCTGACATCTCAGCTCTACCATACTCGTTTGCCACTTATAAATAAAATATGAAAAAAAAAGGTTTCATTCCAAAACTTCGTATAGATTTTTATACAATACACTGTTATATCAATATATGTGCTGGAAGAGCCATGTATCCTACTAAGGTATGTATAGACGTTTGCCGATAAAATGTCCCCAATTTCCACAGATCTGTAATCGCCGACAGCTTTGGTACAAATAGCAATTTCCCAGTCGAGCTGTAGATAAAAGAAAAAACGATTCGTCGATCGTCACTTTGATATAGATTCATGTTTACACATTCGAGTTACATTTTTGTACCATATTTATGTAAATTTTACTAAGAAATTGGGACCAAGGTTAAAATATCGAAAAAGAAAGAAAGATTATAGAGTTTGTAAGCGAGAGTATTTTCTCTTTGAAATATTTTTATAGTTTGAACATTATCTTTTATTACCATAAAATCTTCCTAAATCGTTCTTCACTCTTATTTTATACCCAATGATCATGAAATCAAAATGAATCCAGAAATTATAAAATGTTATGTTAATACATATTATTTACAAAGAATAAATATTTATCAATTCAGATATAAGAGCCATCCTATTTAGTATAGGAACACACAACCCAAAATAAAAGCTTATATTGATCATATAAAATAATTATACCGCCTTTTCATAAAGATAACTTAATTTCAGTTACCTTTGAACATCATGCATCAAAATAAAAAAGAATATAAAATTTAAAAGCGCCACATTTTTTACTTTTATATAACAGAAGCACAATATCCATAATATACGGTAAAATGTAATATTTTTATTCATTTCGAAGCGTTTCAAACAATATTCATACCCATTTTCAATTTACAAAGTGAATTTTGTTTATTTTTTTATTTAAAAAGACCAGGTATTGTTATAAACGTAACCGCTTGTTGACATAAAAAAGATCATGTGCTGACGTCACATTTATGAAATGAATTTTTCAATCAATAATAATGTGAACAATTTTATACGTTAAAGTCAATCTTTTATGTTAGATAAAGGATTGACTTTTACAAAGTAAATATGTGATTATTTGTAGGTAGGATTTTTTTCTTTCGAAGTATATAAGTATATTAAAAAAAACAGTATTCAACTAGGTTGAATACTAATACGCTTTTTCAAAATATAGTTATACACTGTAACGCATCATCCAGATATTAGCGTCGTTTTTAAATGGCTGGATTATTCTAATTATTATTTTGTTTAAATAAAATCTGTTTAGGCCTCTTAGCAACTCAATTTCAACTTTGCTTTACTTGTGGGCAATTAAATCTGCCTCAAAAACGTTTCCCGTATTACATTAATATAAACAAAACAATACAAAATTTTAATTTACTGTTCTAATATAAACAGGCTTACTCAACCATTAAATTGTTCGTGAAGTTGGAAATTAAATTTAAGAAAATAAAACCATTTTATAGCCAAAGTAATACTTTTATACTCTGTGGGATTACTGTGGCCTTGTTAGCAAAACACTACCCGAGTATATATTTTAATAAGGCAATCAGAATTTCTGGGAAATTTTCAAACAGGCAGCTTTATACAGTAGCTAGAAACTTGGTATTACAGATTATAAAATACTGTTTCATAGGATAAAAATATACAGTGCATAATGTTTTTTTTCCTGCGAACGAAACAGTCGTACTGGATGTTTTTGTATTTGGCCTTTGTGCAAGTTACGTGCTGGGAGTACTTAAGTACCTACTTGTATTTAGCTTCTAGTGGTCCTTTTGGTGCGCACATTGTCACTATAATTTTAACAGGTTATTTGGGGAGCGGGCAGGATTTAACCGGTCATTGTGGAATTCTGTAGGACAGGGTTTTTGTTTAGCAGTGGCTGATATGATGAAGTTTTTATAACTTAAACATGACCTCCATATAATTATTATTGTGAGGATGTAATTGGGGAAACGGCTAAACAATCGGTTTCCGAACCTGACTAGTGTCAGCTGTGACATCATTGAACATTAGTTTGCGATTAAAAAGTATAATTAGAATCGGTTAATTTGATGACATAATTTTTTTATACACGTAAAGATCATTATGTCAGCTCATATATAGGCAGTTTGTATACATACGGAAAAATAGTATTATGTTACTTGCTATTTATTGTGGTCTCTCCCTTGATTTATGCTTTATCGGCCTTCGCAAAAAAAGCGTTTTGAATATATTTTAATAGTCATTGGTCTACAAACTTTTGTTATATCAACACATAAATATTGTTTATCGTTCTTGTAACATAAAGGCTGTTGGTTACGAAAATGCGTTTTGTGTTATTACTAAATTTGAATAATTTCCCAATACTGTTTTTTCCCATTCTGTATAAGCTGTGCTTAATTAAATTGGTTTTCATTCCTCCTTCTCAGTGTTCATTTTGTTCAATACAAAATGAGATTTAAAAGTAAGTATTCTGATCAATAAGTCAACAAATGTGTACTTTTATTAACCGATGATAAAGGTATAATTCCGTAAATAAAATGAAGTGAACCAAATGGTATGTTTATGTATTGTTAATTATCAGTAAAATGGAACCACAGTAGTGAAAAACGTCACAGTGAAAAATGTACCAATATTGCATAAATTGTGTTTTTCAAAAGCGTAGGCATCATCAATAGCCGATAACTTATTTCCTCGACATTAATTAAACTTCACACACAGCGAGGTTCAATATCAAAAGTTACGTAATAATATTTTATAACAACAAGACCCCATCAATATCCCAGTTTAATATCGTGCGCATAAAAGATCCATTATTTTCAGTACAGTGTCGAATATAATATAGGAGTTTCTGGACATTATCTAGATTCAAACCTAGTCCACATTAGGATAACCTTAATGGTCTTAAAAGTGACTACTGAGCAAGAGGTATTGGGTTCGATTCCTAGGTTGAGCAAAGGTTTTTCTATGAAATGAAATTCTCAGTAATAGCTCGTGCCCGGTTGATGGCATTAACATTATTACACCTTTGCCCCTTCGGGGATGATTGGCTTGTTGGTATGTAAATCTACACATTAGTACACATTTATATCGACATACTGTTTTTTAAACTTATTTATAAGATTGTGTTGTTACCGTGTGAACTTATAAAACCAATACAACAGCCAGAATAACAAACGACTTCAAATGGGAAGGTATAAAATCATATTTTTATGCCTCGCAGTTATACAGTAAAGTTCCTTTAATCTCCATTCCAATTATCCTACACACAAGAATTCTTCAAGCATTTTCCAGAAATGCAAACATCATAAATTATAACAAGTACCAGGGTTGATTCTTAGAATGTCTTAACAAGTTTAAACAAGTCTTCAAACATCATGTTTAAGTTACAAGTACTTGCGTGTTTAAATCGTGGGTTCACAAGTATGCGCTGTTATAATAACATTGTGCCGACGCAACTTCCACATACTTGTGAAAGGAATTCTTCTCAAAATCTAGCATTTCTGCTTGTTTCGTTATGGCGCGGAAAATTGTTGTGTTTACTTCGCCGTAGTGGCTGAGAATACAATGCCTATACCATGGATCACAGATTTGACGACCCGTTCAGCTCAGCGGTAGTTAACGCTGCCTGCTGTGCTATGGGGCCCGGGTTCGAATCCCGGTAGGGACAAATGTTTGTGTGATAAGCATTAACATTTGTAACCGAGTCATGGAGGTATTCATATATACATACATACACTCACGCCTTTTTTCCATGGGGGTAGGCAAAAACTATAGAATGCCACGCGCTACGGTCCCTGCATACCACTTGTGCCTCGTCCACATTCATACATCTCGTCATGCACGTTCGCCGGTTACGAGTACTGCGTACCTGACCTTTTGGATGTATCTATGTATAATATTATGTATGTATTTACAAAAAAAAGTATATAGTAGTATATCAACCATTTAGTATCCGTAACACAAGCCTCGTTGTTTACCACGGAACTAGATGGCGCTGTGTAATAATGTCCGGAAATATTTCTTATTTATTTATTTATTTATTTGATTCGATGAGTTTACTAATTCCTGTTGTATGTAGGTACTCAGCTGTTGGAAGATCATCATCAACCTACTATTAATGTCCCACTGTTAGGCACGGGTCCACCTTATATTTGAGAAGGATTAGTCTCTATGACCTCTGTAACCCTGCGTGGTGGACTATTCCAACACGCAGATGGCGTATGTAGTCTGCCATCCACACTAGGCTAGGCTAGTGGATGGCAGAGTACATGTGCCATCGAGAACAACTCTAAGGAATGCAGATATCCTCAAAATGGGATATTGTATAAACTAGGACCAGATTATATGTTACAAATATTATAAGTACAGGCATATATTGTTACTTAATCTAGTTAGTGGGTGAATTACTGTTCTCCTAGCTAGGCTACAGGGTAGATAAAATACGCAGTAACATTGAAAAGTCAGGAAAGTGCGCGTGAGCGCTTTGTGTGAGACCTTTTTCTTACCGGTCTACTGGTCACATCACTAAGCTATCTATCATAACTTTGTGTTGGGAGATAACATACACCATGCGTAAGAATAGATCTATCAAGTTTTTTTCTTCCAACGGTATACTAACATGCGGTCGACCTACGCAAGTCAACCTGCACAGATAATCGGTATATTGATGACAGTAAACCGGAACACGTATGGCATACAATAAGACAATGTAAATGTATATAAATATGTTTATTTCGATGCTGGTTGTATTTAATTATCACGACATACGATCAGCGTTCATTTCCTTGTAGAATGGAGGCGAAGTAACGGGTTGATTTATGTCCGGGCTGTGGTGAGATATGCATCGAATCAATTAGAGCTAAGCTAATAGTTCCTACATACACGATATGGGTAAACACTTGTTTCCTTCTAATTGTTTTCTAATTACTATTTTTCATTGTGATAAGAGAACTTATCACAATGAAAAATAGTATGATGGTATGGTGGTATGGTGGAAATATTATGATGGTGTAAAAGAATAAGAATAAATAAATATAGGAAATTGAAAAATCTTGCGTTAATATTGTAAGTCAAGTAATTCAGTTAACCAATTATTAATTTTTGCATATTATGCTTATAAAATTTTATTTGAACGAGACAAGAAAGGTTTTTGGTATAAAAATTTCGGCAATAATGATAAATAATAAATTTAATAATAACCGAATTGGGATGGATGGTTGGTAGATAAACAAAAATTACCATTGAAATCGTTTTGCAATTGGTAAAAATAGCGCGTAATATATTAAAAAACAAATTGGGATTAATTTGATTGAAAATAGATAAAACATCAATATTGTATAACAAAATTGTGCGGCACAGGCAGTAAAAAATAAAAAGAACAATTTTACTATCGGAGAAAACAAGAAAATGTTGCTCCAGTGTCCAATTCACAGTACAAGCCCATCGCAGTATTCTAATTAAATGGAAAAAAGTTACCCGAAATGAGTAAAACGTGACTTTTTTCAAGAAAATACGTAATAAACACTATTCAGGCTGATAAGAAGCAGATTTTATACTCAGTGTCACACTTTACTAGATTAGAACGGATGATTTTTATTAAAATCTGTTTCATTAACATACTTTATCAAAATTAAGTTTTAAGTTAAATGAACCATCATCCATCATCATCAACCCATTAATGTCCCACAGCTGGGCACGGGTCTCCTCTAAATTGAGAGGGATCAGGCTATAGTCCACCACGCTAACCTACTGTGGGTTGGCAGACTTCACATGCCATCGAGAATTCTCTCAAGCATGCAGGTTTCCTCACGATGTTTTCCTTCACCGTTTGAGCATGTGATAAATACGCACATAACTTCCGAAAAGTCAGTGGTGCGCGCCTTGGGTTCGAACTCGAGACCTTTGACATCTCAGTCCACTAGTCACACCTATCATAATCATATTTCATAGTTAAATGTACATTAACTATGAAATATGATTCAATAAGAAGTATTATATCATCATGTCATTACAATATCATCAACGATAGATATCCACTGCTGGTTATTGTTCAGGACATTTGTTGAATAAATACATTTATAGCAGAATCATAAACCTAAGTAATGGTTTTAAAAATAAGGAGTCGTAAAATCTAAACCTACTGAATATTAAAGTAAAAGTCGTTGAAAGTAAAAAATCTTCCTGATTAGTCTACCAATTCCTTTTTCCTAAAACTAGTTCGTTTAAAAAAACACGATTTGAAATTCGGCCTTCCATTTGCTCGCGAGGGAAGCATTGATTAATATGCTACCGGTAACAACCGGATATTAGCAGTCGACTGCCAAGCGGAAAACGACTTAACTATAGAAATAAATAAAGTTCCATTTGATTAGGTAACTTTTAGAAACGATTTAAGGTACTTAAATGATGGAACAAGGGATGAGAAAAATTAGAAAATACAGGGCGTATAAAGAGTTACCCTCTTATCTCTCGAATACTGTATGACTTGAAACTGTAAGTTGTAGTTTCAAGTCTGTGCTTAAAGTGTGATACTATAAGGGGTGGTATTCACCAAGTATTTGGTCAGATCAACCACTATCCATGGAAAAGCTAAATAATAGCCAAGTGGCGTGACGAGTGAATAGGGAAAGTCAAAGAGAGTTCATACCCACACCCTAACGCACCGCTGACTTTACAGAAGTTATGAGCGTATCTCCTTTTTTTTAAATGTGGAATAATCCTTTACGGACCGTCCCATGGACTGGGGAGGCGACATGTGTCGGACTCCGCTTGAGCGTTTACCGACTAAAAAACCGGACAAGTGCGAGTCGGACTCGCCCACCGAGGGTTCCGTACCTAATATAAATATAAGATCATCAAAGTGGGCGCAGAGGATATCTTAAACGAAAAACGAGCACATGCCTATAAGCTGCTGATTATAATGAATTATTAAACATCAAGTTCACATTTTTAAAATAGACTTAAGTTGTAACTGTTTTTATAAGGACGCTAAAATCTTAACATATCAAGATTTGGAGGAAACTTGGATTGAACTCGTTGGATCCTGCAAAAAAGTACGGCGCCATTTCAACTTTTCAATATTACTTAGCTAGTCCGTTTTGAGTAGCCTTTATATAATTTATGTAATATTCTTCAATTGATTTGTATGACGCTATAACGTTAAAATTAAAGGTGACGTATGTTTCTTTGATATCCTATTAAAATATACCTACTATTTTTTATTATCTATACCTATTTTACGACCCACTTAGTCCAGCGGTAGTTAACACTGCCTTCTGTGCTATGCATCCCGGGTTCGAATATCGGTAGGAACAAATGTTTGTGGGATGAGCATAAACATTTGTATCCGATTCATGGATATATCTATTTGTAATATACAAAATTTGTATTTACAAAAAAACGTATACCTATATGTAGTATATCAACCAACTAGTATCCATAATACAAGCCTCGTTGCTTAGCTCGGAACTAGATGGCGCTGTGTCATATAGTCCAGAGATATTATTTATTTATTAATAAGTACAAGACACTTCAGTTGGCAGGTACCTGATGCATACTCCTTGACACCATTGCCGAGCAACGTTGTTAATTTTGCAGCTTGTCATTATAAAAAATATTCTCTTTATGTAAAGATGATTAATTTCCATCATTTATTTAATAGTACTACTTATTTAGAATTGTGTTTAGTTACAGAATTAAATAAATAGTATATGAAAATAAATAAATAGTAAATTAAATAAATAAATAGTACCTTTATTTATTTTATAAATGACAGTACCTTGACAAATGGATCGTATCTTAAAAAGCGAAATAGCATTAAATATCTAAATTAAAAATATATTTTATGAAACAGACTTAATTAACTTTTTGTCGTGAGATAGTATTTTGAATAATAATTAGTACTTTTAAGTTTCCGATTAAGAGTACGCCATTTTTTTATTATCGCCTGTCAATACTAGGGATGCCCATTTTTTTTAATGTGTATAATGGGACTACCGACCTACATACAATATAATGAAATAGTTTAACTATTGATTGTTTCATTTACCTATCTTATTTTCATTGAAAATAATTATGAAGAAACAGTGATAATTATTGTTATTTGCTTTATATTTATTTATTTTTGATATCATAATCGTTATTGTTTTAAGCGTCTTATTACACCAACATTTTATACGGAAATCGATTGTATTAAAACCTTTCTCAGGACGTTGTACCCGTACTGATTAAGATTTTAAATAATCGATTCACCTTATTTGATACTTTTAATATTAAAAAAAATACATTTTAGTTATATGTTCAAAATTCACGCCAAAACGGTCGCTTGTGTCATGGCGTATGCCTGTGAAGTCATTTCTATATACATATGTCAACACTAAACATTAGGCGTATATATATTTTGCGTGCTAAATATGATACATCAATTACAACTCTCAACAAATTATTTATTTACGTTCCACACAAAAAAAATCACCATCATAAATAAATTATAAAATTACTGAAGTACAATACTTGGCTGTATTGCCTAAATTCCTTTGCCTTATCCCTAAACGGAAGTAAAAATCAAACAATCAGTACTCGACATAGGTGTATAAAAACTGTCATTATTCGTCTTATCATGGCGGATTGCTGTATTTTGTAGTTTTATTTTAATAAATACATAATATTTATCAATGACATTGATAAATATATTAATAATGCGTCGGAAAAAAATTATAAAATTTATTTTGCAATGCTCAAATTAAGCCCTTACGTGTGATACCCCATTTGAACTAGTAGCTTCAATTTTAAATTCAGATTCCTATAACAATATTCAGACCCCCTATTTTTTAAGATTCAAATACAAATGTACAGTTTTGAGATTTTTCCTTGTATTATTGGTCTATAACGATGCTAAATGCCAAATTTCATAGGTCTAGGTCAACGGGAAGTACCCTATGAGTTTTGATTCCCTTGAGCGTGTCGAAAAATGCGTTTTTTGCTGATTAAACGGCCGTATCTTATTTTTGCGTAAACTTAGAAGCTTGATTCTTTCACAACTTCATAGGACCGTAGACCTGAGTATATGGTTTAAATTTCAACTCGATAACTATACGTATTTCAGAAATAAAAGGTCTTGACAGACAGACAGACGGACAGACAGACAGACAGACAGACAGACGGACAAAAAGTGATCTTATAAGGGTTCCGTTTTTTCCTCTTGAGGTACGGAACCCTAAAAACCACACCCGTCAACGCCACCAACCCTATTGCCAGGGTCATGGGATTCGCAGAAGCATGCACTACAACCCCTGCGGATGAGCGTATCTCCTGCTCAAACATTGAAGAAAAACATCGTGAGAAAACCTGATTTTCTCGATTACCCCGGCGGGTGAAATCTGTTTACCCACACTGGGTGCTAGCGCTAGCACTAGCGTGAACTATAGCCTAATCTCTCTCAAACGAAAGGAGACCCGTGCCCAGCAGTGGGACAATAATTGGGTGGATGATGAACCATTGTTCATAAACATGTGTAAGCTGTAATACTGAATCATAAAATTTTATAAAATACTGTTTTACCTTGGTATTCGTCCAGATATCATGCTATTTTCAATATTTATAAGGAAATGAGAAACAGGGTATCTGACTCACATTAATAATTGACGAGTACATTATGAGAATCGTCCCTTATCGAGGTCACTGCTTTTCCAGAGAGGAAGCAAAATATTTCCATAATAATTTTAGGAGTAAATATTTTAGTGCCGAAATAAATAATCACCATTTAATATGAATAATATTACTATATTTTTCGAAAGCCGCATAGTTTGTACAACAAAAATGCGGTGGAATTTCATTGATAGGATAACTGCCCGTAACAATGCCAAAGCTTTCGCGTTCGCCAATTTTAATTCCCGACGCAAAAACGACGGAATGTTAAAAGTTTGACGTTTCTATCTTAGGTATAGTAAACAACTAATTTTGTTTGCATACTTATGTTTCTGTCCTCAGCTTTAAGTTGGATTTACAAAGACAAAAATAGATGTATGCATTTGATTTTTACCAATTTTCATGTTTCTTCCTCGAAGTTCAAACTTCAGACTATATAAACTTTCAAGAACTTTCATTTTTTTATGTTATTATTTTGGGTAAACTTGCTAAAGCTTACACCAAGGCATAAAATGCTTTACGCTATTGAATGAGTCAGTTAGTCATTAGTGATTTGATATTACACTGCTTAATGAAAACGTTTTACAAGAACATTTTATCGCTTGGAAACAGTGAGGTACTCAGGATCTGGCTTCATTATTTCATTGTTACCATATTACATACACATTCAAAAACTTACTCATACAACTATACTATATACCTATATATAAATATAAATAATTATTGAAATAAAAATGCTGCGACAAAGTCATTTCTAGTAATACTTATTACAGCAAATTTACAGCACGAAAACAATTGGTGAGCATACAGTGGCACGTTTCCGCTTTATTCAGCCGTGTACAGCCGCTTGAAGCGGTGCAGCGGTGCACAGGTGCTTGAGACAATCGGCTTTAAAATATAAACGAGACTGCGACGAATTCTATCTACCCACTTCTGAATATTGCACGAAATTGCTTGCTGTAATTTATAGGAAATATATTTATTATTCACTAGAGACAATTCTCGTAATATAACATACCGATTTACCGATACATTGTTAACTATTCCGTATATGGCAAATAGTAGGTATATGGTTTTGTATACGACTATAATTTTGTTTGCTTTATAAATTGGAAGTTTTATAGAATTATTAAGTCATTTCACCGTCAATCCATTATGGTTATTGTCTCACTGCTAGGCACGGGTGTCCTCTCATTTGAGACAGGTTCGGCTATAGTCTACCACGCTAGCCTAGTGTGGGTTGGCGGATCACTAAGTAATTTACTACTCTAGAAAAAGGAACAAATAGTCATCAGAAACTGTGTATTTACATAAAAAAATATCAAATGATATAAATATGATAGTAGGTAACTTGTTAATAGACAAATGAGAACAAGAAATCAATGAACTATGCACAAACAATTTACCTATTCAGTGTAGTGAATGAGAAATAACGCAAATTTCTATCTTTATATAAATAATAACTTATAGACTTTTCCATTATTTTTCTTTATACAGTTTAGTAACAGTTTTCAGTAGGTAGATATAATACAATCAACGTGCATTAATTTCGTATGATCTGCTTCATTTAAATATAAACGTACACTAAATTTGCAAAGTGTATTACCACAAATTCTCGATTCTAAACTTTACAACATGTTCTCGATTATATTCAAGCCGAGAGCGAGTCCTTGACAACTGAAGCACAGGTGTGGCACAAGCCTTCCAGCTTTAAAATACAAACGGGTCTAATACAAATTTAATCAGTGAGGTTTACAAGGCTCGTGAAACGAACACGTATACCTATATCTAAACGTAAATCACATCCCTACTTATATCCCTTTCAATGCGTTAAAAGATTTTGCTTGTCAAAGCCACTTTTATGAAGAGACGATTCAAAATGAATACAAGTACTAGGGGGTATTAAAAATTTACGTGTGGAATTCGCAATTTTGTTTCGTTGGATTTTGAAGACGCGTAAGCGTACCCTTAACCTTGCCACATCAGCATTATTCGAATAAGGAAAAAAAGACAGTTACGCAACATTAACATGAAATACGCTTTTTAACTCAAAAGAGGTTACTAGTTTTTGCCTCCATTCCATCCCCATTCCTCTCCTTACAGCTATAATTTCTAAAATTCCTTTCATAGCGGATGCTGACGTCATAATATAAATTATTCCATAGTTCAGCTTTCTAGAATTAGCATTTTTCAGTGAAAAATGCAAACAAAATTACTCAATCATATAAAAGTATAATTGTTTAGCTTAATTGTAAACACTGACGAAACAATAAGGTGGTAAATATAAAAAATAAGTTTCCCGATACTAAACTTTATCAGTCTTATTATTAAGATGGTTTTACAACAAAAAATTACAAGGAACTCGTAACAAAGGAAGTAAGAAATCCAAACATGATAAAAGGTTTTCCAATTGATTAAAGACAGATGGAAAAGGATTGGACCACACAATCATAGGACTCCATCTACAAGGGGAAAATTCCGTTACCTCAAAAGAATCCACATCTACACTATCAAGCAATTTGATCTTAATTTAATCAAATTACACGGTGTTAGTGACTTTTGTAATGTAATCATGGACTATCAAGCTATAAGACTTGAATTTGAATCCAAGGCACTCTTGAACTCAAGTCCAAAATAATGATTAATTTTCTTGATGATATGCAAAGTCTGATAACCGGTGACTCCCATGTCCCAGCAGTGGGACAATAAATCACTTGACTTTCAAATAAAAAAGTGGTAAAAGCTCAGTGATTTAAGCACTCATCATGTGTACCAAGTTATAGTCCAGAGATTACTCGCAATCAAACAAAATGCTCTTATTATGTTTACCCATCCATTAGTTTGAAATCTTCGCTAATTTAATCAAGTCTTGCTATATTTACAGTAGCAAAATCTAGACAAACTGTGCCTATCTTTCTATTTACCTAGATCTAGTCTGTTATTTGATGCGAACGCGTGTAAATAATTACTTAGATAATAAATATCGTACACAATTTTATTGAGTCAATATTATACTTTATTATTATTTTTTGAATAAAATACATTTCGGAAGAAAAAACTGTCAAAGAAATTGTGCTCAGAAGAACCCGTCTGATATCTTTATAAAATAATTATAATAATAAAATAAGTAATTATAATAGTAAAAGAAGTTAATAGAACATATTTCAGTTATTAACGCTCTGGTGTGAATACAATGAAAATGTAAAATTTATTTACTACTGGCTGTAAATTATTCAAAATATTCACTAGCGAATCACATATTATAGCAAAAAACCAAATTTAAATATAGAACAGAACTTGACAAAACTGAATAGTAAATCAAATAAAAGTTTGATATTTTCATTGGCAACACTGTCAATAATATATGTATTCTACGATTCTTACATTATTGAACGCTTTTCGAAATATGTCCATAGCTGGAATTTAAATATATTTCAAATGTGGAATGCTAGAACTCTTATTTCAAATCTGTGGGGACTGTGAGAAATGGACTTGAAGGTGTCCGCGAGGACGGAATATTTTGTGTAGCTGCTATATTTTGAAAAGTAATTTAAGAAGGAAATATGAATTCCCGACTTAAAATGTAACTTTACAAGGGAACAGGAGGCACTACACTGCAACTTTGTTACGTCCGCGTCGCTGTATTTTCAGTCCAGGAAAATAGTGTGCAAAAAATTCATTGTATGACTGCTATTTTGCAAAATGAATCTTTATGCTTTTGTAGTCAAAGGCTAAAACTAGCTACTAATTTAATTCAAAATGTAATAAATACAACACCAAGTGTAATTATATATATATACACTCGCTTCCCGCGCTCGCCCTCAGTTAGACGTGCACCAAGCTACTTCGTAATATATAAATTGTTTGTCTTTACTTTGTACTTAGAGATATTAAGAACATATAAACTAGTTGTAAATTTATCTAAGCAACAACAATACTCTAGTTAGTTTAATGTTATAAAAGTGTAAACGCCTTTGCAATTGAAGAATAGTCAACAAAACACACGCAAATCAAGTAAACTGTGAGTGACTCACTGACAACAGCTCTCCTATTGGTCGATCAGTGGTGAGTCACGCAACGCATTGCACCGCAATTCGTGACCTTATATGGTCACAAAAGCATTATTCTGAGCTCGAAGTGCTAGCCCGTTTCTTCATACGTGGAATATACGAATCAACATTTCGCAAACACAGTTACAAGAGTGGTAGCACAACAGTAGCTTCCACCACTTTGCATTTCATCTGGTTCGAGTTCGCTACTTACTTTGAAGTATTCTTTTTGTGTTTTTATTTCAACTGCTGATACGTACATCATTGAACTTGGCTTCTTTTCGACCAATATACCAGCATTTTTTAAATTATTTTTTAAATTATTATTATAAATTGTGATCCGTCTACTACTAATTACTAGTCCAAACCGCAAATAGACAATCTACGAGAGTTGGTACTCTAAATCTTTATAAGAATGATGCACTCACCTCCAGCATCAAAAACCAACATCACTCAGTCACATTCTGAAACCGACATACTTAAATCATGCGAAGAAGAGCCAATTCATGAGTTTTCTTCGTCACATGTAACTCAAAGAGCAAAACGCCCAAGATCTTCTAATGATGTAAGCCCGAATAAATATGACATGGACCTTAGAAACGAGCTTAAAGTAATGATGACTGAGTTTATCTCAGCCCAGAATGAACGTCTTCTTACTCTTGAAACTCATATCATGGACCTCAAGAAACAAACATGTAAAATCGAGAGCTCGAACAGTGATTTGATAAGCTCGATGAATAACGTGTCAGACCAACTAGTTTCGCTGGAGTCTAAAATCTCAGGACTTGAAAATGAGCGTACTGTGTTGTCTACCCAGCTATCGAATCTAGATCTAAAAATAGATAGCTTGGAACGAAACCTTATTAAAACATGCGTCGAAATTAGAAATGTACCACTGGTTCCAAGAGAATCTAAGCAAGACTTGTATTCTTCGATTTCTCACCTCTCCAATACCTTAGGTGTCAATGTAACATCGGAAATACGTGATATTTCCAGATATCGGATTGATAAGAAAAGCAACTCATCGGCAATAAGTATTGAATTCACTAACACTCTTGTCAAATGCAAATTCCTGGATTCTGTAAAGAAGTACAATAAAAACAACTCAACACACAAACTTGATACTGCCAGCCTCGGATTCCAGTTAAAGAAAACATTACCTATATTCATTGCAGAACAATTAACTCCACAGGCCAGAAAACTGTTCTACATGGCCAGAAGTCTCGCTAAGTCGCTAAAGTATGAATATTGCTGGATATCAAATGGCCGTATACTGATGAAAAAGGATAAGGAATCTCCATACTTAGTTATTAAAAATGAAGCTCAAGTGCGAGATTTATTTAAATCACCAGATATATGACTATATTTAAAAGGGCTCAAATCCGTTATATATTTGTGCATTCACCTAGGATTTAATCAACATAGAATATTTTTCATAAAATGTAATAATTTCTTGTTTTTAATTTTAATGCTTGTTGAATTTATAACTCAATTAATAATTGTTATTAAATTAAGTTCACACTCTCTACTCACTCAACACACATCTCCATTTTCACACTTTAAACATATAAACCAATACAGTATCTCATTATACATCATATTATTTCAATACACACAATATAACCTCAGTCAGCCTATAATAATGCAATTTTCTTTAATCGAACAGAACTCATCGCTCGCCCAACACTCCTCGAACTTTGTCACTATTTTTGTTGTATTACTTATAAATTTGAACATTCGATAACATAAGATCACTAAACGATAATTTGGATAATTTTTCTGTATCTAAAATTTACCAATGCACTCCAGAGGATTGTTCTGTAACTATAAAAAACCCGAATAAGTACCTTAAAATTCTATCGCAAAATATAAGATCTATTAATCGCAACTTTCTCAGTTTTGAAACATTACTTACTCGTCTCTCTATTGAGTGTGATGTAATCGCTCTTTCTGAATGTTGGCTTCCATGTTTAAGTAACTCTAACCTACCTCACTTATTAAACTTTTCTGCTAGCCGCACCTCTAAGCACCGAAACCAAAGTGATGGGGTAGTTGTCTATATAAATTCTAAATTGGAACATAAAGTCTACGAACCAGAATTTAATTATTCTGCCTCTGGGTTAATCATGGAACTTAAGTCTGAGATAGCAATCATTTGTATCTACAGACCGCCCTCAAATATGGGTATTGATATATTCCTTAGTTCACTCAATAAAATATTACCTTCCTTATCTCACTTCAAGACAGTTGTCATTACAGGTGATATAAATATAAATATAGATACCACAAATTCATCTCTGGAAAACCACTCACACGACTACCTTAATTGTCTCGCTTTTCATGGTTTTTTACCCACCCACTCCCTACCAACAAGAGAAAGCAATTGTCTCGACCACATTTTTCTTAGAACTAGATTGCCCTCAACTACCTTCATTTTTGACTCCACTATAAATGATCACTTCTCAACATTTCTTTGTCTCAATTCAAAGCTGCACTACAACTATCATACGACTACAATTACAAAGGTCGACTACAAAGCGCTTGATCAGGCCATGGAAAATATCGAACTCTCACATATACTAACAATGACTGATCCTAATGCAGCAACAAATTCCCTTATAAGCATTCTGTCTCATGAAATAACCAAAGCCTCAAAAACTAAACTAGTACCAAAGCGAAATAGGATACTTAAGCCCTGGATTACTCCAGGATTACTGAGATGCATGAGAAACAGAGATGCATTACATAAAAAGCAAAAGCAAGCTCCAGAAAATGAAGTGCTTAAGGTAACCTATGTAAGATACAGAAATTTTTGCAATAAAATCCTAAAAAAAGTCAAGAGACAGTTCGACACTGAAGAATTAAATAAAGCTGGACGGAACACTAAAGTCTTATGGCATACAATAAAGCGTGTCATAAACTCTAACAACACTACACATATTCCAACAGAATTATTTTCCTCTTCAACATCCCCTGTTCAATCTGTTAATGATGTTAATTCACATTTCGTTAATATTGGTAAATATCTTGCTGATAATATTAAAAACACTCAACCCTCAAATTGTCGTGATCCCCAGGTCAACCCCATGTCCGCAATCTCTCCAAATTCTTTTGTCATCTTAGGAACAAGCCCTGATGAGATTATCTCCATCATACATTCTCTGAAGCCAAGCTCCACGCTAGGACATGATGGCATTTCCTCTATATTTTTAAAGAGATATAGTATTATTCTGGCACCGATATTATGTCACATTTTTAATCTTTGTTTTGACACCGGTACTTTCCCTTCTTCCTTCAAATTGGCAATCATTCATCCCATATTCAAGGCAGGTGATCGTGCTGCTATAAACAATTATCGTCCTATTGCCATCCTGCCTGCGCTATCTAAGGTAATGGAACGTCTTATAAATAACAGACTTATCGGCTACCTTGAGTCTAATAATATGCTATCAGCGAACCAGTTCGGTTTCAGGAAAAATAAATCTACGTCTGAGGCTGTCTTAAAAATGATAACCGGCATTGTTGATAAACTTAATCAACACAAAAAATGTCTGACCATATTTATTGATCTTGCTAAGGCATTTGATGTCGTACCTCTACCTTGTCTACTTAATAAACTCGAGCGACTTGGAGTCAGAGATATACAACTTCAGCTCTTTCACTCCTATCTCACAGGACGCACTCAGAGGGTCAAAATTGACAAACATTTAAGTGACGAATTACCTATTTCCTACGGAGTACCGCAAGGCAGTGTCTTAGGTCCTACTCTCTTTCTGGTCTTCATCAATGACCTCTGTAATATCAAACTTAATTCTGGATTTATTACTTCATTCGCTGATGACACTGCCATTACCTTCTTTGATGACTCATGGACTAAGCTTCAAATTACCTCTCAGAATGGGTTCGATATAATATGTAACTGGCTAGTGTCTCACTCACTCACCTTAAATACATCAAAAACAAAATTCATTACATTTTCTCTTAAAAGCACATCTCAACCTACGACACCCATAATCTTGCATGCACACACATGCCAAGCTAACATAGCTAATTGTAATTGTCCAGTCATTACACCTACCGACACTATTAAATACCTTGGTATCACATTGGATAAGCAACTCAACTTCAAAGCACATATTACTCATCTAACTGGCCGTGTGCGTAAACTAATATATATATTTAAAACTTTAAGACACGTTGCTAATGCGCATGTTATAAGAACCGTGTATTTTGCTATGTGCCACTCTGTTATCTCTTACTGCATCACAAGTTGGGGTGGCGCTGCAAAAACCATTCTTAAACCACTCGAAGTGGCGCAGAGAGCTGTCCTGAAGGTGGCCACGTTTCATCCAATACTTTACCCTACCTACGACCTTTACCAGAAATGTAAGGTCCTTACTGTAAGGCAAACATTTATACTCTGTACGTTATTACAGCAGCTCACTGAATCTCCAAATACACGTCAGGGATCGTCCTCTAGAAGAAGAAACAAAATATTCACTGCACCTCACCCCTTCTTTACTTTTACAAAAAGATTCTTTTTCTACCTAGGACCATTTCTATTTAATAGGATCAACGCAATAATCCCATTACACGAATGCTCTAAACACATATGCAAAAAACATATTACCCAATATTTATCTACAAAAAGTTATGAAGATACTGAATCTTTACTCACATCAATGATCTAACGCACATGAACGCACAAACACACTCACCCTCACAAACACTAACACACACATACACACACACCAACACCGCTCAAACTACTGTCCCATTACCACTCACATTACCAAACACCTAATTGTCAATCGGTTTTCTTTGTTCAATGTTTGTTTTCTCACTTTTATCTTGCAGTCTACCTTTACCTTTGTTATTAATTCTACATTTGGGAAAAGAGGGCTGATTGTCCTTAATACAGGCTACTCTGTAACCTAGTAAGGGCATCAGATCTGATTATCCATTGTTACTCATTTAAAATTTTATTCCTTACTTGTTCATATTTTTAATTTGTAACAGACTGTACCATTATTTTGTGAAGAAATAAATAAATAAATAAATAAATAAATAAATATCTCTAGAATTAGGTCACAAGGTAAACGAAAAAGGAGCTAACTCACAATGGACCCTATGTAAATATACATGACCATTGAAATTGACCCTTATATCGTATGCTTTTTGTCCGGTAACATAATTGTGTAAAAGGGAATACAAGAGCTAATTTCGGAACGACATAATGCGAACGTGACGTTGCATTCGTGGCACTTTAAGTGGCGCGTGGAACAAATATGTGTGGTACTAAATAACGCGTGCCACGCTTTGCTAATCTCTAAATAACATTGTGGAACAACAGAGAATTTACAGATACATTTTTCGGACGGTACTTTGTCATTGATGATATAAAACCTTTTTTTAAGTTATAGTGTTTTATATAAAAATGTTGGTAATAATATTAAAGTACCTACAATAAAATAATATAAGTATCTACAATATATTTTTGACGATCTCTGTGGTCTAGTGGTTCGAGTACCGGGCTGCTGATTAAGAGCTTGGGTTCGATTCCCACTAGAAACAAATATTTATGTGATGAATATAAGTACCTATTTTTGTGTTTGTCTGGATGTTTTTTATGTATTATAAGTATGTATTTACAAAAAAAGTATATAAGGTATACGTTGTCTAATACCTACCCTATCCATAGCACAAACTCTGTTTAATTTGGGATTAGATGGCGCTGTTTAAAATGTCTGAGAATATTATTACTGTAGCTAAGAAAAAACAAAAAATAAGTACTCTTAGATTTTACAATTAATAGCTTAATTATGAATACCGCTTATGAGACCTGTATTGATTCTTAGGTCCAAACCTACGCGGAACAAATATTCGTAAGGTTGTTGCATAAATCATAATCATTATTATCTACCGTCCTCTTGAAGTTTCACACGTAAAACATATTAAGAATTAACTTAAAACTAATTTCGATTTCCATGAAAAATTATGTAAGTTTAAAAGATATCAATGTTGATAAAGTTTCTAGGTAGATACTTGTTTCGCACTACCGGCTATAAATGTATGCTGTATAAATCAATAGAAGATGGTTATTCAGCAACGTTAACATAAATATAATTAGTGCCAGCACAATAATGTCACAATAGCAAAAAGCAACGAGGTCGGAAGCAATAACCGTCCGTGTTTTCGCACAAAACAGTAGGGAATGCAAATTGCTAAACGAAGCTCGGCCTTGGGCTCAGTGGCGGTGCATTTGTGCTTAACGCGTCTCCTTGTGACGGAATTACGTTCGAAATTTAAACAAGACGTTGAATAGCGTTCTAAATTCAATGTGATATTTTTCGATTTTTTTTACCAAATAGGTTTGTATTGTACGTTTGACCACAATCTCACCTGTTGGTAAGTGACGATGTGGTATAAGAATGTCTCTCGTTTATTTTTATAGATAGGTTTTAGATTTATATTTTCAATGAATTGATTAATATTCTCAATAGTATCCAATATTCTATTGATCATCTGGCCTAAAATTGCTAATACTTTTTAGACCAATAACTTATTAATCTAGAAGAATATAGACAAATATAGTTAATAAAGAATCTAGAAGAGACGTAAATAAATATATTATGTAAATAAAATAAAACCTTTAAAGAGTTAGGCAAAGGACGAGGTAGTGATGTATATCCGCCGTTTTATATTACGTCCCATTTAATAGGCGCAAGCTTATTTCAATAACATGGATAGAAATCCAAACTTCGATATTCTCTGTTAATCAAATCCGGGACTTCGGCCTTAGCTGCCACAACACGCTTTAAACAGAGCAAAGAAGGAGTTTTATGAAACAATGCAGACTTATATAAACAATGCTAGAACAGCTGCGTAAACTTTGATTTTGCAGCAATTTGAAACCTTATAAAATTTAATTTACTACTGAATAAACTTAACAAATTAAATAACTTTGCAAGAGCTACTGCAGGTTGTAATGTATTCAAAATTATGTTCTAAAGTTTAGCACGTAAGCACGAGGAGAAGATATTGTACCTGGCAGTCTGTTTGTTTTGTTTTTGTATATAACCTAGGAATTTATTAATAGGCATTTCATAAAGTAAGAGTGCATTGACATTGCATGAATTTTTTCGTTCAAATGTCATTTAAAAAAATAATCAAGGCGTCAATCAAAAGAGGCGTTAAGTTTTCTTGAACAATAAATGAGTTGAAATATTAAGTTTATAGACTGCTAAATCTTAACATAAAAGCTATGCTTATCAAAGAATATTATTATTATTAAAAAAGAATAGACATAACATACATAAACATCTTTGAAACCACAGATTAACTCCTCGAAGTAGCTTCCTGGTTTTATAATAATATAAGGAAGTATACATAATATATTCTATTATAGATCTTACATCCTTCTCCATTGTCACTATAAAATAAACTACACCCGCATACACCAAGTAGATTATTTCCTATAATAAAATTATAACCGTAAAGTCGCAATTCGCATGCAGGACGAGCTTTTCATTACACATACTCGTAAACAAAGAAAACCTCATAAAACAATAGGTACCTGGTACTTTTAATGAAAGCGATATGACAAAGGAATATGCAATAGCTATTGTGTGAAACAAATGCTATGAATTAAGGAACGGGAAAACATTGTTTCAGGACTTAAGTCAGAGTATAAAATAACCCTTCTTCTGATGCGTAAATGACGAGCTTTTGCCAGCCACTTGGTCTGTTTAGAATCTGTATATTTTTTCAATCTGCTTTTTCACTATTCTGCTTATTTATTTTTACCTCCTTTTGGAAATTATCGATTCCACACATTATAGACTTCCACCCGTTGATTTCTTACACTTACGCGAATATTAGCTATTAAAATAAAACTACTTTTTACGGATTTTATCTCGGTATATTGATATTGTTTAAACCCGAGGTTTCGGATCCTTTACAGCATCCATGGCCACGGGACCGAAGGACACAGTGAGCTCGTTCTGTGTAAATCGGATTGTCAATAATAATTAAAAATGTAAGGTAGCTGTTACTAATTATAACTTCAAGACGACCAACACCTCAGTCTGCCCGTGACCATGGATCCAAAACGTTGGGATAAAAATAATATCAATATACCGCAATAAAATCCGTAAAAAGTAGTTTTATTTCAACTTCCACCCGATTTTACTATTCTATGGAATGATATCTGGGACAAATCCATGTCCTTCCACGGGACTAAAACTAAAACCATACCAAAATTCATCTAAATCGGTTCAGCGGTAAAAACTTGATTACCTCTTCATGTTTCAGACTGACAGATATTATACTTTTGCATATATGTAGGTATATATAAGTATAGATGTATTAATAAGCTACTATAGCCCTTGTTTTACAACATTTTTTTGTATGTGTGTATTACTTTGCTGGCTGAGTGTTTGATGCACGTATGCATGCATGGTTTTTGACGGGATAATTGGCGTTGTGGTTGAGCGATCAACTTCTAGTGCCTTGGTTTGCGGTGGCGATCCACACAAAGAGCCAATATTTGTATGAACTTTAGATAGTTGCACCCAGTGAACGTTCGTGTATGTGAGAGTTTGTGTTTGTGAACACAGACGAAAGCAAAGGATAAAACATGTTTAAAATAATCTCAGTTTACGATAAATAATCTGGGATCAGGTTGATTATATAATGTATGCACTGCAAATGGTAAAAAATATGGAAAATTCTTATTGATGGAATTCAATAGGTAGATAGATAGAATAGGTAAATAATTATAATGTACCTTTTTTATTTATATTAATTACTTAAGGAGTATGTACTGGTTTAGTAGGTACTAAATCCAATTAAGGTTCATTAATAACCAACATTAGGCCTATGTCCAGCAGTGGACGTCCTCCAGCTGACATGATGATGATGATGAATAACCAACATTTAGTCATATTCCCGTTTCTGATTGTAGATTAATTATTTGATAACTAATATAACAATTTTCCAATAACTATCAGAAAAACATGATAAATAAATAAAATACGTGTTATAATAATAGAAACAACATCTGATGTACAAAATAAAAACAAACGCACACACACATTTCTCTGAAAAAATAAAATTTTATTGCTTCACAACCATATTTCGTATCCCGAATGTGCCCAACCGTTACTTTATCCAAACAATATTGAATAAAAAAATAATATTAAAGCCATAATTTATTTTGACTTACAACTCGCAAAATTTTCGGGCAGCCAAATAAAAGCCTAATAAATATAAATGAATATCAACAATAGCTGGAAAGTATTTATTATTAATAGTTTTCCTAAACTCCAACACTCGACAAAAGCACTTAAACTCTCGCCTTAAAAGTAAAAATAAGCTAGAATTGTCGGGCAGCCAAATAAAAGCCTAATAAATATTAACAATAGCTGGAAAGTATTTATTATTAATAGTTTTCTTAAACACCAACACTCGACAAAAGCACTTAAACTCTCGCCTTAAAAGTAAAAATAGAAAGAAAGAAAGAAAGAAAAAATATTTATTCGTGACTCGCACAGGTGAACACAATTAATTAAGTACACAAAAAAATAAAAATATAAAATAAATAAAAAGTTAAAAGCCTGTACGAGACCAAAAAGGCCCCTATCTCAGCTAAATAAGCTAGGAAGCTTAGTTATTTATAGCCTAAGTCTAGCCTAGCTTATTCTGCTGTAGTCAGGGAACTTCAATATTAGTTTAAAATTCGTATGCAGTATTTATTGGATGTGAAATTGACGGGGCTTTTTGGGTCGAGTGAACCAAGTAGGAACATGGTTCTTATATGCGAAAAAAAAATTACCGTATACGGGGGCTATTTGAGAATGAGGGAGCTACATTTGCCTTCGAAATATGTATCACTGCTATAAATAATATTTTTAGAAATGCTTATCCTTAGGTAATTAGGGGCTATTCTGAAATCCGTGACTCCTAAATAGCCTCACATCTTAATTATTTTGAGTCTAATAGAATTTAATTTGAAACACAAAATAGAACTTTGGCAATTAGCGCAAAATTTCCATGGTAACTAAAACAATTGCACGTAGGCCATATTTTTATTTGACGTTTGGGCCCATTAATATGCATAGGGAGGGGACAGGATTGCCCGGGACAATGAGCTGGGCATACGTGACGTGCGTACTAATTCCCGGCCAGTTTTGTACCGGCTTTAACGGGATATGCAGTTTATATTGCGGTGATTACAGGCAAGCACAGGCACATAAGCACAATAAGAGAATTTTGTGCTGAGTGGGCTTTGTCCAAGTTTTTTGTCTATCAATTTGAAAAAAAATAGATTGTGGTAAAATCCGATGTTATGTAAGCGAGAATAAAAAAGAATAACCAACCCGAGTCCGTTTAAATCGTAAAATTAATTGTATCTTTTTGCATTTATGACAATCTAATACCATACAAGTGTTCTTCTAGAATACTATTAATTTAATTCGATGTTAACCTATCCTCTGCATAGCAGTCAATGACCTTTTGTTACCACATCTATAAATTAGAAAGAGTTATTGTAATATAATAGCCTATAACTTTCACACTTTTAAAATATGTGCGACTATTTTGTTTTATTAAAAGCGTTATTTTGTTATTTTGTTCGAAACCTATTCAAACTATGACTTCTGTAAAATTCTTTTTCAACAAAGCAGCACAGCTCACAGCTAACATTTTCGTCAAAATATTACGTTCTTATTGATCGTCCTTCAGATAAAAAAGTTATTCTGTCAATTGTTTACTAGTAATGTGCGGCTGAGCTTAAAATTCCCGTGATCCAATCAACGTGTACACTGGTCCGTATTTCACTAACATCACTAAATAAAAACACTACGTCACGGGTCCACCTCGCTGTAGTGTTTTGTTTATTCAACGCTGAATAAGAATCGGTGTACCTATAGGTCAAATAAACAAAGAATAAACAAATAGGAAATAAATGTACTAACATTGTTTTGAACGTAAGGTTTTATTTTGTAAAATGGTTGTAATTGATACGATGTACGGAACAAATAATGTTGATAAATAGATCAGTACCTAAAGCTGGGCTGTAACTAGGGCCATTTTTCACTGGCTTTAAACTTGTTACAGTTCACATGATTATACATAACCACCTAACTGGAAATGTATTGTTCATGTTTAACAGTATTCGACGAATGAGATACAAATACACAAGGAACTTCAGGTAATATATTGAAGTTCATTCCAATAACAATAAACAGGAGTTGTAGATTGTGTTTTGACATTTAAAAGTCGAATTTAATTTTACATTTTAGTATGTGCTTTGCACAATATTATGTAGATGGGCATGTAGATTTAAGATCTTACGCTTAATAACCACTTTGGTTTAGTTGCGAAAGTTACTAGCGCCATCTGTCAGCAGGTAAGTAAGAAATATCTGCCAGCTGACCAAGATCACTTAAATCTCAAGACCCTAAATTATTTTTTTCTTAAGAAAGCACATTTATAAAAGTTAAAAGGTGTGAAATCGCAATATTTGTTTTCTTTAAAAACTGAAAATAATAATCTGATGACACTCAAAAAAAGTTAAAGTAATAAAATCCTTCGACTTAATTAAAATGAATCCGGCAGGAAACCGTAAAGATTGCGAAGCGATAAAAGCAATTAGAAAAACACTTCTAGCGAAAACAACTTTTCCCAGATTCAAACCTTTTTCATTTGTCCAATTTGTTGAATCCTTTTTCCGGCATTAAGTAATCGTTTCGTTTGTACAGATTTCGTTTACTTTTTCTTTGTCTATGTTAAGATTTGAAGACATCTTGAAAAAAGTTGGAATTCTACATTGGATAAAAAGATCTTATCAACCCGTTTTCTGTCTCACTATTGAGCGTGACTATTATTATTATGAGAGGTCTATTCTAAGAACTAGATTAATCTTTGTTACAGACCATCACAATAGCCTAATCCCGATTGGCAGACGTACTATGCTAAGCAGCAAACACTACATATGTAGTTCTTTATCTACTCAAACTAACCGAATAGCTTGGTTTAGTTCAAGTTCCCAAAGAGAAATGAATAGCAACCTCCTTGCGGTAAAATCAGTGAAATATCCTGCAAAACGCAAAACTTTATGATACCGCTGGACCCGTTTTTAAGTGTGGAAACTTGAGTACGTCATTGTGTTGTCTCAAAGACAAAGTTTGCGGGAATCCCAAGGACATCACTAAGACATTTACTGACACAAAGAGAGCAGCAACAACAAACAAAATTTATTATTTTGTTGGTCAGTTTGTGTTTGAAGCAAAATATAGTATGTATGGCGTTTCGTTTTAGCAAAAACCTTATTTAGTATCCTTGATGACGCCAGTCTCAAAAGTTTCATCCAGGAGTAGGGTAAATCTTTCGTACATGGGACACATACGTACGGTAAGAATAATATAATTACTAAACGGCGCACAAACATGTGGCTACCATATTATTATGAGGAAAATCACTCCAATCTATACTAATATTATGAAGAGGAAAGATTTGTTAGAGGGACTCTAATATGCTAAATCTAACAATAGCGGCGATAATTAAATTTAAAGTTTAATGTTTGTTAATCGTAGGAGGTAATCATTGTTATCACAAACAAAAATCTGGTATATAATTCGTATATGCCATATAACTCATCTGATTCTAAACCACGATTCGTATCATACATGCGGCCAAATGAATATTTATGTTTAAATATGATTAACAGCCGAACGTTATCACGCGGTAAACACAATAACTTTTCATTAATTTGGTTTTAGGGCTACAATCATTTTACAATCACACACACACACACACATAACACACCTGTAATTTATGCCTTAACCCCACAGAAATGGCGAATCACCAAAATCTTTGCATAATTCTAGACTTCCATCAAAATCGGTCAAGACGTTTAGGGAGAAAATAATTAGGGAAAATTTTCAATAACGCTCTTCCCGACCAAGAAATAAAACCTAAGATTTGATAGCAGTTCTTGCTATAAAGTTTTTTTTAAGTTATGAGCTGGATGCTGTGTTACTGAATAAAATGCATTATTAAATGTCACTCATGCAACTAGTGAACCTGTTGAAAGCCGCGTATCCACAAATGCACACTAAAAGCATAATCCTGTTAATCCGGTCACCGCTAACGATTCTGATAATTTCAAAAATCAAACTAAATGTTTCTTCAGTGTTGTGCTAAAATGCTTTTGATGTACACTTTAGTATTATTCTGTATTGGCACTGTGCGTAGTCACAAGCAACATTTTTGCTAACTCAATAAAAATAATAACTACAAAAAAATATATAAAATATTTGTAAATTATGTTTGTGTTTGCCTAATAGTTTGTTTATACATCTAATAAAAAACGTTTACGCTTCTAGTAATAAAGATACTGAACTTCCGTACTACACAGAGAGCCAGAGATCAAAATCAGTGCATAATCTTTAGTTAGAGAATTTCCTTATACACCTACGTATTTTTCAATCGTTGCAAAACCCTACAATAATATCCTAAACCTCACGCACAGTTACTGCACTTGCAACCACGAGATCAATGAGGCAATAAAAAGTATTGGTTACATCGTTAAAAATATTTAGACTTAATACTTTTATATAAGTTTGTACCCGTCTTTTGTTAAATATAGTTTTGCGAAAATTGGCGCTACTAATTTGCACGAGGGCGAAAATTTGTCGAAATACGAGGCCAACGGAATTTATTTAATTTAATTTGGCTAACGCAACGTTTGTACTTAAGCCACGAGGCGCTAAAATTGGGCGGCTACTAAATTCTTGTCTCATTTTTTTGTCCGTTACTGTATTTTAACATGGACGAGACACTTTTGTATAGAAACTATAAATAAAATGTTTATAAATATTGGAACCATATTCCGAGGCTGTTCTCAACTATGATGGCTGATGGACGAAGCATTGGCTTTCAGTCTACCCAGATGCCGCTGTATATCAGTATTGTACACGAAACAATGCCATCGGAACTTTACAACCCATCACTGGACTATACCGGTATTCTTACAGACTACTCTCTATCTTCATCTTAAGTTTATCATAGGTATACGTATGACAACCGAACCCGGGAGAGGTCAGGATAAGTTAAAAGTGGCACGGTATGGTTATAAAACTTGTCGTTTAATACCTAGCGCTTTTAAGAATCAAGGTTAAATTTTGCCTCTGCTATTGGCTATAGTGTTTATAACAGTATATGATTGAGAAAATGTGCATGTACAAGAGTAGGTATAACTTTGCAAAAATGTTTGATAAATAATAGCGTGATGTTGCTTAAGTATTTTAGTCGATAGTGACCGAATTTATTCTCCATTAGAAACTAAATTTATAGCTATTTAGAGAATTTTCCGGATTACATTCATCAATGTTAAAGCCACCAAAAGTTAACCAACCTCTCCTTTGTTCTGCTCCCCAAATAACTCCAAAACAAACCATACAAAACACAAAAAATATATGCATATACAAAAACGTCACAACTCAGAATAGACACACGAGAAAATTATCCATATATCAAAAGGCTGGTAACATGAGCTTTTAAAATGGTTTCCCTCGCGAAAAACATGAAATATTACACAGTAAACAGTGAAAAGGATCGCGAGCTACGCTTTTAGGCGCACAGTTTCACTAAATTTAAATAGCGCATGAATATAAATATTCATGCTTCCGTATCATCGAAATAAACCTGATAAGGTCCGGTCTGTATATGAATAGTTTTAATTTAAAACGGTCAATTAAGCGCTGATATGGAAAATTTTGTGTGTTTGTGTAGTGGTCATTTTCGCGCATTTCATTTTAGTGTTATGCTGCATATAGGAGTTGAAGCGAGCGAATATCTGTTGATTACATTATTATCACATAATATAATACACCAACACGGTTATAAATCTTTTTGAAGGGTGTGGCAGAATTACATTAAGAGAGAGTCCTTTGCCATTAACCGAATACAAATCTAAAAGCTGAACAGTTACTGCGAGTTTCATAGATAAACCTACACCGCCTATCCTGGGAAAAGAACTGCGGACTCCACGATCCCTCAAGTAATGAGGTTATACATACACTCACGCTTTTTATTCATCCCATCGGCGTAGACAACAATAACAGAACGCCACCGTTACCTTTTCTGAATATCACTCTCGCTTCGTCCACATACATTAATTCACAGGTCGTTTTTGAAAAAGTTCAATGACCCATCTCCCTTATTCCTCTATCTCAATGAATCCTACCCGGTCAGCAATAAATTACTGGACGGCCCTACCATCGCCATAAAAAGTCACAACTGCCAATTTTTATAGCACTAAAATATTTCTATCGGAAGGCTTGACCTGCTACACTCGGCACATAATTCGATTAACTCAGAATATGTTTGACCTCTTTATTACTTTTCATTTAGTATGGAGATTTTGTGATCTGGTACGGTCCTAAAAGATGGCGCTCTACGGGTTGGTTACATAGCGGCATCACTTTCTCACAGCCTAAATAAGATGGCTTAAATACATTGTAACATGGATAGGTTAGAAATACGTTGGTTCACAACTTAAATTTAGCATGACATCATTCTTTGCTTTCAGAATCAACTATATATAGAGCAATTTGACACAAAATATGACATAATTGCAAGCCCGAATAGTCTAGGTTATTCATTGTTATTCCTAAACATTTCGTTTCAAATTGTCGATTTTAAACTTCGAATTGCAAGTTCGGTAGGAATGATGTATTGTATATCATGTTATAAGTCATGTACTAGATACATAAGGCACATATACCTGTGCTCAGCATAAAATCTACATAAAAACCTAATCAACTACATTATTGGCTGGTTGGACGAAGTTTAGTATCGGAGGAGAGCAGTACTCGAACAAGACTAAAAAATAGAAGCTCGCAAGCGTAAGTTTTATAAGTTTCGCATAGGTTTTCTTGGCGGGATTTTTTTAGAAGCAGCTTGTAGTTTGTTGGCAATTCATGGTAACAGTACAACTTTCCTATTAGTACTAAAAATAGGGCAAAGGCTTCGAAATAACGATTCTTTTCTTACCCGACATGCGGTTTGTTTTTGTATGTATGATATTATGAAAAATATGTCTACGCTTATATTACTTCTGTAGATAGTGTGCCATATTTTTCTTCAAAAATCAACTATCCAGTAAATTTATGATATAAAACCAGTTTCATATGACTTGGTATAATATTTTCATAGATTTATTTACTTTCACAAGAATAGTATACCTACACATTTTCTTTAAAAAATCAAAGTTATAAAGTAGACTAAAGCATATATCTAGTGATTTAATGCCTAATGTTCGTAAAATATCAGTACATTTCTGTCTAACCTTACGAAAATTCAGGCGTTATTATATATACATACGTAGCTAAAGCAAGTTTTACGTAAGGTATGCGTATTTATCCGTATCTCCTTTAAAGTCCAGACATTCCCAAACTGATCTGCGTGGCGTTCAGACAGATCCTTTGATAAGAAATAAGCGAAATATTTCCAGGAAAATCCGCTTTGCCCATAAAGGCTGGGTCGCCTTATAGTTTGGGATGAGTTATAAGATAGAGGCTAGGTCGTTTAAATAATAATGTTGATGTTTTATAACGTACTTTCAAAATTTCTTACAAAACCATGACATAAAAAAGTAAAGTTATTTTATAAATATAAATTTAATATAATATTATTTAAAACGTATCAGTGTCTAGATATTATACATCTTGAAATCGTTCACGCAATCAAAATCGTTTAGAATATCGACAGCAACGGTAAATTTTGACGTGAAAAGGATGGAAAATTCCCCCTCAAGAAACTACACATACTAGTTTTATATAATTACTTAGGTATTCATGGAATTATAATATTATTTTCTTAGAATCTTATATGTAGAGTACCAGGCTTGACTCTGATTTACATAGGACCTAAAATTATTTCGTAGAACTGTATATAAGCACCACATCTTAGAAAATAAAGGTGCTATGATATGTTTAATCTTTTTCCTTTTTCCAGCTATATTAGGGCCGACTTCCAGTTTACACAGATGCTGCTAGATATCAATATTTTACTCGAAACGACTGCCATTAGATCTCTGCAACCTAATTACTGGGTAATATCAAAACACTAAGGGTAGACTTGTGGTCAGAGTTTCGGGTTTCTAATTAACTACGGTCTAACGTGACCTCTGAAGCACGGTGGATGGTATGTGTTATGAACGTTTGCCCTGGCCTATTATAGTACCGCTTACACTTAGGCGACTCACACACATGCCCGCTCTACGCTTCAGAGTGTCTGTCGTCAGTCGTCGACGAGCCCCTCTGATAACGTGATGGTATATTTTATATTGATTTAAATATATAAACAAACAACATTTTAAACGTTCTACATGTTATGTAACATATGAACATAACCAAAATTATAATCCAATGTATTGTACATTTATGTATTAGTCGTGTTTGATGTCACGGTGTATTTGTCGTGCCTGCTACATGTCAAATACGAGTATGCTTAATTGCAATGATGAATAAACTATCCACTGATAATGTTGGTAGTTAAGTCTAGCAAAACACGTGATTAACCTTACATCGATTGTGTAGTGTCCAAAACAAACTCTAAAATTCGTTCAATGTAATTGAAGTTACCCGTCTGTACTTCTTATTTAATTCGTAAGATAAAAACGGCGAATGATACATGGACAAGGGATGATGCTCTAGGACTAGGGTATTGACTTTCAGTCTAATAAGACGATGAATTAAATAAAAACAGTCTGTTGACATTTAAACTGTAAGTTTGACTTTGCTCTAAATGTGGACATAAAATACGAAGGAAATTCGTAAGAAAACAGACTCAACCTAGAATTAACTACTCGGAGCCAGGCTAAAGCAAACGGGGTGATATACACTGATTCACCTTTCTTCGCTAGCCGTTGCAAGCAAAGAATAACGAGCTGCTTAGTTTTAATCCGTACAACTATCTAGTAGCTAAATAAAAAATGATAGTAATCTATTGTTACTTGCAGAGTAACAACATATTTGTAGCTTCTAAGCTACTCCTGCTATTCATGCTAATGTTGTCTACAAATTTAGGTGGATTTGAACATAAAAGTGCAGTTTTTTAAATTCTCACTGTAGTTTATGTTGTGTATGTAACTTAATAGTCAATTATAACCTTTAGTTTCTGCAAAGGCAAGTTTGTCAAAATTGTAAAGGAAACTAACAAAACGTGACAAAATCTACCTTAAAACATTAGACACAGAGTATATAAGGAGGTTAGATTATGATAATACCTGCCAACCTACCATTTTAATACCATGCTATGAATTGTGTATTGTTTTGAATGCTAACAATAACTGAGACAAAAATGGCAGTAAATAAACTATTTACAGAAACAAATATAGTTTCTTATAAAGAAAAGGTTTTAAACAGAAGAATGAATTTATGGAAATGCATGCTTCGTAGTTTTGTGCAAATGTTTTTAGTCATTATGAGTCTGACGTTACCTTACTACATATCATCCTTGTTGATTATAAAACCTTAAGAATAATTTAGTAAATAATATTACTCAGATTTTTATTCTTGACTGTTTTACCAATGTCTTCTCGAAAAGTTTCAAGTTGTTACCTTTTTGAATCTTAAGTTGTATTTATCGTGAAAAGGGCGACAAAATTGTTTGAAGCTGAAGTGGCAGTGAATATAAGATTAAGATAACGTTTTTTGAAGGAAGGAAGGCTCATGGAGTGGATGCTAATGAAATATAAAATGTCTACGCACCACAAGAATGGACAAATGCTCTGAAAAAGGTCACTAGCCCCGGATGCCTAGGTGTATGCACGTTCTTTTTTTTTAGTTATTTTTAACATAACATACGTACCTACATACATACCATCACGCCCGTCGTCCTCGAAGGGGTCAGGCTATAGGTACTAATTTACACTCACATTTCGCAAATTGTTGGTCCCATGTAGGAAATAGGGCCGTGCCTTTTGCCATCAACTGGGCACGAATCCAAACTCCTAAACCTAATAATACTTTGCTCAACCTCAGAATTGAACCCAAGACCTCATGGTCAGCACGTACGAATATTAGACCAACGAGGCAGTTGGGTAATTTTGCAAATGGGAAATCCAGTCCAAAATCAGACAGACAGTCTTGAATAAAACTCAGTTCCCAAGAAAGCAAATGGCCAATTTACAGCAACCAACACTAATGCTACTGCATTAACAGCATCATAAATTCATCGCCGTACAATTTCGAGTTTGGCGAAATAAATTTACCGACGTAAACCTCATTTCCGTTGCTATAATCATAATTAACGTAATAAGCTACAATTAACTTCGGGTTAATTGTAGCTTAGTTAGCGTAAACACGTGGCGTTCTTAGTAGGTATTTACTTTTGGCCGAGCCTAGTCATTATTTTCGCGTTTAAGTTTACGTTTTGAGATAATAGTGTTATGATACGACTTAATACTTTATATTAGTTCATTCCTTAAATTATAACCAGCCTGTTGGTTTCTTTTATACCGCAATGGTGGGAAACGAGTTTCCGGCTCGCCTGATGGTAAACGGTTACCATATCTTATGAGTATTAGCAACACCAGAGGAATCGCTCGCGCGTTGCCAACTCTGTAAAAACCTTTTGACCAATCTTGTTTTCATAAATAAGCAACTTATTAATAAAGCGTATAATATTTAATTAACCTGAAACGTATACATGGTAGTTTGTGATTGATCACAAATTAATATTTTACTAAAATAATGATTAAAATTGCATAGTTCTTAAAGATTTTTTTATTTAAACTTGTGCGTGTATACCCCGCATTTACTTCCAAAACAAAACCCCAAAATGATGGGTTTACCTTTACAGTTTGACAAGTAAACTTTGATGGTCAGATTATAAGACCCATCCTCGGGATCACATTAGCCTATTTAACCTTTTGGACAACCCTGCCTACCCCACGATAAGAACTTATTACCCTCTAAAGATTCTTACCCATAAATTAGCCATGAATTCTTTTTATTTTTTTATTCCTTATCTTTTTGGTAACCTTTTATGAAGTTGGATTTTCGACTCTTTTTTATATAGTTGAAACTGTATTAAGATACTGGTTACGTTTTATTAAGGTATTTAGTTTCAAAATTCGATTGACGACCAATGATATAGAATATAAATATAAAGTGTTTGAACTAGTGTTAATACTAAACATTGAAACAAAACTACTTTTTACTGATATCATCGCGGTGGCAGAAGTCGAAATTAAACTACATCAACATACATACCGCACAAAAATCCTCAAATTAGTTTTATTTCAAAATAGATGTCTTTAACCAATTAATATCAGATCTACTACACATAACCGTTTGTCTTGTGAAAAGTGGCTTTCTCTTTGTAAATTTCATTAACTTTTTAAGATACAATTTTCTTTACGCATAAGTTTTGCATGATTTTAAGCGACAATGTTTACTTACTAACTAGGTAGGTACTTATGGTGTCAGATATTTTCGAGACTCCGGGTTCTAGTTATACTATAGTATCTTTATTTTGAAACTAGCTCACCGGCGCAACTTCGTCTGCTTATAATAAGAGAGTGAGTCAGTTTTTCCCGGTATCTGTAACATTTTTCAATGGTGCTCTACTCATATAAGTGGTAGAGCGATTTTAAATCGTTTCAAAATTTTGTAAATGCATCTTTAGGTATAAGATTTAGAGAAAATTTAGAGATTAAAAAATAAGATTGGTAGTTCCTAAAAAAAGCGCTTCATACATACATACAAACAAACAAACTTTTACGCTTTTTTATATTTGAATAGATTTTGAAACACATAGGTACTCCTTTAGGGATTGCGTGACTGACAAATTGTTGGTATTCTAATCTTTAATAACCTGTCGTGACTTAACGTCATGTCTAAGGAAGTGACTAGTAACTTAGTTAATTGAGAAGAGCGAGGTGTGGTGTTTACACCAAATACTACCTTATTAGTAAAGGGACTGAAGGTAGGTAATCCTCTGATTTTTCCATTGGACAATACGCACAATATTGCGTAGTGAGTGAGAGCGATTGACTTCAACGCCACAAATTCAATCCTCACTCGGAAAAAATCCTAGTCTTAGTTTTGGTCTTGGCGGTTAGGTTAGGTTAGGTTAGGTTAGGTTAGTTATATTTCAGGTACATATGGATATGTTTTTTATGTACATACCTACGATACAGAAAAGAGACTTGTAATAAAACTAATTACTTTCAATTATCAAAACAAAAGGCTTTAATAAATTGCTCTAAAATAATTTAATAACCACTTTCAAAAATGACACAGTAAAATTCCTTTAACGACGCTCAGTTAAATTCACATTATTTAAGATGAAATAACAGCTGCTAATGTGATTTTAATACAAGACTTTAGCATATTCACATTATGTATTATTCGTAGAAAATAAATACATTTAAATAAAATTTCAAAGAATTCACTTCAGTATTTGGTTCGAAATAAATTAACTCATTTCATTTAAAAAGTTAAAGAAGTTTAGCTTAAAATTGGCTAAATGAATTTAAAGTACCAAAGTAATTTATTGTGCAAATCATTCCTGCATAAGATTAAACCCGATTTTAACCTTTCTTGAACAGAAAAGTCATTTCAGCGTCTATCCTAATAAAAATAAATATATCTTAACGCCCAGAGTCGCTTGGTTCAGATTTGTAATTTAAAACAATCTTGGTTTGTGAATTATTCATAACACACCCATTAAATTTAATGTGCTCTTTCATTTGTAAAAAATAAAATGTTCCAAAACTCAAACACACATTTTATGTTGAACAATTAAAGAACTTTACTTAAGAAAATTGCTTTTTTGATGACACACAAAATTACTCGATAATTCTAACTAGTTTCTGATAAATAAATAATATATCTTGTATATTTTTTCGGATGATGTTGACTATATTTTAGATATGTAAAAATACTACTATATCTACTATTATTTACAGCATCCACACATGAATCATAATCCGAGCATAAAACGGCAAACCAAAGGACACGAAGTCCTTCTTCGCAAATAGGACTGTCAATTAATTATTTATTTATTAATTAACACGACCATGGATTCTGCAAGCCATCCGTAACGTGTCCATAAGAAGTAGTTCTTTTTAAATGTGTGAATGTAAGTACATACCTACCTTTGATCAATAAGAATATAGAATGTAGGTAATAATTTTACCAATTTGTCCCTGATCTTTGAGTGATCGCTACTGTGAAAGACATCACATTCTATATGATTCCCTACTTACATAACTTCATCTCTTGCCACTTTTTTTTCTCTTACCAATAAATCTTTGAGACACGAGAGATAATTCGCTATCAAGAACTCGTCCCGTCTTGTGACTTCAAAAGAATTCCGTTATTTCTACGTTTTTGCTGAAAAGATCTTCAATTATGTATTACTAGCTCTCGCCCTCGGCTTCGCCTGCTTGGTATATTAATAAAAACTAGCTTATATCTCCGATTCAATCAATTTATCAAAATAATTTAATTTTGACAGCGTCACATGGAAACGAGCTTTAAATTTTGCAATATTAGTAAGAAAAAAGAGATAATTAAAAAATTATAAATAAAATAATTAACAACACCATAACTAAATATTTTACTACATAATTTATAATTAAATAAATTGCAATACAAAATACCTATATAACTAAGTTAATTATACAAAAATAATAAAAATTTGCATAATTATTATGCTTTATAAAAGAGTACCTATTTTCTAATAATGGAGCAATAATAAATATCAGATAACATAGTATATATAAAAATAAATAGCTCATATTTCTAATATTAAGAAATTAAATTAATAAAAAATGTAGATTATATCTAAAACAATTTAATAAGATTTAGGCGCTTCCTCTCTCTCTAACATTGTTGTGCCCGACAGGGTCCATAATTGTTTCTATTTTTATATATCACCTGTATGTACATTATGGATTGCAATAAAAATTATGATTATTATGATTATGATTAAATCCGAGGTAATAATTTTTATATTTGAGAAGAATCAGAAGAAATTATTTTTATATATATTGTTTTTTAAAACACATAATATATTTACTCGACTTAGCATACTTGATGAACAAGGTGAAAGAGTATTTATTGACTTTTATTGATTGAGGCAGGATTTATCAGTGTTACGTTAAAAATGGTTACGTATTATAATAATTCTCATTATTTTAATGATTCTTCTGTTTACACGCAACAGTCAAATCATTTAGAAAACAAATCAATATTAATCATTACTATTTACAGTATTTCTAATAACAATCAGACTTACAATTCTACAAAAATAACACTACAGGAATGTTACAAAATAATTTCTAGAATTCAAAAGATTCAACAAAGTTTCACAAAAGGCGAGAGTCATATAGTTTCGCGGAGCTTTTCCAATATCTGCACGGCTGCCACGTAACTGACTAGTGGTGTGCTTTTATTTGAAAACTTCTACCTCCCGTTGTTAGTAAGGAAATATTCTGTTATAATTTTACTAGTCATGTCAGTTGTTGCTAAGCACCGCTCCGAAAAGGAACTGGTATATTTTTTATTGTTATATTACGAATATGTGAATATTATATATTTATCGCTAAACTTCAGATAATTATTATGTGTATATACAAGTATAATATTCATTCTTAAAACGACGTACAAATATTTAAAATACCGACATATTCGAAAAGAATATTTTGAAAATCTTATATAAAATACAAATAATGGATTATATACATAAAAATACAAAGACAACAAGTATTGTAGTTGATTCACTATCTATATACCTAGTACATATAGTACCTAATTATTACTTAACCATTCATGGATCAGGTACAAATGTAAATGCTTATCACGCGAATATTTCTTTTTTCTTGCAATGTAGCCTTAATCAGGCTAAAGGCTTTTTCAAGGTACAATTACAGTTTAATTTACAGTAACGACTCAATTAAGCACCTTTACATACCTGTATGTCAAAATGAACAAACACAAAGAGATACTTACATCTCTTAACAATAACCATAAGAACCATTTACTTACACGCAATCAAAATTAAATGCATTTACACGTTAACATTAACCTCAGTGAATTGTTCCCTATCCTCACTAAATCAAATTATCATTTTCCAGACTAAAGCCGACTCTATGGTCTAAACAACAAGGGTCAAACAGGCTACAAAATCATCTTGGTGCGAGAACTCCCGGAGGAACAATCGAATATAGCCTCTAAAACGATGTACTAAGGTCGTTCGGATATCATCAATTAAACTGTGCTAACGATGATTGCACTGCAGCGTAATACGCCATTACACGGGGTTGAATAATTAAAGTGTATTTATGTTCAAGCGATTACACCTCCACTGTGATGTATATGCGATTTCTGATAGACGCCGACGATGTATTGATGCCTTATAATTTATTAGTCAGACGATAATATACCGTAAATCCTTCATTTATAAAGTCATTTTAGTTGGGCGTTCTCAGTTGAAATTTCTCGTAGCAGTATTTTTGGTTTCAAAACATTTGCCCAAAAATATATGAGAACATTGGAGGTACGGCACTATATCTTCTCTTAAACTTTTAGACTACATTCGTAACGTCGAAATACTATACAAACCTTTACTTATTGTTTCGTTACAGTGGGTGCTATAGATAAGGATTTTTTTTTTTATCTTTGACTATTGACATCTCAAGACATGAATTTTTTACATTGACCTCGCATAATTATTACCAAATAATGTAACAATACCTTCTTTTTAAAAGAGTGTCTATGGAGTTTCTTGCCGGTTCTTCTCCATGAGATCAACTTCTTGGAACCGTGCAACTAGAGTCATAACGTTTTATAAATGCTTGAAAAAGTTCATATGAAATAAAAACCTTTTGATTTTGATTCTGATTTTGATTTTTCTATGTGATTAGGATTTTAATCTGTATGTTGCTGATTGCACTTCAATGCTACGTACCTTCGGCCTCTATTTTTCTCATCTAAAAAAAGAGTTCGGCCTCATATTTGATAGAAATTCCATTCCACATTCCCAGAAATATATTGTTGACCACAACATTTGAAGTATTCCCGATAAATATTACATGTCTGAGGTTTGGTCGATATGTACTATTTGACCCTTCAAATGGGTCCGCCAAACATCGAAACCTAGAAAAATCCCTACTTTGCAAAGGAAAAAACAGGGTTATCAACATGTTATCAAACCTTTCGGTGCGTCCTTGAAATGTTTTTTAGGAAATGTCGGATTTCTAGGAACTTGTTTACATTGTATTGCCGTTATTATTTAATGAAATTGCTGTCAAACTGACAATGACGTGATAAAAGAGAATTGTCTTCTAGCAGTACCTTTTTATAACTATTACGCATATAAAGTGACAACACCTTTTGTTGCTTAGTTTCAATTTTATTTAATGATTCAAAATTATCTTGTTGCTTGATTACAGAGATGGCAGTAGACGTGGTAATGCTTTTACTGTATGATATACGTATTATTGAGAACATGTTTCACATTATAACTCTGAGCCATGTTATTTGAAGTATACTATTCAAAGTCCAAGGAAATAAATCATAAAAACAGTTTCTCAAGAGTATAATTATTGTGACAGAAACAACAACAACTGTGTACCAGTGAAATGCTGTAGTAACTCCAGAAATACAACTCGAGAATTGACCCCTTGGAAGTAATAAAAGATATTTTGTATTCTCTAACGTTAGCGCGATTAAAATCATTCCGTTTTCAACTCCAGCTCACAAAGTTAATATCATAGGGAGAGAGCTCTTTGCTGTAATTCAAGTGCTGAACAAAATGAAAATCTCATCAACCCCCGCGGGTTTAAACTGGTTTAAGCCGGTTTTTTGCGCACCAAACTAGTTTGTATGCTGCCTTTTATGTAGCACACATAATTTTTATTTGATGATGTATTTAAACCAGTATCATTGTCAATAACATTTCAAGATCAAAAACCTCTTCTTACAGACATGTAAAAAACTGAATTCTTTTTTACATGATTATATATTTGAACCTTTCCTCTGAAGTGATAACTTTGAAATACAACCTTATTCATATAGTGGTAGAAATACAAGTTTAATATGAGTTAATATTGCTAGCTTAGGATAATCGTCACCTGGCAGTCATGCTCTAAGTAGGACTATCTCATCATAAAATTGATGTATTTATTAAGAACTCATTTATGCTTAACAGTTAGGAAGTTAGAGTAGGAAAAAAATTACAGTCCGAATAACCTCTTTAAAAATATACTGATTACTTTTAGAAAACTTAGTACTTTTATTCGTTTAATAAATTTGTTTTAAAAATATCAAATACATTTACTCAAAAAGCTTTCTTTAATTTTAAGGGAAAAAATTAAAAACAATATTGACAACATTGGAAGTAACATCTGGAATTCAGAACTTAAATACCAGATTCAGTTACACATTGAATGGCCACTAAAAGATTTATTCGTCAAAAAACACATAAACCATCTTATTTGCTAAGAGATTGTCTATCACTCAAGTTTTATAGTGAGTCATAAGCAACTTTACTTACGGCTTAAAATAAAATGTACTCTTTCAATTTAACTTAGTTTATTGTGTTGTGACTTTACTGTGTTGAATGAAATGTAACGTAAACACGAGTATTAACAGAATGTATGTAAAAAATAAATAAAATCTAAATACTGAATTCTGTAAACTATTACATTTTTTTAGGGATTACTGATTGATCTCTCTCAGATGTCACCAATTATTTAACTAATTAAATATTATATTAGTTAGGAGTATTATGACGATTATGGAGGAACTGCCCACTGATCACAGTGCAGTGTGAAAACGAGTATATGACAAATGATAATTTATTTGATTCTATGCTCTAGATGAAAACATATATTTTAAAACTGTTTTGTTATTCAATGTAAATGTTTTAGTATTCTAAGTACATACCTACTAAGTAACGCTGATGTTACCTACCTAAAGATCTCAGAGAAGAAATACTAACATTTACAGACATTTACTAACTGAGTATCACGGTTCCGCTCATTCAATACGAGAGTATCGTGAATTTTATTGTAATCGCATTAAAACCATAAACATGTTTGCTGTTCTTACTATTATAAATATTCAATAATCCCACTTTTAACCGCTGGTATTATAACAATAAAATAATATATGCGTTATTATAGATATGTTATAGAAGCAGTAATATCATTTTAACATTAGGCACAAAGTTATTTTTTGATTTGCACACTTACTCGGCACATTGTGATTAAATTCAATAATACATATGTATGCTGGATTTTAACTGACTCCATCACTATTTCAGTTTAGACAACGCCAATAAAATCCTTTCTTCCCAAATAGGGAAACATTCGACACGCGTCGTTTATCGTAATATATTTGTAAGTGAAGTTTAAATCCTTCGGAGCGCCTATATCACTTGGGTATATCCGAATTTCCTATACCTAGGTCCAAGGCTTTCGCTAAACGTCGATAACTCTGTCAAGCCGAAAGTTTTATAGGTAGACGATAAATCTTTATGATCACTAAAGAAAAAAGCGGTCGCGCGATGAGTAAAAGACTCAGATCAGTCAAAAACTTCACAAGATTAAGATATTTAGTAGTAAACTTTTTTGATATCTTTTTCTGGATATTTTTTTGCGAGGCCTTATCTATCTTGCAGGGTTTTAATTTGGATAAAGTTTTGATGGAAAAACAGTCTTAAATTAATAAAAATTAGGAGCTAAAGAGCCTGAAAGTTTGAATAACCTAGTCATACAACAAAATACTTAGAAATTAGTTTTTGAGTTTGAATTGAAGACACTGTTCTCAAAGTTTCCAAAATCATGTGCTCATTAATAATAAAATCACTGGTTTCTTCGAATATACATATTATGATAACAATAAAAGCCTGATTAATTTCGCCAAAACATCTGCCTTCCACTAGGATCTTCCTTTTTTCTAGATTCTTCCTTTTCCTTTCTCTTCTTATTCTGTGGAAAGACACCATACGCACAGCATGCGCAGCATTGAAGACTTCACGGACACACACGTGATATGAATAAATTCACGAACGTAGAAAGCAAATCAGCTCGTAATTTCATTTCTTATCTCTTTCCAATCTAAAGTATCAATCAGTTTTACAGCTATGCAAATAGTAATAACTCTATATCGAGTCACATTCACCCCGATACCATCAAACCATAGTGCTATCTATTGCAGCGTTGAACGCATATATTATTCACATTCGTGATGGAAACCATTCTTAAGCCCGCTTTACAAAAGCACTTAAGTTTTATAAGAGTATAGTAAGAAGATACGTATAACATAGGATAGAATTCTCTTGAACAGGGCACACAAAAGTGATTAATCAGTATGGTTATATTAGGCTTTAAATTTATTTGCACAAATCATACACATATACATAACGAATATATCATTGAAATATACCTAACTATATACTGATGTAGATTGTGCACAACACAAAGTGCCTGGTATTTTTTCATTCGTTGTCATGTCATTCATTCCATGTAATGGAGGCGACTGTATATAGGCAAATCTATTAATCGGCTACAGATCCAAATTCTAAGTGTTTTTACTAAGATTAATATAAAATATGATTTGCCCGACCAGGGTCTGAATCCCAGACCGGTCACCAGTCGCGCTTGTTCCTACTAGACAAAATAGAAAGAAAAGAACAATACAGATATAATTTCAAAAGCCAAAGTTTGTAACTAAGACATTGAAATTCATTAGATACTGAATGGTTTAACAAAAAGTAAAAGATTAAATTAGTTGGAGTATCTCGATAGCCCGAAAGCACTTGAGGCGTGACAACAGCTATTGTCATCTAAAAGAAATTGTTTTTTCAACTAGAACATCTCTACTTAAAATACATCTCTTGTTACTAACATCTAATTGCTATTTACTTAAATGTCTACTTCAGTACTGTGTAATTTAATTTGATTACTGAATCATTATTTCTAAAGGAAAAAAGGTCTGAAATAAAATCCAATTTAAACGGAATGTGGACTTTTTAGTGTACGACATTAAGTTTGTTATTCCAAAACTTGACCATTGAATTCGACGTAGTTAGAATTATCGTCACTATTTCGCCAAAAATTTTCCTATCATGAATCTAACGCTACACGTTATTTTAGCAAAGTTCTAACATGAAAAATAATATGACTAAGTTCTCTTAACTCCAAAATTATTCAATGCCTCAATTCGAAGTCTCGAACTTGTAAAACGTTGTAGTTCGTTATTAAGCAAAAAAAACTGTTTTCTTTTAATCCTAAAACTCATCCAAGGGTACCCAATAAATGCTATCTTGGATTCTAGATAGCTGCATACAAATTTACTTGTTACTAGGAGTAGTTTTTATGAAACAATCTCTTGATACATGATAAATTACTTGCTGCAAAAAAAATATTACTAAAAACTTTCGAGGATTAAATTAGGACGTTAAATACATTTATCTTGAATGAGAGAATATTTTTGCAATTACTTGCTTCGAAGTCTACAAGAGAGTTTAGTGGCTAGTGACTAAATTATATCAACGTAAAAACATGTAGGTAACAAACATTTCACCTGGTTATGATAGTAATGATTTAGACACGTGACCTGACTAAGAAGAGGTGCTTTAACCCAAAATAGGTCATCTAAACGTTTTAGTGCAACACATATCCATTTACTTGCAATGCCAGTGGCAGCAGTCACACCGTAACGAGCGCTGATGTGGTACGTGGTATCTAAATTACTCGTCATAATATTATCATACCAGCTAGTATGCTTACAATTTTCATAAACCTTTTATTACATTGTTTATAATATTTAAAAACTAGACGATAATTATATGGATTTGGACTCAAAGATGTTATTTTTTTGTACATATAATTCTATAGTATATTACATAAGTTATTATATGTATATAAGTTATTGTAACAGTTGTACCAGCTTTAACACTCTATAAGAAATCATATTTTAATGCTTAAAGTCTAGCTAAATACATACAAAATATAGTACATATATTTTTGTTACGACTGTACACAAGTACACAAGTTTCATATTAAAACCACAATAACTGGATTAGTTTAAGTGTCATGGCTTAAATTGAAATATTAAGCATTTCTTTTCACAAAAGATAATGCTACTTTTGCTAAAAAAAATAATTTAACATAGATTAATTCGTGAAGAAATTAATGTGTTCATGACATAAATTGCTGTCATTTATTACACCCGCATAAAGAAATAAAATGCTTGAAAATTATAAATTCTGTGTGAGTGGCGGTAATCTAGCGATAGTTTAAGTTTTGCATGCGATATTCTGCTGGTAGCTGGGTACATTCTGTATATATTTACTGGTATGCTCGGTATTATGTTCCTACTAAATTCAGAAACTAAGTGCTTAGTAATTAGTGTATAAAATATCTCTATAAATATTATCATTATTGTAATGACCATAATTAGGCGTAATCTCAAATAGATTTGTGTGATAATATGAAATTTAAATTGATAAAATATGGTGGTAGGTGAAATTAATATGCTTATTTATTAGTCAAAGATGAGAAATTGATGTTGGAACTGACAAAAGAGTACGCAAACGACGAAATTATAAAATACTAAATAAGATTTATGTTTCCATAAATAGGTTCCATCCGCCTAGGTCGCGGAAGAATCCGCCGAAGTCCCGGAAGAATATGCCGGGGTCCCAGTAGAATCACATACCCATAGCCCTGGCACCCAGTGGTGAGGCGAAAGTCCCCGTGTGGGTTTAATGAGTAGTTCACTATGTGTGGAGTCCGACGGAACCCCGTCCCCATCGTCTTCCCGGGCGACGGGCAGTGCGTAAAGGCATTCCCACGTGGACACAAAAAAGAGGAATGGCTAACATAATCCTCCATAAACCAATATCCTATACCTAAGTGCAATGCTTACTAACCGAACTTGAGCCTAATAAACTAATAAGGTAGTTTATTGCATTAAGAAAATTTATCGCGAGAAAAACAAAACACGTAGTTCCCTCATATCGAGTCGTCAAATTCAAGATCAAGGTCCAAAACATCTCTTTCTCAAATGGCTCACTTCCATAAAAGATACCAATTGATGTACTCAATATTTTCCTTTTTTCCTGTAATCCTATTAACATGAAAACTGAATAAGCATGTAAAGTGTGCCCAAATAGGGTTCCAGATGTTACATAACTATAATAATATCTGGTATCAGTTGCATTTGTACCAATATCGCCGCGTTCCGAGCAGTACCTACATAATAATATTAACGAATTATGTTTAACAAAAACAAAACTTGTTCAAACTAGTGAAGCCCGAGTATTTTCAAAATCATCGTAGCTATTACGATAATGAGGTAACAGAAGGGAATTCTTTAGGATCGAATAAAACATAAAACTAAAAGTAATGATTGATAGCTCGATTGACATTTACTTAAGCGTATGTGCTTTTGGTCTTTATTTGACATAAGTATTTAATTCCTGCACGAGATAAGTTCGTTTTTGTTTAGGTATTTCTTGGAATTAAAATGAAACAGGAATACGTAGGTAATCGTGACATGTGTGAATCCCTCCATTTGAAAAGGAGGATCCTCCGACCAGGCGAGGTGTTGTGCCTGGCGGGCTACTGCCCAACGGATGATGTTGGGTGGTTGTATATATTTTATCTCGCGTGTAAATTTCACTTGCGCGATGTAGGATTATTTGCGTCATCGCGCTGAGGCCGTAGTTCTTATGTGGCGAGATAGATGTCGCTACACGGTAAAATCAATTAAAACTTAAATATTTTAATATATAAAAACTATAGATAATTATCACTTTACAACAAAAAAAACACAAAGAATAGTTGAAATAAAAGTAAGAAATTATACATTGTTAATACTGACACATTAGTAAGGTACATTATTCTGTAACTAAATGAAAAAGCAAATTCATTTAAAGCATCTACATATAATTCAAATATAATATCAGGACCACAATTCCGGTTCCAATGTACATCGAAGACAAAACGTCAGGCTGAATGGGAACTATGCAGTGACATCGTGAATATTCTTTTGTATGGAACTCATTTCGTAAGGAGAATAGGACTGTCTGCTAGTGAAAGGATCATAATAATATTTCATGTTATTGTTATGGAATTGCTGGCAAATTACGTATTCTGCATCGGATGTATGGAATACTCATAACAAGGGTGAGTGTATCTATTGATATATATTAATTATTGTATTATAATATTCCTGTAATGATTTATTTTATTCAATATTATTTATTAAAATAACATGATGGCAATAGGCTGGTCCCCCGCCTGGAACCTGAAAACATACCGGCGAAATGACAGTCTACATACATTTGTACACCTCTGCCTAACCCTTCGGGGATGACAGGTGTAATGACATATTATGTTAAATTAACATTTGTAACTTTTTAAACGACTCTATCTTGCACCATCTAGTAACAGTAACACAAACCTCGTTTCTTAACTTAAAACTAGATGGCGCATAATATTTTCCAGATAGGTATCATTATTAGAAACTACGCTTGATTTTATTATATAAATCATATGATACTTCTTTTGCTATACCAATCTCTGAATTTTACCTTTAACCGTTTAGTCAAAACCGGCAGGAGCTTAATTTTAAACTGTGATCAAAACTGGCTACTATGGATCTTGGGGAATATTAACACAAACAGCTAAACTTGCAACAATATCGGATTATTTCGAGTGAAAACAACAAGTTACCGGCAGCCATCGGGCATCCACAAAGAGTGCATTCAACTGGAAGCAAGCAAACATCTCCGCAAAGGTATCGAATCATACCTCAAGAGAGTTTAACAGTTTGTACTATAAATAAATAAACAAAGCATCAATGTTATTCCTACTAATAATAATTTTGCGTTAACTAATCTCTGCTAATACAAATTGCCTCATTATCTGATGAAACGGGGTTAATTTTTACTACCGACTTTTTTATTATAATATTATAATATTATATACATTATTTCTATCCAGTACCCCCCACATATATACCATCACACTACATACACACATATATCACTCACGCATACACACGCACAATGCCACACCATACACACACCCACACAAATCCCAATCCCAAAAAATCAATCAAAACACTTGTCTGTTTGTTTGTTAGATGTGGTTCGAAAGAAGAAAAAAAAAGTTATTAGGAGTTAATTATTGTTAACTATATAATATATAGTACAAAATGTGTCCTATTTTAAGAATACTCTAACCATTCGATGGATGGATGGATGTCCCCCATACCACAGGAATTTCCTAGCGTGGGGGTCATTAATCTATTAATTTGTGAATGTTTTCTCCCTGTGTTCTGCATTGTTGTGTTTATCTTTTGTTTTGTACTGTACTATTTAGTGACAAATAAATTTATTATTATTATTATTATTATATTCCGTATATGGAATCTAAAAAATATGGGCGAACTTTAAAAGTGTAATATTTTTATCTAAAGTCTAGGCTCCAAGCTCAGGATGACCAAGACCCATATTTGAAACTACAAAACTAAATTAAAAATAAAACATTAACTTAAAATAGACGACTTCATTAACGCAGCGGTATTAAAGGCTGCCTATTCTGTGGTAAGGGTCCGGGATTCGAATACCGGTAGGGGCAAATGTCTGTGTGATGAGCATAGACATTTGACTTGAGCAGCGTAGTATTCCTATGTATAATATGTATATATTTACAAAAAAATATACATCCATGTAGTGTTATCCGTACTACAAGCACAAGCCTCATTGTTTAGCTCGGAACTAGGTGGCGCTGTGTCATAATGCCCTGATTATTTATTTCATAAAAAATACTTTCAGAAGCATTTTCGACGATCTCACTAGTAAAAAAGTTCCAACAAAAATACCTTTGAAGAAGGAAAATACCTTTAATGCAATGTCGGTATTACTGCGACCGTGTCAGTAATGTCGGACCATCGCCGTCGGATCACTGAACGATGCTGACGCTACACTGAACTCGACGCGTAACATATCGACCTCCATGAAAGCAATTTATTTAAGACCTTAAAGTATCTACATCAAGCTTCTAATTCATATACCTTGTTCGAGGCGCTTTTATAAGCGTTCTTTATTTGAACTACAAAAACTACGACCCGTATCGTTGCAGAATGGATGGTTAAATCTCTTAGAAATACACGATATGTTGATCTTTGTCTTAAGGAAAATAGAGCTTCTTTACCCAGGTTTCATGGATGGTTGACTTAGAAACGACAGAAACGCCTGACCTGTTACTGTAGTTAAAGCTGAATGTCTTTTAATTTATTCAAGTACTCTACGACATTCAGCAGCATCTGCCCTGGTCAGTTTATTGACGTATGATCTTATCCATATAACAAGTTGAAAAGGGGGTTACTATACCATCAAATTTCGGTGCGTAATATAAATATTTCGAGTAGCAGCTAATAGTATGGTCGAAACCATTATTTTAATAGAAATGGGAAGTTCGATATGCTACTTCTTCTCGGAAAATACCAGGTAAACATTTTTGGGTTAAAAGAGTATTTTGTTCAATATAACCTATTATGTAGTATACTTTTATACCGTGGTTGAAAGAAGTATGATCATTTGGTAATTATATTGAAATTTTTGACACTTGTTGATGTTGATACTTCTTACATACCATGAAGAAATACGAAATGAAAGCAAATAAAACGAGGAACTAAGTGTAGCTATATGTATTTTCTTTTCCGAGTATTCAAATTGAGACAGTACATTATCGCGACCGTTTAGTCACTAAGGCCAAAAGTGCAAAACAGTGTAAAACCAATTTAACAGCAACTTGTTTATTTGTGTCTGCAAATATACACCATTTTATACTTTTTTGTTGTCTTTTTAAATAGCAATTAATCCATTTACCGTATTAGCCACGGCTGAAGCAACCTCGCGCTTGGCCGAATCTAAGGACTAATTATGACCCATTACTTATTCAACGAGGCATTTTACGCAATCATTTGGTCTTTTTTACCAAAACATGGATACGGAAGAAAGGATTTTGTACACACATTGTACGGATTTGTGACGTCATGTGTTATGTATGACATTGTTAATTAACTGGTAGAATGATTAAAGTAGGGTTAAGAGCTGCATTTTGCACTTTTTAACTTAAAAATGAAAAATACTGTGGTTAAGTCGATGTAAAACTTTATACATTTTATATAAATATCTCGTTTTTATTTCGTTAAAATCGATGAAAAAAATGAACGAGTTATTGGATGTCAAAAATGATTGATAGCCGTTTTCCATCCCCGCCGCGCAAAACGGACAATGTAGCTACTGAAAGATATACATACATCAAAAACTATAAAACCACCTCGTCGATATATGAATAAGTATTGACAACCTCTGTGGTCTAGTGGTTCGAGTACCGGACTGCTGATCACGAGGTCGTGGGTTCTATTCCCACGGGACACAAACATTTATGTGATGAATATAAGTGTTGGTGTTCGTCTGGGTGTTTCCTATGTATTATAAGTATGTATTTACAAAAAAAAAAGTATTTATGTATTTATATTCATTGTCTAGTACCCATAGTACAAGCTCTGCTTAGTTTGGGACTTGGTGATGTGAAAAATGTCGCAGAATATTTATTTATTGTTAAGTATGACGTAAATTTTTCGCAATTCTAATTCTATTCTTTAAATTATTTGTTTTCCTAAGTATTCACAATAGTTACTCAAACTATTTAATAACGTATGATAACAGCAATTGAATTACACAACAGAACAAATAAGTTCCACACTAAGAAGTCAGTAGCGCAAAAAGTATTTACCAACAAGCGAACTCGAACAGAGCTTTACAAAGGAACAATATTTCTCGTTCACCACAAAAGGACCGCTCTGAAGAAAAACGTTTACATTTTTAATTTAATTAAAACGAACATCGTTACTGTATGTAGGTTAAATTCTTTAACTACTGAACAGGCAATAACAACGCTTAGTCTTTTAAACTTGTGCTCATTGCCAGAGAATAATTAATAGTTATGTTCAAAACGTTTCATTTTAAAGAAGGAAAATATGATGCTCATTATGAAAATTCTGTGGTTATTCTAGTATTATAGCTTTATTATATAGTTAGTGATAAAAAAAACCTTATTGATACATGCTTGTATCAATATTAGAATTCCAACCAAGGAGTATATTGAAGCTTGATAATTAACTATAGAAAATATATTATAAGGTACTGACGTCTAAATGGAACACAATATTTTCTTGAAATGGAGGCTCAATGTTTTTAGTATATCATATTTTTTCAAGGCATAGATATAGTACCCTGGTCATTGTCGATAGTAGTTAACTTACCAAATAATATTATAATATATTCTAGGATAGAAAGTTCTCACAAGACACGTGGTATATCTTCGATGTACCTACCTACATAAATCATTTTCATTATTTCTTCTTTGATCCAAAAGTTTGTGTTAACACCTACGTATATTTAAAAGAAAAATAGCAATAAGTCTACAAAAAGTAAATTAAAACCTGTTAGGAGAGCTCGAGCTATCGTCCTATTGCAATTAATCCCATCAGTCCGCTAACTCCTTTGCCAATAAACAGAGTTCCGTAGCGAAACTGTAAAACCCTTTTTACGTCGTCGCGTCTCACCGGCTTAGCTAAGTGCTGATGAGCCGAAAGATTAACTTTTAAATCGTTTAGAATGTATTTCTTTGTTCATTTTAAATGAAAGTGTCTTTGGGAAAAGTAATATTGATAATGCTGTATTTTATTACCTGTAGTTTTGGTCTAGTATCATTTTATTTACTTACAATTCGAGTATTTTCAATGCCTAATTTTTTGCTATCTAAGCTTTGATTACAGGTCAACAACGCTCGAGACACCTCTGGTGTTGTAAACATCTATATGTTACGGTAACTGCATCAGAAGGGTAGTTAGCTTGTTTGCCACCTCAGTGGTATAAAAATAACAGTATTACCTGCTGGGCATAAGATTCTTTTGACAGAATTTACGTCATCAACAAAATATTTTAAAAAAGGCCGCGATAAAATTTTTTATTTCTAATTTATACTAAGGTAAAAAAATATAAGATTCCTTGCAAGGTTGGTTGTGTCTTACACATAACAAATAATGTAAGCTATATACATGTATATAGCTTACATTAATATTACATGTAATACCAGCAGTTGTCAACATGTCACATCTCTACAGTTACCTAGAGTTACGTCAGCCGTCAGCTTACATAAATCGTGGGCGCTGATTTATGTTGGACACCGACAAAGTCATGTTACGTGTCACAGTATAAAAAAATATAAAAAGAAAGGGCTCGCTTTGTTAAATAGCGACGCTGATGGTCAGACGTGAAGTTACTTCTAGTTTATTTCTATGTCGTCGTTTGATGTTGCTGTGACGTCATTTACCTTTGTGGGCAGTAAAAATTGTAGATTTAGTATCCATATCTATTGACAAGATTAGACAATTTCATGCACTTACACGAATATGTTGCACATTGAAATAAAACAACTTTTTTTAAAGATTTTATCGTGGCATGTTGATCCAGAATGTCGTTATAAAATCCCAACTAAGTAAGCTATCAGTAATACCCACATGAATTCAAAAAGTCAGAAGTGAGTGATTTTGAACTTCGAGACCTATGACTTAGTGTCACTGGTCATATCACTAGAGTAACTTGTTCCCAATAAACTACAAAAAAACAACTCAAATTCCCACCACTCCACGTATGCTGGAAATAATCTTATTAATTCACCAACTATTCCCAGCAGGTGTGAACAATGACTCCAATCGGCGTCCGAAGCAGGCATAGTTGAGTGCCATAACGTAGCGATAAGTAATAAGGGCTTGGTGTAAGTTAAAAGCTAACGGTGACGGGAGGTTTATTTTAATGGGAAAATACGGTCGCTTCCGACGGGTAGTTTGTTGCGCCGTTTTTTCTTCCCAGTATAAACACTAGGAAGCGGTGAAATGTGGGCGTTTTTTGGGGCTGTATTTATTGTGAATTTACAAAAGGGTCAATTAAATTTGGCCTACTTTGAATAAGTTACATATTGCATTGTGTTTGACGAACCCCATGTTCTCTATTTTTGCAAGTCTTAAGTGACTTTGTTTTTTATACCGTGACATTTTTGATGTTAGACGCGTTTCTCCGCGTGTCTTTCTTCTGCTTCCGAATGAGATCTAAGGAGTTATTGAAATTTTGAGTACTGACTGAGATTTCGGTCTTCTGCCATATCATTGGCAATAGCTACGCCACCGTCGTGAACATCAGTAGCCCTCCTGTAACTCCTTTGTGATAAATGTATAGGATGAAGCCGATTTTTCGCTTAAGTCTTATACTTTCCAACCATATATCATTGAGGGCAATAATTCATTATTTGCGTTCACTATGTGTGTTTTCTACGCTAATGCACCTGGATAAAAATATACGTACCTACGTATGATTTTTTAAACTGTTAATATAATATTACAATAGGCAAATCAAACAAAAAGCAAACGAAAAATCTCACGGTGGTAGTTCATAGCACCTTATTATATCGACTTAATAATATAATTAGGTATCTTCGAATCCCTACACGGTATGTGATGTATCTTTCTTCTGATATACATAGGCATATTCACACAAACCCCTTCTCTGGATTCATATATGAGAACGGAACGCTTAAAACCGCTGAGCTAATCTGATCAATATCGAGTCGTAAAATGTTCATAATTAATACTAGTCGCAATAAAAGAAGCAATAAAGATTTTAAACTGAAATTTATTGATTTAAGCGCTACCCATTCAATTCCAGCCACATAAATTCACTGCAATATCATAAAATTTGAAGCGTGATTTGAGAACGTTAGTACCAAATAACTCTGTTTTCTGTAATAATTGTATTTGTAACAGCAGTTACACACGTTTGGTTTCAAAAACCTAAAGGCCCCTGCCCTTTAGGTTTTTATGTAATAATTTCATTTTATTCAAGGTATTTTAGTTAATCTTAGGTAGATTTAATCTTATCATAAACATAAGACCTGCTGATTGTATGGGGATTGTTATATTAAAGGGATGCATGCGTTTGCATGCCGCTGAGATGAGAATGCAATGAGGAATGTATGACATAACACATACCATTCTCGTATATACATATGTATCTCTAATGTAGAAAGGCAGATCTATTGCGATCCTAATTATCCTGCTACTGGAGTTTTCTTATAACATATAAATAATACATGTGTATCAATCTCAAGACCGAATGCTCAGTAGGTGTGCTTGCAATCACTAGCAAATAAGGCAGTGGAAAAAGCTGAAATATGAAATATAAACTAAGTATACTAGTGACACCTACATTAGCGCATTAACTAAGTTTTGCTTGTATTTTGATTACGGTACGTTTTACAGACCTACAAAATAAGATAACATACCATGACGCCTGTCGTCCCCGAAAGGTTAGGCAGAGGTGTACTAATGTAGGTACACACATTTCGCCGGTATGTTTTAGGTCCCATGTAATTGGGCGAGCCTATTGCCATTAACCGGGCACGAATCCAAACTCCGAGCTTCTATTGAGAATTTCATAGAAAAACCCAATAATACTTTGCTTGAACTGGGAATCGAGGACAAGATCTCTTGCTCGGCAGTCGCACTGTACGACCACTAGACCAACGAGGCAGTTGTACCTACAAATCCTGTTTGAATAAGCTGGTAAACTTAAAATGCATCAAAAGGTCCAGAGAAGATATGACAGTACGAACTAGCTTTGGAAAGCCTGTTACATTTATGACGTTTTTCACACGTCTATAATGACTGCACATTATACACAGATTATACAGATATTTTGAATAGTATGTGTGTTTCTTGTGTGCAATACCGCACACATGTGAAGACGTTGCTGCAGATAAGTGCATTTTCTTGCAGTTTTAGTTTAATGGCCCACTAGTCCAACTTAAACAATTAACTTGACTACAACCCCGCTATCTTACATTACCCAACGCAGAGCTCACATAGTATAATATGCTAAAATATCTGGACTTTAAAAGATGAAAATTCTTTGAGAATTTCTCCATATTTCTTCACATTGGTCGTCTGTTAGGAGCACCGGTGTGTGCTCCATAGTATTAAATATGTAAAAAATATTGACTTCACTTTAAAAAGACCAATGCACAGAAATGGAATTTGATTTTCCCGTACTCTTTTGTCTACATGTTTTGAAATAAATGCTTATTATTATAACAAAGAAATGGGTAAAGTTTGCACTGAAGTAAAATCACTTGAATACTAACTAAAACAAAGCAGTATAAAAAAGGGCCTTATCATACACGTGTAGACAGCTCAGGCAACTGTAAGCTTACCTATTATTACTCTAACCAAAAGATTTCTTGGATAATAAATCTTATGTTAATAATAATGTTATTCCTAACAAGCTCCGTGTAACAGGGTATATTAATGAACTGTAATGTTATCTTATCCTTAGAAATACCGTCATATTGCTATTAAATTGTAGGTACATTTAACTGTCGTGTACTTAGCCCGAGGCAGGGATACGTCATCTTAATTATGTAATATTCTATATTGTAATATCAGAAGCGTAGACAGTTAAAATTCTTTTGTAGTATAACAAGCTGTATTATGATATAATCTTCACTGGATTTTCTAGTTGAACTACGTCATTGGTTTAGTGATTGTAAGCGCGGCCATTATCCCGGTTAAGTAAGGTTGTAAGTTCGATTCCCAGTTCAGGACAGCTAAAGCAAAAACCAGATCAAAGGAAAATTTGTACTTTTTAACCTACTCCTTTGGAATGAGAAGTTGGTTCGTAATGTCTGGTAGTGACTTAAAGTGATTCCACATCACACAAGTAGTGGTTATAGCGACCAGGTACCCAAGCTGCGTCCAATCATTTGGCCCAGATAAGATAAGCTTTAGCTCTCTTGACTCCACAATCCTCGACGTGATTATGAAATTAAATCGAAATTAAAAAGTATCAATTATGACATATCAACAGGAAATTTATGAGTAAGTATAGACTGCCGCAGACAGAAGCCATTAACTTCATTACTCTATTCATTTAAAACGACAAACACCAAATACTATTTTGACTGCAGTGCAGCTAAAATTGACAAAATGACGACACAGCATGCAACAATATTGCGAGGAATAACCCCAGAATATTAGGTTAAATATTCCAATAGCCCCCGCTGAAGTCATTTCACTGTCCATTTTACAATCGCCAGCCATATTCGAACGTTTGCGATATTTTTGGACGTTCGAATGAAACAATTTTTAATTCATTCACTCCCGCTCGATTTCTCATTGCAAGGACTAGAGTGCCGTTGCATTTATTCATTCAATTTAATTCAATTCACAGTTCTATATGAAATAAATGCAATTTGCATACTTTATTAAATGTTTAGAATAAAACCTGGATGAATGGATGGATTAAATTTACAAGATTAATAAGAGGCATTGTTCTGTGGAATTAAATTGCTTAAAGAGAAATATTTGCTTTCATATATTATTATGAACTTTAACCTTTTTGTATACATTGTAAATACCATTTAAAATTTTAAACATATGGTGGTGTCTGCCTGCTAGCTGAATGTTGGTTAGTCTGAGCTAATTTTATAATTTAATTCAATATTTGTTTTTCATATGTTACCTTTTATCATTTCTCTGTAATTCCTTAAAACAGAGAATATAATTTATAATATTAATATTGCATATACCTATTCGAAAAAAGCACTTGGTTGATGTTAAATATATTACAAAACTATTCGATAGTCTCGGAAACTAAAGAAATCTAATCCGAATTTTTAAAGGTCATAATATATATTAATAATAATAATAAATATTCCTGGACATTATGGCACACAGCGCCATCTAGTTCCGTGCTAAGCAACGAGGCTTGTGTTACGGTTACTAGCTGGTTGATATACTACATATATACTTTTTTTTTGTAAATACATACATATTATAGATAGATACATCCATGACTCGGATACAAATGTTCATGCTCATCACACAAACATTTGTCCCTACTGGGATTCGAACCCGGGACCCATACCACAGAAGGCAGTGTTAACTACCGCTGGACTAACTGGGTCGTCAAATCGTATTAACCGATAATCATTACATAATTATATCGAGCCAATATTTTAGAATCAATCTAATCCTTATTAATCTATTTTGTTCCGATTTATTTGCATGATAGGTGGAACAATTATTGCTTGTGACCCCGTATAAGTGTACAAATTCTATAAAGTTTAGATAAACGTGTAAGCCAAATATTACAAGAGTAATTTAGAAAATAAATAAGAAAGTAAATATTTTGTACCTATCGTAAATGTATGATAAAATATTATATATTTATAGAACAATAACTTTTTATGCAAAATATTGTCTTACAATCCACTGCTTAAATTATTTTAATAATATTTAAAACACATTTTTACATATTCTTGTTTTTTTTAGTTTTGCTTAAATTACCTACACGTTTTATATTGTGAACGTAGTCAATCCAATTGATCAAAACATCAATATCGCATTCAAAAACGTGTAATAGTAATTTACAAGCCGAATTTAATCACCAAATTCACTTCGAATGAAACAACAGCCGTTTGTAATTGAGTCACATTGCCTCAACAATGATTGAAAATTCCACAAGTACCCGGATTTAATTCCTAACGCATAGTCCGCTGAAACACGTAACCGTTGGACAAGTTACATAAAGGTTTAGCGTACCTACCTAAGTACCTACATTGCTTTATTCTGTTTCATAATTTACTGGCAGATACAACTGCTTCGTTTATATAGTGGTAATAAGTGCGACTTCAGAGTAAGAGGTTTGAAGTTTGATTAAAAATTTGGATGTACATTAGTACACCTCTGCCTAAACCTGGGACCACAAAAGGAGACCACAAAAGTGTTGGTATGTTATGGCAGATACAATGGAATACCAATTTACGCTGAAATTTTCAGATCAGGCGGATGGCAAAAACAATAGGATATAAAAAGAAACATGACAATTACACAATTGAAATCATATCAAAGAAAGTTCGATGTTTTCAACAATTTTCTCTAATGAGATTCCAGATTTGTTACTTTTTCCAAAAGCAAGAGTCTGCCGTACGAGTCTGTGTCTAAACTCTTTACTTAATCCATTATATACCTACATAATAATCAATGTCGATACAAAATCATTAGTATCTCGCCATTTCACTATCCCACTGCTAGCCATGAGTTTACCGGTTGGTAGACTGACACGCCATCGAGAACATCTCTCACCTTTAAGTAATGTAACTTGAAAAAGTCAGCCTTGGGATTTAACTCGAGACCTTTTACTTAATAGTCCACTGGTCAACCAAGTATGCTATCACAAACTACCGATACAAAATACTGATGATAAATATTATTATTCGGTCGAGTTGGATTAATATTATGTATTATTAAACGCAGAATAACAACACAGTATTCTTATTCGACGTTCTCTCTTCCGTATTTCGTTTACTGATTGAGAGCATATGTAAAAAATAAATAAAAAAATATACAAAGGAATGTAATTTTTAAGCTTTTAAACAAATAGGAAAGGACACTGCGTAAGCTATTAAATAAATTGAAGGCGGAAATTAAACTGAACAAGGTATTAATCTAATTGTCGGCCATTCAAATTTTGACTGTTTATAATATAATATACGCGTCGACTTGAGAACCTCCTCCGTTTTTTGACTTTGAACTATAAAGTACTTTCCCAATTTTAGATAAAACAATTTCCATATCAATTAACCATGTAGCAATCTACCAATTAAAAGATACTGTATCGCGCATAACGTTTCAAATCTGTTAATTAATAACCGTATCACTAATTACGCGAGCTTAAATTACGTATTAAATACACTAAGCTTAATTTACTGAGCTAATAACGTAAGCTCGTTTCGAGATAATTGCGCAACTGTGGCGGGGTCAAAGGAGGTGTAATGAGTTTGCCTGGTTCCGGTTTTTCTTTATGGTATTAGTAAAAATAAAAATACAATAATAAATACATGGCCTTGTGTGTTTTATTTTTATTCTCTATATTTATTGCAGCGGTGTGTACTCAGGTATTGTGCTCGTATATGTAATACACAAACACACTGGCGAGTATATTTTTAGCTGGATTTGAATGGTAATGTAACCAATGAAATAACGTTACAAATAGTAATTAGCATCTAAAGCCTACATTTGTCGCAGAGGACCAGAGAGGTTTTACTGTTAGGTTTCTTGAAAAAAACTCGTCATGTAGGGTAATGCTTATAATTCAGTGTCATAATTATGTATTATTAAGATATTTACTCTGCATTTTATTTGTATTTGTTCTAACAAAATGCTGAAGATACAAGTACATGATAATATGTAGAAAGAAACACGAATAATAACGAATACAAAGATCATTTCGATTTTATCAAAGTTATGTTCCCAAAACATCACAGATTCAGGCAAACAAAACTATTCCCTGATATCGAAAAGAAAATGCAAAGGAAAAACAGATCTATTACGACTAGATAACCCAGTTATTTGTGATAATATCTACCTACTACAGTAAAACACTGCTATTTTTCACTCCCGCGTATACTAGAGAAGGATGCTGATATTAAAAACGCTACGTAATACGGAACGCAATAAACCTCTCACGAGGTACTGTTGAATCACGATCGCTCTCCATTGCAATTCATGAACGCGATATTTTGAGATCACATTATAGAAAAGTTCTAACAGAAGTTTCATTAAAACTTTCAACTTTTAAGGTTAAAGAAAGAAATGAAATGATTGAAAAAAAGAAATGATTGAAATAGAACATGATTGCACAAATCTTCTTTACTTGTAAAGCTTGAGAAATATTTTATTTTACGTCAATACTAGCAACCTAAAAAAATCATACCAATCTCAAAGACATTCAAACCCTTCCTTTCCCTATATATTTTGTTTTGAGCACTAAACCAGCTAACTCTCTGAACGCTCTAAAGACGATCACTCGACCCCCGATTAAAGAAACATTAATTCCATGGTTATAATGGAAATATATTGCAAAAAGCATCCATCGGTTCTAAGCCAAAAAGGCCTTTGAAGACGCCATTATATGGGTCTATTCACAAAGAATATACCAATCCGAAAGAGGATTATAGACCCAACAAAAATAATAAACGACTTTTAGACTCACCTTAAACATATATTTGTGGATGAGGAGGGCGGGGAACAGAGTGCTATGGGCCAGTTTTAGAGAGAGAGATATTATGTCCAGTAGTGAACTGCGATAGGCTGAGTTAATTGGTTGAATGGTCGATATATTATTTATCCTAGACGAATAACGATACTTAGTCTATTTTGTTTTACGAAACTACAAAACCAGAAACTAAATGACTGTCTTCACGAGGATATGTTTCGACGACCTGTTTATCTCAGCAGTAGTTAACACTGCCTGCTATGGTATGGGTCCCGGGTTATATGTAATATATCAACAATCCAGTATCCGTAACACAAGCCTCGGTGCTTACCACGGAACTAGATGGCGCTGTGTAATAATGTCCGGAAATATTTATTTATTTATATGGACAATAATTATATTTTTGAAAAGGTTATACAATGTTCGATATTCTTCGAGACTACCCCCTTTTAATTTGGTATACCTCTAGTAGAGACCCCTTAATATTATTATGAATGATTTATTTTTACTTGTTAAATAGTAAAAATTATAATAATAGCGGTTCAATAATAAATTGCTTAAATATCTAGTCTTCTTTGTTATATTAACATTAATATATGTGTATACTTTTTTACTAGTTCGGGCATTATTTGGAAAAAAGGTTGTTTGCTATTTTTTATTTATGTAGGTATGTAAAACCTGACCTTCTGTACTGTACATTTATTGACCTCAACTAATTCTGTCAGTATTTGCTGTGTGCATGTTTATTTTAAAGCCAAGCCAATTGAATATTCCCTGCTGCATAAATAAAATATTACTAAGTACAAATGTTCAGAAACATAAAAACTAAGTTATTTGTATATTTTAATTAAAAAAAATAGTAGGACCAGTATCTTTAGTAACAGAAAAATAACTGCTTAAAGACAACATAACTAGTACCATCTGTAGCCACACACAGTAATTTGTTACGACAGTATCACGAAGTTTCCACTTTAAAGTTCGCGGAAATTCCAAAAGATGGCGCTGTTCTACAGAAACAGAAAACTTCGCCCGGATTACATTATATCATAGGTTTAATATGAAATTCCCTTATTACTTATCGAATGGGGGCACTTTATGGCTCATGCAAAACAATTGTACACATTTTTTAACAACCAATATGCTAAAATTTACAAGTACTATATGTAGTTCATATGGAATTAAATACCTACTACTATATTTAAATATATTGAAATTTCTAGTCAGTGTATTAGTTAAACGATAACAGTTAGTTTGGTCGAAAGCATAATATTACTCTGTGTATCCATAAGATTCTAGTCGCAACTCGAAGTGCAGATACATTTATAAGCTCGACTTCACAACATACTCGTACAAGTGACGGAAACAACCACCCATGAAACCTTTTCCCAGAGAAATATTTATGAGCTTTGATTATTTTAAATAAAGCAACAACCATTCATTTTTCCATAGATCTAACTATTTAATATAGGACCAAAATCGGGGATAATATTAATAAAAACTTACAAACCAATTTTATATTAAAGATATGTTTATTACCTACACCACTTCTAGAATATAGAACATACATGACTTGACTTGATGTACTGAAGGCCTGTAATTATATTATTATTTATATATAGACAAAGGATGAGCCCTATTCTGTAGACTCTGTACAACATTGATGTTTACCTTCTTTTGTATCATAAGAAAATGTGTGAATAGACTAGACTAGATATCAAGTTATATTCTAGTTCCGTACATATTAACTGGTAGATTTATTTATTTATCTAATGGCTGAGTACTCAAAATGTAAATCGATTTAAAAAAAACAGTTGTGATGACACAGCATACTCCAGCATGTTTAGAGAATTAACAAAACCTATTTATAAGGCGGATGTCAGTGGAAACGGCGGGATGGGTTGCTTTAGAAGGACATATGTACATTGACCCAGTTGCTGAACTCCTTCAAAGAGGTTTTACACGTAATACTGGTAACTGGCGCATGAGGATGAATGGGAATGAGATGAAAGTAAATGTGTGTGTGTACATTCTATATTTTTTTAAACTCTTGGAAACAATTTAGTTCGTAATATTTGAAAATATTTTGGCTAATGTCCTGTGAAATTTTGAAATTGAAAATATATCATGCGGGGATCGAACCCGTAGAAGAAGAAATAAACATATTTTTAAATATAAAACCAAACCCGCTGGGGTGCGAATGGTGAAGGACCGGTCATCGTGGTGATCCATGGGGAACAGTGGACGTCTGACAGTTAATATTATGATGATAAAACCAGTAAAAATATATTTTTTCGGCATTACTTTTTGTATGATCACCTATCCAGTTTCACTACCAAGAGTGGTGTTGCCTGTTCGAAAGTAATTTATAAAACATGATAAACCTTGTCTTTCCGTTCTTATACTGCCATTACCGTATAAATATTATGAAACAATCGGATTTGAATACACATATCGAGTGTCGTTATATTGCCTATACTGGTTAACCTAATTTCCTTTTCGATAACGACAGCTGATTTAGAATGTAGTTACAGAAATTCACTCTAATTAATGTTTCCCGATTTAACTAATTTGACCTATAATCTTTTATTTTTATTTTTGGATCATATAAAGAAAAGAAAAAATAAATTTTATTACTATTATAAACAGATAATTTCTCTTATCATTATACGGTACCCAAGCGGTGTGAGCCAACAATAAAACAATTTAGCATGTATCATAAACTATAGCAATCGTACGAGTCATCGGCGCGATACAATTTTGAGCAAATCATAACAACGCACTGAGGAATCGCGGTAGTTAAACAAAACGAGACTTGCGTCGAAGCAGTTGCTTGAAGATTTCCACTCAGTCAACATTGTTCCACACTTCTCATAACAAATAATTTAATAAAAACCACTCGTCTTTCAATAAAAATATACCAATTTATTTTTATTTTTCACTAGGTATACAAAAATGTTGTGTGTCAATAGTTGATTACGGGATGTGAATAGAAGAAGGGAAATGTATCGCAGAATAATTTTCGTATTCGCGATCTCTATCGTCATAACTTTGCAGGTAAGTCTTTAATTAAGGCTGCAATTTTATTGTTGTCAGCGATTTTAAATTCATAAATCGATGTTGAAAAAAGTTTTCGGCCTCGCAATTTGTGAATCGGTGTTGAAAAAATTAACGAGAGTTAGAAATATGAAGACAGCAGAAAAAATAATTAAATATTAAAAACATTTAAATAAAAATAATTTTAAAGCTATGAATTAAAATTGATGTAGTCAAATTAGGAAATAACCTGTTTACAATTAACTTTTACTGTGTTTTGTAGAACAGAATTATTTTATTTTAAACATTTCTTACCGCATAAATTGAGTATTTGAAATTAATCGTTTATCCATTGGTCGACGAAAACATTTAAACGGATAGTCCTATATTCAACTCTTAATGTCTATTTACATATGACTGTATACCAAAAATATATTCAAATTATTACCTAAAAAAAGTGTACAAGTCTGATAGCAATACTTTTGTCACAATTTTTTTAAGTGTTCAGACTTATGGATTTTTGGCTACTACTACTACTAACAATTTTATAAGTCATATATATGACTCCAAGGCATGAAGTGTTCTGAAGGCTGACCCAACCATGTATTAACCGCAAAACCAGATTTAACTTTCAAATCGATTGCAGTAAGTCTCTGAAAAAATATGTATGACTAGTAATATAAAATTTAGTGTAAAATCGTACCTAACCTAGTTTTAGCGAGTAATTAAACTTCTCTTTGAATAGGCATAGGCAAATACGAAGTTTAATTGCCAACCTAAGTTGTTTTAACGTTTTTTGTTTTTACGTACTCGCACATTTTCAAACCAGTTGCGCACCAAAGGTTTCATTATGCATTGTTTGGCATTTGTTTATCATTTATACGGAATAACATGAGATTAGCAATTAAAGGAAGGAGGTTTTTGGCATACAGTTAACATTAAAACTTTTTATTGATATGGTGAATGTTGCCATTTTTGTATTCCCTGAAGGATTACACTGAAGTTTACTTGATATAAGTACCAAGTTACTGATTTATTTAGGTAGTACAAGACAATCCTAGTATCGCAGTGGTATTTAAGGCTGCCCTCTGTTATAAGGGTCCTGGGTTCGATTCCCGGTAGCAGCAAATGTTTTTATGAGTACAGACATTTGACCTATATGTATTTATTTACAAAATAAAAATACATGTAGCGTAGGGTTTATCTAGTATCCATAACTCAAGCCTCGTTGCTTGGCTCGGAACTAGATGGCGCTTTGTCATAATATCCGGATATATTATTTATTATATTATTTAGTACTGCGTAAAACATAAGTATGGATCGTAGCGCATGGCGTACCTAGTTATAGTTTCCACCTACCCCCTGGGAAAAAGGCATTTAATTGTAAATGTATGTGTATTTAATTGTAAATTATAATAATCATACGGCTTTTCTAAAATCTGCGTTAATAATTACTATTGTATATAACAATATGATAACAATATCAATCTGTTTATTTGCATAAATGTATTATATCATCAACATCATCAATTAATAAGAAATAATAAATTATATTAAATGCTTTATATGAATAGGTTAATTACCAAAAACCAAAAAAGTTACTTCAGCCAACGATTCTTGACTACAGCTTCGTATAGCTAAATACATGAACATGACCCAATTCATGCATCATGAATATAACCGTAATACAGTACAGTTTTTAAATAAACATCGCCTCATTAGCACCGCTTGTTACTTCTGACTTTCCGAGGATTAAAAGGCGCAGCGCTCATGACGAACCAAAAAACGATCAAAAGTCTCTTTACAAAAAAGTGCATGCTCTCTATGGTTAATTTAATCATAATTTATTTTATTATTAATTATTTGAACTTAGAACTATGCTTTCATCAGTCCAATAAGTCATGAATGTTGATGCTGAGACCACGCAAGTAAGAGCCAAATGGAGAAGGCAGACAAGGAGAGCCGAACCCAAATAATGGGATAAGGCAAAGGAAAGAAGAAGAACTTAGAACTGTTTTATTTGCTAGCATTAAAGACCCTTACTCACTGAGTTTATGTCATAAGTGCTTCTTATTATGAATAATGAGCACCATTAAAACTGAATAATGAATGGTTTTATTGTCTATAAAATAGTTTGAATTCCTAAGTCAGTATAATAATAATAATGTTTATTTTCATAATTAGTACATATTCTAGATACAGTTAAATGCTATGATAAGATGTATAGTTATGAACACAAAAGTTTTAGCACCTGGAGCAGAACTAGGGACCTAGATATTTCGGCTTACAGCGCCAACCCCGTCGAGTTACATTAAATAAGGTTTCTTAAATGACAAGCACGTGTGACAATGACATGACTTTTAACTCACTAGCAATTATACAATACTATTGAGTACTATCCATTTTTTTTTATTTTAAATAATAGGTAGTATGAAGTAGTCTGTATGACACATCTATAGTATAACGCTAATAATAATTCTAGTACTGATATGATATGTGATAGATAACCCTATCACATGCCCAAATGGTGAAGGAGAATATTGTGAGGAAAACTGTGTGCCTGTGAGATTTTCTATTTATATTTTCTCGATGGCATGTGAAGTCTGCCAACCCGCCCTAGGCTAGCGAGATGAACTATAGCCTAACGCTTCTCAAATAGTAGTGTGAAAAGTTCACAAAAATTATAAATGTAATTCACTGACGTAAATACTACAGGTTAAAAGTCATGTCATTGTCACGTGTTTACAGCATCCTTAAAACTATCACGATGTGTCACAAAATAGATAAGATAAGAGTGAACAATAGCCAATCAATGTTATCATGATCGACTAAGTAAAAGGTTGAACAGGGAAAGATTTGGTCTTATTAATTATGCTAGTGAACTATTAAGATTAACATCGGATTGCTATTTTTATGTTCTAGATTACGCTACGATGATTAGAATTTTCAAATATCTAGTGAATTAATAACTAAAGGTACATATGAAGGATTAAAACGGCATATCATTAATAAATTTACAGAAATAAATACTTTTTAGTCGTACTTTTTTCAGCTACTGTAATTTTGATTACAGTACTTATTATGCGATAAATATACATTTCAAAAATAGGTACTATACCTATTTTTGAAATATATTATTGTTTCTTTTGCTTATTATGATCTGGCCTATGACTTTGGATGCTGTAAACGATCCGAAATCGTAAGATTAAATAATAAAATTTTTACTTTGAATTCAAACATGTGTTACTCTTATAGCAGTAGGTACTTATAATGAATACTATTATAATCAGATAGTTAAATAAATTAACTAAGTATTGTAAAAATAACCCAGTATTAATTAACCCAGATTGTAAAAATATTTAACTGTGACATTGCAAATTGGAATGTACAATATAGTATGCAATCAATATTGTACATTCCATCCATATACGTTGTTTAACTAAATCCAATCATAGGGTTGATAACAACATTTATTAGTATTGCTAATATCTCCGGCCTGTGTTTATTCAGCCATTCTAATAAACAACAACAATAGTAACAGACGATGATATGGTTTTGATAGTCATGGATTGTTTAATAACAAACCAATTGTTCCTGGCTCTATGGATGACTTCTTTGTATTAGTCCATTCAACAATGTTGATATTCATATTCACATCATACTTGTTTATCGAATTATCATTATCAAAATAAAAAAATTAAGATAATACAAAGCTCCTCATACATAATTGTATCTACCAAATTGTACTATTTATTAGAAAGAAAGAAAGAAAACAACATTTAATTATAAATATTACAATGATAATATTGTATAACTGTTGGATATCAAATCTTCCCAGTAAAAAAATATGAGACATGATTTTGATCAGTATCAAATCGCTGTGAAGAAAAGATACGCGCTTTAAAAGTATTTTACTAGATACTCTTAAACAATACAAACACAACGGACACAGCATCAAACTTAATACAAATCTCCCTTTATTTCCAGACGACAGATTTTCAAGATAACCTAATAAATGGGTACCGGGCGCTGATTGCGGACATTCAGGTCCGGACGCAAAAGTCCCGGGAGGATATGGACACACTGGTGTCCCAAATAAAACTGCTCATGAAGAACGAGGCGGACAAAGCCATTAACTATATGACTGTTTACCTTGAACAGATATCTTTGTACTTCCAAGTGAGTATTTAAATTAAATTGAAGGATCGCCAGTTGAGAATCTATATGGTGCAAATTTTTTTTTGTCTTCAGTTCCTTATTGGGACCATTCAGATCATAAAAATATGTTGAGGAATACTCTCATAATTAATAAAAGAAAATTTCTCAAATATGTGCATGAAAATGTAATTGGCTTCTAAGACCCAATCAATTTTATTTTTCAATTTTCAAATTATCATTTTATTTTGAAACTACTATTATCTATTATATGAAGTAATTATATTCTAACTATTGAATGTGACAATAACTAATATCTAAAAGGAAATTAAACTAAGTTGCACAACCTTTTGAATACAATAAAACATAAATAGCACTAAGTTTGCGTATACACACTTATTGTGTAAAGGAATCGTTAAATAAAAGATTCACAACACAACATATGAATCAAAACCAAACATTACAATGTCTTTGCATACATTCTCCTACTAACCATTAAAATCTAACAATGTTGAACATAAAATTCTTTGTAGAGCTACTTCAAATAAACTGGTCCAAGCGTTAATCCGATTAAAGCTGACTATTTTACGTTTCCCTAGGTGATAATACATGACCGTAAGCCTCGGAACGGGACATATTGCAAAGAGAGCATAGTTAAGCTGCTTGGCGAGAACCTGCAGTTAGCCGACGAAAATGTCACATTGTGCCTCGCCTTGGGCTACCAGAGAGTACAGAGATTACCAGGTATGAGCTAGAGCCTATAGAAGAATTGGTTCACAGATTGCGTAAAGAATTATTTTAAAATATTGCAGTCATGTGCTAAAAGCTACAAAAACAGCTCCTAAATAAGCAATTTTTACATACGTGAAGGTTTTACGGAAAGTAAATGCGCTTGTCGGTATAATTACCTTAAGTCTAATTTCCCAACCGTACCTATCTTTACGAGAATACTTGTTACATTTTTATTTTCCAAAGAAATGTGTTTAGCAGTTTATATTTCCTTTATCGGTGTTATATCTATGGACGATATAGTTTTTTGGTTGGAATTTGATACAGGTCCGACGATACCTCCCTGGGGTATACGGAAGGATACATCAAATTATGTTTAACGAACTTCAAACATGATGAAGTAGTATCAATGTTATATTCAAAGAAATTCTAAACTAGTACTGATTAACTTGGGCTACATGAGCAGTTAAATAGTACACTTACTACTTATACAGTATTAATATGATACAATGTATGTGAGATGTCATCGAAGGTCCAGTAATATATTTCTGTCAGTAAGATGCTATCCAGTACCGTACTGGAGTTTCGTTCTAATTAATGCACGTTCTGGGTCAGTTGAATCAAGCTTCCTGTTAGTCGGACTCTAGATTAGTTATCAATAGCATTTTACTTTGCATCTAGTCGAGGTCCTAAATTTATGTTCACAAAGTTAAGAAGTATTTTTAGTTAGATTATTCTTATATTATATTTAGTGCTAATTTTGGTCGAGGTAACGAAAAGCATTATTGTGTTATTTAAATACATTAAAAAATATCTTTGTTATTAATATTTTTTTCAATTAACCTAATTTAAAATCACATTGCCAAGTTAAAAATATATAATTTATATTCTTTGGGATATCTTTTCAAAATTTGGCATTAAAATACTAATACATCCTTCGCAGGCTTACGAAATCTATTAAGTATACTATAACTAGCTGTGTTTACTTTAAATATAAACGTTTACGTTCGTAGTTTACGTTCTGTTTGCCGGTTCTGTCAACCTACATACGTCCGTATTATTTTGGGACAATGTTCCTTGTTTATCAACGGCAACATTTCCGTTTGTGACAATACAGGTAGCGACCAAAACAAACTGCTACGCTGAGTAGTAATAACAAGATTCAATGTATGACATAATACGAAATCTACTACAGTTCTGATCATGAATATCATTTGAATGGTGCTATAATTTCCCTCTAGTGTTGACCTATATTTTTGGTACAGAGTTCACGCTTGGGGTCAATTTTGGTACGCGTCCATCGACTGACAATATGAGAAATACATCATATAATATAGAAAACCCTGGTCTTGAACCATTCAATTAGTTCGGCAGAAAGAAAATTAAGTTAGGCAAAAAAACTAGTAATTCTGACAATTGACATCAATTAATTGATTTAAATTAAAATAGCTGAAAGTAAAAAAATAAACAGTATCTTTCTCGTAATATTTAGCAATACACTAACTTAATGTTTCTTATAGAGAAACTCCAAGTCCACTTTGAAACGTTGGAAAATTTAAAGAAGTATTCAGCATCGAAGCTGTTCGAATGTCAGAAACAGCAGCAAGTTGGTGGAAACTGCTCGCACGAGAGTCAAGATCTCGAGAGGACTGTTGTAAGTATCGATCATCTACAATTTACCTTAAGAACGTCAACAATATTTAATTTACACAAAGGCTAATTACAAAATCGAAACTAGCTTCATTGGAAATAGATTCTTATAAACAATTAAAGTCGTGATTTATTTAATTTATATTTAGTACTAACGTAACTAACGACTCCTAACGTTAACATAGGAATTAAATTAAGTATTCCTTTGCCCCGTTTCAATTACGTATATAGATCGTGCTCATCGCGTCATCAACTAGCTTTAATATATTGGTGCCTAAAATCAATATTTTGCAAAATACCAATTTATCTCCAAAATTCATTGCATTTCAACCAAGTCACCTACTTCCTGACTTTAAGCATGTAAATAAATTGGAACTGGGGGCATACATAGCTAGGAACAAGATTCCCAAGAGGCTAGTTCACTAGCAACCGGATACGTGGACCGGGGAATTGAGTTTGTATCTACACTTGAGTCTCAACAGGAAACTCGCCTGCTTCGGAATATTAAGTGTGGAAAATATTAATCCTATAGAATTTAGAGACGTGGGTTGATATTTAATTTATATTGGAAAACTTTTAGTAGCAAGTAATTCTAGATTCATTAAGTATTGAGTTCGTGCGGATATATAAAATTCGAGAGATAACGAATGGTAGGGTTAAACGAATTGCGCATGCCGAAACTCTAAGGGATCCAAAAAATATTCTTTACAATGAAAGTATTAGTAAACTTTGTGTATCATTTTCACTATCACATCTTTATTAGAATTATGTTTGGTACCTTACTTGGTTTGAAAAAATTTGGTCTAATAGAGAAGAACAACAAAATGCTTTGTTAAATGAAGGTTGGACCTTAAAGGGTCAATTTTGTTAATTACACAAATGCAACCAGAAAAAAATGTTTGAAAAATTCACTTTAAGGAAAAGATATTAATAACATTATGTTTTATTTCACTACATTCCGCATCATATATTTTCAGTTCCTTTACGAAACATCACCGTTCCCAGTGGTGATGGCTGAAATAGCCATACATGGCTTCAAAGAAGTGTCAGACCTCAGCGTATGTCTCAAGGACATCATCTCAAGAATGATGACGCACTCCGTCAAGGTCATTGGAGACTTCAACAGGTGCATCCACAACATAGAGATGCCGAAACTCAAATATTTACTTAAATTTATGAAGAAATATGCCTGATTGAGTTCGTGGTTTATTTGGATAGGGTTGCCAATTTTTTATATTATGTGTATTTTTGTTATTAATAATTTTGTTGTAAATTTTCCTCGTGTCCAAATTTATTTTTTTGATTATATACTTTGCTATTTTATATTATTAATTTACATACAAATATTTTACTTCTTAAACTTATTTGGCTCTTTTAATGAACATGCGCAGTAAAAAAACAATAAAAGAGTATATTTAACTAAAAAGATACAAAATATGACTATGTGATTGATATAATTTGTATGAGTTAATCAAAATGTAAATAACGTGTGTTTTATTAACATTCAATTACTTAATTTGTAGTGAAACAATCTTTTTTAAATATCTAATATTAATAAGATTTATGACTTGAATAAATAAATCTGAATTGTCACTCGTTTTATTGAATATTTAATTTATCTCTAATTTAAATTAATAACCATAATTTGTTTATTTTTGAACTGATTTTAGCATTTGTTAACCTATTCAGGTTAACATTAATTTGAACTGGTTTAGAGTACCAATCATCAAGGATATCACAGCTAAACAGAATTATCTCAATAGATTTCTGAAGTCCGGTAATATGCCAACCACAAATCAAATTAATTTTATTAATCTTTTATTAATTTTATGATTTTTAATACTCAGTTATATAATACTCTTTACATACTACATGAAGGTAAAAATCAACTTGATTGAATTTCCTTCAACAAATATATTTTTATTTTTTAATATAAAATAAACGCTTGAATGAGTGCAATGAAGAAATTGCACTCATTCAAAATGCAGCTATTTAAATAAGAATACAGAATACTTGAAAATTCATGAAATCCTCGCCGCTAGGTGACGTCACTACTTCCTTATGCATTGCTTTCCATTCGATTCAATGATTCGACTCATTGAATCTGAACACAAATACTTTGGGTATTAGTTTTGAGAGATAAAGTTCTTTCCCGACTAAGCGTAGACTGAAAATGAAATCATTTAAAGCAATTTTTTTATAAAAATTCATGAGAGTACCTTCCTTAGAATTTTATTTTTTGCGTTATTAATATGCGTCAAGAACTTTATATATTATTTCAAACACGGCAAATTTTTAAGCTGAAATTATTCACCACACACCAGCGTAACAACGGCTAAACATAAATACCAAGACAACGCCATCTATTTGACTTGGTAGGAACTGCTAACGAGAGCGATAAAGCTTGCCAGACATCCTTCAGTTGCCTGCCGACTGTTGCTAATCAGAGAAAACCTACCTACTTTCATCTAAATGTGTTTTGCAAGTAGCTGTCTAGGTGGTACTCATGCCTAGAGATACAACAATACCTAAGAGTCATTATTTTATATATTCATAGCCATTCAATATTCAATACAATTTGTTTTCGCGACAAACAATAAAAAAAACTTCATGAAATAAAATACGCCTGTAGGCAATATGAGGAGGGCTAACCAAATAAATTGGTAATTTAGAAGAAAACAGAAGATCCAATATTTTTCATTTCATCTCATATATTTGAGAGTGCTTATATTATTTGATTAAATATGAATTTAATGTTACAACTCGTGTAATGCGACTTACAAACTTGAATTCTCTTGTAATAGTCACTGCTGAAATCTGTGATACGCGTTAGTTGGATTCCTTCGGGGAGTATAGTACTAATTTAAAAAAACATTTGAAGATTGTATGACTCTCCAAATGAGTTTAAGTCACAATGAACATTATTCCAAAGGGTAAAAAAAAACAATTTACTTGTATTTTTACCTCTACATACGGTTTATCAACATCAAAACACAATATCAATTCAATATAGTCAGTTTCATCTTATAAATATTATAAGAACCACTCACAATACATAAAAGGTGTTCGTTTGACAGAAATGTTGTATCCTTATCTTACTTACGTTATTTGACACGTATTCACGCAGAAAATATTTTCCACGAAAGCTACAATTTGATTTATATCACGTAAAATATATTTTTTTACGTTATTCTTATGTTTCGGACAAAATATATTTGTTACCTGGATATGTTGCAGGTTTTGAAGGAAGAATGTAACGAAAAATCTGTTAATTTAGGAATAACGGGGACTGTAGGTGGACTAAAATAATAAAACTAATGTCTTTGAGGTCAATGCATGGATGACATTTTGACTTTTCAAGATTGGCAACAGCAATAACATAGAGCAGAGGTGTTTGTTCAGTAGTGGATTTTACCGGGTTAGATACTCAAAAGTACGAGACTGAACGTTTCGTAAATAATCTAAACATTAAAATAAAATGTACCCTTTAATTTATTCAAATTGCGCTTTAACATGATCGCTTCCAAAATATTACATAAAAATAGACTCTTTATTTGTATATTTACGGGCTCTATAGACTTTTTGATCGAACTTAGTTTAGATAAACTTTAATTTGAAAAAAAACATCACTAAGTACTTTATTTACAAATAAATAAACGTACACGTCGTAATCAGAACCTGGCTCTTTCTTTCGTCGGAAAAAATGGCATAACATAATTTTACGGAATAGGTATAATTACGTGAATTACAAAATAAAAGTAAAAGAAAATTCTATATATCTATTTTTTATTCTGTTTATATTATTATATACACACTTCGAACATTCCCTTTATAATCTCTACATAAAAAAATATTGTGTATTATTAAAATTATTATAATCAATTCAGTTACATGTTGCATTAACCATCCATGCTCTACGCAAACTTCATCAAATGAGTTCAGAAATCGTATAATAGATTGCAGCCCACTACTTTTTTACTCGTTATAATACAAAAAAACAATTTGCAGGCTTCAGGCTAACTTCGCAATGAATCTCACTTGGGATTCACGAAGTCCGTCACTTGAATAAAATAATGCGATTGCTTGCGCACACAACACTTTACCATGACACATAAAATCTAAGGAAAAACACTCTTCTTATACACCAAGTAGATCTACAATTCTACATGTATATGGTAGCGTAAAATTAATTATTGCTTCGTATCGAGATAACTTTATTATAAAGAAAATTATAAATGCAAATAAGTTAAGTACTTTTACGGCTATTTTCTACGTAATTATTTGCTGTTGTAAAAGCTTTTTGAAACCCACAAACGCATTTCAGGCAATGTATAAAATCGTAACAAATCTCGAAATGTTCAAAGCTTAATAAAGCTTTGAACTATGCTATGTTAAATTGAGAAACTTCAATCAATAGACCATTCCCTATTCATATTAAGTAACTTTAGATGTTCTAGATTGTCTATAAACTCTAAATTTAAAGTTTTAAATAGTGTAAAATGAGTCCACATTATTAATAATAAGGATCGGACAATTTATCATTAAAATATATAGACGAAGCTTCATTTTGTTGTAAATAATTTATGCTACGGACACTAAACATAGGTTATTTGATAGTTTCAAGAAAGTTATCGCTAAACTACATATGAACGGTCAATGAACCTTCCTTATATAGGTATTGAAATAATGCACAGATTTATAAAGTAAAGAGACTCCGACACATTAAACGCATTTTAAAATATTACAAAATTGAAGGGTGTCATTATTATAGGCTCTGGAGTATGTAGATAATGTCAATTGATACGAGTTTATCGTACGTTACGCCAATTTAACGAGCTTTCACGACCGATACAACAATGTACTTGACTGATAAATTCTAGTAAAGCATTATGTTCAGACACATAAACTTCAATTTCAATGATAAACAAAGTTATCAGACACAACATGTTCAATAAATAAGTAAACTCAAAGCATATAAACACGACTTTTATAGGTCAAGTCTTCTGCTAATAAATCCATAATAATAAAATTAAGTGGAACGCACTCACCAAAGTAATAAGAACGTCGGCTGAACACGGTTGGTACTTCAGGAGTCTACTAAATCTGAGCGTTCGTTGGGCCATTGTCAGTGGGCCCGCGGGTCTGGACACATGGATGAGCGGCGACGACGGCGGACGCGGCGGCGGAGTAGACATAGGCGGCACATTTCGCCGGACCGTCTCCAGCGGCACAGTCCGAGCAACCAAAGTGTCACTCCCAACAGAATTCACACTACCACTGAACATGTTCATCAAATCCCCAATAGATCCACCGCCGCTAGAACCGCCACCACAACGCAACTTGTCCAAATCCGTCAGACTAGATCCGCGGCGAACGCGGAGGCGGGTATTGCCCGCATTCGAACGGTTCTGGTATCCCGCCGCCTGCTCCCGGCGGACATCCGCCTCACTGATCGCCTGACCTTTCCTGCTCCGGAACATTGTACGAACGTGTGATGGCACATCAACGTCTACAACTGCACTGATCGCTCAAACGTTAGCACCTGCGCGAGGAATTTGCATACAAACGAGTGATGGGCGCGATATCAATAGGGCCACGGTCGCCCGCAGGATATCGCTATCGCGTCCTCGTATGTTTCCGCCGCCATCGCTTGCGCAATGTTTTCATACCCTAAACGACACTTTCCAATTTCTTCGGATTTTTATTAAGGGGTGCGTACGCAACAGAGTCTGATAACGGACTGAGCAGGAACGCGTAGTTTCGTATGTGCGTGTATATACTCATATGGGGTAACTGAGCTGAACTAATGAGGTGATCGAGTTCAAAGGCGTCAGGGGTCTTTGCAGGCGGCGGCGGTCGCCATCGAGCTAATACTCAAGCTCCAAGAAATAAAACGATCGAAAACAATTACAAAAAACGGAACAAGATAAAAATTCGATATTCAATTTATACCTACTAAAGAGTATCGTGATTAGCCGGAGGCAGAATTGAACAAAGGTAAAATTAAATGTAAATATTAAAAGGTTTTTCGTTGTATTTCAGTAACGTTATTCTTTTAAGTGGCCTTTGTTATTAATAGGGTAAATTAGATATTTACTTAACTAAGGAAAAAAGTTATTCCTGAGATTATTATTTTTAATTTCAGTTTTTATATGGCAAAAAAATACTCTTTAAGTATTTTTTTCGTGGATTTAATAACAAAACCTAAACCCTCCCTTTTGCAGTTATAATTTTGTAGTGTTGTTACATGAAAAGCTATTCGTATAACAAACACATTATGTATAATAGTTATTTACTTAAACCAAATCTATCTGGATACTTCATAACAACTACTTTCTGTAAGAGCTTTCTGCTGAAACTAAAAGCAATATATTTTCGCGCATTTGATCTTAAAAATATGACAACATAGAATAATTATAAAATATTACTTATATACATTCTGCATTGATTGTGCTCGATATTAAGTGAATGCCTTTAAAACAACGAGCGAAATTTTCATAAACATATAAATTTCTTACAATATTCTGTACTTAACCGCGAGCGAGATTAATTTAGAATCTATGAAGGCTAACGAAGTGTTATTTTACGAGTGTTCCCGTTTCGGCGCGTTTAATCAATTACCGAACAAGCCGAGGCAAGATAAGTGGATCGGCTTTTAGAGTAAATCACTGAATACCAAATGTGTTAATGATTTTTTTCATTAACACTCACATATCTGTGAGTGAACACCATTTAATATATATATTCTTGTCCATAATATACGTAGATAAGCAAAAGAGTACTTTATTTAGTAGAATGTAGGGATCTTTCTCAAAATTACTCAAAAAACAAAAAGGACATCAATATCGTCTGATTAAGAACACGTTTATCGATGTGATTTGTTTTGAATGAACAGTGAAGTAATAGTATTCATATAACGTAATGACGTCATACCTATAATATATCATATTAACCACACAATATAGTATATCATATAACCATAATATTTGCACTAAAGAGTCGAATCAAATTGTATTCATTACAATACGCATTTTAATAAATTTATAAATCCACTGATATTTGGTATTTCTTATCTGAAATAAATACTTTTAAGTATCGTAATATCCCTTGAGAAACCAATTTCTAGCATTCGATTCAATTTGTAAATAAGTATTGGCTTTTAATACCGCCTTTTATTTGTTGCTATGTTAAATCAAAGATTGGCTGGTTATGATGAGTGGTTACATAAACATGACTATAGTCAAAAAAAATCAAGTAAAACAATACCAACAAATTAACTATTATTAAATTAAAATATTTTAAATGTAATAAACAACTCACATAATTATATACGCCCAGTATAACGTGTAACTCCTATATAAACATAATAAAATTTACGTATATTCTCACTGCTCCACAGTCTGGCAAAATACCTCAATGACATTGTAAAATTAAGAGGTTAAACTGTATATATTTTCGCCATACATACCTATACTGTGGCTGCGATTTGCTTGGTCATTCATGTGTTAGCAACTACCTTTCAAAGGAGACTCGTTCTTGTGAATATTGTTCTTTTTTCAAACAACATACTCTTTTTAATATGGAGATACATTGTAGGAATAAAACGTACTAAGTACTTTATATTTTCAAATAAGTGTAATGCTTGAATACTAAAATAACTAATTAATTAGATTTAGTTGACATATCAAAAGGTTTTAGTCACAAATTTTGATAATTATAGCATTAAATATTGCACTGGAATGTAAGCCGTTGTTCCCAAACAAAATACTAAGAAATATCAAATATTTTCGAAAATGCCTGCTATAAATATATTCACGCATTGTAGACTAGGGCTATTAAGTCAAGATGTAATACCATATGCAAATCGCTGAGGAGGCTACTCATTGGGTCCGGCTTTAATGAAGTAGGGCAATTAAAGCTACGTAGTAAGTTTAATAAGTTCAAACACTGTTTGCACCATATAATCTCTGTTGAAAACTTGGATTATTGGAACAGGTTCACACTAAACGCTATGCGATATTACGATGACAGCGTTCTATTCAATAAATAAAGCACCAAAGGACACATAATCAAAATATATTGACATTTAAAAGAAAAATACTATCGTTTATGTAGAAATAAATATTTAAATTTACAGACCAATTAAAATTTTGTTCTGGAAGAAGCATTGAATCAATTATTATTTTCTTAAATGTACATACGAGTACTACAATGCGTCTCCATGGCAACAGCCGGTCTGGCCCATCACATTAAATTTTTCACATCAATAAATGAATACCTTAAGTTTATTTCTATCAACGCAAAATATAATCTACTCAATACATTGTTATAACTTAATAGCTTCATAAAATATTCATATGTTTATGTTCTTAAAATGCTTAACATCGAATTCGAGTATCCTATCAAGAGTTTAACGTCATCACCCGCCTTCGACATGTGCGAAGTAAAAGTTAAACATAATCTAGTCTAATCCGGTTTATTCCTAAGCTTAACTTAAGTCAACAACATTAGTAGCTACGGTATATTATAGCTATTGGTATGTCGAGGTCCTTACCAGCTATTACCAGTGGACTGTTAGAAACTACTTTACCGGAGGACTTTGTTGAAACGAAGTTCTTTTACTCGCTGAGTATTCACATTGTTTGTGACCGGAATTGTTATCGTATTGTATTGGAATTTAAAGTTCAAAGTCGATTACGATTTTATTGATTTTTGTTTATTTTATAAATAGAATAATTCTGTACTCATACCATCGCATAAGTATAAACGATTAAGCATATTGAATCCTAGGTATATTTAGTTAAGATTGTGTTTCGAAAACACATCAAAATAAAATAATATCCCAGTCAATCTATGAAATACCAAACCTATTGTTCCCATTTACTTTATTCAAGGTCATTTCCAGAAGGTCAGACGAAGGCCGCAACAACATTTCGCCATTTTCCGAGAGCGCATTAAATGCCTACTCACAGAAGCACTGCGGGGCGTAAAGCACAACACTGTTACTGTATGCGTTTGTCTTGTTATCGTATTGAACAGGACTTTGCACTATTTGCGAAGGTACAGCGCAGTGCACTGAGGATTAAAGTTCAGTAGCACCGTTATGCAGCTAAAGTCTTGGATGTGAAGTGGTATGTATTTTGAAAGGAGTTTCAGCTCATGTATTTTAATCTAATGGTCGTATTGTGTTTTGTTTCGCTTTGTGTGCTGGAGCGTTCTAGTGTGCAAATATTTTAAAATAATGAAGTTGAAAACTATGAACAAATAAGACTCTTGCAGCAATTAAGTTTAATTGCTGTTGTTTAACTTAGTGCAAGTAACATTTTGTTGAGAAGAAAGTGTACAATACAATGTATTATAGTTTCTACAGTGACGTATTTCAATACGTAACGTACGTTAAAGTTGATTTCATAAGTGGTTATAATTTTAGTTGAGATTAAAGTTTTTGTATGGGTATGCAGAATATACCAGACCGCTGAAATTAATAAAAATTAATAGGTACTAATCTTCCTCAATCGAAACGATCTATAGTAAATTTTGTCTTCAATCAATGACAATACTAGTTTTTATTGATGATAATAATATATAGCAAGTCTATAACACTTTAGTTAGCCCCAATTGGAGGTCGGACATAATTAGTGTGTCCATTAAATCGCCAGTAAGCCCATAAAACAGTAGGGTGTCTCCCCTGCTGCTACATACACTTAGGAAAGTTTTACGTTTAGTACTTATCTGTACAATGAGTGTGATGTCGTCAAGATATACTAATAAAAAAAATTAGTCTTGTTCAATAATAATTTGTATGATCCCTAGAATATAATAGTCAACAAAACCATTGTTTCGTAATATATATGAATATATCACAATTATTAGTATATTATAGGTACTACAGGCGGATTAAAAGATTTAAGATTACTACTGAATAATTTAACTGCCTCTAAAATTCATCAAAATTAAAACCTGAATTTTGACAGTAAAATTACTCCAAAAATATTGCCAATTCATGTTTTCACAACTTAATATTTTCAGCAAAATGTAAAAGTAAATAAAAGCGCGGCTTTGAAAAATGGGAATACAAACCTTTGTATGGTAATAGGTTTGTATTGTCTTTTTTTTCAAACCCACAGTTTTATTATATAATTATTATTATTTTCAGAATCATTTGCACATATTACAAAAATAAAGGTCTTTATAAAATCATACTAAATACATAAATGCAAATGTTCAAAATAAGGTTAAAGTAATTAATAGAAATTAGTTATTCATCTGTTAAAATATGTTACCTTGGTGTTCCTATTAGTTCAAAGAAAACACAATTGCTTTCCATTGATAACGTAACCTAAAACACAGTTTGAAACAAACTAGTAAATTATATGATGTAAATGTAATTCTTTATCTAGTATTGCTTCATTTAAATTCACTCTTGCTAAAACCATACGTAATGACACTATTGGAAATTCCTATTAAATAAAACTCGTCGAACAGTTTCCACTTCTGAGTAAAATTCTTAAATAATATATTTGAATGTATGTATGTTATTCAATTGGGACAATGTACTCGTTCGATAAAAACAATCAACCTAGTTTCGCCCGTACATACCTACAGTTTACAATTAATTTCGAATTTACATTTACAAGTAATTTAATAATATGACTTACCTGGTCCTTTTTATTTGTAAGCTGATATTAATTCTCCATGCTTTAAATAAAACGTTGATACACAATTGGTTGAAAAAAAAACAAGTAGTTAATCTGTTGGCGATGGATGCAGAATTGATCTTCTGTTTCATATGATATTTAAAAAAAAAGATACAAAAAGATAAATAAATCAATTTTATAATCAAAACTAAATAAAAAGAGGAAAAACTGAACTCAAAACAAGAAAGAAACATAAAAATATAGGTAAACAAAATAAAATGAACTGAAAATTAAAATAAAACAAAATATTAAGAAAATATTTTCCTGCAGCCATCGCAATAAATCGAATGAGTACTCACGTTCAGCTGCATCACGATCTTGTTGTATGCTCGATGCCACCTCTGCTTTGGCGTCAGCTTGGGCTGCTCCGGCTGGAACTCCAGTTGATCTTCCTCCGGTCTTTCCTGTTCCTCACGGAACACACTGTCTTCCTCTTGATATGGCTCATCCACCTCCTGGAACTGTTCTTGGTCATCGAATTTCTCTCTTTCTTCTCGAAAGGTATCGTCTTGGTCAGTGTACGTGTCATGGTCGTCACGGTACTCTTCGACCTGATCATCATACGATTCAGCTTCATGAAAGCCGTCAGTCTCTTCTGGTACCTCGTGGTACTTCGTGCGGTCGTCTTGAAACGTAACTTTCGATTTGTCCGTGAGTGAATCTAAAAAAAATGTTCGTTATTTGTTGAAATGTTGAGATTCAATTGCTGTAATTTTTATACAATATCGTTATGGATGTCTAGGCTGCGAATAGTTTCAAATGATAACGAGAATGTTGAACTAAAATATAAATGTTGTTTTGTAACTAGTTAACAATTACACACTTGAAATTCATAGTAAGCGATTTATTTAGTCTAGCTTACTTGTTATAGAAACTAAAATTATAAATAATTAAATTCTCTTACATTTCACCTTTAAACTTTGAAATAAATTGTCTGTACTATATTTTTTTAATAATATTGACCGTTTTATATTATAAAAGATAAAAACAGATTTCTTTTTAATATTAAGGCATTTAACTAATATGTTTTTAAATACCTTTTCTAATATGCAATTTTTCTAAGACGTAAGAAGAAGAAATGAGTAACAGAATTATATAATAAAAATTACCTTCTTGTGTGGTTGGGATAGCAAGTTTCTCTTCGGGATGAAAAGAACTTTGCGAGGTTCTACGATCAACAATCGATGGCGCTTGACTATTATAGCTGTCGACTGAAGGCTTTCTTATTTGAGCCACAGTCCTCGTTGGCGAAGCTTGCTTCTGCAAACTGGGGCTAGGCGGTGCTTCCGACAAACGCCTCTCCTTGGGGACTTCTTTGTGGATGGTATCATGAGGATACTCCTCATCACGATACCTGTCCAAAGAAGTCCTATCGCGGTCTATTGATTGATCGTATTCAGTCTTATGGTACTCATCTTCGTAGGCACTTTCGTCGAAACTCGACTGGGCTAAGTCTTCGGGTGCGTCAGGTAACGTCCGAGTACGACGCACCGAAGGTCTTTGTATAGACTCCTGTCTCCTGAGAGACGGAGTTCGCGGTAATGAAACGGGCGCTGACGTGGTCACAGTCACAGTTGACACTGGCACTGACGGCAATACTTCTGGGACGGATGTTGTCGCTGACACTGCACTAGTGAATGGTGTTACGGGAGCTACAGTTGAGGTAAATGGACTAGTTTGAAGGGCTGGAGCAGAAGTAGTGTGAGGCGGCTGACTCACTGGAGGAGCCGAAACTGCTGCTGCAGCTGCACCGAAGAAGCTCCCTAACTTCTTGGCACCACCCGCCATTAATGAACCTAAAGTTGCAGCACCAGTAAGGACAGATGTTTGAAGCTGTTGCGCAGGTTGTTTTGCTTGTTGTTGCTGTTGCTGATGCAGCAATTGCTGTTGTTGCTGCTGTTGTTCTTGTTGCTGTTGCTGGTAATGTTGTTGTTGCTGCGGTTGATAAGGAAATTGCTGAAGCTTCTGTTGATCATTTTGTTGTAAATATTGCTGATCTTGTAGATATTGCTGATCCTGTTCATACTGCTGCGTATATAATGGCTGTGAAACTGGCTGTATTGGTTCCTCCTGGTATTGTGATTCAAACTGTGCATCGTACTGGTATTCTTGTTGCTGGTATGACTGTTTATCTTCATACTGGTTTTGGTCCGTAAACTGTTGGTCTTGTTGTTCATACTGATATTGCTGTTCTTCGTACTGTGAATCATACTCTTGATAACTTTGTGCTTGATACACTTCTTGTTGCGTCGTAACTGGCGGTTGAGGTAAATAAGACGAAATTGTTGAAGGTATTGTTTTCGGTAATAATGAGTCAATTTCACTAGAGACAGGATACGTGAACTGGGGAACAGTATCTGTTTCAGTCCACGGTGTTTTTTGAGCTGGAAATTGGAAGAAAATATTATATATATTAAATGTCAACCCATCACACAAACAATTTATAATACGCGCCGTCATGTTTACGGTTTAAAAAGAACTGATTTTTATGAAAAATATATACACCGTGCTACGGAAGCGCTTATCTTTTATGTAACTTCATCATGTTTAATATGAACAATTATATATTCTTGGTATTATTACTGACATTGACATACTTTTATATCGCAAACTGAATTTATAAATAGATTAGTAATTTATTAATGAACTATAGACTAAAGCAAACTATTTACGTATATTTATAACAAAGAAACACTTCTTTAAAAAAAACTATTTTGCGATCAACCTAAACTTACTTGGTCTATTATATAAAGCGAACTAATTTCTATATTTTCCGATTTATATTATTTAATACCAAAGTTTCAGATCAGTTACCTCGTTAATATGCTTGTAAAGTACTTTTTCTTTTACTTAAATTAATCTTGTAGGGCAAAAGTTAAATACTAAATCTATATGTAGGTTTATGATTTGTATCGAAGGATGTAATTACCAGCTGCAGGCGGAGTGGCGTGTGGCGTTTCATCGAAGAATGGTTGCATTCCATCCGAATCATAACTAGAACCAAATTGAGACATTTAGGAAAAATAAAGTATGCCTGAAACACAGGTTTCTACTAACCTAGTTCAGGCAAGTGGCTACATATATCTAGAGTTACGAATATTCTTAATGAACCTTTATAATAAATACTTTTATTAATAATTTTTAAGGCACTAATATACCCTACCCCTAAATTTTTATTTAAATTCTTTTACAAAAAGGTGTACATTTATTTAGCAATCATGTTAAATAGTAGATAATATTTAACATGATTGCTAAAGAAATGTGAAGAAATGAAATGAAATGGACCTGTAAGGCCTGTAAGCTTAGCTTGTAGAGACAGTTTGACCATTATTAACACACAGAAACTACTCCGTATCTCGAAGAGCACGTTAAGGTCTCAGTTCCGTTTATCATACAAATATCAAATCTCAAATATCTTAACGATCTCTTGGTTTAGTGTTTGTAAGTGCGACTACTGGTGCGACGACTAGAGGTCTTGGTTTCAAATACATGGGACCTAAGAAAACATACCGGCAAAATACTATGTACATACACCAGTGCGCCTTTAGTTTCGAAAGGCGTAATGATGATAATTGTTATTATAATAAAGTGGTTGGTGAGTAGGTGAGGTAGTTAGAATTTCAACATTTTTGGCGAATAAAATATCACTTACGTAGTATTATTATAATTAGTATCTTGATACGGTTCTGTGGCAGTGTCTTGAAAGTCTTGCTGAAACCCGAAGCTGTCGTAACCATAGCTCACATCAGGTATAGTTTTTTCAGGTTCTGCAAGAAACACGTAACGTAAATAACTCAAATTAAACCTTACGCCTTATAAGTAAGATAAGTAAGATTCGAGATAAAAATAAGTCAAATATTATCATTATTAGATGAAAACACATCGATTCGAACAGGCTACATCGAAAGGCACCTATAACTTAAAAATAAACTTAGTCATATTTTATCTATCTACGGATACTTGGAGTTAGTTATAGTAGGTACTCGGTTAAAGGAGGCTTGCCCCCTATTATATAGAAACTAAGAACATACCGGCGAAATACTGAAGTATTCTACCTAACCGTTTCGTAAATAAAGGTTTGATGGTATACTATACCTAATTTACCGGCAGTTGCAATATATGTAAGTCCGCCTTATGAGTATGAATATAATATTATTATCATATGCAGATTCAAAGGTCTTGAAACCGAAGTAAATAAAATGTGAGAGTCAGGGCCTTTAGGCAACATTTTTTAAAAGTCAATATTATCTTGTATCGAGATTCCATCAGACAGTGCGTTTAAATCAAGTGTAGTAAGATATATTCCAACGTTATGAATACAAAGTCCTAGGTCACCCGAATGGACTATGAACGTTTGAGCCAAAATAGCATACATAAATATTATATATAATTAATCAGAGGCGTTCAGATGTATTCCATCAGCTGCCGGTTTTAGATTCCAGGGTAAAGGCAAAACCCCAAATAACTTGGATTCAAATCTTATATACTCTAATTGAAAAATTTAACAGGGTTTCTAACCGTATATTCATGGAAACAGCTGTACTAATGTCATAGCCATAAGCACTTCTGGGATATTTAAATAGCTTTCTAAATTTTGCTTTCTTCAAAGGCCGGCAGCGTATTTGCCAGCCCTCTCTCTCTGGTGTTGCAGATGGGCGGTGGTGATCACTTACCATCAGGTGGGCTTCCCTCCCGTTTGCCCCCTTATTACCATAATAAGAAATGTGTTTGCAAACTTGCTGAAACGGTAAAGGAAAACATGGTGATAAATTCAGCATGCCAAAGAAATTTTCTGCATGGATTAATTTTGTTAATCCGCACTAGACCAGTGTAGCGGGTTTAGTCCCTCTGAAGCTGTGAGGAGACCCATGTCCAGCAGTGGGGCAGTCATATTTTCGAAGCTCTCCGCTCACCGGGTACGTAAGGCACGTGCGTAAGCGTGGAGGCGGAAGGCGCGCGTCTAGGGCGCGTGAAGCTGCCGTATGACGTCATCGCTGACGTCAGCGGCGTGGGTGGCTGCGGCAGGCGGCGGCCGCGACTGCCCCGCGTCGAGCCCGACTCGCTGCCCGGCGGCACAGGCAGCGCGCGGCCCCGCTTGGGGGTGGACGACGGCGTTGCTGCAAATAAGGCACATCGATTTCACGATAAGCATACGCTTTATCCTTTACGGACCGTCAAGCCGCCTGGGGAGGCGACAGGGTGTGTCAGACTCCGCCCAACGCGAGCGTTTACCGACTAAAAAACCGCACCCGTCAACGCCACCAGCCTTATTGCCGGGGCAATAAGGCTGGTGGCAACCCCGGCGGGCTTCGGTCCAGCTCTGGTCGCTGGACCCCAGCTAACGATAAGCATACGCTGCGTTTAAGCGACCATATTTCATTTATCTATTCATACAGGTAAGTTAAGGATATTTTTTTGCTTAGGGTAAGACTCGATAGTCACTGTAAAATATTTATTTGAAAATCACCTAGCGCGTTAAGATGCACTTCCCGCGATGAGAACTGAATCGTGAAAATGATACGACACTCGTAAACTACAACGACATCAAAACTCCACGTAAAAGCGACCTCCTCGATAAATGCATTTATTGAGTGAATGAGTATTATAGTAGCATAGTAACTATGTGATCTTATATTTAGTTTCATAGGTATTACAGAATATGTCTCACTTCTCCTCGCTCACACAAAGTAAGCAAAATTTTGATACAGAGTTACTTTTCAGGCCATTTTAGTTTTTCTCTTGGGTAGAAAATTTATTATGCAGGCTGATATACATCTTATCGCATGTAGGATAAGCTTTAATATTGGTTACCTGGAAGACTAGCTGCAGTCCGTCGCGGCCGCGGCCTATATGGCGCCATCTCATTGTAATCTGAATACCGAGACGATGGCACCAACTGCAACGATATAAAAAAATGTTAACTGATTATAAAACAAAAAAATATAAATACTGCATAACATACCATCACGCTTATACATCACGCCAAAGGGTTAGCAGAAGCTGATAGCGGTTTCATGTAAAACGAGCAAAAGGCGACCCTATTGTCGTTAACCTGGTACAAATCCAAACTCTGAACTGCTACTTAAAAAGAAACCAATGACACTTTGCATGACCTGAGAATCAAATCCTCACTCAATTGAAGTTCATCTCAATTCTATTTAATGTAAATAAACACAAATGACGATTGTAAATATGTGCGCCATAGACCGTTTCTGAAAAGTTCAAGTAATGCTTACTTGAACTTGATTTTATCTTGTTAAGCTACACAAACTGACTTGGATGGTATCTATTTATAGCTTGGCTATTAACTATCAAAGTAATATGAATGTTTTGAATATACTATATACTAGAAATTGTTTTTAGTGATAAGACCGACAAATGCACTTATGCTATCTGTATATTCCATATATGTATTTGTCCAATTGGTGTACAATAAAGATTGGTGTAAAATTCTAGAACTCTATTTAAATATTTCCAACAGGGTGACTGGGAATCATATTCTAACTAGTTGGTTGAGAGCAAGGCTCACAACCTCGTTGCAGGATAAAAAGATGACCTATTCCACTGGCAACACAACTCACAGGTTTAGGCGGCACTTGCGGCAATTGAACAACAGAAGACCTCCTCTTGTTAACAAAGTTCTCGTACTCCGTCGGCGTGAGGCCGTGGCCGTCATCATAGAAGTACTGGCAGCCACTGTCCCACTGCCGCGTGTCGTCACCAACGTACGACGTCTGGTAGGGGTAGCTCGACGAGTCGTAGTACTCCTCGTAACTAGGCTGCTGTGATAAATGCGAGTGGTCCCTGCGAATACAGAAGCAAATATTGATAACAATCGTCGATAATTCCACTGGGTTGATAGAGCAAGCAAATTACTAGACTAGAGCTGTGATGGCTAAGAGGCATTACCAGTGAACTGAGAAGTCCTCAGATCAAGACATTCATTCATGTAGACTCTTTATATTGTTATCGAGTTAGTTAGCTATGATCATGTGTAAGGAAGAATTATATAGGAAATATATTATATAGAATTACCTAATATTTCAGCACCTAGATTTTCTTAGCTTTTTCAGCAATAGTTTAGTATTATACTATAAGGCTCGAATTCAAAACTCAAGTAGGCATTTATCAAAAATCGAATGCCGCTTCACTTCAATAAATAAATAAAATAATATTCTTAGACATTATGACACAGCGCCACCTAGTTCCGAGCTAAGCAACGAGGCTTGTGTTACAGATACTAGTTATATATACTTTTTTTTGTAAATACATATATATATAATACATGAATACATCCATGACTCGGATACAAATGCTTATGCTCATCACACAAACGTTTGTCCCTACCGGTATTGGAACCCGGGACCCATAGCACAGAAGGCAGTGTTAACTACCGCTGTGTAATAATGTCTTGATGAATGAAGTGTCTGTCGAATATTTAAGAAACTTACCTAGTGTGCGTGATACTTGTGTATCCATCAAACCCATACATAGGCATGTTGTCATCGTACAGCGTGTTCTGACGCTCGAGACTCGGCCGACGCTGCTCCTCTGTAAACAGACGTCATCTTATTAATACATGACGTCATAGTGCGTGATATTTTATCACCACAAATTGGTGTCAAGATCTAATAGCAACGCGGAGGAGTTCTTGATACCCTTACCTTATGATTTATCGATAATTTTGTTATTTTATTTGAAATCTTTAGTTTCTTGTCGGCTCTTGTCCATGAGATATTGTTTATAGTTAGTTTTGACGATTCAAAAGTTCCTGTTATAATAATCTAATTGAAATTTGACGTTGACTTAGACTAGAAAAAATGTAAAAACCCCTGCTTTTATCGTATTTTGAGCTTGATAAATACACATGTATAGCACATTTAAATTGTATAAAGCACTTCAATGTGTATGTGTATAAACCTATCAATTTTATTGTTGAAGTACAGTTACAAACATGCGTCTTATACATGGGTTTTATTGAGAGTTATAAAATGTATGGTATGTGCTTACCCCCAGACTGCCAGTCAGCCGCGGTCCGCCATGATATCGCTGACTCCACACTCACTTGTGCGTGCAATTGTGACCACGTGTCTATCCTGTAATTGATGAAAAAAACATCGTCAGAATGGAAATAATCTCTGTGGTAGGTACGGACGGCCAAGTCGTGTTAAAGTTTGAAACCAAATCACGCATCTTTGACTTTTTGAAATGCTTATTATTCATACCATCACGCCTGTCCTCCCCGAAGGGTTAGGCAGAGGTGTACTAGTGTACACCCACGTTTCGCCGGTATATTTTAGGTACCATGGAATAGGGGGCGAGCCTATTGCCATTAACCGGGCACAAATTCAAACATCATGATGACATCCAAAACCCAACTTAATCCACATTCAAATAAGAATCAAATATGAATAGTTACCTGTTGGTCCGCGGCTGACTGTTGTAATACAGCGGGTCTGTGTCCCCGTGTATGTGGTACTCCTCCCGTTCATACGAATTCTCCCGTGACACCTCCAATGATCTCTGCAAACGAAAACGTTTTATGTTAGACAATTATAAGAAAATAGGTATGAACAAAATTATAGTCTTAACTAAAAGGCGTCACTAGGACTAGGAGGCGATACTAGGCGCCCACTTCCACAGACATACTATCTTATAAAACCATTAACTTTTGCCCGCGACTTCGTCTGCGTAAAATTAGTAATATTAATCGCATTCGAACTTCCACCCCCTTTTCTCCCTTTTAAGGGATGATTTCCCGGGATGAAAACTATCCCATATCTTTCCCCAGGACTCAAACTATCTCTATACTAAATTTCATCTAAATCAATTCAGCGGTTATAACGTGAAGAGACAAAGTAACAGACAAACAGACACACTTTCGCGTTTATAATATTATAAAAATAAAAGGATATTAGTATGGATTTAATGTGGGTCATGCCTAGTCAGAAATTTTGCTTAACGATCCTTGATGACAAAAAGGTTCAGGACAACTGGTAAAGATTGTAGTCAATCTATACCAGTTGTTCTCAACCTTTCTAAGTGAACTTTAGAGGACCTTCTAGTGAATAATACAATATTCATTAGCACCTGTGGTGTGTGCATCTGATGCGCCGCGCTTCGGAACTGAGAAGCGCTGCAGTTGGCGTGCTGCCCCACCGGGTAGTTGAGGTCCGACGTGTAATCAGAGTCCTCTGAGTAACCCGCTGTAAATAAACATAAGATTTTATTATAATACAATATTAATTATAAATAGACTTCGAAACACGTAGTCGTAGGTTTAAAATTAATATAGCCATTTAGACATAATCACACAGCGCTATCTAGTTCCGAACTAAGAAATGACGTTTTACGGATACTAGATATAGTTTTTTTTTGTAAATGCATACAATATATTATACATAGAAATATTTCTTACACAAGTCAAATGTCCATGCTTATCACACAAATATTTGCCCCTACAGGGATTCGAACCCAGGCCCTTGGTTGAATAGATCCTGAAGTAGACGTTCGTCCGTTTGATCAGTCTTTTCTATGCAATCCCATAATATAAATAACCAATATTAACCTTGACCGATTTTGTATATTACAGCTACAACAGACTCAAAAAACAAGTGTCACTAGCGCGTCGACCCCACGATTATATTTTCACTATATGGAGTGTTAAAGTTCAAAATCGATGTGACAGAAACACAGTTACATAAACACACATACACACGCATGTATTACATAAGTTTTATTAGTAATACAAAATAAATCATCAGCTGTCTATACTTACAATGCGCAATGTACTGCATCTGGCGGCGCGCCTGCTCAGCCCTCTCTGCGTCCAGCGTGCCGTTGAGCAGGTCCAGCTTGCGCTGTAGGTCCGCGCCGCCCGTGCCTTCAGCGTCTGAAACGAAAACATAAAATATACTAGCTATCCCCCGCAGCTTTATAGCCTATATGTTAATCCAGGTAACTATCTTTATGCTAAATTTCATCGTAATCTGTAAAGTGATTTTTGTGTGAAAGGGTAACAAATGGCCGTACATTATAATTATATGCACATTGTAATTCAGTATAAAAAAAACAAAATCACAATCAATAAAAACAATAAAAAATTTGCAAATAAATAATTATATCTCATCTTATCTTATCTTATCTTCAAAGTTATATATCGAAATTTTGTGTTTTTAAACATACACAAACTCACTTCCCATTTATATGAAAGTATAATAAAAGTATTAATCCTCTAAGATATTACTGCCCTGATGGTTCTTTATTAGACTGATTTTTTAGTTAAACCATAATATAGCAGTTCAACGACCCGTAGTTAATGATAAAATTGGCACAATCAGAAAAAGTATTCATGTAGTTACTAAGGCTTGGGAAATATTTTTTCCGCCTGCGAACAGCGACAAGAGTATCCCCCTTAATATACTGTTCGGGTGACCCAATTTCTTAGATTAAATTTATTTCCCCAGCGACTGTAGTCTGCTAAGATGTCATTAGCGACCTGTATCACTCAGTTGCCAAATTGTTAATTAATTTTTATACCCAGTTAATGTACTTAGTTTTTTTTCAGGAAGCAGTTACTCTATATTTTTGGATTGTTGGATTTTTTAAATTAGCTTAACCTTATCTTAAACTACAGCCAACTTATTCATGGTTTTATTAATACATATTTTATCCTAAGGCATCCAGGCCAATATAAGCCTAGTTTTCAAGCCTTCAAACGATTTTTTTGCCGTCGACATAACCCCACCAAGTCATTGCACTCTGAACCAGACTACGAGACTTGGCATTGAAGGCCGCGGGTTCAAAACATAATTTACTTGAGCAATTTTCCCGGATCCTAGAACAAACAACATCGTCGGAAAGATGGAAAAGATTACTTCAATATTAAATCGAATTTCTGTGCAAACCGCAACCAAGCCGGCTTGATTTTCCGGTAATATTTCCTAGTAACTCGGCTAGCTCAGAAATATGAAGGAAATATGAATTTTTAAATGGCTATACATTGGGCTAATAATACTCGAGTCGTTTCTGAGAAGTAAAGTATTGTTATGATTTTTAAATTAAATAGTAGATCTTACGAAATATTTTTTGATGTCAATGTTGATATCCTACTTCCTACTAATATTATAAACGCGAAAGTTTGTAAGTATGGATTTATGGATGGATGTTTGTTACTCTTTCACGCAAAAACCGCTCAACAGATTTGAATGAAATTTAGCATCCATATAGTTTATTACCTGGATTAACACATAGGTTACCGCGGGAGGCAGCTAGTTTTTCATAAACTAAGTAACACGACGATTTGTTTTTCGCAACGATACACATACTGATACAGTACAGCAATTGACAACACAAATAGAGGAGTGGTATTAAAGCTACTTTCCCTGGTGAGACGCCAGTTTTGATCCCAGTAAAGTGATGATAGGTGTATTAACTATTTAGATATCCGTAGCTCAAGCCTTTTGTTAATCAGAACGAGATAGTGGGGTATAATACATGTATATCCGAATTTATTATTATAAGTAATAAAAAACTTTTCTTTTTATCTTAAAATCAATTCCAAAAACCAAAATAAAATCTGCATGTGGATAAAATGCCCCAAAATATTTCTACTAATCTACGAGTAGCACATATTACAGCCTTACAATTTTATCTCTTTTATTACTTTCAAGAAGGCTCTTCTCATAGTCCACTCGCATAAATACAACCTTGTACGAGCCGTAATCTCATCAAAAGTTAGGGCTACCATGAAACTTTTTGCTCGTAAAGTTAAAATTACATATTTTTATTGGAGGAAGGTCGAAATTTGCATAAAAGTGAACATGAACAAGCAATCAGTTGGTACGCCAGTGGTGTATGACGCGTGTGGTCGCCGCTCGAATTACTTAAACATTTTATGAAACTCGGCTTAACAATTGTAGGCCTTAATATTGAAATATGTAATCGCAAACGCAACTATGTACACATTATTCAAACTTATAAAATGTTGAAGTGAACACGGACCGCTGTACAGTCCTTTTAATAAAATTTGATCTCTTAAGCTAACATAAATACAGCTTAAAATCGAATACGCACAAAGAGAGCGGTAGCAATATACACTAAAACAGACGAATATTCGCAATCTATTTTCAACTCTATTCGCAAAACATTAGCAATTATATTGCTACCCCATCAACTCACGCTGTTTAAAATGCAGCGATTAAAAGTGGCAGCAATTTACATATTTATTCAAATGTTAGGTATTTAAAAAAAATACATCCGCTGATGAAATTACGGGGATGGGGGATGGCTAGTTGTAATCATAAAATTGTAATTAAGCTCAATCATATTTCAAAGTCAGTTGCACGCTAGCTTTCAGTTCAAGTGGAGAGAAGCTTGAATATTTAATTGCCTTGACGTCAGAACTTCTTTAATAATATATTGAATAAAAATGTTCGTTACATTAAAATGGGATACTGTATATTTTTTGAGTAACTACCTTAAAATATTTACTAAACAAATTGTTTATTAACTAATTAATTTTGTAAGTCGTATTTCTAGTTCAAATGAGTATGTATAGAGTATCTTACCGGCTTTTTACATACTTTTTGTAACTGTGCAACTAGTTTTGATAGTTCAAACATATTTACGATTTATCTCATTTATATGAGACCCAATACCCACAGGCTTGTTAAACTAAATTATGCTTTACAAAATAGCATCAAGGTCTAAAGTAGGATGAAATAAAAGCAACGTTTCCAAGCAACAATGTTATATGAAATGCGAAGTGAGTGTTTTATTTGTCCATAAACTACATTGAAGGGGCACGTTATGTCGCATCTAGCATCGAGCGAGATTCTTTAATATTTGGGGTATGGTTTCTATGTGCGCGAGGTTCTGATATTATTAATTACATATTTTACTCTGAATCAGCAGTGACAGACTGGTTATATAACGCCAAACGGAAAATCATCAGTCTTGAGTTTAAATCTGAGGAATGCAGCCCGAACTTTTTGAAGTCATCTATATATCTATTATAATTCTCTGACACGGTCTAAGGAACTTGCATGCTTAAGTAATTTTCTCAATGGCATATAACCTCAATCCTTTTAACTCTTCTAAATGATTAAATATTCTATAGGTATAAATTATATACTATACTCTACATTTACAATAATAGCATTTAGAACACAAATAACACTTAAATAATATTTTTAAAACTAAATAAAAATCCGCATCTTATAGTCCCCTATTAAATTGTTTTAGGGAAACCTACATATTATCCTGCATATATTATACAATAAGCGGCGCAAGCTTTCAAAAAAAGCCACAATGCTATTTCTCACTAACACTAGAACCGCACCCCAATATATCGTGTACTTTAAACATATTTACTTATACACGTGTAAGCATTTTACAATATAATATGTATACTCCAAGTATTTGATCGTAAAATACTATATTTATATTTTCACATATTTGTAAAATAACACAGTTTCTGTACACTGGACGAAAACAAACAAGTGTTTGTGTTAATTTAATAGTTAAAAATCGTAAAAATTATTGAAGGTTTAAATATAATTTCCAATCCCATCATTGTTGCATCGTCTTGAACTTTTTTGATGTATTTTTACAAGAGATCTACGAACTCTTGTAAAAATAAACGAGTCAATTATTTCATGTTAATTGTTTGTATTTTTGCAATGATTAATATCTGTTTTTCTTATGATACACTTTACTTATATAAACAAAATACCAATAAAAAAAACAGGCAATAATCTATCTATGAAAAGATTAGTTACAAACATGAAGTTACATTTGAACACAGTGCAGTAAATGAGTTGAGGTTTTGCTTAACAAACACGCGCAAAATAAAACTACGTGTCTAATCTCCTCTTCTCTGCTCATAATATTCATAAAAGATGTTCAAGTAGAATATTCTAAATGTCTTATATTATTTCGTAGGTATTTTTTGTCTGAAACCAATATTTTACAGGACATAAACACAAACTCCAACATACTTTCTCTCTCTCTCTTTTTTGTCTAGTTTTCTAGATATATTATCAATTAATCTTATTCTTATTTACACAAGTGTCTAAACAAACACAAAAACTCCACACTTTTACACACAGAAAAATAAGTACCTACTGAAATACCTACAGTAATAAAGTACAAAGCTAAATGAAGACACTAATTAAGTCCCATAAATAGCTTCAAAGCGTATTACTACGTTAGCACTTACGTAGTTCACGTAGCACCGTAGCACGCTACGCCGTAGGCACATTATAACAACAGAATTTGTCGTAGCACACTGGCTTGAAAGTATTATTATACCGGGACAGGTCATCGCGACAGCTCGGAAGATGCCCCCGTTTCGTCATACAAACCGGCCAGAGTTATTGACCGTGGGATAACTATAGACGACTCTATTCCTAGTAGTTAAGAACTGTTTTTGTAAACACTCAGCTCGGATTATACTGGACCGCCGAGAGGCGCGGCTGTAAAGCGAGCTTCTATTTTAAAATGCGTAAAACCACTGAACTTTTATTTCAGTCTTAGTTTTAATGAGTTAGTTCGTGTAATCAATTTTATCATCGTCCTTGTAAAACTAAACATTTGAATTGTTTACAATGCTTTAAATAAATAAAAACTCGTTTAATAAAATAAAGTGATTTAAACCTATACAATCGCTTTTAATAAATACTTTGATAAACAAATCACTAATAAATAATTGAGTTACTACTTAAATATAATTTTAATTATATATTTATTTAAATCATTAATCATGAACATTGTATCTTTTTGTAAATTTTCCTCTAAAAATAAAAATAAAACTGCTTAGTAGACGTATCACTACAACACTCCTTTTGATATTCTCATTTAACTGATTGCTTTGTAAAAGATTAACAAAGTCCTTTTCTCTTTCCGGCCATGATCATTCCTCCTTTTATTTAAGCATAAAGGTTGCCACCAAATAAAAAATGCATATAAAAAAAACATAATATTTCACAGCGGAACACTTTAGAACGGCCGCGTTCGCGTCGTAATCCCGCACATTTCAAAACAGCCAGCTTCTTTATTGTTGTGCCAACAACAAAACTTTTTTTAAACTTAACAGAGAAAAAGTATTTCGTCCGCGATTCGTATTACGAACGCGTATCGTGTTGTGTGAACGGACCGTGTGTACGGCTCGTAAACGACACATGGGATTGGCACAAGCTTATTCGATTTTTCAAACTGGAACATTTGTACTGGCTGCAGTTTATTAGAATATGTCACTAGGTCATTGAACTTACTTATAATATATTTATGTTTACGGTAAAGTAGTGTCAACTAAGTATGAGTGTTAAAGTTCTTTTGAACATTAATTACATTTACTATAAGCCAAGTTAAAGCATGCCGACTATTTAGTGGAGCTCCAATATTATGTTACAGTGTGACGTCGAAAGGGATAAGTAACCCTAATAATAACATACCATCACGCCTCTCGACCCCGAAGGCCTATTGCCATTAACTGGGCACAAATCCAAACTCCGAGCTGCTACTGAGAATTTCATAGAAAAACCCAATAACAAATTGCTTGACCTGGGAATCGAACCCAGGACCTCTTGCTCGGCAGTCGCTCTGTACGACCACTCGGTCAACGAGGCAGTCTAACCCTAATAATTGTATGAAAAAATATGTAATATTCTTTCATTTTTGATCTATGTGTAAGATTATTAAATAAGTAGTAATAATGCAATTCAAGTACAATAAAAAACACACACAAAATAATGGATAATAATATTTTTATACTCATAAAAATAAAACAGAGAAAAGAGAGAGATATAATGCTGTTCTTTAAGTTTTTTCAACATGAATAAATTTACAATCTCAAATTACACGTAATTTCTAAGAAAACGAAAAAATTAGATTCCAATGAATTGCGAACCTCCCTCCTTTTTGAAGTCGGTTAAAAACTCAAATGATACTTAAGTAATTTTAAAACTTCTTACAAAGAACAGCCATCAACATAAAAGTTATAACCATTTATTATTAGTAGGTACGGAAATGGGCAAATTTTACTCCTGCTAAATATTTTCACTCACCAATGTGGTTAGCGGTAATTAAATACAAACACATATTAATTAACTGAACCGCAAAGCCGAAATGAACGTAAGTAGGCGTACATATTGAAAATATACGAACATTAAACCCATTTAATTTTCTAAATTTGTACATCGATTATTGAATTTTGAAATCTAACTAGTGAGCGATAAGATTTAAATTCTATACACGTGCCATTCAATAATTTTGTCGACGCATATTTCATGCTGATGAAGCCTAGCGATAGATTGTGTGACAGTAAAAGCTTTGTCGTTAATTTTCATCAACCAATTTGCTATCCCACAGCTGGATATCCCACAGATCTCTTATTTGAGAGGTATAGCCATAGTCTACCACTAGCATAGTAGTCTATAGCCCTACCCTACTCTATCAAACCCAAGGGCGGGTTGGCGATTTTAACATGTTATTGAAAAAATATCTCAAGCACACAGGTTTACTCACGATGTTTTCTTAACCGCTTTTCATCATCATCAACAACCTATCTAGCCGACTACTTGACAGGTCTTTTGTATTTTGAGAGGGGTTAAGCTACAGTCCACCACGCTAACCTAGTGTGCGATGGCAGACTTGACACAGTCTCACGCCAATGATAAAATCTCTAAGGCACACAAGTTTACTCACGATATTTTTATTCACCACTTGAATAAATATAAATAAATATAAATATTCCTGGATATTATGACACACAGCAACATCGAGTCCCGACCTAAGCAACGAGGCTTGTGTTACGGATACTAGTTGGTTGATATACTACATATATACTTTTTTTGTAAATACATGCATATTTAGATACATCCATGACGCGGATACAAATGTTTATACTCATCACACAAACCGGGATTCGAACCCGGAACTCTTAGCACAGAAGGCAGTGTTAACCACCGCTGGACTAATTGGGTCGTGAATGTGTCAATGGTGAGTTTTGAGTTAAAGCTCCAGCGAGACTTTTGACTTCAAAGTCCACTGTTTACACCACTACGCGATCATAACTTAACATTGCCACGTTATAACATTTTATTGTATCCTAGAAACTTTTATGAACACAAATTCATACAGGCTCGGAATCAATTATCTGTCAAAAATCTCAGTAGCGATTCGGATTATGGTTTTGTTCGTCGTCGAACAGTGGCTGTAAATGAATACATATCTGCGGTTACCTTTGTCGTGTAAACGTATAGTATGTGCACACTTCTTGTATTATAGTGTATAATACGACGATCACTTTCACGTAAACAATTTAATTATTTTCGTGTCATTCAATTAGTTTACATAGTGATTATTATTATTATTATTATAGTTTAAATAACAGACTGCTCAAGTTCTTCATTACTCACTTATAAAAAAACGCTAGAATGATAACAATCGCAATTTTTATCATACGTACAATTTAAAAGGGCTTAAATAAACATAAACATATGTATAATAACCAACCTTATTTACAAACAATTACGAATCTTTTCGTAATGTCAATTTTCATTCCGCTGCAAAAATATACTTATTGACTAAATATGGCGAAACGCATATTTCCATAAATTACTTTTTTTACTCTCTAACCATGTTTGAAGCTTAACTAAGTTGTAATATTACTGAGAGACCACCCTCGCTTACAGCACCCGAGGCTAATCAAAATTCAAGACAGGATCTTAACTGAAAATAGCTCTACAGAATCTAATTCTCTTTTATTGCAAGCATAATACCTATTAAGTAGCCCAAAGGAACTTTTTTTCTTAAATTAATACTTTGTAGCCCTATCACGGTAATGTCATATTTATTAAGTAAATAGTTTAAATAACAATTCTTTTACTTAGATTTTTTTTTGCCAAACAGTCTCATTGTCAGGAGATTATCATTTTTCAAGTGGAAAATGGGCGAACAAAAATAATTGTTAACGCCTATCTCCGTGAAAGGTTAAGCAGTAGTGCAGTGTTATGTACCTCTATCTGACACATATTATGATCTACATTTTTGGCTGGTAACTTTCGTCGCTCCCACATAATTTGACGACCCGTTTAGCTCAGCGGTAGTTAACGCTGCCTGCTGTGCTATGGGTCCCGGGTTCGAATCCCGGTAGGGACAAACGTTTGTGTGATGAGCATAAACATTTGTATCCGAGTCATGGATATGTATCTATGTATAATATGTATGTATTTACAAAAAAAAAATATATGTAGTATATCAACCATCTAGTATCCGTAACACAAACCTCGTTGCTTATTACCACGGAACTAGATGGCGCTGTATAATAATGTCCGGAAATATATTATATAATAGGGGATTGGCTTATTGCCATAAACTGGCAAAAACTCCGAGCTAGACTGACTTAAATTTTAAATCCAATAAGATTTAATCATCTGGGTCTTGAAGCAAACACCACACGCTTCGCATTTACACTTGGGACTAATGCATCAATGAGACAGTTCATAAGTAATTATTGATGTCCTTTACAAAGGTCTAACCTTTGACACCAATGTTCGTAAATCCTTTCAGAAGATTTAACAAACTTTAGGAATTATTAACGAGTTACCAACGTTGTTATAATTTTTGTTTCAGTGTTAAAATATCAAAAGTGTCACTAGGGACACGCCACTTACAATTAACATAACAAATCAATGTACATATATATGAACGATATCGTTTCAAAATATATTTGGTAGATGGGTAAATAATGTTACTTTGAAGTGTTGTTTCACATAAAAATACCCACTTAAAAGCAAACAATACAATAGTAATTTTCTATTTGTTATGATCCCTAACATATAAGTGAAGATTTGTCTTAATGGGTTTTTATACCCATTTCTTCTAAAATATGTTTGTAGTTCATATAGGTACATGCTTTTTCGAGAGTATTTGGCAATCCATCTTGCAGAATCTCATCCATTTTAATCCTTGTATGCCGTCACGTATTTCAAATCCATTGAAATGGACGTAAGGGTGTTGACTGCTTACTTACACACCTTAATGTATAGTGTTACTTCAAAACGAGCTACAAGATCGATTCGCGCGCATTAATATATTTAGCTCAACATTTTTGGTAAGGTTTCTACATTATAAAATACTATCTTTTGTCCGTCACTTCGTCTGCGTAAAATAAGTAATTTTATCCGCATACAAACTTCCACCCCCGTTATCTCCTTTCTAAGGGATGATTTTCGGGATGGAAACTATCCTATGTTCTTCCCCGGGACACAAACTATCTCTATACCAATCATCTAAATCTGTTCAGCGGTTATAGCGTGATGAGCTAACAGACAGACAGCAGACACACTTTTGCATTTATAATATTATAAAATAAGTAAGTATGGATAATGATATGTGTGATGAAATTTGTTATAAGAAGCTGTAATAGCATATCGAATAGAGTGACTGCGACGCTGTGAAGGCGAAGGTCTCAAGTTCAATCCCAAGGCTGTACCGCAGACTTTTTGAAGTTAGGCGCGTATTTATCATATGCGTATGCTATGTTAAAAGAAAATACCGTGAGGAAACCTGCACATCTGGTATTTTTTATCGATGGCGTGTGAAGTCTGACAACACGCACAGCAACCTGCAAGTGACAGCAGGGTGGTACATTAAATGGGTTGATGATAATAATATTTATCATTAATACAACAAATTATATATTATTGACTACCCAATTAGTCCAATGGTAGTTAACACTGCCTTCTGTACTATGGGTTCTCTGGTTTGAATCCCCGTAGGGACAAATGATTGTGTGATGAGCATATACATTTGTATCCGAATCATGGATGTATCTATGTATAATAAAATGTATGTATTACACATACCCATACATTATATAATACCCGTAACACAAGCTCGGAACTATATAGATAGCGCCGTGTCATAATGTTCAGAAATATTTATTTATTTATGTATATTTATATAATATATTTACATGAAAGTACTTAATTATGGAAAAAAAATTTATTTAACAAAGAGTAACAAATACTGCTGTCAGGTATAAATTTGTATTCTCTTTGTAATACCTATGTTTGACCCATTTACAGTATCTTAATACCTCATTATGAAATCTGTTTGAGTTTAGGATTCATGTTATTTGATGCCAAGTCCTCCGGTACTGAGCAAAATATTGTCATAAATCATTTTAAAACAACGCAGCAACACGATATTTTAGCGTAGTTAATTACAACAGCTATATTTTGCGTGTATAAACCACAGACTTAAGTAAAAATAGATGCCGCAAGTTTACCAACTATGCATGGCCACGGCTATGTGTAATTTTTGGGTGAACAAAAAGCGTGAAACTCGCGACATGGTCACCGCACGCTTCCCATGAGCTATATGTATACTGTGTCTACATAAAGCTACATATATATACATCTGTGTATTTTAACTTCTATTGGTAGTTCCCAAAGACTGCTCCGCGTGGTCGTATTATTCCTAGTTCTATACAGTTAATTATAATATATAAAATGATAGAATTGAAAACGATTTCTAATCAACTGTTGCTGCTACCACTGTTCATCTGAGAGAGATTAGGTGGACTGCATTCCTACGCCACCGAGAATATCTCTCAGTGCCTGAATATATCTGCAGGTTTTCTCACGATATTTGTTAACTGATTCGTATTTAATCAGTTTGCATTCATCATTGATTTTCACGTTTTCAGGTCTCATCAATATACCGATGAAATTAAATAGAACAGTTGTAAATAAATTATAACAACGCACAGCATGAAGATGTGCAAAAGCAACTACAGTACTAGAATATTAGGAACGCATAGAGGACATACATACAAACATATAGAAAAGCCCTCCTGACCTACAGAATTTCATTTTAAACCAAACCAATGCCCCCAAGGTGAGACGTTTGAGATTACAAGTTACCGCAGACATTATTCAAAAGGATGAGTGGTTTGATGGACTGACGTACATTATAAATAATTTCAACTGCTCGTCATAATGCTTGCATTACCTAAAGAGACAGATAGAGATGTGTTATTGAAAGAATATCATCATAAAGCGTGGGTCTCCTCTGAGTTTAAGAACTATTAGGTCATTGCCAACCATGCTATATTACTGAAGGTTTTGTAGATTATTTAACATCAACAATAACAAGGTTAATCTATTTAAAAAAAATGAAACAAAATATAAAACATATTGGGTGACAAATACGAAAGCGCCTGACCATTAGTTCAACGTGAAATCTCTAAGTCTATTAACGGCTTTTACAGTTAAAGATTAAACTAAAAACAGAATTGACTTCGTTTCTTAATATATTTATTCAATGCAATGCACTAAAATACACTGAATAAGTAGTACAGTACGTATATCGATTAATTTAATTGCTGTCAACAGTCGATATGGTTGAGTATCGCCTATGCGTGCTTAGGCAGGACACTTTCTCGAAACCACCCCGTTTACTCAACTCCGTATATTGAGCACCTACACGTTGCCCACCATTAACCATAAACCAGCTATATATACCTAGCACACGTTGAGTCCAATACGTTTATTAATTTTTTCCACTTTTTTTTCTATTCTATTTAACAAATATTTATTATAAAAAGATCCTACCCGTGACCCGGATACAAATATCGATGCTCATCACCCAATCACATGTCCCTACCGGGATTCGAACCCTGGACCCGTAGCACAGAAGGCACCGTTAACTACCACTGGGTTAATCAGCTCGTCATATTTATTTTTAACTCTACTTGTTCTAAACTTTGTTAATGTTTATTGATTTTTGCTGAGTGTAAGTTCTTTTGTACAGCTTAAATATAACGCTTTCGTTTTAAAAACGCGTGTGGAGCACGCCCCGAATTCTTCAACCAACCAAAGTCGCGTATCAATTCCTTTTTTAAGCAGTTATGTATAGCACATAGCGCTAGAAACGCAACGAAAACCGTTTACCTTCCAAACGTTACGGTACGGAAAAGAACACTAGGCTCTGTACTCAGTTCCTGAAAATATCAAAGAAACGCTATCAAAATTTTATGACTAAATTAATCAAGTGTACGATGATGTCGCTTGAGTGCCAATCAACACTTAATCCTAAGTGATAAAGCCAAGCTGATAGATCCGAGTTTACTACATAGCACTACTACTAGCTTACGCGGCCGTATTATCCACGGCATAGTACACCAATAAACAGTAGGATACTTCCAAGTATTGAGTTGGTTTTTATACAGTCTAAACCAATAGCAGAAATATTTTACCAAATAATTAACAATGAAACAATCATAGATAATCTTGTTTATTATCCCACATCTACACTTCTTTAAAATGATAATAAAATTTGACAAATAATATTTAATAATATATGTATTTGTAACAGTCAACAGACCGACATACTAAGCAGTTAAGTAAAGCAGTTTAATACCGCAATATTATTGTTATTAAATATATTGTAGATTATTGTTCTAGAAAATCTAATCCAATTAAAATTGAATGCTTTTAATTTGCTTCGTGACTACACGTGCTTGGTCATATCTATTGACATTTCAAACATGTATGTACTTTGCTAAATTAGTGCTACTGTTCTATATTGACTGCGGCATATATCCCAGTGGTTATCACGTAAGTACCTCTTGATAAATGGACCGACGCGACGGCTGCAAGCCACCATATCTTTCTGGTTAATAAACTCTTGCCCTAATTCGTGTTCTCTCTAAGGAGTCGCACTATTTACAGAGCCAATCATGTTGATAAAGTATGTTATCTTCCTTCGTTACTCATATTAATGTGTTTTACTAATACCTAACCTATATTCAAAAAGCATACCTTAGCTATGAGCTTGTTTGAAGAACTTTATTATTTTTAAGGGGGTTTGTTGGTTGGTCGTTCGAGTTAAAATTCTAATATGAATTTCGGGCACAACTTTGTTGTTCACGAATGGCTTCGACACTTATATTTTTTATTGTCAAAAGGTTGACTAGATATATGTATGTAGTTCCGTAATATTCACGAAGGTACCAATTACTAAGCGACCAGATTCTGCGCTACAAATGATAAGAAATACCTAATAAGTAATCTCGCTACCTCTCATTAGTTATTATTGATATTTAATCCTAACGTTTCCGATCGTTCACAGCAGCCATGGTCACAGGCAAACTGGGTGTTGGGTAACATTACAACACAAAAAGTGTTGCATTAAAGGTTATAATATCAAAATACTGCGATAAAATCCGTAAGAGTAGTTTAATTTCAATGTTTATAGCATTCAAACCTATGTCTTGTTCAATAGTTGCGCTTGTGTCAACTAGGTATCATTAAGGTAATCAAAAATTTTCAAGCACACACAACGTACCTAAAGTAATATTTTCACGCAACACAAATCTTTCTTATATTTACCCAAACAAATTCATATTTTGCTACACAATATCTTTCGCCTCATCCTATCATCAAAAAGACGAAAAAGCAATTGAAGAAAGTAAACAAAATAATAAACCATTTCTGCTGTCCCGGTTTTCTATATATTTTTACGCTTATAAACATTTTGATAGTAGAATGTGGAAGACAAGAATGATATACAAAATTAAACATTTATACATACTAGTTGCTGCTCGTAACTTCGTCTGCGTAAAGCTTAAAATTTAAAACTATTCTAACTCCCAAGTTGGATCAAAATAAACTCAGTGTGATCAAGTTAAAGACCTGCAACATAAGTATAACCACATGTTGCCAATACGCCACTTAAGAGACCCATCTTAAAAAACTCCATACGCAAATCTAATTTCTTTTGCATATTTGTGCTATTAAGTTTGTTTGAAAAAATCTTTGAAATATATAAATATACATAAATTATTACAATATCTACAACCTACAATACAATGTGTAGCTTGAACAATATCAATGATACATACGTTTATATCTGCGAATAGAAACGGCAATGAAACTATAAACAAGGTGTAACCTAGATAAACATCAAAGGGCCACATCTCACGCTCCACTGAACACATTACGAGGCAACACTTAGCGAAACTGTGGCGCTGGTCGGTTTTAATTAAACACAACATTTCTGCAACCACCGTGTGTACGACTGCGGTCACATTTGTAATATGATAACATTATTAGTGCAACAAATATGGAACGTGTTAATGTTGCATTCGGAAAGATAATCTCAGTGAACATTGTATTATGACTAGCTTTTGCCTGCGACATTGTCTGCATAGAATTTGTAATTTTATCCAATCAGATTTTTAATCAGTTTGCTTATTTTTTTCTATCCTCCGGTAAAAAATTACCGATTCAGCATAGAAACTTCTACCCCCTTTTCGCTCTTTTAAGGGCTAATTTTCAAGGTAAAAACCATCCTGTGTCTTTTCCCGGATAAGTTCCGGACACACAAAAAATCATTGGCGTGGGTAGGGCCCGGTAAGATGGACTGACGACCTGGTAAAGGTCGCTGGAATCCACTGGATGCAGGCGACGCATGGCCGGTCATCGCAGCGATCCTTGGGGGAAACCCATGTCCAGCAATGGACGTCTAACGCTTGATGTCATGGCATATCGGATTAAATAATACTGGCTAATTGCTACCTCAGGTCCAAAATAAGTACTTTAAACAATACCCACACTTATTATGTTACTACACAGTGATCAATTTAGCGTGTAATGTACATTGATTAGTAGTTGCACCCTCCTTAACCTACTTCCCTACTACCCCATTTTCCTATAAAGGAGGTGTTTGGAGGAAGCGGAGACAAGGGGCGGATGTCTGCCTCCTTCCCAGAACTAGTTCTATAATAACGCTAACTATAGATGCGCTTTGTTGCAAATGGTTTGTTGAGCTTAATAATTAGAACGTTATTGGCTATTTAGAGTATCATAGTTCATAATGGTGTCAATTGTGTATTAAGTATAGCATTCAATTTAAATTCGTCATGCTAATCGTACATCTCTTTTTGACTACCATCATTAGAAAAGGACAGAATTAGAGCTGTTTACTATTTACTAGTACTTTTATCAAACTACTAGCAAATAGTAATACCTATTTTTATTGATTACATTCACTTTGAAAACAAGCAAATAGACTAGTTGGACTGAACTTTACTATAATTCCAAATTTATAACTAAGCAAACAAGTCTCTTTTCATGTTATAGATACATTGAAAATTCGCTCAAGTCAGTACTTATTCCAATAATAATTTCATAACATAAATATGTTAATAAGGGTTCAATGCTCATTTATGATCAAAAGGCAGGATCTAGGTGAAATTTACCCAACTGACATTAGGGCTTTTTAAAGGTTATGTTATCAAAGTAGAAGCATTTGTTATTATTTCAAATGGTAAATTAGGTACGCTTGTTTTTAGTGGTTAGACCAGTGGGCTGTGATGTCCCCCCTACTCCAATGGTGTTTTTCCCCTACCCCATTTTTCGCAACAGAATTCTAGATGGTAACTAATTCTAGTGACTTCTTTTCCTTACTAATTTAGGGTCCAGTAAAGCTACTTTCTAAGAAAAAATAATAGATCCCCTTTTAATGTTACACCCCGGACACTGCATGTGAAAATATTCCTTGCTGTTGCTCTCTTTGCCTACATAAACAAGATGACGTTTGTACACAAGCGTGTCGATGACACAACGATCTGCGGGAGCTTAGAGGTATTTGACGTTAAGAATGGGCAGACTATAACCATTCTGCACTTAGTACTAATAATATCTAATAATTTATATTATTTCTTATTTATTTACTCACTTTTCAAATCAAAATATCATTTATTCAAAGTAGGCCAAATTTAATTGACTCTTTTGGAACATCGACAATAAAGCCATCCTCCAAAAACGCCCGCCCTTCACCGCTTCCTAGTGTTTTCACTTCAATATGACAATAAAATACTAAATAACACAAATACAATTGTGGGTGACTGGTGCCTAAGCTAGGCTTTAGGCCTGTATTTCAGATCACCAGGTCTCCCCCTCTTGAAACAAACTAGTTTACTTATAACATATATTTCGTAGATTTTACACCAACAACGGTAATTTTTATCTCCCTTTACGAGGCTAATCGAGGGGTGACCCGCTATTTATCATAAATGTTGAAGTAGGAACTGAACCATCTATCAAATTTGACGTACGGAACCACCCACTGCCAATACACGCTTTTATGCACCTCATGTTTGGTAATTATGTTTTATATAGGGCGCAGATTTGATTAATGAGATTGATTAAGTTTAATATAATAACTATTAAGCGATAAAGTACTCCGTACTGGCTAAGTTGCTAATTTTTTATACTTACGCGAATAGATGTTGAAATGAAAACTCTTTTTACGGATTTTATTGGATTAAATAATATCAATATACCAATATATTCTGCTAGTTAGGTGCACTTTGTTTTTGTAAAAAAATAAGAATGTAACGTAGAATATCACACATGGATTCATATAGGATTTTTACAATGTTTCTCTAATAAAAGCCATTAACGGGACATTAACTCCAAGGTTCAACAGAATATAAAAGAAATCATCAGTCATTGGTCGACCTGGAATTATACCCAATACCTCACCCTTAATAGCTGCACATGGAACACACAACATGAAACATGAATGAGGTAGTATAATTAAGTATTTTAATAATAGTTTCAATAAAATACTCTTTCATCCTAATAGCCTAGCAACATTTATCACATCATAAATGTTATTAAAACTATAAAAAAAACTTGATAGGTACATTCAAAAACGGAACGCGCAGAATTTCCCGCCAAATCGTCTACAGCCAGTGGCAGACGTAATAAGGCTGTCCATTCATTATCGGTCACCCAGTTGGTTGGTCACGTGACCCAGCGACCTTGGCACCCGCGCCATTCGCCCACGAGTCTCACAGCGCCGCCCAGACGGCGCCCGATGTTTGTTACATTGGGGATAAAAATAAAAAGGCGTCGTCCTAGTGACGTGACGACACGTCCTGGCTGTCTTTGTTTCCGTGGACTGAAAAATACTTTAAATTTTTAAATTTATTTTAATTCATATGTTCCATCAACCAATCAACTCAGACTCTCTCATTCGTGTGTTTTCTTTCGTTATGCCTATATTTAAGGCTCATTATCATATGCTGAAGGATCGAGCTTACTGCACGTTGAATCCTGAAGCAAAAGATTAAGCCACGCGATTCTATCTGTTAAAGACCAGAATAACAGTAGCAAAGCTCCGTTAAATCATTATTTCATTCGTTTTCATAACAGTTAAAAACAACCGTTTCGGAGCTTTAAAAACTTTTTTAATGCTGGGAAAAGAGATAGGTTAGCAAATAGCTCGTAAATTGCTATTTTAGATGCGATCCCATCAGATAACGTAAACGAAATCAAGAAAATAGATCGCTAAAGTCCCATCTGAAATTGTTTTAGTACGTATCTCTCAAGTATAAAGAAAAATTGACACCATTTAGATAACCCTTTAACCGATTGTTTTGGTCGGAATCTTTAAATTTATTCATTAATCAACTCAACCCATTTACTTAGAGATAAGAGGAAATTGTACGAGTATGAGCCATAGGATTGAACTTGATTCCTTTGACTTCCCTTCGTCTCTGAACTAGGCTATTACAGTTTTAGACCTTATACAGAACATTAATGTTATAATGTTCGACGACTCGGTGGCGCAGCAGCTGAGCGATCGGCTTGTGCGTCACGGGTTGCGGGTTCGATCCCCGCACGGAGCAAATATTTGTACGTTCTACAGGTAGTTGTTCTGGACGTTTGTGTATGTGAAAATGTGTGTTTGTAAACGCAAGAGAAAATCCTAGTGTGGGGCAACGTTTTTCTTAAAAAAATAAAAATAAAATAAATTAATAAAATGATTAATATAAAATAGTTAAATTTACCCTAATCTAACAATTTTATATTAATCATTTTTTTATTTTATTATATGTATATAAATATAATTATATACATTCATCATTGCGAGGCAATCCGAGCTGGTCCTACTTATTCAAATGTCTTGCTGATGGTAGCGCTATGTGTCAGGTATTTTTATTCCCATCAGCATAGCTGAGTATAGTGACGCTGTACTATTATATTTGTGAACAATGTTTGTCAACGGGTGCTTTCTGTTAGGAATGGTCGGGTCATATATGTTACGATGTGCCAAATTGGTATTTAATTTCATTATTTCTATTTGGAAGACAATTCATACGTTTCACATTAAACTGCATTATTCTCATATTGGTATATCAAGCTAATTATTTTGTTATGTATATTTAAAACAGTATTTATGGAGTTTTTTGCCAGTCAACTTTGCCAGTAACCTTTTACTTTTTTTAAAAACCGTGCAATTGTTTTGTCTAATCAAAATCGAATCAAGACTGCATTTGTACTTATCTGCCTAACCCTGCATAATTACGGGCGTAATGTTATATACTAGACAACTTTTTCTATTGCCACATTGGTCTAGAAAGACATGAGAAAATCACTTAAGCCTTTCTATTCGGCTCATAAATATAAATGATATGTAAGAATGTGAAATAAACCAAAAGTTACTCGTGTTATTTCTCCTGACCTAACCATAGATTTCCCAAACCAGGACATATAACTTGCCAATGCTCAACAGCCAGACAGTCGCCATACTGACACACTTGAGACCTTTGCCAACTCGATTTTATATCTTTTCTTTTATCGATTATGGGAGCAACGAAATATCCTTAAGAATTAAGGATAACAAAACTATTTTTTATGCGACCTGCTTCGAGATGCCTACGCCAGTTTGGTGACAAGGGTCTTGGGTTAAAATGTTTTACCGTAGAAGTTTTACATTGTTTCTGTTGGAAAATATTGTATAGAGAGTCACGTGTTACCCTCGCAGGAAAAAAAGAGATAGAAAGACGAAAAAAGGGAACGGCAATGTTTTATTTAGGTAGATACGTAGCAACATGCATAATTTAATGTGTGATATGTATAAGTCCTTGTTTATACAGTGTTGTTGTTTTAAGCTTGTTGATGACGTAGGTGTTTGAGCAAGTTGACATACAGCTCAATATTCGGAGTTGAGGACCCAGTAAATAAATAAATAAATAAATATTCCTGGACATTATGACGCAGCGCCATCTAGTTCCGAGCTAAGCAACGAGGCTTGTGTTACGGGTACTAGTTGGTTAATATATTACATTAAATACTTTTTTTTGTAAATACATAATTATTATACATAGATACCTCCATGACTCGAATACACACAAACATTTGTCCCTACCGGGATTTGAACCCGGGTACGTATATGACTTTGAAAGGTCAGAAGTGGGAAATGTTTTGATTTTAAATTTTGATCCTTATATTTTCGGAGACAGGAATCATATCACTACTAATTATTACTCCTACAACAAAATTTTCTAAAAATAGGAAATTAATAAACTGACAGCAAACTGACTATGCTGTCAGAATAATCAGTCCCCCAACGAGCTCTGGTAACCTTACTCACTCACAGAAATATAACCATTGTTGATTCACTGCGGTCTTCTGTAAGGCGGAGGTACTTTCCTAGTCGGGCAGCTCAGTTTGAGCGAGGAATCTCACTATGCCCTATCTCTCAAAAAAATCTGAACTTTTATATAAATATATTTTTTACACAATTTAGACCATTGACGTTATTTATAAAACCTCTGTATGAGCTTTGGAAGATCAAAGTATACCTAAAAGGGATTATTCAGTCAAGCTTCTTTTGATAATTAGGTATTCGTTAAGGTGTAAATACAGTTTAATATAACGTAACAAAATTAAATAATATTTTTTTACAGAAGTTACGTGGAGTTGTTTTCATAACTGATTTTTTATTTTAAATACCTTCTGTTTTTTGTTCAATTACCTACTTTGGAATGACCAGTATTATCAAAACAAAATGTTTTAAAAACTCATACGAATACCTCCATAGTTTAGATTCTGTTTACAAAAGGGACGTTTTGAATTTGGAACGAATTCGGCGTGTGCCCTTCGTAATGAAATTTTTTATACGAATTGGTCGGGTCACGACATGAATTACTATGAAATTGACGTCACAACATTTAAGCGATCAGCTTCAGTGGTAATGGTCGCGTATTCGATGCCCATTTGAAAAATTTACTTGTAATCTCTACAAAAAAAATCGGATGTGATTCTAATACACTCTTTGTAAATATCGAAAATAAATACATATATAAGGATTTATAAACATATAGTATAAAGGTCTGTAACGATTTATATTTTCAATTTGGTGAAGAACCTAACTTAGTTGCCTATAGACGCTTTTTATGAAGTAAGAGAAAATCGCGCCTTATCTATATTACTAGATAAAATGGACGCGTATACATAAACCCTAACGGCCAATATCCCATTTTATTTCTATTTGAAGTTGTAAATAGCCTGACAGTGTTGATAGCACGAATACATCGCGTAGTTCAATCGTCATTTAGGGCTGGAAATCCAGAAAATCTATTATTTTATACTACCTAATATCATAAATTTGAAAGTATGTCTAAATATGTCAAAATATGTCTGTCCTGTCTGTTACCTCTTCACGCTTAAACTGCAAAATCAATTTAGATGAAATTTGATATGGAGTTAGTTTTATCCCGGAAAATATTTTTTAATAGGGAGCGTAGAAGTTTATATGGGAAAACCTTAATTTCTTAAAAAAACATTAATAATTAAAATTTTCGTTAGAAATACATAAGAAGTTTGAATAAAAAATAAACAACCACGGGCTATAGCTAGTAATTAATAAAGTTTAAGGTTTTTTGCGTTATTATCACATTCACAAAAGAAGTACATAAATGGTAATACATATCGTCAATTAAGCACACTTTGCTGCCAACCTATATACACTTATATTATTCAAAGGAAAAACCAAGTACTCACCGAACGGCGGCTCGAACCTGCAGTCAAGTAGCAAGGCATTGCCAGTGGGGCCGGTAGTGCCGACGACGGCACCACCTCGCATCATCACCTGCGCCTCCAGTTCCACCCACCGCCCCCCACCGTCTGACTGTGGAACAACAATCAATATTTCATCATCATCACATCAACCGTTAGACGTCCAATGCTGGACGTACGTCTCCCCAAAGGATCGCCACGACGACCGATCCTGTCCAACATGCGTTCAGCAGATTCCAGCTACATTTATCATGTCATCACCTTATTGGAATCATCCCCAATAAATATTGACTACACGGGAAAGAAAGAGCAAAAATTGAGAGCTAATAATATTTAAACAGCTGATAGAGCATCGCTAGAATCATAGCTAAGATCACTGTCGATCACGTCAGCTTTCACATGATTTGATTTTAAATTAGAAATCACTGGATCCCTGAATCAAAATCAAATCATCTGCTTAAGAGCGAAGATGCAAGAAAAATACACATATTAACCCTATAAACCGCTTTGTTTTGCGTCGGGGGTTAAAAAAATCAATTAAGATGCATGAGAATTATTTATGCACTAATTAAAATTATCGTAGTAAATATTTATTTACCCCTAGCCCCATGATGTGCAAATTAGCGACAGAAATCACAAAAGACGTTTTTAATAGTTATCTTCCAAGACTGGCTACCCAGTTATGATGGAGTCAGCTTCCAGATTAACCGGAAACGGCTGTTATCAGTATTTTACAAGAAACGTCAGTCATCAGTTCTTCGCAACCCAATAACGGGAACATAATGGTCTCCTTAGGACCAACTGGTGGTCACCCTAGATAGACGGAGCTATCTATCTAATTTTAACGATTGTTGTTTTTATGTATTGTACTGTTTGAGGCATAGCGGGTATTGATATATTGAGAATGGTCATCAGAAGATTGACTTCAGCTGCCGCAGCTTAACCGTGTCGTCAGCATTGAACCCCTATATTTATTTAATAATCATCGTAACGGCTGCCAATAGTTGTTTCAAGTAGATAACAAATCAATACAGTTGTCTAAGACTATTTAATTGAAGAGTTTAACTATCCGGTAATCGTCAGTCAACTGAAAGGTACCAGGACAGCAGCAAGATTGAGGAAGTCAGATGTCTCACGCTTCCTCTTTATAATCGTGAATGGCTGTCATTACGATAATCGTCCTCGTTCCAGTCACTTGGGCTAATCACCTCTACAGAGTAATTGGGGGAAGGGACTGCAAAATGCAAAACGCTACTAGGAACTGAACGTTGTTTTCTTAGACTTTTGCTAATAGAAATGGTAGCAATAATGTATTGAGAATAAGGTAAATCCCCGTTTTATTAAATGCATTCTGACAGTGGGTTCTTAATTGGACAAACCAAAAATTACTTTTAAACAATGAACACAGAATATATTATCATTTGTGAAAAATACAATCGTATCGAATCATACAGCAACGTGTTTAGGCAGTCTCAAATATATAAAAAGCAGGATGGCGCTATTTCATGTGTACAGCACCATCCCTCTCTTTCGATCTAAATAAGAATGCTTCAAAGAAGACGTCCGCAGATACTTCTAATTTTCGTACAATTTATAAAAAATTCTAGAACTGTTGAAAATTTGCAAATTAGAACAGTGTGTTGCTAGTACCTATTGCCAAAATTAACACAGCTAGATTATTTCAAGGTAAACAACATTTATCGTTATTTATTCTACGTAACTTAAAATAATATCATTGCAAAAAAAATTAACTAGGGCAAGACTCGGTTACTATAGTCTCAAATTTGGTACACTGAAGTAACTACAATAGATATTTTTCGAAGCAGAAAGACTATGGTTTGTATCCTATATAAATGAATGTATGCGTCATATAAAAAAGCGGACGACTTGTTACCTTTTTTATAACTGGATATACATAAAATAGAGTCTATCAGAATTATTCACGATTGAACTGGAATTACTAGCAAGTGGCTACTGCAATCAATCAGTCAGTCGGACTCATTAACTTGAATTGCGATTCTCATTAATAATTCAAAAGTAATCTGATAAATTGCCTGCTAATGACCGGTTTGCTACCAATAGGGAATATGTATGTGACTTAAATATGAGTAGAGTATATCTTTTTATTCGCAGTAATTTTTCAACAGTAAAGATTATTTATAATTTTAAATATCTTAAGAATTTGTTACTTTATTAATTAATAAGTACTTATTAGAATGTCATAGTTTAAGTTTATATTTTATTGACTATAAATAATTCTGTAAAAAAAGTAAATTTTGGTAGCAGTAGAATGTAAACTCTGTCACTCGTGATTTGGAGTTTATGATAATTATTGTATATCTAACAAAGAACAGAATATATTCCGAACAAACCTCACGCCCATGACGCTCAATGGCCAAAAAATATTACAAAAACATCATCATTATCACAGCGACTAGGTATATATCTATCAAAATTATGTTCAAGAAAAATATAGTTTAAGACCTGCTAAAATTATCGCAATAATAATAAATTCAAATATAATAATAACTTATTTACCTTAAACAGTTGCAAGAGATACGCTATATCGTAGCGCTTATAAATATTAATAATGTTTATCTAAGCAGCGATATATTAGAGTAAAATAACATGGGTAGCTAAAACTTTGCGCTCTGGGACTATCCTCTTTAACATAATTTATGACAGGCTTAGCTTGACAACCGTAGACAAGGCGATTTTATCAACTTATCATGCGACAAACCTTGTTTTACCATAGAAAATGTAGTTTTTGTTGATATATAACCATATTAAATATACTTCTAGCAGATCTAGCGTGCCCACAAGTTATTCGTTGGTTTGCAATAAAATAATATTATCATTATAAAAGAAACATTTCCAATCTCTCATCATCATCAACCCATTATTGTCCCACTGCTGGGCAAGGGTCTCCTCTCATTTGCGAGGGATTAAGCTATAGTCCACCACGCTAGCCTACTGCAGGTTGGCAGACTTCACATGCCATTGAGAATGTCTCTCGAGCATGCAGGTTTCCTCACGATGATTTCTATCACCGTTTGAGCGTGTGATAAATACGCATGTAACTTCCGAAAAGTCAGTGGTTCAGCCTTGGGTTTAAACTTAAGACCTTTGACGTCGCAGTCTACTGTTCTCACCACTAGGCTACCACAGCTCGAATCCTCCAATCTCTCAAGTTGACATAAACCACCCACGGTATTCCATTAAAATTCAAAAAAGGTTTATTTGCTCAGAAGTTTATGGCGGACAAACTAAGCGGCACGATTTAGTTGTAGTAGAAGATATTGATATAATTGCAGTACCTACAGTTTTAAAAACTAATCAAGGATCAAATAAATTCAACTTGCCATAATAGCTTAGGAATAAGTGAGTTATCCTCAGTAAACGATGATCAGCGTTTGAAGGCATACACCTTTAAGAAGTACGAGTGTAATTCATGATTTAATCATTCAATAAAAACACAAAGTACATATTTTGTTACTTAATAAAAAGATACGTCACATTAAACCCTTTAACCGGTCTAAAGCACTATTCTCAGAAAAAGAAAGCCTGCATTCAACAATACTTATTATAAGAACTACAAGTATACGAAGCAAGCATGCGAACTACATTCGCAGATATAACTACAAGTATACTTCTACCATTTCCACTTTACTTGTATCCGCTACAGCTGGTCAGTACTCAAAGCTTGTTCATCCACTTATTCATTAAAAAACTCGACTAGTAAGCGGTTACCGCGTTAACAAAAGCGGAGGGGATATGTCGACGGCGCGGAAAATACCGCTTAGTCTTTATGTATGCAAATGCCGTACAATTTGCCTACCATAGTGGAGAGAAAGGATACTCAGACCGGTATATCGAGACAGTACAATGATTTCCATGAAAATTAACATCCATTGTTCTGTAAAAACAAGTGAATGTCGAGCTCTCGTGCGTTTTAATCAACTCGTTCCATTTTTTTAATGTTTGTTTTCCGGTTACAGTTGTGTAGGTACGCCTTTTTCTTGACCTCATTGGTTATATTTTTTTGTTATTGAAACCTTCGTTTTTATTAGGTATAAGTAAATTACATGAAGATATTTTGAAAATCAAGTCACGTAATAACAGTAAAGTTTATAAGTTTAATACTCAAATCTAATATATAAAATTCTCGTGTCACAGTTTTCGTTGTCATACTCCTCCGAAACGGCTTGACCGATTTTGATGAAATTTTTTGTGCTTATCCCGTATCTATGAGAATCGGCCAACATCTATTTTTCATCCCCCTAAAAGTTAGGGGTAGTCCACCAACCCCTATAATGTGACAAAACAACGTTTGCTGGGTCAGCTAGTATATTATAAAAACCTACATACGCCATAGATACTAAATAAAGGATGGAAAGACGTACTTAAAATATTATCAATATAAATATCGCGGAAAAAAATGTATTAAAAAAACTACACATATTTTTTCTTACATCTAATAAAATTACCAAAGTTTTTTTGTCTCATTCATTATTTTACTTAAAGAAAAATGAACCTTACGCAAGACTCGAACATCGGATAAATGGGTACACCAGCTAGGTCAATGTGTTTTTTAATGAACCTTAAACCAAGGTATTTCTTCATACAAATCTCATTACCAAACATTAGGAGCACTCAACATCACACGACAATCGATACCATGGAATTGGTTTCTTAAGCATTCAAGACATTTTACCGACATGAAAGAACATTTTCTGAGCTAAAAATACATATTGATTTCTACTTTGAGTACAAGCCAGTACGCCACGTAAGTAGACTTATTATATTTCGCAGTACATACATACATATACATATGTATGTACTTATGTAAGGTTCGCGTATGACAAAGTAGGTAAATTGTTCATACTTCTTACTGTATGAAGTACATCCACGTCTATGTATAATACATATGTATATATTTATAACAACAAAATCTATATTTTTATATTATATTAACCATCTAGTATCTCTAACTGAAGCGTCGTTGCTTAGCTCGGAACTAGATGGCACTTTTTCATAGTTTTTGGATACACCTACCTATTTATAATTATTATGTTGTGTGACTTAACATATATACCAAAGAAGAATTTTAATGGAATAAATTGTCTCTCAATCAACCAACTGTAGTGCGGGGTATAATATTAAATAACGTTACACGTGTTTCCTTTTGACTGCCTCGTTGGTCTTGTGATCTTGGTGCCATTGCTGAGCAAGAAACCTTGGGCATAATGTAATGGGTTTTTTTAATGAAACTTCAGTAGCAGCTCGGAGTTTGAAATCGTGCCTAGTTGATGGCAATAGGCTCGCCCCCTATTAGATGCTACCTAAAACATAGCGCCGAAATGTGCGTATACATTAGTACACCTCTGCCTAATGATTCGGGGATGACAGGGTTGATGGTATATATGTGTTTTTTGGAGCAAGCTATTCAAGTAAATAACCTTTTGAACTCTGACACTCACACATCGGAACGGTAGAAGGTCCGATGTAATAGAAAGCCAGCCTATTTATGGGGCTCGAATCCAATATCCAACTTGCTACAGAAAATTGCATTACAAGCCAAATAATACTTGCTCGACCCAGGACGTCGTATTGAACATTCACGCTTACGACCAATAGAATTACATCATAATTCATCATCAGTCTGATTTCTTTCACTAACACTAGTATGAGCTAATGAAATAAAACTACTTTTTACGGATTTTGTCGAGAATATCGGTATATCGATATTGTCTTAAACATCTTATCTCGACTCGATCCTAGCTCGGATTTCAACTCGATATTATATCGATTGTATTTTTATTTCATCATCGATACTCCTTTCTAACTTAATTACGGTTTAAATTTAATTATGGTTACCACACTAGTACTACTTTGCGTAGACTTCGTAGTTGTGCCGTCAAAATACGTACATCATTTTGAAAACACGCAACATTATGTTTTTTTATATATTATTAACTAAACACTCACGATATTACCTACGATAAGATATAATATGTGAATAACTGCATTATTGAATAGGTTTACTATTCAACAATGCAGTTAAAACTATAATAACCTAGAATATAAATGCTATTTTATGATAACAGAACATAAACATTGATAGGTTTCTTATTTACTACCAATTTTAACATAAAGTTCTAAGTATTTATGATATTACCTTGTTTAGTTATAAACCTGAGTAGTTTACTCTGACAATTTAAGTGAGGAGATAAACTGCTAGCTCGAGATTTTACTGCTATTCAAAATGCTATAAAACATCTATCATATAAGCTCAATGTATCGTAAACTAAACAACGGTGGTCAGATGAGACTTTCTAATAACTAGAAGTCAGCAAACTTTGACAGTAAAAACCTGGTCCTAGCATATTAACGAAAAAGAAAAGAAAATCAAGAGAAAAAAGTACGCAACTGTTAAGGTTTTTCTTATTCTTTTGGCAAATTTAAACAAAATATTATTCCTACTTTACTGTCACCGAAATTAAAGCTCGCACTTTGTAAAAAAAACAAAGTTGATTGAACTTTTATAGGACAGTTTTTGCGATAAATGAATATTGTGTCTATCTTCGATAAATTATTAAATAACATTATGGATATACCTGTCGTCCCCGAAAGGTTATGCAGAGGTATACTAATGTACACCCGCGTTTCGTCGGTATGTTTTTAGTCCCGTATAACAGCGGGTGAGTCTATTGCCATTAATCGGGCACACATCTAAACTCCGAGCTACTACTGAGAATTTCATAGAAAGACCCAATAACACTTTGCTCAACCTGGTAATCGAACCCAAGACCTCTTGCTCGGCAGTCGCACTATACGACCACTAGACCAACGAAGCAGTTCGAGAAATTATAAATAGGAAAATTACTTTTATTTATACTTCGAGAACTTAAAACTCTGGCGGTCATGACATTAAATTTGTGACGTCATTAAGTAGTCGTGAATAAGCAGCATTTATCGAAAATCGTTATTATATAACGGGATTTCTTTGGATCAGGGGCTTTTTATAAAAATAATTAAATTCTTTTTCGATTACATCGCGAGGTATTTTCACTTTTTAATTCACCTTATTATAAACTTTTAAGAAATTTCCTACGTTACTCGCTACTTTACTTCTAATTGCCCAAAAGACTGTCGTAACTGAAATAAAATGTAGCAGGCCACTAAGCTATTTTTATCTTAATCTCTTATCTTGCTTAAATATGTTGATTTCTTTAAGAATCTTTAAATGATTAAATCTCATATCTTAAGATTAAGATTAAGTAAGTTAGTAGCAGTTTATATCTGTATATCTAGCTGTTCCTTCTGTAAGTAACACATAAAGCCCTATTAAAAGCCCAAATATGGTTTACTAATAACGTGCCTTCAAGGTTAAAGACGATGTTCTTCTTATCTGTCATCAATATAATCAGTATCTACATACAATATGTATTCCGAAGTAACTCATCAAACACAATCAAAGGAGCGCGGACACTCAGTACTAGCTATATGCTCTATAAAAATTCACCGTAATAATAATTGGTGAACTCCTTCAAAAAGGTCAGGTACGCAGTACTCGTAACCAGCGCGCGTGCATGACGAGATGTATGAATGTGGACGAGGCAAAAGTGGTATGCAGGGACCGTAGCGCGTGGCATTCTGTAGTTTCTGCCTACCCCCATGAGAAAAAGGCGTGAGTGTATGTATGTATGTACATCAGATTCACCGCAGTTCGTCTAAGCTAGGATAGTTAATAAAATTGTACACTATAAGCACTAACATAGTCATTCATAGTTTCTGAAATATATTGTACTTTTATTCAGTATGCTTTATAATTAACAATAATGTTTTATCTCTCTCTAACTTACCTCGTTAAATGCGACAGAAGTGAGAGGCAGGTAGTGGTAGCCGAGCGCTTTGTCCCAGATGACGCCTTTGTTCCACACCTCCACTAAGAGACCCAGGTTGATGTCATTGATTTCACTGTAGGACAAGAAAAAAACATCTTTGTTACAATCTAAAAAAAGGTTATATTGCCTTAATAATGAAGTAGTGAATTGTTATTGCAATAATTCTTCCTTATTACATAGAACCTAGAATCAAATCGACGAAGTATTTGCGACATTCCTCTGCCTAGCCGTTAGATGTGACAGACATCGTATGACATGTCAATATCAAAAGTAAAATATATGCACCAATGAGTGCAAGCAATAACTCTTAATCTGTCAATCCTAACTAGAAAACAGCTCCATAATATATGTATAATCACAACTCAGTTTATTTTTGACTGGAGTAAGATTCCAGTCAAAAATAAACTGAGTTGTGATTATTTTTTTGCAGTTTAAATCAATTTCTCTTAAATTAAATCAAGTTATTTATAATATTAACTTTCTCTTAATTCTACCAAAACAACGAAGTGAATGATTGCCTTGCGCTTCACACACGTAACAATCAATAAATGAATCAATATCGATTCAGTTCAGGAATTAAGTATGGTCAAATCATAATCATAAACAGTGTGTTTTGCTATGCAAAACAATTGAAACTACACACGTTTGTACTTTATAAAAACAGTAGTCTGGACTATTCTGGGTATCCAGGAATGTAAATTCTCGTTAGTTTAATTTTTCAACAAAAATAAATAAATCATAAATAAATAAACAACAATAAATCATTCACAGTTTAAGCAGCTTTTTTAAAGTAGCAAAGGAACTAGGTAAGCTCATCTAAATAGTTCTAATCTCATGAGATCTGGCGTAAAGAACCATATACAAATAGAACTTGCAATCAAAACACAATTACGTTTTTATTGCATTCTGTCTTCGCTCACAAATTTAACACGATCGCAACTAAGCTCATTTAAAGAAATAACAAGCCACAACTACATATAAACAGTCTTCTCATATGAAGTAAGCTTGGTAAAATATACTAGTGCTTACTACGGAGACTCGTAAGCTTTGTCCTGCCAACAGTATAAAACAAATAGCATAACTCCAGTACTATTTTCATGCAGTAAAGTGGAATAGAACTTTTCCGGGTTTACCGAGATTTATGTGTTTCAAGTGAGATGTTTGAAATTTTTTGCAGTTTATAAGATGAAAAGTATAGATCGTGAAAAACGTAAAGTTTCTTTCTTATACATTTTATCGGTATGGATTTATATAAACATATTATTTCAATTGTTTATTTTAAAGGAGTGTGTCAACAATACATAGAAAAGGTAGTTAGTGATGGGTAATGTGAAATAACTAGGCAAAGAACGGATGGCCGATGGGGCTTGAAGGTTCTCGAGTGGCGACCACGTACTGGCAGACGCCGCGTGGGTAGGCCCCCGGCAAGGTGGACAAACGACCTGTTTAAGGTCGCTGGAATCCGTTGGATGCGGGTGGCGCAGGACCAGTCGTCGTGACGATCCTTGGGGGAGACCTATGTCCAGCAGTGGACGTCTAATGGTTGATATGATGATGATGAATGTGAAATGTCACTTAAATAAATATGACGTAGGCATCGCGCAAACTATTATATAATTTCTGGCATCTGACAAAGCGAGGATGTTTCACTGTATATAGTGACTGTATACCTAATAGTCTATGTAACAGTTAAGGGCAGTTATGTGCATATTAAGGACAAAATCCTAATAAAGTTAAAAAAATATTAGAAATCTTTGGTTATTTATTTTACAACTCATTCTTAATATAAATGATAGCTAGCTACTAATCTTGAATAACGAGCAAAAAGTAAAATGAGGAGATGGAGACGGTTTATATTACCCTTAACAACAATGATAGATGTATTTTATACTAAGCTCAAAAGCAAAAATGCCTAAAAGGGTAACGAAAATACGAAGAAATATTACTTTATCGAACAAACTATTCCATCGTGGGAATTATATGATTTTATAATATCATTTTAAAGTCAACCATACCTACCTTCTAATTATCATATCAATTATTATTAAACAAGAAAACATCGATACTAAACAAGACTAAATGAATAAACTAACATAATTATCAATAGGCCAACACTACGCCACTAGGTTAGACAACCGCAGTACACTAAACAAAACTAAAGCCTCCTTGTCATATAAAATAGCGGTTCTTAATTATAACAGGGGATAGACACGCCTTCAATAGTTCTCTGGCACACCCCGCTACTTCCCTTTTAAACATATCAGATTATACCAATATTTGCTAGAGCAAGCGTGATGTTTTTCTTTTTAAATTTGTTTTCTTTGACCCGAGGCGACAGTGTTAGAAGTTAGGTCTGTTCTCATCATCGCAGTAGCGTTGGGAGAAAATAAAATAAGTTTTTTAATGCTAATATTTCTCTTCATCTTGAAGTTGCCCGCTCTAATACTAAGTTTGTCTTTGCTTTAAGAAAATGGAAGTAGTCTCACGGCAAATATACGACCGCTTACCTACAGACAAACTAGTTTTCTTTATGGAACTGTTCTGTCAGTCTTTACATTGTACTGTAATATTAAAAACACCAGTATTTTTAATAACATCAAAGAAACCTTTCTTAAAAAACCTGCATATCAGAAGTAAATTGATCACTATCACCAACAATCCAATTATTGACTTACTGCGCTGGGCACGGGTTTCCTCTTCCATAACAGAGTTTAGACTATAAATAGTTTATCACTAGACTATTGCGGGTTGATTTTATCACCAGGTTTCTTCACGATATTTTCCTTCGCCGTTTGAACGCATGATTGATTAATACGCAAGTAACTTCAAAAAGCTAGGAATTGGTCTACGGACCTTTTATTTGATAGTTCACACGACTAGGCTTTCAGAGCTAATTAATATCTATCTTTACTAAAATAAATCATACAGTATTCCCAAATTCCTCCCGTGGCCATGACATTACTCAGCCCCTTGTAAATAAATAATAAGGTCATTTGTAACAATAGTGTTTATTACCTTGTAAGTAGTCAATTTTCTCCACCTGTTAACAACTTATCATAGCACTTAACAAAATGAAATCATTTACATAAATGGTTAGCTAAATTATTAGTTGTTAAAAGGAAAATTTGAATAGTTACCTTTAAAACCAAAAGCTACAAGCTACATCTTAAAAGTGATTTTATCATAGACTCTCTCCTTCGACTAAATACCAAAGCACAATATTGGTTTTTGTTATTATGTTTTATTTTATTTAGAAAATCAAATATACTTGTGTCTTATTTTAATAATGATTAAAAATGAATGTAGGTCTATAGTAATATCACAATCATTTTGATTGGACGGATACCTAATGTTTCTTTAATTTCACAAAAGTGATTTCGGTTATTCGGTGGGCAGTAGTAAAAGGCGATATATGTAATGTGTGTGAAGTAATTAAACATGTATATAAGACAATAACTATACAACAAACTGCGGATATAAACTAGAATGAAAGGGGCGAAGAATAGCCGTTTGCAATTAATACCTTTAAGGTATACTATGAGTTGTTTTTAATGCACTTCAACATTCTGAAATGTTCCTCCGATAATCCCCTTAAAGTTCAAATATCCTAAATTATTTTTTTAGACGACGCCTTCTACTTATAAGTTACCTTCAAAATTGTATTATCATAGAGTTCGAGATTTTGTGTTTAGTAAATGAGAGAGTGAGTAACCTTTTCCTTTTATTTATGTATAGCTTAAAACTAATATCATTATAGCAAATAAAAAGTAATCAGAAAAATATTCAAAAAGAACGAAGCTGTGGAATTTAATCATCGCTGAAAGATCTCAAAAACATAATAACACTGGGTTTGCCACAAATGATTTACTCAAAATGAAGATTGCATTTTAAATACGTTTTTCCATCAAAATGAAAGCCTGCTATAATTGGGTGATTAGGTGTACCAAAGGCAATATTTAAGAAGCAGCTAAAGAAATTAAATGAACATTTCTTGAAAAGGAAAGTAATGAGAGTTTTTGTTTATACCGAGCTGACTTGGATGGATTTATTGGCGGGTTATGTGTTGCAGTCTAAGGGTTAAAAGGAATGGTTTTGTATTATTTCCATTTAATGGATACCTTTTAATTTAAATGGAGATCGTTTATTGATATCATGTTCAGTTAAGTCGAGGGTATGAGAGAAAAAGGCGATGTAAGCATTTTTGCAATACATGTTTAAGGCAGGTGAAGGAACCTTTAAAAAAATACTTTTTCGTCTCTTCTCTACATGACTAAATTTATTTTTAAGCTTTTGAGGTCAAAAACCAATTTTAGGACACAGATCAGTAGGTTTATTACTTTTCACAATACAAAATGAAATAGTTTGGCTTATTTTTGGTATAATAAAATGTAAGAAAGAAATGGGTAGTTGCAATATAATAAAAACTTTGTCATGTAAGTATTAAGGTAGTTATTAGGTTTTTTAACGTATCCACCAGGTGAAAAATAATGAGATCATGGTTTTCGACTAGAAGGCGATTAGTAACTATATGTATAAGTACGAAGATGTTCATATGAGAAGTTTGATCCCGTCTTGATTCAAGATGTATATTGAATATGCACATAAACTCTATCTGGTAGATGTACCTTGTTTTAGTTTGTGCCTAATTCCACCAAAGTTGGTTCGTTCATAATTTAGGTTCCTGTCTTCAGTAGATATAGCTCAGCAGTTACGTCTATATCTACTGCTTTATAGGTATAAAGCAAATGAAAACTAATTACCTGGATCAACTTGACTAAAATCCTGACTAATCCACATTAGTAAAAGCGTCGCTTTTGCCCCAAAGACACCTCTGCTCGGCTCCTAATTGCGCCCATTCAGTCCAAACAAAACGACTTTAAGCCCCATTATAACATTAATGGCCTATATACTAGAATACAGGCTGTATGCTTGAAGCTAACGAGCAATTGTTCTCATTAAACTCATTTCAATATACATTTGATTCCAACTTCAATATTATTATGTTGTAAGAAAAAGGACAATGTATTTGAAAATTATTTGTTTGGATTCTAAGTAACCTTGCCCGGGTTCAGACTAACTTTACTCTTATTTCAGCCAACTTTAACCAGATTAAAAAAGCTTTACATCCATTCAAGAAAACACCAGGATTAAAAATTTGAAAATCATTGCTAATTCTATTTTCGAGTAATTTGTAAAGAAATGGTACAAAATCGGTTTTGGTTACGATACAATAAAACATTGGTATAAATTTATGGCATTAAGATCATTAACCTGATGTTTATGTCATTAATTTTAAGTGTCAACTCAATTAATACATTTTCAGTCATACCTTTTAAGTAAAAATTAGAAACACTAGAGCTTAGAGATTTAATGCTAAAGGATGAATTAATTAATTTGTTCTTTCGGATAATTAAAATAGAGATTAGGAGAACTCGTTACCATTAATGTTGTTTCAAGCAATTTCAACGAGCTAAGATGTCACCAATTATAATTTCAATGCAACGTTATTTTAATTAAACTTTTATTCAAATGAAATACAATAATTAAGAAAGATTACTTGAAAGTGTATTGAACTGAATGTTATCAATGAGTCTATCCAGATTTTTATAGTTAAACGCTGTACACATTTAATTAAATACATTATTTTTAGCTTTATTCCCAATAGGTTTTGTTATAATACTATTTATTTACGGCTTAAACTTGAAACATTAAATAAATGGGAGACATATCTAATAAGTATTAGCAATTTAAGGCTTACGAAGCTTTTTGGTTTGATCCCCAGGTCGGATTATATAACATACCATCACGCCTGTCGTCTCCAAATGCTTAGGCAGAGATGTATTAATGTGTTAAGTTCCATGTAAATCCAAGCTCCAAGCTGCAGGGAATTTTATAGAAAAAACCCTAGACCTCTTACTCAACAGTCCCGCTTACGACCATTAAACCAACGAGGCAGTTCACCGTTTATTCGTTTATCAGATTATAAAAGTAAGCTTGGCTCCGCATACACATTGAAGCCAATCAAGAACATCACTGCCTAACTTCTTAAATTCCTTAAAAAGTTAGGCACTGATGTATCAACGATACATCACTGCCTAACTTTTTAAGGAATACCGTGCATATCAATAAATACTTACATTATTATTATTTATTTTATTATTAGAAACAGGCCATTTTTTTTGTAGAACATTCTCAAATACCAAATGTCCATACTCATCACACAAATATTTGGCCCAACCGAAATTAAAACCTAAAATACCATCTTCAACTTATTTTTATTTACCTATTAATCAATTTAAAAACATAACACTTATAATTCGTGACGTGTTCCTTCAATCAGAGAGAAACGCCTTAGATAAATGTCTGACATCACACGTTATTACAAAAGGCATTTCAAGCGGGCTTATGGCGAAACGAGCACTGAATCTCAAGATCCCTCTGTTCTCAGACCTTTCCTTTGTCAAAATGAGCTTGAGAGACGTCTGCTTAAAGGACTCCGCTCTCTACATCGTGTCCTACAAACAGAAGCAGAATACTTCAAACACTTGTAAATATAATTACTATTCGGTGGCAGATGGATTAGTTGAAGTTCGGAAGTTGTAAAAATTGTTTTTCAATTCCCTTTTTGACAATGACTTTGTGTCCAAACTAGAACACACAAAAGTCCTGCCGCTAACAAATATTAGACGATTTTATCGTATAAGATTAAGTCTGATATTACAATGATTGTAGATATCATGAAAGCAGTTAATATGTGCATATTAATTATATAATTTGGCGAAACGGCAAAGGCAAACATTATGAGTGTAAGCCTGAGATATTTCCACGACAGCATGTAAAGTCTGTCAACTTGTGATCGGAGACTATAACCTAATCTCTCCCAGCATGAGAAGAGACCTGAGACGCGGATAATAGCAATAAAAAAAAGCCCGAGTGATGAGCCGAGGAGAACAATATTTTAAATATCTATACGTTGAGAGTGGAGATTTGTTACGGTACAGTGAGCAGTACCCTTAGTACCCCATCTGGCGTCAAAGTGACGTATGAAATTGGACGTCTGTTGGACCTCGGTCTGTCTGCACTGACCGGGTATCAATCGAGGAGGCCACAAACGAGATGTACCAAACATTGATGGCGTAACAACACTCGTGATTTTCCCGCTTTCATTTCGTGGGTACTCGTAAATCAGAAACAAAATGTGAAAGCGGAAAATGTGGGTATGAAACAGAAACACATATGTATGTATGTGTATAATATTATGTATTTGATGTCTCCAGTTTATGATACTACCATCACAAAATAGTAAGACTATGTTTTGTTAAAAAGAAGCTGGGATTTTCACGTTCATCTCAACTCAAAACAGAACATATAAGAATTTAATCCTGAAAGATACTTTATTCTTCTTATTCAGAATAAACATTGTGGGTCTAGTGGTCCTTATCAGGGCTGAGAGGGACGTCAAGGGTTCGATTCGCGGTCGAACAAAAAAAAACTTTTATGATAAATTATCAGTAACAGCTCGGATTTGTAAAAAAAGCTGTGTACGATTTAAAAACACACCGACAAACTGTAAGTATTCATCAATACTTTTCTGCCTATGCCTTTGGGGTTATATAAGCGTGATGACGTATGCAAATTGTAAGGTTCTAATTCTATTTCAACAATCAGTCAGCCCATTGAAAGCTTCAATTTATATTCAAAAGTCAAGGTTACCACGCACTCGTAAACAAAATAAATCGATATTCAATAATGCGATGACCAACTAAATACTCGTTTGCTGAATTGGGGCCGAACTTATCGCGAAATTCATAATAACTTGCATATTTTGATAAAAATCACGTACTATTTTATCGATCGCTATTTCACGCGATATTGATGGCGATTATACGCACCTATACCTATACATGCAATTTATCGCACACGAGTGATAATAAATAAATATATGAAGTTCTATCCATTCATAGCTGTTCTTCCCTTTCCATAGCTGAGATCCGAGCTATTGATTACTTAACTTATTCTAAAAACAATATTTTATTTTCAATTTATCCCTATTACATGTGCAAACTACACAATATATGTATACCTACAAAATATTTACAAAATCCAGTTAATTACTGTTGCACAACACAAAAATTATGACAAATTATTATGGCCCGTCCTCAGCTTATTCTCATGTTGCTTAGTCTACAAGTTAAGCCTCGGCTGGAGGCACCATAAGTGTTTCACCACCTCGCTATGTCAAAAAAAGACAAAAGAGCCCTTGAAATGACAACTGAATTTAAATAAACACCCTTACCCCATGTTTGATGGGAAACACAGATGGGGACCTTTTAGGGCTCTCTAATCCATCCCGTTACTGTTCTACTACTGGATACGAGTCTCCCATAGAAGGGTTTAAGCTATATGTATGTAGATTACCACGCTGGTTTAATACGGATTGAAGGATTTCACACACCATCGAGAAAATCTCTCAGGCACGTAGGTTTCCTAACGACTTTTTCATTTAAGCTTATGATTAATATATACATATAACGACCCAGTTAGTCCAGCAGTAGTTAACACTGCCTTCTGTGCTATGGGTCCCGGGTTCGAATCCCGGTAGGGACAAATGTTTGTGTGATGAGCATAAACATTTTATCCGAGTTTTATCTATGTATAATATGTATGTATTTACAAAAAAAAAGTATATATTTAGTATATCAACCAACTAGTATCCCTAACTTGTGTTAGTGTCCCTCGTTACTTAGCTCGGAACTAGATGGCGCTGTATCATAATGTCCAGAAATATTTATTTATTTATTTATATTTCTTAACTTTAATCTGACTTCATAAATCACTATCTATACCCTAAACCCTGCTGCAGTTCTCAACCATACATACGATAATAGGAACTTTTTGGAGCTACTCCGTATTACACTAGCTTGTCAGATAATTAAAACCTCTGACAAAGAAAACAAAAATATATTACCTACAATTGTATTTTATATTGAGTTCGGTATGTGTTTGCTAATAAAATAACAATCGTTTGATACTGTTACGAGTGCGTCGGTGTTATAATTAAACGTGATAATAAACTTTATTGATGTATATAAACGGAAAAGAGTATTAAGAACAAGTATGTACTTAAGAAGTTATTAGACGATTTTTATTGAGTACGTTTACTTGTTTGGTAATTCGTATGAGATGAGGTAAAGCTTACTTCAGAAAATACAAGTAGATACTACAAATATTATTCTTAATACTCTTGAGTGTTTTTCAATCTCAAATCACTTAATGCAATTTAATTAATTACTACTTTATATAATGTGCATTACAGGCTAAATTTGCTTGTACATAGATACCAACAGTAACCACAACATGTGTCAACGACAGTGGTACCCACATAAGCGAACATTGTGAAATTATGGTGTTCGTTCACTGCACCACTAGCACTACTCTGCAACACTCGCGACCCTTACAAGGATGATGGTTGTATGTAATGAAACTACACGATGAAGTATTAAGTCTTATATTGCGGTTTTTTAAGAAATTGACAATGACGAGCCTAGGTAAATCGCGGAGAATCTTAACACCGCCATTCAGAATTGGTGTAAAATGTTACAACGCCATCTATCGGCACGAAAGTAAACAATTGTTAAACATTCCGCCCACCAAGGGCAAATTTAGAAATTTGACCTTCCATCTTTACTTATTATAACACATATTAATGATTAAAATTAAAACACAATTCCGCCCACCATGACATGACATAACATAACTTAAATTTAATTACAGACATAAAAACTACGAAATTTTATTAACTTTTTGACTACAATATAGCTACGTGGACGTTACAGGTAAGATACAAATCTTAGAAATAGATCGCTTAATTACAGAGCTTTTTGTGCGTAGCGATACAACTCTAGTAATACGATCTGCTCCAGGATGTTTTGCTACCACACGACCAAGCAGCCATCGAGATGGTGGTAAATCATCCTCTTTAACTAGAACCAAATCACCAATATTTGGTTCTGGAGTTTGCTGATTCCATCTATACCGACTCAAAAACATAGTTAAATATTCCTGCGACCAGCGTCGCCAGAAACTTTGCATCATCCGTTGTGTTAGTTGCCAGCGACGTAAACTACTTATAGTGGAAGACTCGAAATTATACTCCGGAACGGCAACCAAAGGCTCACCCACAAGAAAATGACTCGGAGTCAAAGCATCTAAGCCATCCAGATCGTTATCCATCCTTGACAGCGGTCGTGAATTGAGGCAGGCTTCAATTTGCGTCAAGACTGTCGACAATTCTTCATATGTCAAGGTTGAATCTCCAATTACCCGTCGTAGGTGAAACTTGACAGATTTAACTCCAGCCTCCCAAAGGCCGCCAAAATTTGGCGAATGTGGAGGAATAAAATGCCATTTTGTTCCCTGAGAAGCCAAACAATCAGCCAGCTCTTTACTTAAATGTGACTTTTCTGCAGAGAATAACCTTTTTAGTTCCCTTGATGCCCCTACAAAATTAGTTCCATTATCTGACCAGATATCAGAGCAATAACCTCGTCGAGATACAAATCTCCGATAAGCGGCCAAAAACCCTTGAGTGGTTAGGTCACTTACAACTTCAATATGTACGGCTTTGGTGGCCATACAGACAAATAGACAAATATAGCCTTTATAGGCATGATGTCCGCGACCCTTGGATGTCCTGATGTTTATGGGACCTGCATAATCTACCCCAGAACATTTAAAAGGCCTGTTAGGTGTTATTCTTGCAGCTGGTAGCTGCCCCATTAACTGACTTGCAGTAGTCGCCGAGTACCTCACACAAGTTACACATTTCCGTACATGTGCCTTCACTAATTCTTTGGCACCAAGGATCCAGTATTTGGATCTTAGATAGGTAAGCATGAGTTGAGGCCCACCGTGCAAGGTTTGACGATGAGAGTCAGCTATTACAAGTTTGGTTAAAATAGATTTTTTAGGTAACAATATAGGGTGTTTTCTACTTTCGCTTAATTCTGACTTGTGTAGTCTTCCTCCTACTCTTAAAATCTTGTTTCCATCTATGTACGGATTTAAATATTTTAAGGGTCCTTTCAATTTCGCTAAGCTACTATCCTTATTTAACTTCTCTATTTCTTCTCCAAAACTTTCTTCTTGAAATTTTCTTATACAAACATCTAATGCTTCTTTTAATTCTTGCGTTGTTAAAAACGCGATTAATTCACCATTATCTTTGTTTCGTTTAATCCACATGCGCCTACAATAGGCCACCACTCTTATTAATCTAGTAAGATTAGAAAACCTATCCCAGAAATTAGTCTCAGTAATTGTAAAATGTACCTTTATAGCTTCTAAGTCTGTATCTACATCTTTAGATTTGTTGTAAACAATTTGAGTAGATCCCAAAAATTCTGGGCCATTTAACCAGGACTTTTTATTTACGAGTTCTGAAGGATTTATACCTCTGGAGGCATAGTCCGCTGGATTCATACCTGACCGAACATGATACCACTGTTGCGCATCAAGAGTGGTTAAAATCTCAGATACCCTGTTGGCAACAAACGTTTTCCATCGATTTGGATGACTGTTGAGCCACGCCAACACTACAGTGGAATCAGTCCAGGCATGTATATTTTCTTTCTGGATCTCCATAACATGAGCTACCTCAACCAATAATCTACTTAAAAGAACAGCTCCACAGAGTTCCAATCTGGGAATGGATATTTGCTTGATAGGGGCTACCTTTGTCTTTGAAGTCACTAAATTTACTGTTACAAGACCCTTATCGCTTATTATTCTAACATAGACAACAGCCGCAAATGCTGATTTAGATGCATCGCAAAAGCCGTGAAGTTCGACCAGTGCATCATTACGTTGAGTGTTAATCCAACGTGGTATTTTTAATTCCGACAATTGATACAAATCCTCTCGGTAAGTAAGCCACTCGTTTAATATTTTGTTTGGTACTTCATCGTCCCAACCTATGCCTGATAACCATAGCTTTTGAATTATAATTTTTGCTACAATGACACTCGGTGAAACCCATCCGAGTGGAACAAATAAACGTGATATGTCCGATATAATTATTCTTTTTGTTACAGGTTTCTTCGTCGGCGGCAGAGTCACCGTATAGCGGAAGCCATCAATCATCCGATTCCAGGTAAGTCCCAGTAATTTCATCACCTCATCCAATTTAATATTTCTTTCTTCTTCTTTATTGTCTTTATTACTTTTATGCATTTTTTCCAGTAACTCTTCACTATTCGTTGACCACTTTTGTAAACTAAATCCCCCTTTTTCCATTAACCCGTTCATTTCCTTGTATAAGTTGATACCTTCTTCAACTGTTTCAACACCCGTCAATAAATCATCCATGTAAAAATCTTCCTTTACTTTGCTACTAGCGTTAGGGTATTTGTCCTTCTCATCTATAGCGACTTGCTGAAGCGCCTTAACTGCAAGATATGGAGCACATGCCGTCCCAAAGGTAACCGTTAACAAACGATATTCATTTATTTCATGATCCAGATCTCCCTTCCAAACAATTCTTTGAAAGTCGATATCCTGTTCAGAAACCTTAATTTGTCGGTACATTTTAACAATGTCCGCAGATAAACATATTGGATACAACCTCCATTTCATTAAGATATGCCTTAAAGTAGGCTGCAAAGTAGGGCCTACCATCAAAAGATCGTTTAATGAAACACCGCTTTCACTTTTACAGGATGCATCGAACACTATCCTCACTTTAGTAGTGTCCTTGTCCTCTCTAACGACCGCAAAATGGGGTAAGTATAATCCTTTCTCATTTATTTCTTTTACAGGAACCTTCTCCATATGTTCCAGTTGCAGATATTCATTCAACACGTTTTGATACCTTGTTTTCATTTCTTTATTTTTATCCAATTTTGTAAGTAATGACATAACTCTTTTTTCAGCTATCTTTTTCGAGTTCTTTATTTTCAGTTCTGGGTTTGTGGTATTAAATGGCAACCGAACGATATACCTCCCATCCTTATCTCTTCTAGTTGTTTCCGCAAAGAAACTTTCACATTCCTTTTCTTCATCTGTTAATATACGTTGTTTGTTCATATTATCTGCCTCTATTTCCCAAAATCGTTTTAATAATTCATTTTCCTCCACATAAGAATGCATAACCACCACATTCCCATGAGGTTGATGTGGTATTTCCACCACACCCGAAATAATCCAACCAAACAATGTAGCTTGCGCTACTAAAGTTCCCTGTGGTCCCTTTTTTATTCCCTTTTGGATGACTCGGCTATAAACCTCGGCACCAAGTAAAATGTCGACCTTGTTTGGTGTGTTATATTGTGGATCTGCTAAAGGTAAGTCCAATGTCCAGTCTACACATACCATTCTCTTGCAGGGAAGAAACGTGGTTATTGTTTTTAATACATACGCATTAACTGAAACCTTTACGTTTGCATCCTGATTAGATGTAAGTATTATTTCTACCATAAACTTCGAATTAATATTAGTTTTTCCTTCCAGTCCTGAAATGAGTCCCTTTACTGGTGTCTTTTTAAGACCCAAATACTGAGCAGTTGCTTCTGTCACGAAGGAAGCTTGAGATCCTTGATCAAGCAACGCCCTGATTGTATGACTCATACCATTTCTCGCCGTAGCATTCACGAGAGCGGTTGCTAGTAATACCTGATTATGTTGTGTTATATTATTTGAAGAAAAATATGTAGCCACTGTGTCGGAGTTCAAAGACCCGGACGGTCCTGCATTCTGCTTAACTGATGCATCTCCGGTGTCGTTCCGAGGTACGTTTATACTGTGGTTTGTATTTTCTGAACTAGCTTCGGTGTTAATTTGACTAACTGGATGAAGCAAAGAATGGTGCTTACGGTTGCAAATGCGACATACGGATGAACTCATACACTGCTTGGCCGAATGGTTATACCCTAAACAGTTGAAACATAAACCGTTTTGCCCTACAAAATCACGTCTAGCCCTTATATCATTTTTAATAAAATTTTTACATCTGATTATTTTATGACTCTCATCATTACAAAATTTGCAATGCATATTAGATACATGAAACACTTTAGGTTTATCTATTTGTCTTGCTCTGTTTGAATTAGATCCAGCATCCAGAAACTCTAAGGCACGGTAACGATTTGTTAAAAATTCTTTAAATTGTTCATATGTTGGTAAACTATCAGAAGTATTGTCACTTGTAATTTTTAACTCCCACTGTTTTCTAGATTCTGAATCCAACTTTAAAGTAATAATATGAATAACTATGATGTCCCACGTACTAACATCAATACCAAGATTAGATAATGCCTCTAAACAATCGTTGGTATTATCAATTAATTCCTTGAGACCCACAGCTGATTCATTATTTAGATTTCTTTGACTAAGTAACCTTTTCAAGATGTAATGCGATAAATATCTTTTATTATTATACCGCGCGTTTAGTTGTGTCCAGCATCGTTCATAATTTGCATTCGAAATAGGTATTTGTCTCAAGAGCTGTTCTGCTTCTCCAGACAAATATCCTTTTAAATACTGCATCCGTTGCACATTATCTAAAGATTTATTATGGTGTATGAGCGAAAGAAACAAATCTCGAAAGGTTACCCAATCCGTGTATTTTCCGGAAAATACAGGAATAACAATTTTAGGTAATTTGACTTGACACTGTTTTACATTAGTTACTACGTCACTAGAAATATATTTATTTTCTTTCATATCAAATGCTTCTAAAATAGTTTCTAGCTCAGTTTTATACAGAATATAGATCTCTTCCGTTATGTCATATATGTCCTTTTTAACATATGAGCTTAGCTTTAATTTATCTGGGTCATACCCTTCATATAGTTTACTATGCCCGGCTGATAACTCATCCCATAGTTTTTCTAAGTTTTCCAATCTAATTTTAATATAAGGATGAGTTATTCTTTCTTTTGGTGACTTTTTGAAGTTAATGTAAGCTTTATTAATTCTATTATATGTATCTTCTAATTTATTTAACAAAGACTCCATGGCTTGAATTAAAAGTAATTAGAAGTCCCTAATAATCTTATTTATTTTTACAAGTACAGAAATCTAGTGTAGAAAATTTTACAAGTGTTTAAAACATTAATTTTTATTTTGAATTTGGGCATAGGTTCCCCGTCTCAACAGAGTTTCCTTAAAATTAAACTAAGTCTAACAATTCAACACTAAATATTCTAAGTTAAAGTTTTGTTTAGCTAATTTTATAAGTTTAAATCTTCTAGTAAATAAGGTTCAAAGTTGCACTTCCTAAATAATATTGACGTCACACTGCACTGGTATTATTAAGAAAATTCACTCACGGTTATTAATCCCAAGTACCACCTGATGATTCCACTGATTGATTGACGCTGCTTCCTGCACGTCACGCCTCCTTTTCTCACCCTTGCTGGTCCCTGACGGTGACGTCGACCGGCACCGTCTGCAGTAGACTGCTGCTACTGCTGTTCGAGCTGCTGCTGTAGTACTCCTGCGGCTGCCACCGCTGAAACCTTGGCTAGATTGCGCAAGCGATCCACTTGCCCAGCCACGTGAACACAAAAACACTTCCTCCGAACTGTATAGTCCGGCTGCGAAGGACCAAAATGTTCGTTCACTGCACCACTAGCACTACTCTGCAACACTCGCGACCCTTACAAGGATGATGGTTGTATGTAATGAAACTACACGATGAAGTATTAAGTCTTATATTGCGGTTTTTTTAAGAAATTGACAATGACGAGCCTAGGTAAATCGCGGAGAATCTTAACACCGCCATTCAGAATTGGTGTAAAATGTTACAACGCCATCTATCGGCACGAAAGTAAACAATTGTTAAACATATGGATAAAACATCACAGCATATTTATGTAGAACTAATACCCCAGTTTAACGTGAGCTTAAAGGATTTTTCAAACTAATATGCTCACCAACTTGTTCAAAAAACAGTAATGTGAAAGAAAAACTATACAATTAATTACGTACCTCTATATTCTTGGAAGTAAGCTGAGGTCTAGTACTAGTAATTAATGGATAATTATCAAGAGGAAGCTTTATCAATGATGTTCAATTCATGTCTTATAATAAAAAAATATACAACATACATATAAATAAAGAACTGAAACCTAGCCTTAAAATATTTTCCATTATTAATTTTAGAACTTTGCCCGCATTGACAAATTACTAGTCATTTGCTGAGCACTATGACGACCCAGTTAGTCCAGCGGTAGTTAACACTGCCTTCTGTGCTATGGGTCCCGGGTTCGAATCCCGGTAGGGACAAATGTTTGTGTGATGAGCATGAAAATTTGCATCCGAGTCATGGATGTATCTATCTATAATATGTATGTATTTACAAAATAAGTATATATGTAGTATATCAACCAGCTAGTATCCGTAACACAAGCCTCGTTGCTTAGCACGGAACTAGATGGCGCTGTGTGCCATAATGTCCAGGAATATTTATTTATTTACTATCTGAACTTCAAGTTACTGTAGGTTTTTTGGAAAATTTATATTCTGACCCGATATTAAAAATATAGGGGATAGGGGGAGACATACTTTATTCCGAAAAACATTAAACTTTAAGTTAAATTGAGAAACTTTACTTTAAAATTTATATCTAAGCGGCTAAGTCTATATATACATATATGTATGTATTACATATTTATTACATTTCTCAACGCATATAAAATCTAAGAGACCCATAACGATGTTTCTAACTGTAATACAGAACAGAATTTATCTCGTGAACAAAACATCATGTGACATAAGACATTGAATACAATACATTATGCCCATTATCTTCACTTATATAGCACATAATAGACTACAAGATCCGCTATCCTTATTAAAAAGGGTACCTCTAGTCTAACGTACCACACAATGGCGTCACGAGGCCTGTCTCTGACGTGCGTCATCTTTTTTGGGTAACACTCTTCATTCATCTTGACTAAATCTTGAACCGTATTTTTCGATTTTTTGCCATAGAAAGTCCTTATTATAAATGATTAGGGGTTCACAGAAATTCATTTCGCAAATGCCCGGACACCATTATATATTGGTATAATAATACGAAATGTTTTTTTTTATATTTGCTTCGAATGCGTTCCGCCCAATCTTGCTAATGGAAGTAAATAAATCCGGATATTTTTATACAGGCTTTAGGCTTATAGATTTACTACGTTATTAAACGTTATTATTTCTTTTCCTATTGTAATTATAGTACTGTATGTTTCGTTTACCGCAATAAATAAATACATAGTTTTGTTGTAAATACTTACATATTATGCATACATACAAATGTATATGCTGATGACACTTACGAAAGACCTACTAATAGCACTGCACTAAACGAGTCGAAAGTTCGAACGTTCCATCAATAAGCAAATTGAAACTTAAATGCATGGAAATGTAATAAAAGCCAGGATAATTATTGTCCTAATAACTCTATAATTTCTGTACATTTCGTTTCGACCAATTTGTTGACTCAAAAGTTAGATTGCAGATACTAGTAATAATAGCGGAGCATAAATGTCACATGTACATGATAAAATACCATAATACTATTTGATAGTGGTCTTAAATGCAGGTCTGATACGTGGTTACCAAGTGTGATAGGTTTTGTTGTCCCACTGCTGAGCACGGGTCTCCTCTCATTTGAGAGGGAATAGGCTGTAGTCCACCACGCTAGCCAACTGCGGGTTGGCAGACTTCACACGCCCTCGAGAATATCTCTCAAGCACGCAGGTTTCCTCACGATGTTTTCCTTCACCATTTGAGCATGTCACGCACATAACTTCCGAAAAGTCAGTGATGCGCGTCTTGGATTTGAACTCGAGACCTTTGATATCCACTTTGATTTGATGTCCACTGGTCACACGATTAGGCTACCACAGCTACTTGTACTAAGTGTGATAGGTTTTGTTGAGTACTTACACGCATTTCTTAACCGTCTTGCTAAGGGCATAAAATGTTTGATACTTTACGCTTTACGCAATCATAAAATCGACTTTTACAACTCTTATATTAAGTCTCTTTTACTTTGATCAGAGTAAAAATATTAACTCCCCAATTGTCCATAATATTTATGAAATACTACCGCCAAAAATCCCATGGTTCATTGTTTTAACCGTTTAGTACAAACGCTGATAGCTTAGTGGAATGACCAGTGGACTGTGAAGTCAAAAGTCTCGAGTTCAAACTTAAGGCACGCACCACTGACATTTCGAATTAACGTGCTTATGCGTGTACGATCAGTTCCATATTGAAGTTGATCGTACCTAGGAAATAGAAAATAAATCTAACAGCAGGGGGAGAGGGTTCTTAATCCTATTACACTAAGCCTTTTGGTACCTTGGGAAACGAAAACAAAACCATAGGTTATTTGTGTTCTCAAGTAGGTACTTGTTGCTTTATGATAAACTGTATCCATTTAACTTTAAAGAAAAACTATTTGAACAAACCAAAACCGTCTACTTAAGTAAGTCAAACGAAGATTCATAAAAGCCCAGTGAAATAAATCTGAAGGTAATAGAATTAAAGCTATATGGGCAAAGTAAACCCTGTTGAATGTCTTCGCGCCATTCGTGTAACTTATTTTATCACTTTAAGGTGTAAACTAACAGTCACCAGATAACGATCAAACTATCAATCAATGCCTGCGTTCTAAAGTCGTGTATACAAGACAAGGAGTAAACTTCCAACATATATCTTTAAGAAAATCGCTGGCTATTCAACTAAATCAAGTACAACTGTTATAGCTTTAACACTGTTTTATTAGCTAGAGTTGGATGTTACAATTTAAATGATATTTTTAATACAATGTTCAACAAATCTTTTTTTAATGTTTGGTGGCGAAACATACACTCAAGTTTTCTTAGCAACTATCGCTACTTAAATCTAAAACTGCCGATTACATCAATGAGAGGATATGGTCTTTTATACTTTTGAGCATGACCTTCTAGTCATCTATAAATAAAATGAAACGACTTAATTGAAAATTTTCTCTTGTACTAAGGAGCGATGACATTAGAATAATATCGAAAAAACAATATTGTTAGCAGCAATTAAAAATAAATAAAAATATTTTAAATTTAATTGTATTAAAATGACACCGTGAATTTAGTTACCCTATAGCAGGATTTTCGTTTGTATCGTACGTGAGTTAATATATTTGAGTACTACACAATAAATATTTATATAGGTATAAATGAATAGGTATGAATGATAAAAAAATGGTGCCAAAAAAACCAGGAGCAAATAAAAATGGATATGATAGCAAAAGCAAGAGCAACAAATAATTTTTCTAAGTTTTGGAAGTCCACCAGTAAGCTTGACATTAAGCCTGCCGTCTCTGTGAGTGTCAGTGGGAGGGGGGACCCGGGGGAGATTGCAAATATGTTTAAAGAACATTTTACTGTGCGGTCTCCTCTCGGTCCCTCAGTTGGGATGATCGGTACTGGGCCTGAAATCCAGGGAGAAATAATGTTCTTTTCGGCCAGACAAGTTGCGACTGTAATTAAAAACATGAGCAGAGGAAAATCTCCCGGACATGACGGACTCAGTATCGAGCATCTCAAATTCGCTGGGGTTCACATGCCAAGGGTTTTGTCAGTGTTTTATACCATGTGCTTGAGTCACTCTTACTTGCCAGCAGAATTAATGAAAACACTGGTGGTTCCCATAATTAAGAATAGGACCGGGGACATATCGGATAAGTCTAACTATCGACCTATATCTCTCGCAACCACACTGGCAAAAGTGTTGGACAGTATGATTGATTCTAACTTGAAGAAATATCTATATGTGCATGACTCACAGTTCGGGTTTCAACCTGGACTGTCAACAGAAAGCGCCATATTAAGTCTCAAGCATACTGTCCAATATTACACTAATCGTAAAACGCCGGTATACGCCTGTTTTCTGGATCTCTCCAGAGCCTTTGATCTGGTAAATTATGATGTACTCTGGAGAGAGCTTGGAGATAGGGGTGTGCCGACAGGAGTCCTCAGGATCCTACAGTATTGGTATGGGAACCAAGAAAATGTTGTAAAGTGGTCCAACGCACTTTCTGAGACGTATAGGTTAGAGTGCGGGGTAAGACAGGGTGGCTTAACATCTCCAAGGCTATTTAGTGCATATATAGATGGCCTAATCGTAGATCTCAGCAATATGCGGGCCGGATGTAGTGTCCATGGTGTTAAAATAAATAGCATAAGCTACGCTGATGACATGGCGTTGCTGGCGCCGACGGCGGGTGCCGTGAATGATATGCTTAGGGTCTGCCAGGCGTATGCTGCCTCACATGGACTGGTTTATAATGTAAGCAAGTGTCAGTACGTTGTCTTTGGGGCTGGCGGTGAATGCCCAGATACGTTACCTAAAATTACCCTAAACGGTTTGAACGTCAAAAGAGTGACACAATTTAAATATCTAGGGCACTTTATCGCGGACGACCTTAGAGACAATGCTGATATTGATAGGGAGCGTAGGGCATTGGCGGTCCGAGGTAACATGTTGGCCCGAAGATTCGCTCGGTGCAGCAATCTTGTAAAAATTACTCTTTTTAAGGCATATTGTCAGTGTTTTTACACGGGAAATCTTTGGGTCAACTATACTAAAAGAACGTTGAATGACCTACGCGTACAATATAATAATATTTTTAGGATGCTGTTGGGACTACCACGTTGGTGCAGCGCTTCTACTATGTTTGTGGAAAACCGAACTGACGGCTTTCACGCCGTCATTCGCAAAAAAAACCGCGTCGCTGATGTCAAGGTTGCGGGCTAGTGGCAACAGCATCCTAAAAACTATAGCGGAGAATATAGACTCTCCGATTTATATAAGTTTAGTGAAGAGGACAATCACTTAACATTCGTTCTCTATATTAACTATTGTTTTTATAAGTACTCAGCATAAATACCACTAACACTAGCCGTAAGTTTTAATATAGTTTACTAACACGGTGGATCATTGTTGTCTGAAAATAAAGAATATTATTATTATTATTATTATAAATATTTGTATGTAAATGTTTACATACAAATATATATTTATACCAAGCGGGGTTCTAAGACGCGACACATAGTGCAATAATTATTTATTTTGTTAAACACAGACCAATCATAGCTGAAACGACTTTAATCTAATAAGATAAGACTCTTAAACTATCCCACTTTGTACCCGAATATAGATGACACAGAAGTCGAAATAACAAAGCCCTATTTATAAACCCTAAACAACAATAATATTCTAAAAGTAGCTCATAATAATAAATTCTAAAATAGGGTATGAAATTTTCCTAAAGCAATTTGTTATCTGTGACACAAATCCTGTGTCACGTCAGCTGTCATATCACAATGACGTATATTCGCATATTGTGACTTTACAACGCTCAACGCTCAGCGCTATGCAATGAACAAACGGTAGCAGTGGGGGGTTGAAATGCTAATATAATACAAATTGTAGTCCGCCACCAACAGGGTTGGCAATTTACTGAAAGTGATTTCCCTTCAATTTTCTAAACCGACGTAGTTTGGGATGTTAATAGTTTCAGCCATTTTTAGCGTGTTGTGAATTAGACACAATTGATTTCGCTTTTAAAAAAAAGTTTGCAATTTTTTTTATTTCGGAGATTAGACTAGCAGTATTGATCAGATTAAAAAAAAAATACGCATAACGTTTTCTTTGTCACAAACTTTTATTATTTAATTAGCTATGACCCCCGGTTTGCTCACCATTTCTTTTTTCTTTTAACTCAGCGTCTAAGGATTATAGCGTGATGTTATGTAGCCTGAATGTTCCTAAAGAATCGGACTATTATATTAAAGAAATTTATTCAATCCCAATGGGATTTGTAGATGTAAACGCGATCAAACGACCAAACTCTCCAGATTGATTATAATAATACCTATAAATGTCGTACATTATCTTTTTAACGTGTAGCCTTTCTCACTATTCAGAAAAGGATAATGGATAGTATATTCATATCCTTTGTCAGGTTTACGACCTGTATATATTTATTACTTAACTTTTTACCATTGCCATATCACACAATTACAAAATATACCATTGTGAAAGTGTTATTTCAAATTAGCGTATTAAAAAAAACAATTTTGTTCGCGCTACGGCACAATTCTGATTCCCAGTGTTGTTTTCGAGACAGAAACGGACTGCTTACTATGCAACGACTGTTGTAAAGCTCAATTGAGACAAATGAACTACGGGCCCAGAGCTCCAACTTACTGTATTTTGGAACTACAGACTTTAGAAATAAAATCTCTTATTCTAATTAGATTGAGCGATTAGCTTCCGGGTGCTTACGTGTAACTGCGAATTAATTGCACAAAAAAATCGTGTTTTGAAACGCGTTACATAAAAATTATTATAACTAGAAGACATGGTATTACTGTATTCGTTGGTATGCAATAAAAAATATAGTAGGAATTGTAAAATGAGATGAAAACTACGCTTTTAACTACGATATTACAATTTCATGAAAAACGGTTCGTTAGTTTATAATTTTAGCGCGGACAAACAATGTGTCACCGAATTTCTAAATTTATTTCTAAAATATGATATTTAAAAAAGGATGGTATTTAAAAGCTTCAATTTATTCCCATTTCATTTACCTAATTTTGCCTGTGTTCCACCAAATAAATATACTGAATGTGCACCAAAATATGTTCATTAAAAGTATTGTTATTACTTATATACACTTTCTTGGTATTCAGAATTGGTTCTGTTGTGTGGTCACAGTTCTAACCTAACCTAACCGATATCTGTATTTTGCTGCTCAATCAGTAATTTTGTCGCTCAATCAGTATTTTTGATGCGCGGTTTATTATATTACTTTAAAAAAATACAGGTATAATTTAAAAAGTATGTTTTTTTCTGTTATTATATGTTTCTTTTATTATAATAATTGCAGTATTTCGAAAATTTTATTTTATTGCATAACGTACCTATTGATTACAACATTTATTCCATTGATTGTTTATCCCAACTTGGTAAAATCTAAAACAATTTCTACAAATCCTGTCAGTTTAAGCCTTAGACACCAAATGTACATAGAAAATGCTTATTACGAGTACATTAAATACAAATGTATGTATATACATAAACATTTTTCGTCGTAACCTAAACAGATGCCCAGCAATAAAATCCTAGGTTCTCGGATTCTTTACAACCCTAGAACGCGGTTAGGAATGACAAGTAGGCATTTGCAACTTGCGTCAGTGAGAACGACGCGAGACGTCCCGTGGCGAAGCTATTGTCCCGCTTACAGATTGTTCGTCCCCCGACATTTGTAAGGTTAAATAAATTAATAATATCTGCACCTTCAAACGCGTTACACTAGCCTATTTAGTAGCGGAAAATATTTTATGTTCGTGTTTGTTGAACGAATCAGTTTGAACTGCAATGTAATATCGTGTGCAAGGTAATTATTACTAACAACTGGATTTTGACCGCGATTTTGTATACATAAAATTAGTAGTTTACCCAATCTGCTTCTTTTACAATCTGTTTAAATTTATGACTACCCTCTTTTAAGAAATTATCGATTGTGCATATAAACTTCCACCCCCTATATAAATTATATTTTTTTAAAGCAGATTGGATCAAACTATTAATTCTACGCAGATATAATAGCGGTCACGATGTCATACATATTTTAATTGGAAATAGTTATAAAATATACATATATTTGCATAGAGTTGAAAAATGCTAGCACAAAAACTTATTTCTTTCTAATTATGTCTAATTTATATGTATATTCTTACCTCCACCACAAATACTTGTCAACGAGAAAGCAACTCACAAACAAACTATTCTCGGTCTTCTATCACGTGAATGGCGGTTATTATTGCATGAATTTTATTGCAAGAAAGTTAAAAATACTCACAATAGGAAGTCTTGCTCCCAGCATGGAGTTGGACCCTTCACTGTCACCGTCGTCGACTTGACATTCTGTAGTTTGAGTGTCACGTAAGTGTTGAACTGTTGTACTCCTGGAAAATATACCTTATATTAGTTGACTGTAGACTCAAAATCGTGTTGGTAGAACGTAAAGAAAAGAAACAACATATTATGTAGGTGCCTTTTAGTATAGTGCCAATCAAAGGCCTAATGAGTGTTGAAAGTTAAATTGTAATTAATGTGTTGTGCGGGTCTCTCTGACCACTGTACACGTTCAACTTAATTTATACCCTTACTGAATTGTAAATAGAACTGGGTTTTAGGTTAATCCCTCGAACAGATGAGTAGTTTTATTTATGTTTCGAATTACATGTAATTGTAATCTAATATATAAAATTCTCGTGTCACAGTTTTCGTTGCCATACTCCTCCGAAACGGCTTGACCGATTTTGATGAAATTTTTTGTGCTTATCCGGTATCTATGAGAATCGGCCAACATCTATTTTTCATCCCCCTAAAAGTTAGGGGTAGTCCACCAACCCCTATAATGTGGCAAAACAACGTTTGCTGGGTCAGCTAGTAATGATATATAAATTAAAAACTAAAAAGATGGCAGAGCTGTATAGTTGTTTAACAATAATAAATAGCGGTTGCGACGTGGTGGAAAGTAAAATATATAATTTTTATATAATTTTATTTATTGACTAGTTTTTGCCCGCGACTTCTTCTGCGTAAAATTATTATTTTATTTCCACCCCCCTTTTCCCGCTTTTAAAGGATGATTTCCGGGATGAAAACTATCCTATGTCCTTCCCCGGGACTTAAACTATCTGTACACCAAGTTTTATATCAATCAGTTCAGTGGTTATAGCGTGAAGAGGTAACAGACAAACACACTTTCGCATTTATAATATTAGTAAGGATAAAATTAAGGGATCTAGTATCTATTCGTTTATAGCTTTAATTCATATGTATAGTAATGTCAACTTTGATTGTAATTGATTATTTTTAACTATAATTGGATAGGCGTAATGAATATGGATTTTGATGGTTGTAAGAAAAAAATAAGATTTCCTTAAATCTTGTATAGACTTATAAAGTTTACTTAAGCATTTCTTTTAACTTCAGTTTATTTACTTTTGCCGTTAATTTTTTCACATGTCCAAAACCATTAGCATCCATTTAGGTGACAAAGTGGAGAAAACTGGATTGTAACAAAAAAATAAATTAGTTACAATAAAGTTTTAATATTTATTTTGTAAACGGATTTATGATTAACGGATTATATGACTCAAAATATCGTAGTATCATAGACTTAGTATTACGAAATCCCATATGCGATTGGACTATACTTACATACCACATTACAAAGGTAACAAAGAAGTTATTCTATTATTTATATTTATATTCAAATTCAAATGTTTTATTTCAAGTTGACCAATATTACAAGTGCTTTTGAATTGCTAACACTAGTTGCAAGGTTTCAAAAATATACAAAACATACATATTTTGGAATGCCTTTTCCAACTAGTTTTGTCTCTACTGTCTATTTTTATTGAAAAAAAAAGAAATCTAGCTTTAAGTCAGCTGGATTTCTTTTTTTTTTCATTTTTTTTAACATAACATTTTAAAATGATGTATTGTATAATATTGTGGTGAGAAATAAACATATTATTATTATTATTATTTGTTTCACCTTTATGATTACTATGAAAAAAAGAAAACTGGGCAACACAGCGCCATCTAGTTCCGAACTTGAACTCAAACAACGTGGCTTATGTTACAGATCTATATAATAATCTGATAATTATATATATATATAATTATGATCAGATATAATTTGTTGGTACACTACATAACATTTTATTAAATTTTGACGACTCGTTTAGCTCAACGGTAGGTAACGCTGCCTGCTGTGCTATGGGTCCCGGGTTCAAATCCCGATAGGGACAAATGTTTGTCTGATGAGCATCAACATTTATATCCGAGTCATGGATGTATCTATGTATAATATTAATGTATTTACAAAAAAAAAGTATATATGTAATATATCAACCATCTAATATCTGTAAAACAAGCCTCGTTGCTTACCACGGAACTAGATGGCGCTGTGTTATAATGTCCGGAAATATTTATTTTATTATTTATTATATATAGAAAACATATACATACATATTGTATATAGAAAAAATCATGACTTAGGACACTGTCCATATCCATGTTCATCACATAACTATTTGTCTCTACCGGGATTCGAACCCTCACAGAAGGCAGCTTTTAATACTGCTCGCACCAGGTCATCAAAGTACTATCAAGACCTATCTTTAAGTTTCTTTGAATGACCATCCCTCAGATTGAAATAAAAAATATAGACTTTGACTTGATACGTCTAAAATGATCTGTTACAGAAATCAAAATCGCTTTATACATAATAAAAAGTTTAAAAAAAGTATCTTACCTTGCATGGAAACATAGCGCGCCTTTTTTACTGAAACAAACAAAAAGAAACCACGTTAGTCACAAATGTTACGTCGTTTTGACCCCTGAAGCGGAGAGGTCAACGTCCTCCGTCCATATAAGAACAGTGTTGGAATCGCTAAGATTGTTTGTCGGGATTCTTGGTAAGTACAATAAGTATATAAGCTTTGTTCCAACGGAGTTTACTTACACAGTAACTGTACTGCTTGTTTTATTAGTGCAATCTCTCTAGACACTTTTAACTTACATTTTTCTGAACTGTGCAACGTTTTGTTATGTATTTAAACTTTATACTTGTTTATCTTCTAAATATAAAGTAACAAATGTCGACCGCTACAATATTTTTAGTAGATGTTCATAGCATATGCCATTGTCATAGGTTTGCATACAAAACAACATATATACGCTCAAACATACGAGCTATGGAAAGCGTATAATAAGGAGACAGATTTACAAATAAACACAGTGTTTTTTTTTCTCGCACTGATCACATATATAATTGAATCATCAAGTATATATCACGTAAAGACACTACGTGTTTATATCTTCATGGGGCGAAAAAACTATAAAAAATATAGCAATTTGACACAAGACTAGTAGTAGTCTTGATCTGTGTAGACAGATCAGATTGTCAAATTTATGGTGACAAGTATCTCTTCATATCGACCGTAGTACTAGCTAACCCAGATTATTATACATTTCCAATAACAGAGTTGGATTTCAAGTTGCCATACAATTTATAAATGTCCCACAATGGTCCTAGAGTTCAACTAACTACGTTTAAGAGAAACTTTGTTAAAGTATTCAGTAACTATGCAGAAGTACCCATTGATGTCGGAAATGGAGGATTTCACAATTGTTTCATAGCATCATTATTATCCACATAAAATCTGTACTTTGCTATCAAATTAAAGTTAGGTCAAGTAATTTAGATAACCTCTTTTGCTGAATAACAAAAATGTAAACAAATCTTTTATTTCACATACTTAGAACATGAGAATGTTTTCACACAAACAAGTGAAGTGGGTTCCAGCTACTTTCCTTAAGTTGTCGGTCAACCTAGCTGTGATCTCATGCTACGTGTACTTACACGTGGTTTGCATTTCAATTTCCGAACCGTCTACACATATTTAAATAAATAATAATAAACAAGATACTATATATCGGCCGTCAGTCCATCTAGCCGGCAGATAGACTGACGTCCTAAAAAAAGTGGTGAGTATAGACTGGATAAAACAGCGGAGGACAATATTATGGCCCAGTTTGGGAGAATCTTATATCTAGCAGTGGACTGAAATAAGCTCAGTTGATTAATTGAAAGTTTATTCTATCTAAAATCGTTACAGTACATTAAAATTGAGTCAGCACCAGTAATTAATTAACAATACTTATGTGTCCCGCATTTTCCCGTATTTAGTAGTTACAATGTAGCGACAATAAATAAACTATAGGCTACGGTTTTAAAAATACCAAACAACGTTATACATGAACGAGTATATTTTAATAATTATTGGTTCGTTTAATAGTGAACTACATAACAGCAGGCATGAAATAAATTCGTTTCGGATCCTTTACAGCGTTAATGGCTACGGGTAGACTACCAACCATAGATGCTGTTAAGGATTCGCAACGTTGGGATATGAAATACCTTGTTAAAATCCATAAAAAAGGGTCTTTTTGTATCACCAAAACATAGATTTATTTAACCACTCATTCATTTTTCATTAGATCCATTAAAACATTTCGTATTGCACAGTTTATAGATTAGATTCTCATTCTTATTCTAATTTTAAACTCTAAAGCACAAAAACTCACTGACACGCAATTAACACGTCATAGAACTAATTATAGATACACTAGCAAAATTCAACTTTTAAAGACCATAATCGCATACACTTAAAATAATTTAGAAATAAATATTTATAAATAAAAAAATATAGTTTTTAGTCAACACGGTCTAAATTGTTGTAAAAATCACGAGCTTACGAGTTCACAGTTCAAGCTAAAATCACTTTTAAAACAATTTCACGTCCTGCTTTACTAGCAGGGTTTGTAACCCACGTGCAAAGCTTGCGTGAGTACTGTTATTACTACAAGAATAGGTACCGCAATCGATGGTAGTGCCCCACCATGATTTATCGAGGAATAAGAAACAGTACTATGACCGATGTACTCAAATAAACTAGCTCAATTTAATATTTAACGCGATAACGTGACAATTTGTTGGACTTGTTCTTTAATCATGTTATATTTCGATCTTATTTGTGTAATTGGTATTCTTTTGAATCGATAATATTTTACTCGTTTTTAGGTTACATTCATCAAACGGTCAAAAGGAAACATAATAGGATCACGGCGTTATCTTTCAGTCTGTCTGTTCATGCGTTACGCGTCGGGTTGATCAAGTCATGAAATCTAGAATAATGAAATTTGGTAAGAAGTAAGGTACAGCATACAATAATAAGGTAAATATAAAAATTTGTACATGAAATATATTTTTTGCGATTGCAAAATTACATTTGGCGTTAGAGAGTATGCGTATTTTAAATACAAAGTTAAATTTGTTGTGTTATTTTCTTTGAGAGAAGCGGTGAGTCCAATTAATACTGAACCAGTTTTTTTTTTCTTGGCCTCAGTCTAGGTGGTATAGTTTATTTTTAGAAATGCTCCTCCCCCCATCCTATCTCAATTCGATCTGTATCGATTTGCCGAAAATCCAAAGATGATGAATAGAACGCAAATTTTATATATTAACTTTTCTAATAAATATACTTGAATATACATATATAATGACAGGGTTAAACCAAAACATTTCTTGCCACATATACTCTGGATATGAATTACGATTGTTTGAAACACAAAAATATCTAATTAACACTTTGATAAATGGAAGTTTTCCAATTATATTAGTTAGCTGGTCCCTTCGGGGTAACAACAGGTACACAAAAACTTTAACTACCCACAATCTGTATCAATTTATCAAATCCCCCGAAGTTGGAGTTCTCAGACTTATCTAGGAGACTTGGCTAAAAGTTAGATCATTGAAAACATCGTTCCCACGACGGCAGATAACAAAAACTTTACACTGACATTTGAATACTGTGAGAGGGACCGATTGTTACGCCGTTGCATCTTTGTTGATAATAAAATTAGTGTAGAGTTGCTTTTAAATGTCATTTTATAATCTTGACAACTGAATCAGCAGTATACTTTTACTACTACTACGGAATGTCATTTTTTGACGCTGTTCTTATGGTCTCAATAAACTTACAGCTTCAGCAATCGATCAAGGTTCGAATTACTGTTGGCATTTAACTTATGAAGCTTGGGAGATGAGCTGAGTACTCATGAGTTGTGACTGAGGAGCACTTCTGTTTATAAGAAAAGGATATCTTAAAGGCAGACTGAATCTGAGCCCATCAATTGTTCATACGTAAAAATATAAATGCTGAATCAAACACATATTCATTGCATCGTGATATTATAAAGTTTATTATTAAGATCTTTAGCGTAACGTTAAAATTGGTAATAAATATTAGTGTTAACTTGACTTACATATTATTCTAAAGGGTAAATATTATGATGTAATCAAAATAATATTTAATTTACTAATTACTATATTTGTACAGCCGCGTAACAGTCCACAACCTCCTGAAACAGGTTACTTAAACCAATATATCTAATGATCATCCTTAACCTAATTATTGTCCCTCTGCTGGACACAGGTCTCCTCTCATTTTGAGAATGATTAGGCTATAGTCCGTCACGCAAGCCCAGTGCGGAGTGGCAGAGTTCAAACACCATCAAGGAGGATTCTCAAGCAAGCAGGTTTCTACACGATGATTCCGTTTACCGTTTAAGCATGTGATAAATACGCACGGAACTTCGCAAAGTCAGAGCGTGCCTTGGGTTTGAACTCTAGACCTTTGACTTTCACAGTACACTGATCGCGCTACTAGGGTATAAGCACCTGATAACAATGTGATATATAGTTGACCCAACAATTTGTCAATCAAATACTTCTAAAAGTCCTTTTAAACGCGTGCGGTATGTCGCCATTTGTATTCTCGCATGCAAATAAAAATTACCACAAAAAGGTCCCACAAAGGCAGGGAGCACCGACAAGAATAAGGTATGTAAATTTGTCCTTTTACAGACAAAGTGTATAAATAAAAAGTGCGATATAAAATATTTTAAGCTCCAACAATTTTTCAAGCTAGGCACATCGAATAAATATTGGCATCGTTTCAAACAGAATAGTGTTAATATAATATTTTTTATTGTTTGTAGTTTCTGCTTCAATAACTTTTTCTGCCTTAAACCGTGAGTGTACAGTGAGTGATAACCTAAAAAATCTTCCATAGGTAAATTTTTTTAGGTAGGTATATCTTTCTTTTACTGTAAAATCAGTTTTTTTTATACAATTTATTATTCATGAAATCTTGTTCTTTATGAGTAAATGGCAAATTTTATCAATAGATTTTCAACACTTGCAAAAATTTATTATTGAATAAGATATCAAAGAGAAAATAGATTGTTTTTTTTTGTGTTGTCTTGAATACTTTCATCGGCTAGGTCATTACCAGATCCTGAACTTATGGTATGTAAAAAAAACTTGTTTTTTTTAATATCCATAGGCATAGATTGATACATACATACATAGGGGATCAAGTCGTAACAAGAGGTACAATGGAAAGCAGAAGATAGAGAATAATGCCAATTGCTCTACCGAAAAGATCGACTCCTAAATTAATAATAATAATCTATTAATTAAAATGAGATGCAGCAACCGGATGACAAGAGCCGAAGATCGAGCTCTGTGGCGTTCATTAGGGGAGGCCTACGTCCAGCAGTAGACGTATATAGGCTGATGATGATGATGATTAAAATGAAGGTAAGGAGAGGCTCGCCAAACTTCATGCAATTTTGTATGGAGTTGGAAGCATTAAAATACATCTATATATTTATGTACGCACGCAAACACTACTTTGCCAGGGATGCCTCCGTTGGTTTATTTAACTAACTTACACAAACTGCGGTAATTAAATGTAGGCTGGAAGAGGATTTAGTTTACAAGTTCTGCATGTGAATCTTGAAGAGGTTATTTCGTTTGGCGTTCAATCTATTACACTTGAGACTGTAGTTTCTAAATAGAACTCTGACGGAACCGTTAACATTACTATAAATTAATTACATAAGTGACTTCTTATGATTTTATTCATAGACGGTCTCATTGGTCTAGTAGTTGCTAACGTAAATGTTAAGCTGAAAGTCCTAGTTTTGATTCACAGAATTAGCAGGGTTCTTAATGGGTTTTTTCTGCATGAGCACAAAGTTTGACGGTTGTGGTTAGTTAATACCCGACAATTAGCTCCCCTCTATAAGACCTAAGCATACCGGCAAACTGTAGGTGTACCAACCAAAAATTCAGGGCCACTTTAACGTAATGGAATGTTATTTTATTAGAAACCTAAAAAGAACTGATGATCGTTGAGGCTACAAGGTTTTTCATAGTAAATAAAGCGTGGGACGTTCTCCAACGTGATGGACACATGATCTAATTAAGTTGTGGAAATGCTTGGATATGGACGGCATATAACCAGTTCTTGTATAAATCTATGAGGGATCCCTTTGTTCAGCAGTGGTTTTCCTTTAGCTGATATAATGACACCTAGTATGAATTCATCATCAACTCATTAATGTCCCATTGCTGGGCACGGGTCTCCTCTCATTTGAGAGGGATGAGGCTATAGGCCACCACGCTAGCTTACTGCGGGTCGGCAGACATTACATGCCACCGAAATAATCTCTTAGGCTTGCAGGTTTCGTCACGATATTTTCCTTCACCGTTTGAACACGTGATAAATACGCACATAACTTTCAAAAAGTCAGTGGTACTTGCTTTGTGTTCGAACTTGACCTTTGACATCTCAGTCCACTCGGATACCACAGCTCCCATTATAAATTCCCCAGCCTTTAAAAGAAAAGACATATTATTTCAGTAGACCTTTGCTTACAAGTAGCAATCACACACATAACCTGACAACGTAAGTACATATGTACTCGCACATAAAACTACACTATTTACGTCGCTCTTTCAAAGGGTCGGCGCGTGTTGAAACCAATGTCCGTTTTATGATTCCACCAACACGCATTAGACGCCCTCTGAATTCGTTATTATGGAAACTGTACCATCTTTTTATACGTATTTTATGAACTTTTCGATTTAATGGAGCCTCTATCATTTCATTGTGTTGTGCAGAGGGTTCTAAAGATCTAGTAGAAGGTTAAATACTATGTATATACATATACTTGTGTGATGATAAGTATTTATCACCAAAGCGGCAGGCATAGAAGTGAAGAAATGTTCGGAAGCGTGACTGTTAAGTATGAGTTTCTCTATTCAAATACCAGGTTAGGCAAGTTTTAATGGGGTTTTCTGTTAAACTCTCCGAAGCAGCTCAAAATTTGGATTTAATGGCAATTAGGAATCAGCAAAATACATTTATAACAATGTTGATTATTTAATACTAGCGGCCCGGACAGACTTCGTTCTGTCAAAAGTTAATAGTAAAAATTAATTACTTTGATATTTTTTTTGTATTTAAACCTTCCATGGGCAAAGGAATATAAGGAATATACAAAAATAAATGCCGAATTGGTCTAGCCATTCTCGAGCTATGCTAGCATATGCGCTTAGCGACATTCATTTTTATTGAGATATACTTAAACATGTGTATCTCTATGTGTATCTGTATCTATAGCTATGTAGATATTAAATTACAGAATTGACGGATCACTATTGCAACGTCAATTCTGACAAACTATGAGGTCACGGCTACGCGGCGTAGTGACTACTACGCCATCGTATCGATAAATGTTATGCTACGCATACTTATGTTTTCGATAGTAGTTGAACATGACCTGTGAGAATAATACCCATAGTTCACGCGTATATTTTAGCTTCCATATAATAGGACATGAACCCATTACCATTTAGACACTGAGAGCTTTATAAAAACCCGTTTTACTTTTTCTCGGAATGAGAATTAAATAGCCTCACGCTTAGTAAATAATTATTTGTCATCAAACAAGGTCATAAGAATAATTAAACTTTAAAATATTCACCGTCTCATCAGAACACTAAACAAATTCAAGCAGATACCGCTTTCTGCTATCTATATTTCATAATATGCGGCAATCTACAAACAATGCTCCATCGTTTTTGTTGCGAAACGAAGCGACAACAAGATTTTTTTAAGCCAACAAAGGCGAAGAGGGTACCTTCAAACGCACAATGGCAAAAAGCAACAGCCATCCACAAATTTATATAAGCACCGTTTCATTAATCGAATTCTCGGCGTGAATAAACTACAAGAGATTTAGCTGGTCGCGAATAATGGGCTCTGATATCGGGCCACGTAATTAGAAAAACGAAACTTCGGACTTTGTTTCGACCTTATAATACCGCTATGAATTATAAGAATCGGTAAGTAGGAGAAAATAATTGGAATTCAGAACTTCGGTTCTGATAAGTGTCATACAATTTAGACCATTTTAAAATATATGGCTCATGCGGAATTGAGTAAATACTATCTGAATCCAAATAGTACCAAAATGTAGTGTAACATTATTTTTATTTTACATTTATACCATTAATAATGAAAAGAAATGGTAATCGTTACAAAATATAACATAACCATTTTAAAACTACAGTTTGGGAGACCAGTATTATGTATTTAGCGAGGTGTGTATTCGAAGTGTAATGAAGTCAGAAAAAAAGCTGGTCTAATTACTGCTAGAGTTGCAAACGCGCCATATTTTTCGTTTCCCTATCATATTAGAATCCTGAATTAATATATAACATATTTGTTTAATGCATAATGCATCACAATGACCTATTAGTGGCCATAGGTACTCCCCGTAACAATGTAAACACTCCTACGAGCCGCTCTAACGTGGAGTGTATTGGTGCATAATGTTATTACAAGAGAAGCCATACACACGTATACATACAATAACTAAAATAATAGCTGGCTCAAATATCCTTGTCGTTCTTGAACCGTTTGGACAAAATAATATCAGTATACAGAGTGTTTTATGTAAGGTGTCAAGCCGGTGCGGGTGATAGGGGACTACCATACCTATCGATTGGATCCGATGTATGTTCTTACATGAAACACCTTAAATATAAAACGGCTAAATTCTGATAGGATAGAAACACATTATTACACAGCGCCATCAAGTTCCGAGCTAAGCAAAAAGGCATGTATTATGGATACTAGATGGTTAATATACGGTATAACTTTTCGATTCCCAGTTCGAGCAAAGGGTTTTCTATGAAATTCTCAGTAGCAGTTCGGAGTTCGTGCCCGGTTGATGACAATAGGCACGCCCTATTACATGGGACCTAAAAAGATACCAGTGAAATGTACATCACATTAGCACACCTCTGTCTAACCCTCCGTGGACGAACGGCGAGATGGTATGCTTGAGAAAAAGATGTTAATTCTCATTTTATATTTATAACCGTGCTTCAAAAGTAAGTTACATTACAAGTTACATGGCCGTGATAGATATTTTATTATAAAAACGTGCAGTTTCAAGCAAATAAGGTTGAGTGATTTTAAATAAGCTATAAAATACGTATCAGAGATTTTTGGAAAGCTTCAGATATGGAATAGTGATTTTCGTTTTTGATATGCCAAAAATGGAGTGTATGTTTTTTTTTATGATGATATGGGGGCAAACGAGCTGGCGGCTCACCTGATGATAAGTGATGACCGCCGCCCATAGACATTTGCAACACCAGAGGCTTGCAAATGCGTTGCCAAACCCCTTAGAAACCGTTCAGATTTCTTAAAATAGGGAGTTACTGAACTGACAGCATACGGAATTCCCATGCCGGCAGAATACTCACTCCCCCAATGAGCTCTGGTAACCTTACTCACTCGCAGAAAGACAACTATTGATGATTCACTGCGGTCTTCTGTAAGGCGGAGGTACTTCCCCAGTCGGGCAGCTCAATTTGAGCGAGAAATCTCGCTATGCCCTACCTCCTACAAATGTACGGATACTAGATGATTGATCCACCGCATAGATATTTTGTTTTGTAAATACATATGTACATAAAATATAATACATAGACACATCAATGACTCAGGCAAATATTCATCACACACACATTTTCTCTAGGATACATAATATTTGATTCTTAATATACGTAATCGAAACTAAAATTTCACAACAATATTTGCGACAATTACACCAATGAAACAGTTTATTATAAAAGAAAAGATAAACACACACATTAAATTTTATTTTGATTCAGTTCGATATGAAAGCTATTAAGCTTAATGGAGTTTTAATTTTAGATTTTAAGTGGCCGTAATTTATTGATACGATCCTGCTGATAACTATAACAATAGCACTTATATACTGCATTGCATTGAAGGGTTACATTACACTATGTTTACGGATAAAAGTGGTATAAAACAACGTTTTTGTTTGAAACATAGATAATGATGACAAGAGCACACCTATGTTAAAATCGACACGAATCGAAACAATATTTGTGTTGTAATGTGTAAAATACAAGCTGATATTGTCTTAAAGTTGTTGTATGTTGGTTGGGTTTTGATAAAGAATATTTTATATACATATGTAGAGAGAAGTGGAAGAAGAGTGGGGAGGCCTTTGCCCTGCAGTGGGACACTACAGGCTCATAAAAAAAAAAAAAAAATATGTAGGTATATATAGGTCAGAAGTACCAAACTGGAATCCTGCCTGACGTAAAAATTATTAAAAAAAATAAGATGACTAATTTTATACGTATCTTCTTTTGAAATAAAACTCTTTTATCATTTAATCCCGATGCTTCGTATCTGTTACAGCATTTAGGACCTCGGGCAGACTACAGATGCTATTGTTTAATTTCAGTTTTTATAATTATAATAAGTGAAATCCGTAAACTTTCTTTTTCTTTAGCGTATCGGCAGCAGAAAGTAGAGAGGATGAATATAGGAAAAATACACGTGGTGTTACAATATGTGGTCCAAAAACTGTCACATATTCCACTTCGACAAATCAGTTTTAGAAGCTATAAACAATAAATAGCAACTCTTTTCATGCACTATTGCAATTTCAAACTTTAGTTGTGACATTAATACAACAAACTTTTGCAATAAACAAACTGAGGCATAGCCGCGTTTCTAACAACATTCACTTCGTAAAATCCTTTGTCAATACAAAATAGGACAGAGAGAAGACTCGCCAAACTATAATACAACAATTTTATAAAAAACTCGTATTATAAAGGACCTATCATTTGAAGGGTAAGTTAAACAAATGTCTCTTTTACGATCATAACACAAAGTTACATATTTGAATGACACAACAGTTTTGGGACCACAATTCACAAATCTTAATTGATTCCCGCATATAACATTTGTATTATTTTGTGATTGTGATATGAGATTACTTTTAAATGCAGACAATGCAGGACGCAATCTTTGTGTTTCCAGCAATATTAGCAAAGGTTATTTATCTTTTCGAGACTGTAGATTGTCTCATTAGTCTATTGATCTTCAGTGCGACTGCAAAGCAAAAGAGATCTTCGGTTCGATTCTCAGGTCAAGCAAGTTGTTATTAGGTTATTCTACGAAATTCTCAGCAGCAGCTCGTAGTTTGCATTCGATTCGGCTCTCCTATGGGACCTAAAACATACCGGCAAAATATGGTTGTATATAAGTACACCCCCACCGTACCCGTCGATGACAACAAGCGTGATGGTATGTAATCTTATGTTCTTTTCAAAAACCACGAGGCCTTTTTTTCTCTTATAATATGATGAATGTTAAAATAAACATTACAGTGAACAGTACAGATACCGTTCACTGTAATGTAATAGTTAACATTCAGTTTGGAAGCTGAATGTTAACTTAAATATGAGATGAGCGTGTATGAACTATGATTAACGTAAGTGGTTTTACTTCGCAATACTGTAAAAGTTAATCCAGACATATTCTTGTGCTGAAATTGTGGTAGAAATTTGAGTGAGTAACTTAGGAATTATTGTTACATATGCTATGTAATATCTTTATGAAATGCCGCCTTCCAACCCTTCCTCAGAAGATAGAGGCAATGCCAGCTTAAGTGAGGCCTACATCCAGCAATGGCCTCACTTAGGCGGATAATGATACTTAAAGAAATATACCATACCATATATAAAATTGTGAATGCATAAAAACATTTAATGTTTAATAGATGGTATGAATACAGACAGATATTTGTATAGCCTGTAGGCAGAAACTATATTTATTATTCACGAGAGAAAAAACGATTGAATTGTATTTAATGATTTGCCCGTCATGGGAAAAACGTCGTTTTGGTTTCTTAGTGATCGACAACTTTTTAATATTTCATATTAAAAAGTATGTTAGTCCATAAGGTATGTATCTATGGGATATAGTTCCCTGATAATAAATATATCGAATTATGTTTTTAAGCAAAAATTGTACCATTTATCATAAGTATATTCCCTTAGTACATGTCACGTTTTCACTTCCCCTTTTTCTATTTTACCCGCAAAGCTATAAATTTCATTCAATATTTTTTTCGTAGAAAATATGACGTAATAAAACACAATATCCTCATTTCATCGAACTTACTTTAAGACGCCCTTAAATCTTAGTGACGTATGTGAAATATGTTCACTGTCAAACTACAATTTAATAAATTAACTGCCTCGATAGTCTTGTAATCTTAAGTGCGACCACTCAGCGAGATGTCTTGGATTCGATTCACAGGTCGAGAAAAGTGTTACTGGGTTTTTCTAAGAAATTTTCAACAGCAGCTTGGACACTGGATTCGTATCCATTAAACGAATGTGCATCAGAATACCTACCGCCTAACCCTTTCGGAACGCCAGGCGTGATTGTATGTTATAATTTATTAGAAAGAATATTATTAACTTCAAAGAATAATATGAATTCCTAAAGAACTTTCAAAATGATAAGTCATCAACAACATGGCTATTTAAATTGCGATTTAATAGCACAGCAACGAATTTTAATATGAAAATTTGCTCTCGAATTTCATTTTCATTCATCAGATGAGTTGAACATGCCATTATTTTCTCTTCTGGTTCTATTAAAACGTTTTCCAAATCTTGTATTTTCTTCTATATTAAAGGTAAGTTTTATCTTTAGCTTATCCTAAGTGACATCCAAATATGTATGTTAGAAATTGTCATGAGACAATTTCTAACATACATATTTGGATAGTTTATCCGAACTCGGAATAGCTGTACATGTCGATTGGCGTAATTTGTAATTGTAAACGCAGCCAAGACACAGGAGACTACATTAGAGTAGGTTCAAGGTTCATTAAAAAAAACCAGAGGCAAAAAGGAACTATTCTAGATAAACTCTCCAATTACTCACATACAAATATTTGTTGCGTGTGAGAATCGTAATCGTGATCCGGGTGTCCTGACGTTCGGCCGCTGTGCCAATCGAACCATCAAAAACTACCGACTTATCCAAAAGGTTTATAGTCCATCCAGTATCAGAGACTAGCGTCTAGTGGCGTTACTATAGGGTAATACGGGCAAAATGCCACGGGCTCCCGGCCAAAGACAGCTCTGGCAGGCACTAGGTGACCACGGGTATAGGAGAAGCTGAACCTTATATTTAATTTGTTGTATTAATTTTGTATGCCTGAGTAGAAATATTCATACATACCAGGCATGTCATCCCTGAATGGTTAGGCAGAAGTTTACGATACAACCAAATTTTTCTGGTATATTTTAGGTCCGCTAAACGCCGAACCGTTATTGAGAATTTCATAGACAGCCAAATACCACTGTACTTAATCTAGGAATCAAACCCTCCTCATTTTGCCTTAGTCTCATATATATATGATATATATATCAATGACGATATATCGTCATTGGCAAAAGAGATTTTTGTGGAATGTTTTGAAGTGAAAAATATATTGCAAAGGTTTCATGGGACATGTAACAATACGCGACGTGTTCCGCCTATAAATTATTCTTTAGCGTTATTTCCTTTTGGTAGCGAAACAGGCGAGTAAGGGATTATAGCGAGAGGATTGGCCACAGTGCCGACATACACAGTAAAATATCAAGTTGTAACAATATAACATGTAGGTATATTATATATGTATGTATAATAATTATGTTCGTCACATATGATAGAATGCCTTATGACAAAAAAGATCTCAACTTCTGAATGAACATGAAATCGACACGAAATTGTTTAATCATATAAATTCATCAATCAAAATATTAATTGATCAAAATATATAATTATGTTACTTATTACAAAATGATAAAAAGCCACTAGGTACTCATTCTTTTTCGAAATTAATCTTTAAAATAGTATATTAAGAAAACGTCTCTCACCTTAGTATGTAGGTATTGATAATATAATGAAATCGATTTAATCACAATCACAATCAATTCATCTAATCATAACATACGTTAATATCAACTTGAAAACCTTTGCTCAACCGTAGGTGGATAAAAGCCAAGAGCTCTTCCTCCCCAGCATTTCGTATTCAGTAAGTAAGCCCCTTAATCCCTTACGATATAACTCGCGAGTCATGCGTACGTACACATACATACATATATCATATGTACTGTCAAATATACAGAACGACTTTGCGTATCTACGTTGAAGATATGTATTCATTTTACTAGTTACTAGCACGATAAAAATACGAGTAATAAACATAAATAATAATAAATAAATATTTCTGGACATTATGACACAGCGCCATCTAGTTCCGAAGTAAGCAACGAGGCTTGTATTACGGACACTAGTTGGTTGATATACTACATATATATATTTTTAATAAATCCCTACATACATATTATACATCCATGATTCGGACACAAATGTTTATGCTCATCACACATTTGTCCCTACCGGGATTCGAACCCAGGACCCATAGCGCAGAAGGCAGTGTTAACTGCCGCTGGACTAATTGGGTCGTCAATAAATGTGTGACATGCCTGATGGTAAACGGTACCTTGTTGTCTAAGAATGATAGCAACATCATATTACTCGAATGCTGTCAGTCTAAAAAAAATATTGTAAAATCTTATAATAGAAACACACACATACTATAATAGAAACAATAATACTAGGTTATTATTTCTTTGCAAGACAGTAGTTCTTCTTTAGTCGAAGTCAACAATAGAATCCTGATGTTATTACATAGTACGGAAACTCGGTGTCCTCATTCATAAGACCTTCCTAATTACTGCAGAAATAAAAATTAGTGTACATCAGTAGGTACACATTTGCGTTCATGGGTACAGGCTGATCTTACATTATAAAAAATAAAGCTAATTTTCGAAAACTATCGTTTCACTTACGCTTGAGTAGACGTCTAAGCGATTCAGCGAAGATTTACGAATCCGATTTATTTGAACCAATCGTAAATGGAAGGGTGAAAGGGACGATTCAAAAGGACTAATAACAAATTGAGGATGTACTTAAAAAGGTCGATTTTACGGAAACAATTCACTGCAGTAATATACGAGTTTCTTGTTTAATCGACTGCACAAAAAAGAAGTACTATATTTCTCTGACTCAGACTGCTGAGCCTGCTGAGAGGTCTTGGTTTGATTGCCAGGTCAAGCAAAGCGTTTTTGGCTGTTGCTATCAAATTATTTTTAGTGGCAGCTTTAAATGTCAACTTATACCTGGTCAAAGACCCATATATTCGAACATTTCGCGACCGAGCCTGTGCTCACATTAAAGTAAAAAATCTATTTGTAAACTTCAATTACTTACTCATTAATAATTTAGCTGATACTTCACTTACTGATAGTTCTTCAGGTTAACAGAGTCCAAATGCCGTTATAAAAGTCTGTCAGACATCCAGGTTTCCTCACAATGTTTTCCTTTGCCGTTTCAGGGAATGTTAATCATCATCATCACATCAACCGTTAGACGGCCACTGCTGGACATAGGTCTCCCCCAATGATCGCCATGAAGACCGGTCATACACCGCAATGGGAATGTTAATATTACACATAATTTCTAAAAGCCAGAGATGCGTGCCTTGGATTAAAACCCAACATCTTTGATTTAGCAATTCGTGATCATATCATTACTTACTTAAGTAATACTAGCCCTTATTACTCAAGCATTGGTTAATCATTGACAGGATAAGTAGAAGAAGAAGTAATATAAACCTATAATATTATCTATATGACTTCACTTTACACATTCGCAAACACTGTAAGAACTGATTTGACATCAAAATGCATGGTAAATGTGAAAACACAAACAATATTTTTCATATTGCGAGGTTCGCATCGCCAATGTAAACAGCACCACGACTTACAAATATAAACAACACTCAGGTCATACACTCTTTAAAGCAATGAGTTTTAACCAGAGACGAAATATAAAGATATGTAAGTATACTTGTTTATTAAGACAGTGATGGTAAGCGTCTTCCATAGTGGCTTTTTGATCTGAAGCAAGCGCAGAGATCCATTTAATTAAAAAATAGACTAAATAATTGTTTACTGATTTACACCCGTAAGTGAATATTAGACATTGATATAAAACTACATACTTTTTACTAACTCAATCGTTCAGCCCTTGACCATGAATGCTGCGTAAATGTGAAGCGTCCTGACAAAAACAATATAAACATATCGTGACGTAAATTAAATAAAAAAAATTAATAACCCCCGCCGGCGGCCATCCCGCACCAATTTCCATCAAACACCTACTCCCGACCAAAATACCTTTCAGACAAAAAAACACCACAAACACACACACAGAGAAACAGATACGGCAAACTTATAACACCCCGCCGTTTTTGCGTCGGAGTTTAAAAATCCGTTAAAAAGTAGTTTCACTTCAAAATAATACTTATCCTAACCTATAAATCGAACGCAAGACCATATTTTCAACCCAAACTAAAAAGCAAGCCCAACCGTCGTAAACGAAAAAATTATATGTACATCAACAAGCGCTTGTAGCAATAAATTTGTAATCCGAAAAGATTCAGCAAGTATATTAGTCTCAGACAGTACAAGTTATGGTAACAAGCAAATTAACTTCCAGCGCTGTTTGCGATGCAATTCAGCGCTGTTATTTCTCAAGCGATGTTTCATACTGTCTCTATGAAACCACAGAACTTTTTTGCGCTTGTTATCTTGCAATTGTATCTTCAAGAATAAGGGTTTTGTATTTCTACCTGAATGTCAGGTTCATTTCAGCGTGTGATCCTCCAATTGATTCCGAAGTCCAATAAAGTTTTGGTATTTCTATGGAATTTTCAATATCAGATTGGAATTTGGATTTGAGTCAAATATAGGTCAAAAACTTGGACAATGGATAAATGGTCCTAATTTATACAACAATGAGACGTAATAATTACAAAAACATACTTACTAAAAAACTAAATATTATTGAGATAATTATCTACAGTAAATAATATTCCCCACCTGAAGTATTTAACGTCTCTGGCTGATTATATTATTATTTATTAAGCAATATTTGTCAAAACCAATTGCTTAAAACAAGCAAATGACAGCGAGGTTTTGACAAAGATATACGAAAAGCTTTGATATAAATGTTAAAAATGTAACAATGTTGTACACATGAATATAAACAGGGTAATATTCAAATGAATATGTAAATATTAAGAACAAGCTAAAATGAGAGCTTAAAAACAGGTGACTTGCATTTAGACAGTTCAACAAAACCCAATTTACAAATAGCTATTTTATTTGCTACTGTATACTATTACCGGGTTTCTTTAAATCTTATAGTGTAAAAGGGTTATTACCATGCAGATAAAAAAAATTGAGTTATGTAGCTTTCGCAATAATTAACCGGAAATTGTTTGGTTCCTATTCGTATAAATAAAATATAGATTATTGTATCATATATAACAAAATAATACATATTTTAGATTTTTTTACTCGCTTATAAATTGTACTTTTGATATTTATTGTTAATTCTCACTTTTAATATTTCCTTCGTTTCCGTAGTTTTTATTATTAACGAGAGCCTCAAGGTCAACATCATTAAAAAATATTATTATTTTGAAGTTAAGATTAAAATGACAATTTAAAAATATTTTTTGGACTTTCATCGCTAGAACGAAATAGAAATAAAAAGTCCAGTAGCTTTTTATCAGCTTGATCAAATTAAGCCTCTTCACAAGAAAACCCTATAACGCGACCTTACTGTCTAAAATAGGTATTATGTATGTATTTTCCAATGCCCAACGTAATTAAAAGTACATATAAGTTACTCATTTTGACACTTTACATCGTCACTCATGTCATTCGTTCCGTGTATTTAGTTTAAGTTTATTTTGAATACCTAAATTACTTGTATTCAAACTAAGCCAAAGAAATCTTGTTTACTATTCTCACCCGAAGTGGTCGTTCACCTGTATTCGGTTGCCTGTGGAGTTCTGGCCAGCGACCAACTGTAAATGTACACTAGTCTTGAAACAATTTAAGTTGTGTAAGGTTTCCAGGAACGCGTGGGATGCCCGAATTCCGGTTAAAGTCACTCGGTTACCCGAGTACGGTTTAACGACTAAGTGTTACTGAGCCATTATGCCACACAGAGCCGACAAGTGATAAAAACTATTAAGACAGTGTACATAGTGAAAGTTTAGCTGTCAAAACAAATGTTTGTATGTGCACTCTGGATAATACTATCCAGAGCGTATTTACCATTTTGACCTTATGTAATAATATAGTGTTTATTTTAAAATATAAAAATCTAATTTATTTTGAATATTCTATCACAACTGTCTATTTATTCATTTAGCTCTGCAAATGGTGTTATAGATCTATAATCATTTATTAAGTATTCATTAGTAATTATCACAAATAAATAATGAACCATGGAATATTTTTAAACAAACAGATTTACGGTATAATATAAAACTACTCGTTACGCGAAACGAATCGCTTTTGGGTTAAGGTAGGCAATTTGTGTATTGCGACGAAGAAACTGTACCTAGACAGCCTCATTATTATTTAAATAATTTCAAATTAACCTCAGTCTAGGCAGAAACGAGGTTGAATTTTAAATCCCTTTGTCAACATTTCTGAGTTTAAAACTAAAATACCTGCCCTTTGTATTTTGTGCGTTTGTACAAGAAATAAATAAATAAATACCTGCTTATTTGTATCAGGACAAAACTATTAAAAAACCCACTCACTACTCACGAAATCTCAGACACTATATATACTTTAAATGTTAACACTTAGCCGATAACATTTTGAGCATAGAATTTCCGTAAAATAAGAATTCAAATTTCATCATCAACTAATTATTGTTCCACTGCTGGGCGCGACTCTCCTCTCATTTGAGAGCGATTAGGCTATAGTCCAACACGCTAGCTTACATATATTTTTTTTTGTAAATATATGTTATATAATATATGATATATAATATATGTTTCGTTGCTATGTTTTCCTTCACCGTTTGAGCATGTGATAAATACGCACATAACTTCCGAAAAGTCGTGAGGCTTGGGTTTGAACTCGAGACCTTTGACATCTCAATTCACTGGTTACACCACTAGGTTACCACAGCTAAATGAATTAAAATTAATGTTTCATAATCAAATATTAACATATAATTGATGTAATAGGTCTGGAAGTTTTACTAAGTAAACCATCGTTTAACCTTTCACTGTTATCGTGAATTAAGCTAAACAAATATCTTGGGCTTTAGATATTATCATATAAATACCTTTTCAAAGAGATAAAACGAGTCAAGTAAAAGGGCTCTTCCCAATCAAAATGTTATTGCGAGATGAAATGATATTGAGGTGTATTGAATATGAAATAATCAATAAATATTATATTATAATTTGAATCTGAAATCTCATCAATCCATTGACTTACCGAATACTGGACAGATTTTCCTGTTCTATTCTATCGAAAAAATTAATAAGGCATGTAGGTACGCTCCAGATGCGCAATATTTGCCTTTACCGTTTGGGCATGTGACAAATCCAGACGTAACTTGGCGAAGTCATTAATCAGTCGTGTCTTCGAATTTAACTCGAGACCTTTGACGTTACAGTCCACTGGTCACACCACCTAGCCATCACAGCTTTTCATTCTACTATCATCGTTAATAAAGAAGCAAATTAGTTGGCCTTCTTCTTTCATCTTTACTCTGTTCATAATATTAATTTAGCCGTCAGTTTTATTCGATTTTTTATATTTTTTTAATTTACCCCATAGTCTTCTTCTTCGTGTCGATGGAACATGAATGTCGTCAAATTTAATACCCACATTTAAGTAAATATGGCCATTAAATCTGACGAGCCCAGAATGATGCCACATTTACGGCACCTTCAGTGGCAAACCAAAGGTCTCTCGACGTGCAGGTGTTGGGGCACGAAGGGCATGAAAGTAGGTGCGACATGGTTTGGGGGCCAATACCACATCGACAGGCCATCCCTGTTTCGTCAATGTAACCCCACCTGTTCATGTCATATTTAGTTCTACCCACTTGAGTCCGGAGTCGGTTTAGTGACTTCCATGTGGGCCAGGGAAGATCGAAACCAGAAGGAAGCCTTTCTTCAGGGTGTATGGTATTAGCTGGAGGGGGGAACCTTTTTTTCCAAAGTGAACGCCGGGCTACATCTGAACAACCCGACACGGCCTCCGTAGCTTTGAGGAAGCTATGTCGGCTTTTTAGACGTTGTGTCGGCAGGTGGACACCATACATCGGGTGTCTTGTATCCCATAGTGAGAGGGGAAAATGATTGATGATACAAATTTTGTTTTTAATTAGACTGATCATTGATCACCAACTATTTATACTCATTGGGATTAATTTCATTTAATTTAGGTTTTTGTGAAGTGATACAGTATGTCATTTTTATGAGGCTCTACCGTATAAGGACATATTATGTTCATTCAACAACTTTTTGTCTATACGTAGATAAAGTGTAATAAATCTGGATGTAAAAGTTGTTCCAGCTTTTATTTTTTTTGAATCGCTGACGCGTATTAATGTAGAAAATTCTATTGTGAGTTTTAAATTGAACATTCACTATGTGTGTGAACACACGTTAGTATGTTTAAGGTCAAGTGTTCGTTAGTGCAACTCCGAAAATCTTGGGTTTAATTCCCACGTCGAGCAATGTGTTATATGATTTTTCTTTAATATTCTCAGTAGTACTCGGAGTTTGGATTCATGCCTGGTTGATGACAATAATCTCGCCGCTTATCACACTTGACCTAAAACATAACAGTGAAATTAGGGTGTAGGTACATTAGTAGACCTCTGCCTAATCCATCGGAGACGAGAGGCGTGATGGTATGTTAAGTTAAAAAAATTCAACCAAAAATAGCACAAGGTTGCGTGTTTAGTAGTTATTAAGCATAGGGCACACGAGCTAACCGGAGTATGAATCCGAACACCGGATCACGTAATACAAATAGGTTCAGTGCATGTAAACAGCGTACTAAATTTTACAAAAATAATTTACCACCATTTTAACTATAACTAGTATTTTTTTAAATGCATTTTAGCACCACATTCAACAGCAACTTCGAACAGTTTGACGGGAATCTTTTAACTTCATTTTAAAGATTAGGTAAAGGAATCTAGTGCGTAAGATTTGGCTGTACAGAGCCAAATCTGCCGTATTTTTTAAATTTACTTATGATGGATAATAAGTGGCGATGATTTATTGAATTATTAATTTATAAAGATGTTAAATCGTTTTCCCAAGATTCGATAAAGAACACCCATTCTTTATTAAAACCTCCCAGTTTTTTTAGAATTTGAAAGTCATATTATGCTGTTTTGTTTCACTGAAACGCTCACGGTCAGTGTTTAATGTACTTTAACTATATTCAATTCCAAACGTTCTGCGATAGAGCTAAGTTTAGATCTTCATTCCACTACAATAACCCCGTTACAAAGCAGCCAATACTACAATATAAAACTTGTAAAAAATATCGCGAATAATCTTTACACCGTTCATAAACTAATGACATTATAACATGATCATTTGTTGCCAGTATGCCAATAGGTCGACCAGTCCACAGCTGTTGTAAGGATCCCAACGCACAACCGGGAAAAAAATATTTACGCAAATATGTATACGTTTTGTTTCGAAGTTCCGTGGGGAAATAAATACTAAAAATGAACAACCGACATCGTATTTCATTAATTCTATGAAATCATAAGAAATTATTGTTCAAGAAATTAATATTATATATGTATATATATGTCATATTTGTGATTGTAACTTACCTTTGTTGAGAGAAAATAAACACTTTATTATTATTTATTACAGTGTCGAACCAGACCATATTTAAAAATGTAGGTAAACTAAACTAGGTAGGTTATTATTTCGCAAACGATCTGGAACATGTCAAGATACAGTATAATTTCTACGGCTAAGCCGTCTCCCGCTAATGTCATGACATTATCGATAAGGGTAATTCCTCGTAAAAGATAGAAATAAAAATATCACGTAAACAATGTAATTTTGGTTAATAAGTGAAAGAAAAACTTCTTACCTACCTCTTTTTACGAAAAATACACAAACAGAAAAATATAATGCAATTTCGCTCGTTTAAAAGAGGTTGTGAAGAAAGCTTACACACACATAATATGTATATACGTGTGTGTGTGTGTGTAAGCTTTCTTCTTATATGTATATATATATACACTGAAATATAACGTGAAGAAAAAACTGGGTTAAACAAAACATTAATTATTTAAGGCTAACGTCATATATCAATGACATAAACTGTCAAAACAATATACACTGCCCGTTCACAACTTGAAAGAAGTTGTTGACATAAAGTTTTGAGCAGTGAATTTTGTGTGAATTCAAATGTTATTTTTTTTATTAGTAACGAAGCCCAGAGAGCAAATAAGAAACATATTAGCTTTACATATTTTTTTAAGAATTTCCTAAAAATGTTGATCCTTGTGCGGCCATTATCTGGTATATATAAACGAATGCACGTATAACCTTTTTAAACCTTGAGACATGAATTAAGATAAAATCTGCCATATTCAAATAGACCTGACAAGTTTAAAAAAAGCAGCAGAACAGAAGAAAAAGGAACTATGAGTTTCTAAACCAGGTTCTTTGAGAACCTGGTTTAGAAACTCATAGTTCCTCCTTCCTTCATAGTTCTACAATAAAGTTAATCTTGTATAAAGAAACTTGTTTAATTATCCAATGTAAATTTTCCACTACGAAAGTCAAGGTTAAACAAGTTAAATATTTAAGATCTATTAATGTTGTTACTTAAATTAATGGGTGTCGTATTGTGGAAATTGTAATTGTACAAGTACTAAATGTTTCCAACTTTTGTTATGTTCCCTTTGAAGTTTTAGGAATAAGAATTAACTTTGTAATAATGTGAGACACACTAATATGCCGAATTACAATTAACCAATTTTCTGTCCCACTACTTGTAATACTAACTGACTAGTATTAGATGGCAGACTTCACATTTCGATGTAAAAATCTCACAAGTTGCACACCCGCATTACATACGATATTTTACTTCAACGTTTCAGTGAGTAATAAATTAATAGGCACATGATTTAAACATACGTATGGTGAATGAGGTTTACAAACCTTACTGAGATATATTAAGAACAACATGTGAATTCTATCAACCAGCGAGGTGTGAGAGAAAATCCATGACCTACTTACTAGGACAGAGAGTTGACGACGATGTCGATAAGTTTCCAGTGACCACCTCAGCAGGTGCTATCATCCAATATATTTGTTTTACCTCCAAACTATTAATAATCTTAATAATAATACATTTTTGTAACAAATGTATAGTTCAACGCACTCAACAAATGAAAAACAGTAACGAAAACAAAAATAGTTGAGCAAAGTTACGTTTAATGGACACAAAAAATATTGAAGCATTTTACAATGGCCGTCAAATATTACCGTTATATTTATTGAAATAGCACAAAAACCAATGAAAATAAATTGGGATTCTATAATCCAAGTTCAAAGTAAAATATTGTGACCATTCCGATATGATATTGTATCAATTTAACTGTGCCAATAAGCTAATCCGCATGTTGGTTTTGTTGTAAATATGTGTGACGATTTATAAATCATGTCAAATGTACATTTTACCCGTAAAAACATGCGTAAAAAAGTTACATAGTCGTGTTTTTGGTAATATTATTTATTGTATTAAGTTGAAGAAACTAATCAGAATAATTACAAACATAGAACAAACAGACAGCTGCAAACCACTCTTCCAAAAACATAAAATACTTACGGTCACGTGTCTATACATTCTCGAAATATGCAAATTTGTCCGAAAACACCCAGAATTTTATAACACCCGTGAAGAAATACAAACGAAATACACATTAAGACACAAAAATAGATTAAACTTACCAACCTCACAACTTAAGATACACTCGTGCAGTCCTTTGGTTATGTCCATAAAAACTTATAACAACTTACCCAAAGCCATGAAAGAGGAACTTAAATTCAACACTTTTAGTAATAAATTAAAACACTTCCTGATTACTAAGTGCTATTATACAACATCCGAATATTTTGACGATAAATCATTTAAAAAATAAAAAATTACACAACTTCCTTGCTTCCTTCCTTCCCTATGTAAACATCATTATAAAAAACCTAGCCTTATTGTAACTACCAAAGAAAATGAATGAAATCACGATGCAATATAATACCATACTACATATAATATAAGTAATAAATAATAAATAAATAAATAAATAATAAAAATATAAGTCTAGTATATAAATGAAAACTAAACATAATATAATAAATAAATACAATAAAATCTTATAAATAAATGATTATATATAAATACAATTATAAATATAACAAATAAATTCACTTATAAATGTTATAAACAAATACAAAATTTGTCATACTTAGTTAGAAATGAGTTAATAAGAATATAAACACCATAAATATAATATATTAATGCATACTTTTTTAATGGGCAATCAATTTGGAAATGATGCTAAACCCTCTTCCTCTCTCCTAATTTTAATTTTGCTGTGCCCGACAGGGTCCATAATGATCTTAGATATATATAGTAGTAATAGTCCACCTTTATAAAACATTATGGAATGCAATAAAATATTGAGTATTGAAGAGTTTATGGCTATTTCTAAGTAATTTATCTATACTAATATTATATAGGAGATGGAAGATTTGTTTTTTTGTTTGAATTGGATAGGACCGATCTATATAATTCTTCTATTTTATCTTTGATTAAAATTTTGGTTTGGTTTTCATATAAAACTTTGTAAACATGGGAGAAGAACATGCATGAGAGATGCATTAAATAAAACTAGACCTGTAAGGTTCATATTAAAGACTGTGAGCTAACTTTGCACAATTTACAGCTCATCCACTCATATTTAACTTTTCGTAAACATTGATTAAAGTTCTTACAGTGAACCATATGAGTCGGGGACTACCAAACCGTTTAATATAAACGCGGGTTTATGGCAATTCAGGTTAAACCTGGTATGACAGTCACAAATCACAATAAAAATATACTATGGAAAATTGTTATTTTGTATGCAGATTTGTATGTATGAATTTTTTTTTTCAATTCTATTTATCTTTTATGTTATGCATCGATAATGCAATTTTGTATCGCTGTTGTAAATGAAAATAAATGCTGACATATGTGTAGCGACATCTATCTCGCCACATAAGAACTACACAGCGCGACGACGCAAGTAATCCTACATCGCGCAAGTGACATTTGCACGCTAGATTGCATATATACAACCACCCAACATCAACCGTTGGGCAGTAGCCCGCCAGGCACAACACCTCGCCTGGTCGGAGGATCCTCCTTTACCAGTGGAGGGATTACCACCTCCTTCCCTCCATATATGTATATGATATCGCCTTAACGATTTAAATTATGTGTCGAATGCTATGAGATACCTAAAAAGGGAATTTCTGACTGAAAATAAACTACTTATACACATTATTCATTCCCATATTATAATTTATGTGTCACGGGTGCCAACGCATATTTTTATATCCACGTACTTTCAGACCATACAAATATTAGTAAGTGTGGGAACCGCATCCGCGACTCAACGTTGAGACTCGAATGCTAACTTACTGTGCCATTCGTAACCATAGAAAAAAACACATAACCACACATGAATGAGATAAAACGCACAGCCTGATTGCAATTCACATTTATTCTAGAACCGTGAAGTCAACAAAAACGAATAAAAAAAATTCGCCAGTTGTTACAAATATCGGTACGGCAGAAGAATTGAACCTTAAACTTGTTACATTAAGGTTTAATATCACGCCAGTTGGATTATCGAAAGTTTTCGTAATATGGATGGAAGTTAATGGCTCCATGCCAACAATAACGGATACCCGACTTGCCTGTGCGGAATTGTGCCTTTATTATATGGCAACAAATATTCTATAAAAATTTTGACATTACTCTATATAACAAAATGAGTAAGATACATAGTAGATGACAATAATCTCTTAACTTTGGTACTAGAACAATGACGTCACCAACGAAATGTTATGGCAGAAAGTGTTAAAAATCAATTTCGTTTTTTTTCTTATTATACGAAGACTAACATAAAACTCTTGCAAATTGCAAAATTTTATATAAAAAATAAAATATTTCATATTATTTAGTGTTGGAACCTCAACCAAATATGGAGGCGGGCCACCTAGATGTTCGTCTCGGGAATTGTAAAGTAGAGCTAGAACACCTTGAGGAATGCAAAGGATGAGCCTTTGCCCAGGAGTGGGACCACACATACTCATTAAAAAACATCTCGCATAGGTACCTAACGAACTTCTGCGAAGTCAATATATTAACTTGCTACATGTAAACACAAGCCCTCTTTCACGGAAGTTCCTGAGGGACTTAACTAAATGAACACGCCTTGTAAACGGATTGCCCGCCGCAGGGTGATGGCATTAGAAACACGTGCAGTGACCGATATACGGTGAAAATACAAGATTATATTACATCATTATACCGCCATCGCCGAATGTATAGGCAGAATTGTTAAATTGAGTTCATGTCTTTGAAAATTATAAATCTTATTTTAGAAGTTTGAAGTTTTAAAGAAGTTACAGTCAGTTACGCGAATGGTTGTGGACTATTCCCTGGAACATAGTAAGTGTACGAGTACAACTATGAGTACACCTACCTATTGAGCATTTTATAGAAAATAAGTTTCTCTATTAAATGCTCAATAGCAGCTATTTTTTTCAATTGTAGGTAATAAATAACTATTCCAAATATCATAGTAAGAACAAATAATTGCACACATTTGTAATTGGAACAGTGGCAGCAAGTCCACATCTGTCACTAAAGTTGTTTGTCTGTACGGGCCCTTACTTAACAACATCAGCAAGTTTCCCACAATAAAGTCACTACCAGTAAAAGAATTTCGGCTAGCCAAGAATTTTAAGCGCTTATTTTGCCAAATACTTTTAGCCGTAAAGCCGAACTATGGCTGTCACGCCGAAGAAGCCACATCACACAATATACGATCAGTCATTCCAAGTGAGTTTTATTTAGGCTCACTCACACGACTCGAAGGTCGGATCGGGAATAAAACCTTCTTACTGCTACTTTATTCAGTTACGTTCTGTAATACATTTGGTCAGGTCATATCTAGGTAAGTCGCAATCATTTGAATTTAGAACATGCGTCGAATAGAAATTTGAATTTAAAAATAATGAAAACAAAATCGGTAATAACTAAGGATGAACTCCCATTGCTCCCTCAATATTGTCTTAAAATCTCTGCTTGTATGTGAACGATGTATATACGTATATATTTTTTTCCTTATTTATTGTTCTATTGCCGGGCACGCGTAGACTTAGGCTACAGCCCACCACGCTAGGCTAGTGTGGATTAACAGACTTCACATGTCGTCATCTGGAAATAAATCGCAGATAAACTGTTTGAGCATGTGATAAATACGCCCATGAATTCCGAAAAGTTTTGTGGTGACTTGAAAAGTGGTGCGAACAATGATCTCCAGTTCGAGCCTTGGGTTCGAAGGCTATCACAGCTTCTTATTCTTTATTGTAATTAAATAATTCCAAGTTCAACATTGCTTCCAAGTCAAACAAGGTTACTTCGAAAGCAAAATATAGTGAACCTATAAGTATGTATATACGAGGTTTTCTTAAGAAGTCAACTAAAACAATTGAATGGTTGAAGCCCAAAACAAAGTTCAAGGCTAGCCTTAAGAGCACCCTATTTTCCTGTAGCTGAGAGATTAATATACTTCCAGTCACATTTAGGGTATGCTGTGAGTACAAAGGTCAACTAAGTAACTTTTTATATTGAAGTATAATATAGTAAATATACAACAAAAACCTCTGCCGTCACATCGCGTTTCGTTTTATCATGAAATCCTGAAATAAATAGAGTAATTTGTTGTTGTTTACATGTATTCCCGAAAAGTTAGACAGAAATGTACTGATGCAGATGCATTCGATGGTTTATGTTAGGTTTGATATGATGGGGGTGAGCCTATTGCCATTAACCGGGCACAATTTCAAACTAAAAACCGCAATTGATAATAATTTAATCGGGCAAGTTAACAACGCTTTTCGCGACCTAGGGACTGAACCTAACAAACCATATTAGGCAGTTCAGTGGATAAATTATTAACCTTTTTAATTCGATGATACCAGAAAATTATTCTTAAAAGCTTTTACATATAAAGCTCTCGGTGACTTTCATTTAGGTTACCGTGCATGAATGTGACCTAGGTAACAACGACTACAGTAAAATCGACTCAATTTATCGGTACTTAAATGATAAAACTCTAAATAAGTTACTCGTTACTAAGTACCAGATTTTATATTCTAATTAGTATAGCGATTTGTAACATCGACAACCATTATTGTATATATGATTGGCCAAAACATCCATAGATATGATAAAAATAATAAATTGACTCATTTGTGTAATAGTAACAAGTGAGAGCCTACATAAATGAGTCCTGGAGTCTTATACCATACAAACGTATGTTTGCTTGAGAATTTGAGCTGAGATTTGTATATATGCCCGGGCAATAGACTTGCCCCCTATTACACGTTACCTAAACATACCAGCGGACTATGGGTATATCAGTAAACGTCTGCCTTCCAAGAACACAACAGTGATATTATGTAACCTTGTACAAAAGGTACTATCTATATAACCATAAGTAATAACTATGCTAATGATCGTTAAACCGGCATGATTTACGCGCCACGAAATAATTTTGTCGTCTCATATCTCGTGCCTACATAATGGTTAGAGACGACATATGATTATAGAACGATGAGAAAATTAAGTCACGAGACGCATGTCTTTATGTTTACATTTTCAACGGATAAATATTTTTTCACATAACATAAACTTGTAACAGGTAATATTAAAAAAACTAGTGTTAAAAACAACTTCAAAAACTAAAAAGCAAAAAATAACTTCATACAGTTTTACCTTTTTTTAGTTTTCAAGGTATGAAGTCGGTGCAAAGCCAAACTCACCGCGAGTGACCTTGAGCGGGTGGTTAAAACCACCAGATCATCGGCACCGACTTCATACCTTTAAAACTAAAAAAAGGTAAAACTGTATGAAGTTATTTTTTGCTTTTTAGTTTTTGAAGTTGGTTTTACTTTTTTTTTAAAGTTAATTTATTTTTTTCTTTTTAGTATTGTAATTATTAAAATTTTCATATCAGGTCAATCTAATAGCCTGAAAGAATACAACTATCGATCCATATATACTTATAATTATGAAAGATTTTCCCTTCAACTCCTAACCGTTGAGGAGTTGTATCTTCCATCATCAAATCATTACATGAGATGGTGATTTTCAGATGCAAATACTTAAACAGCTTTGGAGAATACATTTAAATGTAATAAATGCCTATAACTGAAAGAATTTTCTTTTTAATCTTAACTGTTGAGGAGTTCTACCTTCCATCATCAGCTCATCAACATCAAATGATGGTTACCAGACGCAAATACTAGAACAATCTTAGTAAATGTATTAAAAACGTGATAATTGCCTAAAAAATTTGAGGGTTGCCCTCGATTTCCCTGGGATCCCATCATCAGATCCTGATGTGGTCACAATGGGACCATTTGTGAAGTCTACCCTATTAAACAAAAAAAGAATTTTGCAAATCGGTCCACGCGTTTTTAAGTAATTCGTGAACATACATAAAAAAAAAAAAAAGATTCCAACGAATTGAGAACCTCCTCCTTTTTGAAGTCGGTTAAAAAAGGTTTTACACTTTTTTATCGCTATATTCTAAATTGAGATATACATTTATAATTATGCATATGGTAAATCTGCGATTGAAGCTGAAGTGAGAGCCTAGTAGAGTGTCCAGGGGACTGAGAAGTCAAAGGCCACGATCTCGTTCTCAAAGAACGCACCACTGACGTTTCATTTCGAAGTCACGTATTTATCACATGCTCAAACGAAAAAGGAAAATATTGTAAGGAAACGAAAGGAAAGTAAACCTGCATGCATTACAGTCTCGATGACGTATAAATTCTGCCAACCCGTACAAGGCTACCGTGGTGGACTATAGCCTAATCCCTCTTAAATAAGAGCTAATATGTTAATGATGATTTGCGTGACTGTAAATTTTATTAATCGTCAATGCGTGTTATCCATACACAATAAGCAAAAACCCTATTAAAATTTAATTTGGTAGGCGTAAGCGACAACACCTTAAAGTTTCTTCAAGAGCAGTGTCTCGACATACATAAACTCGTCATTACCACTCTAACTGCAACAACATACAATGTAAATATTACATGGACGGGATTTCCTTGAAACTTCCGAGTTCCCCGTTGCGACACAACATCCCTAGCGCTGACGTAATACCGGTGGCCGAGACCTTGAGGGTCGGGGAAGGGCGGATTTCGCCATCGACCTCTGCATTCCCGCCCCAAGCAGATCCCCGGTACGTTGCTGACATTTAAAAACTTTTTGTTTCTTGTGTACCGGATACCCTGCGGAATATTTAATGCAAAGTTTGGATATTAAGGCCTGCGATTAGAATCGTTTCTTTGGGTGAAGATTTTGTTGTGAAGGTCAATGAGATCTGCTTATACACATACCATATTGTGCTTGTTTTACCGAAGGGTTAGATAGAGGGTCACCTGGATCACACATTCATTTGGAGTATGTTTACGCATACATATTGGCACGATATATAAATAATATACCTGATTGATATCTATATTATAACACATATATGTAATTTATTCTCGTAGGAACACTAGCGTATTGTACTAGTCAAAAGTTTACTAGTTTCAAATTAAAAAGGTGACTGTCTCATTGCACGATAATTGCATAAGAAAACGTTGATAACTAGTCCACGAATGTATAAAAATCGTATGCCCATTTTAATCTTACGAACTAACTTCCATTTGTAAGTAAATGAGGAAACAGGCATCCTGCTTCTCCACGGAAGCAATATAAGCTTTTATATGACATGTAAATATGAAGTACAGTCGACAAAAGTACATAGCAGACAATATCTCGGTTTTGACACATTGCCTAATAATTACATGTTAATAGCGTAGAGCGTAGGTCGTTAGCTACCTGTACATCTAACGTTGTTGATGACTGTACTATACATATGATTCGTAAAGGTAATTTGTGACGTAGTACACTGAAACACATACATTACTTCCCGCGGGTAGCGTAATGAACAACTAAAGACTTCAGACGACTTCAATGACACTAAGTGAAAACCTTTTACACTACAAGTAGTAAGTCTGACTATAATAGATAAAGCGTAAGTGTATAAGTGTATATACACTATATAGCTTTTTTGTAATATATATGTACTCAGCTATTTTAGAGTGGTTTACATACTCCTGAATAACGAGAATAAAACAAAGAAATACTACCAAAAGAGCAGCAAAGTATGTACGTGTGCTGGATTTCACGCATTTTTCTTTACAAACACTGATTAAAAAGATTTTCACAGGAATCGGTTATAATATGCCGACCGTAACCAACCACTTCCAGCAACCTTCGGCCGACATTTCCATATTAATCTTGCTAAAAACCAATACTGAAGAGAATATGGGCAGGATTTTTACTGCTGGTGTTTAAGTAGATGTAATAACAGATCCTTTGGCCCCGTTTTCGTTTGGCACAAATAAAACATAAGCCACTGTCTCTACGAATGGGGGATAATACAATAAATTATTACAGTCGTAGTGTTTGAGTAATCTATTTGTATATAATATGATTTATAACTTCGTCTTTACCCTATAATATTCTAGCACTAGGTACTGTGCCATAGCAATGAAAAGAAGCTGATCACATTTTAACGTTCCTATAAATATAGTGGCTTCTGCGCGTCTAATGCGGGTTTGATTTCATGCATGGAACAAATATTTGATTTACTTCATATACTAAATTCTTCTGAGTATGTGTACATAATTATATATGTAAGAATATTCGTTTCTTAAAATTGGACGAAACAGCTTACGTGGATGATACTTAAAACATATACAAATATTTATAATGACTACCCGTGCATTAATCATAGTTACACGCACGTGTGGAGTCGACACGTGCGTGTTAGTATCAGTCAAGGTCTTAGGTCGAGATTGTCGACTTTGATAAGCTTTTTACAATATAATAAATACTCTTCGCTTATTACGTAGAAAATCCAGTCTGAATGTCAGACTAGTCAAAACAAAGTAAATATTTAAGTTAAAAGACCATTCCTTAAAATTTTAAAATATCGAAAACTGGTCGGTTGTTAAAAGTTAGTTACACATTACCAAAATATGGTTCTCATACCGTAAACAACACCATTTTGAATAAACCAACATATGTACACATACCACGCTCATTTATTCGCTTATTACATCCCAATAACCGCGTTTTTTTGTTCTCGATTATTTGAATTTGACACCACTTTAATTTAAACATTTTATTACAAAACACTTGCATGAAATGTAATGTTTTATTTGTCTCAAAACAGTGACATAGATTATAAATAGTAATATATCCTGTATAATAATTCGTATATTCTTTTTTTTGATGGTGATAAGGGGGCAAATGAGCAGGTGGCTCACCTGATGGTAAGTGATAACCGTCGCCCATGGACATTTGCAAATGCGTTGCCAAACCCCTTAGAAACCGTTAAGGTTTCTTAAAATAGTGAGTTACTGAACTGACAGCAAATGGAATTCCCATGCTGTCAGAATAGACACTCCCCCAATGAGCTCTGGTAACCTTACTCACTCGCTGAAAGATAACTATTGTTGACTCATGGGGGTCTTCTGTAAAGCGGAGGTACTTCCCCAGTCGGGCAGCTCAATTTGAGCGAGAAATCTCGCTATTATTATCGTAGGAGGTAGGGCCCCCTACAATGAAAGCTAGTTACAATCACACCCATACAATTTCAATTGCACAAATACTACGTAAACACATACGGACCGATTGTATCGCTTTGTTTATTTACCTACAAAGCGATTGGCATAGTGACAATGCTAAGGGCAATGCCCGCGGTACGACAACCTATTTAGTATTACGTCATATATGTATGTATTTATTTACTTACCTGTTTGCTAACCAAGCCAACCGTAATAATTTTTACAAAATTAAAGAACTACATATAAATACGTTGAATTCTTGAATGGAGACCGCGTCTCGGCAAACGTAGTGTAGGACGGCCGCCGGCCAGGTGGAGCGACGACTTGCGCAAGGCAGCTGGCAGTGACTGGAGGAAGAGCCGAAGATCGAGCTCTGTGGCGTTCACTAGGGGAGGCCTACGTCCAGCAGTGCACGAGTATAGGCTGATGATGATGATGATGATGATATAAATACGTTGGTGGTAATTCTGTTAAATTTCTTAACTAAAAGTACATACATATATTTCTTATAAACATAATCAGAATAAACATTATAAAGGAAGCCTACTATTTTGCAATAAAAACATATTATCTAAAAAAGTATAAAATTTTTACAGTTTACTTTTTGAAAACTTGAAAATAGTTATGACTCTCTTATAATACTACATAAATTGATCTTATTGAAACATTGAGACATTTGATTTTGACTTTAATTGAAAAGGGACGAAAAGTGTTTTGAGTTCTCATATTATTTATGCCATGCAGGTTAAATACATATTAGAAACAATCAAACCCAAATGCAAACACACTTTTCACATTGTTAAGAATATAATTTTAGGCATAGGCACAATATAGACTGTATGAAGTCACGGAAATGAACAGGGAAAGCCGTTACCCAAAGAGTGACGATTAGTCACTCACTAATCTGCAAATCATTCCTACCACTCAGTAGATAATACCAAATACAAATAACTCTTATAACGTCATTTCATCATCAATTGGGTTCATTTATTGTTCGACAGCTAGGTACGGGTCTCCTTTCATTTAAGAGGATGCGCTAGCAGACTGTGGTATGGCAGTCTTCACTTGCCAACGGGTAAATCTCTCATGCATGCAAGTTTTCTTACGATATTTTCCTTCACCGTTGAGCATGTGATAAATAAGCACATAACTTCCAAAAGGTGATTGGTGCATATCTTGGATTCTAACTTGAAACCTTTTGAATTTCACAGTCCACTACTGGTCACGTTAAGCTATCATAGCTCATTTGACATTAAAACAAAATACTCTATAGAATGTGAAGCTAACTGTAACTCCGTTTTTTCGATAACATAATATTAGTTTGGTTGTATGTAATTAGCTATGTAACGTAGCAATGAGGCTAATGTTCCTTGCGTGGTAAAATATTCAATAACCATCAAATATTGGCTTTCGTGAATTGGTACAAAGAGTTGGTATTTAGTTGGTAGGTCGCATGCTATTTAGGTTAGTATACGTAAAAGGCTACGTCGTATTTATGACGGATAAAGATTTTTAAACGTCTATCTGAAAGAAAATATGATGGCTTAGTTCTGTTAGATACCAATGGAAATAGCCAGGTCGCTGATCTAAATTTAGTATCAACATTTATTTGAAAAAAAATGTACGCAAATGGCATAAACCTACGGTAAATGTCTCCTAGTGATACAATTAAATATATTTCACATATTTCTTAAATTAGCCGTTCAAAAAGATCCTAATCAAAGTCCCAAAAATAGAATTAAGTAGTTTTAGCGTAGCAGTTGCTACGGCGTAGCACGTAGCCGCTTCGTAGCCAAATAGCTACAAAACTAGCGATAACATAAATAAGGAAACTTCTTTCATTTCACTTCTTAGTCCTCGTTTGGATGATTTTTGCCCGTGAGGGAACCACTACAACTACAACTATATGTAGATGCGGTCGGAATAGCTACAAAATGTTTGCGGTAGTAAATATGTTTTATTATAGGTATAGTTAGTATCTATGGAATTGACCATAAGATTTGAAGGTAACCTGAGCTGTGATAGCCTAGCGGTGTGACCAGTGGATTGAGATGTCAGAGGTCTCGATGGCATGTGACGTCTACCAACCCGCAGTAGGCTAGCGTGGTAGACTATAGCCTAATCCCTCTCAATTGAGAGGAGACATGTGCCCAGCAGTGGGACATTAATGGGTTGATGATGAATTAATACAGTATTTTCGACGTAGATGTCCTGGATAGAGCAACATGGCCGCAAACAATAACGGAGGTTGACCGCCACCAAGTGAGATTAATATACGGGAAGAATAGGACTTAACGATAATAAATATGTTTCAGAGTAATTCAAAGTTCGAATAAAATATTTACATATTTTTGTGACATACTGTTTAATTGGAAGTTCTCAGGAAGATTAGATACAGATTTTTATTTTTGTTAAGAGTCAATAGTGAAGCAAAAGTTCCCAAATTCCTAACCTTTATCAATCGCTCTTAATGAAGATTTAGTTTTTTGTATTTGATAATAAATAAATATTCCTGGACATTATGGCACACAGCGCCATCTAGTTCCGTGCTAAGCAACGAGGCTTGTGTTACGGATACTAGCTGGTTGATATACTACATATACTGGCGTCATCAGCACAGAGACCTGAGAATTAATGTGATGATGGAACAGCTTGTGAGAGACCTAGTTTGTGTTGCTTGGTGTAAGTTACAAGCGATATAGAGTTAGATGGATAGTTCGCAAATAAATACAACGACGATGTAGCGTATACATGATAACTATTTTTATGAATTTTGAATTTTAAACTCATATTCGATAGCAAAAAAAAATTTACATGAATATTATGCAATGATCACAGAATATATTTTTATTAAATGGATATACTAATAAATACAGATCTTATTTGCATAAGCAGAACCGATTGTCGTGGATATCCTTGGGCAAGGCTTATGCCCAGCAGTAAACGTTATTTAGCTGAAATTATAATATAGAAACACCAACACTGGGAACTATCATTATGCATTATTACTAACCAAATAAGCATAATATTTACTAAACGGCTACTAGCAGACACACGGTACCTACCATTTCCTACTACTCGTGCCGAAGGTCGGGCCACTACACGCGCGGTTTGAGCACTTGCGTGTACTTTATGTGCATAATATGCGACTGGCACTCATTTACGCGTCCTCGAATCAGGGACAATATGTAAATAAGTGCATTTTAATTACGACGTAAATGTAATGGAACACTACAGCTGAAAAACAAAGTTACAAACGCGTGGTTGTTTTAGTGGTGCTATTTTTCTATTATAACAAAGCGCCATCTAGTTTCCAACTAAGTAACGAGCTGTGTTACATATACTACATTATTGATACACTAGTTTACACTACATTAATGCTTTCTTGTGCATCCGTGACTCAGGTACAGTGTCAATATATCTCACAATCATTTTTCCATATCGAGAACCCAATTCAAGAGCCTTATCATTGATGGTAGGAAATTTTCCATTTTACTATTATAAGCATCGCTGTTTAGCTGGAATTGTGTAAGTAATGCAGATTATGAATGCTAAAACTTCGTTGACGAGTTTATCCTGAGGCTATCAGCACAGCCCATAATCGAGTTAGGGAAGTCTAATAGCAAACACAATTTGAGTAAATGACAAATATTTAGCCGTATCTGGTTAAACTCGAAGCTGACCCCTAAATAGTTGGTAAAAGGTTCCAGCGATAGGGATCAATGGATTGGGTTTTGATTTGCATATCTCATGCAATATCATGTATTTTATCAGAAATTTGTATTCAACAAAGTCAGCACTTACATCTAAGGGAATTTATAATGGATTACTCTACTTAACTCCTAGGTCTGAGAATCAACCCTCGCTCTTGACTCGTTAATACGGCAATATTAAACAAGTCCTCTGAAATAAATTAAGTTTATTTATTTATTAAGTATTAGTGCATATAAAAGTTTTTTTTACAAAATCTTTTAAATGCGCTACAAGCTCAATAAAATATCTCGCAACATTTTCAATTAAATTATAAATGCAAGGAGACCACAAAAATAACAAAATGAAAGCAGGTGCAGAGTTAAATTGAATGGGCGCCATCATATAAAATTACCTCATTAATATTTTGAGAGCGGGCAATGGATTTGGATGTGTTTTTTTAAAGCGGTAGGTTTTTTGTAATAATACTGGGAACCTTACGATACGGTGGCCCATAGGTGTAAAAACCTGCTTTTTAAACATCAGCTTCATGTCATAAATTAACCTATCATTATATTCTGCGTATTAATTTGCCGAAGAAATAAGTAGCTGTGACCATTTATATAATTATCGTAGGTATGTAGCAAAAGGAATGAGTTCAGTGGTAATATAATATTACAGAACCAGTTGGAGACATAGCTATGAAGAGAAGATTTATTTATTAAGGCCAGCTGCCGATATCGTGCCATCTCTTTTTCGCAAATATATTATCGTATTGTACGAAAATGATAGCATGAACTTTGTTGCTTCATGAATAAAATCTTTACTGGCGCCGATTATATTAGATAGTAATATCGTTAGGCCTTCAGTGTGCATGTCTGTTTAATCATCAATATATCTTAGCAAGGCCAACACAAGGATTTATAGGTTTGCTATATTGTATTATACTTAAAATTTAATTTGTATAACATGATAGGTAGGAAAATCGTGGTGAAATACATATAACCATCTACTACCACGCAATATTTGCTATTATATATTAATTTGTGGGCCACGTGTACTAAGGGTTAGAGCCTGATTTTGTATTAAAAGGTGTAAAAACACAGTAATAAAACTATATTTTAAAGATTTTATCCTAGTAAGTTGATAGTTAAATCACAACTTCCAGGATCTTTTGCAGTAAGCATATTCCAAATAAATCATTGGATTAAAATAATGTTTAATGTTATACCGCAAAATATTTATATCCAAAAAGACTATTTAAAAAGATTATTTTGTATATTAGCGTGTCATAAATGAATAAAAAACTGCTTGATTTAGGAATCGAACCTAACACATGCATCTGGACTTGCAGACCAATGAATCCATTTTATTTTATTTATTAGTGTCGAAAAAATCAAAACCTAACCTAATAAACTTAAGCAGAATTGTAATCAGAATCTATCTGGAAATAAAAAGCAACGATAAAATAAAATAAAAAAAGAGTTGCCGGTAATACGGGCTGCAATAGTATTTACATTTTGTCGACGAAATATAATTTTACCCTTTACAAAACGTGGCACGTGCAGCCTTAAGTTGAACTTTGAGGAAAAAACGTAGCAATGTATACAATTTGCGTTCCCTAACTTTTACTCCCGTCCTTTACCTGGTACGTAATATTGTTGGGGGTATTCGGTGGCGGCATCCGTCCCGTTGCCTCAATCCGATTTGTATTTGTTAATCTGATAATAGGGTTAACACGCAGTTAATCAATACTAAGGAGATTTCACGGGATGAAGATTAAATTAATATATTTTCTCTGCAGTATTTTTTCTTCTTTTCTTTTTCTCGAATATTTGTATGAATGTAATTGCTTTTTTTACTAAATGTCACAACTTTCATGTGCCAGGTCTCAGTCAGGCGTGAGACTTTATTAACCGACTTCCAAAAGGAGGAGGTTATCAATTCGACTGTATTTTTTTTTATGTTTGTTACCTCATAACTGTGGATTGGGTGAACCTATTTTGAAAATTCTTTTTTGATATGAAAGCTGAAGCTTTCCGTGTGGTCCCATAAAAATTTTTTTAGGATCTGATGAGGGGATCCTTGGGTAATCGAGAGAAACCCTCAAATTTTCTACGTAGATGACGCGTTTATTGTTCAACTTCTTACCTCATAACTGTGGATTCTTTGAACCGATTTTGAAAATTATTTTTTTATATGAAAGCTGAAGCTTTCAGAGAGGTCCCATAAAAAAATTTTTAGGATCTGATGGGAAATCGAGAGAAACCCCCAAATTTCCTACGTAGATGACGCGTTTATTGTTCAACCTCTTACATACTATCACGCCTGTTGTCCCCGAAAGGTTAGGCAGAGGTGTACTAATGTACACCCTCGTTTCACCGGTATGTTTTAGGTCCCATGTAATAGGTGGCGAGCCTATTGCCATTAACCGGGCACGAATCCAAACTCCGAGCCGCTACTGAGAATTTCACAGAAAAACCCAATAACACTTTGCTCGACCTGGGAATCGAACCCAGGACCTTTTGCTCGGCAGTCGCACTGTATGGCCACTAGACCAACGAGACATATAATACAACGAACCTATTACAGACACTAAAAAGTAAAAACTAAAATAAAAAACTGCGTTAAAAAAAACCGACTTCAAAACTGAAAAGTTAAAAATAACTTAATACAGTTTTAACTTCTTTTTACTTTTAAAGGTATGAAGTCGGTGCCAGTGCCTGGTTGTACACTGCGCGATGGGTGTACATACCTTTACATTTGGCTTGGCTTTTTTAACGCAGTTTTTTATTTTGTAAGAAAAAACAAAAAGTTCCACAATATAGTGACCTTACCTTAGCACATAAATAATATATTATTCGGTAAATTGAGTGCAGTGGGTATTACATGAAATTTAAGAATTTTATTTATCGCTATAGAGCGATGAATAAACTTCTTAAATTTCATTTTGTAATTATAGTACTGTATATTTCTCATACCGCAATAAATCAATAAATTTTAAAATTGAGAGACGGACGATATACTAAGATAAGTTTCAGTATCAAATATTTATAATAATGTAGGAAAATGTTGTTAATTTCATTATAATATAAATCCAATAATACAACTCCGTTTATAATTATTTCATCACAAGTCAAGCACTTTGTGAATTGTCGGTTAAATTATCTCCCTGAACGAATAACACAAGATTTCAATTTCAATATTCAAATGAATCTATATGGGTCCGACGGAAGATCTCCCATTTTATGTATTATTATAGTTAATTGGATGAAATCTTTGTCAGATATTTATTTTGAGTGCTATCCAATTATTTTCTGATTACAATACAATATTTAGGTAAGTACAAGAATAAAAAAAAAATATTCGCTGTTTAAGTTTCCCGTAATTTTATTTGAGTTACCTAATTAATTTATTATATCATTATATTCAAACTATTTTTTATGCTTAAGTATAAATGTTTTTAATTCCACTAATATTATAAACGAAAGTTTGTGTGGATGTTTGTTACTCTTTCATGCAAAAACCGCCTAATAGATTTGGAATAAAATGCAATTTGGCATACAGATTGTTTATTACTTTAACTAATACATAGGCTACTTTGTATCTATAAGATATAACATGAGAGCAAAGCTGCGGTTGGAAGCTAGCCTTTTATATTTCGTTCTTGAATAAAAATTTTACCGCTTGACTGATTGTAGGTATTCTTACAGACAATCGAATTTATCAGTTATAATTGTGGGAAATACATCATAATTGTATTGCTGATTAATGATAATTTAGCAACTTGTTGCGTCTACGCTAACACGTGTAAAAATTAATTCCTAGCCGTACTCTAAACGGTAGACATGTGATCATGATAGATTACATTTGGTTGATTCTGCTTCATAAAAACATTTTTGCGCAACTTTTAACTTCGACATGTAACACAATACTGTTCTTTAATGCCTTTTATTTAACTACACTAAATAGACTTATTGTTTATTGAATGTTTACATCTACGCGAATATTCAAAATTGAAATAAAACTAAATTCTATGGATATCATGGCACAATATCTAATGATATTATTGTTTATCCTTCCGTTTCGTGTATTTCGTCTATGATTACTATACTACGATATCATATTTTATGATATGATATGATTTCATTCATATATGTATAATGAATGAAATATAGTATTTTCGTTTTTTTTACCATTTTGCCATTAAATTTAAAATACCATACCGGGTATGGTATATCACATGTTTATGTTATGTTTATGTGCTTAATACAAAATAATCCAATAATGTTTAACTGTGATTTGCATTAGAATCAGGATTTAATAATATTAGTGGTGGCGGTGCTTCTATACATCCAAAATATATCGAAAAAAAACTGTCCATTGATTGTTTCTAAAATGACTACATTGCATGTATTTGACATGATGTTAATTTTAAACTTTTACCCAAACGAAGTCGCGAGCACATCAGTTAGTCTAAAACAAAACATTTCAATGTTCACCTAAATACCGGTCCTTCTATTAGTTTTTTAGTTATTATTATTATTATTAATTTAAGAGCTCAGCTCTTGTCGGTGGAGCAATCACCACTGTTGTCTATCTCCTGCTTTCTGTTTAGTTTTTTAGTGAATGCTTGAGAAATAGATGTGCTTCAAAAGTAAGTTACGTTGCACCGGGTGGCCGTGATAGACATTTTATTATAAACGCCTGCAATTTCAAATAGATAAGGTTGAGTGATTTTAAATAAGCTATAAAATACGTATCAGTGGTTTTTGGATCGTCTTATAATGTAAAGATACACTAGCGAGAAAGGTCATTTTTTTAAATGACTTTTTATGAAGGTTATTTTTTTATGTTTACACTCTATCTTTAGTTGCATTTCATTCAATCTATTTCGGGTGTGAACAATTTATCAACGTCCCATTTACTGTACCACTTGGCATTTGGGCATGGGTCTTCATTTGTTCGAGACAGCATAGACTATAGTCCACCCCGCTAGCCTAGTGCGGGTTGGGAGACTTCACATGCTATCGTCATAATATCTAAAACCTAAAGGTTTTCTCTTCACAGTTTGAGCGTGGGATAAATACATACTTTATTTCGAAAACTCAGTGATGCGTGATTTAAGCTTGAACGTGACACTTTCGACTTCATATTCCAATGATCACACCACTAGGCTTTCTTATATTACATTTGAATAGAATTAAGTGTTTGTCGTATTCAATAGTCCGGTAAGTTGGGCTCATATATTTTTTTGTTATACTGGTTCAGTACTTTAAAAACAGGTCGCGTAAACCATCGTAATAACTACGTGAATCCAAATATTTCTATGATAAAAAAAGGTTTTATTCACAATTTATATAATTTACTACTAGGTACTATTTTATGAGTAATAATATCCGTAGGCTTCATATAAAGACGCTGTGCAATAAAAAGTAACCTAGATATTATACCTAAATCAAGTAATTCTCACTCGGCTATAACTAGGGTTGTAAGTGAAATAGCAGCACGACTGCTAATATTGATAACCCTTCATATCAGGCGTTCTAGCTCGCTTAATAGTCAGGACGTGACGATTCAAAGGCCGCGCGCTAAAAGGAGCTAATGTTTTTTACCAACATCCATACATATAGTAGATCTGTAGACATGGCGTTTCAGTACATCGCATATTACTGAACTAAATAATTATATAGAAAGTGTGCTAAAGGATTAATAACAGAATTTTGTCAGAAAAAGTACACCGACTTTTTAAGTAATGCGTGCACAATCAAAAACTATAATAGCACTATAGTTGGTAAAGTTTTATTGGAAAATGAAATTGTAACTTTATATATTTAAATTCCTTAGATATGCAATAATTAAAACCTAGTTTACAAGATACGTGATACCGGCCTTTTGGTTATAAAACATATAACGGATACCTACTGTTTTTTTTACAGTATAGCGTATACAATCCTTACAAATATCATATATGCGAGAGTGTGTCTATCTGTCTGTTACCTCTTCACGCTATAACCGCTGAACCGATTTACATGAAATTTGGTTATAGAGGTAGTTTGAGTCCCAGGGAAAGACATAGGATAGTTTTCATCCCGGAAATCATCCCAAAATTACTAATTATACGCAGACGAAGTCGCGGGCAAAAGCTAATATAAAATAAAAATACTTTTTACAGATTTTGTCCAGAAGTTTCGATCTGTGTGTTACTTACTGGACAATCTCCTCCTTACCATGGACGCTAAAGAATCCAAAACGTCGGGATTTTATAATATTAGCATACTGAGTTAAAATAGGTAAAAATATTGTTTTATTTAAATAAATTTTCGATCAAACGACGATAAACGACGTTTTGACCTCTTTTCTGTATATTTCTATATGAAGTATGTAATTATGTATACCTACCTACCTATTAAAATAATTCATTCGTTCAAATGATATTTACTAGTATTATAGTTGTCAGTCCACAGACGATATGTAGTTTTATATTTGCTCCTAGAATCACGTAGTGCATAACGTATTAAATAGTAGAAAACATATTTTACATACATACATACACTCACGCCTTTTTCCGATGGGAGTAGGCAGAAACTACAGAATGCCACGCGCTACGATCCCTGCATATTTTATTTCGATTACTACAATACTCATAATGCCGAGTGGCATCTCTTACGGTAAAGAAGAGTTGGAGAGAGATTTAGTGAATATTTCTTCCTGATTAATCATCCTTATTATTCATCTGAATAAAAGAGATAACATGACTTCACAGTAAAGTTCTCCTCTTCTCAACACAAACAAACGCTGTCTGTATAATTATGTTGTATAATAAATGATCTAAAATGTTGTTTTTAAATAAATATAATCTAATTTTATATGAGACTAACTAGATTGAAAATTAAATGTCACAGACACATAACACCCACGTTCGATTTTTAATGTAAATGAATATATTTCTGCGTAGCGCCCACATACATACTTTGAAAACATATACATAATAAAAAATAAACGACCAGATTGCAACACCCACGACTGAGTTGTATCTTATTTACGAATACGTAAATACTAATGATGGATAAGTGGAGAGAAAAGTCGCATACTAAGTATAATGGTCTGTGTTCAATTTCGGAAATATCTCTACAAATATCTGTCAATTTATAAAAAAAATATCATTGATCATATTTTATGAAGTAGGTTTAAAATAAATAATTTCTAAATGATTTCTTATCGTTTCAATTATTTAACATTTTAATTGTAAATTTAGGTACTTGGTTCTTACACCTATTCAAAACGACAAATGTCGACAATTTAACTAGGGCAGTGGAATTAACAGCCTCATTAGTCAAGTGGTTGCAAGCGCAACTGCCGAGTGTGTCGTCCCGAGTTTGATCCCTAGGTAGAGCAAATTATTAACCGTACAAATGCATCTCTCTTTAATCTTTCTGGGATGCAAGCACGACGATATTATATGTATGTACTTATAACTAGTTAAATTAGCTAAATATTAAATTAATATTATTAAAGCAATCAATAGTACAAATTACTTACAATAACTTCCTTCTATATAACCAAGCTGACCTTTAAAAGCAAAATCGAATCAATTCGTTTGGCTGAAACATAGCATGAATCAGTGAAACAATTATGTCGAAACACATGTTCTCTGAAAGGTTTTTAGATTAAATCTACCCACCCATTGCAACTCCTGAACAATATCATTGTTCTTTATTGAAAACCGTTAATACTGAAAGTGTCTGTGTTCCTGTAATACGATACGTTTCATTTATATTTGCGGAGAAATATAAGTTACTCTGGGTCCGGAAAGCTTGAACTGTCATAATTAGAAATGCCATGTAGTATCGTTTGTTTGGATAATTTTGATACATCGGCATCAACACATACGCTGTCTCACTCTTTGTTACTGGTCTCCTCTGACATTTTGGGTGAGATTATGTTATGAATGCATAGTTACAAACTTTCGTACCTATATCTGATTGCTCCACGGACAAGAGCTGAGCTCTTAAATAATAATGATGATGCATATGTATAATATTATATTTTAATTTTTTTAGTTCACATAATTTTAAGTACGCGCCTGACAAAGAACATCGATCATAAAATATATTCGATGCTCGGACATAATTATTTAATTTACACTTTTAAAATATTATAAGGTTATTGAGTGTAACAGAAATATACATTTTTTTATCAATTTTAAGGCATTTTCTCCCTTGCACAACAACTCTGTAGAACCCTGCCGTCGCCGGCGGTCTTTTTAAACCGTTCCGACTTGTGAACCTTCAAGAAAAGAGCATATTCTTTCCTGAAAGGACGACAACTCATTTGCAAAGACTCTGCAAAGCCTCCGATATTGCAGATATTCATAGATGGTGGTGATCATGCCCGTTTGCCCTGTTATTTTAATAAAAAAGCAATAGACACCTCCTATCGACTACAAATGATTTTACAGATATAGTGAAAATTGCGTAATGGGAGTATGAATACACACAAAGAATCAACCAACATCTGTTTAGCTATCCCACATATTATTCCATCCACATCTCGATTGAATTTATGACAATTGAAAGACGACCTATTGTTACCCAAAGCTCTCGTCCCACCTAGCTGCATGCATTCCTAGTTTAAGAGGTTGTGTTAAATCGAGTGCCACTCATCGTGAATGCTTAGAGCCCGATGTATCTGCGTCGGCTCTATTCATTGCGAGCTCAATGCGACAGGTAGCAATGTCTATTATCTGTACAGAGCACTCCGAGCGTTGAATTGCGTTGTCGCATGCGGGTATACTCAATGCGATTCGTAATTTGAAATCGGGTAAGAATACAATAGGAATATGCGCGGGATTCAAACATGAAGTATTTTTATTTGTACACTTTGCTTTTATGTATTTGTTCGTATAAATATACCATTGTTGTCTTACTTAATAGCTTATTAATACAGCAAAGAGCTGTTCAAAGGCTATTCAAATCCGAGGATTTAGAATAGCAGAAAGACGTGAAAATGGTCTCCTGTTTTCATCTCTAATCTAATTAGTAAGCAAAAATCGTAACATGATTGATAAAAGATGAGGAGTTGACTAGTAAACCATGAAATGCAGTCTCATAGGTCGAATTAGAGTCTTGATTGTTTTAGTTTCCAAAATGATGCAAATGATTGGCTTTTGCTCCGTACCTGATGGGACTGTATATATGTAGATTGTTCATCATACTAATATGTGGGAAATTGTTCTCTCCCTAAGCACCTATGACGCCAGAGAAAACTGACCTCAAATGTCAGAACTGGACCAAATTGAAATGGGACCACACGGGAAACACCTACTTTCAATTAAAATCAGTTCACATCCTCCTCCTTTTTTGAAGGCGGTTAAAAATCAAAATATTGTTATTATTGTGTATAGGACTATTTTCAGAGGGATTTAAGTTCCCTATATATAGGGAACTTAAATCCCTCTGTTCCTTATAAGATCCCTCGGTTTCTTATAAGAAACCTTACCTACTAAATATATAAAAAAATGTACACTGTATGTAAAGTGTAGACGACACTAAAATACGTTATACCACACACAAATACATTTACATAAAATGTTACAAACGAACGACAAGTAATATTGTTCGTATGTTTACGGTCATAAATACGGCTGCACTATGCTGTGTTAAACCATTAAATTTTATGACTGTTACGTGGGTATAAAATTAATATTCTATGCCGCCACACTGTTACCGAAGCTAAACTAACACCCATAACTAGTGAGGGATTAAAACTAGTCGAAAATGCAACTAAACTGAGGTCTCACAGTAGCTAGAAACAGATGCGAATTGATTACTAAACCTATCTTCATCATCAACCTAATTATGGTCCCATTTTTTATTTCTAACGTATTTTAAGAAACCTGAACGGTTTCTAAGGGGTTTGGGAACGCATTTGCAAGCTTCTGATGTTGCAAATGTCTATGAGCGGCGGTCATCACTTACCATCAGGTGAGCCTCCTGCTCGTTTGCACCCTTATCACCATAAAAAAAATTGTTGTCCTCTCATTTTTTAAGAAGATTAGGTAACAGATTGATTAGCAGACTGCACATGTCATAGAGGATATCTATTTTCCTTCACCGTTTGAGCATGTGACAAAAACGCACGTTTTGAAAGGTTGGGATCGAACTTAGGGCTAAGGGTGCTAGGTGGGACTTCACCGTCCACTATCAATTATTAATTATGTTACTATGCCATGAATGGCAATATATCACTGTTAGGGGAAATCCTAAAAGGACATTCATCGAACTTAGTAGACTACCTATAGACGTACTCGAAACAGTTTACCGAAGTACAGCCGATAACCCGCCTGCTTCCTCGTGAGGAATAAAGTAAAAAAAATACTGTAATTACTTAGCTTCCATTTTTCTTCATTTTTCTCATTGGCCAATGTTATGTCTAATCAAAATGCTTCTATGCAAGTTTTGCAATCCAATGTAAATACACTATCACCCATTTTACATTGTATTAGTAACTCCTTTGAAAGATTAGAAGTTCAAAATATTATTGTATATAATAATAATAATTGTATATAATAATAATATATAATAATAATTGTAATCTTACAATCGACAAAATTGAATCATGACCCACTTTGACGATAAAAATCGTTTGCAACCGGCAAGATTTCCATCCTTTACAGGGCATGCCACCGTTAGGACGTTTTAAATATTAAACAAGACATGTCATAAGTATGTAGGTCCATGCAAATTTAATCTTTGTCATCACTTTGTTTTGCTCCAGATTAGATCATGTATGTACAATGTCAACCGCAAACAGTCAGAGCAGAGCAGTTTCATTAAATGGCGTCAGAGCCAGACGTACTTACAGCCTTCTTTAAAGTTATTTTACTTACAGATGTACTAGTAAATACCACTGTCTTTCGGCAATCAGAAACTGCGGAATAAACAATATTAATTTATTACAGCTGACCATGTGTTTCTTAAATAAACATTGAAACTTTGTTACACACAAGATGAGGGTAGATTTGAAATAAAAGTGATTTATTTTATTATTAATACCCTCATCTTATTAACCTCAAGTTCGAACAAAGTAATTGTTAATCTTTGAACTTTATTACGAACATTTGTTCTAAAAACATTCTATTCTATTAGTAGTAATTTGAATATCTTTATTGAAAATGCAAGTTAATAATATATTTAGTACTGATGTTTATGATAAATAAATAAATATATCCTGACATTATAATACAGCGCCATCTAGTTTCGAGCTAAGGAGCGAGGCTTATGTTACGAGATAGTTGATATATTACATATATTATGTGGATACCTACGTGTTTTTTTTGTAAATACATACATATTATACACATACTAGCTGACCCAGCGAACATTATTTTGCCACATTATAGGGGTTGGTGGTAGAAGAGTGAAAATTTGGGGCTATAAGTATTTTTTAATGCCAAATGATAAAAAAATACAAAAAAAATGTTTTGTCGAAAAAGAAAAAAGTCTGGTGTGGGCATTTTAAACATTCTTATATTCGGCATATCTGCTGTATATCGAATGGAAAAATATGATGATAGTCCTGCAACTATGCTACCAAAGTGTCATACCAACATGCCGCCTGTCATCCTTGGATAGTGATGCTTCATACTAGTTATATATAACTAACTTTCTCGTGTGAACTCACGTATAAAAGTAAGATATGAGATATATAACAAACCTTAGAATTTAGTTCATAATGTTACTAACGAATGTTCGTGAAGATGAATGCTATTATACAGCACTTTGCGACAACTTACTAGGGTAGAGGTAAAAACCACAACACAATCGTGATAATTATCATTGGTTCGAGTCCTATGTCAAACTAAATGGTATTAGGCAGGCTTTAAAATACAGTGGTAGAAACCGCGATACACATACCGACGTCGATCTGTATCATTACCCCTCTGCTTATCCCACGCGAGATACAGGCTTGATGTTATGCATGAAGGCATAACCGAAACAATAAATTGTATCCATTGCTCTTTAAATATTAAGCAACTTAACCCATTTACCAACAATGTGTACAATCAGTGTTGATGTGCGAATCCACTGACCTACTTGGCTTTTCAATGAAACGTACCAACACAAAGTAGTAAAGAAAGCTTTTGAAAGCGAAGAGAAGCTATGAGTCAACGGCTCTTACTTAGCGCGAACAACAAAGAATCTTGCTGTACATTTCATATTTTTCACTTTCACGAATTCTTTTTACAATAATGACTATTGTTTTGATTAGTCAAGTGGTAGTCAGTGCACTTTTTCAATTTCCCGAATAAACAGTAGTACAAAATCCTCAGTGGGATTTTCGAACCATGTTTCAACAAAATGATTGGTTTTTATGTAACAGATTTTTATGTATTATTTATATAATAACGTTTAAAATGCAAGGTTAAATAACTGTATTTTTTAACATGACTTATATGAAAGACTAATACCATTATTAATACCATTTATTGAATAGAAAGCTATCTACCAGCTGTACGATGGCCGTCTTACGATATTCTAAAGGAAATAATACGCAGTCTAGGATTTAAAGTATCAACAAATTGGTGTTCATCATGTTAACTATATTAAACTTGGTGGTTCATCCCGTTTAAGTACCTCATTATAGCCGTTTATTGGGTTAGCCCGCACACTGTAGGGGCTTGATACGAAGGCAATAGGTAGTGGAAAATGTTGGATATTATCCCTATTTAAAACGATAGCTCCGAAATACGCTACATTTAAAGGGAAGGTTTAGTTACTCAAAACATTATTTACTTATGGCTATACTGTGGCATGTTTTTGTATGTGAAATGATAATATCAAATTCAGTATTTGAGTTACTGTTTAGGTCTATATTCATTCAAATATTTCTCAAAACCGGACTTATAAAATAAAGTAGGTGTTGTTTATTATTTAATTATATTTATTTTAGTTATATTTAAATTTGTTTAACATTAAAATTGTATGTGATGAGTCTGATGTCACGAAATCACAAAAACCTTTGAATCGTTTAGGCACATCGCACGCTTCTCCGCTCGTATCTTTAGACCCGATATAAAATCTGACAACAATCCTGACGTACTGCGGATGGGTAAACTACATGCCATTGAGAGAATACATAAGTCATGCAGGGGAACCTGCATGACTTATGTATTCTCACAATGTTTCCTTCGCCGCTTGCGAGCTAATAGTAAACTATTCATAGTCTATCACAACAAATCACCTAACTTGCTGAATTTTGTAGACTTTTACCCAGCTTTGTATCTTGTATCTTTCTACCTCGCTTTTACTCAACGTGCATAAAGTAGGTATTTTATTCTTAGCCGTGACACTGGTCAGATATTTAAAGAGAACTCTATTTAAGCATAGATAAAGTTTTATTTAGTAAAAAAGCGTGGGTGTTATAAAAAATAACGAGAACCAGAAACTGTCTAAACGATTTAATATGTAAGACTTTAGATTAAGGAGTTCACCCGCATAAAGTTCCACAGCGTAGGCAGAACTCGATACCGTGACATTATGATAGGAGTCCTCTTTTTGATGTGAAACATCTATAGCCGCACGTAAAACCGATTTCTGGCGTGGCGAAAGCGTCGCCACGAAATTTAAATTTGATTTTAGTTCTATTTTCAAGTTTACCTTTTTTTTTGAATTGTGAATTGTATTAAACCTCTTTGAGTTTGTGTTAATATGTTTCTTTTAACACATATTTATTTAGAGTAAATAATAATAAAAAAGAACGCCAAAAACTATACAGGGAAAACACCTGTGTTTTACTTGAAAACAAATTATTTTTCTGATAATAAAATGTCTGACCGTGATAATTTAGAGAGTGAATATCAGAATATGTTCTTTTCTGCATATTACTTTTACAAAATAATGTCGATGTGTCACATCTGCCAGGCGTCCCGTGATTATATACATTTTTCCGCACGTGTATTAGGTACATAATAATATGTCACTGTACTCCTCGTAGATGGTTGGTGTATCTTCCCTGGATTGTTAAGATTCATAATTAGAACCGGTAGATGGCGGTGTTACAGATATCTTGGAAATAATATTAATAGTACAAAGGCTGCCTGTCGTGTGTGCTGTATTCTATCTGTGTATTATTTTGTAATTAGATAATTTTTCGCGTCAGATTATCATAATTAGATAATCATATGCACTCAAGATTTTGGTGAGAGTTTGGCGTTCAATTCAATTCATATAAAAGAATTTCTTAAAAAAACATTATTTCACTATGCAAAAATAAGAATAAAATTAAATAAGCAACTGGGAGGACAAACTAAGAACCACTCTTTGGTCTAGGTTTTATAAACGTGTCGCATATAAGCCTCCTTTCAATTCGCAAGTCAAGGAAGTCTATTTAAGGAAGTTATTAAGTCTATTTTTCATGACATTTTCAGTTACAGTTAGAGTTTATATCCTGTTTGTAATTAACATAAAAATCCCATTACATAGAATTAATACCTCGGCGCAACCCATCGGAGTTAGCAAAGTATGACAAAGCTAGTATTGTAATAAGCAATAGTAATAAATTACAAAATCAATTACTCGGTACGTCATTCCACAGGTGGGTCACATACCTGCAATGCAATGCATCCAATGTTCCCGTCTCCACAAACAGGCAATTACGCGATTACTACCGGCTTTACATACTATCTACAGTATATAATAGCACTGTTATGTATTAACTATGTCTATATATGTAATTAACTGATTTATTAATTATTAACTTTTAATACAGTATGCGCACTATACACAATATGTAATAAACAGACATTGTTTTATAAAAAATTGTTAAAATTAAAACGACTTTAACTACGGAATTTATCGCGGTATATTGATATTATTTTAATCTGACGTTTCAGATCCTTTAAAGTATCCATGGTCACGGGCAAACTGAGGTGTTGGTTGTCTTCATATAATAATTATTAACAGCTACCATACCTTTTTATTTATTCTTGACAAATGTCGGGTAAAAATAATATCAAAGTGCCGCGATGAAATGCGTAAAAAATTGTTTTTTTTGTATCTAATATTCTTTTACAAATCAATATATTATAAATTATTTACTTTTACTATTATCAATTCTAATTAACCATTATCTTTTGAGCCTTTTCCCAACAACAAGGTCTTCTGGACTGAATATCAGCATTCTGCATGAAACGACTGCCATCCAGACTTCCAGAACGAGTGGTTGTCAGGGTTTTTTTTTAAATATTGTTGATAGGTTAAATCTTTCATCACTTAGGTTAGGTCACTCTAGATTAAAATCACCCGGTATTATTGTATCCATAGGCGAAGCTCCTTCCACATTTCAGCAGTAGGTACGCATACCTAATAAAAATGAACTCAAAGCCTAGGAACGTCAACCACGAATCGATGTGGCTTAAAGTGCGCTCCTAAAAATCATCATGTATTTATGAATGGTCACCCATTTTCTAAATTACCTCGGTAGCCGCTTATAGATCAATTGATCAGCGTTGGTGCTACTTGCTCACAAACCTTAGCAATAGTACTACATGCTTGTGTTTATAATATAATATATAGTACTATATAGTAAGTATGTACATCCCGGTTTGAAATTTTATAATAGAATGTGGAAGGCAAAAAAAGTGACTACCGTTAGAATGTTTAATTTAAAGGTTTTGCTTTTCAAGTTTCAATGCAGCTAAGTCTTCATATATTTATTTCACATAATGACACCTTAGTAGTTCCGGGCTAAGCAGCTAGGCTTGTATCACAGATAGTAGATTTTTTATTTATTTATATAATGAGTGCACCAACAGCAAATACATAAATATGAATTAGTAGATGATTGTTACATCAAATAGTTTATTTTTCATTTAAATAAAAACATCGATGACTAAAATATACATATCATTCTCAGAAAAGCCCACATCAGGAATGGTAAGCATTCCTAGGCAAAGAAAAGAAGGTAATCCATAACGTTGAAAGCTTATTTGTAACTCGTTTATTCTTTTCTTATAACTTAAATAAATACCTACCTATCGTGGTTTTGTAAAACCTTTGTAAAAAAATCAAAATCTGCTTATTTAAATGTAATAAATTAATGGCTTTTTAATACTTTACGTTACTTCTGATTCATCCAACTGCTTATCTTCTTTCTAAGCTACATATGTGATACATAAATAGTATACTTTGTACCAAGTGTTCAATTAACGTCTTAACAAAAACTGCGTCTTAATTTAGTATTGAGCCGCGGGAATCCATCCAAGTGCCTCGCTTCACACTTGTGACGACACGATTAAAAAACGGTCCATCTTGACATAGTTCTGCCAGTACACCTGGCTTTAGTCGTGGTACAATACACGAGCGATACATGTCATAATTACGAAACAGTACCACAAATATTATTTTTAATTTACAAAATAAAAACACATCGCATTTTTCGTTCCCAATAAACTCTGTAAATAATTAACTGATTTTAATGAAACTTAGCACACTGTATGTAGTTTGATCCAACCTGAGAGATAGGAGAGTGTTTATCTAAATGTAAAATCTCAATAATGTTGTATTGCAAAATAAGAGTCTGAGAGTAATTATATTCAGAAATAGATCTTCTGAAGAAAAGTAAACTGATTTGACAACGTATTATTCTATGTATAATATGTATGTATTTACAAAAAAAAAGTATATATGTAGTATCTAGTATCCGTAACACAAGCCTCGATGCTTCCCACGGAACTAGATGGCGCTGTGTAATAATGTCCGGAAATATTTATTTATAACGTTGTCTCATTATAAAGGTCTTCAAAATGCAGTTGATGTTTAATAGCAAATATTTTAGTGATCATTGAATCCGATGTGTATACAATCATGTATTTTATTTCGGTATTAATTACACACATAACCCGGGCATTTCTTACAGCTGGTTCTCTATAAATTAAAAAAGGAGCACAAGTAAAGATTAAAGCTGTCACTCCACATAAAATCAGAATTTATCAAGTTCAAAAGAACAGCTGTTAGAATACTACACGCCTGTAAAACTTGGTAAGACGCCGAAAAATCGCACGAATTTATGAGAACATTTGCAGAACTGATTGATGAAGCAGCAATGAGTTGAATATTTGAATAGGGGTCATTCTTAAGACTTATTTTTCCAGTTGCAGAAAAATATTTTTTGATGTCGTCCTTAAGAAATGCTTTGTTGGTATAATAAAAGCCAAGTAGAGGTACCCCCGCCTGTCGATATATTTTAGATCCCTTTTAATAGAGTATTTGACCACTACCCATACCACTAATACAAAGTTCTTATTAATATTCTCGGCCTGGAAAACGAGCCCAGAACCTCATACTCAGTAGCTGACCTAGCGACCATTGGACCAATAAGGTAGGTTATACAATAAATCATTTTACATTCTGTTCTCCCAACGAAGTCACGATCAAGCCGTACTTATTGAAATTTATGTATATGTTACACTCAAGGGAAATCTCACAACTACTGTCTAGAATTCAAAATAGGTTCTATCCTCATATCGATTGTACTTACGTTTAGGTATCCTATTTCTTTCTTTATAACAAAGCTGTTGCCAACAGAAATGACAAACATAAACGCGATTCGTTTCAATATCTTTTTAGGTAGGTACTTGGCAAATAAATAATGAATTAAAATATCCTTATTAATCTCTAACAGGTCTAACACAGATATAATATTTAATCAATGTCTATGGTAATATATTTGGAATAATACGGAAGTCAATAGAATCCCATTTACATATATTTATATTGCTCTAATCTTAAACACAGACCCACGTCAAAACACGATGTGCGGGAAATTATGGAAAACAAGTTAAATTTAAGATTCCACGTTATACAGAGATTGAATTTGAAAATCTGATTAGCTATGCGACTTCTTAAGGTCATTCCGTATAACTTAATTATTAAAGTTTCTTCGTTCGCACCGACTTCAAAGTTACTACGGCAAGAAGTGGCAAATTGGCATAATAACGCCTCTTCTAATGGTAACAAAAAATGTTTCTTGGCAAGAAATACTGTAGGAGGCACTTTAATTTACAAGACCATAAAATTTGTGTTTTAGAAATCATTCGATGTTAATTATTTTTATTCTATTAGCTTTATGTTACAATCAGTCTTGAACTATAGAAATCTAGATGCGAATACTTTATTACTATTTATGCAGTTTAATAACTGCATAAATAGTTCCCTGTATATCTTTATAATAATAATTTATTAGTCCATAGATAAAGCTGACCACTTCCATTAGCGTGTCAATCATTGTAGTAACGTTCATATTTAAGCTTTTTTAAGATTTATTTTTAATATATATACATCAACCTTTCACCCGTATTGTCAGCAATTTCAAGTTTTTATCCCATGGTTTGATAGTCACGTCCGTCACGTTTTGTGATACAAAAACATTATATTGACCAAAGTATCTGTTGTGAAAGTCCCATGGGAGACTTTTTTGTATAAAATATTATTCAACCGCTTTTGGGTATACTGGAAGCGAAGCTAAGGCATTCGAGAGAAGGCAAGAATGTTGATAACTACACGCACTCATTGCTTATTTTCCGGAAAAAATTTGGTCCACAACAGATAATGAGACTGGACGATACTGTATTATCCAACAATATTTTAATGCACTTCAGCAGTAAGTTCTTAACGAAAACCCTAAATAAGATGCAAAACAATACGAGAACAACATCTGCTCCTCATTATTATCTAAATAACACGGGTTTTTTCCGATATCTTTCCGTTTAATAATTCATGCGCGAACTGACAATCTTATGTGATTACAAAGGAATAAGGAAATAACATGGATTCGGTATACAGAATTTTCGTGTCTTGTGTTGCTAAGCTCGCGAAGTATTTACGACCCCGAAACCAACGACGCAGTTAATGAATGTAATATTTATTTCTACAGAAACGCTACCGCTTATAAAATACTCGGTGTACATCAGTTTAATATGTCAATATGGGCTTATGTGGGCCCGCTATGTAGGCGAAGCTCCAAGCAGTACATTCTCATAGGACGTAACACACTAGCGAATACATTCTTACATCCTACCAGCCTAACATGTTGTGTGTGTATGGGCTTATCTTAGTATCAATGGATTCTTATGAGAGCTTGTGGAAAAATCTCTTTCCATCTAGCGGCCTTTGAAGTTCTCATGTAGTTTTATGTGTCGAAGACGTTGCCATTTTATCCTGAATCACAGGACGCATAAAAGCACTAAATCCTACATACACAAACCGCTAATCTTAGGACAATCACCTGCAAGTTGTAATAGTTATATTTATTTAATATTTTTGCTTCAATTTTAGGCAGAGGCCATATTATGTCGTGATGTGTGCTCTTACTGAGCAAGCTAAACTAAATAAATAGTAACAATTCTACCTAGGTTCGTTAATATGAATGTAGGTAGAATTAACTAGTATAGTTTAAGTAGCTTTTGCTCGGACTTTGCCCACGTTGAAATTTCTATCCCTTTTCGCTCCCTTTGACGATTTTTTTTCGGAATAAAAATATCTACCTATCCTATATCCTGGAGTTAAAAACCATCTCCATAACAAATTTCATACAACAGAAGACATTAATACTTTTGCATTTACAATATTGATGTGGTAGCCTAGCAGTGTGACCAGTGGACTGAGACGTCAAAGGTCTCGAGTTCGAACCCAAGGCACGCACCACTGACTTTTCGGTAGTTATGTGCGTCTTTATCACAAACTCAATCGGTGAAGGAAAACATCGTGAGGAAACCTGCATGCTTGAGAGATTTGTCTTGATGGCATGTGCAGTCTGCCAACCCGCAGGGGGCTAGCATGGTGAACTATAGCCTAATCCCTCTCAAATGAGAAGAGACCCGTGCCCAGCAGTGGAGTGTTAATGGGTTGATGATGATTTACAATATTAGTATGAATTCGCTCATGTTTCGTCGCAGCCTAATGTAGCCTCGGCTTTAGAACATAGTGCATCTTGGCATGCTCTCGAATTGGATATTATTCACGAGGATGTGTATATAAATAGTTACGGTTACCGCTGCCCATTCCACGGGAATAATCCCTTAGTCGCCTTCACCGATACCCGTGGGAAACGGTCGGATGCTCCTATTAGTTACAGAAACCACAAGGTGTGCGATACATATGTACTTGTCAAATGTTATGTCAGGTGTATGTACACAAATACTGAAACAAACAATGTTATACAAAATTGTCTATATGTCCATAACATACCATCACGCCTGTCGTCCCCGAAAGGTTAGGCAGAGGTGTACTAATGAACACCCACATTTTAGGTTAGGTTAGGTTTTAGGTCCCTTGTAATAGGGGGTGAGCCTATTGCATGAGATGTTATAATTAGTTATATTTAGTACATTACAACCGTCAAACCAAATGGGTTTTCAAACTGTAAAAATGATTTTTACGAGAAAATGTAAATCGGAAAAAAAATGTCTTTTCGAGTAAGTTTGTCTAATACCTCTATAAAAGATGAATGAAGAAAAATATAGTATAGCATGATTTTGTAGGTGTTGTGATGTACACCTAAGTTCAACAGTAGGTATGTTTTAGTCCCCATGACAAGGGGCGAGGTTGACAGGGGACGAGAGTCTAATATTAGCTGGACACAAATCCAAAATCGAAGCTGCTAATAAGTTTGTCACAGCCTCAAAACACTTTTTGGTTCATTGTTACCTATTCAAATATAATATTTTCTCCCTTTTACTTCTCCACAGAAGAAGAGTGAGATAGTAAATGAGTAATTGATGTAAGTGCATATTTTTACGTTTATGTCCACATTTTTATTAAAATACACTCTATTATTAAGCTACAACTTCAAAAAACAAGCAATGCCTCATATTATTCAAGTGATCATGAACTAAACTACATGCAGGGGCTGTATAAAATAGTCCGTTTTTGTACTAGTACACCTACAATTCTACTTCCTTGAGTTATTAGCACATAACCCTTTTTGAAGTGCTTAGGACTAACACGTATCTACGTACCTTTTTTTTTTTAAGTGCGGAAAAATCCTTTACGGACCGTCCCATTGCCTGGGGGGGGGACGGGGTGTGTCGGACTCCGCTTAAGCGTTTACCGACTAAAAAACCGCACCCGTCAACGCCACTAACCCTATTGCCGGGGCCATGGGATTCGCAAAAGCATGCACCACAACCCCGGCGGGATCTACGAAGGTACCTACTTAAAATCAACACGCACAGTAAATAATCGGTCCCAACAGATTATCCACACCGGAGGACGTAAGCCTATTTTTATATAAAAATACTATACACTAAGGTCTTAGTATATAAAACTATTATTAAATACACATTGTCCCATCAAAACATCAATTCAAGCAGTTTTTTGCGGTTCAAACACATAATTATAATTTAAAAAATTTAATAAATAATGTTTTAAATGAATTTGCCCAGGAAATGTATGTATGTATATTATAACCCAATAACAAAATCCTACTTTATTCAACACGCAGATTGGATGTTTTATGAATACTGTATTATAAAGCACACGACATGACTGAAGAAAATCACATTTGCAAACACAGATTACTAAAGAGTAAGGAATGTTACATACAGAAGCATTACGTAATATCATCGGTATCTATAAATCGTCTAGAATAATGCCAAAATGTTTGTCAGACACGCGATAATAACATAACTAATACTTAGATAGGTCAACTAAGTTCAGTGTATTAATAAGCCTAATATCTCTTAATATGGTTTTCACTAATATATTATACTAGTTTCTGCCCGCGAGTTCGTCTACGTAGAATAAATAATTTGAGTCGTTTATATTTATTTATCTTGCGCAAGTCGTCGCTCCACCTGGCCGGCGGCCGTCCTACACTACGTTTCCGAGACGCGGTCTCCACTCAAGAACTCGTTTGCTCCAACGGTTGTCCGTTGGAGCAAAGATAGCTGGCAGTGACTGGAGGAAAAGAGCCGAAGATCGAGCTCTGTGGCGTTCACTAGGGGAGGCCTACGTCCAGCAGTGGACGAATATAGGCTGATGATGATGATGATGATGATGATGATGATATTTATTTAAGGATGTCAAAAGATATTACACTCGTAATTTTTGGCATTGTGATCCTTCACTTACAGGTGACTACATTATGCTTATATAAATAAAACTAAACACATCAATAATATAATAAAGACTTATAGATTAAATAATACTAAGAGTTTATTTTTTATTCAATCTGCTTAGCCCCCAGGAACATTTTCTTATACGTGGATCTCTGCTTCTGAACCTCTCTGCTAGCACCTATTAGTTATGTTAGTTATATGTCCCACCTACAGTTACTTTAGTTAATTAATCCCTACAATTTAAGTTCATTTTGATCTTGTTCAACCACAGCTCGCCGAAACTCAAACTCAATTGTTTTATTCAATTAGACCGATATTACACAGGCACTTTTGAACTGTTTCTACTATACGACATAATTATGTATATACTTTACAGATTCTCGACCCTGTAGACGAATGAAGGAGTTAATAAGTGTATACTCAATATAATATATAATATATCTAGAGTGGTATCGCTAATTAAAATAGCTATCCACGACTATGCCGTGGTGAAATATTAATTGAATTGCATTAAATTATGTAAAACCTCGGCCAATTACATTGTAATAGTTATCAGTATGAAATTTTTCATATTTTCATACTATTTAACATGAGAATGGTACAAATAAAATTATTAAACCAAATAGATATTGAATAGAAACTATTAGTATTAGGTATTATAATAGTTATATACACACATAACTATATGTAGTTAATAGTAATAATATCCTATAACGTTTGTATCCTATATATAACTGACAAAACACGTATTATACTGCTGCTAAGAAGTGCGTAGAAAAATTCAATAACACTGCTCGACTTGGGAATCGAACACGATTAAAACCTCTTGCAATCACTAAATCAATACAACAACATCAAGTCATAATGAATATAATTAATTAGATTAGTTATTCAATCACAAACGCGGTATAATTCAACGTAATTTCTCATTGTACTATGTAGAGGTATTTGTTACTCTCGGTGTCAATGATGCTTGATTTCGTGGAAACGCTATGGACCATGGAAACCTGTTGCAGCGCCCACTAAACTCGGCTCAGGGACCGCTCGGACCAATTGAACATCAATTTACACACACACACAAACATATATTCACATGTTTGTATTTATGTGACTTACGCTTCATATTTATTGCTACACACTGTAACTTGAATATATTAGAGTCGGCCTATAAACTTCAGAATTATTTGGCTATCTCTCTTAATCTAAGTGGTTAAGGGAACCACAATCCGGTGGTGGAATCTAATGATTCTGGATTCGATAACCAGTTAGGGCAATTTTTATTAGGTTTATCTGTTTAGAAAACTCTCAGTGGCAACTCGGATTTAGTTTTATTTGGTAAGTAGACTCATTGACTCAACATCTGTAAATTTAACCGTATTCTGTTTTGAACCAGAGCCTGAAAAGCGTAACTTCTAGAAATGTGTGCTTCATCTTAAACCTTTAAGTAACAGAACAACATATCGACACTTCAACTGTGATAACTGTGGTAACTGTGATATCAATACTAGCGCTTCGTGGATAGCAGAATAATTAAAGTGACTGTCGCAGATTAATTCGAAGTGAGTTTGAATTCGCATAGATTCTTACAGTAACAGTACAGCATAGCCAATCTATTTATCTTTGACGCCAATTACGTATTTGATATTTTTCCCAAAGTTCTTTTTGTGTGTAGATAGTTTGTCTAACGTAAACAAACTTCACAGTCGACATTCCAGCGAGCAAACGAACTCAGGAAGCAAGATTAAAATTAGAAATTTATTTCTAAATTAGAATTAATAATTTAGAAAAAATCATCCAATTCTAATATTTTTGTTACTACAAATCTTATTAAGATATAGAAGGACTTATTTATCAAAGTCCATAGTTTCTGTATACTTCTATTTCATGTGCGTACGTGAAGTACACATTAGCTAGAGTAGGCCTACATGCGTTATCATGATTATGTAATAAATACTTATATTAAACTACCTATTTATTATATACCTATACTTATATTAAACCTATCCCAGTATAAAGATACAAAACCACAAACGTTAAGCGTTCCGGCTTAATTCATGGACGGAATGGATTTCCCTACAGTTCTCACCGACGAAAGTTTTGGCGTAATTTAATTAATTTTACGCTATCGAAGCCTGTGGCGGGCTTACTACTTACATTTTACTTAATTTTCGGAACAAATTTGTTGCTAATTTAAACAATGTTTTCAATATTAGCCCGTAGTATGTACGTATATAATTGGTAATGTTGACTTATGGCCGAGTAGAGACTTATTACGTTTTATTTATTAACATTTGTTATTTTAAATTAGTTAATACATACGTCACCATGTTATTTTATTGATGTTAAATTTGTATCACAAATGAAAGAGTAAACAGGTATCTTTTAGGTAAGCGTACTACATTTAAGACCGTATCGTCACTAACCTAAGATGAGAGAGTGATAGTGAAAGATAGAGATAGTGGTCAAACATACAAGTAAATAAAAAATATGTTTATAGCAAATGTTACTTCTGAGATGACCACGAAAATTTTATTTGCATATTCCTAGAACCGTATTATAAAAAGCAATACAGAATATAAATCTTTGATATCATATAATTCTATTGCATAAATAAGCGAGAGATTAAATATATGTACGTAAAATTAACTGGTCTATAAAATATGCTTTTAAATGTATGTGTTTACCAGGTCAATATAATACATTTACTTCACTATCGATTAATTTTGTGATCAAATTTGTATATATGGCTTTAACGTGATCAGAGCAATTTGCTTAACAATATTTTTATATAAGATTAACTGATTCCCGCGACTTTGCCCGCGTGCAATGTAACGAAAAAAAAGTATCTCTCTAACTTTGCACCCCAGTTTTACCCCCTTAGAGGGTGAATTTTCAGAAATCCTTTCTTAGTGCTCCCGTACGTTATAAAATGAACCCTAGTGCAAAATTTCAAGTTTCTAACCCTAATAGTTTGGGCCCTGCGTTGATATGTCAGTCAGTCAGTCAGCTTCTCCTTTCATATACATAGATAATTCCTTACTTGTTGTGAGTATGGAGGTTCAGATTTTATAGTTTTATCTATTTATTGTAAGTGGATCAATACAAAACATAGGTTATACGTTGATAGTTGTATTACGAGCACATATAAATGGCTTTTGATATTTCAAACCTGCAAAGTTGTAAAACTACAAAGGGTAGATTAAAAATATTTTTTCAATGACAAGGATACAATAGTTGGTTAGAAACAAATAATTTGGTAGCTACTGTTATCATAGATACAGTATTTCTTATTTACTTTCCAGCCAATCAAAATGATTACATAAATATGGTAATATCAAGATTAATTTCGATTTGTTTACCCTACCTTTTCGGAAATCGGAACAAAAATATAAAACACGAAGCTAAACGATACGGACGGGAATTTTTCACCTTCAACTGTAGGCGTAACACACAAGTAATTTATATCAAGTAACACGAACGTGAATGAATTAATCAACGTTTTGACAACATCAAAAAGATTCATTTCGGCATCACGTGCAAATGACGCTTAAATGAAATCCTAAATAAATTTGAGCTGACTAGATTGAAGGACTAATATTATTATTTCTGCTAATTGGTATATCTCTATATTAATACGTGAAACAAAAACTTTGTACCCCTTTTTACGAAGGGAAATAAAGAAGGAGAGCAGAATGTTATTTTTTTTTAATATTGCATAAAAAACTTATATCATTTAAATTAATGATGTTTGACCACTGAGCAGCCACTAGTTAAAATAAAAAGTCATGAAGTTATATATACTGATAATATTAGAGAATTCCAAAAATGCTTTAGTTTAAACCTATAAAATCGTCGAAAATAATAAAATTGCAAACATTTTTTTCCACACTTTTACAATTACTAGACATTGAAATAAAACTACTCGTAACGGATTTTATCACGGTATATTTACATTATTTAATCCCGAAGTTTTGAATCCTTTACAGTCTTGAGTCTACCCGTGACCATGGATACCGTAAAGGAACCGAAATGTCGCGCCGCTGACTGCAATGAAATCCGTAAAAAGTAACGTTGTTTCAAAAATTTAACATTAATATAAATTAATAAAATAGCATCTACATTGACATCCTATATTAAAAATCTTTAGACCATATAACTTACTCAATAAGTGTGATAACTAATGTGTATACATAATGTACAAGAATTAATAATGGGATTGTAGCTCCGTTGGCTGCCTTCATTTGCTTCGTCGACATTCATTGCGCTGAGAATCCCACTAATTTTATAGGGAGGCGTGATTAGAAGTGAAGTGGAAAGGAAACAAAAGATAGCATTAAATGTACCATCAGGAAAATACGAAATAAGTATAAAAAAGAGCCGCTTTTGTTTTGTGTAATAATGATTTGAAATCAATGTCTGATCTTTTCATGAAAAGCTTACGAAATAACGTAGCAATAATATAAGCTAAAATACTACAGCAACAATGAAAAAAAACTGCTCATAACAAGTACAGTAGAATCTTTCAGTTACAAAAAGACGTCTTGCTATGGTCTCGACCTACATCCGCATTAAATGGGGCAGAATATTATGTTATATTATAGTTATACTTAGGCTCCCTGCGTGGCCTGCCGATGCGCTCTAGCACTATTGAATTACCTCACTTCAGATAATGCGGCCTTCTTTAATACCTACAACGAAGACGTTCAATTTTGCGTGTGTACAAATTGCGGCAGAATAAAAGGATTGGTAAAAACTATGAAGCATAAACAAAACACTCAAAGCGCGCAATGTAGACCAACATTTTCACTCGGCGAAAAACTCACCTAAATAAAACGATACGCGGTTATATTATGCTCTACTTCCCACTATATATTGTTATAGAAAATGTCACGCATTGATAATAACATCTCGTGTAACGTTAAAGTGCAACATGATGCCATGCGTGCCTTGACTATGACCTTTATAACCAATACCACACGGTTGATTTACGCTGATATTCGAATGTAACCCACGCAAAACAAACTAATATATCGAAACTGGTAATCAAACTTTATTTATCTGATATGAGTTAAACAGAAACTTCTCGGAAATACATTAAGCCTTCTATAACGCTACCAATAGTATAAGCTACCAACAATGAGTGGCGCGTGCTGAATAAAGATTGCTTCCAAGAAAGGAACTTGATTTTCTCCTTATTTTTCAATTTAACGTGGCTATTGCTTGATCGAATTACGTTAGTATCGTCGTGTCCTTAGCCATGACCACCAGGAGTACGTGAGCACATTCAATACGCGTCCGTAACGACCACAATTTGCTGCGTAACTCTCGTATATCTTAACACAAAGCAGGTTCGCACGGCCTGGGCCGGCATCAGCACTATGTACCTGTGACGCTGAGCAAGGACATGGTGGGACGAGCGCCCGTCTGGCCTGGCTGGCCCGTCGACCCGAGGCGGTCGGCGGGGCCGGCGCCTCACCGGCCGCCACGGGGCGCCATTAGTAGCACACGCGCGCCCGGCTAAACGCGCGGCCGGCGACCGACTGACGCCCGGCTATCCACTGTACCCTCGAGTACCTACTAGCGTCCTGGCGCCTGCGCACTACACGCCTTCTGACATCACCGGTACCCGGATTATTTTCGCCCGGCGAGGTAAATACCCTCACATCGATCGAGCCCGGTTAAACTTGATGCAATTATTGCACTGCCCTAGTCCTTACAGATGCAGTTTTAATGACCGCTAACGAACTCGCCTCCTTCAGACGCAGGTGTTCACGACCAAGGATTATTAGTAGCCGCGCTGTCTTCAGCTTCTTTAATATGCAAGTTGTTGGAGAGCTGCATAAGTTTACAGCGAGTTGCAGTAGCTATTCGTTTATTATTTTCACAAATTGAAATTATTCTGAAACTAATTGTAAAAGTGCTATGCTAATTTAAGGTAATACAAAACTGCAGAGATCTAAATTTAGCTTCGATTGCTGTTGGTAAAAAATAATCGTAGGTTTCAAATGAGGGACGCGCGCGAATGCTTCTTTTATTTTCTGAAGAAGAAAAGAATCAGGTTATCTCTGACTCAAACTGTCTGTCTCAGCGCGTCTTTCAGACAGTATACCGTCTAAAATTCCACTAAAATACGATGAAAACAACGCACAAAATCTGGAAAGATTTTTTTCATTCAACAACGGATAAAGTTCTCCGTCGAGTGACGGACGTTTATTTTAATCGACTGCAGCATGGTTGAATGACTCTAATCGTTCTGTAGAAGTGGCAAATATGTAGGTTAGGAGATTCTACTTGAAATAAGTATAAGTCTTGATGATGTCTATTCTGTTAGCCTATCTGATTTTTAACTGAATGAAAAACATTGAACCTCAACTATCTTCATCAAGTGTACTTCGTATGATATTTTGGAATGGTTGATATTTTTATGACACAAATAAGGTAAGATAAAATCTCAAATCGCCTCATAAACGCCTCTTTTACAGTGACAAGAAATATTGACGTGATGTTTAATTAATGTGAACATCGGGAATTATATTTAAACCCCATTTAGATATTGAGCTACAAGGTAACGTACTACGATTTTATTTGCACCTTGAAAGTTAAGTATGTACTACGATGTGCTACAGTTCGTAGCGCGCTACGCGCTGCGTAGTACGTTGAGGCGACGCTATTCTTAGCTGCCGGCGTAGTCTCAGCTTTTACGTAACCAATCAATCCGGGGCAGAAAAGAAAACTTACTTTTATTTGATTAAAAAACGAGTATGAATCTTTTATGCAGACTTTACGTAGATATTTTACTGACTAAACCTGAACGTTATCATTATATCAGCCTAAGGAAAAAAGGCCTGCCCATAAATTTGCGCGGAATCTAAAATCTGAAAGGCTACCGTGAAATAAATAAAAACGACCATTTAATTACCTGTTTTCAAGGTGCAATGAAGTACAAAATTGTATTATACGGCGAAATAGGAATTTAATCACGTAGTCGGCGACTGCAACTAATGGGTTATAAATTCATTGCACGTCGAGAGACGCCGCGGGCATGCACTATGCTACCACTCTCAACTGTCTTTGTATATTATACTTTTATTATCTTCAACTATGGTATTAATAAATAATTGGCTACAAGATAATTATTCCTTTTTGTAACTTTCGTATTACTACTAGGAGTTTTGATTTATATCCGGTAAATGCAAAAGGCTCGTCCTATATTACAAGAGACTTAATAATAACCGTCTAATTCATCAGAGATACGCAATAGTATATTATTTGCGATATGTGTACGTAACTGATCAATATTAAAGTTTCTTATCGTTTATCGGAAGTCACTTAGAACCTTTTATTCTTAAATATTGTTGTTTATGTAATGTTATTATTGTTGTCAAAACTTCATGACATATTAAAAATGTCCTGTGTATTTTAATTAACCTTAAAATATGTATCTTGATAACTAATTATACCAAAACTTTTTTGTTTTTTAATAACGCCAGAATAATTAAATATATATACTTAAGCAAATAAAGAGTAACTAACATAAATAAATAGATTAATTCCGAAAAATCGTTTGTGCCGTGATTTATTGTTTCAAGCTCAAGGTATATTATGATAAACCGTTTATTATCTAATACCGGAATTATGGACGTTTCTTTTTTCTAACTTAATCTTATCCCTTAACCCTGATTCTGTCTGTCTTCCGTTATTAAACAAATAATCAAGAATATTATTAATTATTCCGATTTTACTTTATTTATCAGCGCGAACAACACAACAATAGTAACCAAATCATGCTAAACGAATATCGTCATTAGCTCAATCAATTTAAATCTCATTTAATTCGTCACCAATTGGATAAAACATGGAGGGTTCATTACGATACATACAATCGTTATTTGCGCGATTATAACCGATAACAACCCTCGTGTTATTGATTGAAAAATTTGCAAAATGCTATGATTTTAGCGAGCTTGACAGTTTTTATGTTAGATTATAAACAGCAGGCTAACTAGGTTAACTACTAAGGGTGCGCTGGATCAACATATTAAACTTAAAAGGTCACTCAAGGACTACAGGAATCTCTTTCAGTATTTCAGGAAATTTCAACTTAAAGGGGGAAATAGAGTATGCATTGGGAAATAGTTAGTCATAAACTTACTTAGAGTAAGCATAAATCTTCAAATGATTTTCAATATTGGTGTTCTATTGCGAAATATAGAATTCCGATTGGCAAATGCGGCAGAATAGAATTCTCGCACTATAAAATTTATTTCAATTCCAATAAAATCTCTTGGGGATGTATTCAACAGATATAGTTTATGGATGTATCGGAAATTCATCATCATAAAGCTAAAGTTGTGCCTTTTAGTTCGTTTTTTGTTTATTTTATTTTAAACTAATGAAATCCATGTTTATTCCATAGTTGTTCATTCAATTGACCCTATAAGTGTTTGAAGTAAATTTAAATATTTGTATGTTGTTTTATTTTCTCGTCCGTTCGTTGTCCGGTCTGCGTTTGTTTGCAGCAAATCGTTAGTACCTACATAATCTTTGTCAATGAGTTGTACCCATCATTACGTAACTTGCACGTGGTAGCGCGTCACTCGGCCGATTCCGACCTTTCGCGGGAACGACCGAACTCCAATATCGATCCAAAAGAGCCCGCGAACGCGCGACACTGGTGTGACGTCACATGTCATGCGACAACAAAACGTCCTAAACTTAACACCGCGCCAATCGATAGTAAACTTTATGCTTTGCATAAAAAGTTTTAATTCGTAAGGACAATTTTTGAGTCTGCTTTTTTTATGTCGGTGAGCTATAAAGGTGGCGGTTCCCCGCCTGCGAGCCTCCTGACCCACATCGGGGACGATGCGTAATGCGTATGCACCTGTTATGTACTAGTTACTACCCTAGTATTGCGTGGAGTTCAACATGTGTTTTGCACAACAAGGGGAATTGAACGCTGAGGTTTATGGCTCTGGAGATAAAAGCGACACTGGCATAAAATATGTAAAGTGGTAATGGATGATAACGATATTTTTACTGATATAAATTATACTATGAGTATAAAACGAACGTTGTGCACAGTAAAAATTATTGATCTATCATCTTCTAATAAAAGAAAATAAGTGTATTTCATAAATAAATTAGCGGGTATCATCAAATACACCGAGTAAATGGCACGTATACTGCAAAAATGTCTAATTAACGACTTATTGAGAGTTTGAAAAAAGCAAAATCTAAAATTAGTTATAACTTCTATTACGACTACGAAGCTACGGTTACCAGAAATGGCTACGAAACGCTACGAAGCGTAACGCGACCGCAAAACCTGTGCAGTCGGGACAAAAACGCAGTCGACCGGTAAACAAACTTCGTCTTGTGAACATTTAATGTTCACCTGAATTAATATTTCCAAGGAAGTTTGTTTCTTCCTATTTCAACTTTAAAAGGATCTTCTATTCTGTATGAATACACAGGATTATAGAAGAAGTACTTTGATCTTTTTCTTTAATTTAATATTTTACTACTACGAGGTTTTTTTAATATTTATACGCTATCAGTTATAATTTATTTATGGAGTAACCGTAATTTTCGTCATACATGATGGTATACATAATATTGCTAGAGTCATTTGTTTAATTTTAACTTGAGCACACTAATTATAATCGTACACTAAAACCATAATTCGTCCAGTACGCACTTTAAGTTCCATCCATCCAGAAGCGCCATCCATTGTCAAATATCGGAACTAAAATGGTTGAAGTTGAGTAGAATACGTTTTCGTCTACATTATAACAAATTGTCGGTTCGCGACAAAAGAGGGATAGCTGCCGTATTGGTAGGAGTCGTAGAGCCTTTAGCTACTAATTCTCAAACCTAGCCGTTCGTTTAGTACCACTGTTGACATAACACGCTAATTTCTCCAAATTGCTACGGGTACTTTGGCGGTAATTTGAAAGCTAAAAATTAAAGCTTTTTTTACCATACTAAAATCCACATCCATACTAATAATAAAAATGCGAAAGCGGTATATGACGCGGGGAGACTGGCCGGGACTATTCAATGTCTAGAAATTCAATAAACAAAATCATTATAATACTAATTTATCAGTGTCATACATACACTTCGTGGCTTACGCCGTCTTGTTTGGATCCAAACCTAATTGGCTTAGACCGCTCGCTAGAACTCTTTACACTTATGAGATTTTCAAATGAAGTACAGGGTTTTAAATAATACAATTTGTTAAAATATACGGAAGTGTCTTTTATTTGAAACAATAATATCTATTACAATAGGAAATCACACATTCATTAAATACTTAATGTAAAAAATTTGGTACACAAGTGTATTATAATTAGAATCCTAAACATTACATTGTATTTATTAACCTTTTAAACGCCAACGTCAGCTATACGCGACATGTGCTAGCGTGCCTTGTGCGCCAACATCGGTATACGCGGCATGTGCTAGCGTACCTTGTGCGCCAACATCGGTATACGCGACATGCGCTAGCGTGCCTTGTGCGCCAACATTGGCTATACGCGACATGTGCTAGCGTGCCTTGTGCGCCTAATCGGTATACGCGACATGCGCTAGCGTGCCTTGTGCGCTAACATTGGCTATACGCGACATGTGCTAGCGTGCCTTGTGCGCCTAATCGGTATACGCGACATGTGCTAGCGTGCCTTGTGCGCCAACATCGGCTATACGCGACATGCACTAGCGTTCCGTGTGCGCCAACGTTGGCTATACGCGACAATAAAGAGATCACAAAAACGTTCAAAATATTATACAACAATCATAATAATTACTTTTGTTTTTTTATTGATATATGTAATTTAAAAACTGATGTTATTTTAAGTGACGATTAAAACAGAATTTCCATTTATAGACGGGCTTGGCGTTCAGGACACCGAGATCCCGTTATGGCGTGGCGTTCATAAGATTAATATTAGCAAGTTTTACTGTGTCTCTTATTTTACCAATCCTTCCATATGCGTTACGGTTTTACGACACATAAGCGTCTGTTACATGTTGTTTAATGACCACAAAACAACACAACTGAAGTACACATACCTTCGAGGCTCACAACAGAAAACAGCCTGTAAAAACTATTTGGCTCTAATCCTACGTCGTGAGGTTGATACTGAGTAGATCACATTAAACTAATGTTTCTTTTATGTTTCGTAGTTCTGTAGTTTCTGCCTACCCCCATGGGGAAAAAGCGTGAGTGTATGTATGTATATATTTTCTCTAGCTGGATGACTACGCATTTCCAAAGTACTGAGACGAACTTTCGTATTCTTTCAAACTTTTTTAAAATTCATATTTAGATATCAAGGCAAACAATGTTAATTGTTTAATAAATAAATCATAAATTAATAGTCGATTTATTAAATCAAGCTTGAAGTGTAAAGTAACTGCGGTAATACAATTTAATTTCATTCATATACATATTTACAATTCCAATACATTTATTTTAAGAATTTTAAACGACGCTATTTTTCAAAATTCATAGGAACCTGTTATATTCTACAATATCTTATTTTTTAAATTAATTAAAAATTACTTGACATCTTCATCGTATTTTTTTAATTGTATTAATGTTTAAAAAATCTGTTTATAAAATTGACAATGCTACATGTGTGTGTTTTGTGAATATCTATTGTAAATTTACCATCTCACTACACCTTATTAAGTAAGAAGTATTTGTCTATTAATGAAAAATAATGTTTTCCAACATAGACAACTTGCACCATGGGTTTACTTGAGTTCTATATTTTCTGTTTAAAACAGTTCCATATTACAAAATAGTAACTTATGTACTAAAAAGAGATCTACTCATAGTTACACACTCATTGCTCTCCATCTCCAACACAAATTGAACCCACTTCTACATAATTATAATATCCATTATTTCTACGTAAATACCCCAAAAATGCAGGGATTTTATAAATATTTATATTTAAATATAATACCTACATTACAGTAAATAAAGTTGCTACACTCAGGCTATTTACAACTTTACGACTGTTACATAACAACTTTCAGCTTAACTTCAGCAAAGATTTGTGTTCAGTATATTCTCATAGATAAAGTATATCTTATATTCTTCATATACATTTGAATATTTACTGTCACATATACAATGTTAACACTCACATTTCATATACGCTACATTGCGCTCGCAATAAAGCAGGTTGCTTTTAATCCACAACTTTATTTAAAGTAGATAAGGACTATTTTCTATATCGTAAGCTGAAGAATGCTGAATAAGTTTTTCGCTTATTATATGTATTGACCTTTTTAAGTAACAGCTGCGAGTATTACTACAAGATATTTTAAAATAATTTTAAATACTAAGCTAAAGATTCGCTTAAAAGATTGCACTATGTGTCATTTCATTCAAATATTTTAATCTAATAAGCAGAATTTTGATCACGAATGAATTAAATGTATTTGAGGAGTTACCAAATTGCACTAATATATAAAAAGCCTCTCAGATGGTCAAAGAATATATATTTAGTATAAATATGACACCCTTTCTTCTTTTCTATATTTTTTAATTATATCGCAATTGGAGGATATGTATTGCTAATCCTGTCATTATGTAAATACAACTCAATTTAATACAGATCGTTTGTAGAAAATAACACTTAAGTATTTGAAATGAAAATTCTTAATGAGAATTATTTCATAGTATAATAAAGTTAATTGCAAAGTCTTATATAGGCGTAGGTAATTATAATAAATTATTAAGAATGATACAATACTTTAAGCCAAACAGGATTTTTTAACGATAAAATTATTATCATAGATTATTATATTATTAATGTGGACTAGATAGCCTGCAATGCCAAGTAATGTTAAAAATCCTATTAATCCTTTGCATATACATAGTAAAATACATAATCATCCAGTCGTCAACTGTTAATAGCCTGAGAAATCAATGAAAAAATTTAGGTAGTTACATCAACTTGCTTCCCATTAAAAACAATCATAAATTATATGTTACTAGAGTTTAATTTTTTTATATATTTTTTCATTCAGTTATAATTTATTTTATTTTCAAGAAATAGTATAAATTCTTTGCATTTTAGTATACACAATCAGCTACTTAGAAGCTTGCTAAGGTTAGCTTTATCAGCCTTTATACATGTATCATAAAAATAAAACTGTTTTGTGTTGCTATCTTTAAATCTTAATATTTTTCGAATGAGGTTTAAGTCATATTTATGTAAGTAAAACTTTTATATATATATGTTGAGACCTTCAACATACTTTAAATAATGTTCATGTCTGTCAGCATATTTATCAGAATCTTTCCGTCTGTCTTTTATCAATTCCTTTTCATGTTTAATAAACACTTTAAATAGTGGACAACTGTACACCCACCCGACATCTTGTCTCTCAACGCTACTGTGATGTTCCTTTAAGTCTATGTTAACACAATTATCACATCTGGTTTTATTTACACTTGTACTTGTTTTTCTAATAAGTTGCCCATTTATTCTTTCCAATTCTAAGTACTCATACATAGTAGCTAAAATTTCATGCACAATAAATCTTCGATGGTACCAAAGTGTTTCATGATACTTATAGTACTTCAATAGTTCATCATTTAACATTATTTCATAAAATAAGAGTTCTAATTTCCGACAAGTTGCATAGTAAGTTGCATAGCATTTGCAATTGCCTGGGCAATGACCTACTACAAGGGCTATTAAATCATCATCTTCTATAGTTTTCTTAAATGTTTTGTTTGGCTTCACAGTTGGATCATGAGGTATATGTGCAGCTATGATCTTCTGAAAATTTTCCCGTAAGTTGACACTCATTAGCTTTTCGAATACAGACCATCTCTCATTGACGGCATAAAGTTTTTTCAGGCAAAACTGTCGATAGTGAAAACAGCTATGGTCTGAGACATGATTTGATGTCCATTGCTTAATGAACTTGTATTCATTAAATAAGAGAAGTGTGCAGTCAAAATCAAATCTTATCTCCCAAGCTGTGTTCATGACCCACCGGCGATGGTCCCAGCAGTGGTAGTTGTTGGGGCACTTGTCTGCAGCAATATTGCAAACACTGATCTCTTCAGCAATGATAGCATCAATAAACTCGTGGGGATGCACTACTTCCTCTGAAACCAACAATAAAAAATGATTAATTTCTAGTTCTCTAAATAAAACATGACACAACAATACAACAATAAAAAATGATTTATGTTATTTTGTAAACTAATTATAAGTTTTAATTAAATATTGACAAGTATATTGTAAATATACACACAATCAAGTAATATGTCACACACATCACACCATCAATTGTATTAAATATGTCACAGATTTTCAATAACTGCAGATAGACTATATGTATGGGAAAACTGTGTAAGTAATTACTTTTACATGATTGGCTGGCCCTCACCCACATTATCCTAGATCAGTTTACAAACTTAGCAACAAATACATAATTTTAACACATTTATCAAAACATATGGTGATAATAATATAATTATCATAAAGTTACATAAATAATTACCTTTTAACACATCACTTAATATCCATCTTCTATATGAATACGCATCATTACATTTTGGTTTTCTTGATATTACTAATCTAGAGAACTGCAGTTCTAAAACCCATTCAAGGAAGTTTTTATCCAACATTTCTCGCCTCTTGTTCCATAATGTAGTCACGTCAGGATTTATTAATAGTGTAGCATTAAGAAGAACTATTAGCCTCTCATAGTTTAAATTTGATAGCCTACTGAGTCTTCGCTTCGGATTTGTTAAGTAATTATCTAATATTTCCGTATAGCACTGCAAATACACATGTTTCACACACCAAGATTCTAATCCGACGGAAGTTTCAACATAAAGAACAGGCGACTTGTTTTTATTTGATTCCACAGGGACTACGTCGAACTCAGTTCTAAAACAAAAAAATATATATTATAAGCAAGTACTACGTAGTAAATATATTTAGTTGAAATTTTGCCAATTCAAAGTAAATATTTACTTACAATCCTGGTTTCGAAAGAACATGATTCAACTCTTTTATAATTCTCTCTACCAACCCGTTTTTATTCTCATCCATGACTAAACAATGATAGATTTGAATAGGACACTACTAGGAATCCCGTTATATTTAAGTTTTCAGTAACTTTATGCAGTTTTTAAAAACAATACCGAACCGAGGATATTACGGATATTACAACAACCCGATTATTTTATTGCGAGATTGCGACATTTGCGACTACAGATAATTAACAACACACCAGGGCTGCCAGTTAACAACGACGCGATTATGCCATTTAGTATCTGCAATTATACCAAATGTGATGGTATTATACCATACTACCCATTGTTTGTCGGATGAGCTTTTTTTTTAGCTCAAATCCCTCGATTATTTGATTTTCCTTTGCAGAATTAGCCGGACAACCTCTTGACATGACTTTTTTTGTGAAGCGTCTTGCTTTCTATCGGATTATACCAATTTGGTATCAAAAGATACAATCTGGCAGCCCTGCAACACGCTGACTCCTAAACTTGGGTGACGGGCGGGAAACTCAAAGAGCGCGAACCTTTAAAAGTATCCATAAAATTTTTTATTGCATTAATTTATAATTTAAGCTAAGTAGTGCAAAAAAAATATTAACAAATAGTTGCAAATCAATAAATATATGGATGGTGACGAGGATGAGGGTCCGGATGGACCCAATTCCAAGAGGACGGCTAAGGCGCCTAAGCGACACCTAGACACACAGCAGCGAGAAAAGGAAAGTAACAATTTTGCTCCTTTTTTCAAACCTAATTATATAAGACTATACCCAGAGCACTCTACTAATGCTGAATTTAAGGTTTATGTTGAGTCTCAAGATAGAAAAGAAAGATTTGGAAACAAAAGTCCAATTTACCTAAATCACATATTCACATCTGAGATAAAGGGTGTGGTGGCTCTGCAAAGGGTCAATACTAGTAAAATAGCTGTTTTATTTAAATTAGCGAATACAGCTAACAACTTCATAGCCAACTCTGGATTTTTAACAAAATATAATTTGAAAGCTTACATACCAGCAGCACAAATAGAAAAAACAGTTTTGTGCCTACCAATATTTCCACAAAGGAATTATATACAAAATTATCATCTCATTTTGAAATTATTGCTGTGCGACGCTTCATAAAGAAAGTAGGGCAGCAGCGAATTCCTTTACAAACCGTGAGCTTGACTTTTCTATCTAATTACCTACCTGAAAATGTACAATATGATTTATTTTCATATAGGGTCTTTGATTATGTTCCGCCTCTGCAGCAATGTTACCGATGTTTTAAATTTAATCACTCAGCTCGTGTTTGTAATGGTAAGCAACGTTGTAGTTGTTGCGCCGGAGAACATCTATATACAGAATGTGACAAGCCTGATGAACTCTGTTGCGCGAACTGTAGGGGGGCTCATTTGGCTGTATCTAGATCTTGTCCTATTAAAATTCAAAAAATGTTAGAAAAACAAAAGAAAATTACTTATGCTAGTGCTGTTGACACCAAGATATATGAACAAGCCTTTCCAACAATTTCTGAAAATGTAAATAAAACAAAAAATGAAAATAAAAATTTAATTAACTAAAACTACACCTGTAAATAAAATTGAACAAAAAGTAAATAAAACTTTACATAAAATAAACGATAGTAGCTCTACTACACGAGCTCCAGAAATTAATTTAAAAGAACAATTAATAAATAATTCAGATTTAAATTTAGCTATTATTCGCACTATACTTGAAATTAGTAATAAGGGTGATGGAACTCCAATTAATAGTAAAACAGTTAACGATATGTTACATAAATACCTTTCTTAAAACTATGGATATAAATAGCACATCATCACAATCTCAGTTACGAATAGCACAGTTTAATATACAGAGTGCATATAATAAAAAACCCTTACTTATAGATTTTTTTGAAAATGAAAATATTGACATTTGTCTCTTAAATGAAACATGGTTTAAAGATAATAGATTACTTAATATTCCTGGATATAATTTACATTTTCGTAATGCAAGTAACAAACATGGAGGTGTAGCAATATTAATACGTCCCTCCTTTAAATATAAACAGTTAGATACTCATTTTTATGAAGATGTACAAAACATAGCTATATCGTTAACTACAGAATATGGTATTCTTTCAGTTTTGTGTGTTTATTCCCCACCTACAAGTGGGTATATGAGAATGAACAGATTGCGAAATTTAATTAATTCATTGCCTACACCTCTTTTTATTAGTGGTGATTTCAATGCACATCATATTGCTTTTGGTTGTGTATCCACAAAGGGTCGTGGTCAGCAACTTTTTGATATTATTGACGACTATAATTTATGTATACTCAATGATGGTAGTTGTACAACCATTCAATATCCAAATCGTAATCCATCAGCTATCGATATTACTTTTGTCAGTCCTTGTATTGCTCCACTTTGTGACTGGTCAGTTTATGATAATAACATGGGTAGTTATCATTTTCCAACAATTACTTCTATATTATTGAGTGTAGGTAAGTATAGAGTAAATCCTCCCACAGAAAAATATCTATATAATAAGACTGATTGGAAGCAGTATAGTGAGCTTTCTAAAGACTCTTTTAGTAATGTAAATGTGGTAGATAAAGATCCTTTACAAACATATAACCTTTTCTGCGATCAACTTAACGCTCTAAAAGATGAGCAGGTACCTAAGTTTGTTCGAACATCGCATCATAAAAGTAAACTTCCAGCACCATGGTGGAATGATAGATGTAAACAATGTGTTATCAATTCCTATGAAGCACTAAAGTACTATAGAAAAAATTCTACTATAGAAAATTTCATCAATTACAAGAGATTAAATGCTATTAAGAAAAAGATAATTGCTAAAGAAAAAAGAAATGGTTGGAATAGTTTGTGTAACAGTTTTAATAGGACAACTCCTATTAGCAAAATTTGGAATAACATTAAAATGTTTAAAAATAGTGGAAAGATTAAAAATAGGTCTCATTCTGATGAATTCATTAATTCCTTTTTAGATAAATTGGCAGATAAGGGATTAATACACATAATACACATGCATTAATGCATATTAATACACAGTGCCACCTAGTTCCGAGCTAATCAACGAGGCTTGTGTTACGGATACTGGTTGGTTGGTATACTACATATATACTTTTTGTGTAAATACATACATATTATACATAGATACATCCATGACTTGGATACAAACACAGAATAGATAAAAATCTGTTCCGTGGATACAAATGTTTATGCGGGACCCATAGCACAGAAAGCAATGCTAACTACCGCTGGACTAATTGGGTCGTCAAAATTATTTGTAAGATATACATAAATAATAATCACCCTTTCAAAGTAATATAGTTTATAACTACTGGAGCATAACTACTACTAAATTCACGTCAAATGTACGCAGATAATCAATAATTTATAAGGTACGTTTATAAAACCCAAACGACGAAACATATCATAAATTATTCACTATTATATGTCATGAGGGACCACTTAACCCACAGTTTGAACTATAAGGTTTTTGGCAGATAAGGGATTAGAGGTCCCTAACTTAGAAACATATTTTAATGTTCATAATGATATTGAAAATACGAAATTTCTCTTAGAAAAGTTTACATTTCAAGAATTTTCAGTTTCTTTAAATTCACGTAGAGATACAACTCCTGGTTTAGATGGTTTTCCTTATATCTTAATCAAAAATCTTCATCAATCTGTTCAAAAACTTTTATTAGACATTCTTAATAATTTATGGATTAAACAGATTATTCCTGAATCTTGGAAGACTCAATGTGTGATACCTATTTTAAAAACAGATAAATCTCCAGATTGTGCCAATTCATATCGACCTATTTCATTATCATCTTGTATAGGTAAAATACTTGAAAGTATGTTAAAAACTCGTCTTGACTGGTTTGTTGAACACAATGGAATTTTACCAAATGTTCAATATGGCTTCAGACGAGGGCGAAGTTGTGCAGACAGCTTTGTATCCCTTGTCTCCGATCTGAAACATGCAAAAAATAATAAATTTAATGTAATATGTGCTTTCTTAGATGTACAAGGAGCATTTGATAGTGTACAGCCAGGAATGTTAGTTAAAGTTTTATCAAAAATTGGTATACCTGGTCTTATATGCAAATGGATTTTTAGATTTTTATACAATAGAACCTTATATGTCAAATATAATAACATTATACATGGGCCTAAAACAGCATCAAAAGGGACAATGCAAGGAGCAGTGTTGTCCCCTTTGCTCTATAATCTATATTGTAGTGCAATTTGTAAATATGTGAATAATCCTAATGTAAATATCCTGCAATTTGCAGATGACCTTGTATTATATTGTACACATAGAAATATTAATCAAGCTGCAAATATTTTAAATGATGCTTTAAAGGCATTACATTCATACTATAATAAGTTGACCCTCAAAATAAATACTAGTAAAAGTACAGTAGTAGTTTTTGGTCAGGATTTACCCAGCACTGATATAATATTTAACAATGAAATTATTCCACATACCGATAGACATACATTTTTAGGTATAATCATAGATAAGAAACTTTCTTTTGAATATCATTTAAAATACATTGCTCAAAATTCTTTAAAAGGTCTTAACATTCTGCGATGTTTAGCTGGTGTTTCATGGGGTGCAGACCCTAAGACTCTTACAATTCTGTATAAATCTATTGTACGAAGTCATTTTGATTATAGTTGCCTTGCATATATTAATATTAATAGTAAGTTTGTAAATAGTTTAGATATAATACAGAATAAGGGCCTTAGAATAATATCAGGAGCTATGTGTTCTACACCTATTAGAGCTATGGAAGTAGAAACTACAATAATGCCATTATCACTTCGCAGATTACTCTTAGCTCAACGCTTTTGTTTAAAATTATTATCTTGTAAGAATCAATTAGTATTGAACAAAATTTTACCGTATCCTGTTCAATGTAGCACTCCTACAATAACTGGTGAGGAACTTCTTAACCACCAATATCCAGAACTCTCCCAAGTACTTCTACAAATAAAAAATAAATTTAATAATGTTTTTATGAATTCCTTATGGCCATGTTATTCAACACAATTTCATGTCTATTGATGCTTCAGTTTGCACGAATCAAGATCTACTAAATTTCATAGATCACAATAAGGAATATTATAAAATATATACAGATGGGAGTAAAGGAGAGTCTCATGTTTGTAGTGCTGTTTATGACCCTCAAATTAAATTTGTACAAAGTTTTGTGTTAGAAAATAGATGTAGTATATTTACTGCTGAGGCATATGCAGTTTTAGAAGCATTAAAGCACATTGATTCTGTAGACAAATATAGATATTTCTTAATCCTTACTGATTCTCTAAGTTTAATAATGAGTCTAAAAGGTTTAAACATTAACTTTAAATCAAATTACTTACTTTTTAAAATTAAAATTATTTTAATTAATCTTAGTTATAAGGGAAAAGAAGTATTTTTCATGTGGATTCCTTCACATAGAGGTATAAGTGGAAATGAAATCGCTGATAAAGCTGCATATAAAGGAACTAATTCAATAGATGTAAGTGCTGTTGTTAAGACTCCTTTTACTGATTGTTATACTGACATTAATATCGAAATAAATGAAATATGGAGAAGACTTTGGAAAAAAGATCAGGAACAGAAAGGCAAGTGGTATGGCAGCATACAAATGGATTTACCTAGAATACCCTGGTATTTCAAATTGAAGACTGCTAGTAGAGACTTCATTACAACAATTAATAGACTCCGATTTGGGCATAACACCGCACCCGCTCATTTCAGTAGACTCAACATAATTGAAGATACAACATGCACTGCTTGTAGAAAATTCCCAGGAACACCAGAGCATATCATATTCAGTTGCGAAGAATACAAGTTCCAACGCCTAATTCTTGCGAGTGAGCTTTGTGACATATCCGAAGAAATGTCAACAAATATTGAATCCCGCCGCCTTAAAGTTATGCTGCAAAATAAAGACTGTTTTTCGCCGTTATATAAATATATTAAAAATACCATCGGAAAAATATAAAGAGAGATTTATGAAGATAAAATAAAAATCATAAGATAACACAATATGCAAATAGAAATGAAGAAATGGCACAAAGGCCAAGGAGCCATGCCATAAAAATTTACAAAAAAAAAAAACTCCTTAACTTGACAGTGACAATAGATGACAAATATTGTATTTTTTTTGTTAGGAATGAAGCAAAAGACGCTAGTACCTACAGCCAATATTTCGTATTATTAGAGTAATTTTAACACTTGAAGTTAAAAATAATATTTAATCTAAAAAACCAAATCTTGATTCATTAACCTATAAAAATATCCTACCTTTAACCTACATACACAATCAAATTTAACTATTTTTGGAGTTGGCCAAGCAATTATTATTGTAATTGTAAATATGAATTTTTGTATGTGCGATTGTTAAAGTAATGAACCCTCATTGTGTTTTTTTATATATTGCACATTGGCAAAAAACTTAATAAAAATAGAACTAGCAAGTTTAAGCACCAATAAATAAATAAAACGTAATAAAATTTAATTTTTATTTTCAAGACAAATTTACAATAACAAATTTCCCAAATCCTTAAAAACACGATCAATAACCGGAGTGATGTCTCTAGATGGTTTATTGCCAACAGACAACCAGATCGATCCAGGGGCACCGGTTTTGAACATCTCAACAAAAGCTGCAATTGCCGATTCTTTCCTAAAAATTACACAAACGCACTTAGTTATGATAATTTATTTTATAATGCATAGTAAGATAAAGTAGTTCAATGTATATCAAAGTGATAATTATTAACATAAATAAAAGAAATAGGGATAAAATAAAAGAACTATATATACTTCTCACTAATAAACTTACTTTTGAATTATTACATTCTGCTCAACAGTGCTTGAGGCCAGAATATTTCCAAGCTTCGGATCATAACTCCTCGTTTCTAAATGTTGCAGCAAAGGTGTATCAGTAGGGCCAAAACACATCGTCAAAATCCTAACACCTTTGTTTTCAAAGAATGGTGCCAACTAAAAATGTAATAATAATCTTTATTAACACTTAAACAATATTCCAATACAACTATGTAGGTACCCTTGAAGAGAATATGTCTACTTATCTCTTTTTTTTTATTGTAGATATTATGAAACACAAAATCTTAAGAAATTGACACCTGTTAAAAAATATATAAAAAAGTTTGTAGAAATCATAGCATAGAGAAAAACGTAGTTTGTTGAAACATTTCTAATTAACTTACCGCTAAACTTTGGCTAAAGTGTAGTACTGCTAATTTCGAGCCAGAATAAATCGGAAGGAATGGGAAATTATTCACTAAAGCTACCGTTGATGAGATATTGATAATAGTTCCACCAGCGCCACCTTCATCTTTTTGCATATGTTTGACACCTTTTAATGTGAACGAAACCAATCCTTGCTGAAAATAAAATAAAGTATTAATTCCTGGCCTTTCTATTTGACTGATCAAAAGAGTAGGTATCGATCAACGATGCTAAACTTTAGGCACTTCAAATTCTTTTCTAATGACATTGTGTTTTAACAACCATGACACGACTAAATCTTACGCAACGATATCTAACTGGTTATTCATAACACATCTCCTCTCCTCTCCTCTGTGGTGGAAACCGGACCTTACTCTCTAAATAATGCCTTTACATACATTGGGATCCATTTCATGTTTATAGCATATTTTATTCAGCCGATAAAATTTTTAATCATTTTTACTTAGAAAAAAAATTGTTAGTACTTACCCAATTAACGTCACATGCAGTTCGCCAGACAGCTGGAGTATCGACCATAATGCCAGCATTGTTGATAATGACATCAATTTGCTTGAACTGAGACACCACGGTCTCAAACACGTCTTTTATGTTTTCTTCCTTGCTGACGTCACATTGGATGAACACTACTTTGTTACTGTGAATTTTGTTCAGACGCTCGGCTGTCACTTTGCCAACCTCCTCAGCTATGTCTACGATAGCTACTTTCTGCAAGTAATAAAATTGTTTGATTAGATATCATCACTAATTTTGGTGCACTAAGATGATCACTAAGTACTGCAAGCTATAATGTAATGAAAATCGGTTTAAACTGCCTCGTTGGTCGAGTGGTCGTACAGTGCGACTGCCGAGCCTAGGTCCTGGGTTCGATTACCAAGTCGAGCAAAGTGTTATTGAGTTTTTCTATGAAATTCTCAGTAGCAGCTCGGAATTTGGATTCGTGCCCGGTTGATGGTAATAGACTCGCCCGCTATTACATGGGACCTAAAACATATCGGTGAAATGTGGGTGTACATATTAGTACACCTCTGCCTAACCCTTCGGGGACGACAGGCGTGATGGTATGTATGTAATCGTCTTACATTTCTTTTTAGATCAATTGCGTGTTTTGTTATCAGTTCGTTTTTTAAAGCGGTATCCTATAGCCGGCATAAAAAAGAAGAAATTCCTAATGTACTCAATACTATACTGTTACCGGCGACCTTCGAGCTTCGCAACTTTATTGATCTATAAATATAATATTATTATTATTATTGCCGGAAAAGACATCGAGAGAGCTTTTCTCAGACATTGAGAGATAAATAAATAAATATTCTACGACATTTTACACAGCACCATCTAGTCCCAAACTAAGCAGAGCTTGTACTATGGGTACTAGACAATGGATATAATGCTTATATACTTTTTTTTTTGTAAATACATACTTATAATACATAGGAAACACCCAGACGAACACAAACACTTATATTCATCACATAAATATTTGTGTCCCGTGGGAATCGAACCCACGACCTCGTGATCAGCAGTCCGGTACTCGAACCACTAGACCACAGAGGTCGAAGATAATAACATTCGGAACGACTAACTTATAGAACAGTTAACAAGCTAACTGGATGAGAAGCCCCGAAGAACCAGCTCTGTGATGCTCACGTTAGGGGAAGCCGGAGCCACCAAACAATGACGGTAAAATGATAAATTTAACATCAATTTGTAAATCTTAAATTATACTGTAATAAATGCTCTAATAACGAGGAGTTTGCACACATCGGCATTATCGTTTATTGCCGATATTATACCTAAATATCTTTGTAAAAAATCAGAAGAAATATTTAAAAGAACATAACAGCTATGCTATGTTTATCCAGGGCCGCAATTTACTGTTTTTGAATTATAACATGACATACCAACTATTTTATTCGTATATATACCGGTAGTAGGTATATCGCGACTTGTTGTATTATTTACGATGCACTTACAATAAGCATGAAATCCATTTTATCTTATCTTACATTACAATGTAAATAATTATGAAAATTGTAATAACAAAGTACCAATAAAATTGTTAAGTGGGGGCAGAGTGTAATTTAATACATAAGTGCATACAATAACGTAGCATTCAAGTCAGGAGGGGGGTCACATGGTCAGCTGTCTATTCATAACGGACTCCAATTCGATCATTCTAATTAAAAAGAGTATTTTCGGTATAAATGGTCGCCCTGAACCCAGCCCAGGGGGGGTCGTAGTTTTTTGTAACTACAATGTACTAAAGTCCAATTATTGGCACTACAGCACTTATTACACTATTTTAAAAACATTGTAATTACTATTGGTCAGTAGTTAGGTATTATATTAATATCTTTTGTATCAATATAATACTCTGGCACCATACCGTAAGCTGAATAGGAATATAAACTGACGTTAAGTAATACTCGTTTTGGGCAAAACATATTATTAAATCGTAAATGTAAATTAATTATTCCTTATTACCTTTGCTCCATGCTCAAGAAAAATCCGAGCATACTCCGCGCCTAGGCCCGAAGCACCTCCGGTAATTAAAAATGTTTTGTCCTTTGCGTCCCACTGCGCCATTGTGACGATTAGTATGCGCTAAATACGTAACAAGAAGCACTTATTTATAATAAACATTAATTATCCGACTCGATAATTTATCACATTTTTGTTATCCTTATCAGTTACTCAATAATAAACAATTATATAATTTATGACGGTATTACCCGGTAATCTAGTATTACAACTATCGCAAACTCATGCAAAATGATAAGCCCCTGCTGGCGGCCACAGGACCCCTCCTGTCAACCGGGACCCCTCCCGGTTGACCTTATATTTATTGAATAAGATTTAGTAACAATTTTATGACTAGTTTGTATTCAATATTTTTATTCGTAAGTAGGTAGGTAGTAATTTACTAAAAACGGTATTATTATATTTTGATTTGATTAATGACCCTTAATCTGATGAATTCGCCACGGATTTCAACAGTATAGCAACGTAATGGCTTATGAAGATTGTTAGCATCTTGTTATGTTGTGTTTGTTCATCATCAACCCATTATTGTCCCACTGCTGGGCACGGGTCTTCTCTCATTTGAGAGGGATTAAGCTTTAGTCCATTGTGTTTGTTACTGGACTTCGAAGCGTCGCCATCAATTGCACATAAATGAACATACTACCGTAATAAGTCTGTAAGAGTTAGCCAGAAAAGTACCTACGTAAATACTAGGGGACATCCACAATGTTATTTTGTGCCCATAGACCGTTGGGTTTATGATAAGGTTCATGAAAAATTTCTTTTATGTTGATCTGTAATACCGTCAACTAATTTCCTGTATTTTTTCGGTGTGCTAATTTTCCTAAGTTACTCCTCATAACATTAGTTATCTGCGAGTGATCTCCCATCTAAATCAGTCCAGCCTTTTCAGAGATAAGCCGGAACAAACAGACAAACAAAAATCATAAAAAAATGTTTTTTTGAGGAAAATATGTTCTTAAGCATTAAGTGAAAAATTGTTAATTTGAAATAACAAACAGACACTTAAATATTATTTATTTATACAGATATTGACACATATCTGATAATAATATATTATTAGAGAAATGTGTTATATATATTCTAAAAGGAGAAGCTGATTGACTGCCATAAAGTAATAACTGACTGACAATTGCAATATCAAGGTCAGAGAGTCGGTTTAGGGGCGGAGCCAACGCAAGGCCTAAAATTTTTGGGTTCTAACTTCTAACCCACATGAAATTTTGCAAATACAAAGAAAGGATTTTTGTAAATACACCCCCCAAGGAGGTAAAACAGGATGCAATTTTTTTTGTTAAATCGCATGCGGACGAAGTCGCGGGAATCAGCTATTCGAACATTGATTGCTATTAGTATTATTTTCTGAACAAAAGTCGAGCTGAGTTAGGGATGGACATTTAAAATATACATCGATGTTTTTTTCGATGTAATGCATCGATCGGTTACATCGATGTTAATGCGATGTATTGAGAAATACATCGATGTTTCTAAAACATCGATTGTTTTAGCAATGACATGTTTAGGCCTTAAAGAAAATTACGTAAGTACAAGAAAAAATTTATAATATATAAGAACGCAATAGACATTTACACAGCAGAAACTTGGTAGGCCATATTATTGTTTTGGTTTTAATTTTGATCTGCGCCACTGCGATTTCAAATATTAATCGAGTGATATCGAGATCCATTTCGAAATATTATGTTTGGCTCTGCCAAAATCACGCATGTATGATACTGACTGCAGATCTCGGTGTGCCGAACCTTGCGTGTTGTCGCGGGGATGCGTGTTTCTCCGCATAAAGGCGCGCGATCTGCAACACAGCGCGTGAATGCATTTTTGGTGTGTGTGTGTGTTTTCTATACAAACACAGGTACTTGCGAACCACGTAAAATCACGCAATCCCGCGCTACGCTGCACGATGCGGAGCCGTGTGTGGATCGCCTAAATTATAGATACGTTATATTGGCAGCACTGATTATAACGTTTCGTTTCACGAAACTTCGTGAAGTCACTGTAGTCGTCATTCAGTCAACTCTGAATGACGACTGCAGTGACTGTTCGAGTGTTCGATGCATCGAATGCAAAAACATCGATATATATTCGATTCTGAAGTATTAACGATACATCGGTTCAATACGATGCATCGTTATTATACATCGAGTGTTTAAAATACATCGATGTATATCGTCCATCCCTAAGCTGAGTTGTCACCTGCCAGTCCTGCCACCCTGACAGCTGAGCGAACATCTAATAGGCGTGTGTAACTCTTTTCGGAACCGACTCACTGATTCGAATCATTCGAATTCGAATCATCAAAAGATTGGATCAGTAACAATGTTTCAAACGCATCATTTGGATCTGAATCATTACTTCGCTCTCTGCTCATTCCGCGCGACGCGTCGTCGCGATGCGATTGAGCCACTGAGCAGTGAGCGATCGAGAGAGACTGAGGCCTGAGATACACTGAGTCACTGAGTCACTTCGCTGAAGCACTCGCGAGTGAGCGGGCGACATAGTTACAATCTATACAAGTCAGAAAGAGATACCAAATGAGATGTGTATCACTCACACATTCAGAAATTTTCGTTGTCGTTATCCATGCACGTAAAAATGACCACTAAGGCGCTTACGTATCAAATACTATACGGTCGTTTTTTGTTTATAATGTTTGATCTAAGAGATACCAAATGAGATGTTCACACATACATTCACAGATTTTCGTTGTCGTTATCCATGCACGTAAAAATGACCACTAAGGCGCTTTCGTATCAAATACTATACGGTCGTTTTTTGCATATAATGTTTTCTCTAACATTTATCGTTTTAAGTTGATGCGGCACGCGAAAGATTGTTTAGGTTCGTTCGCGCCGATTTACGAAAACATTGTAGTTCAGAGTTCTGTTTTTATGATTTGATTGCGATAGTGATTAGTGTTTTGACTTACTTTCTTCCTTTTATTCATAAAGTTAGAGCTAAGAGACTTTACGTGAGAATTTTGTGTAAATAGACATTGAATTACGTAAATACGTAGGTTTACTTTATAAGTTTAGTGACTGTTGTCTCAGACTCTCAGTGAATAAAATGTGTAAATAAAAACTCTACGTGTTCGTACTTCTCAGTGACTGACTTTCTAAGGTATAGGTACCTACATACCTTAACTAAGACATTTATTTTCTTATTCTTTAAACGCACGCGACCAACGCCCAACGTAATGATACGTAACGTTCTGTATTTTATATACTTAGAGCCGATGATCCAAATGAGCCAAATGAAACATATCAGTGATTCAGATCATTTCAGTGAGCGAGATGCAAATGATCCAATCCCAAAAATGATACACTTTGCCCACCTCTAACATCTAAGCATGATGAGTATGATGACATGACATCTGTCAAATGAATACGAACGTATATGTACTGGGGAAGATACACAACAGAAATATTGTTTTTTAGTTATAATTTAATCAAAGTACAGCCTGTTGTATTAGAATCTGCAACAGTAGAAAATCTAAAATGGTAAAACGATTATAATTATTTTTTATATGTCTTATTCATAACAAAAAGTTGTTCAGGCTATACAACGATTAATTCAACTTTGTTTCAGAGTGCAATTTTCAACTTTCAAAGCTTACTATCCGTAATACTGCTGCTAATATGCACTTGTGCATATCTACGATCATTTTTCCCTGGTATTATGGACCGCAATAAGACAGGGTATGTATTATTTTAGTCTTCATAACTTTCAAGCAAATGAAAGTATGATAAAAGAAACTCGACTGTAATATGATTGGAAGGTGGTTTTAATGGTTATAATACTACTGTCCATGACATACGAGCCTTGCTAACGTCAGGACTGTTTATAATAATGTACACAGCTATTTTGGTGAAGCTAATGACCTAATTAACTACAGATCTAATTATGAATCATAGGAAGAAAGGCTGCCTTGATTTTTTTGGTTCCATCACTTTTGAATTGGAAATCTATACTATAAAGCTTTTGTTCATTAAATACAATTTAGTTCTTTTGGAGTCACTTCACTTTAATTTTCAGCGTCTTTTTATGTGTATAATTTCTTAACTGAAATTAAAAAGGCTAAAGCAGATCTCATTTCTGCCTCCGTCTCCACCTCCAACTCCGATTTCAGTTTGATTGCAACTCTAATTCCACCACATACCACTTCCATAACATCCCTACTCAGTTTTAGATAAAGTTACCAACTGAGTGTCTGGACTAGTTAATTCTAACTACATTGTTTAGAAATTTGACTAGAAGAAGCACAAGAAGACACATGTAGAGGGCTTCATTGTATGTGAAGAGCTGCAACTATATTGGAAAAACTTCAAATGGAAAGTGTTTTTCAGTATATAGCTAGTATATATTTAAATAATTTCTCCTTTTCACAAACAGAATTATATTATTATGAATATATTATTTATTTTTATAAATTTATTTCCAGACTACTTGGAACATTCTGGAAGTGTGCAAGGATTGGTGAAAGAAAATCTCCTTATGTTGCTGTTTGCTGCATAGTAATGGCTTTCAGCATATTATTCCTCACATAATTAAATCTAGTTATTACAGTAATTATTAACCACAGAAGCTGCATTTTATATTTTGTAAATAAATATATTTTTAAATGAACCACATTTTTTTTCTAATTATAAGTTGAAAGTGAAACATCACAATATTATAGGTAGTCATTACAGATTGCTGGCATTTTATAAAGGATGTTTGATATTTTACTTTTTATTATTATTATTATTATTCCGTAGAACACTAGCTTGTTCATAAAATTTCGTATATAAATTGCAGCTACTTTAAGGAATTTTAATGAGTTCAATTCACACTTAATTCTATTTTTATTATTTATTTTTGATGAACCTATTAGTCCAGCAGTAGTTCACACTGCCTTCTCTGCTATGGGTCCCGGGTTCGAATCCCGGTAGAGACGTGTGATTTGTATCAGTCATAGATGTATCTGTGTATGTATTTACAAAAAAAAAGTATGTATATAGTATATCAACCAACTAGTATCAGTAACACAAGCTTTGCTGCTTAGCTCGGAACTAGATAGATCATAAATCTCATCAGTTTTTGTGTTATAACCCCGCTAATACGACCAGTATTAACAACCCCACAAGATTTGTATGAATGTCCATGTAGAACTATTTTTTATTACAATTCATCAGTGTAGTGCGGAAGCATATAATACTTACAATGTTACTCAATTTCAAGTAAGTTAATATATATGTATTAATTTCTAAACTTTATATGCGAATGAAAGAGACACAACTACATATGAGGCATCCTTAAAAAATGTGTATAGTCAATAATAATTAGAATAATTACCCGCCATAATATTAATTAAATTTAAACCGGTTAAGATACACCAAGTTCAATCTAGAAGCGAAGTCCTTGGGTAAAATAATAGTCTTCCCTAAGAAGTGCCTTATAGACTCCAGAATAACTTTATGCCTAAACAGTACCAATACCAAAAAATATCTACTAAAAAAAATTTAAAATTGATCACCTATACTATATGTATAGATATAATTCAAATGAAACACACTTATTTTCTGTAATTTTATTTTTATACGTGTCTGGGGTTCTAAAAATAGAAAATGCTAAGGGATGGAAGATAAAGAGATACAAAACAGTCACAAAATCTAATACTAGAACCATTACAATATACCTTGTAATTAATTTTTCGTAACTGAATACATGTAAGGCCTTCAAATGTATATAACAAAGGTCATACTTATGTAAATAGCATGTGTAAGCATCAGCTGAGTGATATGCAGATATTTACCAGTGCAATCACTTTAAACCGTGCCGATTATAAAACTGTAAATATGAAACATGTTTACAAATATAGCATTGAATTATAAAACTAGAATACCATAAAATATGACTCATTATTCATAAATACATAAATAATCATAAAAACCAATATGATTTTATCAAATAACTTCGTCCAATTGAACCTGTACTAACATAGCAATTCCAATAAGCTTATACTTTGTCAATATGCCTTATAAATTGTAATAAAATAAACATAAGCATTGTAAAATGTTTCCAAATATTAACAATATCAACTCCTATGCTATGGATATAATCTCTGAATTTCAGTACAAAATTTTTATCAAATGGGCCAAATATTGCAAATTCTTATCACTTTTTGTTACAATTTTGTGGAAAATCTAGTGCATTATACATAATACTAACATGTCTAATTGGGCTTAATTCAGTCTAGACATCGTCCTATCATAAGCTAAACACACTTAAATACAGCGACGACACATCCACTAGTCCTAGAAGCTATTACTAAACAAGTAAATGAACTTCGATGCAATGATGCGCCTTATAATGTTACAGTCACTTTTAGAATAATCTACTTTGCCTATTCTGTATCAAAAATCTTTTGCGAACACGCACAAAAATTAGGCGGAGTGGGAGCAACATTATTGGAAAATCCACAAAAATATATCAATGTTTATTTGCGATAAAATAATACGTATATAAATTATGGAACTTGTGCAACATATTTTACGAAGTTTTCAAATAATACTACGAAATAAATAAGTTATTTAAAAATATTATAAGCGATTGCGTCAGCTCGTTACTGTATCATAGAAAGTCAAGACAGTCGATTGTTGATAATACTAAATTATTTGCCCATTACTCTTATTCAGTCCACTACTGAACATATTTATCTCTTCACATATTAAGAGGATTAGTTGATATATAGAAGCGTAAAATTGTGATGTATAAAAGTAAGTGCAAGGGTGCACGGCCGCACACTTATATTTTTATTTGTTCAGTAAAGCACATTCGAAAACGAAATGTATTCAGTGTGGCGGTGTTACAGACAGAATAGTCGATATTACAACAACCGATATCTGCGTAACGTTTTTGGACACTGTGCAGCCGGGCTATAAGTATAGTACAGAATATATGGCACTAGAAAATATTAACTGTCTACAATAACAACACATTTATTGAGCAAGAGGAAGGAAGTACGAATCGAGTTCAGCCACGACTACAGACTTGTCTAATTTACTTATCAACATTAAAATAGAAAATCAAACAAACCAGTAGACACCCTATATAAAAAAAAAACATCTTAAAAAGTATCAGAATCAAAATTGCATAAAATCATTAATCACAGAATTAAATGCGTAATTTTGAGAAAAAATAATGAAATTTTATCACAGAGAATCAATATAGTCAAGGTGCACAGCAATGATGATTGTAAGTGCAACATTGAAAAATGTAATTTAGCAAACAACACCAGTCTACCACGACTTACGTCTGTCACATTCACACACTTTACCTAGTACATTTTTGGTGTTTAAGAATCTTGATGTTCGAACATTACTCCTAGAGTTATCTAGATATACTACTAAAATAACTTGAATTATAAAGTACACAAATCTAAAATAGGTATCTAAATAATCGAATAGTATAATGGATTATTAATATTAAATCTATTCTTTACGAATTTAAAGCATTTTCAGTAAGAGGTATTCTCATAAATTACCATGATCTTATCTTTATTATTGCTGGCCTGGCTCATAGTGCTAAGAATATTTAACGTTATATTTTAGCATACAAAGTTTGCCTGCAGCATAAATTAAAGAAGACCTCTCAACAAAAATAAATACTGAATGTCTAGTATAATATATAATAGAGCGTATTTTATGCTCTTAAATTACTCTTATAATTAAAATAAATGCTCAATTTGACTTTATAATGTCTCGAGCGTTTTTATTTGATTAAATTATATTAATAAATAAATAAGTCTTTAACTAGAGAGCTGTTTTTTATTCATTTTCTCTTTAAATAAAATTGCATTTCAAAAAGTTAAAAGATTATAAGGGTATATAAAATACGCACTTAATAACATAACTTTTGGCACGAATAAGCTTCAAAACAAACATTTATGTTGCGAACGTTGTCGTTAAAGTAATACAAGACTAAAGCTAACAATGACTATGCATGAACGACTATGGGAAATTCATTATTAATACGCCGGAGGAGTTACTAGTCGAGTTAATGAAATATTTAACTACCTAGTCCTCAACGACGACTCCAAAACCTTTTATTTTCTTCATAGACTCATTTCAATGAGTTAATAAAAATCAGAAACATTGCAGTGGAAGATTATAAATTTTTATCATAAAATTTTTTACTTCATTTTTTAAAGTAACAGACAAAAAAAGTCTAAATCGGAGTTGTCTATTGACGCAACCGTTAATCCGCCACTATTTTTTCCGTTTGTCCGATACAATTACTGCTTGTTACCCTGAAAAGAAGAAATTAAATATGCAAACTTTTTATTGACGAACTAATACGATAGTTACAGAATGCTCCTACAACACGTCAGCCCGGGTCATTCTTATATTATGTAGTAGTTGTTGCTGATAAGTCCGTATATAAGCGAACAAATCGAAGTAGGCGTCCACACACTACTCAAAAAGTAATACTCAAATAAATTGATAATAGAACATAAAAAAGTTAATTTACACGATGAATTTAGTGTCTTCATAAATTTGTACTAAAGTGATATTTTTGTCAAAATTTCGGCTTATGCCTTTGTTAAGTTGCGCTTTTATTAGCACGAGTACATAAAGTGCGATAATTACCTGTGTATTTATAGTAATATCCTATCTGATCATCTCGAGATATTTGTGCTTGTGTTTGGTGAGCATCTCAGTAACAGTCACCAGTTTCCTTATAGCGGGTTGAGTTTTGGACAGTCCTTGGAGTTCCGTTAGGTGGGACACGCATATGTGGTGGAGTGTCGCAAGTTCTTTAGCTGCAAGAAATGAAATTATATGTTTTAAAAGTAAGTAAGTATTCTTTATAGTACACAGACAACAAAATGGAATACTCAGACAGTAACGTACAATTGGCGGTCTTATCGCTAAAAGTAATTTCTTCCAGACAACCGTAGATAAGCATACTGTGTTCTTAGCATTTTTTTTTGTATAGGGTCGGCAACACACGATTTAAACCTCTGGTGTTGCAAACGTGCATAGGATAAGGATAAGGTAACCGCTTTATACCATTAGGCGGGTCGTAAGTTTGTTTATCACCTTCGTGGTAAAAACGATTAACAAAACAGTTCTCAAGCTCTAATCTTGCTAATTAAAGTATACAATCAGCTAAATAGAGAGTTATCACTCTTACCAATATCGAAGTTGTTATTAGGGTTGGGTGGTGGGTTGCCAGGATCTGCCACATTACTCAGCTGGTCCAAGAACACAACCATTCGCTCCTTATTTTTCAGAATAAAAGGGTTCACTACTTCCATGTAGGGCTCCTGAAAATGTGAAAATATTTTATTAATATTTTTTAGATACATAAAGTAGTCGGTAATAAAAACGGCGGATAACAATCGGAAAATTTATCATCATATGAGGCAAAGGACGTCCATTTATTATATCAATGCTGCATGGGTCTCCTCTAATTTCAGAGGCATTAGGATAACCACCACACTAGTCACGCCATAGTCCGGATTTGAAAGCTTCCCATGCGATCGAGAAAATCTCTTAAGCATGTAGGTTTGTTTCCTCATGTGTGATAATTACGCACATGACTTCTTAAAAGACCACTGATCGGGCCATTACGTTAGGACCTAATGGCGTGATCAGTGGCCTTTTATAGTTCACTTGTCACGCCTCTAGGTTAGAGCTGTGATAGCACAGCTCTATAAAGAACGTCTGCTGCTAACAAAGGCGTCACGACAGACAGATGGGATATTACCTTAGCTCCAAACTCGACGAGGTTGGCGAGGTTCTGTAGGCACTTGGCCACCATCAGCAGCGAGCGCTGCGCGTGCGGCGGCGGCGCGGCCGACACCAGCCCCCAGGCCCGCGGCTCCACCAGCGCCGGGCAGATCAGGCGCAGGAAGATGAACCCTGTAATGCGACACATTTCATAAGCTCAGGCGCACAGTACTCGTTACCGGCGCGCGTGCATGACGAGATGTATGAATGTGAACGAGGCAAAAGTGGTATGCAGGAATCGTAGCGCGTGACATTCTGTAGTGTCTGTCTATTCCCATGGGATAAAGGGGTGTATGTATGTAAAACCCTTTAATCAGAATGCCGCCTACATTATTACCATGTCTGAATTTTCTGATGAGTACCAAAAGGTAATAAAGTCAAATATGACGTCAAAACAAATTGGCAAAATGTATCGTAAAGAAAATAGCGTGGGGTTTTATAATAGAAGACAAACTTGACTGACCTGAGACAACTCGTGTACGCACGAACCTCTCGCTGGGCCACTTTGCCACCGCGGCGCGCTGCAGGCAGCCGCACAAGTACCGCACTGGCTTGGGACAAGCCTCCGGAGACGTGAAGATTGATAGCGTTATCTGGTAACACATACATACAGACACATCAGTATTGATATAAAACTACTTTTTAAGGATTTATCGCCGTATATTAACCTCAACAATGGACCGAGGGGTATTGGGCACGGCCCGTATAGAATGTGTCCCCTGTACTATCATCTGCATAGGAACGAATGCCGTCAATCGACAGCATATCATTAATTGATATGCAGTAGAAACAGTGTTGGACACAACACCGAGCCTTGCGGGACACCAACATTTATGTCGTAACAGTCGGGAAAGCATTCGTCAACATCGGCTGTAATGCTCCTGTTGGACAAAACGCTGGCAACCCATTTGCGTAATCCCTCGGGGTGTCCATATGATGGCATCTTCGAAAGAAGACTCCGGTGCCAGACCAGATCAAACGCCTTCACTATATCTAGGCTGACTGCCAACACCTCACTTTGACTCTCAATGGCTCCCTTACTGGATAGACGACATGACGAGATAGCGACTTTGGCCCTGTCGAGCTCGAGCTCGTGGTCCAAGCCTCATAGCACTTTGATTGAAAGTTCTACCATCCATATAAGACCGATTAAACCACGGTAATTTTTTAACCCCCGCAGTAGTCACTAGCGGGTTGGGGGTGTCACATTCCATACCCGCTAAGATGGTTTCGATTACGGCGGATTAGTGCAAGTCATAAAATGCATGCAATCTATCCCAATCTGCTGATTTATAGTGTCACACACGACGCCTTTCGGTTTCCTGAGCTAGGGCAGATCGTGCACAAGGCACACTGGTCTGAAATAATTGGTCTCGGGAAATGCCAAATACAGAAAATATATTCCGGATCAGCGGATTCCACCGACCTTTACCAGGTCGTCGATCCTTGGGAAAGGGTTATGTCTAAAAGTTGATGTCATTCAGCTGAAATGACGATAACGATGATGATATTACAATTACCTGATCAAGTATCATAAGAAGGAACTCGGCGTTGTTGCAGGCGTCGTCAGGCGAATCCATTTTCGTGGGATTCAATTCGGCTGTTTGTTTCGTGTCTATTAATCTCTGAACAGTTTCTGAGATCGCCGCCTGCCAAATTGTATTAAGTTAAGATTACTTTCTAATAAAAAAAAGGTTTTTTAATGCTTGCTAAGATTTCGTTTCTTAAGGCAATCTGCCTAATAACAGAAACTAAAATGTTGAAATTTATTCTGCCTAGTTGTACAGATGTATTATTTTCATCGTGTAGCTATTTAATCAATAATTAATAATTTACTTAAAACTAAATAATCGCGTTTTGTATTTCACCAAGTGAACTAAACCATTTGCTGTCAACGGAGAGGGTGACAACTGGGTCAGCTACCAGTTCCTGTACATTTTAAAGTTCCAGACAAGGACGGATTCGAGGAGGGGGTCAGCCCATAACCCCCTCAAGCCCCATGGCTTGAGGGGGTTATGGGCTGACCTACATAATCCAGGGGGTTATGGTCACCCCATGGTGACCATAACCCCCTGGATTATGTAGGTCGACTATAAAATATTCCATTTAATAAGAATTATTATTTTAATCGAATAGAAGCCTGTCATGACTAGACCACACGACTATGGGACTCCCTCCTCCTTCTTGAAAGCTGGATCCCCCTTGGTTCCAAATCAGACCCCTGTCGAAGATAGCAGGCATTAGACATTAATTGTAATGGGTATAATCTATGTTAAGTAGTACCTGTAGGAAGGGCTTGCAGTGCTTCCGCATGAACTCGTCGACGAGCGCGGTGGCGAGCGAGGCGGCGCGGAACATGGCGCGGTGGTCCGCCTCGCGCGCCACCTCGGCGCTCACCAGCTCGCGCGCCAGCTCCGCGCCGCGCCCGCACTCCGAGAACGCGTGCAGCAGCGCTGCCTCACACAACACACCATCAACAACTACGTATTACAGACGAGCGAGACATCCCCCTGTCTCACTCCTCTGTGTGGCGGGATATGTTTGGCCTGCTGGTTTTTTATTGAACTTACATACACGCGACCTCATATAGACAACTCATTACTTCGATGTACCACTAGTCCACTTGGAATCGCTGCAGACCCAGATCCAGAACAGCCCAGGTTTCATTTAAGTCAAAGATTTTCACCACAAAAGATCTTCTATATAACCTGACACACTGAATGATAGCGGGCTATGTTCCCGTAACCCCAATCCCCGCGGATCAAGCCTGTTCTGAAGGTTGAAACGAGTAGTCTTCTTGCTAGACGATTCCAGACTACCCTCAAAAACAGCTTATAGACGATGTGCCAAATCAATCTGTCGTTTTGAAAGGGGTGAAAATCAGGTTAAAGTAGTCCGTTGCAAAGCTCCAAAGATACATGCCAATCTAATAAAAGCGAAAGAATATACATATCTATGCTACATTGGTATTTTTTAAATAGGTAAAAATATATTTACATGTAGCCAAAGGTTGTCTATCAGTCCGGCACAAATCTGCCAATGCTTTGACAGCTGGCAAGCCCGGCTCCAGTAGCAACTGACGCAACGGGTTATATTCTTCGCGAGGCATCACCAACTCTTGCATATATCTGCAAAAAGAAGTTTTTAATTTATTATTACGCGAATACTAGGCTTTGAAAGCTTTCTTTTTATAGACAGTCGTCCATGACCCCTGATACTGTAAAGAATCAACAACTTCGGGATCAAATAATAATATAATTAAAACCCGTAAAAAGTAGTTTCATTTTAAATGTCTATGAGTGAATATTTTTTGTTATTTTCCATTTCCTCTATGTGCATATATGTACAACGTGTCAGCCAAAATATTTCCGCTACTGAATCAAGGCCTCACTCATGTCTGTACTATGAATAGATTTTGAGAAAAATACTTCGAAAATAATATAATAGAAGATACCTTATACGCAGTCTTAAAGATCCCCACTCCCCAATAGGAGTCATTCCTGCAAGTGGGTACCATTCTTCAATTTCTTCACCATTGGCGAGGTTCGCTAGCTCGATAGTTAGCTCTGCAACCTGAAATACAAATAGATTATTAGTTATAACTAGCTGATTCCCGCGACATCGTCGGCGTGCAATTTAACGAAAAACCGTCCGTTTATATGTCAGTCAGTCAGCGTCAGTTTCTCCTTTTATAGATATTAGATAGATTCTTTATTTTTGAAATAGGCATAATATAGAAACAGTCTTACTTCAGATTCCTTCCCTCTCTTCCCTGTATTGTGGACAGTGATTGTAAACGAAGTAACATCTGGAGGCACATCACTGTAAAGCAAAAAAAAAACATTTTATTATAATAACTCCACATCAATAAAAAAAAAAACGAATATTATTCGCGAAACCGAACGATAGAGCCTTCATCCCGCTATGGATACGCTGTCTGGCAGTGCCTAATTCTAATTAGGTATTTAGTCAGTATTGACTTTCTTCAAAAGGCGGCGAATGATTATTCATTTATCTGTGTCCATTACCACTTTATTTTGATTTTTAAAGTTTCAACATGTAAAAGAAAAGTAAATGCAATGTATACAATATTATTCTTTAAATGGACTTATATCATATTATCGTGATAACATGGCAGAAATAATATGATATTTTTTATATACATCTGCTTGAATGGCTGAGGAATAGGCTTAAAAAACCAGGGTTTCTAACCATCTGAATGCGGAGTAAGTAAATAAACAGAGTAAGGTGATCACCGTAAAGGGGGGGAGAGGGCAGAGGGCACGGTTTTAAACAAAAGAAAGTAAGTAGGAAATAGGTGCTATACTGACTCGAAGACAAACTCGTCATCCCAGTGCGGGTCGGGCGAGGGCTTCGGCTTGGTGCTGGCGACGGGCGCGGCGCCCAGCGCCAGGCGCAGCAGCGGGCGCGGCGCCAGGCGGGCCGGCAGCCGGTGTGCCGTCAGGCAGCGCACGCGCAGCGCGCGCAGCCACACCACACGAGCCACCTGACATGCACACATCATATTCTCATTTTCACATTACATACACTAAGTCATGGTCACTTCATTTTATCCTCTATCTCACAAATTCTTTCCATTCTCTGTCTACGTCACATTACCGTATGACACAGTGTTACCTCTCCACACGTATTGTTCTGATAGATTATGTAGTACCTTGCATTGATGCTTCGCCTGCTGCGGCACACAGAGCGGGCGCAGCGCGTCGAGCCAGGCGCGCTCGTCGACGGAGGAGCTGGCCGCCAGGAACGTGTGCGTCGACAGGCACGGCAGCGCGCGCTCCACCAGCTGGAAGCAGAACTCGCGCTCCCACAGCGACTCGTGGACCTGGCAATCATAATGTTACTATTAATAACTCTGATAACATATTCATACAAATATTGTAATTGCGAAAGTATGTCTATCTGTTACCTCTTCACGCTTTAACCGCCGAACTGATTTAGATAAGATTTAGGATGGCGATAGTTTCGAATCCTATATGGATATACAAAGTCGTAGACAAAAGCTAGTTTTACATAAGTGAGACTTTCAGTATGTTTATTTTGGAAAGTCGCTAGTATTGATTCTCATGTATTTTGTTTTCATGCTAAAATTATATCGCCCTTCAGGTAATAAAAAAACAAACAATAACAAAGTAATCATAAATCTTACTTGATAAAGATAAGCGCATGACAAATCAATCAATCCCTTCGGCTTCGTCCTTTTCGGCGAATCGTAGAAATACAAGTGAGTGTCGGTTCCCTCTTGAAGTAGCACGAAGTACAAAGCCTTCCATTTCTTAGCACCTTTGTCTGACTTTTTGTGCAAGTAACCCTGGTGTTTGATGCCTTTGGTCTTCTTGAGGCCTATTTGATCACGGCACTCCCGTAACGTCGCGTAGATCTTTTCAGCCGCCGCTCCTGTTGTGCTTTGTTGAGGCTCGATTACATGACCTTCCGCTATAAGCTGGTGAAGATAAAACGACACATTAAAAATCTAGAAAAAAATATTTATAGCGAAACGAAGCCGATAATAATTTATCGTCAGTGGTCAATAGTGTCAAATAACTTATAATAAAAAATAATTTACCGCAAAAAAGCTATCGTAGTGAGTATAATTCCGTAACATTTCGGTTATTTCCTTGTTAGGTTATTGTTTTGTATAATGAAAAGACAAAATAAACATGTACTAATAGCAATATCACTAACGCAAAATACATGCAGGTTTATAGATAACGGTATCAACAATGTGTAAAAAATAGGTACATTCAGAAATTCTTTTTTAACATGATAACGATTGTCTTTAATTTGTTTTGTATTTAAAAACATTATCCCTCTCCAACAATTTATTATAGATAAGCTTACAAACAGAACTGTACTGTACTTCCTTTTCGCATATCAATTTTACAAGGGCGATTATTTCATAATATATGTGCATTGCAAATCCATGAATTATATTTTAGCCGTTAAGACTAAGTAACCTCAAGGTTACTTAGTCTTAACCTTGAGATTCTTGCCTCTGTTTTATCAATAAAACAGAGGCAAGAATCGATAGAGCGGACTATGACTCAGCTTAGCCTAAATAAACTAGTATTGAGCATTGACCAACAACAAGATTTTAGTCAAAGCTTATATGATATGGTTCCAAAAAAATTTGGTTATAATAGAGCAAAGAGTTTATATTATTCCACAATTGATTGCTACAGGCACTGGAGAGCATCATTTAAATTTAATCATGTTGGGTAAAATTGTTTTTAAATGTTTTCACTAGCTAATCTTTAACTAAAATTAATGCCCGCTTTTGTCGCAATACTAAAAGCCAAGTCTATGTCAGGAATATAGATGTCAGACCTCGATTTCAAATAATGATGAAAGTTAGACAAACTAACCGGCTGTCCCAATGTATGACCTTCCACAATCTGCTCCTTCCTGTACCTGTTGATGACAGCATCCAAACATTCGAAGGTACGTCCTCCCATAAGGTATCTGACGCCTTTCTTCTCTATCCTGAACCTTTGGATCTGATTGTTGATGTGGAAGAACAAGGAGTAGTCCCCGGGCGAGTTGTCTGAGGGTCTGACGAGGAAGCTCCCTGGCCCAGCCTTGACTAACATGTCAACTGCTTCGCTTTTGGTGCAGTTAGGATGGAACCATGAAAACACGGTGTTTGGATCGATTGACGGGTCAAGGTCCTCAACCAACTCTCTGAAGATCATTCCTTGCTCTCCAGTTCTGATTGGAAAATATATTTTACGTATTAATGACAAATGTTTTAAAAATGATAGACAGTTAGCTAATCTTTTTTCATACAAACTTCATAGGCATTGAGGGTATTTATGTAATCTACACCACATTCCCAGCTAATAATATTGATAAGTGACCAGTGGACTGAGACGTCAAAGGTCTCGAGTTCGAACCCAAGGCACGCACCACTGACTTTTCGGAAGTTATGTGCGTATTTATCACATGCTCAAACGGTGAAGGAAAACATCGTGAGGAAACCTGCATGCTTGAGAGATTTGTCTTGATGGCATGTGAAGTCTGCCAACCCGCAGTAGGCTAGCGTGGTGGACTATAGCCTTATCCCTCTCATATGAGAGGAGACCCGTGCCCAGCAGTGGGACGTTAATGGGTTGATGATGATGAATATTGATAAGCACCATGGCATTCCATAGTTCAAAATTTCCTTTCAATTTCTAAGTATGTCTGTTTGTATTATTTGCCTAAATTATTCTATAAAGACTTGTCAGACTGCATCTCTATATAAATGATTCCATAACACAAAAGCGTCCCTTTATACATCCCTACATTTCTAATTTTTACTCTATGTACTTATAATAATACATTTTGTCACTTTTCGGCCTCTTATCAACAATGGTCGAATTGCGCATAGTATATAATTATATATTTTTTAAACGCATATCTAATCGTGTCCACTATAATCAATGACTTCCTATGCTACTGTGACCAGTGATCTATAAATATTTTTTTGTATGGGCAGTTTTTAAATAAAATAAGCATACAATGAGCTTACTCATTAGGTGTATTGTATAATTAATAGCAGGACCTGATATATCGGAGACACAACATAATATGACGTATCAATGTCACGGTAAGATATCGCACATTTTTGCTCGACTGGACTTGTAACTCATAGACTGGCATGATCATCGTCACGTATTTGGCCATGACTTTTATACAAACGAAGTATATTATTATATCATTAATACACACTATAAACGTTCCGGAAATGTAATGTTAATATCGGTTTCCTTTTTTATTATTATCGTTTTATTATCAATTCCGCTTTTATAAATGTTTTAATAGCTAACACTAATAGACCTCTTCAAAGGTAGGTATGTCTTTAATGCTAGTGGTTGTGAGATAAGAATTACGCAATGTATATTTTCAAACAACCTAAAAAATATTCTTATTCTAAATCACTCACATATTTGAGTCTTTCAAATAAATAGGAAAGACATGTCGCCTCAATTCATAGTGAATATCAATGACATTAAAAATCTGCTATCTTACCTGTGTGCTGTTACCCAGAGCCAGCCATCACCCATGTCATTATGTAGAAAGAATATGTCACCCTTTTGGAACGTAAGCTCGTCTGTGTCGGGCATCTTCGTGTATGGCAGAATCGCTACTACCCTCTGACAAAAACATAATAGTTTTTAGAACTCAAAACCATCTTTTGACTTTTCAATTTACTTTATTTGATTACATGTGAAGGAAAAAATCAGGGAACCTGATATAAAAATAATAAATCTTTATTTTCAAACCAGAGATCCATAATATAGATATGCGCCTGAGAGATAATCTCGATAGCATGCTACTAACGTGCAATGGGTCAGAGATTTTGATGCAGAAAATATGGGAACTTACTGGTCTAGAGAGGCCAGAAAATTCCCATATTTTCTGCCTTCTATTGATGTAAATCGAAAGTCCGTAAATGCGACCCTTTTGACTAGATGTACACAGCACAGGACAGAGACGACAGGGATTTCTTATTCACACAATTCACTTTACGTACCTTTTTATCGTTGACAGGTTCAGGTGGTGGCACTGGCTCCACGAGACGCTCTCGCTTGAGGAGGTCGGAGCAGTGGCTGTAGAAGCCCACCAGTTCCGTCAGCGAGTCAAACTGACGACCACCGATGTAATAGTCGCCACATACCGCCGTTATTCTAAACAGATTCATAAAGAATAAAAAAATCTTCAGTATGACACAAACATTAACTCAAATAAGGCATCTCACATTGGCACAAATTAAAAAGCATTTAATAAGTAGAATATTTAAATACCTAAAGTGATTGATTCCAGTGCGACCCAAGTAACTCAAAACATATGATCCAGGTTTCCGATCACTCTCTCGAACTGAAAAAAAGGTACTTTTCAGGTTCTCTAATTACAATAATAAAAATTTTGATTGTGGAAAGTATTGATAACAGTTGTTGTGAACAAAACCAAATGAAAAAAAACACTAAAATATTTAAATAGAGAAAATCTCATTTTATCGATCTAGTTACTGTACCATTACCGGACACAGGTGTCATGATGATCATGGCAGACTTTGCACACCATCAAAAGAATCTCTAAGGAATGCATATTTCTACACAATATTTGCTTTATACTTATTTATTTATTTATTTATTAAAACTTTATGCACAAAAAAGCGTACAAAGGCGGACTTAATGCCTTAGGCATTTTCTACCAGTCAACCTTAGAGTGGTGCAGAGACAAAACGGTAGGTGCAACCAAGAAAGGGAAAATAAAGTAAAGAATAATATTAATTTAACCAAAATACAAAAATAAATACATAGATACATACATAATATAGTAAATAAAAACAAAGGAAGTCAGGAAAGATAAAAGGCGATGGTGAAAATCTAATTTAATAATATACCAATTATGATGAATCTGCCAATGTTTTTCGAATGTGATCTCTTGCCATTACCTTAAATTTGAACCGACTTTTAGCCAACCTGATATTTACAGGCAATGCATTCCAAAGAAGAACTACCTGGACAAAGAAGGAAGAGTGAATAAAACCAGAACGGTGAGAAGGACATTGTAGAAGAAGATTATTCGTAGAGCGAAGATTTTTTTCGTGGGCAGAGCATAAATATTGAAAATAAGAAGACAGGTAAGATGGAGAAGTGGGATTATTTAGAAGAGAAAACAGGGTTGTCAAAGCCCTTAAAGCTCTGCGCTGTCGAATGGGCAGCCATTTTAAAAGTGATCGATGCTCGGATACATGATCATATTTACGGAGATTGAAAACGAATCGAATGCAGTTATTAAGAAGTCGGTCAAATTTGTTGAGATGTTCTGCATTCAGGTCGTAGTAGCATAAATCACCATAGTCGATAATGGGAAAGATTAGAGCCTGAACAAGCATTGCCTTAACGCGTGCTGGAAGAAGATTCTTCAGACGATAAAGAGACCGCAACGTGCCGGTGACTTTTTGACTGACAACCGCAACTTGCTTTCGCCAGTCAAAACAGGTATCAATATGAAGCCCAAGATCCTTGACTTCAGAGCTAAACGGAATGACCGCGTTGTTAAAGAGTACCGGTGGTACTGTTAAGTCGTTCAGTTTCCTCATACTATGCGGGCTTCCTACAATGATGGCCTGACACTTAGCGGGATTAACCGCCACCCCGAATCTATATGACCAGTTCTTAATCACCAATAAATTTCGGTTTAGCTCCTCGATCGCATTGGATAAGTTGTCAATACCTGCCTGACAGTAGATTTGTAAATCGTCTGCATACAGATGATACGCACACTGAAGCTCGTTGGTTATGAGGTTTATAAAAATAGAGAACAGAAGAGGAGATAATATACCGCCTTGAGGGACGCCCGCGAGAAGTTCACACCAACCAGAAGTAGAATCTCCAGCATGAACTGACTGCCGGCGCCCCTGAAGATACGAAGAAAACCATTCCACCGCCCTGGGAGAGACCATAAGATAGGAAATGATTGCTAAAAGGATTTCGTGACTGACGGTATTGAAAGCATTTGAGAAGTCAATTAAAACTAAAACAGAAGCTTTAGTGTCTTCCATTCCCCGCTTTAAATCATGAGTCACTTTAAGAAGAGCTGAAACAGTACTGTGACCTGGCCTGAAACCGGATTGAAGTGGACTGATAAGGGAGTTGTGGTGAATGAAGATGGAAAATTGCTTATGAACACAGGCCTCGAGTACTTTAGATAAAAAGGGAAGGATAGAAATCGGCCGAAAGTGACTGGAAAGAGAGGGATTAGAAATTTTTGGAAGAGGTCGAACATATGCTTTCCGCCACTGGGAAGGAAAAACACCGGAAAAAAGAGAAAAGTTTATAATATGGCAAATAGTAGGAAGGAGCTGATCAAGGACCATGACAACCATATGGCGGCTGATAGCATCACACCCTACGGCTTTGGATTTAATGGAAATTATAATCTTTTTGATCTCTCCCAGGTCGACAGGTGCGAATGAAAAGGGGGAAATATTGAGACGCCTCAGACCTGCGAGGTAGGCAAGAGTTTGAGATTTAGTTAGACCGTCTAAAGAGGGAACAGTGGAGAAATGGCGATTTAGGTCGTCTAAATCAATAGTGTTAGGAAGGTCTGAATATCGCGATCGGCCGATACCTAGAGTTCCCAGGAACTTCCAAACATCAGCCGGAGAAGAAGAAGTAATATTATTTAGAATGTGGCGGCGTTTAGCGTTGCGTATCATCTGATTACAACGATTTCTGGCAGCTTTGAAAAAAGTCCAATTATCCTCCGAACGATCCCTTTTAAACTTCCGAAACGCACGGTCCCTTCGTCGCATAGCTATCCGTACTCCCTTATTCATCCATGGCGCAGGCGGTCGCTTCAACTTAATTTTCCTGACTGGAGCATGGATATCATAAAGCTTGACTACAGCATTATTGCTATTATTATTATACTTGAGTAAGTGACTAAAAATTTGAAGTGTGTGCTTTGGGATTCCACTTGAAACCTAAACTTCACACTACTAGGCTATCATAGCTACACAGATTAACTGTCAGCAGTTAATATGTGAAATGTTTACATTCTAGCTAATCATTCTTATTTGTCAATAATCCAAAACTGGCTCCTTTTCATTCAATCAATCAAATAAGGTTTTATTTCATATAAATATTTTCAAGCATTTATAAAACGTTAAGACTATAGCTGCATAGTTCCAAGAATTTGATCTCTTGAAGAAAAATCCAGCAAGAAACTCCATGGACACTCTTTATACATACATCTCAAGAATGGAAATTAATTATTAAGGTTATAATTTAATTTTTGAGACATTTGGTAAATATAATAATCACATAATTAATCAAAGTTTATTATCTATAATAAACATATATTAGGGAAGACGGAAAGAGGAATAATCCAATACCAAAATGAGGCTTATTAAAGATAATATTTGAACGAAAATAACATTATTTGTTTAAACTTCCTACATAACAAAATATCCTGTATTCTATGAGTGTTAGTTTTCCTCTTCAGATTTGCCTTACAATAAATAACATGTTGGTTGTAATTTTATTATTTATAAGCCTAGAATAGAACTATACATATAGGTAAGTAATATACTGAAGAATAAAACAAACAAGGTTTAAAATGGCACATGGGAGTTTTTTTACTGAACACATTCAATGCCCTATATAACATATTCAATACTACTATAGCCAGGTCAATCAACAAAATATGTTAAGTAGAACTAGGTAAATTAAAATTGTAGAAGGTAAAGTAATCACATTAACATTAAACCATGTATTGTTTTTCAAAATATTAAACACATTAAATATTTGTTTATTAGCTGTTAGATTAAAATTAAATTTAATTATAATAGAACCTTGTCCCCAGTTCTTAAACCTACTTTTATACATGATATAGCACAATTCATGTATGATTTTTGTAAAAAAAATAGTACAATGACAACTATCTCATTGTCTTATCTGTGTTTAGCAAGTGAAAACAACAGAACAATGTAATCTTACATTGCACTTTCAACTGTGATAGGAAATATTAATTGTAATTGTATAACCCACTCTCATATAAAACATCATGGGAATGATAATGAATGCCTTTGTCTATTGTTGTAGTGAAAATATTATGTTCGTATTTTGTTGCAAATATGAAAATTTGTCATTGAAACATTGAACATTGTCATTTACTTTTTAAAAATATTACTTTTGGTATAAGAACCATAAGTGTACAGCTGTACATCCTAACTAGAAAAAATATGGATGTAGCTTATATAAATTATATTATGTAAATTTTATTAAGAAAGAAAAATTCAACATCAGGCGGGATTCGAACCCGCGTCTTCTGGATAAGTACTCCAGACGCTCTGCCGACTGAGCCACTGAGGCTCAGTGGTAAAAATCTTAGCTTGAAATAAGCTAAAAAATACAAAAAGATTATATTATGTACTTAATACTATCATTTCACAGAATGTAAGTGAACTCCAAGTTGCTATACAATTAGCAGTAGTACAATTGCACAGAAAATCTATAAACACTTTAAATCTAAAATTAGTTTAATATGAGATTTAGATCAATAAAATATTGGAGTTTATACCAGAATATAATTATGAGACTTCACGTTAACAGAAGGACAGATTAATGTCAAGGGAAACGGTATTTCTAATCACAAAAAAAAAATACTATTTACTGAATTTAATCATAGATCTCTGCTATATAATTGGCATATGCATAAGAAAATGTCCCTTACTATTTAGTCTATAAGTGCTGTATGTATTTTCTGTTGGTGTACTAAATATAAATAAATAAATATAATCATGATGTCTTTAGTTGTGGTTAATATGAGATTATATTCTTGAACCTAAGTAAGAAATTACTTAGGTTTAAAACTAGTAGAAATTAAACAAATTAGACCTGTTATTATGTACATACTTATTACAATATAGAATTAAAATATATTAAATTTATAATAACTCAACATATTTATACAACATAAATAATTATTACATATTTGTTGATCTCACCTAAGTAACTGCCAAGCTTTACAGCAGCCCAAAGCCTTTCCTCAGAGGTGTATCTATCCAGCCTCCCATGGTACCACTCCGTTTCTGGTGGGGCCAGCACTGCTTGTCTTTCACCTGTTATCAAATTATCAAAATAATAAGGTAACCTGGGGAGGGAATTTATAAATGAATACATCCATATTTTTGTAAAATGTATCACCATTAGTGCTAGGCCCGTCAGCTTCATCCAACTCCAAATCTGCCGCCAACTCCGCGATATCACCCCCACCATCTTCAGATTCCGTCGATGGAGACCCTAACTTATCCTTTATAGGGGGTCCTATCGGCGCCCCCATAGCACGAATTAAATCGGCCATCTTTCAAAATACAAACAATTCAGATTCCTATTATTTCACTTGTATGCGCTAGAGCTAAACCAGTGACTCATAGTTTATTCAGAAATAGTAGAATAATATTTTTTTATAAATATCTCAAACGTGTTTACAAAAGAAAACGAGTAATTAATATAATAAACCGTTAGTACAGTGGAAACACACTTAAACGAAACCTAACAATACGATAATAATGAATACAATATTTTATCGCACAACTAAATCACTATTAACACTATATAAAATAATAATGACAAAAAGTTCAATAATTTTCGAGACTTAGATTTTCCGTCAAGCCCTTCGTTACGCCCGCGCCATAGATGATAAATAGAAAATAGAATGATTGTGATTCTATTATGTTCATTCAACAAGACGTGCAGTCAAGATAAATATTTGACATAACTAACCAGTGTTGCACTCTTCAAAATCAAATCTAAATAATCTAAACATTACAATGGCAAATGTTTTCAAAAAGTGCTACGAAAAAACTAGTATTCGAAAATGTATTGATAACGCCATATAATAAAATGTACACATTAATTACTCGAAAAACCTGATATTCCATAATACACTGATGATTCAATTTCAACGAACAAAAGGCCCACCAAAATTTTTGAAAAAGCTGATATTTTGATATGAGAATTTTCGATTGAAATTTGGGCGATTTTTAAGTTATTAAGTCAAAATGATGAAAATAAATATTTTGATTATTTTTATTTATTTATAGGTGTAATTAGGACATAAAAAAGTAAGTTTTCACTTTTGGCGAAAAAAACATATTTTTGTAAAAGATAAAAATAAAAAACCAAAAACTTGGTTTGTTACATAAATTTTCTTTTATATTCACACTTTCTTCACATAGTCTCACTATGTGAAAAAAGTCTACATGTACAGTCGAGTTCATTAATATATGGGCATTGCTAGGATTCAAAAATATATTAATGTCAAAAAAGTTCATAACAATGTGACAACTGTTAGTATCATTAAATTGTGGTCAAGATTTAGATTCGTTAATATGTGACTGCTTTTTTCAGTAATATGTTTACAGCCAAAAGCACATTATTATATGAACAGTGTAGGATTCACAAATATGTATGCACACATGAATACAATAATATCTAAACAATTCCTGTTCAACCTTCATACTTCGGCATAATGATGATTTTATTATCAATCTTAAAATTGCATGGTCAAGGAGTTTGCAACATTATTTGTCACTGGCTGGATTAATTTCAATACGGCATTGAAAAAACCCTTATTTTAAAAACTACTGTCATTTCTGTAACAATATAAACTAGATCTTATTTATTCAGATATTTAGTTGACTTTCCATGAAAATTTTTGAAGCATAACCTGCTCAGATATTATTGAAGCCGCAAGCTGTTCTATAGAATTTATTGAGCTTTCGAACGCTTACAATATTTTGTACCCTTGGCAATGCCAATATATTATTGAACTCGACTGTACAAGTACCTATCGACTAATATCGACTTGGTGATTCGGCAAGCCCTGCGGCAAAGCTTAATCGTCTAAAGTTGTGGTTATTATAATGCTGTGCTTTTTTTCTTTTAAGTAAGAAAAACAAAGCATTAATTAAATTATGATTTTTGTTACATATTTAAAATGTTCACCGACCTTTACCTGTAGGATATTTGAATGAAATAATACTGATAATTCATTCATTCATTCAATCCCTGTATCCTTTCATCAACCAATTCAATTCTTCAATTATTCAAGTCAAGACAAGTTGTTTGACTCACGTTGAATAAACAGTGTATATTATTGTGTTTGTTTGCATTCGTCTTATTTCTATTAAGTATTAAATTGGTAAGTTAACTTATTTACTACTACTTCTAAAATGTTGCGTTGCTCTAATTTTGCAAATGACGCTGTCATTTGAAATTACAAAGGACTACGAAATCGATGGTCAACGACGCCATTTTGTGATCGCGAACTTTCTTTGTTCTACATCGGTAGCCTTCCCAAAACAAACTTCAATCAAATTCATAGTTTTTATTTTTATTGTAGCCTACATAGCTTTTCCTCGATTGTTACAGATATCATAATGCAGATTTTCGTGAAAACCTTGACGGGAAAAACTATTACTCTTGAAGTTGAGCCATCCGACACTATTGAAAATGTTAAAGCTAAAATTCAAGACAAAGAAGGCATTCCCCCAGATCAGCAGCGACTGATCTTCGCAGGAAAGCAGTTGGAAGATGGCCGCACACTTTCTGACTACAACATCCAAAAGGAATCGACCCTCCATCTTGTATTGCGTCTCCGTGGCGGTATGCAGATATTCGTAAAAACTCTTACTGGTAAGACTATTACCCTTGAAGTTGAGCCGTCAGATACTATCGAAAATGTTAAAGCTAAAATCCAAGATAAGGAAGGTATACCCCCAGACCAGCAACGCTTGATCTTCGCTGGTAAACAACTAGAAGATGGCCGCACCCTCTCAGATTACAATATTCAAAAGGAATCTACCCTACATCTGGTGCTTCGTCTCAGAGGTGGTATGCAAATATTTGTCAAAACTCTCACTGGTAAAACTATAACACTAGAAGTGGAGCCTTCAGATACTATAGAAAACGTAAAAGCTAAAATTCAAGACAAAGAAGGGATCCCCCCTGACCAACAAAGACTAATATTTGCCGGCAAACAGCTTGAAGATGGACGCACACTTTCAGACTATAACATACAAAAAGAATCAACCCTTCATCTAGTTCTGCGACTCCGTGGAGGTATGCAGATCTTTGTAAAAACTTTAACAGGCAAAACTATTACTCTTGAGGTTGAGCCGTCTGACACTATTGAGAACGTAAAAGCGAAAATTCAAGACAAAGAAGGGATCCCTCCTGACCAACAGAGACTGATTTTTGCAGGCAAACAACTTGAAGATGGACGCACCCTATCTGACTATAATATTCAAAAAGAATCCACCCTCCATCTTGTGTTGCGTCTCCGTGGTGGCATGCAGATTTTTGTCAAAACCTTGACTGGAAAAACCATAACTCTTGAAGTAGAGCCTTCTGACACCATTGAAAATGTAAAAGCTAAGATCCAAGACAAGGAAGGAATTCCTCCAGACCAGCAGAGACTGATCTTCGCCGGCAAACAGCTTGAAGATGGACGCACATTGTCTGACTACAACATTCAGAAGGAGTCCACCCTACATTTGGTCTTGCGTCTCCGTGGTGGCATGCAGATTTTTGTTAAAACTCTTACTGGCAAGACCATCACCCTTGAGGTTGAGCCATCTGATACCATTGAGAACGTCAAGGCTAAGATCCAAGATAAGGAAGGAATTCCTCCAGACCAGCAGAGACTGATCTTCGCTGGCAAACAGCTTGAAGATGGCCGCACCCTTTCTGACTATAACATTCAGAAGGAGTCCACCCTACATTTGGTCTTGCGTCTCCGTGGTGGCATGCAGATTTTTGTTAAAACTCTTACTGGCAAGACCATCACCCTTGAGGTTGAGCCATCTGATACCATTGAGAACGTCAAGGCTAAGATCCAAGATAAGGAAGGAATTCCTCCAGACCAGCAGAGACTGATCTTCGCTGGCAAACAGCTTGAAGATGGCCGCACCCTTTCTGACTACAACATTCAGAAGGAGTCCACCCTACATTTGGTCTTGCGTCTCCGTGGTGGCATGCAGATATTCGTTAAAACTCTTACTGGTAAAACCATTACCCTTGAGGTTGAGCCATCTGACACCATTGAAAATGTGAAGGCTAAGATCCAAGATAAGGAAGGAATTCCTCCAGACCAGCAGAGACTGATCTTCGCCGGCAAACAGCTTGAAGATGGCCGCACCCTTTCTGACTACAACATCCAGAAGGAGTCCACCCTACATTTGGTCTTGCGTCTCCGTGGAGGAATGCAGATTTTCGTTAAAACACTTACTGGCAAGACCATCACCCTTGAAGTTGAGCCATCTGATACCATTGAGAATGTCAAGGCTAAGATTCAGGACAAGGAAGGCATCCCTCCAGACCAGCAGAGACTGATCTTTGCTGGTAAGCAGCTTGAAGATGGACGCACTCTTTCTGACTACAATATTCAGAAAGAGTCTACTCTGCATCTGGTTCTTCGTCTTCGCGGCGGTAACTAATTAGGCTATCCTTTAATTACACCCAACTACAATATTATGTATTCAAATTCTCAATATTCTTATCATTCCAGTCACAGCATCTAAATTAATATAACAGTTGATTCATTATATATCTTTCACTTCCAATAATGAGTTGTTTTATTATTTACCAGCTTTTGCCCGCGACTTCATCTGCGTAGAATTTGTAATTTTATTATACCCTCTTTTAATAAATTATCTAAACAATACACTTACACCCCATTTTCGCCATTTTAGGGCGGTATTTATAGATTGCGGAATAAAAACTATCGCTATGTCCTTCCCTGGGACTGAAACTAACTCCATACTAATTTTATCTAAATCTGTTTAGCGGTTTAAGCGTGAAGAGGTAACAGACAGACACACTTAGGATTTAGTAAGGATTACACAATATGAGACAATAGCCATATATTTTTCATATTTTATATCAAAATATGTGTAGTTTACGGTCACTTACCGCTACACACTGATATTAGTGGTGATGTTTAGTTGTAGATGTGTGAGATATAACTCGTGGGATGACTATGAATTTCCCAGAAATAGGACAATTTGATATTTTATACCTATCTGATATACCTGAGTCACGGAAATTGTGTACTTTTATACTAAATGAAGGCCGTTACGCACTGTTTATCTTTATCCACGTTATGCTCTGCCTTCGAGTAAATGTAATATTCATCTATGATTAATTAGATTGTTTGCATAATAATTTGCGATTACAATTATTGCTATTGCTACATATCTGGCAAAAGAAACTTATGTACTTACCTAACAGGTACTTTTTGAGGTAGAGTCGCTAGTAGTTTGCCGAGGCTTTTTTTTTAAGACATTAAAAAGTATCTCATTAGTTAGTGGCTAGCGTATGAGGGGTGTGAGTTTGATTCAGATCAAGCTACTTTATCATCTTTATTTTTAAATTTTCAGCATCATTATTCAATATCCAGTCTTGGCATGTTAGTGTATTTATTTGTGTGCTTCTATAATTATTAGGATTAGTTACACTGGACCCATAACCTCAATCATCCATCAATATAAATTATAGTACTACATACACACAGCCAGTTGTACACGGTCCTCTGTATTCAGCAGGATCCCGCAATGGTATGCTATGTCGTATTGTTCATATTGTGCCTTAGGTTAGGATCGAACTAGAGATCTATTTAGTTCGATCCCAACTCAGGGCACCACTGCCTATTCGAAGTTATTTGTATAGAAAGGAAGACATTGAACAAAGTTTTACGTATAAAGTCGGCAAACCTTAGCTAGCCTGGTCTACCCTATTATTATTATGACTACTATAGATCAGTGTCCCTCCAGGTTTTTGCCGCCCCCTATTCTAGTAGTATAAAAAACTCATGGCACTTGGCCCGGGGCCATGGCGCCCTCTGCCCCTCCCCCAACGCTACGCCAGTCCCTCAGTAAATGAAGGTACAATTCTCCCGAGTCCAGCAGTTGGAAAGTAATTGGGTTGATGAGAAAATTGTATGGTATGTAAAAGAAGGGGGAGGAGTTGAGTAAGATATTTACAAAATAAAACAAATACCGTAAGTGTTTAATTGTTAACATTTTATTAGGAGGCGAAAACGAGCAATAAGTTTTGGGATAAATTTTAATACAAATCAATAATATTTGCATTACATCTCGTAAATCGTCAAGTTTAAATCTATGTAATTACAGTATTTTAAGATTACAGTAACATGAACAAGAATAATACACCATAACAGACATAAGTACTCGCATCAATTGCAAAATATTGTGGGTTCCAATATAATGATAGTGATACCTATTAAATAACTAATTACACTTTGGTATGCTAACAAATCACTTAAAAATCTGCAGTTTTTTATTTGCAGATTCCATACCTACTTATGGCGCATTTGTAAAGTAACGTAGGTTGAATTTGAAGTCAAGAATACAAGAGTTAAATGTAGACTCTTACACAAAAGCCGACTCTACATTGTCCAATGTATCGGAGAGTCAGTCCAAGCTAATACTGTTCTCTCACGGTCATAGGAAGCCTTATATTATTGCAGTAAAAATATTGCGTTGTTTAGAAAAAAAATCTAATAAATAGTGAGCTCTTAATTTTAATGGCAATTGAAAAAAGGAATAAGTCTCTACAAAGCGTGAGTCAAGCTACCATTTTTTTAACAAATTATAACCATTATTCAGAGAAGTTTGAATAATTATGACGAATATTACAAAAAGTAGGTATCATTATCATCCAAACTAATAATTCGTCATACGTAACAAGTGAAGCAACACTGAATTAACACAGTATAGGGCAACTACATAATAGGTGTATACCAAACGAGTTCCTTACCTAGATGACTAAAACGACGGGCACAAGTAGGTACGTATTCATGAAAAAAAAAACTGAATTCATTTATGTTTTTTTGTATAATTAAAAAGATAATTTGAACGAACACTACTTTAAATATGTAAGATTTCTGTGCCCGTCGATATGTTGAATATTGGGTAAGGTAACTAGTTTCTCAGACACCGAAACATGACCATATCTTTCATATCAATCAATCACACATTCCCAAGCTATTAGAATTATTATTATACATTTAAAACAACAACAGTCTAATTCCGTTCTGTAGGATAGTGATAAGATCGTACTGCATTCGAAACTATATTTTGATTATATCCACGCCGCAACACCTCACATTAAACATTGAAACATGACATCCTCGTAACATTGATGAATATATTTATTTACTCAAAATACTTATATTAAGAGACACTTGAAGATAGAACAATTATTATATGAACTTACATACAACTAACATTAGATCTAGGTATTGTCTTTTGTATGCCAGAAATGTGATTCAATGGGGTCCGTTTACAACTATAATGATGCGATGAATTTATTAAAATTACTTATGTTCAATATTACTGCAACATCAATATTGGACAAATTGGAGATGACGATTTAAGATCTTAGTTCTTAAGTGCATTTAATCAAGTACATATAACATTACTATTGAATGGAGGCTATGCTCAATTTACTAATTCAATATTTTTGGTATCGATCATACACTTTAAAATATGTAGCTTAGATACTGTAATGACTAAGTAAGTTATTATGCAAAGTGTCGAAAAATTAAATACAGGTCTGATATAAAATAACAGCTGAAATACAAAAATAATACATGGTAGGAGTCCGCACTAACATCATGATATATAATATATATAGTTATCACAATTACATTATATTATTTATTTTATTATAGCTTGCCAATAATACATCAAACATCGAAACGCCTTGAAATTCTGGCAATATAATTCAACAATAATTTTTCTTATGACTCCGTCCCTTCATACATTATTTGTATAATATACGTTACATTGTATAGTTCCTTCATTGAGTTAAATAGTTACCCGCAAACACACTATAAAATCTAACGCACGTGTTAACTAGTTTTATATAATAGTCCTAATAAATACTATAATATTCCGCTCCTGTGCCTTTCTGTCCGGTACAAAAAAGTATAATAAACGAAAAAAACTAATCGTACGTAAAGGAGAATAGGTACTATACAAAGGGTAACGCATCTAAATTAGATGCGCGATAATTAACTAATATATAAAGGTTTTAAAAATATCACTTTACAAGATTTAAGCTGCGTAGCAGAGAGCCCCTAGCAATAATGTATTGCGATTGACATTGACGTATCACTTTGCTTAAAATTATCAATCTCATATCGTAATCCACATCGATAAAATTGAGCTGTAAGTATGTATTTGGAATGCAACGTTGCACGAGGCTTTATGTTACTTTAAACTCGCACAGTTACTATATTTATGTGGACCTCACTTCGTACTCTAGCTATTAACAATCGATACGAATACTCGCCTTTTGACTCTGAGGAAAGGTACTCCGATTGATGGTGGTATATTTGGCGTAGTCACTATTAAAACTAAAAATAACTAATAAAAAATAAAGGGCAATTTACTCCGAACTAATATAAAAAACGTCATGAAGTAAAATGGCAACATGATTACAATTATTTATATTACAATAATTTTAATATTAAATAATTAGTTATTTTGGCAATAAATGCAAACAGTAGGTAAGTAGGTACAATATAAAATAATTTCATACTTAAAATTCGTAGCATCATCTCCTTGAAATTACAGTGACACCTACAAAGTTTTCATTAAACATTCAATTTCCTAACTATAATTGAAAAGTTTAGAAGATTGAAAACGTCTTGATTATTTATAATTCCATAAGTGGTTCGATGATACATTAAATTCAAAGAAATTATGCTACGATAAATCAATGACGAATATTACTGTAAAATACACGGGAAGACCAGTTTGAACCGATAAAGTTGCATAATTCATATGTCGTAATAAAGGGGGGAGGGGTTATAAACAGCTTGCCATTGAGCTTTTGACACAATATTAGATTCAAATCTACATAATACTGCGTAACATGACGTCGTAACGAATGAGTAAGTGTAACACAACCCATGCCGATATTGGACCGACTCAACATTGGTTGAAATTGGTTGATATTTGTCCATATTGAGATTCTACGCAGGATATCATTTGGATTTACCTAGTATCTATATTAGCAGCATGCGGCCGTTTTGACACATTTTGTCAATATTATTCATTAATGTTCGTGAATTGGAAGTTAGTTAATTACCTTACTATTGCTTATAGTAAGGTAAATTAATATAATATAATAATTTGTTAAATATTTATTTGATCCTTCTATACACAATATAACTTATATTTTTACCATTAATGTATAGTAGGCCACTATTGACAATGATGGCAATTTTTGAGATTAGTTTTGAACGTAGGAAGTGTCACACCAGCAATAATTGAACGCCGCTAGTATAAATGCATTGGTTTGCCTTCGTAGCATTGTGAAGTTGTGTTACATCAGTACGGGAATGAATGAATACGTTGGTGGCTAGGTGAGTCGAGTAGTAGCTGCTTACATGTTGGGTAACGGCACGGTGACCTGAACGTAGCTAATCGGGAAGTACCCGGTCTTGCCGTTAACGGAGCCCTCGAACCAATTGTCGTCAACTTTGTTGATCAGAGTGATCACGTCATTCTCCTGAAATCATATAAAAAAACAATAAATATGGATATAAGCTCTGTTTTAGAATGGTGTTCGAGCACAAATGCTGGAAGAGGCACCATTTGAGTTCATTGTCAAGTGTTACACTTAAATCTATTCCAGAAAAGATAATTTATTTATTTATTTATTTTTTATTTTTATTTTTTGTACAAACACACAAAATACAAAGGACAGTTAAAAAATATATAAACAATGTACAAAGGCACTACTTATTTCTACAGAAATCTCTTCCAGTAGGCCTGAGAGAGGAGACAGTATAAAAGAGAAACATGAGTGTGTGTAGGTGAATAAACTTACATAGACTATAGCTACACATATACATAGATACATATATACTATATTATATAATAATATACATACATAAATTTACAAATGGCTAGGACAAAGAGGAGAGGTAGTGTTGTTTCACTTTTTTCTTAAATAAGGTTATGGAACCACAGCTTTGTATATTAGGCGGGAGACTATTCCACAGCCTGACCGCATGGACAGAGAAAGAGTAAGAGAAGAAGTCAGTTTTGGGAGATGGACAGCTAAGACGGAATTTAAGGTGGGATCTACACGAAACATTAGGTGTGTTGGAAAAAGAGAAACGATCCCGAAGGTAAGATGGATATGAGGGATTGTGAAGGACATTGAATAGGAGACATAATATCCTCGTATTCCTGCGGAGGCGGATTGGGAGCCACTTGATATCCTTGCGAAACTGAGAGACATGATCATACTTACGGAGATTAAAGATAAAACGTATACATAAATTTTGCAAGCGCTCAAGTTTATCCAAGAGCTCCTCAGTAGCATCCAAATAGCAAGAATCAGCATAGTCCAAGATGGGTTGTAAAAGAGTTTGAGCAAGGGTAATTTTGGTTTTTAAAGGCAGGAAGTAATAAAGTTATTGTGACGACACTGTAAATAATTTTACAGTGTCGTCACAATAATATGGTGTTATTTGGAGTTTTCCTTTTGTTTTTGACTTGGCAGAAAAACTTTGGTTGAAACTGGAAATCTGTTTATATGACTGGCCATTAAGCTTAACATATTCCATTACTTCATGAAGTACCTTAAATCCTAGCTCCCCTTGATTTTCCGGTTCGAAGTCATACAGAGCGGTGCAGCAGGGGGTCTTGTTGGGGACCACTGGGGTTCGTGCGGGCGACTTAACTGGCGACGGCAACGGGGATGCTGCGGGGGCAAGATTGTCAGTACAAACAAAATAACATATACGCATTTTTCAGACTGAAGGAGGCGAAATATTTTAGCAAAGACGATTAATAAACTTATCAAGACTTTGTCCAAAAGGTCATTATTCAAGATGAAACATTGGGTTGAAATCAAATGACACGAGCGTTTTGTACGGATAACGGACTTGGCAATCGTGGATGATAAAAGTATTGCGCCATCGTCAGTCTTAAGTCGAAAATGCACCCATAAACATCAATTTAATCTTATTTCTCAAACTGTTACCACTCCTCATATTTTTAAGTTTGGGAGATACGGTTACTTTAAAACAATTTGATGTTGAAGAGTGTATTAACGCCTTCCGTCTGTAGATACTACGCGTTTTGAACTAATTTTGGCAAAGGAAACTAAATCATGCTCTACTACTTTCGCTTTTGAACGTTTGATAATTCATACACAAGTGCATTCTACAAATCTAATTTAAAATCCTAACTCGTAGTATCTCCAAAACAAAATGATTATTTCAAAACCGCAATCAATGTTTATATAATTATGGAGTATGTATGGAATGTCATTTTTCCGTTTTTTTCACGAATGTCTGACAATAGCATGACATGAAGATTATAAGGCGATGTTGATATGCCTGGAATACACATGCCTATTTTCTTTTCTCATTCTTACAAGCGACATGCATGTAAGAAAACAAATATAACAGTATACCTATTCTTATATATTATTAATGTCCATATGTATTTCAGACCCAGAGAAGTTGATATTGAAAGCGCTAGCATGCCGTCATGAATGTATCACAGTCACACGAGTATAATGTATGTCTCTATGAGTTTGACATGCACAGGACATTTTGATGCCTAAAAATATTACTATACTAGGATTTATGCTACCTTTGTATTTTGATGATAGAGGCTGAGGTTTTTATCTAAACGTTTACTGATAATTGTTACGAAACTAGTTGCTTTAGACTTCACAACAACGCCACACAAGTTTGAAGCAATACGCAATAAGCAACATTTGGTCATAAATTAAGAAGCGTAGAAACAGGCTCAACAATAAAATCTACACTACGTATATGTTCTGTGGTTTAGCTTTGTGTACAAGTTATGAAAACGGTCAGCATACGATTTAAGAAAAAATAAAAACTATATAAGCGTTTATATAAAACTAGTCAAGTTTATCTAGTTGATTGTGTAGTGTTATCTATGTGGTAAATATGGCGTTACATTTTTATGCATAGAAGCGTTATTAGTCTAATGTGAAAACTATGTTTAAGATTGACCTTGATATTATGTCAAACTTCATTTTGAACTACTACTATTATTTAATATTGATTATAAATTAAGGATGATTTATAAATATTGATTATTTAATAGAACCGATAGAACGAACAAAAATAACAAGAAGCCCTAGTACAGTTAGGCAAATAAATCGGATGCAATCTGTCACGTATGTTTTCGCGTGTTACCGTTGGTGGAGCGCGAAGCGTTGGCCGAGCCCGGGAACAGTTCCAGGTTCGATGGCGGCTTGTGCTCCGGGGAGCCGGCGTGGGAACCAGCTTTGCATAACGTGAACAAACTATATAGGTACTCTTTCTTTCTCTACTATGTTTGTAGTAAAGTTTCTCAAAATTACTGTTCTTCAAATCCGAATGTTAAAATTTCTACGTGTCTATTTTAATGTCGCCTATTTATAACATTTCATGGTGTGCATGTCAATCAGTTTGTTTGTAGAGGACTGAACATCAAATATCTTGAGAAAGATAGAATAAACATTAAATATCGACTACACGAAGAAATAGGAAGAAAGATCATACCATACTTATTTTCCTACCAGAGACATATCTAAACATACATAATATTAAAAAAGAAAGTGACATTTATTATTATTCAAGAGGAGACAATTATTAACTGCAAATAGTGTTGCCAATATAATATTGTTATTTTATCAATATTAAAATCGAACAGGAGTGGCAAACTACATATTATATTATTGATGGCAATACTAAATGGAGTCACACACATAAATTTGAATATAATAATAACATTGAGGTACATTGGTGGCTAATTTTAAAATAGGAGTTGGGATATAGGATCAGGATTTTCGGCAACCTGTAAGAAAAGTTGTCAATAATCATATCACCACGCCTGTGAGTTCTTTCGTCGGTTACAAACATAATAAGAGAAGCTTAAATCAAAAGTATAAAATGTTATGGCACAGTATTTTGGCCCCAAAATCTATGTAGGTAAGTACATAAGTCCTTTGGATATCTCGAAAGGACTTATTAAGCAACCTTATGACTATGTAATTACGCTTTATGTACAGTAAGCTTCAATATAATTTACTGAGGCGCGGAGAGTATTTATTATATACAACTGTTTATGTTTGTTTTCTTGAACGTAGTTAAGAAGTATTGCAACCTTTTTGCTTTCCACATATTGTGAACTAAGATTTCGAACTTAATGATAGGTATATTTAATATTTTTGTATATGTTCGAATAGAATATCAAATGGTCTATTTTGCATACTCTTTGGGTTTTTAATTTCAATAGAAATTTTATGTTAATGCGCTTATTACGTAGCACGTAAAAAAATAGACCAAATTTTATAACTTAGATATGTTCTTTTTCAAGTATTATGTTACTTTACATGTCTGTAGAACTTGCAATGTCAGCCATATTGTTATGTCATTCTAATTGCACTTTTTATCTAGTACTGTTGGCGGACTTTGCGAAAGCCCAAAAATAAGTATGACTCTACAACCTCCTTTAAAGACTAAGGGATTTTGACGATAAATGGTATGTATGATATTTGTATGATATGCAAATACATATCATACAAATGCCTTGGGACGTTTAATATAGTTATTTACAGTATCTAATTAAATGATTAGTGACATATTTATTAAACTAATATATAAAACTACTAGCTTCCACCCACGGCTTCTCCCACGTGGTATATTAATAAAAAGCCTATGTATAGGTATGCTATATTACTGGACAGTTTCATCAAAATCTGTTCAGTAGCTTTTACTTTTTAATAATAAATACGTTGGGGTCTCTTTTATCTTAAACCAGTTCTTATGGGGATGCTGTGTGATCGAGGTCCACTTTAACCAATTAATTAAATAATAATGTCACATATATCCTCAATGACAGTAATGTAAGCTCACTTGCTAACTATTTTATAAATATCTTTAATGTGTTGTCACCTCGACGGAATATAAAATATAACTCAGGACTGGTGCCAAATACAAAATAACCGCGTTTTATGCATGTCCCGTGTTAGTTATGATATGATATGTATGTATAATATTAGTCCACTATTTTACCAAGTTTGAAAGTTATAACCTTTGTGTGCCCCAAAGCGTGCGTGATGTCCTCAATGAAACGTGTAATAGTGCAAGAGTGAGATTTCAACCATGGACTGCATTATGAAAAACCATCACCTTTTTAAATATAGAACCATGTGCTCCCTTTACCCGCAATCCACAACCAAAACCGAACATAAAAATAGCCCTGCAAATAATAACCAAAGTCACCTGTCCAGGGGTCCCTCCCATTGAATTGATTCCGTGGCGCTGGGTGCGGTTTGAAACCAGGCGCTTGGCTTACATGGCCACGACTGGGTGGGGGTGCTTCCCAAGCCTTGAAAGGGTCTGAATTGCTGAGGTCGCCGACAGAGGACGAGGGGGGGATGTGTTGGCGGGGACGGGACAAGCTTTGGGTGGAACCGTACCGCCTACCATTGTTCAAATCGTGGATGCCCTCGATGTGGAGATCCGCTAAGGTCTTAGGTACGAACTCCATCTTGGGACGGTTCACCGCTTCCTCTTTCCTGGAAACATAGAATACACACGTAATTAAAACCAGCGCCAGGCAATTTGTCTGTCATACGCTGAACCAGAATCTTTTCAGTGCACCAGAATCTTATTTTGTTATGTGGCCACCATCTGCCTGAATAAATGTTTTCTTTCTTTCTATCCAATGATTAATGTCACTTTTATTATTTAAAATAAAGTCACAAGTGAAACGGACTAGATAATTTATTGAAAAGTGATTTTATACTACTTACTTTTCCATGAGTGTAGAAACGAGTCCTTTAAGAATCTCCGTGCACTGCTGGTGGTACTCCAATAGCCCCTCCGCAAAGTAAGTGAGCTGTGCCACTTGTTCAACCTGTAAGTTAATAATAAGTTGGTTTAAAAGGCAATTTGTTACTTAGGATTTAAAAGGCTGACAAAGACTAAATGCTACAGAAAATGTTATCAGTTAGAAAGGTGTTTTCATTACATATTATATATAATATTATATTACTTGAATCAGAATTATATCATGATATGTTCGATTTAACTATATGGTAGATTTAGTCTCAGTCGGCCTCATGAGAGGTTCCACTTACATCATTGTCCAGGAGGTTGAACATGCCGATTTGGGCGAGCTGCAGGGATTCGGCGAACTTCTCCTCCGCCTGTCTGATTTCATCGTCTGCAATGTGAGCACCTGATGTATGGACGCTTCACAAACGTAATATACGCACACGGGAACGCAACAATACGCATACATGTGCGCAACATTAGTTACAAATGAAAATAGAATAAAAAAGAACAAACAAACAAAACAAAAGTGCATACAAACCAAACGACGAAAATGATACTCAGGTAATGAATGATCGTTAGGAGCGACGATGACAGGACGGGAACGAAAACATGGAAAAAACGAGCGCACATTATAAAAGTTGTATATAGTCAAGTGATATAGGCTTTTGAATGGCGTGTTAGCTTTGCACTACCGTATTTGACCTATTGTGGTTTTAGCTTAGCATTTACTCATCCCCACATACCCTGTCTTGGTGTGTTGTGACTTGGGCTCATGTAAGGGCTGGCCCTACCGGGGCCTGGCCAATACATTTGAAAAAAAAAAGAAAGAAGTAAGAACTTAAAATAACAGAAGAAAATCAAAGTAGAGGCAAACCAAGTAACATAGAATAACATTTTAATTACATAGAATAGTAAATGGTAATCACCTTTAGCTTGTCTTCGTCGTTTACAGTCAAAGTCCAACCGGCGTCCTTGTAGTTTCTTTCGGTGATGCTAAATGGAAAAGACGAGTATTAAAATCTAGGATTAAAGTGAAGATCTTTTGATCACGATTATAAAAGATACATTCAAAATCATCATCACATCAACCGTCAGACGTCTACTGCTGGACATAGGTCCCCAAGGATCGCCACAAAAGATATATTCATATGATTGCTAAATTATTTATGCAGTATAAATCAGACCAATAGTTTATATGCCATCAGGCTAGCACAGGGATAAAGGTACATAACAAGGTAAATGTCAGAACAAGGTATATCTAAGAAAAATAAAGATACCTTTACCTTGGATGCTATAAAAAGAAAGGATCGGTACGGTGTATAAAGTTAGACAGCTTATTTCTATGTATAGAGAGAATATCCTTTATCGAAATCCAAAAACAAATGGTCGATTATTTTTTAAGTATTTTGAAACCTATTTAGAATTGTATAAGGACGACTTATGAATGATAACACTACGTAACTATTCTTAAAGAGAATAATTATAGTACAATTTACTTACGTAACGGCACTTTTATCTGTGTACTAGCGGGAGCACTGCTGTGGAAGCTAAACACGTGATACGGCCCTTGGTGTATCGGTAATATAAAATTAATTCCGGACTACTCACCATAACTTCTTTAAGGTCTTTGGTCTGCAAATGGTGGAGTGGCTCCAAGAAGTTCTGCTTAATGTTATCATCCAGTGAATATTTTACGTCTGCCATTTGCTTCAGAGCTTCACCCATCTCGATGAGACAATTTGCTGAGAAGTTATTTTAAATTAGAAGATCAATCATCAAAGGAGACGGAGGTTTAGCCATGTTTCAATATCAGAATTGGATATTGATTTATTAAGGAATACAAGTTATATTGAGGATACATTTCTTAAGTGGCTGTGGGTGGCCACATCCGAAACTATAGATAAAAGCGAAAATACTGGAAGATGTCTTGAACCTAATTTTAATTAAAACTAAAACTGCATTATTGGGTTTTGAAAAAAGCAATATACCTAGAAAGTATTCGAATTAGACTAGAGATATTTGCTGGGTGGTAACAGTTTAAACTACTTTATATTAAAAAAATCTAGCTATACCAAAGCTATGTTATCAATATAAGAAAAACTATATTAAGTTTCCCAATATATTAGCGTTTGCCGGGAACGCGCATCTCCTGAGGGAGAGCGCGCCCGCAGCGGCCACGCTGCGTGTACGTCACGTGACTGCGAAACGATAGAACGGAACGGAAAGCTAATGAATGATTAAAAAAACAAAAAAAAAACGGCGTCTGTGCGATGCCGGCGAAGCGTTCCACTGCCGCGCGACGTGCACGCAGCGAGTGCACTGCGACAACGCCGCGCGCTCGTTCTAGAGACGCACACGCCCGGCAAACACCAGTGTCCGTCCCGCCATACCGTGTCCATCTGAATGACAAAGTTTGATTTACCATCACCAAAAAACACTCGCAATAAAATATTCGTTAGAATAAAACTTACAGAATACAGTATCCTCTCCAAGTTTCTTGCCATACAGCAGCATGCAGTCACCAAGTACACCTTCTGGCTGAGGGTAGGTGTTGCTCTTGGCTTGTCCACTCAGTTTGCTGATGCCTTTTACAGCTGCCATCTTTGCACGAGCTGTAGGGTTCGGCTGCAGGAATTCTTTAGTTTTTGCCTGTAACTCTTCCACTAGCTCGCAAGTGACGTCGGTTTTCTGTAGAAAAAAATTAAATTTAAAATTAAAAAAAACCCTGACACATTTTGTGGTAGCCATATTGGACCGATTTTCATCAAACATAGCTGAGAACACTCCCGACTAATTTACCTATCAAACAAAAAAAACCGTATTTGCGTCGGGGGTTAAAAATTATTAATTATTAATATTACTTAAAGCGAAGTAATTTATTTGTATTGAGTAACTGATGAAATTAAATGGGGTCAAAGCTCAAAATCATCCGAATGACATAAACTGATTCTATCTATAAACATTAAATCCCAAAAGCCCCCGGCGAACAAATGTATTCGGAAGTGGTTACAAGCTTTTCGTAAACGTCTGCAGTTTTATTACAGTCGATTTCAAAATAACATGTGAATTCATATTTTTTGTCAGAACTGTATAATCGAGGTTTTATTGCGCTTTCATAAAAGAATATGGTTACTACTGTACTTACTCTTTCCATCTCCACAAAGTCCAAATCCAATTTTGTGCCCTCGGCACCTCCCATCTTTTCTGTGACATACTGAAATGAAACAAACGCGTTTATTGTAAAGAACTGATTGGCAATATTCGATCTATACACGCTGAAATCATATAAGTAGCGAATAGTCTTCTAATAGAAACGAGAACGTTACACGTATTTATTTTCGGAGCGGATTTAATAAAGAAGAAGCATTTAGGTAATGCCTAGCATTTTATTGTTAAAAAGTTATTACAAAGGATAAACCGCGGAAGTATTGGGAGGGTTGCGCTAACAAAAGCTTGGGTCGAGGTCTAACCTTGGCCGAATTGTGCCTGTTCCACACTGAAATCGACATTTAATAACGGGGAAAGCTTCTGAACAAATTACTCACTAAAACTCAATCAGTACCTAATAACTGGCGATTAGAAATATTAATAATCGTTAGTTGTGTTGATGAGTTATCATGATTATATTAAAGTTATATTATCATTTCAGTGTGATTAAAAAGCATTATTATATACGCCTTTATAGTAGTATATACTAAGTGTAGGTTCCTAAAGCTTACTTTTACGATCGTAAGTATCGAGCGAACAAGTATTTTAAACCTACGTTTAGTTTACCGCTTTACGTTATATATTGCGTAATGGATCCTAGTCTCAAAATTCAGTGAACCTCTTAAAATATTACTTCTATACAGAAATTTGTCAGAACTTTAGTATTTACCTACTGGAATATTTATTTAAATCGTTTGGAACTAAAAGAATCTCGTTTTAAATAACTTTACTAATTTTAACTATGTGTAACATTTCTTATTAATGTACAATTAAAGGTCATCGTAATTATTTAAAAAAAAAATCACTACGTTTCCCTTTGTGAAGCCGAAAATTTCCATCCTCTATGCTTTTCTTTATCCATTCAAAAGGAAGACTGGAATCAAAACTAGAATATGGTTTTATGTATCCTCTTACTGTAGTGCTAATTAATATAAACACACCGCTTTAAGTTATATTTTGTCTTTTTGAACTGCGATCACCAAAACATATCAACTCTAGGTACCTAAAACAAGTTTGTACAATAAAACAGATAGTAAAGTGAATTCTCTGGAGTGAGCTTCTAACAAAGACCTTGTTAGCCAACAAATAAGATCCTTGTCATGTCTTGTAGCCGTCGTAAAAACAGGGACGGACTACTAACAGCGTTTGTGGTTTTACTGCTCAAATTTTTTTATAAACAAAAGAGTTGCTCGAGTGAAGCATAAGGTTTCCGTAATTTAACACACTGATCTTAGTTGCGACTTGTAACCTAGTTCAAGCAAGTTAACAGCTTTATGTACGTATAGATTAAGGCTGTGAATGTTTTAATCAAGAAAATCCTTTACAGAAAGGATTTCTATGCATAAATAATGAGTACCTTTCCCATATACGTTATTAATAGGTCAGAGTAAAATGTTATTTAAGCAGGTACCTACTAGTCATCTTATGTGGGTATACTAAATAAGATGACTAGTCTATTTGATTATATTATTTATTTCTATATAAATTATTTGAATATGTCATTCAGTCTACGAGTGTCCTTTAAAGACATACATATGAATCCGATATGTCGGCATTTAAGTAATATCAATAAGGCAATTTTTCAATAAAAAATAATTTAACAATACCCTCTACACATATTCTAAACTGCAATCTCGATCAAATTACATGCATCCTAAACTCCATCAAACAATCCATTAAACAATCTAGCAAAATTCACGCCCCAACGTCGCAGGACTCGAGAGAAGCTGCGAAGGCCGTAATAATTGGGGCACCTCGTCGATATAGGGCAGGCTAGGTCACGGCCAGCCCCTGTGCTCGCACTTTCCGTCCTTTTAGCACCCAAAAGTCGGGATTATCACAACATTTCGCTCTAATCCTAACAGATTTAGAATGTTATATCGATGCTGTGTAGGTACATATTAGAATATATAAATGGCACGCATGACCTAAATGCTGTTATTTTTAATGGCATACTATTAATGAAATAATATTTTGCAATATTTGCTGAATTTTGTGATTAAAGTCTTATTTGATGATAATAAAACGATCGAATCGCATAGCTGAATTAATTTGATGCCTTTGTTCCATGGTCATCGATCACTTCTACAGATATGAACACGCATATGATAGTACTACATACAACCTGCATGCGCACCTACAGGCGCGTGCCAAATCATGGTACTAGTAGTACATATAGTAACATGATTTTGCACGCGCCTCCTTATTTTCCAACTCTTTGAGTCGAAATTTTTAAAAGACCGTTCTTAGCCGACGTCTCCTACGTTGGACCTACCTGCTAAAGTTCAACTTCATAGATCAAGTATATTTTAAGATTTCCTGTTTAAAGCGTGAGTGGTTTTCGCTTTTTTATATAACTACATAAATATTGACGAGTAGGTTTTAGTCCACTATAGATTTCTGAGAGCGTTTTAAAAAAACTACATTTCCTCTCCGCACCTCCTTTAAAAAAGGGTGTTCTTAAGTAGAAAAAATTATAACATTGCTTGGTATAAAAGTCTAATGATTCACTCAACCAACTACCGCTTTCTTACGCCAGAACAACTCCAGCCGGCTTAATCGGTTTTGTCGTTAGTATATGAGAATCAGAGATCGAAATTATTCGGGTGTTCACTTGAATTGTTTGATATACATTAGACCCTGACTGTGCTTCCCATTAAACAAAACCCTTGTTGTATTCTAGTTATCTAAAAATGGGAAAGCTACTTATTAATTATACTTTATTAGAATGTACAGGAAGTTGGATGGTTACAAAATTAGAGAATGCAAAATATTAGGTTTGGGCCACTAATAACGCTTTAATTTGTATAAAATGGTGAAACTAAAAGGCAAAATTAGACATGTATTTCGGCTTTATAATAATTATGTTATTTTTATATCATTTATTGTAACGAAGAAACTGCTAAGCAGGCGGATCGTAATATTCGTGAAAGATAAATAAACGACGCTTGGTTAACAACAGCGGATGACAATTTATTTAGAAGTCGAGGGATGTAGAGCGTTGAAAAGAAAAGCCGAAACGTCACTAGCCAAACGACGATCTACGATAAGACAAGCTAAGATCCTACGCCAGAATATACGACGAAAGAATATTTCTAAAGATCTTCAAAGACAAAAGGCCTTTAGGAAGGTTTTAAGGTTTTCTTTATTTATTAAAAGAATCCAGTCAATGAGCACGCTAAAATTGGTGGTATTTCATAAACACCATGAAGTCGCGGGCAAAAGCTAGTACTTATAAACTTAGTACTTATGAAGCTACAGATAGAAGATATAAAATTATTTTATCAAATTCTATCGCAACCATGAGTTGTTTCATAAATTTGCAGAAGGTACGTGCTTTAGCTCAGCCGAAATCCCTACAGACGAAGTGCCCCTGGTTTATTTTTCACCAGGTTTAGGCGACTAAATAAATAACAAGCTTAGCTTTCAGAGAGTAATACCAACAAACTGTTTAACATTTAATTCATTAACAGGAAACAACGTTGGAGAGAGGAAACTAAGCTTATAAAACGACGGGGCTGTTGTATTATCTAAATATTGTAAGCTCAGTGAAAACAATGGCAAGATTGTATGGTTATTAACTTTAATAGCTCTGTGCGCAACCAAGCGGTTAATTGAAAAATATTTCAGCAGAATCAATTCTACAATATGTGTTGCGAGGTGAAATGCTGACTCTATACGAAATTGAATTTAAAAGGCTCGGTCAAGTGGGAACTCGGCTTGCGTGATAAATGTTCTCTGCATTGGCGTATTGGCATTGTTAAAAGTTGTAAACAAAAGGCAGTACAAAAAAGCTTTAGAATTAAAACATAGACACGCAAGTTCCAGTTAGAGCAACTCTATAGTTGGAGCAAATACGCGTTTGTCAGCAGATTTAATAATAATAATAATAATAATCTTTATTTGGAACTAAAATATACATTTAACAATTTTTATGTAACGATGATGGCAGCAATAGTTTAAAACTGTGGCGCAGCCATCAGCGCCCACCTCCAGATACAAAAACAAAAACAGTTCCAGAACAACAAGTGTCTGTAAGAACACTAAGAACTAAAGTAAAACTATGATTATTATAGAGACTAAATTTGAGGTAATTAAAGTGAGATAGATTTGTGCGTGCGTGATGTGTGTGAGTAGAGGTGTGTAAGGGGTGTGTGTAGGAGGGCGTGTAGAGGTGTGAGTGGGGGGGGGTGTAAGGGTGTGTGAATGTTAGTATGAGTTTCTGATGTTATATTTCCATAAGTTTTTCGGTTTCTTCATAAGACTTTGATTTTAGCCATTCCGTTAGTTTCTTCCTAAGAATGGGTCTCGTGAGAGGGTATATTTTTATTACTTTGTTAATCTTATTGTAGAGCCTAGCACTGATGTGTCTGAAGCTACAACTAACAGCGACAGTTTTGCAGAGTTCGGTAGGGCAAACTCTATCCGCGCGGCGCCCTACAGTATCACATTTAGGTTCATATTGCAAGTGTCCATGCTTTCTGGTAACTGCTTGCAATATATATAGCTGTCTGACAGTTAGGACTTTGCACAGTTGATAAAGGTCTCTTGTTGGGAATCTTATAGGCTTGCGTGCGATAACCTTTAACACTGCACGCTGCGCTCTTTCGACTCTTAGCATGGTTGTTTTAAGAGCACTACCCCATGCGGTTATACAGTATCCAAGCACTGACTGAGCCAATGCAAAGTATACCGTAATCAGGCAATCAAGATCCATGAGAGGTCTTAGCTTTTTAAAAATGTAGATCAACCTTCTCACTCGCGACACAATTGAGTCCACCTGTCTTTTCCATTTTAGGAGGTTGTCAATATGCACCCCAAGATATTTAATATTGTCCACGCGCTCTATGGTAATGCATTTGCATTGCTGTTGTATTGAGGATGTATTGCTGCTGAGACACGCGTGTGCTATCAGTTTGAAGGATGATAGAGGTTGACTACCTAAGCCAGGAGTGAAAGGGATAAATTTGCATTTGTTAATGTTGAGGGTGAGGAGGTTCATAGTAAGCCATTTCATTACTACGCCTAGGGCTTTTTCTGCAGCCTTTCGCGTGTCTGACCAATCCTTACCATGAGTTAAAAGAACTGTGTCGTCGGCATATGCGATGATTTTGGTGCTTGGAAGGGATAACCGACACAGTTCATTCACGTAAATGAGGAAGAGGGTGGGCCCGAGTACGCTACCCTGAGGCACGCCAAAGGATAATTCCTCCTCAACGCTTAGGTGGTGATCAATTTTTACTATCTGCTTTCTATTTATTAGGTAGCTATGAAACATATCATAAGCAGAGCCACGAATGCCAACACCTTCAAGCTTTTTAAGCAGCAAGGGGATAGAGACGGTGTCAAAAGCCTTGGATAAGTCCAAAAATAGTCCGATAGTTTTTTGGTTTCTATTGAAATTTGAGGTAATCGTGTCAGTAAGTTCCAAAACTGCATCTTCTGTTGACTTTCCAGCTCGAAAACCAAACTGATTCGGGGCTAATACGTTATTTTTGTTTAAAAAGTTAATTAATCTTTTATTTATTATTTTTTCGAAAATTTTTGACAAACTAGAAAGTATAGATATAGGTCTATAATTAGATACACCGTCTCTATCTCCTGCTTTAAAAATTGGGTGGACAATAGCTGTCTTAAAGACTTCAGGGAAAATACCCTGAGACAGGGAAAGGTTAAGAACATGAGCAAGGACAGGGGTAATGATATGCCGAGTGGCCTTAATAATGGAGGTTGATATGCCGTCATGCCCAACAGCACAGTTGTCCTTTAGACTCAGGATGGTCGTTTCAATCTCGGCTTGAGTTACCTCATGCAACACCATAGATCCAGATGGAGACAAGGTAGAAGTGGTTAATCTGTTGTTATCTGTAATGATTGAAGCATAACAATCGGATTGCGTAATTTTAGAGGCTAAATTTTTGCCCACACTTGCAAAGTACTTGTTAACCACATTTACTGAACGAATAGGATCATTATGACTCTTGATCAGTTCCGTTGGTGCTTTTTTACTCTGCTCCAGGTTACCCACCCGTTTAATAAGGCGCCAGGTAGCTTTAGGATCACGGATGGCCTTCCGAAACTGAGATCTTTCAAATTCACGTTTCACTTTTTTTAGGAGCATGTTGCAGAAGTTTCTATAGCGAAAATAAATGTGTTTATGAGTTTCGTCAGGATTTTTTTTGAATTTTTTGTATAGTTTGTCTCTATGGCGTATACATCTCAGAAGACCAGGCGTGATCCATGGCTTAACTATACGTTTTCGACTAGGAATATTTGTGGTGCATGTGTGCGTTTTAACAGACGAATATAGAAGAGAAACCAACGATTCGGCAGCTATATTTGGGTCTTTAATTTCAAGAATAGGGGAGAAATCTGTATTGGTAATATCAGAAATAACAGCAGGGATATAGGTTTTTGGAATTGAAAGTTTACGTATGCACCTAGTGACAGATTGTTTGCAGAACAGAACAATGGGGTGATGGTCAGTAATAGGGCTATCCAATACGAGAGATGTGGTCGGGTTTGGTGATCTCAGCAAAATATGGTCAAGGCAGTTAGTTAATCTTGTGGGGAACGAGTGAGCAGGAAGTAACGCGTGGGAGGCAGCAATATCAAGATATTCATCAGAATTCACATCACCACTTTGAGAAACTATGTTGATATTAATATCACCGATAAGAGCAACAGTCGGGTATTTAGACAATTGGTGGAAAATCGTATCAAGGCTGTCAAAGAAAGGTGCTAAGTTTCTGTATGATGGAGATCGGTATAAGGCGACAAAAGCCACTTTGTTAGATAATTTGATTATCATACATTTGTACAAATGTACTAGATTTTATGAGTCGACTTTTCACCTAATCGATATTAGTTATGATACAACTAACTAGGTTGAACAAAGAGTAACATTAGGGCAATTTCCTTGTCACGCAACTTTTGTTCGTATAGATACAGACAGTTAGGTATCTATTCAGAAATGACATTTGACGAAAATGGCTGACAATACAAACATCTACGGCAGACAGAGAAAACCCAACTAATTATTGTAAATGTCGTTGGCAAATGGTCGAATGAAATAAAATATTACAATTAAATAAAAAAGGAATTATGAAATTTGTAATTAGACTTTTGTATGTTGTATCATTAACAACAAACAAAAGGAAAATATGAAATTTGTAATTAGACTTGTATTTTGTATAAGGACCATTTGCCATTTGGCTACGGAACCCTAAAAATGTGAAGTACATACTAGTTTTATAGAGAACAAAAAATACAATAAGAATATACCTACAACAACATCATAAGTATCGAATTTGTATCGTAAGCTATGATACCTACACAAAGTTTTCTGATTTCCACGGCCTACAAGGGCATAATCCGCAAAGCTTTCTTTAAAAAGTTTTTAATCTCTGTCTGATATTTTCCTTAAGGCGCAGCTTTATAAAATGAGCGTTTAATAATAAACTCTCTCACCTGATTGGCTTTGTTGATTTGTTTCTTAAGCCCAGCGAAAGCCATGGTAGTGACGTTGCGGCTATCCCCGCGTTAAGTTATCTGAAAAGAAGAAAAAGTTAATCATTAATCAAACATCAATAGTAGGCTACTTTGAGCCGTAAGTACTGGTAACATAATCTTCTCCTGTAGTTGTTGTTAAAAATGTTCTAAGTGTGAACGGCCATGTCAATTAAATATGTATTATGACAATAGATTGGACTTGATTCTTGAGTTTATATATCCTCATTTTATATGTATAATATATTTTGCTTCAGCAAGTACTACTCGTATTTACATAAACAGGAGTACAGCGAATGAATCAAACAGCCCAAGTTGCATGTTCGAAGCCTAGAAGTACTGCAGTAATGCTTGAACTAACACAATTTAAGTATAAAGTTTCACAACACTTCGGGAGTAGACTGGCCGTTACGAAATAATTATTCCGTACGTGTAGCAGACACGGGTGGTATCAGTAGAAAGCACTCACAGTTATAAAACAGTTTTAACACCGAAACTTTTGTCATCGGGCGCAAGTCCCTCTTCTAAAGCGGGCAGCACAGCGGAGTGTAGGGTAGCCGAGTTTGTTATTGGCACGGTGCCACATTAGCGGATCGATACGGTCGCGAGAACCACAAGTAATATTATGTAATCGCCGACTTGTACGACATTAACCCTATTACGGTAGTACAGCTTAATGTGCACTATGACCGTGTCCGGCGACTGACCGCGCTCACCCTATTAATGGATCGTAGATAATCTATTAACTCTTAGCCTTATATTACGACGGCGGCGTCGCGTCGTCGAGCAAGGGGGAAAAATCTTGCCGGCGTTATCTATATCCATTTATTTTAATGAACGAATGAACTTACGCTGTTTAAGCTTAATTGAATAAAAGATTAAAAAGTTTTGTTGGATTTTGTTACTTATTGTCAGGGTTTCTGTGAATCTTATAAATAATTTTAGACGACACAAAGCAATATATTTTGGAGATGCTGAACCTTGAACGTATCTACGGAGCAGGTAGCTCTTAATAAAAAAAAAAACAAAAAGGAAGCCCTACGCTACCTATGTATATTTATTGTTCAGAATTTCATACAGAAATACCATTCATATTGCCGACTTTATCGGTAGATTTTTCAAATTCTTTATACTAACCTTTCCTGGCAATAGGGTATAAAAAATGTGTAAGTCAGAAGCAAAAGAAATGTTCTATTTCGCTTATAAATAATACTTCTTTATATGTTTTCTTCAAGTCATCGTTTTCGCGCCAAAATGGTTCAATCTTGGGGTATTTATCGAAAAAATCTACTGGAAACAATAACGCTACACGTTATTGTTAATACACATTTAATTTAATTTGGGTGTCAATTTAAGTCAGTTTCCCAAAAAAGGCCCTATAAAGAACACAACAATATAATCAAAACGGTCGAACCGTTGTGATGTTCATATTCGTGACTATTGATTTTTATTTTTATATACATTATATACTTTGTGCTACGTTACAAAAGGCAACGTGCAAGGCAACGGGGGTTAAGTGTACATAGCTCCCACCTTAAGTGCGGAAGCAGCATTATGTATTGTCGGTACAATTCGCAGATTAAAGTTTACAGCTTTACCAATGTAAAGCTGTAAACTTTATTGTGCTCTTCTCTACCTGTTTTAACGTACTGGCTGAAGTTTTTAAGGCTAAAAAGATCTTAAAAATTCAATAACAAATCTAGTACAAAAGCTGATTATGTTTTACGATTATTCGTTAGACACGTTACTTAAATCGTGTTACTATGAGCACAAAAAAATAAGAAAACGGATATCTACCAATTGGAATGCCGTCTTCTTCTCTGCGGTCTTTCAAAGTAGGAATGGGCAAAAGTGCAAAGTGCTCGGATATTAGTGTTTTTACATTCATTCTGCCGGAAGACGGAGTGAATTAATTAATCAATGAAATTAATGAAAAATCCGTCGTATCTTAAAAGGAAATTAAAAATAATATTATGGTGCTTGCTACACATGAAATGAATGAAAAAAGAGAAAAAAATGAGGTAAACCGAAAGTATTACAGCAACTATTAGAACATCATGGCAAACTCATTAACAGATACTAGATCACTGTGAAAGCTAAGCTCAAGGCGTATTTAGAATACCCGTACCCACACCAGCACAAGCTGACATACTTAAAGAGCCGTATTTATTTATAACTCATAACACTCCTAAGTAATTGAATAATTTCGGCAATCATTTTCACTTAAATATTCTGGAGAAGTTCCGGCTGCGTATTTCATGGTAACTTCCATTAACAATTCACGGAATAATTCATAACTTAAAGAAATAATAATAAATAATATGTTATAAAACGTTTATTTTAAGCAGCGAAATGTTCTAAGAAGATAACAATAGGCCGTAAAGGCTTTTTAACAACGTTTGCAGAACTTTATATTTTCGTAGCATAGCGTAGCGCAAGTTTACGAGTTAGGACTACGTCGTAGCGCTACACATTAATGTTAGTTACAAATAACCTTAAAACTTTTTAAAAAGATAAAAAAATTACTCGATTATTCATTGTTTGATTAAATAATCCAGTCCAGGCTATATTATTATATACCTTCGGACTAGAGTCAATTTGTTTGGTCCTTTGGCTGGTGTTGTAATATAATTTGCATGCAAATTGACAGTTATGTCAAGAGGCTCTGCAGCACTGTAGATACTGATGTGTACATTTGAACAACATAATATACTGTATTACATAATATCACGGTTTTTATTTCAAGTTCTTAATTATTAAAAAATGTAGATTATATATTAATTTATACTGCTGCCTGCCGCAACATAAATCTGGGCATTCCTTTTATGGGCTTAATTCTAACTAATGATACCTTATACTATTCATAAGTCTTATCTGTGAACAAAGCTAAAGTTATGTCTTAACAAATTAATGCTTTTGATACTTAAGCTTAAATGTAAGTAGCTGTACGACAATCTTATGCAACCTAATCATTATATTATCAGTATTTAGAATAAAACAACGATGACCACACAAAAGCAGAGTTGATGAACACTAATAAACTCAAGACTGTGTCACGTACAATGTTCTACCGCCTTGTAACTCGGTCCGCAATAATGCTCTAATTCGGTCTAATTGGACCTTAAAGTTACATTCGTGAGCATTGCACTATTCTACGATCCTGCAAAGGAGGTCTTATAACGTGGCACTCTCATGAATATATTATAACGGCAGCGAAAATTAGTAATATTACACCGCGACACGTGGGTGGTCCCCAGCTTCACTCGTTACACTGATATTAAAATTTGTACGCTTGTGAACGAGTCCTAATAATTTTATGCGACCCTTGGGTTGGAAAGTAATTTCATTACCTGCTTAATTTTTAATTCTAGCTGAATTTGTGTTCATAATTTTAAGTTTTTATAGGAATGGAAGAATACACACTGTAATCATTAATTTATTTATATTCATACAGCAATATGAAGGAAACTTTGTATAATAGTTTTATGTAGTCTCCACTCTAACAATTTCGTATTAGTACTTTGCAAGTAAAAATCAGACTGTCCTTTTTAATACTGATTACAACTTACGGGAATAATTGACATAAATTAACTACTTTTTACGGATTTTATCGACGTTTCGGTTCCTTTACAATATCGGTAATTACAAGTTTAATGTTAAAATCATATCGTATGCATAAAGCGTGGTCACATGGATTTTCAGAGTTAAAAGTTATCGGATCATATGGTCACAGACGTTCACGATTGTGGTTTCCATGGTCTTCTATTCGACATGTCTCTCTCTCGTGAACGCTTACGTGTTTCGTCGTTTTTGGAAATTAAACCCCTAACGGCTGAAATTAGTATCTATAAAATTGCGAAGGCTGCGAGCAACAGCTAGTTATTCATAATTATGTATAGAAAAAATATATTATGAGAGACAGCAAAATATATACTTAAAATGTCGTTGTCACACGTGCGTGCTGTGTCGTCTGCACGGCGAATGTAGGTGAAGATGAAACTAACGCGGGAAGTTCTTAACATCCATTTTTATTATCACCCGGGGTTCTTAAGTCTCTATCTCAAGTAAAATTGCGCAACTCTACTTTTTATAAATAAATTCGCTCTGCAATCACAACCTCATTATTATCATCATACTTCTCAGTACCTTACAAAACTGCAGAGCTGAGATAGTTAAGATCGTGTCTAAGTTAAGGTCTAAGTTAAGACCAACATAAATTATATTACTTAAAAACAAAGTACAAGTCACAATGAAACTGCTAAAGTTACATTAATGCAATTTTAAATTATAATATAATTGAGGATACTAAAGTATTGTAGTAAATATAATCCAAAATTGACCATAGTTTCATATCCCATTATAGTCTTGCCCCTAATAAGTGTGGTCCGGAGAATGCCACAGATTTAGTGTAGCTGCAGATTTATCCAAGTTGGTACCCTATTACACATTTAACTGTGAGCTTTCGCAAACCGTCCAAAAGACTGGACGTCATCATCATGGGAGACACGGTGACGGATTAAAAGCACCAGAAGAGGAATTAATAACGGAAGGTTATAATAAACATCATAATGTTGGCTGATGCCTACGTTATGATCTCAACACACGCGTCCAACTCGTGACCACAACCATATTAAAATCTACTAATAAAACATACAATGAAGCTAGTTCTGTTTCCATGAATTTATATGAGTACCACTTAATAGTATATATTCACTAAATTGCCAATTACACTGCGCCAATAAGCGTATCAATACGGCTTCTCACAAATGGACATCTCGCTTCAATAACCACTCGCTGAACATCAAAGATAAATATCAATTCAGGTTCATTAGTTCCAACGATTACTTCATAGGTAACAAAATCTTTGTACATCAATTAGACTGAGATTAATGGCTTGGTTAATCGAAATTGTCTTCAAATAACGATTAGTCTGACTTAACTCAATATAAAGGTCATAGGAGTCTGTACGCCAGCGATAATGGTGATTCAGTATTATGTAAATTATTCCGGTTTAATTTTCATACAATTAAGGTTGTTTAAAAATACAGAAAAATATTCACAGATGAGGGATAAGCGTGACATGAAATAAATGCAATTTAGGGCGAGCGGTATTTATTCCGGTTGGTAACATCTGCCTATTGTGGTGTGTTTGGTTTCATTAAAGTGTATAGTTCTATGCTACGTATGTTGACGGAGCGGTTTATCGTTCATGACGGAAGCTATTTTCGAACAACAATGATGGAAATGACGGCGTTCAGTGGAGCTATATAGCTATATTTAGCTATATGGCTCCACTAAATTTTAAGCTGGATTTTAAGCTTATATTTAAAGACTCGAAATATACTTTGCATTCATTATAAAATTAGCATATTTTTAAATAAGGTATAATGATATTATAAGGTCTTATTTTAAACTAGCTGATTCCCGCGACTTCGTCCGCGTGCAATTTAACGAAAAACGGCAAAGTTTTATACTAACTTTGCACCCCCGTTTTACACCCTTTGAGGGTGAACTTAACCCTACTTTATAAAAGGAACCCATATGCCAAATTTCAATTTACCCTTATAGTTTAGGCCCTGCATTCATATATCAGTCGGTCAGTCAGCTTCTTTTATTACACTCTTAATCATTAAAATTGGTCACTACAGCAAGTTAATTACTTCACCAACTCGGCAATTGAACCATAATTATCTTCTCTAGTAAAAGCACTCTCGAAACTTGGACATTAAATGTGCCTAAACCAGTTAGTAACTTGCCAATGACTCCTCTTGATGAACAATGTAATATTACATTGCGATCGTATTATCTTAAAAAGAGTAAAGGCAAAATGTATATGTATAAACTGAAAGACCACATAATATTATGAGTATGATATAAAACTATTAAAGTAATATGTGCGCGAGGCTTTAACAATAGTTCTCGATCCTTCCTGGTAACCTTTTATGGAAGAAAGTAATGTCAAGGGTCATATATTATGATGCCGGTGGAGTAAAAGATAACGTAAAAGTGTACTCAAAAGTAATGTGAACATAATGTATCTCAAACCTACACGAACGGGATTCATACTATCTATATTTGCGAATGACTAAAGATGCCACTGAGAGCCTAAGGATACCAAAATAAGGATGTTTTGTTTAGTCAGAAGGTGGAATACTTGCGTATAGGTTTATGAAACCTTTTTAAAGTTTAAGATGAAAAACGATGTAGTTGCTTTGTATGTATAAGTGGAATCGTGATACATTCCGCGACAAAATCCGTAAAAAATAAGTAGTTTTATTTCAACACCCGATAAAATTTCATTTGGACCACCAGACAAATAGCATTACATCACCGCTTTATACTAGATGTTCTACTTATATGCCCACGCAGCGTTCTCATTCGTACTACTAAAGGGTGGAATTCTTAGCAGTCTATGTTACCCGTAAGTTACAACCGGGAAGTCTCTCAAGTAACGACTGAATAGGTTACTTTAGCGTCAACAGTATGTCGCTTACTATTAGGTCAGACACAATACTTATTCTAACGTTATATGCTGTACCACGTATTTAATTTGAAGTAATAAGCTTGCCCAAGCCTACTTTAATACATTCTTTTGCCAAATTATACTGAATTATTAAAGGGGAAAATAAAGCCGCGTCGCGAATTTCGATATTTTACTCTTGATACCCGTGTGACATACGAGCGCTTAATAAAAGAGTATGACGTAAAAGCGGCACATAAAGGTTCTTTTAAATATATTTTTTCCATTTGTAGTAGGATGTGTTAAATGAAAATGTATGAGCTCATTGGCTGGTTGCATCACGCCCACACAGATGATCACATACAGTTTACACGTGTATGTGTCAACACATATAGACACATTATGTACATACGTATGTAATATGTATATCTAGGGCTTAATCCCACAACACCCACAGGTGTGTATTGGGAGAAATAGCGTTTAATAATTCAACTGTCTGTAGATGAAAGCCGCTCAACGTATACCTTGAGAAAACCACTCACCTAACATGGTAGGTATATTCGCCAAACTGGTGACGTCTACGAATATCTCATTTGATCTCAAAGCGAGGTAGCATACGTGTTAAAAATACAATATCCTTAAAATAAATAATAAATATTTCTGGACCTTATGACACAGCGCCATCTAGTTCCAAGCTAAGCAACGACGCTTGCGTTACGGATAGGTCGGTACTAGTTAGTTGATATACTACATATATACATTTTTTTTGTAAATACATACATATTATACTAGATATATCCATGACTCGGATACAAATGTTTATGCTCATCACACAAACATTTGTCCCTACCGGGTCCGAACCCGGGACCCATAGCACAGAAGGCAGTGTTAACTACCGCTGGACTAATTGGGTCGTCAAAATCGCAAGGCATTTATATAAAGTTTTATATAAGCTATCATTACAGGCCATACGAGCACGGTACATTAAGCTTATATAACGCTGAAACGATTTCACATATTTCTTGTAATGTTCATCATACATTTATTTATATTATTATTTCCTGTACTATTGACGTTTTAGTAATTTGACAGTAAAGTAGTAAGATTTGTAGCTGAAAAGATTTAATTAAATTTCAAGTATCACGTCAAACGTGGCTACTGAACAACAATAATTCGTTTCCTTTGTAATAACGTGTATGTATTTCAAATCAAATCAAATCAAATCATTTATTTCAATTAGACCAATACAGGTTTTGAATTGTCGAATTAGATTGAATTTAGTTGCACGGTTCCAAAAGGTAGGTCTTATGGAGAAGCACCGGCAAGAAACTCCATAGATACTCTTTTTTTTTTACTAGTACAACCTAGCTTGCTAGCTAGTTTAACCCAACCCGGCTTCGCGCGGGTAAAATTATGCATCTGCGGATTAAACCCTACCTAAAATAACATAACACTTTTCAATTAAAATACAACTTTGTCGATCCATCGAATATTTTTTTTATTTTGCTGTTACAAACATACGGCACATGTACTTTTATATAAAAGGAGATATAAGAATAGACCTTTTTAGAATAATGAAAAGCTGGCAACATACGTATCAATAGCCCCATTATTGTAATGATATTCAACCAATCCTCATGTTACAAGAGTTGGCGTTAATCATTGCCACCATTCATGAATGTTTCACGCGATTGCGATACAGTAATACATAATTATATTTCTTAATGACAGTGAAACACGTCATTTGTAACAATTTTCAGGCGACTGAAAAGTTTTGTTACAGTGAACAAAGAGAACTGGTTTTCTAATATAAATTATCCATTTATCTTAACTCCCAAGACTTACGGCAAAAAAGGAAAATGAAACCAGGAAGATTTTTTATTAGTATGGAATCCAAACAATGCGATAATTACGATAACAATTCAATACATGAGAATTGTTATATATTCTTTTAAAGGATATTTATAACGTTTTTACTTAAAAAATCAAGTAAAAAAGTGACTTGTTTGAAACAACACAATTAGAATGAACCGATATTAGTTCTTCTTAATCGGCTCCATTTTATATTAGCGCATTCAATCCGTTACTTATATCTATTAGCAAAAGAGAGATTCTTCTGGATATTACGACATCAATATTGCAACCCAGACAATTCAATATAACTTATAAAAATAATATCTCAATGTTATTACCTTCGTCCTTTTTCTGAATAAGTTCCCGCGAGTCCTTTGAGATCACGTCACTGATTCACTTTGACGGTAGATATATGAATGTACAGTTTGTTATCGTAGTGCTACGACGTAGCAGTCGATAGTTCACGTAGCTCCGACGCGACTGAGGCGCTCGTAGCGCTACAAAACCGTAGAGGTGCGCGCGCAGCCTCGCCCCTCACATCATGCAAACCCAATATCAATCCGCTTCGAAACAATTTCAGGACGATTTCGAATACTCGATTTAAAATGTATCTCATCGAGTGTCACAGTCACGGCAATAAGACATAATCAGATTATAAAAAAACACACATTTTGATTGATAAATAAATTAATAAAAGTCGCATTATAGTGATTACTTTCCTAAAATGTATTGTTTTATGATAAAGACAATCGATTGTAGACTTAATATTATTATCGTGTGACGCGTCTAATTTGAACTATCTGAACAAGGTGTGCGGATCGAATGAAAAATCAATTCAATATAACGTTCTTCTACCAGCAATGCTTACACTTCGTAAAAAATACAAAATGTCAATTAGTTCTTGTATTTAGATCTTTGAATCAACCTGAGCGAGCGGAAAAAATATTTTTTAAAATAAACTTAAGCACGTACACCCAATTTACTTAAAATTTGTGAGAGCCCTAGGAGATAATACTATGGCTTCGCAAATAAAATTGACTGAGTACTTTTTGGAACACTGTCTACGTAATATTTATAAACGTAATACTAAATACTGGTATATCTTCAACCTAATGCCTGCCTAGTTTTAGAATGCATAGAATATAAAGAGGTGAGAAATCCCACAGATGCAATTTATTTCATTGGGATGTTCAACTTTGTCCAGTCCGGACGCAGAGTATGGCCAACTTTGTCCTTTACTAAATAGAATCATTGTCTCGCCTGGCGAACTTTTTAATTTAGAACTTTGGTGTAAAAACCAATTTTATATTGCTATATTACTGTGCGTTTTGAATGTCTGAGATATTATTTGAACATTATATTTATAAGGGTTTATTGTAACCTAGCTTATTGGTAGATAATACGTATTTGCCTGTTATAATATGAAAGAATGTCTGTAGACATAATGGCTTGTGGCGGGTACTCAAGTGCCTTACGCCACTTGGGACTACCATATAATGAGGGTATAAAATTTAGTATACTACACCAGATACCTACACCACCCTACTTGACATCTTCCGCTGCATGTCAATAAATATTTTTATTAAATCTTTGTTCTTATTTTAATTGGAACCGTTTATTCGCAGTCAGATAGGTTTTCCTGAGTGTTAGAACTGGCCAATGGCCTACAAACTTGAAAATATGTATATCTATTTATAGTTGAGTTGCCAAGAACAATTTAATCGCCCTCCTATAACAATGGACCTGAAACATAGCAGTGCGGCAGTGGACTATGGGACAGAGTCGATGGATTTTTCCTACACAATACTCCCAAAGGATTTTTAGATAATGATGTTAAAAAGGTTTAATTAATTTCGGTATAACGTCTATCCTATATCATGATATATAGATGTCGATTGATATAAGTAAAGTCTCTCGTTTTTCTGTAAACAGTTTTATTTATTCTTCGCCCTCGGGGTACTTGTGAGTGGGTGTTAGTACCCTGGTAAGTACTGCCCATAGTAATAATAATCCGGTAGGATAGATGTGGGAAGTATTTAATGGAGTTTCTGAAACCTACGTGGGTTTTTTATTCGTTAAAATCCGTTACGCTCTGTTTATTAGAATGGTGTGCTCAGGTATGAATATTTATAGGAATATTTTTACAACGCGATTAGCGTAGCGGTAGTAAAGGCTGCTTTCCGTGGTACAGGTCCTAGGTATCGAGGCTCAAATTCCGGTGGGGGCAAATGTTTGTGTGATGAGCAATGACATTAAAACCTCATATATTTATTTATGTATATGTAATATGCATGTAATATGTATGTATTTATGTAGGAAAATTATATATGTCGTGTATGAATTATCTAGTATCCTTAAAACAAGCCTCGTTCCATAGCTCGGAACTAGATGAATAGGTACAGTCCAGTTCATTAATATATTGGCGTTGCCAAGGATTCAAAATATTGTAAGCGTTCGAAAGCTCAATAAATTCTATACAACTTATAGATTAAAAATATGTACTCATGTGAACGGTTCAGTAATATATACCATGCATAAGGCAATAATATGTAATCACCTTGTGGCTTCAATAATATCTGAGCAGGCTAAGCTTCATAATTTTTCATGGAGAGTCAATTATATACCTGAATAAATAAGATCTAGTTTATATTGTTACAGAAATTACAGTAGTTTCCATTATTTACCTCGCGTTTGCTTTTTTTGTTTTTAAAATAAGTGTTTTTCAATGCCGTAGTGAAATTTATCCAGCTAGTGACAAATTTTGTTGCAAACTCCTTGATCTTGCATTTTAAAGTTGCCAGTAAAATCATCTTTATGCCGAAATATTCCGGTTGAACAGGCATTGTTTAGATATTAATTAATGTATTCATGTGTGCATACATATTTGTGAACCCTACACTGTTCATATAAAAATGTGCTTTTGGCTGAATAAAATTATAATATTTCTGAAAAAAAGCAGGCACATATTAACGAATCTAAATCTTGACCACAATTTAATGATACTTACAGTTGTCACATTGTTATGAACTTTTTTAAAGTTAATATATTTTTGAACCCTAGAAATGCCCATATATTAATGACCTCGACTCTACATATTTTTATAGAATTATAATAAAATGAATAAAACCGCCAATTAACTCTATCGAAAACTAAAACCGCTATTTATTTGAAGATCGCTAATATTGACGAAAATAAGCTTTACCTAACAGTAACTTAGACCTATTGGTCTTGTTTCTATTTAGTTTCCATAGTGATTATCATCGTAACGGAACGCATAAGATAAAAAAAGACAACATATTTCTTATAAATATTAGAAGCTTGGCGGGTTTTTCGCGGGTCTTTAAAGTTTCACCTATATTCGGACCATATAAACGATGACTAATTAACGGTTTCGACTGTAATCCCTGAAGGTAATCTCGCGAGAGGAAGACCGTACAAGTTAATTCGGATACATGATATACCGTGTACCCAAATTAACCAAACGGGATGTGGAGTGGATTTTCTAATGTGATAAAATATAATATCGAATATTACTAGATTACAATAATATTGGCTACTTCCCATTTGGTAAACTTCCCATCTGGTAAACCTCAAATTATACCTACTAAAAAGTTGCGTTTGGTAAACATTTCGTTATTTCATACATTTATTCCCATTTGGTTAGTATTTTTATTTTGTATGGTACAGTCAATGTCAAATTAATATTGAAATTAGATCAGTGACTTATATGTAAGAACAGAGCTAAAGTTGGGGTTTAGGACTTCCGATATCATACAGCAACTTTTTTAAAGTGGGCAATTTTGATTTGAATTAAGGAACATTATTGTTTAATTATGTTGTTACCATTAACTTTGTTAAAAATAATTGTTTAAAAACATTGATTTTTCAATTTGTAGTCAATTTTTTATGTTATTTCTTTATGTTATTGTTTATTTTTAAAGTTGATTTTGTATGTTGATGTCTTGTGTGATGAAAAATTGAAAGAACTGATAAATCTTGTCATTGAAGTGTTATTTTTCTTGATTTTTTAACAAATTATCAAAAGTTGCTTGTACTTATCACTTTTTTCTTTTTATTGATTTTGAACTGTGTAGTGTAGTCTATTTTTTATGTTATTATACCAAATCTGTGATTATTGTTATTTTTTATTTTTGTCGGTTTTACAGGTAGTTGTCTTGTATTATAAAAAATTGAAAGAACTGATAAAACTTGTCATTGAAGTAGTCAAATCAAACTGTGATTTTTCGTATTTTAACAAATTTTTAAGAATTGCTTGTATCACTTTATAATTTCTTGTTTTTTATTGATTTTTAACTTTATAGTATAGTCTTTTTTATGTTATTATACCAAATCTGTGATCTTTGTTTATTATTAAAATTGATTTTGCATGTAGATAATTTGTGTTATAAAAATTGACAGAACTGATAAAACTTGTCATTGAAGATTTCAAATCGAACTGTGATTTTTCTTATATTTTTTAACAAATTATCAAGAATTGTTTGTGTGCCATTTATTATTTCTGTTTTTAAGTTTCAATGTGTATAATATATATACATAATCTGACTATTGTACCTGTTATTAATAATATATGAATGTTAAATTATCAGTTTCGTGTTTTCTTTTTTACTTGACTGTACCCATTTCAACTGAAAGTTTACCAAATGGGAAACAACACTTATAATTACTGAAATGTTTACGAAATGGGATTAAATGTATGAAATATAAAAAGTTTACCAAACGCAACTTTTTAGTAGGTATTATTTGAGGTTTACCAAATGGGAAGTTTACCAAATGGGAAGTAGCCATAATATTTGATTAGTTTACATAAACGTTTATTTAGTCGTACATGTCTGCGAAAAGTCATAGAAGTAAGCAATAATTTGTAGACTCATACATAGATGTTGACTTTTGTTAATTCATTCGATACCTAGTATGAGTGTTGGATCGATAATAACTTTTTTCCCTGTAGGTATAGAAAAAAAAGATTACAGGCTATGGGGTCTAGTCATTTACTATTTTCAGTACTATCACGCGAAAGAGATATTTTTGCGGATATTGAAAGCAAGACTAGATAAAAAGAGCGATATACAACTTGCAATGTTGACGAATTCAGTTATCTCAGAAAGTATAGACTTAGAACTTTAAATTGATATATTAAGAAGGGATATTGAGAACTTCCTACGATATTAATCAACATACATAGATTAGATGATAAAGTTAAACGAAAATATTAAAACTTCTTGGTAAATCTCTATGCGAGTAATTAATTAATTAAATCGTAGTTAATTTCAGTGAATTCTCAGTAGTAGTGGGATGGAAAGCGGCCCGTGCCCTCCCACAGATTCCACCCACGTTGTTGAAACACGCTCCAAGGTATGCCCATGCCGTTACACTTGTTTATTTTTACTATCTCAATGAATACCATTAATAGAAAATGAATTCAAAGTCTATTTATTTCTTCAATAAAATATTTATTATTTTGTCCCGCTCACGTTTTATTTTTAGTATTCTGGAGATTTCATTATATATTTAGACGCTGTAATATTTTTGATGTTGTTATATTATTAACAGAAAGGTTAGCAGAGGACGCTGGGGGATTTTTCTGATATAATATACTAAGGCAAGTTTTAAAAAATAGGGCAGTCATGGACGACAAGCAATTCAACAGACTGTCACGTAACTAGATCAAGAATGTAGATGTAGGAATGGCCAGTGAGCCTGGCTGCCAAATTGCTGATAAAAATACTCGAACAAGTATAAGTAGGTCGCTACTTATACCAACTCAATCTCAATCAATCAAGAAACATTTATTTTTTAAATTCAGATTTTGAAATGGCTAGTAGGCCAGTGGACTATGAAATCAAAGATCCTGAGTCCGATCCCATGGCATGCACTTTTCGAAGTTACGTGTGTATTTATCACATGCTTAAACGGTGAAGAAACCTGTGAGGAAAACATCGTGAGGAAACCTGCATGGCGAAAAGACTTTCTGATTACATGCGAATTCTGCCAACCCGCACTAGGATAGTGGGGCGAACTGTACCTTAGTCTCTCTCAAATGAGACGAGACTCATGCCAAGCAGTGGCAAAATAATTCGGTTGATAATTAGATTTTTTATACGGATTAGGTAATCTACTTCGATTGTCATTGAATTCGGTGTTATACTTCAAATTCTAACGTGTTCATCTCAACAGAATGTTAGTTTAGAATCAATTACACAAAGTACATTACGTCGGTTAAAAGTTAATAAAACATGGTAAGAACCGGGTAATTATATTAAATTATCATTAATTACACACGGCGTGTAGCTACTCTTGGGTCGGTTTGCAGTATCGATTGGTATTCCCTTGTCATTTGCATTAGGTATAGTTAGTAAATACTTTAAGCTTATTTATCCCATAATATGGCGATGAATACTTGAGTAGAGTAATGTATACCTACTAGTAATTCTCGTAACCCATAGGTATCGATAGCTAAATCACTCGACAATGAGAGGAGGCCCGTGCCCCGCAGTGGAGCAATAATTGAGTTGATAATGATGAATCGTGAAATAGGCGGGAGTACCTCCGAACGTAAACGAATAACCTGAGAAAAGGGATGAATAACCTTGTAGTATCAAAATCATCCATTATATACATTGGTGTGCCTTCCTATCTCCAATTTTTCGTATTTATTCGTGAAGCATACTCTCTTTACATTTATTAATACTTATTTTTCCAATGAAATAAAAAAAATATGAGAGAATTGCACATACAATAGGATCGAATCTTATTAAAACATTGCTCCAAAAACCAACTCGCAACATCCACTATGTTGCGAGACAGTAGCTTGAACCTTTTGCCAAGCACTGAGATTGTAATAGCTATAATTATTACTATATGTATATTATTTAGATAAGTTGTATCGTGTATACATATACTTGTATATATCATTTGATAGTAATAATATGATAAGATAGACGACATTATCACTTCACGGGTAATTTTTATTCTATAACAACGCTTCAGTAGACTCGTGTTACTTAATTATTAACCAGCGGTACTTCTAATCATATTCTCATTATTACTTAAAGATTGGTGCAACTTTACCTGCTGATAATATGATACGATTTTCCTTTAGGAAAGGTTCTTTTAAATGATTAAACACTTATTTTATTCAAGGTTCGTAATCCTAAGCGACCTTAAACAAAAAGGCGATGGGAAGGTCTGTAAAGGATTCTACCGCACTAAAAAAAAGTATACTTCATCCGAAAATTTATTCTAGTATATTATATACGTATTAACGAAGTTATGCTTTTTTATAAATAATTTCAAAGTATGACTCAATATTTGAGTATATTTTGTAAATAAAGGTAGTTTATCATTTGTTGTTATATTCTTTTCAAATACAATGAATTCACGTGCCTCAAGGTTGAAAAAGAAACAAACTCCATTGATTCAGTAATGTGTTTAATTTCACCGCGGATGTAAACTTTATTGCTATCATAATTTAAAATCTATTTTCGTAAAACGTTTATTGTATAAACATGCCAATTTTACTACTCACTTACAGAACAGGTAGCTTGTTTTATGTATAACGCGTTTAACAGAATATTGGTAAGTGCGGCAAGCTATCTACAATAGAAATCTGCCTTAAATACAACGTCCATAGTAATTTGTTTACTGGAAAGTAGATATATTAAGTGTATAAAACTGTCTCCTAGCAAAGTAGTATACTATTCTTAGTTATGGAACTCCTTTACGAACGCTTCTCACAACACGATGTTACCGTCTTGTTATCATAAAAACATAATGCCTTATCGCGTGTTGATTAATGATGATAAAAAATCATGAACAATGCTCCGTACTCACTACAAACACTAACATAATGTGAGACATAATAATTGATTCACCTCAAACTGCTCGTAGGTATATTTTCGTACGTTTATTAAACGTGGTTATTGAATTCCGGTATGCGAAGCCAAGGGCAGCTTGGGGTAGCAAATTCGTGCATTATGAGTATGATATTATTTTAAGCGGACAAACAATGCTATATCAAACTGGGCGTGTTGGTGATACTAAGGGTATATTGACGTCCAGAGGTCCAAACAGACTACAAAAAAGAATAACACGGAAACCGAACTGCGAGTTACAACTGCTGTTTATGTTTGTCAGCTGTTAACTGGTCAGAAACTGCCCCTGTGAAATCCGGGTTTCACAAGTGTTTCATAGTTTGAATGCTATTATAAGGTTAAGTATGAACGCTCTTTACTCATAAATCACAAGATCGAAAATCCATATGTGTGTCAGTGTACATAATATTATTATTACGACGGTATAATTAGAACATAGTCATCAAAGAGTCTGCACACGTGACGCACACGTTCAGTGAGTGACCGATCTTTCATTCAAATGTCTGACTGGTTGGATCGAAGCGGCTGCGCGCGCATCCTTTCCGACCAAACGCGACACGAGACATTGGCTAATCTTATTCCGCTTAAAAACTTCAATATTATTGCCTCAGAAACGCTGATACTTTCATCTCTAGAATGTTCTTTACCTTCTAACGCTGAAAAAATGACTGAACGACTAACTGGCAATAAAAAAGCCAATTTCAACAAAATCAAAACGTTTTACTAGTCATATTTCGGTAATAAAAAGAAATATTTACAGTTCTTTTAGTTTCCTCGTATTTCAATAGACGGTATATTACGGTTTTAGATGTCTAAATACATATATTAATATACCAAAGCATGAAGAGTTATAGTTGTTTGATCTACGTGTGGTACCTACTATGAATACCGACATATAATGTTCAACACGTGTATTATTTATATCATTTCTTTCCTAACTTAGATTGCCTAAAACATATTTTAAGTTATAAACAAGATAGGAAAACTCGATTAAAACTTTTTATGAATTTGGTAAATTTTGAGACATTCCTAACAGTTATAAAAGGTTCATAAGTACTTGACGACTCCTATTTTCTATCAAATTCTTTATTTTACGGTCACTTGTGTTTTTTACCTACTTCATTCCTTATCCATTCTATATCCATACTTGCTGATGCTCGCAGCTTCGCCCGCGCAATTTAATACTAATTTCTCCTCCTCATTTTGCCCGTTAGTTAGCTCGGTAGTTTTTGGAAATTCACCTTGAATTTCTAAAAACTACTTGAATTGAGTTTGAATATTAAATTTAATTTTTCTTACTTTAAAAATGACGGACTTCCCATATAAACTTTCAACTCGTAGAGGGTTGATTTAAAAAAATCCCGATATACCTGTTTAACTAAAACCTTGTATATTAAATTTCATATCTCTAACTTTGAAAATAACAGATCTCCATGGAACCGTTTATGCCTTATTTTACCCCCTTAGGGATCAAATTTCTAAAATTCCTTTCTTAGCGGATTTTTTCATCATAAAATGCATCATAATTTCAAGTTTGTAAACCCTGTGGTTTAGGCTCTGTATTGATGAATCAGACAGGACAAACAATTATACATATATCTAATATATAAAATTCTCGTGTCACAGTTTTTGTTGCCATACTCCTCCGAAACGGCTTGACCGATTCTCATGAAATTTTTTGTGCTTATCCGGTATCTATGAGAATCGGCCAACATCTATTTTTCATCCCCCTAAAAGTTAGGGGTAGTCCACCAACCCCTATAATGTGGCAAAACAACGTTTGCTGGGTCAGCTAGTAATATGTATACAGGGTTACTGGTAACTCGACGTATTCCTTGCAAGACGTCATAGTAGGGTTAAAATGCAACAAATTAAGCCACCAAATGTTCTACCGAAGTTCAGTAGTTTTTGAGTTAGTTCGATTTTTAGTGATTTTATGAATAATCCCCGAATAAATCATTTGAAGCTAATTTAAAAATAATTTACGGCGCGACTGTACTGAAATTTAAGTTCATATCATAGTTGATGCCGTAGCAGATCTTTGTTGATAATTAAAGTTCAAAAATGACTAAAACTTTGGCGAAGATCGCTAATCAAACATATTTTTTTTTTGTAATTTTTGCCATTACTTCATAAGAAATACTGTCTAGTGCAAAAAAAGAATACTACGCCTGATGTACAAATTACTAGGAAAATATCCTTGTCTTATCAGCTATCCAGAAAGGTATAATTGTCAATACTTTTGCATGTGCGACAGGGTTTTATGGGGAGCAGGTAAAGTTGCGAGGCGGTCAACCTATTGTTTCGTATTCGTATTATTCGTAGTTTTTACCTGCGCTTACACTCCAAACACTACGGTACGCTTTGTGATTGGTCATTATTGTTCTCTCGGCATGCCACGGAGTGCGACTTCGCAAAATCTGGTTAGTTAGTTTCAACTCTACGTCGCGCAAGCTCGTGTTTTGTTATCTGGCTATTTCCCTAACTGTTGCCGCGTATCTTGCTCTTGTGCTGTGCTGTGCCCTCATAAGTGCTGACTATGGCTGCATATTCTAATCCTGAATACGCTGACATAATGTACTGTTACGGACTTTGTGACGGTAACGCTGCTGAGGCGCGAAGAGAATATCAACTTCGCTTTCCTACCCGCCGACTCCCACATGTTACTGTCTTTGGATCGACATATCGGCGATTATCTGAAACTGGCAGCGTCCAAAGAAGCAGGCAAATTGACACTGGCCGTTCCCGGAGATACACGGCTGAGGACGAGGAGCTGATTCTTCAACGTTTTATTGATGACCCTAACATATCGACAAACATCGTAGCGCGTGAGCTTGGTATGTCACAGTGGAAAGTCTGGTCTGTAGTTAACTTGTCAGGTCGACATCCATACCACTACCAACCCGTCCAATCATTAGAAGAGGGAGATCCATCGAGACGGCTTGAATTTTGTCGTTTTATGCTAAGTGCCGATGGTGAAAGCGCAAACTTTTTAAAAAACATTCTGTGGACCGATGAGTCATGTTTTGACCGTGATGGTATCACAAATTACCATAACTTACATTACTGGGCACCGAAGGCAGAAGCAAACCCTAAGAAAATGAAACCAACCGCATCTCAGCGTAGGTTCTCGCTTAATGTTTGGATGGGTATTATCGACAATAAATTAATTGGGCCACATTTTTTACCCCGAACACTAAATGGGGAACTTTATGAAGATTTCCTAAGAAATCATTTAACAGCACTGCTCACGGACGTACCGGAAGAAAGAAGAGCAAACATAATTTATCAACATGACGGATGTCCAGCTCACTTCCGAATCACTATTCGACAATTGTTGGATGAAAGCTATCCAAGCCGATGGATAGGACGCGGTGGGCCGATTCCGTGGCCTGCACGAAGCCCTGATCTGACGCCGCTAGACTTTTACGTCTGGGGTCATATGAAAGACCTAGTTTATGTGACCCCAGTAAATTCAATTGAAGAACTAAGGGAGAGAATCACAAATGCGGCGGACCAGATGAGGGAAACAATAACATCAAAAATCACAAAAACCGAAGTGAGGAAGCGAATAAGAACATGTATTCGAAACCGAGGGCAGCACATCGAACAAGACGTGTGAAATTTGTAATTATAGTCTTTAAATTGATTGTGAATAAAAATAAAAATAATGTTTACGAAATTGTTTAATTTGATTTTCCGAATACCAAACGATTTTAATTATGTAGTGCATGACTTACTATTAACTTTCATACCTTTTTGAATAGCTGATAAGACAAGGATATTTTCCTAGTAATTTGTACATCAGGCGTAGTATTCTTTTTTTGCACTAGACAGTATTTCTTATGAAGTAATGGCAAAAATTACAAAAAAAAAATATGTTTGATTAGCGATCTTCGCCAAAGTTTTAGTCATTTTTGAACTTTAATTATCAACAAAGATCTGCTACGGCATCAACTATGATATGAACTTAAATTTCAGTACAGTCGCGCCGTAAATTATTTTTAAATTAGCTTCAAATGATTTATTCGGGGATTATTCATAAAATCACTAAAAATCGAACTAACTCAAAAACTACTGAACTTCGGTAGAACATTTGGTGGCTTAATTTGTTGCATTTTAACCCTACTATGACGTCTTGCAAGGAATACGTCGAGTTACCAGTAACCCTGTATATATAGATTAGGTTTATCCACCCATTTTTTCGGCCGACGCTGTCACTTGTAATTATTCTGTGAATTAAATATCTCCTAGCATTAATGTAAAAATAATGCCATTCACGTTCGTGCAATAAGAATAATTCAGATCGAATATAAGCCATCAGGGTGTAGAATTTAAAACGGGTCGACGATTCGAATGTGAGTCAATGTGTCAGGGGCGCGAACATAAAGAAGAGCCGTCGGAAATCTGGGTCGCGGCGAGAACCATCTCTACCTCTCCCGCCATCATCTCGAATCGTTTTAAAGCTTTTATGGTCGTATAAACAATTCAATTATAATTTAATGGATGTTACTTGATATCTATACAAAAGTTTTTATAAAATGTGATTAAATCATTATTCAGCTAGGCGTAAAGAAATTGCATCAAATATGGTTATGAATCTCTATTTACTTACTATTTACTTATATCATTAAATTGAAGTCAATGGGAAAAATTAGAGCAATAGACGTATTTATAGGCATTTTTCAGCAAAGCAGCTCTAGTCTAGAGCGTGGGCGTGATGCCATTATCTGGTAGTTCAACGTCTCCGGGCGGCGCCCGTCTGTCTGCCGTCATATTCCACAGTAGGTCAACAGCATGTAAAAATAGTAAGAGCAATACATTAGCCGCCAAATAAGTAAGTAATACGTTTCAGTCATGTCCTTTTAAGTTTGAGATAAGTTAAATGGATGTTTTATACAGATGGCTATAGAACTTAAACAGGGATTCACAAAAATCCTTTTATCTTTAATTAAAAGGTTAACAGCAGTCGTTTACGGCCTAGCATATTATGTTACTAACTGCGAAGCCTGTAACTTTGTCGATGTAAAAGCGTATAATTAACATCATGTTACGTACACACAGCGTTACCAGACCATCAGATTTTAATCCATTATCAAAATAATTCAATATAACTTGTATTATGATTTAGGCATCATATATGTAAAAAGATAACGATTACACTGAACTAAAAACATTTGCACGATTGTATTATTGTTGTCGTTACTTTAAATCAAAATCCGTATAACATGACTTTAATTGAATACGATGATTGATATTTAATGTTTAACATTTGCATATAGTATCTAAGAGTAAGACATTAAAATTTAGATATATTTAACGTTTGTTTTATTATAAGTATAATAATAATATCATAACCATAATAAGTTAGATCTTTATTTTGAAACCTTACTGTAAAAGCTGCAACAAGGATTCATGGTACAAATGTACAAGTTCTTTAAATTAATGTATATTTTGGTTGAAAAAATCGATTGCAATTAAAGAAATAAGATGTTACATTAAATTGCGCCAATTATTTATCTTTAAAAATTAAAGGTATCGGACAAAACAAAAATAAATGCATAAACAAGAGTAATATTTGTCGTTTATCCTTTAATGCATTAGTTATTTTTCTAGAAATATGTTCCATGTACAGAAAAGCCTCGCCTTTATTATATGTAAATATCGTTAGCGAAAATACGAATGAATGTTGAAAAACTTCGTACCCTTGAAATACTTACAACTATAATAAACAAGTTCAGAACCTCAAAAAAGTTTAAATAAAGGCCCCATTATTTAAACTTATTTACTTTATACTTTTGATTTTGTTGGGCTGATAAATAATTCCGAAAGAACTTGTGAGCTACAACGAACGCGGATTTTGTATTTTGTAAATAATACACAAAATCCACGTTCGTTATATTCAGTTTCCTCGCCAAGATAAGGAATGTTATAATATCAATATTTCTCTATTTAGCTACACACTAAATATAAAAAAAAATACTACTTATTACAAGTCGAAGAGAAAGTAAAATAGTGGTTCTACTTATGTTGCTATTCAGATCTCACACGTATCAAAGGCAATTACCTACTATTACGTGAAATTACTAAGAAAGTGAAAACATGAACGAACTATAATGTGAGCAACTCTCCTAAGACTTTTTGTTCCGATCTGAATATTAACGAAGCAGCTGCCTAATGTATACATATTACATAGAAACTAATTCGGACAGACCTAATTAGATAACAGAATAGTTTTATTGTTAGCTTTAGTTTTAATTAAAACCAAATTAGTTAAGAAGATCTAATAAAAATCTGGAGGTTTTTAATTAAAAATAAGTTGAAAGACTTTCTTATGATTGTTTATTTTTTTATTTGAATGTAATCTATTGGCATCATGTTCCTTTCCACACTTTTATTCCGTGTTCAGCAGGTAATCATTCTGGCAACCACCCAAAATCCATAACAGTAAGACCTGCACACCGTCAAATTAACCTTGTTTTATTCAATTGAAATCAGAAATCCTTAAAATAAAGAAGTAACAAAGTCTCGTAAATGTAGCTGAAAAAGTGAGTACCCCAGTAGACTTTCCCAATTTATCACAGAAACGAAAACCATTAGAGTTCTTGGAAATGGATGTCGTGTAATAGGAAGGGTATCATGGGATCCTTTACACGAGACGAATACCTACTTAGTGGAAAAACGGACTGTTACTTGTGTAACGTGTGCCATTCAAACAGGGAAATAAGTTTCATCTGTGTGAAGATCTAGTTACATTCCAGTGGTACGTATCTGTTGATAAATAACACGATGCACGCATTATTAGCACATGGATTTGTTCGTTATGAAAACATTTAATACCTAATTGATTCATATGATCAGTTGTGATTGACAAAACCTAGAAATATACCAAAAAATTTTTAGTTTGCAGTTAGTGAGACTGCTGACTAAAAATAGATTCGTTGCCTACGTTGCTTTCGCTAAAACTTAAGATAAGGTAAGATCCGCTTTACCTGCAATGCGGTACTGACGTGTTTAGTAATCGTTAAAGCTTATTTCACTTTTTTACCATTTATTAAATTTTTTACAACCAATTCCTCTTTGTTAATATTAACTCACGGAATTACTAGTATGTACTAAGTACAGAATGGACACTTCATACGTCCCACCAAAGTCGTTTAGCCCAGATCTCCCGCAGTTGAGATGTAACTGACAATAAAATTGTCACCATTGTCAACAGTTGACAGCGTGAAATTTGATATGTAAGAGTGTTTATCAATTCAATGAATTTGATACCTACAGACAGAAGTTTTGTCATTAGTCATATATAAATTTAATATCAGAATCTATTAAATACTTCGCAGATGTCCCTTTCTTCACGCACATTTTATTAGTGCGTGTATACGTCATCTTGCTTATGTAGTTGTATTAGTTATTGGAATAGATATGGTTGAATGGCTGAAGTGTGCTTACGTAATATTTTAGATATCATGTAGTCAGGATACAGATATTGTACTCTGAATTTTAAGGCTTGTCAAAAGGTTCAACAGATATGTTTTGCAATTATTGCTATATAGGTATAATAAGCTAGATCGTTAACTATTAGTGGAAGGGTTTTATATCTTCAGCTGTGGATATAAACTCTAGGCATCCACGAAACAGATACGACGACACGATTTGGACAGTGGCTACACGACCGCTCACAGGTTGCAGGTCGATCCCTGCATGGAGAAAATATGTGCACGATCTACAAGTAGTTGTTCCAGGTTTAAGCGTTTTTGTGTGTGAACATTTGTGTGTTTCTAAACGCAACCATGAAAAAGGAGCACGATACAGGAGCGCTAGTAATATAGTAAACTTGGTGATGGAGCTGCGACGCGGATGTGTTCAGTATTCAGTATTCATTTATTTATTGCGTTCCACAAAGTTTTTAATTTGGTGATATACATTATTAATATAAGTACATTGTGGACCCTGTCGGGCACAGCAATATAGGAGAGAGGAAATATTAATTTATGTCAGTGGAGGACTACCTGAAAATTCACTAGTCGTGCCTTACTAAAACCGGTCATTATCGTGTAGAATATGTGTCTCACAACCATGGCAGTACGTATGAAGCAAAATGTGGATTTTTAATTAATAAGTTTTCTGAATAACATTTCGTCTTCTTTATAAGGGTATCCGTGAGCACTATTTACACACTGTGACAAAATAAGGGAGAAGTAGATGCTACACCCAGGGCATATAGCTTTAAAACATTTACTAAAATGGTGCCGAATAACTCTGCATAATCTACCCTACTACTACCTCCCTATCTTTTTAAATGATTGTCGAGGTCAATGTCTAATTACTTAAAAATATCTGCTCCAGTAGTATACACAGTTGACACAATGATAATGATCCTTATCATTATCATTGTGTTAACTATGCTAAAATAACATTATTGGACGCAAGCCCAAAAAATGTTTCTGACAAGAGCTAAGCGGCTTCAGATCGGGTAAACGAGCAAGATGTGGTCCCAGCTGACCTTTCAACTCTGTCATATAGTTAAGAGCGTTAGGGCAATAAAGCTTTTATTGGAACGTCCAACTAGTATCTAAAGTATACAGCCGGGGAGAAAATTTAATAGGTGAATAAATAAGCTGATTTATAACCAAGACAAAACTAGAGGTTTCAGAAATTATTCTTAATATCTATCCTATAACAACAAACTGTTACTATTTTGTATCTATGACCAAAGTAATATATTAAAAGGATTGAGGAATAAAAATATACGACCTATATGAATAGACATAAACTTAAAACCCATTAAAGCGTATGCGAATATGGGAATATAAACAGAATTAACCTATGATTACATCAACAATGAGAATTAATACTTCAATATTCCACACATTTATTGGAAATAATTGCTCTCACTTCCCGTCGGCAGTTTAAATACAAACAATTATGAGGTTTACGACCTCATTAAACTGTTCATACCGGCCAACAAAGATAAAACGGTTCAAACAAAACAAATTTATTATTAGTCAGCAAAACACTATCGTCTTTATTTCTTGAAAGGTTGTTCTCTGCGAGAAGCCAATGCGCTAATTGAGAGGGACTAGCGGACTGGGGGAGCGTTACTAAAATAGATAGACCCCCACGTTGACGCCAGAGTCTAAGTGCACTCTGCAACTATTGGTTAATTTACAAACTTGGCCAACCGGTGCGGGATGAGGTGCTATTTCGAGGCCATTTCATATTGATTTTCAATGTCTGCTGTTCATCGTAACTGCACTTAAATGCACAAAGATTTATATACATATGTGGATCATATCAAAATATTCCAAGTCCTCATGAGACTTATTCTTCTATTCTCTAAGATTATAAATAAAGGGATCAGTGCTATAGGTTTATACATGATTCGGGATGTTTTTACGAGGCCTAGATTATTACAGCATTGTCTAAAGATGAGAAGCCTCCAGCTTTGATGATATTTATTTCAGAGTTCTTTATCTGATCTGGTAGACTGTCTATTTGTCACCGTGGAATGCATTTGTTAAAAAAATGAATATGAGGTCAATCTAGCTGTCAGTCTTGAATTTAAAAACCAATCCATTCGTTTTAGAAATTTACAATAAAATTTAACTATCGGTGAATTGAAATCATCCTTTTTACAGTCGGTAAAAATATGTACCTAAGTAATATGTAGGTTTAATTCAACACGCTGTAGTGGCTTTTCAATGTAGACATGATTACAAATATATGTGACAATGCCTATTCCGAAAAGTAGCTGCATTGTTGCTACTTTTTTAATACTGTCTTTGTGCCACTAATCACTACGGTAGTTTGGAGGAAAAAATAAAACAATTGATTGCTTACTTATGAATTATCTACTGTTCTTTATGATGTTCAAAAGGTTCTTTAAACGTAACCCAAGATGCGGGCGCACTACATTAAGATAATAATTCTCAACCGATCGTAGAATAGTTCGTAAACAGTGTATGCGTTATCATCAAAGCAATTAGACTATATCATGGTCTACTTTATAGACAAGCCGCATTGTTCGCAATTGTATTAATTACTTCCTCGCTGAACTGAGAGTCAAAGAAACCAAAGTTACTTTTTATCTCATGTGAATGGACTTTATACTGCGGGAGTCGTGAAATTCAGGGTTATGTTGCAGTAGTGGAGTCATTATTAGAATAATTCGATAGTTCGGCGAGGTGTAGAACACTTCACACAGGGTTTGATTAGTAGCTATTAACTGTCCAATTTGATAGGCAAGTAATGCATGGTGACGAATATTTAGACTTATCCAGAATTTCATTCCTCGTTAAGGTCGCTGGAATCCGCAAGATGCGGGTGGCGCATGAAAGGTCGTCGTGGCGATCCTTGGGGCAGACCTATGTCCAGCAGTGGACGTCTAACAGTTAATATGATGATGATCATGAGAGATTCATTCGAGCATATACAAAACTCCCTAAATACCTTATTACAACCTTCTTTCATAGTTTGTCTAAAGGTTGACTTCGCCGCTGGCGCAAGCTGCCTGTGATATCACCCGCGTAAGTCTCAGTCTCGAAGGAGATACATAGCATACATAGTTTACCTATATGCAAACTCTGCAATACCTACACTTTTCACAAGACATAAGTACTGTGAACTCCATTGACAAAAAAACATGGAAGGCTATGATGGTACTAATTGACACTCAATTTTAAAATGAATGCCATACTATTTTCTTTAAATTTAGACACACAAAAGCCTGTGTTTTCAGTGACAATAATATGGAATTGCATGTTAATCTCAGTTGAACATAAATATATATTCATTTTGTTATCACAGAACCTGCTCTATGGAACAGTAAAGTGCTATCATATATTATATTAAAATTTATCAAATTAGTTACATTGTATTTATTTATGAATGGCATATCAGTTTAAAAGCAGCATACTAATTATCATTTAACATCACATTGCTTTACATTACCGACTGTAAATATACTTATTACTTATTGTTTGGTTTTAAAACACTCTCAATATTTGTTTTTTTTCTAACCTACCAAATACATTCTGTTAATTTTCTGGCAAATGTATAGGTATTAAAAGATTACATGACCAACTAACCTTCCATCGTTTTATCTCAATTACCTTGGCAGATGGTAGAGAAAAATTATGAATGACATCATACACACTGCTCACCTATGGTAAATAAGTCCAAACAAAAATCAACTAAAATGATCATCAACTCAAAGTTTTAAGGTTCAAAGTCTTTTGCATTTAAAATATTCAGTAGTCAATTTCATTTGAACATCTGTACAAGTTATTAGTCTCAATTAGGAACAAGTGTCTGGTCAAAAGTAAAACTTCATTCAGATTATTATAGCTACAGCAGGAAATGGAGGCCAGTGATAAAAGTTATGAATGTCAATAATTTATTAAGTACACAACATCAATTTGTGATATTTTGTAAATAATTACATAATTGAGACTCAAAGCTTTAATTCAATTAAGATGTAAAGGTATTGATAATAATTAACACGAAAATTACAATGGTAAACCAGGTGGTTGTATTAAACAAGTTTATATAGTTCCTGTTTATTTATTTTATTGGTAACATGGTAAGTTTATGTTATGAAATGGTTAGAAGTTCGCCTAAGGGGAGGAATTAATGATTTATGAATGGGTTGCTCACAAAACAATTGTCTTAAAACTGAAAGTTAAAATTGTATTCAATTCAATTCAATACCAACAGAAACAAGTTCCTAGGGAGTATATTGAATTTTTTATTCTTCCCATCATACTAAAACTGTGTTAAAACAGACAGCTACGAGCTGTTACGAAATTGTAGTGAAATTAATGTTTTGTGTCATTACAAATTTTAATTAATTCCAGATGTGCACTAAAATTTTAATTTTTGTTTAAACATTTCAGTTGTATAAATTGACTACTACTTGCTTCCTAAGAGAGTAATAAAAATATAAATTAATTGGGAAAAAATACACTTGTGTAGTTGTGTATATATATATTATAGAATATTTGTTTACATACAACTACGATACGGTATCCTATGTTGAGTATTAACTGAGGAGGCCACAGCTATAATTAGTTCCCTCTGCAGACCACAATTGACCCCTCACAATATGTTGTTAAATATTATAATAGGAGTCCTAAGTTCTATGTGTAATTAAGTGAGAAGATACTGTACGAAGTTTCATCGATGTCACAAGCTACCTAAGAGTCGTTCTTCTTCTGCTATATTTGTTATCCACATAGATAAATATTGATTTGTTACTGATGTATGGAAGACTTACTTGTAATGTCGAATTCTTCGCCTTGGCCACTCGGAACAGAGATATCAATGAATAAATTCTCAATAATCACCGGTGATTTGTAATAACGTCCTTCAATATATCAAGTTAATCAATATAATCAAATGCGTCCTTGATTCTTTTCTACAGATCAATACACAAAAAACAATTCGGTCAACGATTAGCGTTGGCATTCATACATGACACTAATGACAGTTAATTGTACCCTCTGCTCTGTCAAACAAACGTCAGAACTACGTCAAAGTTGATCAAGGTTGACAACATTTTTTTTTCGACATACCTGTACCTACCGTCCATCGTTATCATCAGCAATCCATTTACTTTACCTGTTCCATTGCTGAACACGGGACTTCTCTCATCTGAGACGGATTGAGCTATAATGCACGACACTGGCCTAGTGTATGTTGAGGGTCTTCATATGCCGCGGAGAAAGAAAATACTCGGGCATGCAAGTTTTTCAACGATCACTAACCTTGATATATTATACCTTAATTTATTATAAAATTATAAATATATGTAATCCATTACCCTCTTAATATTTTTTTTACCTGGTAGCACTAACATGTAGTGGTCAGTACAGACAGTAGGGTCTGTTCAGAAACTCTAATACAAATTTCTTTATTGTTATCTGAAATAGATTTCTTAGTTAAATGTTTCTGTTTCATAATAAATTAATAGTTTTGCTTTCTATATAAATCTTTATAAAAGAATATGTACTGAATCTATTCTCCAAAAATATATTGATATTGATTGTATAGTGTTATATAAAATATTCTGAACGTACATATTATGTTTTATCTCTTTCTTTCTCTACGTCATTCTCTCACGTTCGATGTGAGGTGTCAGAGAAATATTCGTGATAATTTAACAAAAAATAATTATCTAGATCTTATAATGTTTATACGATTTATTTCTTTTGTAAAATATGTATTACTTTAATAAAGGCACGCCAGTGACGTTCGGTTATCTGGGATTCATATAGCGAAGATATTTTTTGTTTTATTAGTTCACTATGAACTGTCACCAAGTATTAAGTGGTGCCTGTAATTCAGGAGATCAATGTTTTGCTGTTGGTTCTGTCGAAGGAATACCTTTCACAGTAAGTACAACAATTACTGTCCGTGTCATTCTTGACGGCTAGGTCTCGTGACTTAGAATCTTCCTTACCTAAAGTAGTAATTGAGAAGTGATGTTCCTAACAGGAAAATCTAATTTAGCCCAGTTTGATAAGCATACAATTTTCGTTTGGTCACTAAATAGTATTATCTTCTTTTGTTTGTCAATGGATTCTACCTCATTATTTAGCATTAGTTACAGAGGTTCATACAAATAGAATGGGTTTCCTTGAATGCTAATTTACATCTTTTATTTATTGATATTTAAATAACAATATTACTAAAGGCGACTGTGATAATTGTAGATGTAACATAGCTATTCTGACCTAGTTCTAACATATATATTGAGAAAATCTTTCCGTTAACTATTTATCATAAAATGTTTTAGGTAAATGTTCATAAAGACGTTTTAAAAATGTTGTACTTAAGATTACAGTACATAAAACATGCTTAAAATAAACTAAAAATTGCCCAATTCAAGTACAAGTTCTTAGTATTTATTATGATGATCCAAAATTCTGATTGTCTCCCAACTTATGTAATCTTCATAATCAATCATGATTAGACTCAAGATATATAGAAAAAATATGTTTACTAACTGTATTATATTTTCATTGTATCAATTTACCTATGACTTCACTGAGATGAAATAGTAAAAAGAATCTAGCAAACAACAATAATGATCTTATTTATTATTATTTATATATTTGCATGGACCGAAAATTTACCTAATCAGAAATGTCATGCACTATCTCAGAATCTTTTCAAATACAATATAATAAGTAAATTGTCTGTAAGCAGTGCCACATGGTTCCAAAATAAACACTCCATTAAAATATATGTATTTATTTTTGCACATATCCAAATCAAACAGACTAAAATCACTGATTGAAACTGATTGGTTTACAAATGTGCATAAACCCACTTGATATTTTAAAATATCTTCAATTTACCAACAGCTCTTTTACAATATCTGAAAGAAAAAACGAATGAATACCATTTAAATTAAATATCAGGTAACAGGACATGAAGTTAAATTTATTATCTATTCAGTTCAAGTCTTATGTTGCATTTTTTTTGTTATTTGTATTATCTTTAATTAAAAGTTGTACTGTATATGTCATGGCAGAGCACTGTGTAAACAATAAAAAATAAAATGACAGGTTTAGGAGTCACTGTGAAATGACCTTCTGTAACTCATTACCAACTTAAAAAGAATAAAGTGTTATTGTTGTAGGTATAAAAAGTATTTACTGAAATTTTTGCTTTGCAGGCATATGCAGCAGGTTGCAACATTGTGATCTTAGCTTCCAATTTCGAGAGAGTTCAGATAATACCTGGGGCAATCCATGGCTATGTCCGTATTGGCTCCCTAGACTGCAGCACTGACACAGGGAAGATTGCTGCATCTTATGGTGCTGAAGTTTGCATATTTGAACCAACACCACTAATACACTCAGCAGCTACCACTCATGTATGTACTACACTCTTTTTAGAAAATTATACATACCTATATGTGTGTATTATTCACTTTATACATAAAACTAATTTATTTTCCATTTAAATTTAGTTTCTGTCACAAGTATGTTATACACTGTGACTTTGATTGTAGCCTGTGAGCCTGTTAAATAAAAATGTTTTAACATTTTTATTTGTTATATGTCATTTTTTTAAAACAGCTTTTAGTGAGTTGACATTTAAATGCAAGAGATTTATTATGTGTCAGCTGTAAATTATAAAATTAAAATACTTATTTATTTTCTGGATTTCTCGTAATATTGTCTGCATCCTTGAAATTAAAGGTATAGAAATAGGCCCTGAATCTTCAATTTGTGAAGACTTCTTTTAGATCCTATAGAAAAATTGTTGTGAGAACCGAAGGTTATGTGAATGTGGGTATATAAATAAGTTTATTCAGAAAAAGATTAGTTGAGTGACTGAAAGAGAGGTTCTTTAACTTCAAGCCTTTATCGCAATATAAGCCCAAACAAAAACAATTTACTTTTTAAATGCATATTAATATTGATTACAATGAATGTTAATAGAATGAATGCTAGATAAACACATCATAATGTGTACCACTGCATATTTTGTATAATTGTTTACTTGCTATATAAGTACTGCTTCGAATGACATTTTAATTGATGTTGTTTTATTATTTTTAATTACATTAATTTATTTCATGTGTGAATGTATTGACTATTGTCCTTAGTTGAGCGATGTAGTTTTAAGCGTCGTTAAGCGCTTAATATTACGTCATTGAGATCTAGATTTTTATACTCTTTCAGATGCCTGTTACTTAATAGGTCTCTGAACCTCGGCGAATACAAATGGCGAAGCGCCAATTGACCATAATATGAATGCAATTGGCTAACCTCTATCATATAAAACTGTATTCATACTCAGATTCATTATCCAATTCATAGCGTCATGTGACTATATTACATATACAGGGCTTGGAATACCGATGGGTGCAAACAGGCAAGTTGGTAGCGGATGGGCCCATCACTGCGCTGTCATGGAATCTCGAGGGCACCCGGCTGCTAACTGGTGGCAAGATACTGCAATTATGGCACCAAGCGTCGCTCTATCAAGATGACAGTCAACGTGAGATATTGTTTTCTGTCAATTTATCTATTCGTGACGGTTAATAAATTCTCGTTTCAAGTAGTGGGTACTATCTTTGTCTTCATACATGTATCTTTATCTGTAAAATCAAATTAGATATCGTGATTTTTAGGACGATCTCAAATATATTGAATTCTTTCACTCACGTGAATATAAGACATTGAAATAAAACTTGTTTTTGCGGATAAAGGCAGACATGGGCAATTTGATTAGATGCTCTAAGGATCCGAAACCGTATACCGGAATATAATCCGTGTAACGTACATAGTTACATTGCAACGTTCCCAGTTTTTTCTACATCTTATAAGTACCTAGATAGGCGGTTTTTTAATTAAAAAACACATATTTATATTATAAACCGAAATGTAAACGTGTAGAGTATTCGGCTCTCTGATCGGGCCACTCCGATCGCCCCGATCAATCAGAGCGCCTAACGTGAGAAATGAACTTCCGCTTAGATTTTTTAAATACGAGTTTTCTTATGGCATTGAATTCTCTGCTCTAAGAGTTACGGTTTTACGGTCAGTAAGTCTTTAGGTATTTTTCCGTTTTGGGTGAAATCGCAACTTTGTTTTCTTTTAAATTTACTGCAGTCTCAACGGTTGCTACAAAAGTAGCGCAGAACTTGTAGTCTTACCTACAGGAGTTGCGTGTTTGGGAGAGTAAGTTGGGCGCTTGAATGTAATGCTACGACATACAAACCACCCCTTTTTAATTCCAGCGAGTTCAGGAGTGACATTCCAAATCGGTGGTGACAAGGATGAGAAGCCAAGGCAGGCAGAGGAAGACGAGCCGGTGAGTAGAACACAGATTGTGATACACTGATAAGATAAACATAATTGTACAACAATGCGCTCCAACGCCAACGGTCGCTCGCTGTTATCATTGTTTTGTTTATCTATTATGGTCTGCATAACTATATTTAGTATTAATATAACAATGATCAATTAAACTTTATACGGTTCTGTAGCGTAGTGATTTTATTATTAATCTTAGCGTGTACATAGTTTATTTTTAGTTAAAAGAAACGACGTATGCATCATTAAAAAATTATTACTTCCTATCTGTACATCATTAATTATTACGTAATTAACCGCTTGAAAGTAGGAGCGCATGTCTCATAATAATAACACTTACTTATGTTATCGAAACGTTTGTAACAGCAATGTTATTGATGTGTTTTTGGTAGACATGACTTCCTTTTATTTATTAATTAGGTAGTTTATCAGGTCATTTGCGTTTCTTCACACACCGTCGCGCGCTCACTCACACTAATAACCACACATACATTATACAAATACTTATACAAATCTCACAACATTAAAAATATATAAATGTATGGTCCAAAATTACATAATGACCATAAGCGACTCGTGACCTCGAAAGTAAATAATAACTAGTGATAAGCATTCAAGGGCGTAACACTTAGACCTAAACTAATTCTACTGATATTATAATAAATTGTGAAAGTTTGTATGTTTGTTACTTAATCACGCAAAAACAGCTGTTCAGCTGTTTTGGGTTGATAGAGATTTGGTATACTGGTAGTTTATTACCTAGACTACTTACTACATTTGCAATTTTTATATTCATACTGAGCAGGCGGAAGGTTATATATCACATATTTTCTGTGTAAGAATTGTACATTTCCGTATGCGGTTTCAGCAACGCTAGCTACTGTTCACATTGAAGCGTAACATACTTTATTCTAATTAGACTTAGACTTCATAAAAATATTATTCTAGGGCTGGATATGCGTGTGGCAATGTCACACAGCCACTCCCGCGCATCACCTCGCGTTTTCACCGGACGGGGTCCTGTTTGCTACATCTGGGATCAACGATAGACTCGTCAAAATCTGGTACCAGAACAAAGGTAATTAAACTTGTATTACAACGAAACCTTTGAATTGATCGTATCGTCTCATACGTGTGTGTGGATTTTGTAATATACGAGAACTGTCTGATGAAGTTGAAAGAATAAAAAAAGCATACCAAGGTTAGTGAAAAAGCTCAAAGTTTGTAAGTACCTTAATTGAAATAATCTTACCCAAAAACATTTTCTCGAGTAAATAGCATTAAGAGACACGCTAACACTCTCTAGACAAATATTTGCTTGTATATTTATCTACGATAGTAGTATGGTATGGTAAGGTAATAAGAAAAAGTAACTGTCCGACTTTAGTTTCAATGTATTATACTGTAATTGAATGCAAATTAGGCATACGTTTGGTAAGGACTGCCTTTGTTCCTTAGTACATAATTTTCGCTGCAGACCTTAATAATAATGTGCTATTCATCTTAAATAATTGTAAAGATGGATAAGATTACAATCTGGCTTCCTTTAATACAATGTACATAGTTGTATAATTTGAAGAACAGGTTATATTACGTTTAGTTGTGATTCTATAGTGTGACATTGCAATGACGCGATAATAGTCGCGGAATCTTCAGACGGAAAATACATGACATCATTTGCTATTCCATTAACAAAATTACAATAGGTATGCAATACTATTATCTTGCTTTTATATTTTTATTTTTCTCATGCGAAGATTTTACCACACTATTTATTTTGTATTATAGTTTCATTATTGGTCTTTCTGATTGGCTACTATAGCTTTTCTTGTATTAGTTGACTGAAACTCGTTTGACCCTGGTCTTGTTTTTGCTAATAGTAAATTAAATGTGTGCCTTAGATGAAGCACGCGATTCAATTAAACACCCTTACGGGTTTTGATTCCCATACGATTCTATATGAGATGGATATAGTAAAACTGTGTGGACCAAGATACAGGTCTTACCCAAGCCACTTTGTTGGCTTATAATTGGTTCCTTTGTAATAAGAGACATTTTTGTACTTTTAGCCGTTCTCCATATGCATATTATAACATTGAACAGGCATTCATACTGCCTGAAATCTAATTATGGTAATCTTTACATGATGATAATGACGATTTATTTGTTTCAGTGCTCGTCCAAACGCACAATGATCATTCTCCAACCGATTTGAACTATACGTTCATATACGTAGCACATCCCCGCGCCATCACACATCTCTCATGGCGTAAGACTAGCAAATATATGCCCAAGTAAGTTAAACTTACAAATGTTTAAGAAAAATAAATCAAATCTAAATAATCAAGTCAACTGCCTCGTTGGTCTAGTGGTCAGAAGTGCGACTGAGGTCTTGGGTTCGATTCCTAGGACGAGAAATGTGTTATTGAGTTTTTCTATGAAATTCTCAGTAGCAGCTCGGAGTTTGGATTCCTGCCCGATTGATGGCAGTAGACTCGCCCCCTATTATATGGGACCTAAAAGATACTGGCTGTAGGTGTACATTTCGCCACTTCCGTCTTACCCATTGGGGATTAAACGCGTGTTTTGAATACAGCTACATAATTATGTCTATGTCTGCATGGGTCTTATTAAATTAAATCTGGATGGATAATAAATGCTTATTTCGTGATGTAGGGGCAGCGTAGGCAATGTACTGGTGACGTCATGTGTGGACAACATCTGCCGCGTATGGGCGGAGACGTTACTGCCGGAGGACGAGTGGGGCGGCGGCTGCGTGACGTCACACTCGCGCTCGCCGCCTCGCCGCCAGCGCGCCACGCACCGACACAAGCACCGGTTTATGCAGCGGCTGAAACACATGAAGTAAGTCTTACGTTGCATTGTAACATCGACTTGAAAGATAATTCATTATTATTCAAACAGCAACAAATCACACGTAATTAACTATTTTAAGAGTCTGAACCTTTTTGATTATAAAAATACCTATAAATATCACCAGAGACGTTTTCTTAGACTTGAAGGGCAAGAGCGGGCGAGTTTTAAATATAAATTAGGTAAAACTGATGTTTTACTAAACTCGCCACGTTCGTATTGAATTCGCGTACGTTTTCATCATAATTTAGTCTATATAACACCCAAATAGCAAAAGGTGAATCAAAGCCAGATACTCTGCCTGTGACAAGGATGTTGTAAAGGATTCAAAACACAGTTATTAAAATTCTATCAATATACCGACATAAAATCTGTAAATAGGGGATGTATTTCCTAATGTCTATGTGGGCTTGACTTTGACTACCAACTTTCCTACATGATTAACTTGCAGTAGACATGTAACATTTCTTCGCTTGAACAATTTTCTGCAACACGCAAAAATATTTTGTGCGAATAGTTCAATTCATCTATTAAAGTGTGCAAAAAAATATCTCAAGATTGTCCTTCTTCCATCAGTTTGACGGTGGCTTGTAGTTTAATCAAATGCTGCTAAATAAATTGACTTGAAAATACGGCTATATAAATTTTAAGAACTTTTCTGTAACCATGAGTAATAAAACTCAATAAGGCTTTATTACATACATATCCTATAGAAGAAGTCATAACAGTAGGTAACTGTTACCCTTCTAATACAATTCGGAACTAACTGAAATAAAACGGAAGTAGAAAACATTTGCCGCATACATTAAATGTGAATAATCAACCTCTCAAAGAACCTTAAACTAGTGAACTCCTTTTTCGGCTATATTTTTTTTATACCACACGTGCGGCTAACACGCTTACAGCTCGCCGTATAGAAAGTGGTTACCGTAGACTATGACTATGTATCCTACTATTATGTAGCTAGGAACAAGTGGATCCTTGTAGTGTAAATGTTCTTTACTTTATTCATTTCTAATTATTCTAGGACATGTTTCCACATCAGAAGGACAGCCCAGTCATCCAAGCAGCCCGGCGCTCCCATTCCCACCTTACCATCGACTTATAGCGCACACGACTTTCACAACCCTTACCACGCAAGTTCCTATACTGGAGGTAAATACTACACTGCTTGATTATATAAATTTTAGGAAAAAATGCTATAACTTTCTAATCTCTCTATAGAAACTATTTTTCACGAAATATCTGCTATTTGGGAAACAAAGACGCAGTCAACAATCTGGTTTTTCTTGTAGTAACATGTAGTTTTTTCGTAGATATTTTCTTGTGAAATCAGTAAATTGTCCTCTCAAATATTTATATAATACTTTCTTTTAGCTTTCAAATTATTTATCAATTCTCATGAAATATGACTTGTTATAATCTGTATATTAAATAAGTCAAATAATGTAAGACAACTAAGCAATAGTTCTTTGGAGTTTTATAGATCATTTAATAAAAAATAGTTTAGCTCGTTAGCATTCAACGCAATGTTTATATAATATGCACGACGAGTAAAACAAAGTTATAACTACATTCAAGTGAAACTTTATTTGTATACAATTTATATTTTATGATCAACAATATTCTTCAACGATACGAAGTTTAATATGTAAGGCTAGCGTGATCTTACTTACTTTAATATTAATCTTGTATTATAAAGTACTCGTGAATATTGAAACTTCGATATAATTATGTTGCTCAAAACTGCACTGGTGCTTTCTTCAAAAGGCCATCTCAGACTTTACCCTACATAGTCAGGCTCACATATTATAAACACAAATGTTTGGACTTTAAAAGAGACCATGATTTTCTGAGTTTGTTTCGGCATTTCTTCTCAGAGGTCGTCAGTTAGGAAATGCCGATGCCAACTAGATATTTAAAAAAAAAATTACATGACTTGTAAAAGTGTCTTTAAAAAGATCTATTTGCAGAAATAAACAATCATTACAATCATCATTACATTACAATCATTTAAGTGCTAGAAGATTTCTTCTTTTAATAGAAAAGAGATTTTGAATTTGGCTAAGATTCAATTTCGATTGCCTGCCTTCGCTTCTTTTCACCAGTTTAAATGGTCCACAGGTCTTCATTTTCATCTGGCAGCTTCAATAAATGCAGAGACTGATATTCCTCTGGTACCGTCACTAGCTGGAGGCGGCCGCTTCATATTACACTGGCTTCACAATAAGGAGATGCACTTCACCAGCCAAGCTGAAGCTATACTTCATGATCTTACCAAAAAAGTACGTAACTTAGCTTGTCCTTTAAACGATCAATATTAAATAAACCCGCAGGCATCAATAATTACGCTATACAATTACAAAAAAAACTTTCGTGCTTTTCTGTCACACTGCTGTGTTCTGTATTAGGTCGAAAAATTTATCACGTAGGTGAGTATATTTTATCAATCTGAGTATCATGCCTCATGACACGAAAATAATACAAGAATGTATTTTTCTTCAAAAGTAATAACTAGAACTGCAGTGTCATCTAAATCTGAAATCAGTCTTCAATAAATTTTTGTTTGTATGTTTTTTAGATTCTAGATAAGGAAGAAACGGACGAGGGTGGATCAGGTTCGGACCACACCGCACATCCAGATGGAGAACATGAAAGTAAGTTTGTTAATAATTATTATTGTATACTCTCCCATACAAATAACAGAGTATATAAATAGGATCAGTCGCTTAACATCAAACGAACTGGCGGTCAAGGGATGCGAAAAGAAGCAATAAAAATGTCTGTGAGGTAACCTTAGGAACTGATCATTTAAATTAAATGTATTACATGTACTGCAATCTAAAATACATTCTAATTCTACGTGCATAAGATACATATTTCCAATTTTGTATTTTGTTATCTACCCTAATTTATTGTCTATATTACTCGTAATATCATATTATGATTTACTTGTAACTCTTATCTCACAGACATATTGTGGCGTAGTTATAACAAAACAATAATATCTAATACTTCAATTAACATGCTTTCATCAATATGACGTGCCTAGCTTATCTTGTTTCAATGTGTAAAAAGCAATTTTATGCTTTATAGGAATCGCGTAAAGTGTATTTTTGTCTGTAATCTCAGATAATAACTTAGAACGCGGTATAACTTTGGAACCATACATATTTTGCAAAATAAATTAATGTATAATTTATGCTGTTAGGTACGCTTATGGTATAGCTCGCTTACTTATAAGCCTCATTGCTTAATTTATTTCATGCTGCTATGTAGGACATAGACGGCCAAGTCAACATTTAACTAAAATGCAATCTAAGGATGAGGATAACAGCAATAGTGACGAACAACCAGGTAACTTGAGTTTAATGATAAGGTAATAAAGCTTAAAACAGAGTAACAAGTTATTTGCACGAATACTATATTGGATTTTATCAGGGCATTCCTTTGTTTTCATCTTCTCTTGTAATACATTCAGCATTGTTGAGATTCGGATGAGGTTTGTAAGGTATACATCTGTAACCTTCAAATATCGGTGTATAGGAAAATAACCTCTGAAATCTAAATATATATTCTAGAACATTCTTTTAACCTTTATCTTGGTATGCAGGTAGCGGTAACCATAGTCACCCAAGTTTGTCAAATACGACGTCAATAAACTCGATAGCCACCGACGTGACCTGCACACATCTGCCGGACTCGCTGGATGCTAAGATAGAGTCCTTGCTGAGGGACTGGCATCAGAGCCCGGACCTGCTGTTCTCTATACACCCTGTTGATGGGAGCTTTCTCATATGGTAAGTTACAATATTAATAATCAGAAAGGTGATATATTTTATGTTCAAGAACTACTACCTGCAATATTAGTAGTCAAACTTAATCAAACATGAAACACATGTCTCGTAGTATAGAAGCCGGCAGCAAACAACTAAATGCCTATAGACATAAAACAGACGTATTAACCTAGTGCTATTTCACATATTTAAAAGTATTTATAACCATATTAATCTTACTGCAAACCAAAGTCTAAGGAGATTTACAACTTTAAGGTGGAAACTTCACGGTAGCCCGCGAAATCCAAATATTCGTACGTTTTTTGCAATTTGCCGGTCATTGTCTGACTGAACATTAAACGAAATATGATTTGCGCCTGTAATAGGTATTTAGTTACAGAATTATAATCATTTAAATCAATAAAACAGCCCTCAAAGTGCATATAACTGCATTGATTGACTTTTTCATGAAATAGACAATCAATTGCAAAAAAACGTACGAAAATTTGAATTTCGCGGGCTACCGTGAAGTTTCCACCTTAAATATGTTAAAAATATCTCTTTGACTTCCGCAGGGTGTGCGAGTGGCTGGACGAGCTGCAGGCGGGCGCGATCCGGCAGGCGCAGGTGTCGTTCTCGGCGCGCATCCCGTCGGCGTTCCCGCTGGGCGACGCCACCACCATGTGCACGCCCGCGGCGCTGTACCACGCGGCCGCGCAGCCGCTCTACGTGCGACATCGAACTAAACCTGTTATGCCCAGTATGTTTCCCACTTTTCAACCGACTTCAAAAAGGAGGAAAAGATTTCAAGAAGTAGAAAAAGTTCTCAATTCGACTGTATGTTTGTTAGCTCGTAACTTTCGACTGGTTGAACTGATTTTGATGATTCTTTTTTTATTTGAAAGCTGGTGCTTCCTACGTGGTCCCATTGCATTTGGTCAGTTATGACATTTGAAGTAATTTTTACTGACAAAATTATTTTTATATATTATGGTTACCATTTTACCACACATTTGGGTTCGATGTTTATAGCGGCTACATTACCGCATTGTGGCATAGAAATGCGACATTTTTTTTACACTTCTCAAAAGTATAGACGACATCTTAACGACAACACAAGTAACTGCAGTGTCATCTTAACTTATAAATTAAATAGATTATGGTAATCATAAATAAGTTTTGGACTATTTTAGTGTATAGAGAAAAAACTAAGTGAGAACTTAATATTAAAAAAGTGAAAATTATCCAATGTCTAAACATATTTCTTTGTTGTGTAACAGTGGGACCACAGCCACCAGAATCGGTGACCACGCCGTTAGCGAGTGTACAAGAAGAGAAAGAAGAAAACGAATGGCCACAAGGCGAAGAACAAAATGAAAACAATGAAAATGGTATGATTAGTTTTACATAGTCTAGTCTTAGACCGCCATTTACATAGTTCTAAAAATCAAGAATAATTACTTGTAAAAAAATATCTGTATACAAATACTTAAATAGAGATTCTAAATCGATATAAAGAGTGGATATGAACAAAAATATTTAAACATTGTCAATAACGTCCATATAACAATAATATCTGGTAACTGTTTTTTCCAGTAAGTCGTTTTTTAAATTAAAATGCAGCCATTATTAAAAAGGAAACAGGCAGTGTTAATAATATTTTAATTAAATTTTAAATAGACCTCCCCTAGATCCTCAATCATTCGGATAAATCGTCTAGTATACTCCTATAACTACATTATCATTCTTCCATTATAGGGAATCGGGAAGAGAATAATAATGAAATGCAACGAAAGACTAGCGTAGCGACTGAAGACTTGGGAGAGACCCAAGAAGGAGACGTGCTCGACTCGGCTCCCGTTATATCCATGGTCACCAACCACACGAACGGGACGCTCAACCTTTGGCAGTTGACGTTCGATGACAAGTCCAAATTTTCACAGGTATAAATAAAGTAACGATAGAGACAATATTGTATAAAAAATCTATACAATAATATTAGGTATTAGCGCAGCGGTATTCGAGGCTGCATACAGTTGTAAAAGGGTCCCAGGTTTGTGTGTTGAGTGATGACAGATGAACATTTGTACCCAAGGATTTTTCTATGTAAAAAAAGAACGATGTCGTATGAACCCATCTTCAAACTCAAACTAGTTAGCTCAGAACTAGTTGCCACTGTGGTATAATTTCCGTATATATTATTCAGACTTTCCTCCAAGCTCCTTTTTTAAAATAAAATTAATGTAAGTTATCGTTTCTGTTACAGGTGCTATCTATAGGCCACGCGTCAAGAGCGTCCGGTCATAGGTTTAGAGTGAACGATATCACATGCCATCCGGTGCTACCGTTACTACTAACTACTAGCCATCATAATATATCTGGTAAGACTAAGAAGTTATTAAATGCGTAGGATTGCCACATATCACGCAATCCAGTAAAGATATACTATACTATAAATATGTCACGGTCAGATAGTTTGATAAATTTATATTGGAACCCTATACATACCCTTCGTAAATAACGGCTAAATGTGAATGTTTTTATCGATGCACAGACAGTGAGAGAGACCACCACCAGTACGAGGACGACGCGGCGGCGGGCGGGCTGTGCTCGGAGCTGATCATGTGGCGCGTGGAGTGCGTGGGGCCGCTGGGCAAGTCCGGCGGCGTGGCCGAGCTGGCGCGCGTCAACTCGCCGCACCTCTCCGCCTTCAGCAACGTCGCTTGGCTGCCCACGTTACTGCCTAGGTAACAAGCTATCTATTTACATACATATACAACCATCAACCTATCTACTCTCCCTCTGCTGGGTACGTGTCTCCTCCCATTTGAGAGAGATAAACCTCTCATAGATCTCGTTATCCTATTACGGATTGGCAGACTTTACGCGCAATCTAGAAAATCTCTCAGGCATGCAGGATTTCTTATTGTTCTTCACCGTTTGAGCATAAGATAAATAAGCTCTTAAATTTGAAAGGTCAGTGGTGCTTGTCGTGGGCTCAAACTCGAGATCTTTAATATTAAAATAATATGTTATGTATGTCAGTGTCATACACATAACACTTATAAATTTAGTTGCATATATTTCGACTACGCGTTGAGATGGCTATACCATCACATTTAATGACGATCCCACTTAATTAAGAATTTCTCTTTCACAGTTTCCTTAGTTTCAACTGAATTAAATCCATTTGTGAGAATGTTTAATAACCCTCTTGTATTTCAATGATATATTTACAGCACGACCCTCGGCAACCTGTCCAATTCACCGTCAGCGTGCTTCGTGGCGAGCGACGGCGAAAGTCTCAGGGTGTACCAAGCTGTGATAGACGCGCGCACGCTACTGGCGGAAATAGCCACATCGGAGAGACGACATAAAGATGTAATGGTAAATAGTTTAGACACACAACAGCAGCTTAGTCACGAGTTCAGTGCAGATTAGTTTCCCCAATAATTGTAAAGAAACACTCTGTTATACTCTAATTGATTACGTATTGAGACCTAGAACAGATAAACCACAAAAGTAGTGAGATTTTACCTATTTCTCTTATAGGTCTCTATTACCACGTAGATCCATAGTCATAGGCCAAAACACTTGGTACTGCTGCTTATGATAACACTGAACATTATTATTCTACTCTTCAAAAGATACTTTTATTGACTAATAACATTATTCCAATAACAGCATGACACAATGTCGATGTCATCTGAATCGACCCTCGAGGAAGGCGGCGGCGTTCCGCTCCACGATCGCATTAAGATAGTATCGCAACAGTCCACGGCGCGGCCGGGCGCCATCATACAGCTGCACGCTATAGCCGACGCTACTCACGACTGGCACAACACGCAGTTACTGCATGTGTTCCAGGAACAACTCATTACCGGTAACTTACACAAAAACAGATACAATCGAAAAACTTGGTGATAGACCTTTTTCATATTTGTTATTATAAAAGTTACTATTAAATTGTTTGCAATTATAGTAAGTACTGTAACCCCGGAAGGGGATGCTAATGTAACAGCAAATGGAAACCGTCGTATATGTATCAGCTATATCAATGTTATTGAGATCATAAGTTACAAAAGTTAGCCATATCTGATGAAAAGATATCTTGTGAATCTTACATAAATACAATATTAATTACAGAAACATATATATAATTTCTTGTATTGTTTTTATTCTTTAGGCGAACGCACATCAGCAGAGCCAGAAAACGCTGACTCAGGCTTAGATAATTCTGAAGTAAACACTCTCACGGAGGTAGGGCTAGAAGCTATAGTGGACCTGCGTAAGGCGGCCGTGTTCAACGAACCTTTCTACATCGTGGTGCTGGAGAGGACTGATGGAGGATCTACCGTGCATATGTGGAGACTCACTGTGTCCTCTCAGGCTGACCCTAACGGTAAGTTACTCACACTCATTACATTAGTGTAAGTTACTATAATAATGGTGTTAATATAATGTTTTAACGGAACGGACAACTTATTTTAAACAGTCTCAAACCAAATCATATTATGCCTATGCTAATATGCAGTATAATGAGTTTATTTTTTTTAACAGATGACCTCACCAATAGCATGATGTACGTGCCAGACAGTGCTCTGGTACAAGAAGACGAAGGCGAGTCCCGTAAAAACTCCGTGTCTATGGATAATGACCGCGCCCCTCCCCCTCCACTCGCACATTCTCACATATCCATATCTACTAAGAAGGTTTGTTTTGTCCTATTATTGTTACTCTTAACTTGTAGCAAGAATATATTCGGTACTGAGTTTCATAAAAATACCTCATACATTACTGAATAATTGTAAATAATAATTTTGTATAATTTTTGGCAGGTGTGTGAATGTCCTCTATCCCTGCCTGACGGTGTGGACGTGATCCACGCCACGCCCGCGGCCGGACATTTGAGTTCTGCATCAATATACCCCGCGTGTTTAGCGCCATACATTATGGCCACTGCTTGTTCTGACAGCACATTGAGGTGAGAACTGAGACGTGAAGCACCATCTTTTTATGTGGGACCACATAGGAAGCATCATCTTTCATATAAAAAAAGAATTTTCAAAATCGGTTCACCAAGTCCACAGTTACGAGATAACAAACATAAAAAAATAAAAATACAGTCGAATTGATAACCTCCTCCGTTTGGAAGTCGGTTAAAAAAAACAGCGGGTCCTATCTAGAGATCAAAAAGCAAAAACGCTATCAGTTAGTAGTAGTACATACTTCAACATATTGTAATGCACGGCTCTCCTCTCATTTGAGAGGCATTAGCATAGCAGGCATTGGTAGACTTCACACACAAGTTTTCTCACTATGTTTTCTTTCGCTGTTTATGCGTATGAAATGAATATGTATGTAACTTGAAAGTCATTGCCTTAGTATTGAACTTGAGTCTACAAGACCTTTGACTTCACAGACGTTTAATTTATATAACATCGTAACATATTTTCAGATTTTGGAAATGCCACGTGACGAAAAATGAAAATGAGGACTTTGATTACACGTGGCAAGAATGGGAGATGATGAATAAAGATCAGGAGTCTGCAATAGACATTCCAGGTAATAATATAATCTTGAAGATTGATTACAAACTTTTTAGTAAAATTTTACTTAAGCTACTTTTTTATATGAAGTTTATATTCGCGCTGGTAAGTGGCAATAGGTTCACTCCCTGTTAGATATGATGGGACATAAAACATACTGGTGACCCTTAGCACCACTTTTTAACCCTACGACCATTCAGCCGTGTGGGATTGTATGTTATGTAAAATTTACAACTACATGGTTAAAATTTCCTTAGGCCAACCTCTCCACATTAGCGCAGCGTACTCCGGCCGAATCGCTTGCGCATACAAGTGCGGACGTTCCTTCACGCGGCCCAAAGGCGGCACAACCACTAACAGCACTAGTTCCGACGCTCGCTTCGTTAACCTGTGCGTGTGTGTGTACGAGTGCGAGAGTACCGGCGGCGCCGAGTGGCTGCTAGAAGACACGATACCGTTGAGGAACGTTAGCTTGCCAAGAGTGGGTGTGTGTACGGACACACAGATTGATCTGTCGTATCTGCATGATACGTCGTTTATGCAGAAGAAGCAACGGTTGAATCAGGTATGTGGGCTTAGTAATTAATCGTTAGTTCCGTTTCTAGTGTATCTAGAAAATAAATAATATCGAATTATATTTAGCAAAATTATCTATTCTAACTCAACGTATCTTCTAGGTGCTCCAAACCCTCTCATCAGACGAGAGCCGCAATAATCGCAACGGGGAAGGCGACACCGGCAAGTCGGCCGGCCTACTCGCAGTACCATCATTTAGTACCCTCCAGTCGCTGCGCAAGAGTATTATGGAAAACGGCAACACCTGTCCGTTGACACAAAAACACTTGGTGCAACTGGACTGGGTATCCAAGGAAGATGGTTCGCATATATTAACTGTAGCTGTCGGCTCGAGAGTACTGCTGTTTACTCCCGTGTCTAGCGATCTGGCTCAAGCCAATTTGAAGGTAATTAAATAAGTCTACAACACACTTCTTACGAATAGCTTATCTAAAAATAGAGTCTCATGAGGGAAAGAAGTATATTCAAAACTATATTTTAACTTTTTAAACTGGCATTATATTATATCTTATATTATCTTATTATGTTTGTTTTCACGGTGTAACGTCATCAGTTACTGTGACTGTACTACGTTTAGAATAATAAATTGTTGCATTTTTAGGCAATGAAAGAATCAATAAGCAACAACAGGCCTATCCTACGCAAAGCTTCATCTTTGGCCGCGCCGCTGTTCGTAGAAGAAATTAGATGGATGCAACTCCGGCGCATCGAACTAAAGACCGCCGATGGACTACCCCCATTACCCATGCAGATCTCTTGGGTTAGAGACGGTATATTAGTCGTGGGTATGGACTCGGAAATGCACGTGTATTCACAATGGAAGCCTGAGAACCCGCAAACTGCGTCTGGATTGATGGGTACACAGGTACGGTTACATTAGTAACGTAAAAATATCAACTATTATTAAATCATATATATTATGTAAATTATAAAATTCATATTTTGTGCCTCAATTGCGTTTTGCAAAAATTTATGTTTATAAATTTTCGCAAAAATACAGATACTCCCAGATCCGGGACAATTATGTGTAGGTCATTCAAATATTCGTTCAATGCGGGGATCGAATCAAACAAATCATCAAGCAGCATTTAACAATATAATGTTATCTGGTTGTCAGGAACTAGAGGAAGGCAGCGAGTCGCGTGCTCTACGTGACTCAGATCTGCGCATATCGGCGCCGCACTTGCAGCGCGTCTCGTCCATCAACTTGCAGCTACTGGAACGCGACGCTAGAAGACGTAACAAAACGCAACCGGATCAACCTCAGGTAAAATCATTAATTATTCAATTGTAAATATATGTATAACTAATTGAGTAGTAGTAAATTGATGGATGTCCAAAAATTACACGATAGCTAAATTTAAACACTATGTGACATTTTTTTAATACAATGTATTCTTCGCTTTCTTATATAGTAAACTTTGTAGTATTTTATTTTTCATAAGAATGTATAGTATTATTCAGAATTACATTATTTCCAACAGACTGACTGCACAATTGAATAGCATTAACTAAATTTGATATCAAAATAAGTGTTCACCGTAAAAGTTTACTTACTAAATAAGGTCCAGTTAAATATAGAGTAAGTTTTCAATTACTTTTTATTGTTTGTAGCCGTTATTGGACTACATGCCAGACTACGGATTATTTGAAGCTTCACAAATGGCGTGCCCCGTGTTGCCTCAGTATCATCCCAAGCAACTCATGGAGTTACTCAACAGCGGCAAAATACGATGGGTCAAAGCTATCCTCGCTCATTTAGTCAGGTAAACTTATTACATTAAACATAATTATTTAAATTTCCCCTATTAATTAGCGAGCACCCTGTGAAGGTCGCTGAATTCTGGTGGTTACCAGACTAGTACTATAGAGTAGGCCAGCATGCAGGACAACTATCCTATAAGAGACCCTAGCCATTCTGAGGGACCATAGTGGACTGATATCATTAAAGGAACTTCCCTCTCATTATCTGTTTTATTTCACTTCTAACCTGATGAGAGAAACTTACTTTGCCAGATGTATCGGTGGAACTTACACGGGGCGCAGTTCCCAAGGCGACGAAGATAGCTTATCGAGACAGGTATGATCATAACATATTAACTAATCATAATATTCTCAAATATCATCAACGCAGGTCTAAGTTCAAATAGACTGATAAATTTACGGCCAATATCATTAATGTAGGAACGAATGTTGCGATTGCTCATGAAAACTAACAAGCAACATATTGAATTGAGTGCTTAGTAACTGTTACACAAAATAACGTATGCATCAATACACTGAATGTGCCTCAACATGTTCTGTTTCTCTTTAACACACGAAGAAATATTCGTTGCTGTATTATGTGATCGTATATTTCGTGATATAAAATACAATTACATGTATGTATAAACCAAAGTTGAAACGGTATACAAATTATTGTGAGTTCGTAATGTAACTTTGTGTTGTAATTGTGATTTATAATTTCGTCGCGATGTTAAGTGTGCTTGCTAATAATAAATATTTGTTTAAAATAATATAATCACTATGCCAATTTTGACAAACTGGTCTGTATTTTGACTGGCACGTCGTATAACTATTGTTATAACGAAACACTAATTTATTGAATTAACTCCTTAAATATAAACCTTGCTGCGGATACTAAGTCCAGTTCGCAAATACAGCCGTACTATGCTTTACTCTTTTACCACAGAAAATATCCGAACAGAAATTATTTAATACGTAGTCAAATATACTAATGATTTAAATTTTCCACAAAGTAGATTCCTTCTAGTAGCTTAAATATAGCTATTTAAAAACTGATTGCGTCAATAGGAATCATATGGAAATTCAAGTGAGATCATAGTTGTTACACTAGCGATTAATCACCACAAGATCGCAATCGCTTCGTATGTGCTGCCATAATCCCTCCGTCAGCACATCAACATGAATGTATACACTTGCGTAAAATGAAGTGGCATATCGTCACCTATATGATGTATGATATACACCTGCGATTAAGTGTCGCCGCTGTTGCATGTCGCACGTGTGTTGCAGCGCGGTTGGTCGCGGTCGCGCACGCTGTCCGTGTCGTTCGCCGCCGGCGCAGCTTCGCCGCTAGATGGCGTTGCACAGGTAACTGTAGCTTATTTATACACGCGCTAATTACACTGTATTATAATGATCACTTAAAGGCTTTTTTCCACCGACCGATGCTTAAGAACCTGTTTTGGGATAAAGATTTTAAAAATACAGGACAAACGTGAAATAATTGGAAAATAAGTCCGTTTAAGGATTTCCTTGACATAACAGGCACTCTTGTACTGTCTTCACGTCATCCTGTAATGTCCCATAGCACCATGTCATCACGCCGCACGATGAGCTAGCCGTAACATTTCAACAATTTTAAAAACATACTGCGTAAAATAATCTAGTAAAATAATTGACATCTACAAAACAAGATTTTTTTTTGTTTCGCAGTTTCAAGGATTTTTTTATTGTTTTTGTGTATACTTTAAGAAATAGCCTAACATTTAAAACTGAAACAGATCACAGAAGACGTCCAGTTAGACTACGCAGAGCTTACATCGGTGCCCCCACTGCCACTTTGGACGTTACTCGTCGCTGATAAGGAGTCCCCGCATCATCCGTCCACTATACAAGAAGCGAAGGTAAGATAAAGTTCGGTAACGATTGAACATCTTATGACTTGTCATAAAGGCGAAAAGTAATCAAACGCTAAGATTGTCTATTGTATCTAAACAGTAAATCCAGATAACTGAAAGCTGTCGTAAATTATAATTTTAATCGATAAATAAAATATTTCCTTTGCTTTTCTTACGTGTATGAAGTGAGATAACTATGGTTGTTCTTGAAGTGAAATACCTACATCCGAATTGAGAAACTCCACCTTTTTTAAATCGCTTAAGAAAACTTAAAGATTATTCTTTCTACTATTGTTTTGCTGTTTGTAGGACTACAACGAATTATTTGAGGGCACGATGGATACCGACGAAGATCTCGATGCGCTTTTGTTAGGTGAGGAAGAGGGAGTCGACAGGCGTCCTTCAATGCCGGAACGACAACCACTATCACACTTTGGACCTAGACAAGGTAAGATGCGATATGAAATGGATAAAAGCAGCGTCAATATGTATATGACGCTGACATACGATACAGCTATATTTTGACGTAATTTTTCTTCAATTATAAATAAAACATATAATATTATGTAGGGGAGATATACGATAGTCTGCTAACTAATTTATCAAGCGAATAAATTCGACCCTGACAGACTTTGTATAGACTATCTATCAAACCTTCAAATTTATTGGTAAACGTATTTATTTCATTAGTATAGAAGAAACTAGTATAGATACAACATACTGAAAGCCTACAAGTGCTCGCGTCAATAATATTTTATCCATAAAAGAAGTAAAAAGTATGTACTAGTACAATCAAATTAATTAAATAATAAATAAGCCTAAAGAAAGTAAAACATTACGTTACATATCATCTTTGCCCTACCGGCCGAACGTTCAACTATACGTATGTTTTTGCTCTTTGTTAAAATTCTAAAATAATTCAAATCTGGACTAATTTCGCAAACAATAGTGCACAAAGTGATTGACTATTCTACTTACAAGTGTAATTTGGTCTGAAAGTTGTAATAAGTGTTGATTTAGAACGATTTTTTGGTGTGAACTTGTTTGAACCGTTTGAAATTTTAAATCAGGACTAGTCAAACGGTGAGTGAGTGACAAGACATTTTACGCACAGTGCATGCGACCGTCACGGTTACGCGGACCGCGTAAGTGTCATATCTGCGCGCGGCTACCCTCAGTGACGTATGCGAGCGTTTGCACCAAAGACTAAGTAACGAAGACGGCGCATTACTTTCTGCCTAATTCACATTGCCTCAGAGAAGACGACTTTATTGTTGTTTTTATTATTTTTCGCTTTATTTGTTTAAGTTATTAATCTTTTGTTCTGTACAACGTAACTTGCCCCCGCCCACTTGACTCACGTGTGACTTGGATATGCCTAAAATGCATCGTACACCGCCTACATCCCCGAAAATGGGGGGACCGGGACAATCCCAATCCGTTCCTGACATAGCATCGGCTTCTAGTTGCAAGGAGCCCGATGATAATGTTACATTCAGGGGCAAGCGTCCCCGCATCGACGACTCACCCAAAAACCCCGCTATCCAAAACTCATGTGCATGTCATGAATTGAAGTGTGAAATACTAGAAATGTTGGCTTCCTGGAAGGCCGACTTCGATCTTAAGTTGTCGGCATGGAAAACTGAGCAGGACAAAATGCTAGCCGCCTTGGTTAAGGATGTCTCTGAAAAAAAAACACCAATGTGCGACAATCCGAAAAACCACAACGGAGCTCGAGGCTAAAACTAGCATATCTACTCCCCAAGTGAAAACGAGTGGGAAAGATACGATCAAACATGGGCAACGAAAGTATCCCCGCTCGTACACGGAAGTTAATCAGCGTCGTGCTGCTACACCAAAAGTAAGCGGAAAGGTCACCGATCCCTTGGAGATCGCGTCCAAAGGGACGGAGGATGTTGATCAGGAAAATCCCGAGACAAGTCTGCGGGATTGTTCGAAACCCCATGTCGTCGTGCCGGTGGCTGCCGCTGTTGTTGACATCTCGATGGGCGACACAGAAAAAGATGGTTGGACGGAAGTTCGACACAGACGTTCCCAACGTTCAGTCAGTAATGTGTTGCGTGGAACAGCAGCGCCTGGTACCACCAATCTAGAAGCCTCTGAAAGATGGAGATACCTACACCTCTTCTACGTTAAACAAGGCACATCTGATAGTCAGGTACGTGATCACCTAATTACCATTTGCGGAACAGATGTTTGCACGGTAGAAGTCCTCAAATCCCGTGGTAAGTACGCATTCTTCAAGCTAGGGGTGCCCTCAAAATTGGCTGATCAAGTGTTGGCTCCTGAAAATTGGGCAGAGGATATTTGCGTCAAACCATGGCGCCGTAATTTTCGTGCCCGAAGCGATGAGACCCAATAAGCCCTACTGCGTACTTACCACACCCGCCTCTCGTGATTGTACTTCTCGTAGTTGTACTGCTCGTAACGTCTATCTGCGCTTACTGTACCAGAATGTGCGTGGGCTCAAAACAAAGCTACCCAAATGGAGGTCAAGCCTATTACTGTCTGAGCATGATTTGATAGCCGTGACCGAGACAAACCTGGACAGTTCAGTGGAGGACTCGGAAATATCGGTTGGAGATTGGCGTACTCTACGACGAGACAGAGTGACCACGGGTGGTGGTGTACTGCTTGCTGCGCGGCCTGGGGTAACCGTCAATAGGCTACGCGAATTTGAGACGGCATGTGGCGAAGATTTGTTTGCTAAGATCACAATTTATGGCCTAAATATATATGTGTGTGTTGTTTGAAGACAACAAGGTGTTGTGACATTATTCACAGTTTGAAGGGAACTATAATTATCTTAGGCGACCTTAACTTAAAAAGTGCTTCAGTAAATGTTAATAATTACTACTGTTATTTTCTAAACTTTTGTAGTCTGGTAGAGATGAATGAGGTGATCAATATGCGTGGCAGTAAGTTAGATGTAGTGTTGGCTCGGGAGGGCACTGTTGTGAACTGTGAGTATATCGAGGGTACGGAACTGGTTCCGATTGATCTGTATCACCCTCCGTTAGATATTTCTGTTACCATCCCAAGGCATAAGGTACATGAAAAACTTGACCCTAGTAATGTTGACCGTAGTAAGGACTGGAACTTTTGTAAAGGTGACTACAGATTATTGTTTGACCTTGTTCGCTCTGCTCCATGGCAAGACGTATTTCGCTGCAATGACGCGTCCACCGCTGCTTGTAAGTTTTATAACCTAATGTACAATATATTTGATTCCTCTATTCCAAAGAAGACGAGAAGGACCTCTGGTAATAGGCGGTACCCAGTCTGGTTTACTAGAGATATCGTAAGCGACACTCGACGTAAATTAAAACTCCATAATAAATGGAAACAATCCCGATGTAATGCTATATATGCTCAGTATAGCGCACTGCGGTCGGAATTAAAAGTGAGAACCGAGGAGGCATATAGACTACATTGTTCTAATGTGGAAAACAGCCTAGGCAAAAATCCAAAACTGTTCTGGCAGCACATTTCAAGCCTGCGATCTAAGGGTGGGTTCGAACCAGACGTTGTGCTTGATGGCAAGGTCTGTTCAGGTGTTAAAGCTGCTGAGGCATTTGCTAAGTATTTTTCCAGCGTATTTCTGCCAAACACACCAGAACTGGACCCCAAATCAAACACGGTCAATAGTGAGGGAGGTAATTTTCCCCTACCCGTTTTAGCCCCTCCGGACGTGGTTAGGGGTATTTCCAAACTCAAACCCTGCAGTTCGGTTGGCCCAGATAACATACCTGCATATATCGTTAAGGGGTGTAATAGTATCTTAGCAGCCCCTTTATGTCATGTTTTTAATCTGGCTCTTCAGTCAGGCGTGTATCCGGAGCTGTGGAAGACTTCACGTGTTACTCCCATCCCTAAAACCAATGACAAGACATCTGTCGAGGAACATAGGCCCATCGCTATTTTATCAACCATTGCAAAGGTTTTTGAACATATACTTCACACTGTTATCTGTAAACAAACCAATACGTATCTTTCTGATGCTCAACATGGTTTTCGACCCGGTCGCTCCGTGAACTCGAATCTGCTGATTCACGTAGACTTTATGTCTAGTAGCATTGAATCCGGTAGGCAGGTCGACACTCTATATTTTGATTTCCGGAAGGCGTTCGACAAAGTGGACAACGATGTGCTTTTGGCAAAGCTAGGGGCTACGGGCTTCTCATCCGGCCTTCTTAAATTCTTCGCCGACTACCTCAGAGATCGCAAACAGTTCGTCCGGCATGGCTGCTTTGAGTCTAAGTCTTATTACACTCGCTCGGGCGTGAGTCAGGGATCCGTATTAGGGCCGCCTCTGTTCCTGATCATGATCAATGACCTAATTTGTAAGATTCGATTCGCAAAATGTCTACTATATGCCGACGATCTAAAACTAGCTGCGCAAATCAGAACAGAGGCGGATTGCAAACTCCTACAAAAGGATATCAATACCGTCTATGAGTGGAGCATTGCGAACAAGTTGTTGTTTAATATAAGTAAATGCAGCGTCATGACCTATGGTCGAGGGTTGAGACCAATAAGATACGAGTATAATTTAGGGGGTACAGTGATCACTCGTGTCACCAGCATCAAGGACTTAGGAGTGACTTTCGACCGCAGTCTGACATTTAGAGACCACATGTCTGCCCTTGCAAAGGAATCCTTCAGGCGTCTGGGCTTTGTGTTGAGGAGCGCTCGTGACTTTCGCAATCCCAGTATTATTAAATTACTTTACACCTCTTTGGTTCGGAGTAAACTTGAGTCCAGCGCCTGTGTCTGGCATCCACATACTGCGTCTCAAACACTGATGCTTGAGAAAGTTCAGAAAACCTTCCTGAGATTTTTGTACCAAAGGCTGTACCATTTCTACCCATTCATGTACCCAACGAATTATCTTCTAGGGGTATTAGGCTTCAATTCGTTGGAGGTAAGAAGGGGCTTTGATCAGCTCACTATTGCCTGCAAAACCCTGAGCGGTCGTATTGACTGCCCTGAGCTCCACGGACTTTTCTGCCGCCTATTTGTGCCCGACAAATACCTTGGGCACCGTCAAAACCGCCGTCATAAACTGTTCGCACTACCGCTATCTAGATCTGTTGCTAGAGCTGAATCCCCAGTGTGTCGAACCCTAAGGATGCTAAACGCCCTCCTGACTGCCGATCCTGAATGTGATTTGTTTGCTGATGAATGGAAGAAAATAATGCGTGCTTGTCTGGTGTTCTGTGAGAGACAATATGAGAGGGAGTCCACTGTTACGTGTTAGTTTATATTATTTTGTGATGTATGCAAGTTACTTTTAATCAAATAATTATTAATAATTTTGTCCACGAATTGTATATCTCTGAATTTAATTTTTGTATTGTACTATTTGAATGCTTATTGTATTTTTATTTTATATTTGAATAATTTTGAATTCTATGTTAATTAATGTAATTGGACCTGTGCCGTTTTAATTAACTATAAATAAATTAAAATTAAAAAAATTAAATTAAAATATCTTGATGTGCACATATTGTTACAGGACGAATTCTGTCACGTCTGCTGACCCACACCCACCTGCCGGGTCTCAGCTCACTAGACCAGATGCACTTACTGGCTTTGGCTGACACCGTGTCCACTTGCGACGCTGATTTTGCTGAGCGTCTGGCAACTAATGCACGTGTCGATATAGCACAGGCGGCCGGACAGGAGATATTACCAGGTAATTTTAATTAGATAAGACTAGTATAAAAAAAACATCTTCAAAACTATGAATTTATGGAGGTATCACTAAACCGATTTGTAACTTATTTTCTTTTACTTCGTGCTAAATCGACAATCTGAAATGATATGATGCAACTTATGGTTTTTTTTCAAATTCATAAAACAAACGTTGTTTGTTTATAAAATAGAAATTATACCATATACTACGTTCCTTTTTGAACCTAACACGTGTATGTACACTATTAGATTAAAATATAGTTTAATGCTAGTTTCTACTTTTTTCGTATCCACTAGATTCACTCGACGACTGCGGTCTTCGGTTCCTGCTTGCTATGAAGCATTACGGCTACTTGTTACGTTGCCTGCCTCTGGCACAGCGCGCCAGCCTACAGCGCACGGGAGTAGGCACCTGCAATCTTGTCTGGGCGTTCCACTCCGAAACCCACGAACAACTACTCGCGCTAATACCTGGCTACACCAAGGGAAATCCCAAGTGGTCCACTATGAGGGAACTGGGTAAGTTATATCATTCTTAAAGATACAGTGTTTACTGGAACAAATCGTAAAACTATTCAGAAAACCTTATTTCCAATGCTCACTACAGTACTTCTTTTTCCTATACCAGTGAAAAATGTGTCTCGGTGACAGTACAACTTTCCGCACCCTCTTAGACGACTACAACTTTAAAACATGTAATGTCACGATGCTATATGTAAATACGCATCAAATTAAAGACTGTGAATGTTTATGTAAACATTAACATAAAAAACGGCTGCTTCCATTAGTACTGTACCGGTTTTTAAATCGTTAATAACACAAGTGCTACCACCACAGGTGTTGGTTGGTGGGTGCGCGGTGAATTGCTCCGCACGTGTATAGAGAAGCTTGCCCGAGCTTCGTACATGCAGAAACAAGACCCCATGGACGCGGCGCTTTACTACCTCGCCATGAAGAAGAGGATGTTGCTGTGGGGACTTTTCCGCTCCAGCAGGGATGAGAAGATGACCAATGTAAGATCAACCAATTATTATGGCACGTATTTATATGGACGTTAGCCTGAAATTGCTATTCTAGAGAAGAATATATAAGATATTTTGTTAATTCATCGTATTCTTGTACAGTTCTTCGCAAACGACTTTACCGAGGATCGCTGGCGCAAGGCGGCATTGAAGAACGCTTTCGTTCTGCTCGGCAGGCAACGGTTTGAACACGCAGCCGCATTCTTTTTGCTCGGAGGTGCACTGAAGGACGCCTTGGAGGTACCCAAATTAATATTGTTATTATCAACCTGTATTTATCTTATATTTTGTTGGTTTTTCGTCTCCTATTCGTTCTTATATCAGTCTAGAAATACACTGCTATTAATATTAACAACTCGGTGAACTATCCTCTGCAGGTACTCATTACTCGTCTGGGGGATCTACAACTGGCCATGGTGGTAGCGCGGCTTTACGAAGCAGATAACCCCCTACCAACTAGCTTGAAAAAGTTGTTAATGGACGAAATATTAGGGTAAGTACTGTATGTTTTATAAACATACTAAAATATGTTAGGTATATGTTCATTCGATCAGTATTTTCGGCGTGAGGTATAAAACTAAATTCTCCAAAAATGTTTACAGCGGTGAAACCGAGGACGGTGAGATAGACATGGAGCGCGCTCACCCCGATCCGTTCGTGCGCTCTATGGCGCTGTGGGAGCTCAAGCGCTACGGCGAGGCGCTGGACACGCTGCTGGGCGCGGCCGGCCGCCTGCACGCCTCCGCCGCCTCAAAAGACAACGAGCCTGTCCCCAGCGTGTTTAACTTCTACGTCTACCTGCGCACACATCCCCGTCTTAAGAGACACAATCTGCCCAGTCAGGTTAGTCTGCCTTTAATACTTGGCAAAATCATACAAGAAAAACTACTTCTCACTGGAAAATACCACAAGAGGTTTGATTCCACAGCGACGATACATTTTGTATAACCCTGTTATTTACCCACACATTTACCTACTGCAACCGCTTGTTTTTGAGACGTTCATAATTAAGCGATTTAACAGGGTGGCACACTGGCACTTCTCCAACAAGAACCGGAAGAGGCCATCACCCGTTTGGAACGTCGACTGTATTTCCAAACGGCTCACGGCCACTTCAAGGCCGGTTGCCCAGCGCTGGCACTGGAGGTGTTGTCGAAGCTGCCGGCGAGAGTTCGCGACGAGAAGCCGCGAGCCCCTGTGGCGGCACCCTCACTGGACCACGCCGTCATACACACCGGCCAGCTAGAGGAACCAACTGCCAAAAGTACGCTACGTTCAAGTCCGTTTGTACGTCCGCTGATTTATGTTTTGTACTGTGGTTTTCTGGCTTTTATTGTTGGTTGATTAATAGAGATATTTACGTTTATTATTCTTGCTGCCTTATATGTATGTGTACCATAACCATAAACAATATCTTCTGTATCGAAAAATATATTTAACCCAAAATATTTAAAAAACAATAACTACACTAATGTTCAATAAATATAATGTTCAAACATGCTAATGTTATGTATGATGTATATTTGATATGATGTACATATTGAGTATCTTGTAAGCTGGAGGTTTGAATATATTTCTGCCATGTATTTTATATAAGGCCTTAATGAATCAATTTATTAACAGAGGAAGAACCGACTGAAGTGGACTGGGGCACAACGAGCGTAGATGTGGACTGGGGAGCTCCAGTTACCACCAATAAAACTGATGAATTAATCCTCAGTTGGGACGATGGAGATGATGATAAGGAGTGAGTTCTAGTATTGAGATATTAACCATTTATATAATCTCTCATGAAAAATATCTTTATAGCTATCTGAAATTAACCATCAAATTGAAACTTGTTAAATGACCTCTTAAATTTGTTTTTGTAGCTGAAACATACTTGAATATCTATTTTGGATGGGCTATATTTTTTAAGCAGTGATGCTCATTTGATTTCTAATCCTACTAATATTATAAACGCGAAAGTTTGTAAGTATGGATGGATGTTTGTTACTCTTTCACGCAAAACCGCTTAACAGATTTGAATAAAATTTAGCATACATATAGTTAATTACCTGGATTAACACTTAGGCTACTTTTTATCTATATACCATGCGGGCAAAGCTGTGGGCGGCAGCAAGGATCATATAAATTAATTATCATTTCTTTATTTACTCGCTTAGTTATATATTTTTATGAATGATAGGCAGTCAGCACATTTATACGTCTTTTTCAAGGTCTGACGAATCGGGAGCGTCTACTCCACCAATAGAAATGAAAATGGACAAGAAAGAAGAACCTGCAGTGAATGGCAACTCCGAAAAAGAAAAGGAGGCAGACGAGACGCCCTCTGTCGACATTATGGCGCAACAGCTCAAGTTTGTCGCTTGTTTGAAGATATTGATGGAGGAGCTCAGCACACTCGCTACTGGATTTGAAGTTGATGGTATGCATACATTATAAAAAAATCCGTGGTAGCCTAGTGGTGTGACCAGTGGACTGAGATGTCAAAGGTCTCGAGTTCGAACCCAAGGCATGCACCACTGACTTTTCGGAAGTTATGTGCGTATTTATCACATGCTCAAACGGTGAAGGAAAACATCGTGAGGAAACCTGCATGCTTGAGAGAATTCTCGATGGCATGTGAAGTCTGCCAACCCGCAGTAGGCTAGCGTGGTAGACTATAGCCTAATCCCTCTCAATTTAGAAGAGACCAGTGCCTAGCAGTGGGACATTAATGGGTTGATGATGAATAAAAAAATCTTGTGTAACTTTTAAATTACCAATTCAGATCATGTGTCCATAATTTATACTGTCGAGACGAATTCTTAGTCTCGTTTGCAGGAATTAGACCAGTACTAATAGCGTGGTTTATATAGGTGGTCATCTCCGCTACCAACTGTACATCTGGTTAGAGCGTGAAGTGGAAGCATTACGTCGGCTGTGTGGGTACTTGTCGGCCGGCAGCCCGAGCGCCGGCGGAGCCCTACTGTGTGCGGAGCCAGAGCTTGCGCCTCTGCCCGAAAGGCCCACGTTACACCAACTGCTCATCAGGGAGAAGGCGGACTTCGAGGCTAAAGTACAGCGCGCGCTTAACAGAAAGAACTGGCTTAAAGGTATTGTAATGCTGCTGTTTTTTTATGCTGATAAGCGAGAAAAATCCTAAGGTATAGTCAGATACAATTTGTAACAGAATCGACAACGACGAAAGTGTAACATTGCAAAAACTGATATTTCAGTAAAATATCAGTCTGCAACAAATATTGAAAAAAGTTGGTATGCTTATAATTCTTTCAATTTTTGATGTACCTGATCTACCTTAACTTTTTATTGGTATTATTACTGTATGTTTATGTGTTTGACATATGGCCGGTTACAATCTTCAATTTAATTGTTGTTCGCAGCAAATGAGACCCTTCTGCGTACGTTACTGTCGTACTGCTCGCTGCACGGCGCGGGCGGCGGGGGACTAGCCTCCGTGCGGATGGAACTAGTACTACTTCTTCAAGAGCTAGGACAGGATAAGCAACATCAACAACTGCTATCCCCTCTGCCTTTCCCTACAACACTGCCGTTGTTAGCTGCAGCCGTTGCGACCAATAACACTGTTGTTGCTGACCCAGTCAGACATTTACAGGTTAGTAGTATTTTGTGGTATATTTCACTATATTTTAAGGAAGCAAGTTATCGATAATTTCACATGCGTGAAAGGCGTAACTGCGTTTGGCGATATCAGTCTTTTGCACCCAGCAATAGGTTTTTTGACCTTTATATGTATAAAAAAATGTGTGACAAGAATGTATGATCTATTATCAAAATAAAGTATGCAACGTGCAGCTGTGTAGAACAAGATATTATCAGCCACTAGCTTTTGCCCGCGACTTCGTCTGCGTAAAATTAGTAATTTAATTCCATACCCCTGTTCCCCCTTTTAAGGGATGATTTCCGGGATGAAAACTGTCCTTCCCCAAGACTCAAAATATCTCTATACCAAATTTAATCCAAATCGGTTCAGCGGTTATAGCGTCAAGGGGTTACAGACAGATAGACAGACACACTTTCGCATTTATAATATTAAATAGTAATTAATAATAGTAAGGTTTGATAACTATGTTCTACAATTAATTTATTATAATTTCCAGTCTGTAGCGCATGATATGCTGGGCACTATCGGCGAGCTTGGTATTCCTGGCGGCTCCGCCACGAGGATACTTCATACCTTGAGGGAGTTAGCAGTTGCCCTGTCGGCCTGCATCTACCAGAGTCTGTGCGACTCTGACACTTTCAGCTTGAAGCATGCTCACCATCACGATGGGTAAGTCAACCACTAAATAATTTCAATACCGCCAATTACCCTAATTTCACACACTTGTTACAGTCACGTTTGTCTAGCGGTAGTTAGCACTGCTTTCTGTGCTATGGCTCCCGGGTTCGAATCCCGGTAGGGACAAATATTTGTGTGATGAGCATCAACATTTGTATCCAAATCACGGGTGTATCTATGTATAATATGTATGTATTTATAAAAAAAGTATATATGAAGTATATCATCTATCTAGTACCCGTAACACAAGCCTCGCTGTTTACCACGGAACTAAATGGCGTTGTGTCATAATGTCCAGAAAAATATTGATATTTCTTTATTTATATTTAAATGTATAAAATGTAAGTGAGAGGCAAAAGTGGTATGCAGGGACCGTAGCGCGTGGCATTCTGTAGTTTCTGCTTACTCCATGGGAAAAAGGCGTGATTGTATGTATGTAAAAAGTAAGTGATATTTTTGTCTGGCAGTATCATAGCTGAAACTCCCGGGACTAGTCAGATCCTTGCGCGGCAGAGGCGGTACTCTACTGAAGAGCTGACCGTCACCACTCCACCGAACAAATGGCCAGGTATGGCTTTTTTATTTAACATGGTCGGAAAAGGCAGGCCTGACAATGTCTTTATTTTGCTTTTAGCAAATTCTAGAATATTGTGCTATATACTTGGCATTATTAATCGCGATTATAACTATGTCATATTTACATCTTAGCAAAAGATTATTTGGGCTGCAAAAATTAAAAAAAGGTTTAAGTTGATCGATCAAGAAGTTCTAGAGTGATGAGCGATTCTAAATATAAGTTTTATTGAGCATTATATAATAAGATATCGTGCGGTGTGGCAGGCGTGTCGGCGCTGCGCGGGCTGGCGCTGCGCGCGGCGGAGGAGGAGGACGCGCCGCGGCTGGCCGTGCTGCTGGCGGAGGCGTTCTGCGGCGTGTACCTGGCGCTGCTGGGCTGGGCGGCGGCGGCGCGCGACGCGCACCTGCTGTACCGCCTGTGCGCGCACGCGCCGCACGCCGCCGACCACGCGCGCCTGTTCGGCGGCGGCGTGCGCCGCCTGCTCACCACCGCGCCCGCGCACTCCATGCAGGTACACACCGTCACTTACTTACTATACCTGATCGTGCTATGCTCTTCGTATATTCAAAATAGATATATGACTGAACCGTATCTGATAAATTTAATGCCGCGTATGTTTTTAAGTTCCATGTAATACAAGTCTTTCAACTGTCAACCGGCATGAATCCTTGAAAATTTCATAGAAAAGCCCAATAACACTTTGCTCGACCTAAGAAAATCTCTTAGATTTAATTCGTCTTAACGCAATTCGATCTGACAACTTTATGATAATTATTACAGCCGAAGTTAGTGGAGCGTCCAGAAGGCACATCAGTATGGTCTTCGTTGCGAGAAAAGCGGGCGCTTCTCAACATGCGACTGCTCGGTCTTGGCCCAGCCGCACCGCACAAGAATATTCAGGAAGGCCGCCCCACATATAGGGAGCAATTCGTACCACCACACTATAGTATATTAACCTACTTACTTACCAAGGTAATTATTATTAATAAAATATTTAAAAACTGGCTTTTTTGTGGAATTCGTGTAAATAACTATTTATACAACATTATATTCATAATACGCAGATATTCAATTTTTTATAAAACATACAAACAAACAAATATACATATTTTTGTTCACTTACAAATATCTTTTAGCCCACGGCTGAGCAAGATCCAGAAAATTATGACTACGACTCGGCGGAGTCTGGCGCTGAGGATGTCGACGACAGTGCCAGTGAAGCCGATGATGACGACATATTTGACACCAGCAATACCAAGTACGAAATATTTGAATGATTGAAACATACGAGTAGAACCCAAAAGCTTTTAGACTAACTCGCATTTATACGCTATCTTGAGGATTTATAGGATTTACTAAAAAAAAATCATTTCACTTTCTGAAAAGATTTTCACTCCAAATCTCCATTTCACTTTTAAGTCTCATGTAATAGAGCGAATAATAGCGAATAGTCTCTGAATTGGGCATAAAAGCTGGTGAAAATTTTCACATTAATAATAATGGATTTATTCAATTAAATATTTTTAAACATTGTAATCAACTTATACAGAAATGAAAAACGTCGCAAATTAACGAACACGGAGCACTCAGACCCAGACTCGTACTCGTGGTTGGTGATGCGCATCGCGGTACTACGGCTTGCTCAGCAGAAGCTGCAGAACTTCCTGCAACTGTGCGGCATTGAGATGTCGGGTAAGCAAGGCTACTACATAACTGAAGGAACATAAAGGAAGTTGGTTAAACAAGAAATTCTTAATATTTAGAAAGAAAGAAAGTAGAAAGAAAAACAGTTTATTCGCGTGAACGTGACTTTACGTGATTTTACTCCTTATTGATTTTTTTATTATAAGTGGTGCTCATGGTTCCTTTCTTTCTAAAGTTTAATGTACCTTACTATCTCTCGATAGAGTTACATATAAACATGTCCTGCTTATTAACTGGATCATAATTGTATTTACGCATTTATTTGATGTGACATTATAATAGCTTATACGAGAAGTACTGTACTTAACTAGGAGATAGGTTGTATTTATGAAAAAACAATATTAGGGACGGCTACGCGCGATCGATACTTATAGTGTTGCAAACGACCATAGACTACTGTAATTGCTTTCCATCTGACGGGCTGTAAATTAGTATACAACATGCGTGGTATAAAAAAAAATATTCAAATTAGTGGCACTATGTATGTGACTTTTAGAATATTTTATAACCAAATAATATCATATAAATTAGATTTATCATAAAGCTAAGACATATGAAATTAATTGTATTAGAAAAAACCTATTTCAATCAAAAGAATATAGTTGGTCTTGTTTTCTGTTTGCCAATACTCTTAGTAAATAGGTATACAAAACAATTCGTTCAATGATATACAGAATTGGCAACAACGAGTCCAATGGTCCACGGAGCGCTTCGCCGCGTAGATCAGTGGCAACAGCAGCTGTCGGAGACGTTAGAGTCCCGCGCGCCCCCGCCCGACTACATCCCCGGCTGTTTCCCTGAACAACTGCCTACAGGACCACCTATCAATAAGTACAGGTACGCTATTAGTGGTTATAAATTTATCATCCATATTAAATAAATCAACGTTTTCTCTATAGTGGCGTAGCTGGGTAGCTAAGTGACCAAGGGCTCTGGGGCAAACAAACGAAGGCTTCTAAACTCTTAGGTTTTATCAATATACATACATATAGTTATTAAAAATCCAAAGGTACTTTATCGTACCATAATAAAGTTGAAACGAGTCGGGAATTTCTCTGTATTTATTTAAGTAAAGTTGCCAGTATTAAAGTCGTGTTGCAATCTATTTTATTTAGATTCCAAAGGTGGGGTAATGTTTGCTAGTTCAATAAGATGATATTGATGATATAATATTATATTATACTTATAACTTATTTTGTTTCAGATGTCTGTTAGAGAAGCATAATACACCATTCAGTTCAGTATTATTTAGTGCTGCTCCCGCACGAAGGCTGTGGAATTTCCTGGTTCGACAAGAACCAGTTCAGGTATGTACTCTAGATACGTATCACCCTTATATTACTTAAATTATATTATTTAAATGACAAGTGGAAAATGTGCTTCATTATTATTAAGCTTCAATGTGGTTTGAATCAAGTTTCTATAGCAGTCACTAGCATAATTTAAACACTACTTTTGTTTCCTTATTCTTAAACGTACAGATTTACGGATATTTTAGAAATCGTAATCGGGGCTGGTATATCCATGTACTGCAATAAAGTTCCTAAAAGTATGTTTTATTTAAACTTTAATTATTTTGTTCTACCTTTTCAATGGTGTAAGAAAAAGAAATACTGGTATTTGTTTTTAGCATTGGGTATTAATTTACTGAAGTATACTCATACTTCAGTAAATTAACATAAATTATTTGAATGTTTTCTAAATGTGTAAAATTTCGGCAGCTGTTTTGAAGTGTCCGTGTGTGAATACAGGACCTGTTCATCCGCGCCGTGTTCTCGCGGCGCCGCACGCAGCCGGCGCCGGCGGACGCGCAGCCGGGCGAGGCTCGCGGCGGCTGCATCCCGCAGCAGCAGCGCGAGCGCGACCTGGAGCTGCACAACCCCGTGCGCATCATACACAAGGAGCAGGACTCCATCGCCGCCTTCTGTCTCAACAAGGTACATCCTTCTACCTTACGTATTTACGTTCTAACATAATTTAACATCGCGCCTGTCATCCCCGAAGGGTTAGGCAGACCATATTGTTGTATGTAATTGTAATTTGGATCAAAATTAGAAATCGGCATGACTAATTGAATAGTTATTGACATATATTATTATTTATGTACGTGGCTAAAGAGTGAGTCCTTGGACGCAAATGATTTTTTCGATTAATTAGGAATTGTAATTTTTTTTTTTACTAAGTTGTAACGACACTTCGTCAAAATTTTTCCGTCTAGCACCCTTTCGCAACGCGCGAGAAGGAACTTCGTTCCAAAAAAAACTTGGTGTAAAAATCACAACACTGAGTTTACGCTGTGCTATCATAATTAGAATGACATTAGGCAGATAATATTACCTAACGTTAACTATTATATCAGGATTTTTTATGAGTTATATTTGTATGTTAAAGGTTGGCGGATGCCTTCTCGCCGTCGCCACGGCCCGAGAAGTGCAAGAAATGGACGTGTCTCTGTTACTTCGCGCCGGCGCGTGGTGGGCCGAGGACGAGTGCGAGCTCGACCTGCTCGCGCTCGCCGCCGACCCCGCCGCGCTGCCCGACACTGGATTCTTGCTGATACAGCACCACGACAAGTAAGATATACAAGCCTATATACGACTATATACTGGCTACCTTCTGTAATGTCTCAGGATTCGAATCCCGGTAGAGGCAAATGTTTGTGTAATGAGCATAGCTATTTGACTTGAGTTATGCATATTTCTATGTGTCTAATTCCTCTCAAATGAGAGGAGACAAGTGCCCACCAATGGGACGATAAATAGGTTGATGGTGATGATTCAAATATTGAATTTTGTTGCATATACGTAGGCCCAATAGCGGTTCCGTGCCAGGCACTGGTAATAGCTCCCCGCTGAACCCCAACGCGCCTCAGATACCAGTCGGCATGGCCAGTCAAACTGGCCGCGGCGCCAGTGTGGTAAGTATTGCTCACATTTCTTATCACCCTACAAAAAAGAACATAAATTGACTTTTTAACATCACGCCTGTCGCCCCTAAGGTTTAAGCAAAGGTGTACTAGTGTATACCCACATATCGTTGATATATTTTTAGGTCCCATTTAAGCTGTTACTGAGAATGTCCCATGAAAGCAGTGTTATAGCACTGCTTGACCTGGTAATCTAAGCCCAGCAGTGACCACTAGAAAACGAGGTAGTCACTTTTTGGAATTTTAAATATATAACGAGGATTGAATCCAATTAATATTGATAAGTTATATAATATTATTGAAGAAAACTCTTCAATAGGCATTCGCCTATACACATACAGGTATATACATATTACATATAGATCTGGTATCCAAAAAAAAATACAGTAAACTCAAGGTGACACTTTAGTCTATGACACACGTTTTTGTTTTATTATTTACTTATCTATGATGTTATCTTTATTATCAATAACAAGTTAATACAAGTTAATATATTGTAATCAACATGTATAAATATATAATTTTCAAATGCGATAAGTGTAATATCTATACAATTGTTTATTATGATTGTGATAAGTTGTAGGTTAACGCCTTGAAACCATAATTTACTAATAATATTAATAAATAGACTAATAACACACACAAGAATTAACTAGCACGCCAAGTACAAAAATACCGAAAATCCTGTCAAAGCATCCTGTACATCATACCAACCAACCAAACAATATTTGTTCTTCAACTTATAGGAATGCTAATAAACACAAATCTAATACCCATACAAACTTACACATTTTGTATGGAAAGATGATTTTATTAATTCCAGAGTATGGTCTGGTCTAAAATAAGCCTAAAAGTTGACAACAGAACAGTCGTATTGCCTGAATTAATGCTTGAAACATCGTAGTGATGGTATACGCTAGTATGGTATATACTAGATGGAATATTACAAGCATTGTTGCATTAATATAATACCTAACATAGTATAGACTAACAAGTAACTGTAAATATAACATCCCTAACAGGAGCGGCTATCAAGCAGCGTATCGACTGGCCTAGAAGCGTATATAGTAACAGTACGTGCACGTAATAACTAATACATTATATTTGACATACTGGATGAATCAATGTTATGCATTATCATTATCAGCATTACTTCTGTAAAAAAATAATATAAAGACTATTGAGAAAGCGTCGTGAAAAGAACTAATTATGGAAATATTAACTTAAAAAACAGAAATAAGAGTGACTCGTAAAAATCATTTAGTTGTTTACACGATGCAAGGACTGTCAAAATAATATGTCCGATAAAATTCAATTATACATCTGAATATGGAAATAAGAACATCTTTATGTATCCTGCTAGATTCTTATAATTATCTTGGTGTTAATCTTGAAGAATTTTATCTTTAGTTAATATTGCTTTTAATTAAATAACGTTTATTCAACCAGTCGATGTCAAAGAAATGCTGGGTCAAACATTAACGTGGTGTGGTTACTGTGTACGTGCCTGTACTTTTTATATTGTCTCGTTTTCGCCTTGCGCTTCGCCCGCGCTTTACTTTCTAATCTATTTACAAAACTTTTTCTCCGAAACTGTACTCAAAGGAGATTCAATTGCGTTGTGCCAGTATTATTTTCGTTGTTAATGTAAAATGTCAATAAAATGTGAATTTGGGAATGAACAGATTTTTATAGTGTTCATATTGAAAGGGAAGCAGGTAGGTAAGGTAACTATAGTTTGTCCATTTTATAAATGGTTTTTTAACAGCTCACGCCCATGAAGTTTCGTATTGTTTAAGTTAAAATTTCATAGAAATAATATCGTGCTTCATGGACGGGTACAGCCCCCTTAGAGATGTGCCACACATAACGATTACTACGATTGTGCCAAAGATTACAAATAATCGATAGAAATAAATGCTGATGTCAAAATAAGGTTTAATATGTTATTTAAACAGAAAGACAACAACATTTTAAGGTTGAAACTGTGGGTGTTACTATTGAGAGGGCAGTAGGAGTGAAACCCACGATCAGGTTAAATGTCTAATCCATATAATTTATTTCTATTATATACTTGATCATTTATATTTGAATCGTCCGATGAGGAGTCACACGGATTTATAATTATTTATAAAAAATATATAAGCGAATATTAAATCAAACTGTACATTTATAGATATCGATTATATATTATTATATTATTTTCGTTAGGACGGACATCACTAACTTGTCAGTCGTCGACCTGTCAAAAAACCATAAATAAAATGGACAAAGTATAGTATAATATCTAGGTTTTTATATGTCATGTCAGCATGAGCTACAAAAGGAGTTCATGTTGTTAAAGGTTAAAACACTTAAAAGTCGACCGTCCATGTATCGTCACTCATTTATGCTTTTTTTAAGCACTCCAGTGTATAAAAGTAAAATGCCCTTGATGAATGGCCATCTCGTAGTCCCGTTCTAGTCCTTATTAACTTTAACGTGAGTGTATGGTTCGGTATAATAGAGTGTTGATCGCAGGTGAAGGGTCTACAGTTCCCGGGTTGCCACGATCCGAAATACTGTCGGCTGGTGCTACATCGTTCGAAGCTTCTCATGAAACCGGTCAGTGCCAACCCTAGCCTCTCCTCTGCCACTTTCGACACATTCCTAGCCAGCGGTCGCACTCCCTAAGATTATTTCTAGCTCGTTGTTTATTTTTTTATTAAGTATTGTTTTTTGTTCTTCTCCCATGAATATTTCTTTTTTAGTTTTTGGTTTTTCATTCCACAAAGTTCATTAGGCTGTTCACACATTATAGTTGTGCCAGTTTGATTTTCCATCAGTTCTCATTTTTCAGTGGTTTTCAACATCAGCTGTTTTTATTTATTTAGGCCACGTTTTTATTTTCGTTCTGGAGATCCAAGTAGTAGATGTTTTTCCGTCCAGAGACTCTTCAATCATTTTGTTAAGTTACTGTCTATTTTTGCTACTGTATGTTGCGTTGTATTTTGCACCTTTTAATGAATATTGCGAAGCATGATTATGTAAAACGTCTATGTTACTAACTCTAACCTGTGATTGATATATTTTTCAGTCTGCACACTGCCTGAATTTAAAAGTCAATACTTGTTTTTTTTTTTAATAGTAATGTTTTATTTAGGTGCTGAAACACAAAATCGACAACATCAAAAGAATGGCTGCACATCCGTCACAACCATTATGTAAGTACCTAGAAATTACATATGTCTAATTTAGGTGTGTGCGTATGCGTATTTACTACATGCTTAAACAATAAAATATTGTAAGAAAACCGTTTTTACATAGCGTACGAAATCTGCCAACTAAGGCTAGCGAGGCGAACTATAACATATCCCTCTCAAATGAGAAGAGACCTGTGCCCAGCAGGGGACCGAAAATCAGTTGATGATGATGATTTTTACGCGATGTGGGGATACCCACACCACGTAAAAATCAAGAAAGTAAGACTTCTGGGACAGTGAATATGCAAGTAGTAACCATGAATGAATGCCCAATTTATTGTGAATGTATGGTGAAATTATTAGGATAAACTCTCGATTTACGATTTCACGATTTTGTCGTTGCATTATATCTATGATCAGCAAAAAAAATTGTTCTATTCATTCAAGTGATTGTTTGTTTCGATTTTGTATCTTTATGCATTGGGTCAAGCGATAGCAGCGCCATTAATTCAACATTCAACAGTAGTCTTATAAGTTGCGGTCTTCAATCTCGTATTCCAGACCTGACGGGTGGCGCGGACGGTTCGGTCCAGTTGTGGGAGTGGGGCCACCCATCTTGCGTGTGGTCGCCGCGGGCACCCGGCGCATTCGCGAAAGTGACGCGCGTCCGGTTCTCCGACTACGGCAATAAGTTTGCCGCGTCGGACGCTGACGGCAACTTGGCCATGTGGCAGCTACACCCCGCGCCTCACCAACCAGGACATCCACATGCGTCACCCAGACCTTTCTTTGTAAGTTACACTGTTTTGCCGTTTTGTTTTCTTTTTGGTGGATTGAAAAATAGTGAACGTCTTCTGAAATAACAAGAACTACAAAATCACTTCTATAAAACTGGAAGGTCAACATATTATATCATGCACTTCTGAGAGCACTTCTGTAGCTCGCTACTAGACCTTGTGGTTTTCTTGTTATAATTCGCGCCAATATTGAAGGACACACTTCGGAATTCTCTATTTTCTTAACATGTTGTTTTTGTTTCAGACCCATCAATGTCACAGTAAAGGAATTAGTGATTTCGTATTCCTTGGTTCTTGCAGTTTAGTTGCTACAGGTAACATAATGTTTGATGATAAATCTTATATATGTTTTATTAACTAGAGTATGTTCAGGTTTTTAATATGTTAAAAATATATTGCAGCTGGCCACAGCTCCGAAAGTAAAAACGTTGCTGTATGGGACACGTTAATGCCGACTAAGAAAGCTCTAGTGGTTTGTGAGTATGAATATTATAATCTATAATGTAATTAGTACCTACATATTTATAAAAAAAAACATATAATAATTGAAGTGAAAACTCACGGAGGTATATCTATGTACAGATACAGGGTCATTTGTAAAACACCAGCATCTTCGCAGAACTAGATATCTAACGTCATAAGCAACCACTTTAAAATTAAACTTTGTCCGAGTCGCTGTCGCTATCGTCACCTACGCTAATGGCAATGCTCTCTAAACACAATTAATGATTATTAAATTACCCTTACAGAGTAATTATTGAAATTAAAATTACAAATAGGGGACCTCGCCAGCACACTCGTGAGGGATCGATAAATTTAAGCACCGTACGCGGCTGCACCTACTTCCCTAGCGCACCAATCGTTGTAAGCTCGCGGGGTTTATTTATTTATTTATTTAACTATTTATGTACACACAATAATTACAATAATACATTAAAGGAATAGGAAAAACAAAGTACAAAGGTAATGCTTATTCCTACAGAAATCTCTTCCAGCATACCTGCGACAGGAGAATTGAACATATGGACATGCAGATAGTGTGCATAACAATAGAAAAAGAAATTTAAATACACAAAAGAAGTTAAAATATATCATATAAAATAAATATATATATGCAAATAAAATATACATACATATTATATCCAGCTAAGATATACGTACTTATACATTTATTACATATATTATGCATAAATACACTAAAGTACATAAAAATATATACAGGTATATATACAACTATGACGAAATGGAAAGGTAATGATCTTTTACTCTTCTTTTAAATATGGCGATAGTCTGGCTATCTCTGATCTCGTGAGGGAGAGCATTCCACAACCGAACAGCGTGCACAGTAAAGGAGTAGGAGTAGTAGTCGGTAGTGTGGGCCGGGAATGTGAGGAGGGTTCTTAGATGCGACCTGCAAGGCGCATCCGAAGGACGAGAAAAGGAAAACCGTTCTTTCAGATAGGAAGGAGTTTTAGGGTTATGTAGAATGTTAAATAGTACACACAATATTCGAGAGTTCCTCCGAAGTCGAATTGGGAGCCATTTGAGCATTTTGCGAAAGTTAGAGACGTGATCATATTTTTTTAAATTGAAAACAAAACGAATACATATATTTTGCAAACGCTCCAGTTTATTTAAAAGCTCCTCGGTAGCATCCAAATAACAGGCATCAGCGTAGTCTATGATGGGCTGAATCAGAGTTTGGGCAAGAGAGATTTTGGTGTTTAAAGGCAAAAAGGTCTGGAGGCACTTTAGCGAGTGAAAAGTGTAATGCACTTTGCGACTAACTTCTGCGACATGAGAAGACCACGATAAATGCGAGTCAATAATCAGCCCCAAGTTCTTAGCCGTGTCAGTGAATTCTATTTGAACACCATTCAGACTGAGCGGTGGTAAGGACGTAATATCTACTTTATAGCGGATATACCTTCCACCAATAATCATAGCCTGTGATTTTCTGGGATTGATTTCAAGCCCAAAGGATCGCGACCAATCACCAACCAGATCAAGATCCGCGTTCATGGCTGATAAGGCAGCCTTCGCATCCTGCCACAGAAAATGTCGATAAAGCTGCAGATCATCGGCATAGAGATGGAAGAAGGAAGAGATTACTCTGGTTACAGAGTTAATGAAAATAGAAAAGAGAAGAGGCGAGAGGACGCCACCTTGCGGTACACCCGCTGTTAAAATACACCAATCCGAATAAGACTCCTCCAACCGTACCCGTTGCGAGCGGCCTGTGAGATAGGAGTCAAACCAACTCGTGGCAGAAGTGGAAAAATTTAAAGATTTAAGAGTCTGCAAAAGCAAGTCGAAATCTACACAGTTAAAAGCGCTGCTAAAGTCGAGAAGCACAAGTACGGTTAGAGATTTTTGGTCCATGGCCCTGCGAATGTCATCAGTGACCTTTAAAAGTGCCGTTACTGTGCTATGCCTAGGATGGAAACCAGATTGGAAAGGACTGAGAAGATCATTATTATATAAAAAGGCTGAAAGTTGCTGATGAACAATATGTTCGAGAACATTAGAAAGATAAGGGAGGATAGAAATTGGCCTGAAATCGGTGGGTAAAGAAGGGTTTGGGATTTTAGGTAAGGGAATGATGTTGGCTTGCTTCCAGGCTTCAGGAACAGTGCTAGAGAACAATGAAAAATTAAAAATGTGGGTCAGAACTGGAAGTAATATAGGAAGGATAGGAGAAATCATTCTAGAGCATATATTGTCACAATCAACCGCAGAGGACGAAATGGCAGAAATTGATTTTTTGACATCATCCTCGCTTACAACTCTCAGTTCAAAAGAAGGACACTGCGGCACTGGCAAACTGGATAACTTATTTAAGCTGTCTGACTTGACGCGTGGATCTAAAGTGACAGGAGGTATAGAGAAATGTTGATTAAGAGCACACACGTCAATTACATTACTAGAAGCGAGAGGAGACTTACCAATGCCGACAGTTTTTAGAAACTTCCAAACTTCAGAAGAGTTACGATTATCGAGAGAATTATGAAAGTAGCGTCTCTTTGCATCTCTACACATACGACTGCAGCGGTTACGCAGAGTTTTATACGTATTAAGGTTAAGCTCAGAAGGACAGCGCTTTAACCTCCTCTTGGCCTTATCCCTACAGAGCATCGCATCCTTTATTACAGAAGTGAGCCAAGGAGCAGGTTTGGGTTTTATTTTGACCCTGCGAATAGGTGCGTGTCTATCAAATAAACTAATGACCACTGAGTTGAGATTAGTAGCCATTTCGTTGACGCACGAGGACCCATAGATACACTCCCAGTCAATACCACCTGCGTCGCGCAAAAGTGCCTCCTGATCAATGCCTTTGTAGTTCCGAAGAAAAAGATATTGCGGCTTGCGCTTAGGAGGACGGATCTTGTAAGACAGAAAGATAAGGTCGTGATAGGAAAAACAAGCAGGAAGCTGACCATGCACGAGTACATTAAAAGGTTTAGACACAACCATAAGGTCAAGAAGAGAAGGAGTACAATTAGGAAAATTATGAGTAGCAGAGAGAGGTAGAATAGAAAGATAAGGTTTGTAGGCAGTATGTACATACCTAAACTGAGCCATTCACCTCATACTTTTCTAGGCTTAGGACTGGCTACATTTAACTATTAAAAACAAATAAATCATGCCTAGGTATGTAGATTAGGTATCTTAACATCCAAAATATGTGAAAATTAATTATTAAGATAAACATTTTGTAACGCTTTCTAAAGTTTAATCAAACTATTTAATATCGGCTAGGTGATAGATATCGTGTCCGTGAGCGGTGCATTTTTTATGTAGACTTATGTACATATGACACGTAACGCGCGCACATCTTAATCGACGACTGGCGGCTAACTGCGTCAACTTCAACGCTAGCAACGAGCCCCCCCCCCTCTTCCGCGTTCCCCCACCCCGAGCAAGGATTTTTACTATGCGCTTAGAATTAGGAAGCGCGTATAGATGTCATTAATAAGAAATTATTGAAAGTCGTAGAAATTGTTGCTTTGATGATAGCTATCTAGTCCTGGGAGGTTGTCGGTATTTTACAAATAAACCTGTATACAGTTTACATATAGCTCATGTGCTGTGAAGCATATATACAAGGTGTTGTTTTGCATCCTCGTCAAATTTCAGGAGGTTGTCATAAAATACATAAATAATCAATTGAAAGTACGGTAGTGGGCAATAACTAAAAAGTGCTGCTTTTATTTGTTGTTGAATTTTAACAGTGTTTCAGAATTAAACCCTTAATTCAATACCAATAAAACAGAATCACCCGACTACGCACACAGCGACAATGCAGCTATGTGCGTGAGTGTCGACGTCTTCCTACGAAATGCAAGCGCGGGCGAACGAATGATCGGTGTAGCAATAATTTACCTAATTTTATTTCGAAAATCACCTACATTATTGTCATAAATTTTGCTTGATAATGAACTCATTGTTGAGCATCATTGGAATGCGGAAATCTTACCAATGGCAGTAATACTAGTGCGCCGAAGAAAAGTTCATTGACCTGTTATCAGATGATTAATAAAATGTTAGTTTTGCTTTATCCTTCCACCTAAAGTTTTCGTAGTGATTTTGTTTTGATTTGTGGATTAAATTGATTGATTTGAAATTTTCCTTCCTACTTAACGGGCTTAGGACCGGCAATAATACCTACCTTAGTTGGTGTACCGATCTACTTATGATGGAAATGGAAAGACGTGCTAGTTAAATGTAAGTACGTGGTGATACTTTCGACTCTTAGGTATTATTAGCGTAGTTACAAATTTGAAATCAACTTATTTACACTTAATCAAATTGATTAAGCTAACAACGTATTTACAAAATGTACAAATAAATAAATTACCTACTTAAGTTACCCGGAGGTATTTTTCAAAGTGGCCACCATCACACTCTTCGCACAATTGAGCACGACGTAGCTGGTTTTCCTTCAGCTTACGTAACACTAACACATTAGTTTTTACAGTGTCAAAAGCACTAATGATCCTTGCACGTAATTCTGTTACACTGGTCACTTCCTCCGTGTAAACTAACCTTTTAACGTCTCCCCGCACATAAAAGTCTAGAGGCGTCAGGTGCGGAGAACGCGGAGGCCAGGCCACAGGTCCTCCGCGACCGATCCAGTGGTCACCAAAACTTTCGGTCAAGTACTCGCGTACTTGCCGACCATAGTGAGGGGGGGCACCGTCCTGCTGGTAGTACAAGTTGCGATGGAGTGCCAGGGAACATCCTCCAACATCTCCTCGACAACGTGACGCAAGAGCTCCAGTTTTTGGGTGTTGCAATTCACGCTTCAGTAGGCGAAACACTGTAGTGTGGTGCACTCCAAAGTGTTGACCAGCCTGCCGCGTGCTTGCCCGTGGGTCTCGCTGGAAGTATTCCAGCTCTGTGATGGGGGTTCCCGATTGGGAAACATTTCGGTGAACATCCGGATGGCTCCACGTAGGCTGTCTCCACTGATGGCATACAGGCGGACCATCTCTACCAACTCGACATTCGGATAGTTGTCCGTCATCTTGCACTTCGTACCTACGTCTCAACGATGTACCGAGAAGTGAAATTCGCAAAGCGCGCGCACGCGTCGGCGACATCAAACAGACTGTTTGTTCCGGGGTCGCGGCGGCGTGGCTAGGGATTTGTACCTACGAATCGATCGATGAATGATCGTTGCGTATGCGTTGTGTATGTGTTGTTTGCGTTTGTTTGTGTGTGAAAGCGCGGTTATAGGGCTAGTAACAGACGGGCCGCGTTTAAATACGGCTGGTTCACACTTACGGATTTCCGTATACAAGCAAAATTAAAAAAAAAAATACCTACTCATTTTATTGTTGCTTTGGGTCGAGAATCATTAGCATAATTACGTCCTTGAATTTGACGAGGATGCAAATCAACACCTTGTATGTGTAGCTCAAGTGCCCGTGTGGTGAAGATGACGCGAGTTTTACTCATTTCGTTCACCGTAAGGGTCAATTTATACTAGCGCAGAGTCGAAGCGCATTGAAGCGTCAAATTCTTTGTAACTAAAGCGAAGCCGCACGAATGCGCACGTAAAATTAATTCTTCGTCCGAGTCCATCTTGATAAACACATTCAACACCGACGCAGGCCATTTTCCGACTGATAACGCGTAGGTTCGCTAGTGGGCGCACGGATACGCGAGAATGCGTGCGCACCAATCAGCGTTGGTCACGCGCAGACGCGCGAATTCCGTAGAATGCGTGCGTCTTTTTCAAATCTCAGAAGTAATGTGAGCGTTACGCTGTGGAGTTAAGGTTGAAATTGTTATGTTCAGTTTTGGATAGAATAAGAATAGAATAAGAATAGTTTATTGCTTAAGAAATTACAAACATTGTATTGAATCCTGAAACTCACACTAGGATTCCCTGTGTCGTGAGTTCCAGGCATCTTCGAACCGTTAACATTTTTAATTTTTCGTTACATTTTTTTAATTTTATTTTAAGACAAACAATACATAAATAAAACAGTAGGTTGTTGTATAGGGAATGTAGTGTGTGTAAGTGTTGGAAGGTATTTAGACAGTCGTGTTGGTGTTGTGAGAGTATGGCTAGATTTGTAATGTAAAGTAATAAATATATAATTGTCGATATATAAATGTATATTCAACTATTAAAGGGAGCTACGTGCATTTTTTTTTATAATAAGATGCTCTCAGTCAAGTCATAGTCCAATGTAAGAAGCCATTTTGTTACTGTAACTTTACATTTATTTTGTGTAAGCTGCAGGATTTTGTGTCGGTCATTGAGTTTCGCATAAATATGCGGTCCCATAAAACTGTAACACCTTCTATCAATAGTTTTGCGGCATCGGGCCTTTTGCCAGTGTACTCTTCGACTTGACTGGATACAGGTGCTCAGGGAAATTTTATGAAATCTTAGAGTGACAGACAGGATGTAGAGCTGTCTGACTCTAAGAACCCCGACTTCGGTGTATAGTGTGTTAGTAGGGTACCGGTACGGTTGTCTGTAGGCAACTTTAAGTAGGGCTCGTTGAGCTCTTTCTAAATTTATTAATGAGGTTTTGTTAGCCGCGCCCCATGCTATTATACAGTAGTTGAGGACTGATTGGCACAGAGAGTAGTAAATCATCTTTAGAACTGAGCCATCTGCAATCTTACCTAGTTGCTTGAAGATACGGAGCATCTTTCGAACCCTGCCCCTTAAGGCAATCAGATGGATGGACCATGACAAACGGTGATCTACAAAGACTCCAAGATATTTAATCGCATCTGTTTGTTCGATACATGGGCAACTACAGTTGCCTGGTCTAGAACAGGAGTGAAGCTGTAGACAAACAAAACTGCGGGGGCACGTGCGTTTTGAGATGGCAAAGTTTATTGCCTTCGTTTTCTCTAAATTAAGCGTTAGAAGATTATGTTGTAGCCAGATTGCAGCAGCTTTCATCCCGGTCTCAGCTGCAGCCTGGACGTCATCCCAAGTTTTCCCATAAAATACTAATCCAGTGTCGTCTGCATATGTAAATATCTTGGCTTGAGGAATTTTCATGTCACATAGTCCGTTTATACAGGGTTAGTTGGAAAATACAAACAACCTCGCAGGACTAGATAGCTAACATCATAAGCAACAACTTTTGTTCTACGACTTTCAATAATTTCATTGATTTAATTTTTTTTTATTTCATACAAAACCAAATATTTATTTCATGATATCTTTACGCGCTTCCTAACTCTATGCACATAGTAAAAACCCCGCGGGACGCGGAGAAAGGGGGGCGCATTGCGAGTGCTAGCTTTGAACTTGACCGATTGTCCGATTGACCTAGTTAGCCGCCAGCCGTCGGCCAAGATGCGCGCGCGTCACGTTGTATGTTTCCTTCCGTCGCCATTTCGATCGATGTGTTGTTGGGTTATACCTTGAGTGTTATTAAAAAAAACAGATAGTTACAGAAGCCTATCTACATAAAAAGTGCGCGACACCGCTGAGGGACACGATATCTCACATCAGTGCAACTGCGTATTTGAAGTTAGAACTATTTTGTGCAAAAATGAAGCAACAAAAAATACGTGTTCAGTGACGGATCTTTAAATTCAACATTAAACAGTGAAGTCTCGTTTTTTAGGCTACCAGTTGTTTCAGAGACGTAAGTAGATATTTGCTTGTCTTTCAATGGTTCGTTTTAACGTAATACACATGACAGTTAGGTAGGTAGGTAAGCGCCCAGCTGATATTAAATAAGTAGTTTAACTAAACTGTGGAAAGCGTTAACAAACGATTACGTAAATCATTTTCACATACTTTGAAAGTTAAGATACCTAATCTACATACCTACGCATGATTTATTTGCTTTTAATAGTTAAATGGAGCCAGGTAAAGTATGAAGCGATTGTGGACTCAGTGTAGGTATGTACTCACTGCCTGCCCACAAACCCATTCGTGGTCGTACGAGCTAAAATCAGAGAGGGGCAGCCGCGGGACAGCCGCGTGCGGTGCCTCACTTATCGATCCCTCAGAGAGCGCTGGCGTGGTACCTAGTTTATTTATTGAAATGTGCGTAAATTAATAATTTAATAAATAACACTACAAGGGTAATTGTATAATCGTTAATTAGGTTTAGAAAGCCTTGTCATTAGCGTAGGTGACGATAGCGACAGTGACTCGCTGTCGCTGTATTATCTATTTAAAAAAAAAATTATAATATTAATTAGTCTCAGTACAAATATCCATTTTTTTTTTATTATTTAATATTTATCTTGTAATAATATTGCATTCTTTACTATTTTATAATATGTATAAACATCGACACAACAGGCGTCCCGCTTCTACAAAGGCGGCGAGTATTTGACATAGGTATAGGTAGTTAACTGGCGAATATTGTGTATTATTAAGGTGCTGCTACACTAATACACTTACTAAAAAATGTTAGGCATTGCTACATTCTATTAAGAATTGTTAACTGTTTTAAGTGCTCCTACACCGGAGGAAATTGTTAACAAAGGTTTATAACATTTGAAAAATCAGTTTGCCTGCAGTTTGGATTGCCCCTGCCGTGGCCTGGGTATAAATTTACAAACAAATGATAACAAATGTTTTATTTTGCAATTTGTTAACTAACAATTTTGCTCAGAAATGTTCACTAACATTATCTAACAAGAAATCTTTTTCTAATATTATGATCGTATGTTTCTTAACAACTGTTTACTAATACTTGTAAACATTTTTAAGCAGTAGTGTGTTGAAGCCTTTATAAATAGCGCGAGAGTCACGTCGTCCTTCTTTATGAATGAAACTACAGACTTATAATATTCGTGTGTCATACAACAGAAACTTGAAATATCATTTTTTTTTCATGTATTGAGTTATGGCAGAACTCGTAGAACAAAAGTTGTTGCTTACGATGTTAGCTATCTAGTCCTGCGAGGTTGTTTGTGTTTTCCAACTAACCCTGTATATATAATAAATAGGGTAGGTCCCAGTACGCTTCCTTGCGGAACACCAAAATTCACCGTTGATGGGTCACTAGAATATTCCCCTAAAATTACTTTTTGAATTCTGTCATTGAGATACGAAGTAAACCAGTCCAAAGCAACACCACGAACTCCCAGAAGTGACATTTTTTGAATCAGGAGTTTCCTAGAAATCGTATGAAATGCTTTGGCGAGGTCCAAGAAGATACCAGTACATGCCTGTCCTTGTCCAAGTTTGAGAGATATGAAATCGGCTAAATTGGTTACTGCATCTTCCGTGGACCTGCCAACCCCAAAACCGTACTGATTATCCGACAATAATCTATGTTTTTCTAGATATGCAAGTAGTCGCTTGTTCACAACTTTCTCAAGGATTTTTGAGATAGATGTCAGCAGAGAAATCGGACGATAATTTGAAGGGTCTTTGGGATCCCCACTTTTAAATATCGGGCAGATATTTGCAATCTTTGCGCAATCAGGTACTTTGCCCGTAGTTAGGCTTAAGTTGCACAAGAAAGCAATTGGACCAACCAAAGCATGTGAGCACTGTTTAAGGAATATGTTATTAATGCCATCATGGCCTGATGCTGATGTCTTTGTAAGCTGTGTAATAATTGAAAATATTTCGTTTTCATCAGTTGGAGCTAGAAAAAACGAGTTTGAACTAGGGTTGACATTACTATATTGCTCATTATAACGTGCCAATTCAGTCTCAGTTAAGCCCAGTTGTGTGAGTGTTTTTGCTGCCAGGTTATGCCCAACAGTTGAGAAATAGTCGTTCACATTACTTAATTTGAGGATAGGGTTTTCGGTGTCTGTCAAAAGCTCAGTGCTTCCGGTTTTAGTTTTTTCAATATTGCAAATTTTCTTAATTTCATGCCATAGCTTTTTACAGTTACCCTTTGTTTCCATAAGAAGTTTACGGTCATGGTCAAGTTTCAGATTTGTTAATAAATTGTTACAATAGTTTCGATACTTCTTATATTCTAGTTGGATTGCAAGATTATCGCGATTTTCTTTTTTCTTTGCATTAATGTGCATTTGGTCACGTCGTCTTATGCACTTTAGGAGATTTTTAGTTATCCATGGCTTAATAATATCCTCTGAGCTACGGCAGATACGGTTAGTGGTGTGATGTTTAATTTTATTCGTTTTCGATGTCCTTTTTTAATTTAATGTAGTCGATTCGTACGTGTCTTTTCTCAACCGCGACCCTAGCTAATTCCTTATGAATGCCTAAGACAACCGTGTCGTGGTCTGTTATACCAGTGTCACACACAATTACAGTTGAAGGCATTTGAGTCTTGAGCATAACGTGATCCAAACAGTTATCGCCTCGCGTAGGTAAAGTATGACCCGGGAAGAACCCGAAGTGGCCAGTTAAGTCCAGGTACTCGGCAGCGCGCCTATCAGTGGAATGTGATTTGATATCAATGTTCAGGTCCCCAACAATACCACAGGTGGTTGTCCTACACGACTCCATCAGTTTTGTCAAAGATTCGCAAAAGTTATTAATGTAATAAAATGATGGAGAGCGATATATGGCAATCAGTGATAAATCGTTCCCAATTTTGATAACCAGACAGTTCGAGTCCTGGCAGGGAGGTTCCACGACAGAGGCCTTAAGAGATGAATTGGTGTATACGACTATACCGTCGTTTTGATTTAAGCAGTTTTTAGAACAATGGTAGTCGTAGTTATTAATTTCGGAACAGGTATACGTGTCGTCAAGCCAGCATTCTGTTAAAATAATTATATCTGGCGAAAAATTCAGCTGGCTCAAAAGGACAGAGAAATTATCAAGATTCTTTTTGATGCTGCGTATATTTTAGATCACTACCGAGTATTGACGTGCTGTGTCGCCCAAGTGCAGCTTACAGTCATCTATACAATGAAGTTTCATGCTCTTTGTAAAGGCCGTTGTGTCGATGTCATCAATGACTTGCGCAACATTAGCCATTAGTAGACTTAGAGGTAAATATTAGTAAAGTATGACGCAATGAGTTGCGCACGAGGCAATTGATAGAAACTCCGTGTATCAGGTACTGATTTACTATCATAATTATTACGATATAAGTTTTATATAAAGCGTATAAAAAAGCTGAAAAGTATGTGTATAAATTAGTGTTTAAAACAAAAAATAAAGTATAAGTTGTATAATGAGTGTATAAAAAGTTGAATAGTATGTGTTTAAAATTAAAATTATGGTATAAGTTGGATAGCAAGTGTATAAAATAAATTGTATAATATCTGAGTAAATAAGTGTTTATAATGATGGTGTGAGTTGTATAGGTAGCATATAAAAATGTTGAATAATATGTGTATAAGTTAGTGTACATATACATTGAGACGCCATTATGTACATATATTATGTTCTGAGGATTATTCAGTGTATTAAAATGCGAGTACAGTTTATAGGACAAAGCTGTTAGGTGTATTGGTATAACACAACTACTGTGATTGTGTACTTGGTGTGAGAACGTAACAAAAAGGTAAATATTTACAAAATGTGAGAACAATTTTAAGCACTTACGTTTTGATCTATAAGTTTTACAATAATCGAAAAAACAGTTTAGGTGATTAGCAGATAAGTCTACAAGTCTAGTATAAAGTCATTGCTTTACATCCAATTGAAGATTGTGTAAAGTTTTCTCCGATCTAACAAGAACTTGTTTCGCACCTTCAATTTTTCGCAAGAATATGTTGCAATTTGCCGTCCAGCAGAACTTATACTCGTTTTGTTTCGCAAATTCTCTAGCAGCATAAAACAGTTTCCTGGAGCTAGCGGTAAGATATTCTGCAACATATACCGGACGTCGATCGCCAGGTAAACCAATGCATTTTGTATTCAGTCGACTCGTTGGGGTGGCTTTTATTAAAATCACGCACACATCTGATTATTTTATTTTTAATATCAACATTAGCGAACTCCGAAATGATAGGTCTGATAGTGCCTGGTTTCCCGGGCAAGCGGTATGCATCACGTAGTTCGGTGTTTTTGTGAGTCACACCTACTGCTGCAGCAACTTTGCTGATAATATTTGATATATCAGACGCTGACTCATTCTCCCCAGCAGGCACATTGCGGAACTCGACACACGATGACCGGGAAAATTGTTGGATGTCCTGAAGCTTTATATCCAAATTGGTAATGTGATCTTTGAGAAGTTGGTTTTCTTTTTTCAGAGAATCAATTTTTTTATTCATATCATCGTACTGCTCTGTTATAAATGTAATAGATTTCTCTATCTCGCCGTTTGACTTTTGAATCGCAAGATTCTGTAATTTTAGTTCAGCTATTTCGGAGATCAACTTAGATAAGCACGTTTTTTGATCTTGCGATGATTTTGTAAGGCGTTCTTCTTGCTCTTTTTTCCAGGTCGAGAGCATTTCCAGTATTTTGGTCTTGAGGTCTTGAAGATCATTACCGGGCGAAAATTCTGGGCAAGGCCGTTTGGTCCGCGACGTCGTGTTAACATTAGCGACTGGGGTGCTCAAAACCGCTGCGGGTATATCCGAGTCTGACTTTGCTTGCATTCCACTGGAGTTCACTGATGACGAAGTCGTAGGCGAGCGTTGCACGCGAGGCATTGTATACAATCCAATGTCGATAACACACAAGTTGATGGGCTCAGGGATACTTGCAGCGTACGCGTAGTACACGGTAGCACTCAGGCGCGCGCGTAAGTGGGACAACAATTATGGCGACTGTCCTGCTCCTGCGAGTGGGCGGGGCTAAGCCGGCAAGGTTAGATCTGCAGCGACCGGTCAACAACAATTAATACTTATTTTTAATTATGTTTAAGCAATATCGGTCACTTTCACTTTCCTATTACGGGCTAGTCTCTTATACAGTCTTAACGAATTTATGCGCAAACCAAACACACGTTCACTGTCAAGTAAGGTAACGGGCGAAGAGGAGGATAGACACTTAGATGCGCTTCGACTCTGCGCTAGTATAAATTGACCCTTAGAGAAATGTTCACTTCAAAAGTGGTGTCAATGCTCAGCACATTTGTTCGTATTAAAGCGTGGACGTGCCACGAGGGCGGCGCGGCGTGCGTGGCGTGGGCGGGCTCCACGGGCGCGCTCGTGTCGTGCGGCCGCCGCGGCGACGTGCTGGTGTGGGACCTGCGCGCGCGCGCCGTGCGGCACCGCCTGCACGCGCACCACGCGCCCATCAAGTGCGTCGCGCTCTCGCCGCGCGAGGACTACTACGCGATCGGCGCCGCCGACGGAGACATCAAGGTACAGTACTGTGGGGCGGCCGCCGCGGCGACGTGCTGGTGTGGGACCTGCGCGCGCGTAGTCAAGCAATCATAGTGTAGAATAGATAGTAACTACGTAGGTGTATTACATACCTACCTCCTGCAAAAGAAATCAACGTCTGTTTCACAAACACTAGCGCTACCTATGAGAATCAATTTTGATCTTATTATCTTTTTATCACTGACAAAAACTATAATTGATATTCCAGGTGTTCTCACTGGCCACGCATCAGCTGCTTTACACATTCGCTGGAGAACACGCTAGAAGCTCCTTCTTTAAGCACATCGGGCAGGGTGTTACGCAAATACATATCGGTATGTGTTTTTTTTAATACATTGGTTATTATAGGTAAGAAAAAAAGTACATAGTATCTAAATAAAGTACAATTTGTACAAAATAAGTACAAACGTTGAGAAATTGTTCGAAAATATCAAAACGAAATTTATCAAAAATTTCGTTTAATGAAATGAATACTTACGAATAAACTTTTAAAATTCCCAAAAAATCAAATCATGCGAAATAAAGTATGTATGTGTACTTTATTGTTCTCATAAAGTACAGAGTACAATTACCTGAAATAACGTACAATACTTTATTATAAAGTACAGGTGGCAACTCTAATGGGGATAGATAGAGTATTAGTATAAGCTTAAAGTTTGAGGAAGTAAGTAACCTAAAGTTGGTTATAACTCCTATAATCCCGGAATCATTAACATGACGATGAAATCCTCGTTTATAGGTTTTTTTTTGATGTGCGTGTGGTGTGAGGGCCACTTCGTCAAATCTTTTTGAAATGTGCCTAGGATTTAGTGAACACTCCAAAACAATTGTGAAAGTTGGAATCAGAATTTGTGAAAGTCTAATAAGCGAGTTATAGCCTGTAATGTTGGGCCCTCAATCCTCACATAGAGGATTGAGGGCCCACCCGTATGGATAAACTATGGACACTACAGAAAATGTGTTTATGGCAAAATCTAAGCTAATGCCAAACAAAATTTGTGAAAACAAGATATTATCGTAAAACACTATCCTACTTTATATATCTTCGTTCAAAATGGGCCCTCAATTCTCACAAACGCAAAAGTTTAAACACAAATAAAATTAAAACCATTAACTTACAGCTGCTGTTTGAAGTCTTATACGCTACTAAATAATTTGTGAAAATTTGTGAAAACAAGAACAGGTCACCACGTCTTGTGGTATAAAAGTTGTGAGCTTCACAAAATTTGGGCCCTCAATTCTCCACTTTTTTTTGGTTTTCTTGTTATTACGCTTATCATATTAAAGATAAAGGAAATCCAAAATAGTCAATAATTGTGAAAAAAATTGTGCAACAAATTGTTGTTAATTGTTACCAATAACAATTACAATAAAATTAAATATCTTGAAAATTACCGAAATCGACTAATTTTTTATTGTTTATGTGTGTAGGGTGACAATAATTTTATAATTTAACTATTGACGTTTTTTTTTAAACGTTTCTTCCCTTTCGGGATGAGGCAAAGGAATCTAGTCCATACAGCTTAGTCTTCAGTATTCTTTTATTTTATTTATGGTGGATGACTGGATGATTCATGATAATGGTTGATGATAGGGTGAATTAATGGTTTATGAAGGGTGATAGATGATTGTTTTTTTCCTAGTTTCAGTAAATATGTAGTTCTTTACTGAAACCTAAGGCGGACTTCTTGGGAGAATTTGAAAGTCACGTTACACTGTTTTGTTTCATTTGCCAACACTCATGCACGTTTTCAAACACTTAACGGCTAATAATCCACCATTATTATACATTAAAGTTTATCAAAACACAAATTTTAGAAAATAAAACAAAGCTGCTGAACATGACGCTTCACTTTCCCGCCAAAAAGTCTTACCAGAATAATAACATAAAATACCTTATTTTAAAGAGTATCTATGGAGTTTCTGGCCGGTTCTTCTCCATGAGATCACCTTCTTGGAACCGTGCACTAGAGTCATAAGTTTTTTAAATGCTTGAAAAAGTTTAAGTATATGAAATAAAAACCTTTTGATTTGATTTGATTTAATTCATTTTATATATTTTTTTAGTGACGATTTTGTTTATTTGGGAAATCTGTTTACAAGATTGATGATATAAAAGGATGAGTAAATGGTAAAAATAAAGCAAATAGTGCTTTTGTAAAATAAACACGATTTGCTACCCAGGAGAGGGTGCTGGTAGTTACACTTAAATATGGCACGAAATATCGGTATAGCGTCGTTACTGTATAAGATTCACTGTCACCATGGATGCTAATTATTTTGTTCACTTACCGTTTGTAATTCTTTAAAATGACAAAGTAAAAGCTTTCTGTATATTTTCCGCTCAGGTGATTTGATGTGCGTATGTTCATCGCTGCTCAACATTGCATATTAAATAATTAAGTATGATAGATTACGATAAATACGATAACAACAACTTCACTTCATAAATTGCAAGGTTAGAAAAACTTTCATTGTGAGCACAACTGCCAAATTGACGGCGACGGTTTTAAGTTTTTGACGTTTTAAGATAATATTTATTTGTAAGTGTGAGAAATTATTATTTATTCACTTAGAATATGGTAAAAATGTTATTAATAGATGATATTTAAGTTCAACACATTCGCCTTTGGAAGGCATGCGAATTAGTAAAAGTTATAATTGTTGCACTCTAAGTAGGAAAGAAAGAAAGAAACGAACTTTTTTTCACCTTAATTCTAATTCACATCTTTTAAAAGTTCGTTTCTTGTGTTTTGCTAGAGCTATTACAACATATATTATACGATAGTTTTACCCAATTTATTCTGATTAAGTTATGGTTATAAGTAATACACCTATAAACCAATAGATGCCATTAAACGGTCAGTTTTACAAAAACTGATCTTCATTGTTTATCCCGTGGAAACTTTTTTGTGGTCACCCTATTTAGTAATTTACTCAATAAAATTAAACATGGTTTTTTTACACAAAAAAAGGTCTTTTAATATCTTTCTGGTATCGGATTTGTTGCACAATTTTTTTCACAATTAATGACTATTTTGGATTTCCTTTATCTTTAATATGATAAGCGTAATAACAAGAAAACCAAAAAAAATTGGAGGATTGAGGGCCCAAATTTTGTGAAGCTCACAACTTTTATACCACAAGACGTGGTGACCTGTTCTTGTTTTCACAAATTTTCACAAATTATTTAGTAGCGTATAAGACTTCAAACAGCAGCTGTAAGTTAATGGTTTTAATTTTATTTGTGTTTAAACTTTTGCGTTTGTGAGAATTGAGGGCCCATTTTGAACGAAGATATATAAAGTAGGATAGTGTTTTACGATAATATCTTGTTTTCACAAATTTTGTTTGGCATTAGCTTAGATTTTGCCATAAACACATTTTCTGTAGTGTCCATAGTTTATGCATACGGGTGGGCCCTCAATCCTCTATGTGAGGATTGAGGGCCCAACATTACAGGCTATAACTCGCTTATTAGACTTTCACAAATTCTGATTCCAACTTTCACAATTGTTTTGGAGTGTTCACTAAATTCTAGGCACATTTCAAAAAGATTTGACGAAGTGGCCCTCACACCACACGCACATTTTTTTTTGTTGTGTGACTATTCTTAACGACTACAATAGATTCGTAAAATTTTAATTAACCATAGACTAATTGAGGCAAGCGTTGCTTAACTTTCGAGGCTCTTTGTAGGTACAAAATAACTGGACAACTTTCAAGAATTACCTAACAGATGGTCTTCTGTATAATAAATTACATGTGTAGTTGAAACGTATTCAAAGCGCACTAAGTGGTTTGCAATTTCTTTAAAATTACATCTAGGGCTTTAAGAGAAGGTATTATCAGCTCTACATTACTTACTTCCTCGAACTTAAGGTAAATATACCTACTCTACCTATTCCGATCTCTGGTTCTTAGTTACTATTGATATACTTATCTCAATAAATGTGTTTTCTTTCTTCTCATCTCTAGTTGTTCCTAGTTTGTTTTACCTATTAAGTTATGTTGTTTTGTATGTGACCAACATCTGCCTGAATAAATTTTGTTTCATGCTTTTCTTTCTTCTTGATTTATTATATACCTAGGTATCAGTTTATATATGTCATAGAGGAGTGGCAGTACTTTAATATTAATTTGTATGCAGATAATGCTGGCCGTCTATTCTCATGCGGAGCCGACGGTACTATGAAAGTGCGGAAATTGCCTGAGCGAGATTCACCTCTGCCTCACCAACCGCAGTATTAACGCCTGTGACGTCAAAAACTGTAAGTTATCTAATATAGTCCCAATTAAATTAAGGTAAGCGGCAACCGGCACATGAAAAACGTTCACTGCAGTGGCGGGTTTAACACGCGGTTGTATCCCTCGAATAATTCATAGTCGTATTATATATGTCACCGTAAGATTGTAAATGACGTTAAATTATAATCTATTTCGGCGAGATTGCTTACAATTTAACGCATTATCAATCTATCAAAGTGAAACCGTCAAATTGTGAAAACGCGCCTCGCGCGCTGATTGGTTGAGTTACAAACTACTGTACCAACCTGTAGCCGACCAATCAGGGACAGTTGACAATTTGACTTTATTTGACATTTGTAAGATTGTGATTTAACCGTTTCACTTCGATACATTACAATGTGACAAATTATTATACGTTAAATTTTAAGCAGTATGTTACGGTTCAAAATCTTTCGACAGTTTACAATCTTGCTAGCTAATTTATAATGTAACGGTATTTACAATTTTACGCTGACATATAGGTATATTATTATCAAAATATTATATCTTTGTTATAGATAAGAGAGACGCAGTATAGAGCATAATGTGGTGCGGCGCGCCGCTTCTAGCCTTACGCCCCCTTGTGATGTACCTATTTATCGTTGTTGCTATTCAAATGTTACGAGTATGATGATCATTATACGCCGTTAGACTAGTCACTGAGTAGGCGATGTTGTATCTTATAATGTATTTAAAATGTTAATGAATCTTTAGTTATTTCTAGTGTGAAATATTCGCTATTTTTAACTTAATGTAAACATGTCCTAGATAAATATAAATTATTTATTAGCGCTCGCTGTCAGTCGATCAGCTGGTCTCGCGGCAGTGGCTGGCCTAAGTCACGCGCGCGTATACACAGCGCGCGCGACAATAGCGAATATGTTAGTGTAATATTATTGTATGATGTGGTGTATTTTAGTATTTGTAAAGTGCAATAACTAACTGGATGCTAACTTATGAATCCGACTACTGATGACGTCGAAGCCTTTACTAGATCAGTTTAGCTCTTTAAACTATTTAGCTTATGATGAGAGTGCATATACTTGTTGACGCATAATAAAATATTATTTATTAAATGCATAAGTAAATACCACTGTATCCTTATGCAAATCGTCGTTGGCTTACTGTAACATGTTTATAACTAATTAATCACTTACACAATCCTAATGGGGAATATGCATGTATTATTCCACGACACTGTGGGTTAGTTTGATAACATCTAACCGTCATTATAAGGCAACCTGTGAAATTTTCTTGAAGATATATTTCAATGAAAAAACACAAGCGTGTTGAAACAAATTAAAAGTTCCGCTACGTGCATATATCCTTACTGGTTGGCATCGTATTTTAATATAACATTACTATACTTAATTCTCTTATATGGCACCTCATATTTTTCTAGTAATAAGTATTATATTGTTATCTATGTATTCTATATTTGTGATGTATTCGAGATTATTATGTTCTGAATGTTATTTTTAAAAGCAATATATTGTTCCGGGAAAACATTTCTAAACGAAGCAATAAAATTATAAATATTTTGTGTATTTTCCTGTGCTTTATTTTAGCAGTATTATAGAGAGCAAATAATAATACAGTTACTTTTTATAAAGTATAGCCTGCAATGTGTTCTATAACTAAACTGAGCTTGTGATACATACAGTGATATACTAAACAAATTGTAGCAATTTTCCAATATTTTAACAAACTATATTAATCGTATAAATAATATGTTATGTACCTTTGTCAAATTTATTATAATTTTCAAAATGTAGCTACTTCACAGTCCTATATATTATACTAACCCGTTTTAGGTATAATCACCATAATTAATAGCAAATAATTAATTCATAATATTGATGTTAGTCATATTATTAAATCTGTTGACTTAATATAACATTTCGTTTAAATGGAACCCTATTCTGAGTGAAGTAAAAGACATTGGTTTCGTTGTTTTTCTTTGGTTGACTATTTGTAATATCGTTTAGGTTAATTGATGAAGTGAACACCAAAGTTTATTCTATCGAACATTATTGTATAGCTGCTTCATAAAATATTAAATTCGATAAAGTAAGTTACCAAAATTAGGCTTTATAAATAAAGGTCGCACAATGCACAGGATGCAAAATACATTTGATTTGTGGTTTTAATCATATTAATTACCGGTTATAATTGTTGAACTGAATCAGTCAATTATATACTATCTAAACAAAAGCTACACATGAACATCTGTTTACTGGCAGGCTATTTGATATGTTGTTCTAGCTAGCTATCACATTACTTCTTTGTTCTCAGATAGCCGTGTTGATGTATATAATAAATAGAATCTTAGCAATCATGTTAATTATCATAATCGGAATGCTTCATATTTCTCCGCTTATTAGTTACATTACACTATATATATATTACATATATAAATGTATTCGTGTTTTCCGAGGAAAACGATAATATCCATGAGTTGTAAATCACTGCACCTGTTATGATATAATAATAGTTGAATGAACAATGTTCAATGCTTATTTTGTTTTATTTATGAAGGAAACATTTAAAATAAAGTTTAACTCATTTATATTGTTTTATTTCTAATAACACGTAATTTCCTATGTTACCTATGTGTTAGTACACGCAATGGTACTTTTCATGTTGAAAATTGAATCATACTATTGTTTCTAAGCCTAATAAAAGAAAAACTAATGTAGCGATAATAATTTATTATAATTAGCCAAAAATATAGTTAGAAGAATCGAAGGATCTCAGAAAATAAGATAATAATAATAAATAATGTAATATACAACTGTTAATTGTGTTAAGATAATTAATCAAAACAATACAACACGAAAACACTTCGGCTTGACACTGTTTTTGGGACACAATATATAATTATTAAGTCCGCAATAAAAGAAATCTAGAGAAAGAACCGACTTTAATCTTGACGGGGCGAATGGTCCCTCCAATAGAATTATGTATTTTAGCTAGAAAACACGTTCCTGTATACAAAAACTTGAAATTACATTACAACCTTAAAACTTATTAAAATCAAAATCTATAGCTTTTTGCAAACAAATTTAATGTACCCATAAAACGCAATGGTGTCTACGAAATTCAACAAGAATTTGACTTTTGAAGAGTGCACTTACATATAGCACTTACACACTTTTATATTCGATTAGGAAACGACTTGCGGGAATAAATATGTTGAAATAGGATACTCTTTTAAAATCAGAATTATTGAAATAATTTTCTGTCGACGTCACTCGCTTTAATCTCCAAATATTCTGCCACGAACTTTAACGCATCATCTTGACTTAAAGTAACTTTTCCTAACGGATTTTGCAAGAAAAAAGTAGCTGATTTTGTACCATTCGGGATATTAACAAATTTGCAGAATGGCTTACTTTCTGCTTGGCAATCTTTCGGCTTGCTTGGAGATGCTATTATGGTTTTTGAATTCAAATTTGTAGTATCCTTTATTTCCACTCCATCACACCATAACGCAAACTTCAAACCATATAGACCAAACAGAACGGTCACCTCTCTGTGCAGGTTTTCTAAGCTTATAAATTTATTAGCTTTGTCTTTGAGTATTATACTTCCTTGGCTAGTCGTAACTCCGAACCGAGGTGTTAAATTGTGCAAAACGACATTGGCCCAAGGATTTGCAGGCAGTTCCACTTCTTTCCTCCAAGTTATAACCAACTTGATCAAAGAACCTTTTAGTTCTTGGGTTTCTTCAATAATTAATGGCATAGATGGCTTCATCTGTTCAATCGGGATCATTGGTCCTTTAACCGTGCTTTCAATAAACTCACGATGTACGTTTATTATACGCAAAATATCGTTTGACTTATTCACAGAGAAATAAATGTTAACATCATCTGTTGGGACTAAGTAGGCCTTTTTACGTAACTTCTGAACTCTATTAATTATCTCTCTGGCAAAACCCTCATCAAGCATTTCCTGATCAGGGGTAACATTGACAAGTATCAACACATCATTATCGCTATGCGCCTCATATTGGTCGTTACCTTGAGCCTGGAATATAATTCTTACTTCTGAAACGTCAATGCGATGTCCGACTAATTCAATAAAGCCATCAGCAATAAGTTTTTCACATTGCTTATTATTCAGGCTTTTCAAAGCTTGCGTGACATTTTTAAAATCACCTTTCAATTTAGTTCCAAGAATTTTATGATCTGGTTCTGCTCTAAGCGTAATACCATATTTTTCTTTATCGCTTGACAAGTACAACTTCTTTATATTCATTTCTTCTAAGACATATTGTTCCAAAGATTTTATATCATCCAAATATCTTTGGTCTCTGTGAATAACGATCATTTCTGGTAAGGGATACTTAATAGGCACAGTTTTACGATCTCTAACAACTCTCCCTAGTTCGACCACAGACTGCATTCTTTGCACAGCTCTTTCTATATCATTGGCGACTAATTCAATCTTAGGGTCCGCTATCATGTTGAAGTGCACACTCTCGAGGGAGTCGCCAGGTAAGAGTTGGCATAGTTTCTTGTACATTAGTTCTGTAAGAAAAGGAGTAAACGGGGCCATTACACGTACCATATCAAATAACACACCAAATAGTGTATCTAACGCCACCTGACAGTCCTTGACACCACTTTCACCCTTCAACCTTTTTCTATTCATTCTGACGTACCAGTTGGTAAGATGATCAATAAACTTCGTCAATCTCGGCACGACAGTATACAATCTATACGCTGCCATTTCTTTTTTCACAAATTGGATCAGAGACTGCGTGAATGAGGTAATCCACTTATCCATGACGTTTTCCCTTACTGCTTTTTCATTAAATCTGTAATCGACGTTATCTTCTTCAACTATTCTTTCTACGTTTTGCATTAAGAATCTAAAAGCATTGTACCATGGTAAAAATACATCTTTAACTATATCTCTAACACCTTCTTCTTTAAACCGAAGATTTTCCGCTTTTACAACTGGAGAATTGACCAGATAAAGTCTTAATGCATCAGCGCCATATTTTTTAACTACTTCTAGCGGATCAGGGTAGTTTTTCTTCCTTTTCGACATTTTTTGTCCATCAGATGCCAATACTAATCCATTAGCGATCAAGTTCTTGAATGGGGGTTTTTTGAATAATGCAGTCGATAATACAATCAGAGTGTAAAACCACCCTCTTGTTTGGTCAATACCTTCAGCAATGAAGTTTGCTGGAAATATATCTTCAAACTCCTTTTTGTTTTCGAAAGGGTAATGGCATTGAGCGTAAGGCATGGAACCAGATTCAAACCAACAATCAAAGACTTCAGACACTCTTTTAAGTGGAGGTTGCCCGGGTCGTGACGATGGGATCTCCAAATGGTCGATACTTTCCCTATGCAAGTCTTTTATCTCTTTGCCAGTCAGAGCTTCTAGCTCAGCAATGCTGCCAACACATACTATCTCCTGTCTATCGCTCGAAACCCATAGCGGAATTGGTGTACCCCAGTACCTATTTCGACTGATAGCCCAATCACGAGCATCTTTAAGCCAATTTTTAAACCTCTTTTCTTTTACATACTCTGGTACCCAATATGTAGCTTCACATGATTTCAATAGATCTTGATTCATATGTTCAACACGAACGAACCATGAAGGCACCGCTTTATAAATAAGCGGGGTTTCTGAACGCCAACAGAATGGGTAACTATGCTTAAATTGACTTAATTGCACAAGTCTATTATTAGCCTTCAACTTAGCTATTATATTTTTATCAGCGTCTTTGACGTGTTGTCCCAAAAAATCTGTTACTGGTTCCATAAACCTGCCGCTTGAATCTACAGGGCATATTATGTCTTGATCCCTCGTAATCACCTCCGCCGCTAAACAAACCCTGAAATCGTCTTCACCAAAATATGGTGCTTGGTGTACAATGCCAGTACCAGAATCATCTGTGACATAACCATCAACTAAAACTTTAAATGCATTCGGACATTGCTTAACAAAGTAATTAAATATAGGTGTATATTTTAGTCCTTTAAGTTTTTCACCTTCAAATTTCTCAAGGACTTCAAAATCTTCTACATTTTTGAAAATCACAGATAACCTTGTTTCTAATAATACATAACAATTACCAGTACTCTTTTCTTTAACCTTTATATAAATCAGTTTAGGGTTGACACATAGAGCTAAGTTACTAGGGAGTGTCCATGGTGTGGTGGTCCAAGCTAGAAGAGAGAAACCTTTAGATGTGGGGAATGAAACTACAACTGCGGGATCTACAACATCCTTGTAATTCTGTCCAGACTCAAAATTGGACAGGGGGGTAGAACAGGCTGTAGAATAAGGCATTACTTTAACACCTTGGTACACCAAGCCTTTATTGTAGAGTTCTTTAAATACCCACCAAATGGACTCCATATACCAAGGATAAAGAGTTTTGTAATCATTCTTAAAATCTGAAAAAGAATAATAAAATTATTATTTTATATTCCATGAATATAAAATCACAAAAATATAATAAGTATCTTGCCACATTGGGAGGGCAGTACTCACCAATCCAGCGGCCCATTCGTGTAATGATCATCTCCCAATCCCCAGCATATTTCATAACGATTTTACGACACTCTGCATTGTAATTATTAATGCCCATTTTCTGGACATCTTCTGGTCCTTTGATGCCCAGGGCTTTATCAATTTCAAATTCCACAGGCAATCCATGGCAGTCCCAACCAAATCGTCTTTCTACATGGTAGCCCTATAAATAATTATTACCAATGTGAAATTATTACTGTATTTTTATGTTACAAATTCATAGGATGGGCAAAGGTTATCTTTTGTTTTAAATAAAAAAAAAAACAAAATCTAGAGGTATTTCTTTCAAATAAGCTCTTTTAGGGTTCAATTGATCCATTAATTGAATCTAATTTCACAGCTGTGATAGCTTAGCGGTGTGACCAGCAGACTGAAGTTAAAGGTCCTCAGTTCAATCCCAGGGCATACCCTACAAACTTTTTGAACTTATGTGCTTATTTATCATATGCTTAAATGGTGAAGGAAAACATTGCGAGAAATTTTGCTCGCTGATAGATTTTTTTGATGGTCTACGCAGACTGCCATCCCATGCCATGCCGTTTATTAACAGGTGCCACCTTTTAATAATAATAATTATATCTCCCTCCTTTCCTGCTACCTAACAAATGTAATGTGTACTAGTTATTTCATTTGAGGATGTAGTATGGACACTTAAATATGTGAGTCATTTAAATTCTCATTGTCTAAGTGGCTACTGAGTCACTGAAATATTTATTATAATATATATATATCTGCCTTACTCAATAAATAATTTTATTGGAATACAGTATTATTAAAGAATGAGAAGTAGTTAAAAATGTTTTATTTATGCATACTGTATCTTTTCACTTATCTCTACTTAAACTGTTTTAGGGGTTTCAGTGGAATTGTAGCATAGAGATATTTCTTAATATATTTTTTATATCATATGTTACTTTGTGGTGTTAGGTGGAAAAAATATATGGGCCATAGTTTTTGGGAACAATGGCTTTGGGGTTTATAGGTATATTGCAAATATATTCCCTTGTATATATTTGAATATTTCTTTATATTTAATATTATTAACTTCTATTATAATCACTCATTATGAAACCAAAAAATATTGTAAGAAATAAAAAACTTTATTATAAAAGTCCTTTTTTAAGTTTCAAAATTTCTTTTATAAGCACTTCTAAGTTACAGCTAATTTATGTATCTCAACACACACATAAACACAGCATATTTGTTACACAGGCATGATTAAAGTTGATATCAACTAATGATAAGATAGTCTGAGTAGGGTTGCCACCTTTTTTTAAACAAATATAATATTTTAAATAAAAATTAAATTATCATATACATTACAAATAAAAATGTAAAAACTGAATACTAACTAAACTACTTCTAATAATATACTTATATGAAATATAGGACATGTCAAAATTTTAATATTTTTTATCTAAAATTATTTATTAAAATAAATTAACAGTTCACTTAACATTAAATTAATAGATGCTGTTTTTCTGTTGTCTTTACATACATTTTAAATTCAGAAGAGAGCAAATTATTTTCAAATATATTACTCTAATTTGGATCTATTCCTATAATTGAGCATCAATACAAAACAGTGGGACACTTGAATTATGGACAAAAATGTAGTATTTTTTATACTACCTATATTATTTTTCTACAATTATTAGTGTGCATTATTAAATATAATATGATTATAATAAAGTCCAGGTAACAATCCTAAGTCAAGAGTGAACTGAAGTCAATGTTATTCTTACTCTAGTACCCTATTTTCTTTCTCATCACTATAACACATCCATACCTAAGAACTTAAATATATGATAACATACCTGTTGGTGTGCATAACGGGTGACCACATCCTTGATAGTTCCAGCAAGTATATGGCCATAGTGTGGAAGCCCAGTGGCAAATGGTGGCCCATCATAAAATGAGTATCTGAGGATAAACAATTCTTGGACATCACATTACAGTAGAATATACACCCACAACAACTCAAAACAGTGCAGCTAGTGATCATCTAAGTGACATTAGATGATCTGCGTAGGTTTGAAATTTATAATGGGCCTCTATGACGCAGCATAATTTTAAGCAAACAATAAAACGCTGTTATAAAATTAGGACTACTTTAATAATTATAATGTATTTCGTTTGCAATGAAATGATGCAATAAGATATTAAGTAACGTTACCTGGGTTTATTTTTTGACTGTTTTAGACAGTTATGGAATGCGTCAATATTTTTCCAAAAACTTAAAATTGTTTCTTCTTCTTTAGGAAAATCTATATTTACCGGTACTCGAATGGACGTGAAAACCATGGTTATTTTTCTATATAACCTCTACAATTTACATTCCACGCCATCAACCATCATCCACAGACTTCCTAGAAACTCACTCGTCACTAACACCCGCTAGCCCGTCAACAGCAGCCAATGCGACAGAATTTGACAGAAAGACACGTAAACACAGTATGACAGTAGACTTCAATTTGTTTTATGGCAAATTGTGCCGTGTCTTTATTTATTTCTGACTTTTAAGTATATGTCAAAATAGACAAAAAGTAAAAAACTGACAATCTTTAAACTACTTGGAAAAATCTTGAATCCACTGAATCCACAATTGTATAGCTTCTTAGCACCCGTTTAATGATTACTATATACTGATCTTATTGCTAACCATGGAATGCCAATGGTTAAAGTTATCTCAAAGGTAAAATGGAACAGCTACTTTTGATGTGTACAAATTTTATACTTATTTTTTTGGTTAATAAACGTCAGAACATATTTATACTTATATGCTTATTTTATAATTATGATTACTTTGTTTCAGTTTGAGTAAAGGCATAAGTATCATCAACTTGCTTGATGAAACAAGATTTGAACAATTCCTACGTAGAATTGTAGCTAAATTAAAACTTCAGAATACTGAAATATTTACAGAAGATGAAAGACTAAAGCTAGAAAAAATATTTGGTATTGAACAAGAAAACTTAGTTTTAAGTATTAAAACTCTGCAGTATATTTTTAAAAGAATGTTGAAGTTTATATTTATGCCAATTGACTTAAAAAGTTATCTTAAAACTATAGGACTAAATAATGAAAAAGCTGACTTTATAGTTAAAGTGTGGTCAGCAGAAACAAGAACAACTCTTAGTGAGCTTGATTTATTAGCAAGTACTGAATCAAATCATTCCAACTTCTCCTGGAAACTAAATGCTGAATTGAGTTCAGATTATCAGAAAAAGTGTAAGATTTCAAAAACATATTTATCATTATCAAGAGAAAATGATGAAACAGAAGTTGAATTGACTCATCCGGAGCTTTATTCTGTATATCTTCAATTTGAATCTATCCAGAATGAGTTAGATAATTTAATTACATAGACTATTTACGATATAATAGTTGCATAAGTTGGTATATATATGTGGTTGATCTTATAGTCAAGGTTTAGATAGCATGAGAATGCAGGAAATTAATAAATTTATTGAAAACTGTAATTTATTTTGTAATGGATACCTATTTGGAAAGTTTGTTTTGACGACCCAATTAGTCCAGCAGTAGTTAACACTGCCTTCTGTGCTATGGGTCCCGGGTTCAAATCCCGGTAGGGACAGATGTTTGTGTGATGAGCATGAACATTTGTATCAGAGTCATGGATGTATTTATCTATAATATGTATGTATTTACAAAAAAAAAACAAGTATATATGTAGTATATCAACCAACTAGTATCCGTAACACAAGCCTCGTTGCTTAGCACGGAACTAGATGGCGCTGTATGTCATAATGTCCAGGAATATTTATTTATATTTATTTCTGATGGCCAAATCTAAACTGATAAGGCATAGTAGAAAACACTTAATGGAGTTTCAATCACAATTTTGATTAAGAAAATCTTTCTCTTTTTTAATATATCAATATCGCGCCTAAGGGTCTTGAGTATATTTATTTTAGTTTCAAATTTGGTCATCCGTCCATAACTAATACTGCAAAGCTAACTACAATTCAATGCCAACTGTCTGAAGCTTGAAACAAATAAACATAATAAGATATTTTTATATATATATTCATTTTTAATCAGTGGAGCATGTAATGTAATGTAATCAAGATGGATTTTGTAATTATAATAGGTTATTTCTTATATGTTTTGATTTTTATTATATTACCTAGAATAGCTAATTTGACATTAGTCCAAGAGCCTCCCCCTCCCACATAATGTTAAATTAAAAAAAATTGGAATTATTCTTACAAACCATTCATCAATAGTTAACAATTCTTATAGCTTTACGCGTCACGGATGTGAGGGCGTGGACCTCCGGCGTATATCTGGCTCATTGGGGATGTTCTTGTAAATCACCTAATATGTGCAGATTACAAGTCCGTACCTACCGTTCTGTCCGTCAGCCGCGTCAAATTGCTTGTAATTATTATCTTTATATGTTTCTGTATTCCAATAATAATACATATAACAACGTTAATTAAATAATACCCACCTAATAATTGTAATGAATAAAGTCGGTCATGCTTTATTACTATGATACAATTTTATCCTATTAATATTATGTATTTTATCGTAACAAAAAGTAGCCACATTTAATTATTAATTCATCTATCATAATAAAGCTGAACAGTCGTTAACGCCGTATTTATTTGAAAACATATTTTTATATTAAATAGGTAGGTACTAGCTTTTGCTCGCGACTTCGTCTGCGTACAATTAGTAATTGTATCCAACCTGCTTACTTATTTCCATTCTATTTTAATTAACTAAAATTGATTTTCGGCACAAAAATCTATCCTATGTCCTTCCTCAAATCTATGCCTCAGACGAAACTATCTCCATACCAAAGAGTAGAATAATATAGTAGCTCCATACTAAATATCATCTGAATCGGTTCAGCGGTTAAAGCGTGAAGAGGTGACAGACATACAGAAATTGACACACTCGCATTTATAGAATAAAGCAAGTAAGCATTGACTCCAAAAAAAAATGTTCATATTCATTCCCCTCGCCCGCTCTTGCGTTCTTAAGTCACGCAGTTTTAGTCCCCGGAACCTCGATCCGCCCCCAACTTTTTTCTTTAATTAAGTAAGATACTCCTTATACGGTTATACCTAACGTTAATTATCTACGATTGAAAGTCCCGCCAAAATCGTTTCAGAGATTAGCTGGGATAAACAGATAAAAAGTAGATTTTTTGATGTAAGTACCGCACGAATTTTATATGTAGGTATTATGTGAAAAGTTGTTAATTTGAAATTATAGATAGGTACTACAATTTTATTTGTATGATAAATATAGTTTTATTTGATTGAAAGAGTTCTTAGCCAATTTTAAAGAGTACTTATTTGTATTTCACCAAGCTTTTAAAACCTCTTTTGTTCAACATTCTTTGAATAAAATCGGATAAAATTTTCGAACATGATGTGTTAAAATAAAATATAATTTAATCAAAAGCACAGGAGTATTGATATCAACTCCAAAGCAAATCACCCCCAAAATAATGTTCTATCCTTTTTCAACCGCGTTAGGAGATGAATTTCAATAAAATACGAAAAACGTCTACCATCAATTTTGTTAAGAATGTTTATGCAAAATTTGAAGTAGATTGAACCAGGGAATCACGTTGTTCCATATAAACTTTGCCCCCCTTTTTCACTCCCTTAGGGGTGGATTTTCGAAAAATCCCTTCTTATCGTAAGTCTACGTCATTCGAAGAACACGCCCTTCACAGGTCTCTACTACGATCAGTGGTTTAGGCTGTGCAATGATCCTAGTCATTCAGGACAAAGGATTTTATTTATATAGATAAAAAGATGTTTTCAAATAAATACGGACTAGTGACTTCGTCTGCGATGAAATAGTAAGTAATTTCAATCTGCAACAAACTTTTACCGCCTTTTCGACCTTTTAATGAATTATTTTCGGGACAAAAACTATCCTTTGTCCTTCCTGGAACTCAAACTCACCGGTTAAAGTGTGAAGAGGTAACAGATAGACATACTTCCGCATTTATAATATAGTATTTAGTTAGTATAATATGGAGTTTCGATAGTCTTTTGATGAAAAAAGGGTACCTAAACTAAAACCTACCCTCAGAGCTCTTGCGGCGAAAGCAATATCAGTTTAAATGTCAAAGCCTTCGACATTTAAACTGATATTGCTTTCGCTATTGATACTGATATCGTGAATGAGCTTTATGGCAAGACAATTAGCCATTGTAATTCCTACACTAGGATCAATAACAAGTAATAACAACTACCAACTTTTATCAATAAAATCGTCAAGAGCATGATCGATGTGTCCATGACCGGCTTATGCAGATGATAATATGTATCACCCTATTGCCGTCCTCAGCTGGACGTAGGCTCAATGCACAAAAACTGCTATAATTACTATAACTGGTATAGTATAATAATTATTATTATCATCATCATCATCAACCCATTAACGTCGCACTGTTGGGCACGGGTCTCCTCTCATTTGAGAGGGATTAGGCTATAGTCCACCACGCTAGCCTACTGCGGGTTGGTAGACTTCACATGCCATCGAGACAAATCTCTCAGGTTTCCTCACGATGTTTTCTTTCACCGTTTGAGGTTGTGATAAATACGCACATAACTTCCGAAAAGTCAGTGGTGCGTGCCTTGGGTTCGAACTCGAGACCTTTGACATCTCAGTCCACTCACTGGTCACACCACTAGGCTACCACAGCTCCCGCAATAATAATAATAATAATTATTATTATTATTATTATTATACCATACCAATTGCCTACCACACACACTGGTGGAGAGTTTAGTCAAGAGCCGAAGTGGGTTGAGCGTTTGTGCTGACTGCTGACTCGTAAGCATATGATACGATGTACGATATATACTACGTAATACGTATGATGGTAATTTTTATCATTAGAGATTAGAATAATTTATTATTTGATTATTTCTCAGAATAAGGATGTATTTTCTTGACACAATAAGACCCTGGACCAATGTTATTAATATCTAAATGGCCATCAAATGTGTATCGTGATGTAATATATGTGTTATGGCTCGTTTTTGGGGTTCCGTAAAAATGGGACCCTATTGCTAAGACTTCGCTGTCTGTCCGTCTGTCTGTCACCAGGCTGTATCTCAAGAACCGCGATAGCTAGGCAATTGAAATGTCCACAAATTATTTATTTATGTTGCCGTATTTTTGTAAACTATAAACAAAAGAAAATAAATATTTAATTTACGCGATATTTTTGCCCTTTTTTGCTCTATATTAATAATGTCAATAGGTAGCCGGTAAATGGTACGGAACCCTTCGTGCTCGAGTCCGACTTTATTTTCATAAACAACCCCCTATAAAACATTCCTTTTGAGTCTGAAGAGGATTATTTTCGAATATAAATAAAAATAATAGTTTACTGATTCAAAATAATATCCAAATAATTAACATAATTATTTTCAGTTATTTGAAAAGTACTACAACATAGAATAACTGATACTACAAACACTACAACTGATACTAGAACTGTTAGCATCTTTTTTATAAAGTTTGTTCAATAGAATCCTAGATTTAGTTATACAGTCGCTGATAACAGTATTTAGGTTACAAATGCGTATTTATCATAGACTAATATATACTATCGGAAAGTAATTATTATGTATATCCACATCACTAAAAAGTAGTGAATTTATGCGGTTTGATTATTGAATACACTCCAATAAACTATCTAAATATTTGTACTGGTAAACAATTCGACTGTTTTCCACGAGTAAGAAAATTAATATCTTTGTATTAAATATTGTTTGAACCCGTACTTTTTTAAGGTTCATTACTGTTAATTTAATTTATATTTTTTGTTATCTCCCCAGTTCATGTAACACGATCAATACATAGAAAAGTTAATGTATCCTTCACAAAAAAAAAATCTCGCCATTTAATCGATTTAGATTAGGTATTTTTGAATTTCATTCTTGGTAACTCTGATTTATCCATACGTCAGAGGTTTTGGCAGCCCGCGGGTGAACTATTTTCTTCATTGTTGACCTTTCCTAAATCTTAGGTGTAATTATTTCATCATTAGACGTACTCTGGCTGCACCCTTATTATCTAGTATACATATTTAGTCAAGTTTCGGCGATGGACTCCGAAGATGACACAAAGGATGATGTGGATTCTGGGAATGAGTCTAGCGGAGACGATGTCGACTTTGCAATGGACGTTGAGACACACAGTACACGGGAACGACAAACGGAGCTTGAGGAATATCGATATGAGGTGTTATCTACGGAGGAAATCGTTCAGCATATGGTTGACTGCATCAAAGAAGTGAACACTGTTGTCGAGGTCAGTATGTTAGTGGTAAACAATGGACTAATCGAATGAGGTTACTCGTACAATGTTGTACTCCAATAGGTTCTTTTGTGTCACATTCCAATTTATTTGTGTTTGATACGGTAAAATGTTATTTCCAAAATATTATACCTACTGAATAGGATATGACGAATGTCATTGTTAGAGTTAAATTTCAGTGTTGTTGGTCCACAAACCTATTTTTTACTAACATATACATTAAATGTAATGGAAAATGATGTTACCTTGATATTTAGTAGTAGTAGGTATAATCTAAAATTCAATTTAGTATTTTCATTTCATCAATATGGCAATATAATTTAAATAAATTTGTTAAGTTTACAAAATAGTTGCACCTAACTAACGTAAGGTAACAAAGGTATTAATGGAATTTGAAAGAATGACTCATAAAAATGATGACAACTTAGATAATATCTTATGTTAATATATAGTTAACTCTATTTACATTTATAAACTGTAGAAGTTAAATACAACAGTATGATTGTTATCAATGACTGATAAATAAATTCATACATTATATTTTGCATATAATATAAAAGTGTGATACCTTACCTAGTGTTAGAGAAGCTTGCACCATGATATTTTTGTTCTTATACTATTACATATGTATTGATTGTGAAATTCCTTTTATAGATACCAGCAACTACAACCCGCATACTCTTAAACCATTTCAAATGGGACAAAGAAAAGCTCATGGAAAGATTCTATGATGGGGACCAAGACCAGTTGTTCTCTGAGGCTAGAGTCATTAATCCATTCAGAAAACCAGTCATACAAAGGCCAAAGGTATGAACAGCAGATAAATTTCCTTTTTATTCATCATAACTCTAAACAAATCTATATTAAGTCTGTAATTCTTTTTCTGGGATGTTTTATGAAATTATTTTATTTTAGTTTTAGTATGTGATATAAATGACCTTGAATTATTATAAATTTTGAGAATACCATAAAAACATGTTGGTATTATGTTTTGTGTTATATATTTGGTGTGTTGTTTTTACAATACTGTGTGAGCTGACTCATATTAGATTAGGCATTGTTGTTGGGAAATACCTCTTGTCCATTCAATCAAGATGGTATATAATTTTGTTAGGACATATAATCAATTTTAATAAATGGTAGGATATATTGTTTTCAAATGTTTGTTTATGTGAAATTATTTAATTTACAATTACAGGGTTAGTTATGTGATGGGTTTATACTGAATGTTAATAAATATATCAGGACAATATGACACAGCGCCATGTGTCACAAATACTAGTTGGTTTATATATTTTTTTGTAAATGCATACACTTTACATTTGCCCCAACTGGCATTTAAACCCCTCACCTCAAAAGGCAGCTTTTAATACCGCTGCACTAATTGGGTTGTCATTCCTTCCTTAACCATAATTATAACTTGTGCCCCATGTTTACACAGAAAATACAAAAGCATGAAAAACCTTCTCAAAACTCGAGTCCTATGACTTGGCAAAGGCCTTGGAATTGGTCATATCACAAGCCATTGCATTGCTCCTTTTATATTTATATGTATGTACAATTATTTTGTGTTTGTTCTAGTTGCCCAGACGAATATCAACATCAGGAGCAGAAGAATGTGAAATATGTTTTTCAATCCTTCCAACCTCAGTAAGTGATTTGTTTTCATTGTATAATATGTTTTTTATTTTGTGCATAAGAATAAAAGGATATTGACTAGATGAAATTATACTAGGTGATTTTTTATACCTTACATTGCTAGTCATAGGGTTTGGTTGCAATATTCCATCAGTTACATAAATTTTTGTATCATAATGAATATAGTGATACAAAAATAATGTAAAGAATCAATGTTTAAGACATTAAATTGGCAGAAATGTGATCACATCACACATGTGAAACAATGTTATCAGTAAACTATTTGTCACAAATACCTACTAATAAATACAGTTGTCAATATTTCTTGTTGTTTAATGTAAGTTTAGGCATAAATAAAATGTGATGATGGATTAATATATTATATGGACAAAAACCTTCATAGTAGATAGTAAATTTAATTATATTTTCATATCAAGAATAAGTTGTGTCATTATAGACTGAGACATACTTCTGTATAGCCATTCACAGTAGATTATTTTTATTAGTCCCGCTGCATTTCATCCAAATATGTTTTTCTAACTTTTATAGCCTTTTTCTAAAAGGGTGAAATATTTTCTCTAATAAGGTATATTTTTACAGTTGATGACGGGTCTGGAGTGCGGCCACAGATTTTGCACACAATGTTGGTGTGAATATTTAACCACAAAAATAATGGAGGAGGGTCTAGTAAGTGAAAGTTCCTTAATTTATTCTTCTTTAACACAATATGTATAGGTTTGTGTAACAAAAAACGTTTTGTGCAGCTGTATTGTTTACTCTATTGTCTACTCTAGATTTGATCTATGTCAAAATATGTTTGTTTGAAGGTTCTATGTTTTACTGACGAAGGTACGTAGTTTACCATTATAGAGTAAGATCCCAGGGCCGCCAGACGTCACGTATTTTCTGACGAACCAAATGTGGGTTATTGAGTAGTGCTAGTATGTACTAAGAACGCATGCCTACTAGCTAACTTGCCTAGTGGGCCAATTTTCAGGTATCAGGTAATCAAGGTACATACAAATATTACTTACCTCACGTAAATTCTCCAAGCTGATTTTTACGTATATTGTAGGCAATATCCTTAAAAATAAGTCGCCAATACTCCCAGACACTTTCCGTCGGCCGTATTGCTTTGCAGACGCGACATTCCTTCGGGAGCTTTAAAGCGTCTGCAAAGCAATACGGCCGACGGAAAGTGTCTGGGAGTATTGGCGACTTATTTTTAAGGATATTGCCTACAATATACGTAAAAATCAGCTTGGAGAATTTACGTGAGGTAAGTAATATTTGTGTGTACCTTGATTACCTGATACCTGAAAATTGGCCCACTAGGCAAGATAGCTGGTAGGCATGCGTTCTTAGTACATACTAGCACTATTCAATAATCCACATTTGGTTCGTCAGAAAATACGTGACGTCTGGCGGCCCTGGGATCTTGGACTATTAAGACAGGGCCCGTAAGGGAAATTTATAATAAAGAACTTTGCTATGCTATTTATTAAAATTGTAGAACAAAAGTTGTTATTCTATGATAATTATATAGAAGCTACCTAAAAGGTAAATTGTATTATCATATTATCAGAATTTTTTTATGACAGATTCATAATCAATTCAACAGATAATAACTGATTATAAATATGATATACGAGAATGTTTGCACTGAAATGTTTGTTTATCGTTTTGTTCTTTCGCAGTCGATGTTTATATAGCATAATTTCGCGGTATTATTCATCCCTGACGTTTGTCAGTAGCCATGTAGCAAGAGGATGTAGAGATGGTGACCCGTGGTTGTATATTAGAGCTCCTCTGCCATCCAGGCACGAAATTTTCACTGTCCCGTAATTTGGCGAAACCAATACGGGACAGTACATTGTCCCGTAATTTTATGATTCAATGGCTATTTAATTATTTCACATTTTCGGTAAATCCGTCTGGAGGCTATGTTAGATCTATTCAAAGGAGATCTTCCCAAAAGAGTGCAATAAATACGTGTGGGGTATGTGAATTCAAAAAACATGTGTGTTTATAATGTAGGGTCAGACAATAGCGTGCGCGGCTCACGCCTGCGACATCCTGGTGGACGACGCGACTGTCATGCGGCTGGTGCGGGACCCGCGCGTCAAGCTCAAGTACCAACACATCATCACCAACAGTTTTGTTGAGGTGAGTCATCAACATTACATTTATTTTAACAAGTAATTGTGCAACTTTTAAATAGAACAATGTCGAGGATATTAATGACGAATTTTACAAGCGACTAAAAACGTTATTATTACAAGTATACATTACTATTACAGGATATAGAAAAAGTTCATGTACTAAGTATCAAATTTAATACGTTTCTTGTCTTCATTTTTCCGTCTACTGTGACTTCATTTCTTTTGTCAATATAAAATCTCTTGTTAATCATAAAACCTTAAGACACATAAGTTAAGAAATACTTATTATAATTATGTTAAAAGAATATATTTTTCATTATTATTTCATTTTGTAAGTGATTTGTTTTTAAGTGTTTGCTTTATTGGTGCAGTGTAACCGGCTGCTACGCTGGTGTCCGTCGCCGGACTGCAGCAACGCGATCAAGGTCGCGTACGTAGAGGCGGCGCCCGTGACGTGTCGCTGCGGACACACGTTCTGCTTCGCGTGCGGCGAGAACTGGCACGACCCCGTGCGCTGCTGCCTGCTCAGGAAGTGGATCAAGGTACCTCACATACCGTCGAATCATAACACATGAGAACGGCGACTCTCTACCCACCGGTAGTTCCCTGACTTTAGGTGCCTCAGTATTCACTGTTGTTTTATGCTAGGTGTACTTGTTTATACTATTAAACATCATTTTACCGATAAATTTAGCAGCAGCGCGGTATTGGTATCGAATAGTTTCTGTGGACGGTCAGAACTGTACTGTACTTTGGTCAACAGCAAAATACAAATTGAAATGTTTTATTTCAGAAATGTGACGACGATTCGGAAACGTCCAACTGGATCGCAGCGAACACGAAGGAGTGCCCCAAGTGCAACGTGACGATCGAAAAGGATGGCGGCTGCAACCACATGGTGTGCAAGAACCAGAACTGCAAGGCGGACTTTTGCTGGGTGTGCCTCGGGCCCTGGGAGCCCCATGGCAGCAGTTGGTACAACTGCAACAGGTACTTAAATTATTTACTCTTGAAAATTCGACTGAATGACTAACGTATCTGCTGAATTGTAGTCACGATGCCGGCCGGTATGTAATGTCTCCGGTCGGTATGTAATGTCCCCGGTCGGTATGTAATGCAGGTACGACGAGGACGAGGCAAAGGCGGCGCGCGATGCGCAGGAGCGGTCGCGGGCGGCGCTGCAGCGCTACCTGTTCTACTGCAACCGCTACATGAACCACATGCAGTCACTGCGCTTCGAGTCCAAGCTCTACGCCTCCGTCAAGGAGAAGATGGAGGAGATGCAGCAACACAACATGAGTTGGATTGAGGTAAACACTCCTTGTAACATCATACATTCATTAATTTCTCTCAGGTGGCATGCATATTCAAACAGTAAAAAGTTATTGTATGTGTGTTATTTTTCACATAATAATATAAATAAACATATTGAATTAGATTGATAGGTATAAAAATAAAGATGATTTAAAAAAAAAAAAATTGAAAAGCGTTCAAGGTTTCGGAAGGCTTTTTTTCAGCAAAACGGACGTTGCACTTAGAGACATCGGGCTACGGTTGTGCCGTTTTCTTATTTTTACTTTGCGGTTCTGATGGAAACATGGTTAAGTACCTATATAACACCGTGTCCTTGTGAGCAGGTGCAATTCTTGAAGAAGGCTGTGGACATTCTGTGCCAGTGTCGGCAGACGCTGATGTACACGTACGTGTTCGCGTACTACTTGCGCAAGAACAATCAGTCGGTGATCTTCGAGGACAACCAGCGCGACCTGGAGTCCGCCACGGAGACGCTCTCCGAGTACTTGGAGCGAGACATCACCAGCGAGAACCTCGCCGACATCAAACAGAAAGTCCAGGATAAGTACAGGTAAATTGCTTGGTTCTGTTCTACACAGAAATAAAAAACATTGCAGAGTCAAATTAAAATCTGGTTGCCTCAATTCGCTCTTATAGAATTTCTTTAAAAAAACTACTTGATTTGGACGCAATGTTTTCAAATCTACATTACAAAAGATAATTATCATGATCAGATAACTTTCGGAATGCAGCAGACATTATCCTGAGAGATTTTTTTTTTTAAAAGGGTAGTGGGCTTTTAACTTTCCTGTCTCGCTAGATGCCCGGATATTTAGTAGTATCTTGCGGACCACACGCCGTAGCAAGTGTTGAAGATGTCCTCATGAAGAGGAATTTGGTGATCCCTCATATTATATGTGTTAAGCTACGGTGATAATGCTAATCAGGATACGCATCGTGGTGGGTTTGGGATCAGACCATTAGCGGTGTGCTACTTATAAAAGCAACATAAACGATATTCGTGATCGCTACTACTGCTACCCCAAATGTATTTACGTCAATTCCTGATGTTCATCATGATAAAACATTGTCGACAGATATTGCGACAGCCGGCGCAAGGTGCTGCTGGAGCACGTGCACGAGGGCTACGAGAAGGACTGCTGGGACTACACAGAGTAATCTTGCCTCCTCTCCATATCACGCATACACACACCAATACAAACAACACCCGACACCCACACAAGCGCACCGGCCACGCGTATGCCCCACGTCGGGCGCCACTTGTCTGCGCCACACCTCACAACGACTTACTCCCGCGACACGCTTTTGTTTATATCGTGTATAGACTAAAAGCTGCGAACAAAATCACATTATATCAACTATTCACTATTGGGACCGATCGCATAGCAAATACTGAAAAATAATATGCGGTTACGAGCGAGAGAATTCCTCCATTACTGACATTATTAGATAGCACTTCTGTGGTAAGGAATAGTATTTTCTATACTGTTAAAACTGGAAATTAATGGAAGTTATTTGTTGCAAGAAATTCAACATTATATTTAATTTTCAGTTCAACAACAAAAAAACAGTAAAGATGTTAGTGAAATGAGCATTGACATTATGAATGATTTTAATTGACTTTCAACAGTCTAAGAATTTTAAGGTGAATTAGTTAAGTTACACTGATTGGCTCCTAACCAAATGAATGAAAAAAAAATGTAAAAAAAAATGTTTCACAAAAATAAAAAAAGATGTTTGAAAAAAAAAATGTAAATAGGATTATTTAAAATTAATGTAAAATAAAACTTATTACAGAACAATGGTTTCTTGACGCAGTTTGATTAGTCAAAAGTATGTTAGGTAATGTTTGAGTATAAAGGAACGGTTCGACTTTATCATTTCAGAGTAATAATAATATAAATATTATATTTTTGTAACAAGGCTTTTATTAAAAAATCTGTTCCTGTGTTTTTATTAACTTTGCCTCCCTTACAAAACTTCTGAAATTATTGGTCACAACTCACAATTGAATGATTAATGTAGGTATTTTAGATTTTGCAATTTAAGATTGCGCGTGTGCCTTACTTGTACCTACTAGTGTACATATGCGTGGCTATAAGCCTCGCAGAGCGTCTGGTAGCGAGTGAGCTCCAACAAGTGAACGAGTCACTTGTCTCTGTATTGTCTGTGACGCTTTTAGGCTCCAAAATATATTCACTATGCAAAACAATAAAAATATTAAATAATTCAAAGTACTATTTTTTTTTCATGAATTATGTAACAGGATACTTTAATTTGATTTTGACTTTATATTGATTGCTATGATGAATTTAATTGCGTAAAAATAAATAAAATATTGAAACGTGTTAAAAAACCTGATATCGTCGTTATAATAATACAATAATGTTAATTCCTTTGAATGCGCGTGAGCATTGCAAGAAATTTGCATTATTGCACACATATGAAGTAACGACTGCAACAAGTGCTGCGCGCACTCATAAACTGCAACAACTAAATAAGAACTAAAACACTATTTATGACCATGACGTTTGGGGATCTGATAATAAAACAACATAGGTATACTGTATCTTGGCATAGTCTTATATGTTCTGTCTAATTCTAAAAACGCTAGAAATAGTACTGTCATTTAAAAAAAAATAACCATTAATATAAATTTAGCAGTTGTGTATGGCTTACTCAAACACTCCCTAATTTAAGCGAAGGCTCAGTCTCTGTTACAATTTACAAAAATGAATGAGGCAGTAATAATTTGACGACTAGATAAAATTGTGTTTTAGTATTTGGCCATTACTATACAACTAAGTTTTTTCCCAAAAAAAAAGTTACAACCGTAACAAAATTCAAATGTACGTTCAGTGGCGTAGGGTGGGTATTTGCCGCCCGGGGCCGTCTGGAAATTTGCCGCCCCCTTTTCTAGTAGTATAAAAACGACGTGGCACTTGATGCCGCCCCCTGTCATATGCCGCCCGGGGCCATGGCCCCCTTTGCCCCCCCCCCCGCTACGCTACTGTCTACGTTTATGTTCAACAAACACATGAAAGAAAGGGAGAAGTAATCCAATTACAATTAGATGATTGGTGGCCTTGCCAAAACTTGCAATATTTTATAGAAAAACCAATATAGTAAAGAACGCAGTCGCTTATCGGAATGATAGAATAAACCGAAATGTATTTCGATAATAGATAGTTGAGAATGAAATATATTTGACATTATTTATAGCAAAAATAAAAATGAAACTTAAAATACCTTATAGATCCTCAATTATGTATAATATGGCTGTTTTATCTACGTATTTTTCTGTAATACGACTTACAAAGAGCCTACATTTTCAAGGTTTTTCCATCATTCAATTAAGAAGAAATAAGATTAATAACCAAAACTCGAATCGGAGACCACTAATATAGTAGCGTGTTCCAAGACCGCTACCGAATCGATGATGATGTGATTTCATGATGGCAGCATTTAGTCGTGACCTAGGTACTCAAACATACCACCATACTCTGCTACATCTCGTAACATAAGTCTCACATTATAAACGTTCAGATCTCCTGTAATAATTGTAATAGAGTTCATTTTATATATTTTTTGACTGTAAACTTAGATTTTTAATTTTTAATATTAATCATTTTTGATATTTTAAAGTCGTTTTAGAGTCGTGTAAATCGCTTAGTGTAGTAAAGTTTGAATCTTTGTATTATTACGACCTCATTTTCATGGTAATGTAAAATACTGCGATGTATTATAAGTTCACATAATAGTGGTGGTTTGTTTCGATTGACGGTTTTATCCTCGATCGAGTCTTTTAATAAAATAAAAATAGCACAATATGATATAATTACGATTATCGGTTAAGAAGAAACAAAAAATATTTTTACCAAAAACCTATTTTTGTTATTAGAATACTGTAAATCAATATAAAACTGTTAGTTCAGAACTTAGTATGTTTTTATTCTGTGATCGAGTTATAATTTAACGCCTCGAAGGTGATGAGTGTGTGGCGACCCAGTCGCCCTGCGCACATCGGTCGACGTCTCACATTGCTCACTTATTCAAACAATTCTAATATAAAATAATTAAATGGTTTCCCATAAAGTTTCACGAGTGATACTGTAAAGGTTACTAATTAGGAGTTGGAGCCGCGAACTAATTGCCCGTACCGGTAACAAGAGCGTAACAAGGGCCGCTCTTGCAGTTGATAATAATTCCGGGACTAGATCGTAATAGAGCCAACTCGTACAAAAATATACATACCTATTTTTGAATGTTTTCGATTCGCGATAGTCGGCTTTTTGTAAATTATCTCTCGCGCTACATATCTGTCATTAATGAATAAAATAAATCGGTGGATGGTGGCACGTTACGTGCTCAAGTCAGTTGCACTGCCAGTAAATGTCGTAATATAAATAAGAACTTTGTTGTACGAGAGTTCACATAGTGGACGCTGTACTAGTAGGAGGCTCTCTGACTCGTTCGAACTATTTGAGAAAATATTTCTACTTAATAACAAGCGACTTCGAGTCGGTACACACTTACTATTGTACATATAGATGCTGTATAGATATTTATATGGTAAATAATGCCTATGTATTGACAAGCATCTTGTATGTGTACCTATGTTAAGGACACAATTGTCTTAAGTAAGACTAAGATGGAAATAAAATAAATACAAATAGTAACATCGAAAAGGAGTTTGTTATTTATACCAATTACCTTCGTCCTATCCCTGGCTCCACTTTCCTTTTATTCTAAAGATAAAAATTAAAAAAAAAATCGGGCAATGCAAATAATACAATCTGACTGTTGTGCACATGACGCAGAACCTGAAAATGCGTTCCCCGGATGTTTTTGCGCAGCATTTGTAGGGCCCGTAAGAAAAGTCCGACAGTTGTAGCGACTTATTTGACGACGAACATGGTTCGCGCAGTAGCTGAGCGATGTACTGCTGCGATACAAATGGCGGGTTCGATTCCACCACGACTTACAGATAGTTGTTCCTTGTTCCAAACCATGCCTTCCCGGCGATACATTTTGTCGTCAAAGATTTTAAGAAGTAGGTAAGTGCATATCATAACAGCAACTGGCAACGACGCATCCTGGTCAGTCTACCTTACCGCTCGGCTAGAGTGCCAACGTGACCGCGGCGCAGACTTGCGTCGTAGCATCTTCATAAAAGTAGGCTGATATAGCGGGGGTAGGTATTTGATCGATGAAATTACAACTTGATGACGAAATACGACTATAGTGCACAAATCACTATCGTCGTCCTTCGAGCTTACAAAAAAGTTATGCACTGTAGCATCATACACAAGTTATAAGCTTAGCTTGATGTAAGAAAAAATCTCGAATTTTGGCGCTTGAAATCTGCCAATCTAGCTTACTCGGCTGAGTAGGCTAGATTGGTAAATCCGCCACTGACTCGACTTAGCTATTTAACTACCACCTTACTGATATTTTACTACCACTACCATTGTTGTGTAGGAAACGATCGAAGGAGAAGATAGCAACTATCAGATTTTTCTTTCGGAATATGGAGACAGATCTGCTGCGCATTTTCAAAAATGTTCACTAATTGAAACGTACTGTAACTGTACATTGGAACCTTAATCTATTAAGAGTCTTGAGATATCGGGAATATAAGTATTTTCAGACGTCAATAGCTCAGCAAAGTCAATGTAAAAAAAAACTTCGGTATAATATTCCTGTATTACGCAGAATTTGCTTTGTCTCATTTAAAGTAATAATAAAAATATTTCTAACATTAAAATATGTAAAGCACAGAAAAAAAAAGATCACGTTATCTACATCAGATTCAGAAAATATTAAATTGTCTGATAAAGGGTGGGATCGCTACGTAAATCCATTATCATTACCTACGTCGTAAGTTGCATTAGATGTGGCGATTCATGTAGCTCTGTAGCCGAGGACGTAGCGCTACGTTTTCACTCGTATGACTAGTTTACTACGCATCTATCCCGCTACGTAGCCCTACAACGTGCGTAGCAGTAGGTAATATCCTACGATATACAAATGTATATAAAAACAGTAGATTTTTAGTTACAGAGTATTAAATATCCTGGAACTATAAAATGCTAATATTAATATATTTTATTCTGAGCTAAGTACAAATTTTGTGTAATAGAAGTCACCGTCTACTCCCATTTTAAGTAAATAATTTATAGTTTATGCCAATAGATGCAGTTTTTGTGTGTCTAGGCGTGTTCAAGTGTAAGCTGTTATTTAAAATGATTGTGTACGTCGCCCCAGCAAGAAAGTAGCTCCTAGAGTGATATAAGTGGTACGTATAATTAGTGCGTAGAACGCTGTAAATGTGCGCCAAATAAAAAAATTGTGCGCCCTGTCGTTTTGGAAAAAAACGAAAAAAACCGTTTCTGCTGGGGCGACGCTGTTCCAGCAAGAAAATTCTAAACGAATGATCGGAGGGAGAAAATTTGTGCATGGGTAGAGAGCTTATATTTGTGCATAAATGTGCGCCGAAAATAAAATTTGTGCGTCTTCAGGTTTCCGAGATATTGAGATTCCTGCTGGGGCGACGTTTTGCAAAATCGTGTATCTCGGAAACCATTGTATGTGCGCCTGTAGAATAAAGACACACGAATAGCTCTTAATTTGTGCGAATTTGTGCCGGAGTTAGATTTAAGAAAATATTTATGATTTCGAAGTAATCGCGCTTTTTCGAAATACCTAAAACCTATCGCAGCGCCCAAACAAGAAGACGTATACACTCGCTGAAAACGGTATTCGCTGCTCCTGGACAATTATATTAACCATACGGAGTTTCAAAAATGTGCATGCATGCGTTACTGAATAATATTCATATGAGTCAATACGACTCAACAGAAAACAAAACAAATAAACAACGGCTGGCTATCCGACCAAATTCGAATGACTACAAAAAAGCGGCGGTTTCATACATATCGATGACCTTCTTAACCTTCCTGGTTAACGTGTTGTGTCTAAGTACACTGAACTAGAAAAGTATTTTTATTACTATTAGTTTTATATTATATCAACCTTCTAGTATCTCAGAGCTATATTATTATTAAATAGGTGTACAAGTTTTCGCTTCACGTATTAATCACAATATATATATATCCCTAATAAAACTTATAAATACATATAACCTTATTGATACAACTACTTTTTTATTTTTTCATAAGATGTATAAACATCGACACAACAGTATTGCGTTACTATACATGCCGTATATTATCTATGTACTATGCAGCAAAACCGCGGGAGGCAGATAGTAATATAACCTACTACCATACGTTTGAATTTACACAAGATTTTCACTGTCTTTTTAATTTCCATAGTGACTAACTGTTATTACTCTTAACATAATATGTTCAAATTTCGATCAACAGGCGGCTAATAGTATTTTTAGTAAGCGCCTAAAAGTTAGTCCAACTTGCTTTTGATCGCGCCTGTACGGACAGCAGTTTTGGTTTAATACGTCAAATGAAGAAGGTCATCGATATGTATGAAACCGCCGCTTTTTTGTAGTCAATCGAATTTGGTCGGATAGCCAGCCGTTGTTTATTTGTTTTGTTTTCTGTTGATATCTACTTAATGCGAAACATTTCAAGCTCAATATTTTCACCATACATTCTTGACTAAACGCACTAATTATTGTTTTACACCTGCACATCCTGGGTAGAGCCGGTTTCTCGTATTTCGCCGTCAAAGTTACGACACCGTCGTATTGACTCATATGAATATTATTCAGTAACGCATGCATGCACATTTTTGAAACTCCGTATGGTTAATATAATCGTCCAGGAGCAGCGAATACCGTTTTCAGCGAGTGTATACGTCTTCTTGTTTGGGCGCTGCGATAGGTTGTAGGTATTTCGAAAAAGCGCGATTACTTCGAAATCATAAATATTTTCTTAAATCTAATTCCGGCACAAATTCGCACAAATTAAGAGCTATTCGTGTGTCTTTATTCTACAGGCGCACATACAATGGTTTCCGAGATACACGATTTTGCAAAACGTCGCCCCAGCATGAATCTCAATATCTCGGAAACCTGAAGACGCACAAATTTTATTTTCGGCGCACATTTATGCACAAATATAAGCTCTCTACCCATGCACAAATTTTCTCCCTCCGATCATTCGTTTAGAATTTTCTTGCTGGAACAGCGTCGCCCCAGCAGAAACGGTTTTTTCCGTTTTTTTCCAAAACGACAGGGCGCACAAATTTTTTATTTGGCGCACATTTACAGCATACTACGCACTAATTATACGTACCACTCATATCACTCTAGGAGCTACTTTCTTGCTGGGGCGACGTACACAAAATTATTACCAATATTGAATTAATACCTATTCAGTGTCTTCGTAGTCTAGCTTTAGTAATCATGGCATTATTTCTTGCTTTGCATTCGCATTTAATAAAACGATATTATCATTTAATTGTGTAATTTTCATAGCATCTCATAATTTAATATGTGTATGATAGTTGATCATTTTATACCGGAGTACGTAAGTAATTACAGATTCATATTCATATTATGCTATATTAGTAGGATTAGTGTTCAATGCCTACAGGAAGATGTTTATTGTCACAGGGATGCTCTAGCCCCATCTCCAACAAGACCTAGTAAAGCCTAGCAATAAAATGGTGAGTACTTTTTATATACCCTCGCATAAGCAAAAAAAAACAGGTTCAGGTTTGTGTGTGGAGCAGGGGGTGGCGGAAGGTACACTAAAAGCTAAAAGAATAGTCGAATAGTGGCTTTATTGTTTTTGTGTAATTATTGTTTGTCAATAATTTCATATTAATTCTACTAATCGGTCGATATCTGGCGAGGATATCTAACGAGAGTATGTACCTATTTTATTATGAAATCGATTGTTCTTGACAATTCACTTCTTAAATCTGTACCTGCAGTGTAAGTAGCAGTTAAGTAATAAAATCACTGACTAATCAGTCTTTGTATGGGTGGTAAATCTAACTTATCGGGATTAGATTCTTGCATTCAAGAACAAACCTTTGATCCCGTTTTTCATAAGAATGTCTTTGACAATCAATAGTGGTACCTAGTTAGAATCCGACAAATTCCTATCAACGAATGTCGGTCACTTTGTGTAAAATGCTTCAGTTTCATTGCATTCCGAATTTGAGGAAGCCGACTCAGAATAATACTACGATTATGACATGTTTATATTATCAGTTACTGATTTGATTTTTTGTTGCAGGGCGCGACTCAAATATTCGGAATGTTTTCTATATCAATGTAAAATCAGACAAGTGAATAAAGACTAAATGGACATTATATTTTACCGCTCTAGTTAGGTTGTTAGGTACATACTAGAATATCCAAAAACTTCATGACATTTTGTAATTTATAAAAATGTATAGGAAAGTTTTGTATATTATTAATAAAAAACATAAATAAAAATAGACAATGCCGTTTTATTTGCGCGGTATTTCAGGTATTGGTAAACTTTTCGTTGGTCTAGGTATTGTGATTTACCGTTATGTAAATAAATACAAAGGTCAAAAGTTTAATAACATCTGAACGAAATTAATATATAGAAGGTTCTCCCTTCTATATATTAATTTCCTTCGCAATCAAAACATCTTCAGTTGCTTCACGAATGTACTTATAATTTTTTAAGGACTTTATTGCGGTATATTGATCCCGACGTTTCGGATCTTTTACTGTATCCTATAGGTATATATACAGTGTTGTATAGGTATGTTTATAGGAAATCCGTAAAAAGTGCCTGTTACAATGACTTGTATTTGACTAAGTGTGACAAATCAGTACACTTAAATAAATAAAATTAGTCTGTAGATTATGCAGAACTAAATTAATTTATATAATTACCTACAGCCGAATCAAGGGTCAACGTTCTAGAACCCTCAGGGCGTTAACGGTTAAAGGTTAATGCTTCTGATGATAAGCACTAAAACGCCTCCAGCGGTTTTATGGACGTTTAACCTTGAAGAACCTTGAAGTGTAATTTTATTTTATTTCATTTTCAAATCGGAAAGACAAAATGTAGCACCTTAGGGATTGTATTGCTACAAATCTGTCACCATTTTACAAAATAATGTTACTATACCATCACGTCTAGTGGTGGTATGGTAACGCTTTGTAGACCAACGAGGTAACTCTGTTATATTAACTACTGTATTGTATGAAACATAAGTAGTTTAAAAACAAAATGTAATGCCAATGCAATGCGAGTGCATTTTTAATTTCGGACTAGATTTGTGAAATAAAACTTCTAAAAAAAGCAGTCAAGTTCTATATTTTATCGTTTACTTAATTTATTTTGTACAAACTTCAACAATATATATAATAAATACTCAATTAAACCTCTATCATTCAGCAAACTGAACTCACTTTTTTGTCATAAGTATAGTTAAAATAAACAATATAATGATATTACAACTTATTGTCTAAACTTAATTAAACACAACTTCTTTGTGCAAATATGCCTAAAAGTATTTATAATCTTTGGTTTCACCAACTTAAAGTGACGACATTGTGGTAGAGCCGTATGGAACTTCTCAACCTCAATACCTAACGCTACAAAGAGCTCTAAACAAAAATACGCTTATATTTATCACATAAATGCTTGCACATATTACATAAATGCATTTTTGTGATAACAAAAAGACTAAAATAGGGAGACATTTTAATTACACATGCATCACATACATCAGACAATTGAACTGAGTTTGCCGATCTTTTACTTTTTACGATTTAATATAATTCCATAAAGCTTACACGGGACACAACGTTTTCCGAATCTTATGCCATATTTCAGGTATATATTTTTTAATTCATTCGTTTCTGCCTAATTTAAATTAAACTAAAAAAAAAACATAAATTTCGATTTCTTGACTGAGTGTATTACAAGAGCAAATAATTATCTAGCTTGTTTTTAACATTAACTGACTACATATTCACATTTACTAATATTGTGATAAGCAGTAGGTAAGTTAATCTTACGAAGGTATATAGCTACTAATCAACAATTGGTGTACATACGTGTTTACGCGGCACTAACTAGGTGAGAATATCAGTATTGTCGAGTTAAATCATACCTCTAACTTAAATACTTACGCGATTTTATGTTACAGAAGATTCTCATTTTATATTTTTACAAACACGTAAACAAGGACATTAAACCAAATGTTCAAGATCATCTTATCCGATCAGTCTTCCAAAGCGCAATACAATATTATATATTAAAGGACAGAGCTTGAACCGCTCCACACGGCTCTCAGATAACTAGTTACTCTTGTGTCGAACGTAAAGTAACGCAGACGTACGTAACGCAAGAAGGGACGCAACACAGCGGACGCGCCGGCCGCGCGGGCGGGAGCCAGCGACGGGGAACCTCGCTCGCTCACACCCCGCACTGTTCAATTACAAAATTATCTACATAGGTACTCGTTATTCGGTAACCATGATTATTGCAAAATATGTGCAAAATTGTAAGCGTCTTTTTTAGTTTACGATACACTGACTCTTTAAACTTTGCAACACTTAGAATTGTCTTGTACTGCAGTTTTTTTTTTCACATTATATTATATGTAAACGAATTAAAAACAACCGGCACACAACTATTCGGTGACATGTTCCGTACAAGTTAATGAAAAGCGAAACCTCTCGTCGAGCACACGTTAACGTTATTGCTTCAAGCTTATTACGTATCGCTGATATCAATAGATAGTAGACATAATATAATAAATTACGTGTTGCGACGTGCGGTTTGGGATCTACCCGGCAATAAGCTCTCAATATTTACAGAGTAGTAGAAAATTGACCACTTCCAAAGTTAAATTACAAAAATTTTATGATTCATTAGTCTGTTGTGCTAGAAAAGACAATATATACTGTCACAGAAGTGAACGGTCGTGAGGTAACGGCAACGTCCGGGGCCGCAGCGACCACGCTGCGCGACCTCCGTCTATCTAGAGAGATGTCAATCGAAAAATAAACAATACTTCAATATTATCTACCTTACTCGGTAAGGGACGTTCGATCTCTTAGGTATATCAATATTATCTTATTGCTAATTATAGTGATGTCTTTCAAGTAGCCGAATCGGTTGTATATCGTGAATGAACGTTAAACATTATCAACATCAAAGTGTAATTTGCAAGAGCAACACTCGTCGAAGCAGTACCAGCCCGCTCGCAATATATATAGGTATAGTATCGCAATGTATGTAGGTACTATGTAGCGGCCACGAGGCCGCCCGGGCCCGAGTTCCCCGCTGCCCCGTGGGACACCTGCCAATACAGACAACATTTCTTTCTACAATCTACGCCGTCGTAGAAAATTCAAAAATGTGTAGTATTAGCTTGTGTCAAGTCCATATATTATTAGTAAGTAAAATTATGCGTTATCATTGAAGAAAGTCCTGCTGTCTTATTTACCGGGAGTCGTGTCATCTGTAATAAATGTCCACAACACAACTGCCCAGATTGGGGGGAAGTAGTAGATAGCCCAGTGGGCAGCGGGCCAGGGGAAGCGGGCGGGGGCGGGGGCGGTGGCGGGGGCGGCCGGGGAGAGCCGCCGCCCGAGCCGCAGCTAATGTAACCTGGGGAAGCGATTACGTTAACTAGGTAATGTGGAAAGTGCGCGTTACATAAAATGGCTCGATTCCTATGATGCGTACTGTGTTAGGACGGAAGTGAATTCTGGTACCGATTTCACAGCTGATTTGTTAAGCTTATATAGATAACGATGCAAAAATTTCTCTAAACTCTCTTAATTCTGAGGACCGACGGCAGCCGGCGGCCTCTTTTAGATAGACGCAACCTCGCGTCATTTCGGTACAGTGAGAAGCTTACAAATTGGAACTATTAAAAACTATACGGACAAAATTGATATGAATCGGCGTAGCCATTGCTTCTCTTAAGCATCTATTAGATACGATTATACTAGCGCCCGCCAGCGCGGGCGGGTCGGTGACGTAATGTGTGTCGGGTGCGCTGCGGCTGTGTGGCGAGCGGCGAGCTGCGGGCGCCTCGCCGCGTGACGTGGAAGCTGAACGCAAGCGGACACTGCGCGCCGCACCACTGCACTACACTGGCCGGGAATTACATGTTGTGCTATTGCTCGACACCATTTTGGGGAAGTAAAATGATATCTCACAATCGGTAACAAATCATCGAATTCACAATATTTATAAGTACAGCACTGTTTTAGAATTTTACAGATAGACAGTGATATTCATCGAATACAAAAATAAGCTTTTAGAGTTTCCTCAATTTTATCCAATACCTTACATTACATCACTAGTGACGAATAAAAAAAGGGCACGCTCGCGAGAACGATCCTCTCCGATCGACGGCTCCACTCACCGGGAACGGGTCCGAACGCGAACGCAAACCAACGAATACGAATCGGAACGACAGAACACGGTGAACGCGCGCGAACATCGGTCGCAAAACAAACGATCACTAAGCTTCGGCCACGCGAATACAAAACACTCCAGTAAACACGTCGAACGTCTCTAGAACGCGAAAGAACAAGGTCCACGGGCACGGCGCGCTGCCGGCGACGTAACTAGGTTAGGTGCGCTTGGGTGGGCTCAGCAACTCGGGCAGTGGGGCGGGCAGCGGCAGCGGCGCGTCGGCGGCCAGCGCGGGCAGCAGCGCCAGCGCCAGCGCGGGTCACACGGGCGCCGGCGCCGGCACGCTGTCCGGCGTGCGCGGGCCGGCCGCGCCCGTCAGCACCACGCGGTGGCCGGCCGGCGTCACGCCGTCCAGCAGCACGGCCGTGGGCGCGCCGCCATCCGGCTCGGCCGCGCCGGCGCCGGGCCCGTCGTGCGCCCGCCGGTGCCGGCGCCACGCGTGCTGGATGAGGCGTGCGCAGTACTCCTCCCGCTGACGCCACAGCGTGGACGACACGGGCTCGTAGCCCACTTCGTCGGGCCGCCCCACCTCCAGGTCGCCGGGGTCCTCGATGGGGTTGCCTTTCCGAGCGAAGAAGTCTTTGGTGAGCGCGTCGAGGATGTCCACGCAGAACATCATGTCGCCGCGACATATCGGAATGTCCATCGATATGATCTTGTACTTGTTGGGCTTGTGAATCTGTAGCGGCGGCTCGAGCACGTCCAGGAAGTCTGATAGTTGGTCGTACCGGATGTATTGCGTTCCATCCGGGTCGAACCGCTGCCAGATCTCGTAGTACATGTCGTAGTCGTCGTCCGTAAGACCTTCTTGCACGTCCTCTGTTGCCTGAGGATTACAGTAGAGTACTATTTAAATCTAACCGTACCAATAAATGATCTTTAGCGAGTGTATTCAATGTATCCGATTTCTAGTGATCGATATAAAACAAATTTGAAAAATTACCTGCGAGTAATTCTCGAGAATGACGGCGATGTACATGTTGATAACGATGAGGAAGGAGATGACGAGGTACGACAGCAGGTACGTGATGCCAATGGTGGCGGAGCCGCAGTTGCCGGGGTAGCCGCGCTCGTTGTCCGGCAGGTCGCACTCCTCCTCATTAATGATGCCGTCTAACACGCCATCCCAGCCCGCAGATGTGGACATCTATAACACAACGTCACAGACCATCGTTTATGTAAGTTAAAGATAATTAACAAGTCAAAACTACCAGCTGTGCATTAGCTCTTTTATTGTGCTATACTGCACATAGATAATAAGAATGCGTCAAATTGATCTGCGATCTTAAATTTACGCGTTGTTGATTACAGCATTATTTCCAGGTTCAATAAAGCTGCACTACTGAGGTATACTCACAGGCTAAATAAGATCAGACTATTAAAAGACAACTGACCTGAAATAGCAGGATCATACTCTGAACGAAAGTCTTGAAGTTGTAGACGTCATCGAGACCACCTTTGTCTTTGACGTGCATGAAAAACGACATGCCGAAGATTGCAAAGATGAACATGACGAGGAACAGCAGCAAGCAGATGTTGAACAGAGCTGGCAGCGACATCGCCAGTGCGAACAGTAACGTCCGGATACCCTTTGCACCCTTCACAAGACGCAATACACGACCCACTTTCGCTACTCTCACGACTCTCAACAGAGTCGGTGACACAAAATATTTTTCTATAATATCACTCAGCACCAAACCTGCAAACAAAGTAGCAAATCATTATGCATTAACATATTTTATCAAAATTAAAATCACGTTTAGATTTTTAAAATACTCACTAAGAATTGAGAAATTGACTACTACGAAATCGAACAAGTTCCAAGGCTCGACGAAGTAATGATAACGTAAGGCGAACATTTTTAGTAGGCACTCTGAACTGAATATCACGATGAATATCATGTTGAGATAGTCGAGGACAGTACTGAACGTCTCTGACTGCTGATAGTGGTCCAGCGTCATCGTCAACATGTTCAGGCCGATGAACAACATGATGATCATGTCAAACTTCTTGTCCGTCACTATTTCAAACACGATTGCTTGTGGTCGCCACTGTAACAAAAACATATTTAAATCATTTTATCGATTTAAAAAGAATGAATATTTCTTTCGTAGATTCGTTAAGAGGCAATTATTTCATGAAGTCCGTTAATGTTTAATAAATTTACTATATTGTTTTAAAAACAATCTGGATGAACAATTTAAATTCCGCAAACAATATCCAAAGCTAGAAAGTTATAAAAAACGGAAGCTTTAATTTATTATATATATTTTTTAAACTTGGATGACAAGTTTAAAATAAATAACACATTACCTTTGGCCTCGGTATAGCCTTTAACGGTTTCTTAGAACCCATTTTCTTCATAGCGTTGTAGTATTTCTTTTGGTCTTCTGTCATGAACATCTCTAGACTACCTCCAGCCTTCTTCTTCTGTTCGTTAAAATTGTCGATGATCACACCGATGAACAGGTTGAGAGTGAAAAATGAGCCAAATATGATGAAAAACACGAAGTATAGGTACATGTAGATGTTGGTCTCTCGGATCGGTTGGCGTCCCACCTGAAGAAATAGACAAGGACATTTTATAAACTTATTATAAGAAAATAGATTTGGTCAAACAAAGTGTTATATAGTCTCGATTCTTATATAGATATTACGCGATAGATGCGGATACACTATACAAAGAGATAGATGAATGATGATTTCGGTGGGACATATTCTCAACTAATTATTATCAAAGATTTTAATTTATTTTTATTAGAAATGTACACTCAATCAATGGACAAACCTCTCTTGAGTCAATAGCGTCATTCATGATCTGTATCCATCCCTTGAATGTAGCAACTTGGAAGAGGCAGAGGTACGCTTTGCCCACGTGATCAAAGTTCATCGGCGAGTTCTCCCAAGAATAGTTTTCCAACTTGCAAGCGTTCCGGTCGGGGATGATCTCGTGGCTCAACGTTGTGTGGTTCAGGTCTACGCACTGGAGAATATATAACAACCATGATATTAATTCGATATTTTTTTTGAGAATGAAAGATTTTACGATAACACATACGTCTGAGAGTGGAACCCGTGATTGCGTAGTAAATATATATCTTAGATATTTAATTTTTTGATGGTTAAGTATAATTAATCAAAAAAAATATCTGTTTACATAATAATACAGCAATGGGACTTGAAATAAAATAAATAAATATTATTATAATAAATAAATTTTACTTATTTATAATTTTTTCATGTAATGCATGTAATAAAATTAATACCTTGAAATATTTTCCAGCGAAGAGCTGGACACCCATGATGGCGAAGATGAGCCAGAAGATAAGGCACACCAACAACACGTTGAAGATGGACGGGATCGCCTGAACCAGGGCGTTCACCACCACCTGCCACACACCCGCGGGTTACTAACACTGGTCGGGGGCCTCATAGTGCTCAGTGTACGGTCAAGCCATATTGGTACACTCTCTTTAGCTTTGAACACGGTGCATTTGTTAGATGGCGCAAAAAATTGGTTTGGAAGCAAATACTTTTAAGTTTTATTTGTGCAATTCCATGATAGTAGTACTAGTTGATAATATAGATATTACTGTTCTGCTTAGGTGATTATGTAAATGATTGAAAATGATAATCGTTATTTAACATAAGTATCTACATAACTTGAATATATTTACATAACATCGAATACATCGAAGCACATCTCAAAGCAACATAAATACTACATTACTCTTACCTTATGGACTAAGTTAGCCTTCCAATGTATGGAATTAGTAGTAATGCATGCGACTTGCCGCTCGTACGATGAAGATACAAGAAGAAAAAATCTAAGGTGCAGAATATAAATTAGCATTCCAATTAACTAAGTAATTACAAAATTCTAATCTAGCTAATAATAATAAGACCAGAAAAAGAGACCAAAACATGGATGAATATCTCTCCTAAAATAAATCCAATTGAACCATTTCTAAAAGAGGTTTATGACGAACAGTGATGATTTAAGCCATTCAGGGGTGCCACCGACCACTTCAAAATGATTCACTAATAATTAAATTGTTAATCGACTACGCCAATGACTTGGTAACAATTGTTTAGTTTAAAACAAATTAGATCAAGTGAATGATGCAGAAATTTCGAAAAAAGAGTCATACTCGAATGTTGGAAATATAAAATGTTAATAATGATCGTAGAAGTTGAAATAGAAATGTGAATGTGAAGTGTGGAGCGAAGTGTGTGGTGGATGGATGAGCGATAGGGTGTTGTCGGCGGCGCAGGGTGGTACGTACCCTCATGCCCTGCATGCGGCTCATGGCTCTGAGCGGGCGCAGTGCGCGCAGCGTTCGCATCGTTTTGAACGCCTGAATGCCGCCGGCGCCACAAAGCGCCGCTACGAAGTTTATAAGCGAGACCTGATGAAATCAAGGGTTGCATATTGAGACAATTTATATTTCAATAATTTGCTGGTAAATACTAAATTCCGACGTCTACGGCAGCACCTAAAAATACTTATACAGAATTACATAAGACCAGATTCCTCAAATAACGTTAGATTTAAAAAATATTGCTTATTGCGGTGGAAGACGCACGACCTGTGTAACAAACCTAAGGACAGAATTATCTTTAAACGATGAAGAAATTCAATTGCAACACCTAACTATTTCTGAATACCGGAAAGGAAAAAATGTGATAAATAACTTTAGTTACACACATTTGTACATCAAAGATAGTTTAAGGACATTAAAGAATTAAGGTACTTATGGCAATTTAAATTTAGGTAAATAGAAATTAGAAATTTGTTAATTTTCTCTAGTGTCCTTAAACAAAGCTACAACCACAAGTTGAGAACAAATATCAAGGTACATATATGTATACAGTAATTAATATATAAATTATTATGCTTTTGAATGACATCGACAGCATTCAAGATCATGTGCCATCTTCAGTTCTAAGTTTTATTAATATTATAATAAATATACTATAATAAGTATAAATAAATAGTATTCGTGAAAACGGCACTATCTCGCATGTACGAAGGCACAAAGATAGAAGTCGTGTTGGTTCATGCACTTGAAAATATCAGGATTTCAAGTCGCTCTGTGGAGGCCTTTATATATTCGGCCACAGGTAAATATTAGATAGCGGGGTTTGTGGTTAAGAGAGTCACATAGAAGCGGTATCCATAAACAAACAGCACGACATCGAGAGCTCGAGGCAGCGAGGTGAGGCCGTTCGTAGTTTCCACTGCCATAGACATCGAACAATCAAAGCTGCTCGCTTTGAGTTGCGCTGCACATCTTACGTAACAAAGAAGTCAACATGTAATATTATTACTAATACTGATTATGTATGTACCAGTCATTTGGTATCAACTAGGTATCAAGTTTTGTGTTGTTTATAGTACTTATAACGGTACTTATTTAAAAAATCGAATATAACTTGGGTATTTAGGGATGTGCAGCACAACAATACCGACACAGAGAGCCACGCGGGGGGTGGTGGCGCGTACTCACGCGCATGCCCTCCCAGCGAGAGACCGCGCGGAGCGGCCGCAGCGCGCGCAACGTGCGCATCGAACGGAACGCCGGGATGTCGTCCGCGCCCGCCATCACCGCGCCGTGGTTTACGAGCGACAACTAACGCCACATACGTCATTTACTTCAATACATTATCGTTCCTTATAACTATTACTTAGTTTACTAAACATATACTTAGTAGTCCCAGTGATTGTTGCACGTCGAAAAGCTAGGCTATTAACACTTTAATAAACATGTTAAGGTTAATCTCAATAAACATCTTCATTTTGCTACTTTGTGTATGCCATCTTATAAATGAATCAGCTTCCTTGATCATTTCGTTTTATGAGGATACGTATATTAATATCTGCAAAAGACTATGAGACATTTTGGTAAAGTAGGTATCTAATGAAACAGTATATTACCATGACAATGATGAAGTCGAGCCAGCACCATGCGTTCGTGAAGTACTTTTGGAAGCCAAGGGCAAGCCACTTGATCAACATCTCAATGAAGAAAATGACGGTGAAGATGCGGTCCATATAATACAAGATGTCTTGAAGTATAGGCCGATGTGGTAAATTCACATCTTCTAAAGCCTAAAACACAAATACATACATGAGTATTTCATTTAACTGATAATTTTAGGCTTAAGGATTATATTTTTAAATAGGCACTTACCAAAGCCAAACTACTGAGCAAAATCATTGTAATCACAGCCGTTTCAAAATACGTGTTCTCAATAAGTCTAAATGTCTTTAGCCGGAGCATGCCCCAGCCCTGCCAGAAGGGTGACTCATCATCTCCCGCGAGAAATGGGAACTTGGCGTAGCACGGCTCTGGACAGCAGTCTGCTGGACTATCGTCTACTACTTCTTCGTCTGCTGCCACTATGATATCCGTCTTGCCCAAACCACCGTCTAGTTTTCCATCTTCTTCCTCTTCAATCATTTCTATAATAAAACATTAATGTTAGTACCTTAAACAAATGTTTATATTTTTAATAAATGTATTGTTAGTATAACTGACCTTCTTCTAAGCCTAATTCTTCTTTACTAGCGTCTTTCTTCTCTTCGCCGTCTATCGTGTCTGCTGAGCCTTTATGACTCTCATCCTTGAACGACCTAATCTTGTGACTGCCGTATGATTTCTGACTTATTGTGTCATCGTCCTAGAAAATATTTTTTCATATTAATATCATCGTTTATTATTTACACTCACATATACAGTCAGCAAAATTCTACCTGTATAGGATATCCATGATGGTTTAATTCACAATCTAATCGGTTGTCTCTATGGTTATCTGTTATCGCGTTAATGTTATTTAACAATATTTTTCCTTTTTTGTATTTATTGTCACCTGAAAACATTATTATCAATGTTATCCAATGTAATTTTTTTATAATCAATCACTAACCAAATTTATCATGTATATAGGTATAAATGATTTATTACCTGGTATAGTGAATTCCATACCGTCACCTATAGCTACTTCTACTTGGTCTTTGAGTTTCTTGTCTTTGTACAGTACGGCGTCGTCGAGGTCCGTGCCGAGCTCCAGTTCGTTGTCAACTCGTTCTGAGGAGACACAGCGGCCACACAAAGCCGCCTTTAAGCCTACATGTCGCATGATGTGCCCACGGTGCGTTGCCGGAGATGCCACCCGATGACCAAGCATAGAAATCAGACCAGGACGAATCGACTTAGTTAAATACGTATATAACTTGAAATATTAATTAATTGAAAGTATTTTGTATTTAAATCCTCTGTATTCAATATAATGAAATGATTCTTGATCCTTCTTCCAGTGAATTGTTTGATTTTTAAGAATACAAACTTAATGACAATGAGACTTACTTTACTATTTAACATCCTCCAAAGACACTTATTGTTATTTATGATTTATGATGTTACAATGAGTACTTACCGTACCTACTTACTTTAGTATTAACCTAGGTCATTGAAGGGTCATGATTATTAAATTATGTTTTTTTGTTGTAATAAATTGGTAGTGTACACACAACAACAATATAACAGTATACACACAGTAGCATGCATAAGAACACACAAAGCCATAAATACATTAACATACATATACATAATGATCATTACTTAAGGGTAAAAGTTATAGATGGGGTTATTAGTAATTTCAAAATAAAATAAAAAATATACACTTTACTTTTTTAGACACTAGTATATTCATCAGTAACGACGAAATGTGTAAAATTTTTAGAATTACTTATTGTACAGAAGCCATATTTAAGTAGTATTTTTGGTATTTACGAAATTGTTGGTTCATCTAATGCAAAAATATTTCGTATGTAGTATGAATATAGAATACAGGGTGAATGCATTAATTGAAAGTGTACAATGTATCACCAGTCTGATGAGTTATCTTGTCTCTAAACGATTTCGAAATGATGTATTGAATATAAATTAAAATAATACGAGTAAAAATGAAAGTATTAAATACAAAATGGAAAAGTAATAATGTTACGAGGACACAAATACACGAAATTTATACATAGAGGGGTCTGCATTTCTACACTTGGATGGCTAGGGCACAGGCAACGCACAGTGTGCATAAATATCAACACGCAATCAAAATATTTTTGATTCGATACAAAACTCCATGCTTTTCAAATATGTTTTAATTGCACAAAAATCATGCTACAATACTAATTATAATGGTACTTTACGCAGTTTTATTACATTAATTAGGTACATTTTCTTTGTAGCTGTTAATAGCGGAAACTTATTACTTGTTTTTTATTTATAATCCTTTGTTTATGAATAGTATTGTATCAGGTGAATAACCGGGTTTTAGATATTGTGTTTTTTTTTATATAAAAAGCTGTAACATTTGACACTGAATACATAGTTATCTACAATAAGGTACAAAGATACATCGACATGCCACAACATAAGGGCAATCGGACACACATCTTACCGGGTGCGTGGATCGCTATCTGATTGGTCAGTTTGTTTTTCAACAACTTCATAACGTCGGCTACATTCCGTTTCACCCAATCAATAAACCTTGATATTCTGTTGAAGGCCTCTGCTATTTTGTTGGTATCCTGATCGGCAGTAGGTGTTGATAAACTCGATGAGCCGAAATTTGACAGTAACAGGGCTAAGAAAAGGTTAAGTACCTGGAAAATATAAAACTTAAGTATATTTATAACTACGGAGGTTAATTAAATATTTAATTATCTCGTGTTATTTTACATTAAGAGTAAAAAGTACCACTTTGTAGGCGTGATTAATATGTATACTCATAAATCAAGTTTTCGAGTACTAAAAATCACTATCTATGCGGCGAACTGACAGACGGATGTGACGAAACTAAAGGTACCTTGTTCTGTTTACTAATTCAACAAACATTATCTACTTAAACATAACAAACGACAGCGAAAGTATAATCAGTGTCCAACATACTTATACTTATGTAATTAAAACCCTTTAGATACTGACCACAAGATTTCCGATGACGACGGTAGCCAAAAAGAAGGGTATACAAGAGACATCTCCAACCAACATGCAGTCCCACATACTTTCTATCCATTCTCCGCATAGCACTCTGAACACTATCATGAAACTGTGCATGAAGTCTGTGAAGTTCCATCGCGGAAGGTCGCCGTCAGGGAAACGGTCTACGTAATCTGTGCATACATACAAATACATTAATACGTAGAAGGGTGTCTAAGGTTTAGTATTTAAGCCGAATAAAAAATATCTCCTCTTTACTTATTCACACTGCGATTTCGACTTTGTGTAAGACAACTAAGTACATACGTGAGGGACAACCACAACACAACACAATAAAAAAAAACATATTAGTAAGTATATAATATATTTATAAATATTATATTACTAAAGAGCATATAATATATATAAGTAAAGAGACATATTTTAATATCAATTTAAACGTGGTAAGAGATAAGCAATTTGTACTTGATATATCGGGTTGTCTAATGTCGCAGTATGCAAACTACATAGGTAAGTTCAAACTCGAGTAGTTTTAATGGGCAAATAAAGTCTATTTTATTAGTGTCATTAGTAATCCAAAATCAATTATTTCGAACTCAAGTTTCACACTGCGACTGTTATATTAAGCTCCTTTTTTAAACTGTGAGTTGGTACAATCTTTGTACAGTACTACAATCATTTTCCCAAAGCTATCTAGGTCATGCGATACACTATACTACATATGTGCCTAGAAAATATAAAGCTTCAAGACTTAACAATGTACTTACTATAACGGCATGCCTTTTAAAAGAACTATAGAATGTCAGAGATTAATGTAGCGCTTACAGAAGGCTTAGAAAACGTAAAGATTGAGAATGTCCAAAGAAAAGATGTACATACAAAGGAAATATGAAAGTTTGCTAGCGTTATGTCTCACAAGTGAGGCGCCTTTTCATGGGGCTTTTAGAAAGAGGACTGTACATACGTTAAGGGTATCAGACTCACGGAAGGGGACACATCGAATCTTACCAATCGTCTAATGAGCACAACAGTGTGACGCACATAAACACAATATTCACTATTCAAACAGCGACGGCGAGCCGCTATTAAAGTGTGGACTTTGTAAGGTAATTAAGATCACGGCTGTTTAGAATTTAGTTAAGCGTAACTTTCCGTGTCGTAAAGTAACAATAGTTCAACCCTTTTTAGTAGACCTTTTTAGTGTCCAATATAACTAAACTAACTGAAAATTGAAATGACACGTGCGGGTTCTGGGATATTGTTTCTTTTTAGAGGCCTATTTTCAGCAGTGATGAAAACGGCTAAAGGTTTTTTCATTTAATTCCAATTTAATTCTTTAAGGATGACAATATACTAGAATATAATCCTATCTATATACGTTTTTCGACTTTAAAGTCTTCGTATAAAGACTTTAACTAATACATAGATACTGGTAGAAAGTAGTGAAGTGTTGATGCATAACATTGTTCTAAACGCCTGAGGACTTTTTACGGATATAGTGTTTATTAAAATATCGTCCACGCTTTAATATTTTGTGTAACACTAAATATACTTCAACAGTAATGCAAGTAACTGTTTTGATACCGAGCCGAGTAGGTATCAGCTAATCAATAATGATAATATAGTTTGTCAATATAAAGCGATTCAACTAAATAAATATATAAGATATTAATAAACAATGTTCATTGTCCTTATATTGTCATGAAAGGAGATAATTTTTCATTACACATAACTATTATTTTATCATAAAGTATCTTTATTGCGTAGGAACGTATTTAAATAGCTACATTATGTATTTAGCTTTTCTTGAGCAATCGACTGGTTAGTTGACTATCCTTTAAGTACGAAAGAAAGTTACCTCTGCGTCGGATAAACGTAAGTATTGACGTATCCCTGCTAAAATTAAATGATAACAACAGGATACGATACTGTACAGTACAATTGTTTATTAAAATTAATGATTGTGTATCGGTATGATTTCGCAAGGTTTTTTTATAAAAGCTAAAAGCAATTTCTCCGAGATTTTACCGATTTATTAATCTGTTGAAATATATTTGATTCGCTACACCGAGCCCCGCCGCCGCGAACCAACAGTCAACATCTCCAATGAAACACCAATGTACATGCAACACTCCCACCAATTACACTTACCCACGTAATTTTTCCCGAATAGTTGCATACCCATCACCGCAAATATGAAAATAATGATGCACAATACGAAGGTCAGGTTGCCCAAGGCACCCATTGTCCTACCCATTATGGAGATGAGTAAATTAAGTGTCGGCCATGACTTTGCCAATTTGAATACTCGAAGCTGCAATTACAAATTGTGATACAAGGCGTCACACAAGCTCGCTTACCGGCGCTTCACCTATGCTACTGCGGATCCCTTCCACGGCCCTCAATCAGTCACTAGTGTCAGCGAGTTGCAGTGCCGTGCTGTGACTGATTGGGGGCCCTTACATTAGCAAATGTGTGCTTGAGTTACCTATCGATGTGCACAGAATTATTTCTGTATGAGTGGGATATATGTTAGTTTTTATCGTGAGAGCTTTTGGATCGATAATATTTTTGTTTATTTCTTAAGTATTATGTTTTAGGTTCTAATTTTCTCTTGGTCTCTTATAACGACATAGATCCCATCAGTGGACGACCTGATGCATCAAAGTACCCTTCGGAAGCGAAGCTGCAAGTCAAATCTATGTTACTTGATGCAAAGCTTAAATAATTATGATCTGAAGCTGCGTGGCATAGCTTTATAACGTGTCTCGTTTCAGGCTGGCCTGCGGTTCCGAGCCACATTCCGTGTTATAAAGCCACAGCGAGGACTCATCAGTCCGTCATGAAAATAATGTTGAATCAAGCCCAGTGTAAAAATTTCTGTTGTGTGAAGCTGAATAATTAATAATGAAGCTTAATTCTTAATTTGAGATGCTAAATTTTCTTTTAAATTAGAACCTGTGTAGTTCTTGCCAAACAACTGCATCCCCATCACCGCAAATATGAATATAATGATGCAAAGTACAAAGGTCAAGTTCCCTAAAGCTCCCACCGTCCTACCCATTATGGATATAATTAGGTTTAGCGCCGGCCAAGACTTGGCCAGTTTAAATACACGTAGCTGAAAATAGTTCACCATATTTATACATACATTGAAATTATATTAGTATCCAGTCTTATCATTACATTATACTGTGATTGATGATGTAGAGATAATTGTTAGTAAACTTCTCTAGGATATCAAAGTAAAGGTAGATATTGTTATAATAAGCATGGAAATTACATTAATTGAGGTGGGAATAGCAACATAATTTTTAAATACAAGAGATAGAAGAAATGTAATGTATCGACTGATGAGTGAATTGGGTGATAGAATCTTGCTTAGAAATAAGTGTTAGGTATAGTAAGAGAAATACGTACCAAACGAAAGGAACGCAACACAGACAAACCCTGAACACCTTCCAATCCCAACTCCAATAGTGATAAGGCCACAATTATAAAGTCAAATATATTCCAACCCTCTTGGAAGTAGAACTTTGGGCTCATAGCTACTAACTTCAGCATGGCTTCTATTCCGAATGTAGCAGTGAAAAACTGAAAATTATTATTACTGAAGGTAAGTACTCTCAACCATATAGTGCAGATGAAATAATTATTATTTTATGATAATCATACAATTCATAACTATTGCTAACTTTAGATCGGCAAGTCTATATAATACTGGAAGCATTTGTTTTGCCGCAAGATTTCATAAAAATAACTATATTAATCATCATAGTTTATATAAAACTTACGTAGTTGCCACTCTTGAGCGCCCTCTCCATGCGTAAATCCATTTCATGATGGTCGAGCGCCATGAACAGCGTATTGACCACGATACACAGAGTGATGAACAACTCTACGAACGGATCGAACACCAGCAGCGCCACGTACTTCTGAAACTCCAGCCACAACCAGCAGCAGTCCCACACACAGAAGAAGTCTATTGCCTTCATCAGCCACTCGAGGAGTTTCTCTTTGAGCGTAGGCCCATCCTCATCGTCTTCCGCTGTTGGGAAGTAGTACACTGACACTGTTGCGTCCCGTTTAGCGGCAGAGTGCGTGTATGTGTGTTAGAGAGAGAGAGAGAAATAATTTTTGTTAGTATTCGCTCATTATTTTTCATACAATAACATTTCTTTCCAATAAAAGACGAAGTTGATTTTTGCGGAGCAGTCTTAGTTGGTTATTGCCAATTAATTCTTTTATTGGAACTTAAGTCTTAAAATCTAGACACCAATATCCATATTTTTTTAAGTTTTGCTGGCTGTCATTTATCTACAAATGGAAGGATGAGCAAACTTGTGGCACTCAAGTGCTAGTCGGAGTCACTCCACAAAGACATCACACCGCGTGCCAGGTTACCTCGTGCAAATGAAACTTAAACATTACTAGCGGTGACTTAATATATTCGAATACTTTTGAATGCTTCATAGCATATTTGCGTAACTACTTGAAAAGCTCATACGGATGATGTTGAGCTCATTTGATCAATGTAGACTGTCGCAGACCAAAAAATATGAATATCGTGACTATTCATACGATAAAATGATTTAAGCAAATTTTTAAAAGCCTTTTGCATGGTACAATATTTTGATTACATTTCTTTATTTCTTTCTAAACTTTTGTTACTGTATAATACAACTAAGACTTATGATAATAGGTAGTTTAGACCCTTGATTAACATCAAAAAAGGTGCACATGCTTTCAAACACCCTAAAGCATTCATAAGAAACGCATCATAGAGGTAGATATGTGAAGGAAAAGCAGTGATAGAGATAAATAGCATAAATAAAATTCGTGAAATAAAAATTAAAGAAAATTATGTTTACTATGGATTTGACTAAAGTGTACTTAACACGTCATGTTAGTGTAATCAATATTGTAGGATAATGTAAGAACGCAAGTGGGATGTTAAGCAACTACTGTTCACTCGTGTAGGCAGTCAAAGAAAAAGAAATCTCGTCGTGACTTTGTTAAGATTATACTTCCCCATAAAGTAGAAAATTATCTTTTACTTCAGGTTTCAACTTTGTTAAAGAAACGTAGGTACATATTTAGTCGGTTACTTGCTCCTTTTTAAAAATATTTTTTGATGTATCAGATTTTTTGTGCGATCTACGATTGAATCTAATTTTGCTTTTGGTATTATAGTTACCCCAACACGTGCGTGCAGGTGCAACATGCTATTTGCTAAATGCATCGCCAATAAATGACATCCACAAATAAATTTTCTATTGCTATTTTTGCCAATTATGCTTTTTTGTTGCATAATGAGCAAATACCGATAAAGTGTGATCTGTAAGTGTTTGTGTACAAGATTATATGCATCTTTTGGTATAAGAAACTGTAAATTTGTTAGAGAAAGCAAGATAAACATCGATCATTAGTAAAATAAATTATAATGCGGAGAGACAGCGTTGTCGTTGGCAACAACATTGATAGTGTATTAGTGTATAGTCGTACCGTTCTGATCGCTCGCACGACTCTGACGGCCGGCTTGTTCGATGATCTCGTTCAGCACCATCACATCTAGAACACAAGTTAAGGGTACACTCATAAACTGTGTAAACGTTAGTGTTAACGTAAAGTGGTTAACTCAAATGTGTCTCTTACCAGCGTGAATAATATTTCTACATATATTTCTTCTTGCCCTTGAAGTTAATTATTTCGGTTAAAGTTGATCCTTTATATAATAGTAAGTTACTTTACCTATATACCTTTCTGGAGTTCCCTAATTAATCAAAGTAAATAATTATTAGATACTTAGTTAAAGCAAGACATTACCTCTCATGTCCACAACGTTAGGCTGTTGTGATGTCTCTATAAACGGATTGTCGGTAGATGGTTTTAAAACTTTTCCTGCTTCGTCTGTATGTTCAGCGTTGCTCATTTCCTGAAACAGTTCAGTTATCGTATAAGTTTTTTATATATGCTACGTTTAAAAGGGATGGAAGTGAGATGAATTAGTTTTATAATCTGTAATAGCTGTTAGAAGAGTCATCCAAATTAGTATGTACTAAATATGATTTATTACATAATTATATAGTATGTCTACTTACGTATTCTCTAAGTGGTCTGGACGATAATGAATAATCTTGACCAGGCAGCGGGTAGGCGTGAGGCTGTGACGTCACGCTGTGGTTCCTGGATGCCGATCGGTTCCGCAGTCGCGCCTCCTTGGTTTGCGCCTTGCCGCCGCCCAACAGGTCACCGTGAGATGTGTATGATAGTCGTGACTGGTGCGACGTGTACGAAGAATGACGAGAACCTGGATTCAGTACATACCTACAGTTTTCTGCAGTTATAATATATAATGTGATCCTATGCTAAGAGTTTCTTCACATTTTAAAATTCACCTAATAATTATATGGAAAGTGGAAGTGCTATGTATAATATTTAAATTTGTTAAATTCATTCACGAATAAAGACGACGAATTTTATTGAATTTATTGATTAGACAATGCGTAATTTACGTCAGAATACAAACCTAAATTAGCATAGTAGACTGGAATAATAATAGCACCGTTCTCTTCAGACATAGGGGTGACAGCATTGGAGTCGTCAGCGTAGGGCAGGTGTTCCTGTGCGTCCAGGTAGGTGGATAGCACCAGCGGCTTCCGGTCAGCCCCCGGCGGGTACCTCGGCCGACCGTTTGGCCGCAGCGCCATCTGATGCGAGCCTCGAGACCCTCGACGCAAATTGAACGGCGAGCCAGGCAGTGATAATGAAGCCTGAAGCCATACCTTCAACTCAAATACTGATACATTTACATAACAACAATACAACATCAATACATCATCAGAAAACTCCACAACAGTTTTAACCATCGTTATAAATTCTGAATTTTAGAGATTATTTTATCCTGCAATTACATATTGTTCCTCAATTAAGATCGAATAGCCTTGATTCATCGATATTATTGTCGTCTGCTATCAGAATTTTTTCACTATAATTAATGTCTATTACACCGGCTGCAGAGGCTTTTACTTAAGGCATTTTGAAGTAAGTAGTCCTAAATGTTACTGTTGTTAATGGTTTATTTACTTTCATGTGCTGATAAACAATAGCGAGAAATAAAATATTAGAAATCGAGGAATGTAGAAAAAGTAAAGTATATTGTAGTAAAGAGAAAATGATCGGTGCTCGTAATGGTCTACTTACATATAAGGGCAAAAATAAATAAATTGTGTGAAATTTCAAATAATATGAATCACTGGAAAGTACGGTGGAAGATACAGGTTAGGTACTAATAGTCAAGTCAGAGGAACAAGAGCTAAATAGAGAAATAAAAGTGGAATCAATCCTATTGTAAAGGAAGAGGTAGGGGAGCACAAACACCAATGAGGATTGAAGGACAAACCTGGGAGCCCTCGCGCAGTGGCCCATATGGTAACTGGCTGATTTTATTTATGCGTTCAGGGTGGGGAACCTTCAATACACAAACAGAATTTTGAGTTTATTACAATTAAAGTAACTTATAACGATCAAATATCTAGCATCCAACAAATAGGATAAAAGGACGGAGAATAGGCATTGCCATATTACACAATTAACGAACAAAAACAAAACAAAAATGGCATACAAAATCAAAACTGAACATTGCAGCTTAGAAGCGAGATTTGTGATAGAAACAAAATTACCCTTGTGATACGAGAGGTTTAATTGAAGTCTACGACATACAGTGTCACTAGTTTTTATGAAAGTTTATGTATAAGGCCTAAGTACAATTACAATAAGAATTTTCTTTCAATGTAACATCCAAAAATATTACGTTTAATTAAGTAAATAAATAAAAGGATGCTCCATTAAACTCTTATTGTAGAATGGAATACAATTGAAGTAGCGATGGTAGTAATGAGTGAAAGCAACAGTTAGTCAAGTAACTTTGTTTATAAACACATGAAGTATTGTGGGGTTCACATGCATATTTGCATACGACTAAATCATAGTCCTATCGTAGCTTTTTACTTCATTTAAATCTACATCTATAGTCATGACGACTGTTCCTTTGTTCGTCTAAATATTGAAGCCTCCGCATGTCGCTAATCGAAATTGAGGAATTAAATGTTACTTCAATATATGTAATTATATGATTAGTTTTTTATAGTATATTTTGACTGAACCTACCTCTTCATCGTCGATACGTTCAGTTCGGCCCGGCCCGTTCTCAACACTCACATTGCAAAAGAAACAATCTACCATGACAATAGACTCATTCTCTCCAATATTATTTCTTAAAACCAAACTGCAAAGTGATTGCCGTTCGTTTTGAATCACTTATTTTGTAGAAGCTAACATTTAGCTTTGGCGCAAACTTTAAAGAAATATTATTGGAGAACAACTGTAGAACTAAAAGTTTACTACACTGCATCATTCAATGAGTAATATGCTACTTCTAAGAACCATGCGAACAATAATTGTTCCACAATAAATTCAATGGACGTAATTAGATTTTCTTGCAATAATCAAATAATATGTCTGTTAAACAAATTGTGGTCGTGCTCTTTAATAAACGAAACAGAAAATCTAGATCTAGTTGAGGAAATATGTAATGTCATCTATCTATTATTTGTTTTAAGGCATCTATCTGTGCATAATGTGATTACAAGTGAGGCCTAATGAGGAAGTTTAAACTTTCAACTACATGAACAGGAGGTTTTTGAAGTGTTTAGAGCACAGATAAATGTTCGAATACATTGTTACATACGAGTAGATACACCAAAATAGAAACGATAGCTTCCAACGAAGATTAATATGATTATGATCCAGACATGCTTCAAGACAGTAGTAATTCTGATACAGATTGAGGATAACATAGCTGTACAGATAATGGAAAAATAATCAGTTTTTGCAAATATTCAGATAGAGACATAAGAAACAGAAATATCTACGGTAAAATTCACACATTCTAATTAGATAAACTACAAACATTTATTTTCATCTGCATATTTGCACTAGCCTAAGAAGAACGTTGGACAACACCGGCAAAAACAAAAGAATTGGAAGCTTAGCAGTAAACACACAATATAATAATGTTCTTTTCAACTTGAGTAAGTTACTGAAAGTGCTAAATGATGATGAGATAATAGTGAAAGTAAAGCTTTTCTTTGAGAACCATGAGTCACTATATGCGATAAGCAGCGTGTTATCTTAGGCTCAAGTTGAAAAGATGCTTCTCGACTGACAATAATTCATTAAATTTATAAATAGAAACTTATGCAAATTTAATTAATTTCTAGTTAAACATTCTATAGACAAGACTAAACGATTTGGTTGGAATCAAGCAGAACGGACGAAAATGAGTGGTAAAATATTTACAATAATGATATTTCGAGTCAGTACAGAAAAAAATAACATCAATAGTAATAATTATTGTAATGTCAATATTATATGAGCTCAAGAGAATTATTGTCAGCGAGGTGATGCGTGTAGAACGGCGCATACTCACCATGCTGACCTTCCTCGGTCGGCGTGCGGAGTCGTGGTGCGGTTCGGTGGCGGTGGGCTTGTGCGTGGGCTGTGTGCTCACCGAGTCCTGGAAGGGGTCGCTACGGAGGGACATGCGCTCCCGCGTATTGTCGTCCTGGTTGCCTCGCTCCTGGTTGACGAATAGCTCGTAGCTCTGACACGAGAAGTCACTGGGCGACTTGGCGGGGTGCGCCTCCGCGTACGCTGCGGCCTCGGCGGCGGCGGCCTGCTCTCGTGCGTGCGCTTCCCGCGCCTCCTGCTTGTCTGCTCGTGCTGCTGCTTTCTGCTCGGCTTCCTATTACAGACAAATATCAAAACTTCGACAAACTTTCAAACGGAATGCAAATTTTTTTACTACTAAAAATAAGTTCTTGGATTTCTTAAAATGAATATTTTCATAACAGTCACCTTTCCCTGTTCTAGCTCAATCTTACCCTAAGCGCCTCTTCTTCAGCTTGTTCCTCTTCTTCGGCTTTCTTCTGCAACTCATCGTATGACATGGCGACAATGGCCAAGATTAAGTTCACGAGATAGAAAGAGCCCAAGAAGATGATCACTACGAAGAACAAGACGTGCCACGACCCTGCTGATCTCAGCACCTTCAAACATTAAATTATTTAATTAGACAATAGAAGTTAAATAATTACCAGTTTACTATCTGAAATAATGATCTTGGTTATTAAATCATCGAGTTACTTACCAATTGATATAAATTTTCCCAATAATCCTGAGTCATAAGTCGAAAAGCTGACAGAAAAGCCCAACCAAATGTGTCAAAACTCGTGTATCCGTAGTTAGGGTTCGGGCCGTAGCCTTGCAGACAGATATATCCCGGTTCACATTGGCTGTAAACAATATTAGGGTTGAATAAGAATTTACTACGTTATTACATAGTTACAATTTAAAATATCTATTAAATTATCTTACCCTGCTCCTGATGAATTTCCACAAAGTGGATATTCCCCTCCATCCCCATACCAGTTGGCTAAAATCGTAAACATGTATTAAATAATGGCAACTTAAATTTTGAGATCCATTATCATTCGAATGATACTACTAAAACTGAAGTCTTACTTTCATTCTGGCAAAACCTCTCCCAATTCTCATCGGTGAGGTTACCCCAGGAGCCGTCTTCCGGGAACACCTTTATACACTTCTGCGTCAACACTCCCATGTAAATCTGTAGGCCCATCAGCGCGAACACAGACAGTGAAAACATCGTCAGGATTATCACATCTCTCAGATTCTTCACTGACTCTATGACGGCGCCGACGATCGTCTTCAAACCTGTGCGATGATCATACAGACTTATTTATTGTTCCATTTATAATTATGAATACACTACGGTAAAGTTTCATCATTCTCACGCTTCGTGCTTAAAAATGAGTATTGAGTCTCTGTGTGGGTATGATTTTATTTACTTCGTGTATACAACTTATATTTACCCTTTCAAAATATGATTTAAAAACATTCTAATAAATAGTAACTATTCGCTAGATTCTCTAATTACATAATCTGCTACGTAGCTTTACCAGTAATCAATCTAATAGCTACATATATTTAACATCTACAAGTTTGTACATATAAAACCTATAAAGTAAAATACAACAACATTACCCGGTATGATGGCTACAGTCTTCAGCGCTCGGAGTACCCTGAACGTTCTGAGAGCGGCCAAGTTGCCGAGATCTATGCCCATCGTCACATAACTGGAAACAGACACCCACAACAACAACATCTACGTTAATACACATAACTACAGCACTACGTATACACATCGATCTAATTCATTATTCCTAAGGATATTTAAAAAAATAGAAAACGTTTCGTTGACTTCATTTTGGTATCTTCAATTAAATTCTTTATAATTTCATTAGATTTTTTCTTCAACTGCATTGTCTTAATAAATAAATCATTTCTATTATGAACTAAAAATGACAGAATATCAAATATACCGATATATGTATATATATTTAATCTACAATTCAACGATTTTAACTTTCTACATAATTGAATAAAATTGTCTACTACTCACGCTAAAGCTATAACTACGAAGTCAAGCCAATTCCATGCATCTCTAAGGTATGTGAATGGCTGTAGTATGAAACCCCTGGCCATTACTTTCACCGCTGATTCAAACGTGTAGATCCCGGTAAAGATAACTCTGGAAAAATTCACCTCCACTGAGGAACGCCACTCATAAAATAATAAAAACATTTCTATAATATAAGTATAAGCATCTCAACTTGTAGGAGATGGTAAGTAAATGTATAAACAAAAACATTATTTCTAAGTACCATAATATTATAATGTAATAAATATAATAGTCTAATTCATATAAATAAAACATATGTAGAAATGTACAATATTAATGAGTTAATTTACAGTTTAGTGTGTCAAACAGGTGTGTTCTGAAACGAGTATGTGGATGGTAGTGATATATTTATGTTCTTGGAAAACTTATCAATGTATTTACTGGAAGGACTAATTTGCAAAATGTGTCATATTATTATAACTGATATTTAATTAAATTATTTAGAATTAATATTATACAAATATGAACATGAATTTTGATAATTACAGCCAGGGAAATTGTATAATTTTCTAAACGCCTGTCTAAAGCGAAACAATACATGTTTTATATTATAAATGTTTTCCAAAAATTTACTATTAAAAATTTCTAATATATTACGTCCGTTTATCTAAATATTGATTATATCAATTGGAAAACTAGCTGAAACACTAACAATTTGGAAACTAGCGTGCACTCTACTATATTCTAGAGAACCTAAGAAAGGATATGTTCTGTCGTCCGGTGGTATTTCAAAATTGCAAATTGAAATTCGTAATCGAAGTAATCTAACTTAAATGTTGAAAAAAATATTGTAATGAAATGTATACTCACTCAGTACTTTCGACGGTTGGTGTCGTAGGCATTATCATAAGAATACAGTTGACTAAAATTGTAGTGATGATAAACAACGAGAACAACGGATGTACTAGAATGTATATCGCCACTCTTCTTATAGGATTGAATGGGTCTAGTATCCATAAGGCGTTGGTTGCCGAAAATCTGAAGATATCTTTACCCTTGCTTATAACTACGAAGGTCTGTAACAAAATCAAGTTCATTAATGTTTTGTGTGCGTATGAGTAGTGGGAATTAACTGATGCTACGAGCGGTACCAACTTTTTACGGATAATTGAATTACATACCTATATGGATCACAGCTGTGATTCAGAATAGTCAAAGAATAAAAAAAAGTAATAGTAAAATATTGTAAAGGTTAATGAGCTAGCTAGCGTCACTAGCGTGTATATGGGTAGTGGAAGTTCATTCAGTAATAGGATAATTTTATCTAGGGCCTCAATCTTTTGTCAATATATCAGGACCTTATGACATACAGCGCCATCTAGTACCGAGCTAAGCAGCGAGGCTTGTGTTACGGATACTAGATGGTTGATACACTATATAGTTTTCTTATTTTTTTGTAAATACATACATTATTATACGTAGCAATATCCACGACCCAGGTCAAATGTCCATGCTCGTCACACAAACATTTGCCCCTACCGGGATTTTAACCCGGGACCCTTAGCACAGGACAGCCTATAATACCGCTGCGCTATTCGGGTCGTCAGTAAATAGGTACATTTGTTACAATATTACGATTTTTGTTTATTGCTGCTGTGCTATTATTATGAACTGATATTTGTAGATAGTTGACATGACTTGCATTTATTTCACGAATGCAAGTCATGTTGCCTATTTTGTTTGGGTTTGTATTCATTTAAATGCGTGTGACCCTCGTCTTGACAGATAGAAAAGAAAATTCTCTTATAAAGTCGAGTACCCACGTAATTAATAAAAATACTCTTTCGATCTATAGACTGGATATGTAACATATGTAAGTAGGTACGACGTCCACAAGGCGGACTATAGGAAAACTGTTTTAAAGATCTTTCATTAAATAAGTTTTTTCAAGTATTCGAGGTTTTACAATGCGCCTTTTTCGACTATGATATACCTACCTCTTTAACTTTGGTTTCATCAACACGTAACTTGAAAAATGTAAGGTATATCATCTCTCAATTCACGTTTTATAAGTAAAATGAAAGGGTATTCAAGTTTAAATAACCTTTACTTATAGCATCTCTAGTATCTAACGTATGGCAGTATTTTATTGAGTAGGTACGTGCAATCCGACTGATGCCTAGTAGTGGAGCTGTAACTATGTTTATTGGATTGATAGCTAGCCAAACTTTGTCCCTGCATTTCGAAGAGACCTCAAATGCACCTTAACAATCTGTTGCTAAAATTAATCATTCTCAAAAAGATTATTTAATGGTGTACTGACAAAATAATATGGAATCGCTTTAGATTATGACAGTAAATATTATATTACAAAATATGTATCACGTGTATTTTATCAATGTATTATTAATAACGCGTGTGATTAATGTGGTCACGCTGTTGTAATTTAATGCACTTCAAATCACCTCTTAAATTATTATCAGTCACAGGTTCACGACGGTGGCAACAAGACAGATTACGTTTTTATGATACGATTGTATCGTCAATAAATGCTGATCACCGTCCTTGGTCTATTGGATAAAGGTGGTAGAGACATTACACATCGCAGGCAGAGATTTTAATAGCTTACGTGATGAATGGAAATTTGTTTGCATATAATCACACTGTACTGAAAGAAGAACTAAAAGACATTTAGTCCTGCCAATTAGACACACGACTAGGGCAGCCATCATGGAATATTTGTAAGCGAAATGGAGTGTAATCTACATACATACATCTCCGTTATAACAACGTGCCCAAACCGGTTTCATTTAGACGGCAGTAATGCGAAGATGGTTAAAAGAAGAAAAAAATATAATTAAACAAATTAAAGCCAAATCTTTTATTTCAAGTAGACAAATATTACAGGTGGTTTTGAATTGTCAAAACTAGTTGCGTAAGTATTTATTTTTTTTAGCATGCCAGGTATCCTCTAGTAATGAACAATAATAAAAACTTAAGCAATTGGTTTTCTTAAGCCCGTGAGAAGTTATAATCGACAAACAGTGTTGGTCATCTTATTATTTAGAAAGTTAAACTAAATTAGTTTATTTTGTAAACTTTAAGATCAGTACTTTATATCCTAGTACCCTATTCACAGAGACCAGATGAGATTTAAATGTTATGTTAACACAAACAAAGTTGGTCTTCCACTCAGTAACACAATATTTGTTGAATCGTTATCAGCACGCAAAAATAATTACATCATTATACGGGAGAGTGCTATTTTAAATTCTTTAAATAGTCGCCTGACGACTTACAAGTAATCATGACTTGTAAGTTTCTCATATCTATAAATTAGGTATTCATACGAACTCTATATTTACCATAACTTTGTTTCCGCAACGTAAATTACATACCTATAATGATAACGTATATAAATACCGAAATCTGCTTACATACTTACGCTTAATAAGTTAATTATGGTATTTGGAAAGAAAATTCGAGTGTGTATTTACCTACCAATTACGAAATTCCAGATACTTGCAAAATGTCAAACGCGCATAGCCGTGATGCCTTAGCCTCAAATATATTACGTTGAAACTATTTCAAAATGCTTTGGTACCGCTCGAAGTTTATTGCAGTTAACCATAGTGTATACTTACTCTCTGGTTATGATAGAAGGGGTCGATGTCCTCGAGCGGTATGGAGGACACCTCCGCCGGGAAGGTGCCCTGCATTCGTACCGGCAGCGGCAGGCCCTGCTCCAGGGTCGCGTCCGGCTGAGGACCTTCGTCCTCGTCCTCGTCATCGTAACGCACCTATGTCAACACGACACACCTTTTAGAATAACGTCACCAAATAGTTTCTTGACTAACTTAATTATTAATGGCAACAGCAGATCCAAAGAACGCGGGTTATAATAAGTATTATAATTGTTCTTGAAATATGAAATTGCCCTATTATTTTAATAGTGTATTCTAAAATTATAAAATTTTACTCTCATTCCTCTTCATCAAAATATTACTCGTCATCGTCACATCAAAGTAGGAAATATTGTAATAAGTTTTTGTTTTTTTTCAAATGTCAAAATTCGATAATGTTCCTTCTGGATCTGCCTTTGCTCAATATATGTATAATATATAGCACGTAGTTCACATTTACCGTCTTCGTCCAGGTTTCTTTGCGATACTAACGATACTTACGCTTGGTCATTGTACCATCCAATGACTCCGAAAGAAGCTAGCCTACTGGAAGCCTAGTTTAACATATTAATATTATGAACGTAATAATGCGCTATGTATACCCGTAATAATACTGTTGGCGTCACGCTCAACTAATATTATTACAGAGTTAGTTACTGAGTCAGCATGTCTCGTGAAGGCGTTTAAAGCTAATTTTATTTAGTGTAGTGCTGCTGTCGGTGTGGCTATAATGCGTATCTGGCATAACTAAAAGCGGTTATTTCCAAACATCCGCCACTATTATGTTACCATTCCGAATATACGTACATAAATTCCGAATACTTTGCCTGTATCAAACACCAGGAAATTATTTATCTGACTGGCGTCGATTCGAAAACGGTTCCAAAATAGGAGGCGTGACTAGCGCAAGCCTAAAATGTTACAAAATACGAATCATAACCAACATAATTCCATATTTATCTGAATCATTATTAACAGTTATCTATTATGCACTAAACGCTAGCTAGGTGATGCCACCATGCTAGACCTAGATGACGGCAGTCGATGATGATGTGACGAACATGAGCCAGTCCTGTGCAATGCTTGATAATGGTGAATGTTATGTGCTGGTGTACTTCGATTGCTAACGCTTATAACAACTGAACGTCCTACGGTTTACATTTCAACGTTAGTTAAATAAGAGGGCTCTCAAATACATGGTTTCCTATTGAAAGTTATTTTGGATTTAAGGGGTATAGACTACGTTAATATCATTATTAATAATTCTATTATCGGATTTCAGGCTGGCTTAGGGCTTAACTATTTTCTAAATAAGAAAATTTTGTTCCTATTGATTGAGGGAAGAAGGTTTTTAATAAGATTTATTATGAATAGCAGGTATTATTACTATTCCGTATATGCATTTCTTTTTAAATTGGTTTATCAGTTAATAGGGCGAGATAATATTTTATTTTTAGTTCGTCGAAATGCAAATAAACATGACAAGCCTAATTTGTAGCTACGGTAAGATTAGCTGTTACGTAAGTAAATGTTATTGATTCTGGTGCGCTTTCGAGTAACAGCTAAACTTGCAAACACAGTTCTTTACAGATACTTTGCCAACAAAGCGATGTTAAGGGATAATGCTTTTAATGCGGTCAATATGCATAAATTAGAATGTACTACAAGTTATCGCACTTGAACAAAGTGAAACTTGTGGCGCCAATGTTGGTGGGAGCTTGCAATATCTTATGTTGAAAGAAATTTCGTCTGTGAAAGCGATAACTTGCTGAAAAATTTCTCTAATAAAAACGAGCCGTAAAAAGGTAAAATGGGGCAAGCAAGCATTCTTACTTCTTTTTTCTTTTTCGTCCGCCCCAAATCGTTCTGGAATAATTTAAAAATTATCCGTCAGAGTTTTACTTTCGTTTGTTTCTGTTGCTATCTTGTGTGGCACACAGTCTTTTGTTACAGTGAAGTCATTGTGTGCTGGCTAGTATTTTGTCACTCGTGTAGATATTTATATTATTTTGTAGGTACCTATGAGTATAACAGTGTATTTTTTTTCGTACATTTTATTGTCAGCACTCGACACACGTGTAGTAAAATCCAAGACAGCTAGATTTTACAAAAAGGCTGATACTGACCTCGCCTTCCGCTCGTTTTTTCTCGAGTTCCTTTTGCTTGGCATGCTCCTCAGCTATGCGGGCTTCGATAGCGGCCAGTGACTCTCTTGTGAAGGGTCGGAACAAGCTTCGTTCTTCCTCGCTGATCGAGTCCAAGTCCTCGGACATTGTCTATCGAACTCCCCCCGAGTGAACTGCCTACTACATAAGAAAATAAAATACATTAAACGGAATAAATATCAAATAAATAGTCAAAATTAAGAATTTTCTCGTGGAAGAGTAGAAAATTAACGTGAAGAATATTTTTTTAAATATTCTTCACGTTATTTGATACCGCTGAAGATAGTCAAAAATACCAAGCAATATGTGTTTCACGCGGTCCTTACAAAACGAAAATAACTGGACTGTATGTAATATTATTTTACATACGGAAAGATAAAAAAAATCAATGAATAATAACACTCTTGATTCGGATGAATCAAGAATTACTATTTATTAATCAATATATATTTTTTGCCAAAAATGTACCTCTACATTCATTAAATCAATGTTTGATTGTTTGGATATTATAGCATAAATAAAATACTCATCAATGCGAAGCCGATTCGTGTGAAACATAGTATAAATAACATACTTAATAATTATAATCTATTTACGGTTTAATTGCGAACTTCGTGTATTTTTTAGATTTACATTGAAGGAGACATAATGTCCAAATACAAATGATATAAGTGCGATGCAGTAATGCCTACACCACCCGCGGTTGTGTGCAAGACACTGTTCTGTTTGTGTCCCCCAGAACTAGGCCAAGGGCATCCTTTATATTGTGCGTTATATCTTTCAGGCTACTTTTATTCCTTTCCTTTACTACTTCGGGACAAGGCTTATATAAGATTAATGTAATATTTGTGCGAATAAATATTTATTGACTACTTTGCGGTTTGTGTAACTATTAATGGTAGGAACTCGGATAATAATGCCAACATTTTATTCCATTACGTTATTCTGGATTTGATAAGTTTGCATTAATATATTTTTAAGAGGAAATCTTAAGAATAGTTTTCTTATCAAATTGTTAACTTTAATTTAATATCTTTGGAAGTTATACAAATTACCTGCTAACAGTGAATGGGCGGGTGTTTGTGGTGCGGGAAACGCGCGCGGCCGCACGCCCTACGCCCGCGTTCTCCCGCCGACCACCTACGGGCGGACCGCCCTTCTGCACAACCGACGTAAACGTTATTACACTTGTCACTGAATACATAACCGGCCAAGTGCGTGCAGGGCCACGCGTTAAATAGGATATATATTTGTCCGCTTGTCAACTATTACTCGTTAAATTATTAAGCCTACTTGCTAGTTGCTATAGTTTTCTTTTTAACTTAGTTATATAATAATACTGCCATGATATTTTCTCGTTTATTTCGCAAAATGATCAGATAAGAAATGATTTTCACACATCCGCAATTTTTTTTTACGAAAAACAATAGCATGAGGTGGACGAGAAAAAAGAACCTATCCAACTTTACGTATTGTGGCAGTACCGTAAAAAAAAGATAATTTTATTTCATCATAAATACGCCTAAGCCATATTACAGCGTTCTAGTAATAAAGTATAATAGTAATACGTGGTACGATTGCTCTTTTTAAAAATGTTTTGTTTAATTTTCGTATGCAAGGTATGTAAGTAGTTTGACAAACCTGTCGTCCGCGAGAGCAGTGTGGCCGCGGCTACTAGAGAGATGAAAGTTACCACGTGATCGCTGATAGGGACAGCCAGCAAATGGGCAAGATTTTTCATGACCGACCTGCAACAAACCATTTTCTTTCAGCAAATTTGAAAGCGAACACCGACACAATTGTTATTGAAACGGACTCTCATATCAGTTCTTTCTGGCTGATAGCATTTATGTGCAAAACCTCATCTAACTTTTTATTTGTAGTGATAACACTCCGCAATATTATCATTAGTTATTAGTTTCTAGAAGCTAGTAGCTTTTAGAAACTAACCTTAACATTGGTAAATACATAAATTTGTTTCAAAACTTGTAACTTGTGACAATTTACTATCTGCAATCATCATAAAACAAGTCAACTAATTGCATCTAGATAAAAATCGCGATCAAATATGGGAGATGTTCAACCAACATTGTTCGTTTCAGCCTTTCAATGATTATTATTGATTTGACGCCTCCATGTATTATTGATTTAGAACTGACAAAAACTATATAATATTTTACATAACATAAACTTTCATGTTCATCCATTATAGGGCTTTATTGTGATCTGTATATATGTATTATATCAAAAGCGAATGTATCTGATCCACGCAGCCTATCAGACTCGTAGCAAGAAAGGAATGCATAAGGGCTTTTGATATCGAGGTTTGTTAACTCTTCTACTTGAGAGTGTATTGATATTTGGAATAATAAGATATAATAAAACAGCGTGTACCGTATATAGTGCAATGTCTAGGGGTGTGTGTAGGTCTAGAGGGCGCGCGGGATGGTGGCCGCGTCGCCCGCTGGCCGCGCGCGCTCCTCTCTCCAGTTTGCGCGCGCGCACAACATCTGCGAAAAACACAAATAATAATCATTGACGACCTCTGTGGTCTAGTGGTTCGAGTACCGGACTGCTGATCACGAGGTCGTGGGTTCGATTCCCACGGAACACAAATATTTATGTGATGAATATAAGTGTTTGTGTTCGTCTGGGTGTTTCCTATGTATTATAAGTATGTATTTACAAAAAAAAAGTATATAAGTATTTATATCCATTGTCTAGTACCCATAGTACAAGCTCTGCTTAGTTTGGGACTAGATGGTGATGTGTAAAATGTCGCAGAATATTTATTTATTATTTATTTATTTATTAAATACGTATATTATATTATAAAATGTCTATGTGTACTTTCAAACTGAAAAAGAAAAGATAACCTAGAAAAATATAGCATTTTCTAATTAGAACTAAATTATAATCATATTATTATTTGAATCATATGATTAAAATATATATTATAATAGTATTTGGAGATTTGAGTGGTCCAGTTTTTGTAAACATCGCCCCTCACTAGGATTTGCTCCTATGTCTTGAAGGCATTTACAAACACAAATTTTCACATACACAAACGCCCAGACACAGTTTTCATATTTATACTGTGGCCCAGACCCGGAAGAAGACCTGTAAATCGTACAAATATTTGCTCCGAGCGAGGATCGAACCCGCAACCCGCGACGCACAAGCCGATCGCTCAGCCAATGCGCCAATCAGGTCGTCGATTTACTGCCTCTCTTCGGATTTTTAGTATATAGGTAGGCCTATATCTATAAAATAATTATAAGACCTGTTATTTCGTATGGAGATATATGGATGTAAAACAAACTACAAAAGACAATCCTGAAAATGAATGCATGCCGTAGATAAGATAATGCTATGTGAGAGGAAACCCGTGCCCAGCAAGTGGTACGATAATGGGTTGTTGATGATGTGAGCTAAGGACCGCAATGTGTCAGGTTACAAAATTCGACATGTTGAAAAATAAATTGAGGTCATTGACACCAATAGGCTAACCTAACTGAAAAGTGGATATGTGAAAAGGTAAGTTAGGGTTGCTACACATATAAGCGGCACAGGCGGGCGGTAAAATCGAATATAATATGTATGTACATGAATGTTCGAAAAAAAAACCTTTGTTGGCTTGTGGTTCGACAAATACTGCCGAACCGACTATGTGTGTAGCTACCCTAAAAGAGTAGTGAAGAGTAATGAATACGTTCCCAATAAAGCATAATGCCAATATAGACGAATATATAGGATATCTGAATATTCAGGGAAGGTTACGAGATTATTCGGTTAAAAGAAATTTGTTTTCTCACAAACAACTTTACATAGTGAATTTAAACTATGAAAAAATATAGAATACTATAATATTATTTTGAACAATAGCTTCATCTATAGCAAGTGTACATAATAATAATTATACCTAATTTTGCTCAATCAATATAAATACACATTCAATTTATTTAGAAAAATGATCATGGATGTGAAATCTTTCATATTGTTAGGAAATGGCTATGTTCTTGTGACCATATAAAGTTCTAATTTATATCAATCGTGTGTTTTCAGTTAAGTGATTTGTGAATGTATGTTATTTGTTAATATGTTTTTGATTAGCATGCATACGTGCATGCGCCTATTATATAAATGTTTCAGATTGAGAAGCTTTCATTATTACCACCCTCCGACTGCTAAAATAATAAATTAATGACAGCGGTGCAAACTTTGAAGACAATGTTAATTTACATAACAAGTTTCAATAAAGGTTAAGTCAAATACAAAACATAAATAAAAACAAAGGATTATTGCAATTATATAGAACAAAAGATTAAGAACAAAAGATTATTATATTGATTATTCTGTAAATTTATCAATCGCAATTAGTAATGTGCCGTTTCCAGTAGAGTTATTCCAGCCGAGTATTTTCCTGGTAACGGTACCAGTAATATACTAAAAAACTAGTAATTTAGGGTAATATAGCAAAATTTTTTTTTTCGAATTTCATTTGTGGTTATATGAGTAATCTAATACCTTCTAGTTTAAATTCGATCAACATTTTAATTTTAAATATTATTTTTCTAATATTCCTAGGGACTTACCGAGTAACTTCCCATACAGTAACTTTCTGGGTATTTTCTTATTATTACTTTATTAATAAACTTTGCAAGTAAAACATATTATTAATCAACATTGGTTATTAAATATAGTACTTATAATTATAACTAGAATGTGAGATCACAAACATATTTTGAGATATTATCACAGAAAGTCACATTAGGTATATTTAAAAAAATACTTCATCATCATCAACCCATTATTGTCCTACTACTGGGCGCGGGTCGGGATTAGGCTATAGTCCATCAAGCTAGCCTACTGCGGGTTGGCAAACTTCACATGCCATCGAGAAAATCTCTCAAGCATGCAGGTTTCCTCACGATGTTTTCCTTCACCATTTGAGCATGTGATAAATACGCACATAACTTCCGCAAAGTCAGTGGTGCATGCCTTAGGTTTGAACTCGAGACCTCTGACATCTCAGTCCACTGGTCACAGTCACACCGCCAGGCTACCACAGCTCAAAAAAACAAAACAAAACAAGCTAAACTGAATAACAAAACAAAGCAAAATTAAAAGATTAACCTAACAATTTAAAAGTTATATGTTTTAGGAAAATCAGTATTCTGTTCAGAGCTGATTAGACGACCCGTTTAGCTCAGTGGTAGTTAACGCTGCCTGCTGTGCTGTGTCCCGGATTCGAATCCCAGTAGGGACAAATGTTTGTATGATGAGCATTAACATTTGTTTCCGAGTCATGGATGTATGCATACATATATAAGATGTATGTATTTAAAAAAAAAAGTATATAACTATGTATTTTATTTATATTTAGTTTTTAGAATCCATATTATTATTCAATTGTCCCTCCTTTGAGTACCGATTAAGTACTGGAATGAGTAGTGTTGTCTATTTCCCGAATTTTCAAATAAAGTATTGAAGAAATCCACACCAGAATGCATGCCGTCAATGTTTTCTTCAGCTGTATTATCGAAAAGCTAGCTTTACTTTATTTAGCGAATATCACAAATAGAAATCAACAAACGATATTAAACAACATTAGAAACTTACTGGGAAAACACTCATACGGTAAAATGGAATGAAAAATGGTAACAGCACATCACTAATCATAATCAAATTATTCTGTTATCTATGTTAGTGTCTATATAAATAAGATATCAAACAATAATACCTACATTTTCATAGTGTCATTGTAGTCGAGCTCGTTAAAATGGTGCTCTTTTATATACCTCTGGTATTAATAACGTTATATTACGCTGCATATTATTACTTCTCAAGAACATTCAACTACTGGAAGGAAAGAAATGTTGTTGCTCCGGAGCCAACCGCATTTTTCGGTAACTTAAAGGAATACAGTTTTCGCACAAAGAATATAGGCGTGATAATGCAAGAAATCTACGATATGTTTCCTAAAGAGAAAGTTGTTGGCATTTACAGAATGACAACGCCCTGCCTGGTTATACGAGACTTAGATATTTTAAAACATATAATGATAAAAGATTTTGAAAAGTTTTCCGATCGTGGAATCGAGTTCAGCAAGCAAGGATTGGGAGCTAATTTGTTTCACGCTGACGGAGATACATGGAGAGCGCTAAGAGGACGATTTTCGCCTATTTTCACATCTGGTAAATTGAAAAACATGTTTTATTTGATGGATGACCGTGCTAATGTTTTTATAGACTACGTAAGCGACGAGTGCCAAAAGAATTCCGAATTTGAAATACATTCACTTCTTCAAAAATTTACCATGTCTACAATCTCTGCATGCGCTTTCGGTGTTGATATTGATATTAAAAACGATAAAATGGAGGAGCTTAAGAGACTTGACAAGTTAGCTGTCACACCGAATTACGGAATTGAAGTAGATATGATGTATCCTGGGATTATGAAAAAACTTAATCTTTCTCTGATACCAACTCCTGTACAAACTTTCTTTAAAAATCTTGTATGTAATATTATTACCCAAAGAAATGGCAAACCAACCAACCGAAATGATTTTATGGATTTAATTCTGGAACTTCGTCTTATGGGAGAAATCAATAGCACAAAATATGGAGATTCTTTACCACCTCTTGAAATATCTGATGATGTAATCGCAGCACAAGCTTTTGTGTTTTATGTAGCTGGATATGAAACTAGTGCCACCACGATGTCTTACTTACTCTACCATCTAGCATTAAACCCAGATATACAAAGGAAACTATTGGCAGAAGTAGACGAAGTTACAAAATCCAATGATGGAAAAATAACGTACGACTCTCTAAAGGAAATGAAATATTTGCATAAAGTATTTGATGAGACTCTTCGTATGCACTCAATAGTAGAACCTCTGCAGAGAAAAGCTAAAGTAGATTACAAAATACCCGGCACAGATCTTGTGATTGACAAAGATACGATAGTGTTAGTATCACCGAGGGGTATACATAACGATGAAAAATATTACCCGAAGCCTGAAGTTTTCGACCCTGAAAGATTTGATGTACAACAAGTTGGTTCTCGTCACCCGTGCGCATATTTACCATTTGGACTTGGTCAAAGGAACTGTATTGGTGAGTACTCTATTACTTTTAGCTTCCTGACAACGCTCAGCTAGAAGTAAAATTGAAGAAACAACATTCTATCGTATATCTTCCATGTTGTCTCGGTTGAACTATGTACCTGTAAGTTTTTTTTTAAATATATATATATTATTTTTTTATAACGCACTTTAGTCCCACCTCCAGCATAATTGTATGCTTGACCTCTAAATAATGACCTCTAAATGTAAACTGCCCATCCATATTTTATAAAAAAAATTGTTGTGTAGGTTGTAATGTAAGATTAGCCGTAATTTTGGCATAGATTTGTAATGCTTGTTTTGCAATGCTTGATCACAATATATTTTCTATAATTAGTGATTATCATCATCATCATCATCAACCCATTAACGTCCCACTGCTGGGCACGGGTCTCCTCTCATTTGAGAGGGATTAGGCTATAGTCCACCACGCTAGCCTACTGCGGGTTGGCAGACTTCACATGCCATCGAGATAAATCTCTCAAGCATGTAGGTTTCCTCACGATGTTTTCCTTCACCGTTTGAGCTTGTGATAAATACGCACATAACTTACGAAAAGTTAGTGGTGCGTGCCTTGGGTTCGAACTCGAGACCTTTGACATCTCAGTCCACTGGTCACAACACTAGGCTACCACAGCTAAAAAAATATTAGTGATTATAATATAGATTTATTGGTAAAACTGCCTCGTTGGTTTAGTGGTCGTAAGTGGGACTGCTGAGCAAGAGGTCTTGTGTTTTATTCCCAGGTCGAGCAAAGTGTTATGTGTACGTCTGCCTAACCCTTAAAGTTGACATAGTGAAAAATAATAACATACTTTAAAATATTTTTAGGGATGCGATTTGGCAAGCTTCAGTCTCAATTGTGCATAGTGAAGATTCTGTCCAAGTTTGGTGTGGAACCATCGAAAAACACCGATAGAAATTTGAAAGTTATCCCGAACAGACTTCTTATCGGCCCGAAAGATGGAATACGTTTAAATCTCGTTCCTAGATTGTTAAATTAACTAAATTAAATTTACATTTAGCTTATTTGATTTTATATAAGCATATATTTGTTTTTATACTACCAACAAATTCATTTGTCATTTCCGTAACTACATTTATTTATTCATCAATTTACACTAACAGTTGACACTACTAGTAATAGGTCATATATAAAAGGATAAGGTATTAATATCTTATATATAAAATTCTCGTGTCATAATGTTCGTTCCCGTACTCCTCCGAAACGGCTTGACCGATTCTCATGAAATTTTCTGAGCATATTGAGTAGGTTTGAGAATCGGCCAACATCTATTTTTCATACCCCTTAGTGATAAGGGTTGTCCACTAACCCCTATAATGTGGCAAAACAACGTTTGCTGGGTCAGCTAGTAATTTTATAATAATTATTAATTATTTTCTATTGAGAATAACATTTCTGATTTAATCAGACTATTAATAATTAAATCAGTATTTACAATAAATACTGGACTAAAATACTTATTGAGTTCAAAAAATTGCTAGTTAAATGTATAAATCCTATCAGTTGCCAAGTAGTCAATAACGATGTGTGTCGTTTTCTTTTTATTCCCTAAAACGTGGTTGAGTAGAGCGAGATTCATATTTGAAACACGCACCATGTTCGTGAATCAGTGATGTCAGTTGGGACTGTACTACTGTAGTATAAGGACAAGTCTTATAAAAACATTTTAGTGATCCTGCTGATTCATAGTCAATATAATTTCTAACCAACATTTTCATTTAAGTTTAAATATCTACAGGAATAGACAGTAGGTAATAACAATTTTAAATCAACAAGCAAAGGTCAAAGATAAGGTGCTTATTTTTTTTATTAAAGTATTTTGGTGCTACCAGTAGTTCCAGTCTACTGCAATAATTATTATACTGTTGGGGTTCCATATTCGAATCCCATATTCCTATTAGGAATATGGGATATACCTACTTCTTTATAATCGATTCTATAGCAAACGAAAGTCAGTCAGTTTAGTAATTCCCTATTTTAAGAAACCAAAAAGGTTTCTGCAGGGGTGTGCAACGCATTTGCAAGCCTTCAGGTATTGCAAATGTCCATGGACGGCGGTGATCACTTACCATCAGGTGAGCCGCCTGCTCGTTTGTCCCCTTATCGCAATAAAAAAATCAAATCAAAAAACAAAAACTGATATTTTCCCAACTCACAGAAAGAAGTCTAGCTTTCGACCACAATTCCAAATAAATATGTGTACAAGAGTATTATTACAATGATAAATAGTTACTCGTCCTAGTGAATAAATAATGTTGACAGTTAGCCACCCTTATCATAAAGAAACTTCGATAAAAACTGCTTGCTCAGCTTGCGTATATGAACATAAACTTAGAAACTTACTGATACTGATTTACTAAGTAAGTACAAATAGAACGTCATCAAATAATTAAATATTTCAGTTTCACGGTAATAAATAAAATACTAACGCGGATAATGAGTTGAAATAGAAAACGATTGTATTGGATGGGAATGTGAGAAGGGTAGTATAGATGTTTATCTTGGTAGTGTTATATGTACATATTTTAAACTCATAAGCTCATAAAATTAGTTACTTGCGGAAGTCTTAGACATGATTATACTTTTGAGGTTTAAATTTAAACTACGCCCTCAAAGTTGTACCTAATAAATTTATCGTAGAAAATTAATTCACCTATTCTGTAAGGCAGCCTAATATGCTGTGTTTTCGTATCAAATCATGTGTCAAGCACGGCTTTACATCACAAAACAGAGGAATCCAAACAATCTGTACACACAAATACAACTTACGACGAACTAATAATAATGACGTAACATAGTAATCAAGTTTTCGGACGGTATATAAAATCACGTTAGAGCTATATGCTTGTTCATAAAATAGTGATACTTGAAAGTGTTAAGAGTTTCCCTGACAATGTCGTTATTTTATATACCGGTAGTGTTGGTGGTGTTATATTACGCCGTATATTATTATTTCTCGAGAACATTTAATTACTGGAAGAAGCGAAATGTTGTTGCACCGGAACCAAACGTATTTTTCGGTAACATAAAAGAATCCGTCCTTCGTATTAAAAACGGAGGCGTAGTGATCCAAGAAATTTATGACAAATTTCCAAATGAAAAAGTTGTGGGCTTATACAGGATGACAACGCCGTGCCTTTTAATTCGTGACTTGGATATTATTAAACACATAATGATCAAAGATTTTGATGTATTTTCCGATCGTGGCATCGATTTCGCTAAGAAAGGCTTAGGGGCTAATTTGTTTCATGCTGATGGTGATACGTGGAGAGCTCTGAGAACTCGGTTTTCACCTATTTTCACATCCGGAAAATTAAAAAGTATGTTCTACCTTATGAATGAGCGTGCTAATATATTTTTGGACTACATAAACAAAGAGCGACAAATTAACTCAGAATTTGATGTGCACACACTAGTTCAGAAATTCACAGTATCTACAATTGCGGCGTGTGCTTTTGGAGTTGATATTGGCGCTCTTAACGATCAAATGGAGGACCTCAAATTTATTGACAAATTAGTTCTAACGCCAAATTATGGAATGGAATTTGACATGATGTATCCTGGATTATTGAAAAAATTAAACCTGTCTATAGTGCCTAAACCTGTGCATAAATTCTTTAATAATCTCGTGGAGTGCATTATTACTCAAAGAAATGGAAAACCATCAAACCGACACGATTTTATGGATTTAATTCTGGAACTGCGTGAAATGGGTGAAATCAAAACAGCTAAATTTGGAGACTCTGTAACGTCTGTTGAAATAACGGATGATGTGATCGCCGCCCAAGCATTTGTATTTTATGTAGCTGGATATGAAACTAGTGCCACAACGATGACCTATTTACTTTACCATTTAGCATTAAATCCAGATATCCAAAGCAAATTGATAGCTGAAGTAGACCAAGTTATCGAGGCTAATGGGGGAGAAATTACTTATGAAGCCTTAACGGAAATGAAATATTTGCATAAAGTATTTGATGAGACTCTTCGTATGCATTCAATAGTAGAACCTCTGCAGAGAAAAGCCAAAGTAGATTACAAAATACCCGGCACAGACATTGTGATTGAAAAAGACACAATCGTGTTAATATCGCCAAGAGGCATACATCATGACAAGCAACATTATCCCAACCCTGAGGTATTCGACCCTGAAAGATTTGATGCGCAAGTAGCTAACTCTCGTCACCCATGCGCATATTTACCATTTGGAATTGGACAAAGAAATTGCATTGGTGAGTGACCCCAATATTATAATTTTTAATTGTTGCGTATAATACAATTAATACCGAATTATTTATAAGAAATATTAGATTATTTCAACTTCTGGTTTTTCAAGGTCGAAAAGACGATTGATAACAATGTCGAATTTTTAAGTAGGCACATTCATCATCCAATTTTTTTTTTTTTTTTTCGTTAAATGCCTTTTTTTGCCTCTCATTTACATGTAATAGTATACCAAGGAATGCTATTTTTAACCGACTTCCAAAAGGAGGAGTTTATCATATTTTATAAATCTCAAGGTGAAGTTGGTATATCTCACTTATGGGAGTGAGATAATTCTGACAAATTGTAAGGGTAAATTCTTATCGACAAGCAGTTTTTAAAATAGCTATTTAATATAAGACTTGTTTACAAATTTTTGTGTCAAAAGTTATAAGGATACGTTCAAAGTGTGCAATTGAAATGGGTACGCAGCGGTGCATATTGTTTAATAAACAAAGTCTATATTTTATCGCTATTTAAAAATACACATCATGTGTTATATCGTAACTTAAATATTTTTAAGTTATTTACATTATAAAATCATAATTCTATATTATGTATTTGTGTTTTAGGACTCCGGTTTGGCAAACTGCAATCTCAATTGTGCATAGCTAAGTTGCTGTCCAAGTTCACAGTAGAACCATCAAAAAATACCAACAGGAACTTAGGAGTGGAAGCAAACAAGGTCATTATCGCGCCAAAAGGAGGAGTTCTTGTTAATATTGTTTCGAGAACGTGATTTGTTTTCAAAATTAAGTTTAACGTTTATATAAACCTTATATAAACTTTATCACTTAATACTGTAGACATTACTACTACAAGTAGACGACAACCTTGCGGTGGTGCAAAAATATCATGGTACTTAAAAACAATACTTATACCAATAGTTGTAGGTACATAATGTATATTGGGTTCAATACTTTCAATTGTGTACCATCCACTAGCATACATAATTATATACACATACACACCGCTATATATTAAGGATAACATCATACAACAGGAAGGAAAAAAGACAACATAAAATCATTGCCTAGACTGACTGAATCATCAACCGAAACCGAAACGGATGACCAATACTTCAGTATATAAGGTTTCCATGACCGTGGATACTGTAAAGAATCTGAAACGTCGAAATTAAATAATATTAATGTACTACGATAAAATCCGTTAAAAGATTAATTAAAAATCCGTTAAAAGAGAGTTAAATAAAATCATCCCATGTAAAATTCTCTCGGAAAAGCCTATCTTTTACTTGCAAATATGTTTTGTAATTTTTTATCGCAGTGTTATAAGTAATGTATATATTTTCACTCTCAAATAAATACATTTATTATCTCCGAGTATGTTTTATTTCATACTTATACCTATTCATCTTTTTGTAGTAGAAAGTCATCATCATCATCAACCCATTAATGTCCCACTGCTGGGCACGGGTCTCCTCTCAATTGAGAGGGATTAGGCTACAGTCCACCACGCTAGCCTACTGCGGGTTGGCAGACTTCACATGCCATCGAGAATTCTCTCAAGCATGCAGGTTTCCTCACGATGTTTTCCTTCACCGTTTGAGCATGTGATAAATACGCACATAACTTCCGAAAAGTCAGTGGTGCCTTGGGTTCGAACTCGAGACCTCTGACATCTCAGTCCACTGGTCACACCGCTAGGCTACCACAGCTCTTAGTAGTCTCTCAGTCAGTCTCTCTAGTAGAAAGTGATGAACACAAATAGTAATATATAGGTACATTGATGTTATTTTTCCTCAGCTAACATTATTATATTTCAGATGTCAAAAATTATTAAAACTATTATTAAATTTCAAGAATTTATATAATTTAGTATCGGTGTTTTATGTGTTGAAAAAAACTATACTTGATTTTTCATTTCATTTCGATATACCGCATAATATGTTTTATTTACTACTTCTTACTTATTTGTTAACACTGGCAAATAAAAATCACCTAATCGAAGCCATTGACATGGAACAAAAAATATCACGATATGACATAATGAAAACCTTTATCATCATCAACAACCCAATTCTTTGTCCCTCTGCTGGGCACGCATCTTCTCTCATTTGAGAGGGATTAGGCTATAGGCTATAGTCCACAACGCTAGTCGAATGCGGTTTGGCAGCTTCGCACGTCATTTATCGAGAAAATCTCTCATACTTTCCTTCGCCGTTTGAACATGTGATAAATACGCACATAACTTCCGAAAGGTCAGGCTTGGGACTGAACTCACGGGTTCAAAGACTCGAGGCCTTCTGTTCTTCAAAGTAATAATTAATACATATTGCCTAGGTATTGTATAGAATACCGGATTATACAGATTACCGGTAACATATATAGATATTGTTTTAAAATCAATAAAAAAAAATACGTAAATCAAAATCAGTATTAAATTAGCGGTGCCATGCACTGTGTGTGCATACCAAAGCGTCAGGCGCTAGTCCGTTGCTATAGGCAAGAAAATTATACGAATCGTTTATATCTTATGGTGTGTGTACGTTACTCGCGAATAATATTACGACCACCTAATAATAATAATTACGTAACAATAATCAAGTTCTCGTTCGGTATATATCTATATATAAAAACACGCTTAGGCAATTTTTGTATTCATAATGTTACTTGAATGTGTTAAGAGATTTCGTAACAATGTCGTTATTTTATATACCTGTAGTGTTAGTAGTGCACTGTTACGCTTTATTTTATTACTTTTCAAGAACATTTAATTACTGGAACGAACGTTGCTTCTCCAGAACCAACCGTATTTTTCGGTAACATAAAAGAATCTGTCCTTCGCAATAAGAACTTTGGTGTAGTGATACAAGAAATGTATGATATGTTTCCAGAAGAAAAAGTTGTGGGCATATATACTAAAATGACGACGCCATGCCTTATAATACACGACTTGGAAGTTGTAAAACACATAATGATCGAGGATTTTGTTTTATTTTCTTATCAATGACCGTGCTAATATTTTTCTGGATTACGTAAACAGAGAGCGACAGATTAACTCAGAATTTGATGTACTTGTTCAAAAATTCACCGTATCCACGATCTCGGCATGTGCTTTTGGAGTTGATATTGACACTCTTAATTATCAAATAGAAGACCTAAAATTTATTGACAATTTAGTATTTACACCGAATTATGGAATGTATCCCGGACTAATGAAAAAACTCGAGTTATCTGTCATTCCGGCACCAGTACATACATTCTTTAAAAATCTTACAGGGTCCATTATTGCTCAAGGAAATGGAAAACAATCAAACTGACACGATTTTATGGATTTAATTCTAGAATTACGTCAAATGGGTGAAATTAATAGTGTCAAATCTGGAGACACTGTAAAATCTATTGAAATAACGGATAACGTGATTGCAGCACCAGCTTTTGCATTTCTTGTAGCTGGATATCAAACTAGTGCCACGTCAATGGCCTACTTACTTTACCATTTAGTATTAAATCAAGATATACAAAGCAAATTGATAGCAGAAGTAGACAAAGTTATCCAAGCCAATGATGGAGAAATAACTTATGAATCCTTAACAGAAATGAAATATTTACATAAAGTGCTCGATGAGACTCTTCGGATGCATTCAATAGTAGTGCCTCTGCAGAGAAAAGCTAAAGTAGATTACAAAATACCCGGCACAGACATTGTGATTGAAAAAGACACAAATGTGTTAATATCGCCAAGAGGCATACATCATGACAAGCAACATTATCCCAACCCTGAGGTATTCGACCCTGAAAGATTTGATGCGCAAGAAGCTAGCCCTCGTCACTCATGCGCATATTTACCATTTGGACTAAGAAACTGTATTGGTAAGTATCTCAATATATATATTTCTTATTTGATATAAGAGAAGTCTTTAAAAATATTAATATACTCACACTTCCGTCACTCTATATACTTGAAAATATTATGTACGTCCGGAAAAACCATCTACAGTTTAACATCAATAGTGACTATCATAACATTAATACTAGGAATAAACATAAATTAGTAGTGCCTAAATATAGACTTACAAAAACTAATAAATCATTTCTAGGGAATTGTATACGCTTTTATAATAAACTACCTAAATGTGTCACCGATCTCACCGGCAAGAAATTTAAAAATCATGTGAAATCTGTTCTTGTCAAGAAAGCCTATTATAAAATCAAGGACTATGTTGACGATAGGAATGTGTGGATGTAGATACTGTTGTGCATGTGGCCTCCCTGGTACCGTGAGGTTGTTTCTATTACAAAAACGTTGTCTTTTTAAAGACATAGCTTGTAGCATTTTATTATGGCGTATTTCACGCCCCTATTCAATTGTTATAATTTTGTAAATGTGAGTTCAGTGTATTGTTCAGTCTAGAGAATTATACTTACCATATCACTTTTTTTTTATATCTTTGACCATTGACATCTCAAGACATTAATTTTTTACATTGACCTCGCATAATTATTACCAACATAATGTAACAATACCTTCTTTTTAAAAGAGTGTCTATGGAGTTTCTTGCCGGTTCTTCTCCATGAGATCAACTTCTTGGAACCGTGCAACTAGAGTCATAACGTTTTATAAATGTTTGAAAAAGTTCATATGAAATAAAAACCTTTTGATTTGATTTGATATGATATTTCACGAAAACCAAACCTAAACCTACTGAATTATTCATTTAGAATCTAATTTTACATCTGGTTTTCCAAGGTTCATAATTCAATGCTTTTTTTATCTTGGTTAGTTTCGCATAATAGCATAATAGAACTTAATTTACGTAAGGTAAATTAATTTAAGTTAATGGCTAAACTTTAACAGTGATACTGACCGATCATAAAGGTCACTAAAAAAAAGTCAAAAGTCAAAATATCATTTATTCAAAGTAGGCCAAATTTAATTGGCTCCTTTTGAACGTCGACAATAATGACAGCCCCCAAAAACGCCCGCCCTTCACCGCTTCCTAGTGTTTTTGCTGGCAAGAAGAAGCGGCGCAACAAACTCCCCAGCAACACATTTCTGTCTGTTAATTTAATTTCCTCCGACACGTTACGTGATGGGACAATCCGAACTTGTATACTACAGGAAAAGGTAGAGATAGTCAGGCCGCGAAAGCTCACTATGTGTTGATAGTGGCACCTTATTATATAATACACAAGGTTCATATTGTATAACAAAGTGAAAAGGTTAGCTCATCCTCAACGCGCGGTTTTTTAGTACGAATTGATCTATATTTACGAACGCACTTTAATGAGGTTGACATCGATGTATTGAATCATATAAAGGAAAATATATCCATTTCAAGACGTCTGATTTCATTGAAAATTTTCACACACATTGAAGTCCACTATCATCATCAACCCATTAATGTCCCACTGCTGGGCACGGGTCTCCTCTCAATTGAGAGGGATTAGGCTATAGTCTACCACGCTAGCCTACTGCGTGTTGGCAGACTTCACATGCATCGAGAATTCTCTCAAACATGCAGGTTTCGCCACGATGTTTTCCTTCACCGTTTGAGCCTGTGATAAATACGCACATAACTTCCGAAAAGTCAGTGGTGCGTGCCTTGGGTTCGAACTCGAGACCTCTGACATCTCAGTCCACTGGTCACACCGCTCGGCTACCACAGCTCACTCCAAAAAGTCTGAAGTCCACTATAAAAAAATTAATAATAATTCAAGCTATATGTATATAGGTGTAGTTTAGGTAAATATGTTACAAATTCATATTAATCACGCAATCATAAAATATAATTTCTATATTTTATCTACTATTCATAGTCAATCCAGCGTGATTTTTTACGCTATAGTTTAGTATGAATTTTATTTATTTTTTATTTCATTATTGTAATAATATTTTGTGTTTTCGGGGCTCCGGTTTGGCAAACTACAATCGGAATTATGCATAGCTAAGATTCTGTCCAAGTTTAGAGTGGAGCCATCGAAAAATACTGATAGGAACTTAGGAGTAGACCCAAACAGGATTATTATCGCACCAGAAGGGGGAATTCGTCTTAATAATGTACCGAGAGTGTAATAATTTAAATAGTACATCATTATTTTCACAAAACAGATATTAAACTACATAACTGCTCACGAATCTACACTAATCTATACTTAATAATAATAATAATATTCCAAAGAGGAAAGATTCGTATTTTTGTACGTTTGTAACAAATAACTCAAAAACAAGTGGATTGATGATTTAAAAAATTCTTTCACTATTAGAATGCTACATTATCCCTGAGTGGGTAAATAGGCTATAACAATACCACAAGGGTGATTGTTTTAAAAATATTTGTCCACCCGTGCGAAGCCGGGACGGGCCGCTTTTTAATATAGAACCAATCAATAATTAATCTCATTAAAATAAACTGACGACCCGATCAGCGCAGTGGTATAATAGACTGCCTTCTGCGGTAAGAGGTTAGTTCTGCAGCTTACGCCGTAAGAAAGATACGTCATTTAACAGATATAGAAACAGCTCGTTTAGTATACTTTAGCTATTTTCATAGCGTGATGTCATACGGCATTCTGTTGTGGGGGAATGCTGCTGACATCCAAACTATTTTTGTGTTGCAGAAAAGAGCTATTCGATCAATTTACAGCCTAAGTCTCAGATATTCGCTGAGGGAGAAATTTAAAGAGATTGATATCTTGACAGTACCATCGCAGTATATTTACGATAATCTATTATATGCTCACAAGAATATCAATCTTTTTGAAAAGCGATGTGATATCCATAATATTAATACCAGGAATAAGAATAAATTTATTGTTCCTGCAACTAGGCTCCAGAAGATAAGTAACTCGTTTAAATGTCAATGCATACGATTGTATAACAAAATCCCAACGAATATACAATCATTAAGTCTCAGCAGATTTAAATCCTTTATTAAACAGAGACTTTGTGCTAAAGGCTATACTATACGTTAAAAGATTACATGGATGATAAAACTGCTTGGGATTGAATAGTTCTAATGAACCAGGCTATCGGAACACCTTTTGTCAATTGTTTTATATAATTTGGACATTATTATTATTTTACCAATTATTATTATTTGACATTGGTTTTTAATATGGATATTATTATTTTTGACATGATTTTTTGTATTTCGACATTATTTTTGTATCTTGACATTATGATTATTATTTTTGACATTATTTTTGATTATGTTCTGACATATTTTTTTGTATTATATTAACTTAATTATCCTAAAAAAAACACACAATGTGAATGTGAGTACTATGTAGGTAAACACACATACGCTTACTAGCTTTTAATGTCTGGCGGCTTTGGGATTTTAAATTGGCCTACGCAAATGTCCCACTGATCTTGCACTGTCGTGCGTCGGGTCGTGGAGCTCCCTCAATAATGGTTGAGCTACACGACGGCTGATGTATGCGTGCTGTCAGTATGGACAGGTCAACTCAAAGCTGGATTGGTGCTTTCTTCAAAAGGCCATCTCAGACTGACCTACATCGTCAGGCTCACATATTGTAAACAAAGATGTTTGGACTTTAAAAGAGACCATGATTCTCTGAGTTTGTTTCGGCATTTCTTCTCAGAGGTCGTCTGTTAGGAAATGCCGACGCCAACTAGATACCAAAAAAAAAATTTACATGCCTTGTAAAAGTGTCTTTAAAAAGATCTATTTATAGAAATAAACAATCATTCATTCATTCATTCATTCAATCATTCATTCAAGGGTTCGAATCCCGGTAGATGGCTTCTAGTATAAGGTTTCAAAATAATTGTCTGGTGGACATATAAAAAATGGAGTATCATAATTTACGTGAAGTGTAATTATTTTGGGAGCTTTAAAGCGTCTGCAAAGCAATACAGCTGACGGAAAGTGTCTGCGAGTGTTCGCGACTGATGTTTAGACTGATATTGCCTAAAATATACGTAAAAATCAGCTTGGAGAATTTACGTGAGGTAAGTAATATTTGTATGTACCTTGATTACCTGATACCTGAAAATTGGCCCACTAGGCAAGATAGCTGGTAGGCATGCGTTCTTAGTACATACTAGCACTACTCAATAATCCACATTTGGTTCATCAGAAAATACATGACGTCTGGCGGCACTGGGATCTTGGACTATAATATCGCCATTGTTTGAATTCATATATTTTGATATTAAATTTTAATGTCTATTTTGGATTGTTACTTTTTTTTGTTCCTTTTATGAATTTTAGTATGTACCAGTTTTTGTATAAACACGTGGAGCTATAAAACTTTTTTCTGTATTTCCTGCTTATTTATTTCATGTATCTACCTATTTAAATATTTATGCAAATATTTTAAGTTAAGTATTTTTAATTCTTTTACATATTATTTTTATTTTATGTTTAACATCTTGCATGCTTATGTATGTATACTCATGTTTACAAATAAAATTATCTTTATCTACCCTAATATTATAAAGAGGAAAGATTTTTATTTTTGTATGTTTGCAACGAATAATAATAAATATTCCTGGACATTATGACACAGCGCCATCTACTTCCGAGCTAAGCAACGAGGCTTGTGTTACGGATACTAGTCGGTTGATATACTACATATATACTTTTATAAATACATACATCCATGACTCGAATACAAATGTTTATGCTCATCACACACAAAAGATAAAAATTGTGATAAAACAAAATAATGTGCACATTATGCGTTGCGTCGCCGGGGATGGGCCGCTACTAACGTATCTTATATATAAAATTCTCATGTCACAATGTTCGTTCCCGTACTCCTCCGAAACGGCTCGACCGATTCTCTTGAAATTTTGTGAGCATATTGAGTAGGTCTGAGAATCAGCCACCATCTATTTTCCATACCCCTTATTGATAAGGGTTGTCCGTCCACCCTTAACATTTTTCTTTAATTTTTAGACATTTTTTTAATTTCTTTATTTTTTATTATGTCGCATTAAAAAATACATACAACCCTAAATTTTCACCCTTCTACCACCAACCCCTAAAATGTGGCAAAACACCTTTGCTGGGTCTGCTAGTAATATTATAATAGTTATAATCTCTATTTCAGTCACAATGTCCATAATTATTATATCTAAGCAATAGCTTAGTTTCATTTTAGCTACTTAATCCATATATCGCATTTATGTATAGCATGTTTAGCGACTTTTACTATGTTAAAAAATCATAATAAAAGTCGACTTCTTGAATAGCGATCCGAACGCTTTTAAAATCTAAGGAGCCATGTGATGATGTGGGTACATGACTTTTACGCAGCATTTGCGGATAAAGCAGCTAGTACATACATAAATATAATGATGTGTTTTTTTAGTTTATAAACTATTTTTTGGGAAAATACCTAACTGAAATTGGCCTTCTTTTGTAAAGTAGGTACATCAGATTTTCCTATTAATAGAGACTTTTATAATTCAAATAATAGTTTTTAATAAAAATTAATTTCTACACCATTCTACTTCCGGCTGCACCAACAAACATACGTCACTATATGGCGTATAAAACTATAACTATAAAAAACAGAGATTTGGAAGAATTTTAGTCGCTTATTAAACAGGTATTTAGCGATCTACGCGTAATAGTCAAAGAAGGGTCCACCCATCAGTAGCGTCAAGGAAAAAATATTATATTTTAATATTGTTAATTTGATCAAGTCTCACTCCATGCTTATATAAAAACATGTTGAAATAGTTTACATGTTCATAAATTAATGTTACCTAAATAAGACAGACGATCTCTAACTATGTTGTTATTTGTATTGGTAGTGCTATGTTTCGCTTTATATTATTATTTTACGAGGACATTTAATTACTGGAAGAAACGAAGTGTTGTTTCACCGGAACCAATCGTATTTTTCGGTAACCTAAAGGAATTCACCTTTCGAACGAAGAATATATGCGTGATAATGCAAGACATCTACGATATGTTTCGAACAGAGAAAGTAGTTGGCATATACAGGTATACATCGCCTTGCCTTTTGGTACGAGACTTAGATATTATAAAACACATCCTGATTAAGGATTTCGAAATATTCCCTGATCGTGGCAGCGGGTTCACTACGAGAGGCTTGGGTGCAAATTTGTTTCATGCTGATGGTGATACATGGAGAGCTTTGAGAAGTCGGTTTTCACCAATTTTCACATCTGGTAAATTGAAAAATATGTTTTACCTCATGAATGAGCGCGCTAATATTTTTCTGGACTTCGTAAACAGAGAGTGCCAGAGTAACTCAGAATTTGATATACATCCGCTTGTTCAGAAATTTACAGTGTCTTCAATCTCTGCGTGTGCTTTTGGAATTGATATTGATACTCTTAATGATAAAATAGAGGATCTGAAATATATTAGCCAGTTAGTCTTTACAGCGAATTATGGAATGGATTTTAATATCATGTATCCAGGATTAATGAAAAAACTTAACCTATCTATAATTCCAGCCCGTGTACATAATTTCTTTAAAAACCTTACGGAGTCCATTATTTCTCAAAGAAATGGAAAACCAACAAACCGGCACGATTTTATGGATTTAATTCTAGAATTACGTCAAATGGATGAAATCAATACCGCTAAATTTGGAGACAATGTAACGTCTGTTGAAATGACGGATAATATGATCGCCGCACAAGCCTTTGTGTTTTATGTAGCTGGATATGAAACTAGTGCCACAACGATGACCTATTTACTTTACCATTTAGCATTAAATCAAGATATACAAAGCAAATTGATAGCTGAAATAGACCAAGTTATCGAGGCTAATGGGGGAGAAATTACTTATGAAGCCTTAACGGAAATGAAATATTTACAGAAAGTATTCGATGAAACTCTTCGTATGCACTCAGTAGTAGAGCCTCTACAAAGAAAAGCTAAAGTAGATTACAAAATACCCGGCACAGATATTGTGATCGAAAAAGACACGTTGGTTTTTATATCACCAAGAGGTATACATTATGACGATAAATATTATCCCAACCCTGAGGTATTCGACCCTGAAAGATTTGATGCGAAAGAAGCTAGCTCTCGTCACCCATGCGCATATTTACCATTTGGACTTGGACAAAGAAAATGTATTGGTGAGTAACCCTTATATAATACATGAAATTATACCAGATATGTTTATACAACAAAGCAATTAGTGGCATTAGGCTCGAAAGGGCCTTAATCATACATGCGAAGTAAATCCTATAGGGAGACAGGCGTATTAAGTTATTGCAACATCTACCGAATACGAGCAATTTTAATTGCTCTTGTGCTATATTTACAATACATATATTTGCAAAGTAGTAAGTATTCAATATCACCCTAGTTGCGTAAATTATTCGTCTAATCTATCATAAAACATTAAAGGACAATAAGTAAATAATAAACCAAAATATTGTTTGTTATTTGCATTTGTAAATGTGTCTCAACATTTTAAACCTCATTTTGAATGGCCATTTGCCCTCTATAATTATATTTTAAAATTTAAGGAAACATTTAAGTTAGGTATTAGATACTTTACTACTTTGAAATCACGAAGATAATTAAAACTATAATAATTAACGTAACTCGGGTAAGACATTTGTAGACTACGAAAAGGCCTTTGTGGATGCCTATTATACTTGAATATATACAGTATATACGCGCAGCTAATTATGTAATAAATAAGATGTGCCTTTAGATTATTCGCTACCTTAAAAAGAGCGTGCGGCATGTCGTGTTTTGTCTCAAAGTCAGTGCATTAACTCTAATCTATCACATTTTTAAGTTATTAATCACTGTAATAATAGTGTATTTGTGTTTTTAGGGTTCCGGTTTGCAAAACTACAATCTCAATTATGCGTAACTAAGATCCTGTCCAAATATAGAGTGGAGCCATCGCAAAATACCAACTGGAATTTACGAGTAGACCCAAACAAGATCATTGTTGCTCCCGAAGGACAGATACGTGTTAATATCATCCCAAGAATTTGATATTTTTAAGACTATAAATACCACCTTACATATTTACCTTAAGATCTAATTCTAAAATTGGGTGTTTCGAACGTGAGTTTGTTGTGACACTATCCAAAATATTAAGTGCCTATTGTTATCCAAAATTAAAAGGTATTTATATTTTTCGATCGACTTCATGCCATCGGCTTTTACTTATTTCTGTTTATTCTGTGCTTCGTACTACTAGTGTATGTACCCCCGGTTGCCCGGTTGGATCAATCGTTTTGAAAGATAACGATGAGGATATAACAAGCATTTATACCTCATACTAACACTTCACTTCAAAGGTCGCTACTTCCATCAATTTTGTTGCTGATGTCAGCACATGAGTGGGTTTTGCTCCTTACCCAGTGCAAATTATTTTGCGACCATTAACCTTCGAACGAAAGAGACTAAACCATGATAAACATACCTAGTCAGGTCATAAGTATTGTCACACAGTAAAAACTTTTCTTTTAGAATGCTGGCCATAAAAAAGTTTATTGAATTCGAATTGTTCATGAAAATAAAAATGTATGCTTTTTAGAATTTTACCCATTTTTATATATGGAGTGGACGCTTAAAGAAGACCGTGCTGCAGTTATTGCGTTGCATCTTTGCAGTTACGCGCCAATTCAATTGAATATAACCAAAAGATTCGTTTATCGTACCATCAAACGATACAATGAAGACTCTAGTGTAGATGACAGGTCAGTGATAAAAGCTGTGAAGGCGCGAATTCAAAGAAATCCCAAACGTAGGCAGAAACTGTTGGCCCTTCAGATGGGGTTAAGCAGAACCACGGTGAAAATGGTGTTAAATGAAGACTTAGTGCTTCGGGCATATCGAAGAAAAACAGGACATCGTTAAAATGCTCGTCTAATGGACCTGAGACTGAAGAGATGCCGCGCTTTGTTGAAGCTGTACGCGGGAAAAAAATATCTGGAAATTCTTTGTTCGGATGAAAAAAATTTTACCGTAGAAGAGAGCTACAACAAACAAAATGATAAGGTGTACGCACACAGTAGTGACGAAGCGAGCAACCGTATTCCGCGTGTCTAACGAGGTCATTTTCCATCCTCGCTCATGGTATGGTTGGAAGTTTCTTATTGGAGCTTAACAGAGGTACATTTTTGTGGGAAAGGTGTAAAAACGAATGCAGTTGTGTATCAAAATACAGTCCTGACGAACCTTGTGGAACCTGTTTCTCATACCATGTTCAATAACAGGCACTGGGTATTCCAACAAGATTCGGCGCCAGCTCATAGAGCGAAGAGCACACAAGACTGGCTGGCGGCGCGTGAAATCGACTTCATCCGGCACGAAGACTGGCCCTCCTCCAGTCCCGATTTGAGTCCGTTAGATTACAAGGCTCAAAGCCTCATCCCAATTTGGAGTCACTCAAGACATCCTTGATTAAGGCAGCCGCCGATATTGACATGGACCTCGTTCGTGCTGCGATAGACTGGCCGCGCAGATTGAAAATCAAAATCATTGAAAATCAAAATGACCTCCGTGATTTTGAATACAGGCCGTATTCAAAATCACGGAGGTCATTTTGAATAAACTTTATTGTCATAAGAATCTATGTTTTGTTAAGTTCATTTTGGTATATAAATGGTTACATAATGAATAAACTTGTTTCAATTATTTTATATTAAACATGTGACAGAATTTATGACCTGACTGTGTACATTCTTCAATAACGGAATGTTAGTCAACAATGCTGTGTCTATTCTTACTAAACAGTCAGACTAAAAAGTCACTAAAAGGTAGCGTTTAGCTCAGAAAATGGACCACGAATAATAATTTCATATAACGAGATAGATAGATACAGATACAGATAGAACAAAGAAGGCTTCTGTTTTAGTCTTAAACGATAATACCGTGATTACCATATAAGGACTAAAAATACTTCAGTTGATAATTGTATGCTTGTATACTTAATAACCTCGTGTATAAAATTACATACGAAGTTTGTAATTTTAATCGAAACTTCACGTTCCCCTTGAGTTTAATTTATCAAAATATTAACTTAGAAGTTAAAATGTAAATTCAATCAATATGGATTTGGATGTAGCCTCCTGGTATTCTCTTCTTTCGGACCGTCGCGGCGTCGCGTAGTTAACTAGCCTCCTATCACAAAATAAATACTAGTACATTACATTACATTTGCCCGCTCCACTCTTCTGAAAAGGCCCGTAGCGATGTTGTTTCTATTCAATACTGACATGATTTTTTGTATGCTACCTTTATATTTTTTACACTAGTTTATTCGTAAACTTCTTCCCACTTTGTTAAAAATCATCCATATTAAAAATAACTAGCCTAGTAATATAACCATTAAACACCTTGTTATAAATTCCAAATAAGCAAACTACACAATCTCAATTATGTATAACTAAGATCCTGTATAAGTTTTGAGCGGCAGTAAACTCCATCAAGGTCATGAACAGTTTGGGCGTCTTTAAGTCACTAATTAATAGGTATTTTCTAAGTAAACTTGCTACTTTTAAGACCGAAGATGAGAAAAGTATATATAATTTATAAAAAAAATACTTATCTAATTACTGCACCGTTACGCTAATCATGCAGTCATTAGTAGTCTTCAGATGTGTAACTAAAGATTGCAAATGTAGTATACCTTAAGAAAGCGTATGAGAGAAAGTAATAAACATCAGGTCTCGGTGTCTGTAATTCAATGAGTGGTAGATACGTCTGGGCAGGGCGAGCGAGTTGAACAAACCCAGTGCCGCATAGATCGATACCCGCGACTGACTCAAGCATAACGCCCCCGTACATTGCAGCACTTTATGAAACAAACACTGTCTATTTTTTTGTATATAGCCATGTATTTGTGTTCGACCTGTAATGTTGACAAACCACTACGAAAAAATATTTAACACATGAGTCATTTTGAAGGAAAATAAAATGGAAGCAATTTAATTTGTTCCCGGCATAAATATTCATTATACTGATTTTCAAAAACTGACAAATTACTAAAATCAGGAGTTATACATATAGGTACTGTACATTTGTACAACAAAGGTTTGTAGTTGTTTGTTACACTTCCCACCCATTTCACTTGGCGTATTAATTAAATTTGATGGGACCTCAACATTCCAATTAAAAATATACAAATGCTATATATCCTATTTACCTATTCTTTCCTTTATTTAATTCGTGTCCAGCCCTGCTTTTAGTTTATATTTATAACTTACAGCTTATGAAGTTTGAAGGAAGTAACTTTCTTGAAATGCTATAATGTACACACGCGAATTACACGAAAACTGGACAGTTAAAAAGGTTGTAGTTTCAAAGTTAATTATCTGACCAACAAGTGATTAGATATAAAACTGTATTATAATGTCACATGCATAAAAATATAACTAATATTTGCAATAATAACTACACACTAGTAACTATGATACCTATATCTACTATATAAATATATATGTATAGGTATGTACTAAAAAAAAAATCTTGAAAGTATATTTTACTTCATTTTATTTTAGTCTAGGAATTATTGCTAAGAATACATCTTTAATTGTTTCTACATCTGTCGTGGTTAAAATATAGTTTTATGGCGTTTATGTGACTGTCACAATTTAACGTTTCTACCATCAGCCAGCCAGTTAATTTATGAAGGTCTAAAATAACATCTTGTAACAAGTGTACATTTAAATATTATTTTGCTCGACTATTTTAACTGATGTTAGTTTCGACTGTTAATAAAACCAGTTCTAAATTTATAAATCCGGTTGTTAACAAATAGGTATTAAGAACTAGATTTATAAGTTAAAATAAGCCCCAAGATAAACAAGTTCTAAGATAATGTTTTATTCCGATTTGAGAATAGATAGGTACTTCTTATATTTTTTACCCTTTAAATTAAAAGGGTTAATAATATACTTTACGGCTATAATTGGATTAGTACTGAAGCTACATCAATCAATTTAAAAATAATAGAAATACATAACACTAAAACGCTCAGTACTTTTGTAAAGGTAAAGGTAATTTAAACATTTATTAATAGAGTTAATCTAATCTTAATAAGATCACTCTTGGACTCAGGGTTTGAGTTACTATTATACAAAAGAATCCGAGTGTGAGTAAGTAAGATTTAGTGGCGACCATGCTTCGACCCTAAGCATGGTCACCAAATCAGCTTTGTTGTAAACAAATCATATTACACTCGGTTGAACAAGCCGAGTATAGCATTACATCTGCTTAGGTTACTCTTTCTACAACTCGAGACCTTAAGCCGATTGCGTAGTAATCCTAAAACAATACCTATACCTTAGCAATTGCAAACACAAAATGCAGTTACATGTAGTACATGTAACCAACATAACAACAAGAGGCCATTAAAGCTGCACTAAAAATATCGTGCAAATGTGAGGTTAGGAGTAATGTAACGAAGAATTACAACTAATATCTATGCTAATGAGCTGTAACGGGAGTGAGAGGCTACCAACGTGCAGCCTTATTTTTTAAATTTCGCTGATGTTAAAATGTGTAAAGATACTTTTTTTAATAAAATCGAATAATTTTCTTCGTACTTATGCAATATAGCTATTAACTCCACTGAAAAAGTTTGGACCTATGTATATGAAAGAAATAAGGTTAGGTCGTTACCCAGTATCATTTATATTGTTTACCTAATAATACCTGGTAATACCTACCTCTACATACTAAGTTGATTGATGATAATTACATGATTAATTAGAGGCAATAAATAATCAGCTTATTGTGTCCATATCATACCTATCTCGTAACTACGTCGCATCGTTATGCAGTATTTTATAGGTCGCCTTCAAACCTCTCCTTTCAATATCCTAAGTTATTGTACAAGGTTTTCCTTAAAGGGTTGCTTCCTGAATGTTATGGGTCAAGGAATTAGGTAAACGTGAGTGAGGTGTGGGTTTAATTATAGTGGCTCCCGGATGTTTTCCAAAGCGACTTCATTAAAAAATGATATTATTTAATTATAAAGATAGTTTCACGAAATAATACTAAGAAAATTCGTATTACAAATATCTGATGGAATTTTTTTTCAAAAATTTAAAATTCGCTTCCGAATAGCTTCGAAGATATTATTTATAACGTAGCATTTTTTTTTTGCTTTGACTTCTCTATATATACCTGATCTTTTAGGTCCCATCATAGCTGAGTTAAGCTCTTGATTCGATTTTATATCTATCTTTTAAACATACTTGGAATATCATAAAACTCAAACATAAGGTAAGTAAATAGCTCTGTAAATACCTGAATTGTATGTTGGCTATATATAATTCAATATTTAAATATGTGAATTGATATACATACATTAGAGTTATATAAAATTGTAAATTTCTGTCCAGGCACGGATTCGCCACGACGAATGTAAGACGTGTCGTTATCGCAATATGCCCGCGTGTGAGTGGCAATTAATAGGGTCATTTAAATTCATAAATGTAAGTCCAAACTTGTATTTTACACGTGCTTTAGAAACTACAAGTCACTCTTAGGTGCCTACAAATTTAATATTTTCTATTTGACTTTGTATCAAAGATACTAAATTGGAACTAAAGAAAAGTTGTAGATGAAAATCTCTTCTACGACATACCAGAATAGAATATCAAATTCATAAAATTTAACCGTTTTGCGACTTCTTTTTACCATACCACTTCACCATTAAATTATTATTAACGTATCTTTCTTTATTTCGTTTATAAACCTAGAAAATGCGGAGTAAATACAGAAAAAGTATTGACACTTAATTGAAAAACTTGAAATATGTACGAATACGCATTTTTAATTGAATTACCTACCTAATTATTTATAACGACTTTTTCCCTACTTGTTTCTCGCAGGGTAAACGATACGAGTAACCTTGTATATTGTATGTGACTAGGCGAAATGGGATTTATCATAAAAATATTTGCACGTCAGCCCTTCATATTTGGGTGATAATATTATGATCACAAACAGATGTGCGACGCTACCCTCGTCACTGTTTCCGGGACTAGGTACACTATAGCGAGGTAGAGTACCTATTTAAATACTAGGTCTACTCTTAGCTCTACCTCTTGCTTAATACCTAGTATTAAATGAATTTCGCGTTTTTAGCTTAATGTTGCAATTTATAATTTTAGTACAGGTAAAGTAGGTCATACAAAACACTTATCTGATTTGTTATCGTATATTATTATGTTTTAAACTTTAAAGCAACATTCGCATCTTTGATTAGATATAATCAATTTTGTCGGTCATATTGATTATTTAATATGTTACAACTACCTACTATAATAAAATCTAAGGTAGGTAAGGTAGGTAACACAAATAAATTATTAGATTTAATCAGCTGGAAAAGGCTTATCTTTCTTATCCTCGTTATTATTTCAAGCAATTGCTCAAACGTTTTAAGCTCTAATAAGGATTGTTTAGAGCGGCGTCGGTGCGTAATTAGGTAATTCCCGTTAATTTGCAGTGAGAACTTAATGCTACGACTTTATGAGAATGGCGGGATTTCTTAGAACGATGGTGTAGCAGTTACAAAATGTACGCTAGTATGGTTCAGTGAATGTATTTTATATTTATTTTGCATTATCAAAAAATAATTAACATCTATCACATTTTTACGGGAGAAATCGGCTATACATTTATGAAGACAACGAATGAATACCAAATGTTTTCTATATATGTAGTTGTAACTTAAAAGCTTCGTTTGTGTTGTGACTACCTTGTCCTAAGGGCTGTCGTCTAAATATGAACGAATTATGAAAACGAATGAACGAATCATCAAAATTACTTAATAACATTTTTCTATAAACATTTGCACGAAATGGGAAATTTTGACGAAAAATATTATGTAATTATTGTATCTAATTAGCGAGTAAACAAAGCAGTCTTACTAACAAACAAATAAAAAAACATCATAGACCTATTATATAACCTGAATATGCGACTAAAATCTGCGACGTCTTTTAAATAAGCCTCAATGGGTCTAGGCTACGCGAGAAAACGAAACTTTGCGTCAGGTCGTACTTAAGTAAATTTTTGCAGACGACAAGGGCCCTTATTAAGATTGCCAACTCTTCAGGAATTTGTAGAGAAAAAGAGGTAAAATGTCTGTCCAAGAAATGCTGGTGGAAAATATCAGCAACCCTTTCCGTCTTTTAATTTACTTAAACATATGTGGAGCTCTATTTTTATTTTTTACTTAGGCGTTGGCAGACAAATAGACGGACGAACGAACACACGGATAAAGAGAAACTATAAGTACTGTATTGACTACGGAACCGTAAAAAAGGTTCAACATACAACCGTTGTCTATCATTCTGGGTGTCTTTGACTCGAAGCATTAAATATCGATCCATTGACATTGGATTAAAATAGAACTTTGCTGTATCTTCACATTGACGTTAAAATTTCAGTACCCAAAGAAAATAAATTACATACATTCATTGTTGGTATAAAATACACCTGCATTTTAAACTATATCAAATCTACTGACAAATATAAATTAAATGTAAATTAGTCGAAGCACTTGGCTTGGTTTATATTATAATGTTTAGTATTTTTTTCGGAATCTGTTGGTAGATTATTATTTGTATCTACGTAAAGTTATATATAAAGTAAGTGCAGATTTGCCTAATATTTTATAGCTAAGTCCCATCGTATCAAACAATGGAGGTACATGGCTGGCCTCCCCATTGAATTCCATTATTACCAGTTACATTCTGCCTACAACGGACGAGTTCCGTACCATGTTATTGGAATGATATTATTATATCAATTGTCTAAGTCAGTCAGAATTCCATGAGTATATTCGCAGAATTGGTAGCGCAATAGTGCTACGTAGTATACTAGTGCTACTAGGTAGTAGGTAAGTATATCAGGAAAATAATGAACTAATTATGTACAATAAGCTGATACACTGTTTTTACTTAGTAGGTATTATTTCCGGAGACTAATACGCCCAAGAACCCATCGTCATATTTATATAACTTTTGTGGTCCCTGATACGAATTGTGAAATTAAAATTAGCATAAATTAGCACAAAGGCACGAACGCGAGGCCGTGAGCCCAGCACCGCGATGACTCCAGGTCGGGCGATCGATTGCGAGGCGCCGACCAGGTCAACGCTTGGCAGACAACTGCCCTGCTGTTTGACCCTTGCACGATACCTGTAGTACCTAGTACGATCAATATTGTTTTCCTGTCATGTAAATATGAAATCAATATTAATCGAGTTGTCCTGTAATGCCGAACATAGGGCCAATAATTGAAAAAACATATAAGAACAGGTGCTTAAACCAGTCGAACTGTCTTCATACATATAGTAAACGTACACCTGGCAATGTCAAACGGACGTTAATCTCGATTTACACAGCGCCAACAATGAAATGGTTTACTGGATGGTTTTAATTACTGGTCTCATGTACAAGCGGTATAAGGGTAACAATATTTTCAAAGTCCATATGTCGTGCCGACCAATTGATTAAAGGAGTGAAGATGAAAATATACTGTGTCAAGTAGTCGACTTCATTTAACAATAATCAATCATAATTATTTTCAGATAAACATGCATATGTCTTTTCGACTACTAGTACGATTTAAAGAACTTACTTAGACAGACTATGCTGAAAATTCAATAATATCAAATCAATTTCTTTTCTCTGAAATTCTCACAATTTATGTTGGTTAGGCGTTAGCCCAAAATTATTCGGCTATATTTTTGTTAAACAGTGTGTATTTTTTTAAACAAGATATTAGATTACCAAGGTATAAATATTATATATTTATATATAATAAATATAAATATAATATATATTTTCTTTTTAATTTAAGGGCTCTTAGAATATTATTTTGCAATTTTGCTAACGACTATTATACTATAGTAATCAATGTGATAACAGAACGCTAATTAATTCAAAAGCTCGTTTGTGGTGTATGCATCACACCCAATAAATAACTTCCCCCCTCTACCCACACTCAACGCGTTTTGAATCAGATTATTTTTATTCGACATAAATCGTGGTTCTATAGCGACGATGCTATCGATCGTATTCTACGAATCCAAGCGTCCCAGTTGACGCAAACTAACGCATACATTACTATAACATTTACAAAAATAGCTACCCATGCGTAAATAACTAAACAACTCGTCCAAATTGATTATGCCTTGAATAATTTAATTTATGCCTTGAGTATGTATTAAAATTCAATAATGTTAATGTATTCTTACTAACATGATACCACAAAATCTCAGGTCGTTTTTATATGATAATGAACATTATTATAAATAGCTTAAATTATTGAAATATTACGTAGGAACGACTATAGATAGACAATTAACTGTATTGGAAAATTCTGACACATAATTATTTATTTGGTAAAATTTAAATGATTGGAAGTAGTTATATTGAAGTATACTTGATTTAATAAGCGGCAAAACCTTAGTTAGACAGGTTTCAAAAATTTTGTAGTTTAATCATGGAAAGGTATAATTTCTACATTATCTAATTGCGTTTGTCTAACTAACAATCTACAATTCAACAATTTCTCTAAAAGCTCGTAGTCATTGTAATCGTTTGTTTAATTGCGTTGGTTCGATGTCAATTACGTGTCCAATGTGTGCCTTGGGGACGCGCAAACTATTTACTGTCCATACATACATCATGCTCTACAGGTCGGACAGTAAATCCCAAGCTGCATTTACACTTAATGATGCCGTTAATTGATTGAATTAATTGTAAAAAAAAAATGTGATATTGAGTTGAATAGTAGTAGAAGGTATTTTAGTAATTAGATAGATGAGTACGTAGCCGCCAGGTAACATTGTTATTTGTACAGTGTTGATCAGTCTAGTAAGTGTGATAATGATACGAGTATCATTACACCACAAAATTGACCATTTGCGATCCACGGTGTATATTGTATATTTTCGCAATTCTACCTGTTCAAATATATCTTGTTTTCTTGAACGTCCGCTACATTACGCTTTCCTTATGGCCGTACAACATCTTGTTAAAAGTTGTGACATCTCTCTCGCTGAAAAAAAATCGTTTTCTTTGTTAATCTATAAATTTCTTTTTCACTGAATATGACGTCCCTTATAATTTCTTAATCATAATCATAATGAAAATTGTTTTCACCTTTAAGGTCGAGCTCTTTGTTGTTAAAATTCTTTACCATTAATAAGTCGACTTCCATTTAATAAGTAGGTCGTAGTACGCTGGCGATAAATCTCGAAAAAATGAAACAAGAAATTTTTATATTAGTAAGAATGAGTGTACAACGGAAGGAGGATAATACAAGGCTTTAGAATGACATGCTCCAATTGTTCCTGTAACTTGGATGAATGGGAACATTGACGGGGTTTTATGTCCATAAAGAACAAGTCTTATTTTAACGGAGATTGAGTTAGTGATATATGTATAAGCCCGCAAAGATTTCATCTCGCGAATAAGATTAACGCAATAGGAGGAGAGTAGCTATTCTAAGAGATAGTAAAATTTAACTAGGACATACGTCATGTGTATACGTAAATTTTTATTATAGTATACATACCTACGTATATATTCTATATTCGATTTATGAATATTTAAGATTTATTTTGTACCTACTAATTTTAGCATTATCGTTTCTCCATAAAGTAATTACGTACAAATTGTTAATTCTCAACGTGAAGAATAAAAATCTTAAATAATACATATAATGAATAATCATACACCAGCTAATATTCACATTACTGAAACTAAAACTCTTGAACCATTATGCTTAACCATTGATCGATGCATTCTATGTATAAGCCATACGTAATATAACCTATATAATATACCTACAATCTAACATAATAGAACTCAAATTAGTTTGTCCAAAGTTCCCGAGTGGATGAAAGCGACGAAATGACAGTTTCACATAAATCTCCCCTTCACAATACATATATAAAGATACGTATATTAAAACTCTATCAAAAGTATCCACGCTCGCCTAATATCACCGAGGCAAGAATGGAACTTTTGTGGACAAAGAGATAGAATGCGTGAAAGAACAATGATAGAAATTCAAGGCACGAAAGCTTCGCCCGGCGAATGAATGCTCTTCCAAAAGTACCTAAGTACCTACCGATTTGTTAAGCTGGAACACTGCATTGTGTAGATACATACTATATTTACTTATTAAGGTGTCATATTATTAAGTATTCATCAAATCTTATGTGACTAGGGAAGTAATTATTTAGCTAGCATAGTATAGCATACCATCAGCCGGTCGTCCTCGAAGGGTTAAGTAGAAGTGTACGAATGTACACCCATATATCACCGGTATGTTTTAGGTCCAATGTAAATGGAGGGCAAGCCATCTACCATCCCATGAACCAGGCACGAATAATGCTTAATTCGAAACCACTTGCTCTTCAATCGCACTTAAGACAAACCAGGCGACCAACGGTTAACTAATGACATGAAAAACTCCATATGAACAGAAAATAGACTCGCGGTAAGTGTACTTTTGTCAACAAAATACATAACTAAGTCTACAATCTACATACGTGCACTACAATGGTATACAATTTACGTTAATTAAGCGACCTAGTTTAGCATGGTCTGTCAAACAACGTGTTATGTGGGACATCGCTTGAACAACGTACAACATACGTACCTACATACATACGCACCATTTTCACACGACTTCTTTTTAGAATTTCGAGCTTTTCGAGCCAGCTTCTATTGTGGTTATTCTGGGTAAGCCTCCTGTGTTCGTCACTACAAGAGATAGTTCAGCTAGAAACGTTAAAACATAATATTTTTGTCATATTTTTTGTATTATTTTTGTCATATTATATTCAACAATTCATTACTTACTAATATTTTTAAATAACATTAGTTGTAAATTACACTTTAATTCCCGCCCTTTTGAACATCGAATTTCTATTTAAAATGGGAACAACTTTATTCAATTTTTAAATTATATTCTTTTTTTATTAATCATTTTATAATCACGCGGCAAAAAAAAAAACATGTTATTTAAAAATATATAGTGATGATTATTTTTTAAAGGCATGAAAACCTTTTTTAATGCTTCATGTTAAAGTCTTAGAAAAAAGAAAAGCAAAGTAAAGCGGTGAATATTGACTTTATTCAAATCGCAACTTCTGTATAATAAAGAAAACGGAACTTTTCCTCATAATTATATACTTTTCCTGAACTTTGTGATCTGTAGGACGAAAGAAATACTTGTTTAATAAAATTTCATCAAAAAATGGTTCTCTCAAGAACATTCTTATAAAGAGATATTATGTAATAAAATGGACATGATACACTAAACTTTATTTCTCGTTGGTCTATATTTCCAAGCTATGTCCTACCTGATTACATAGAAATGACCTAGTTTTGCCCGCGGCAGCCGCATCGGCGCATCGTGCCTGGCTGTTGCCACTGGCGACACCACGCGATCGTGATTACATACTAATTACCGTTTATAAATAAAGTAGGTTCCCCATTAGCTACTGATAAATTGATTTTATAGTAAAATTTGATTTTAAATTGAGTAGGTAACTCTTACCTACGTCATCATTTTGCTCACACGAAGTAGTTATTAGAAACTTTTTGTTAAGACCTAATTGGATAAAATCAAAATGGAATTTATCAATGATATCCTCATTGATAATTTCAATTCCTGACAATACTAAGTAATTGGAGCAAGTTGACCAAAAAACGATTGAATTAAAAAGTTAAAAATCTATTCATTAGGTATTATTATTATATTATAACACTGTGCTGGGGAGTTTGTTGTGCCGCTTCTTCTTCCCAACACAAACACTAGGAAGCGGTGAAGGGCGGGCGTTTTTTGGGGGCTGTCTTTATTGTCGACATTCAAAAAGAGCCAATTGAATTTGGCCTACTTTGAGTAAATTATATTTTGACTTTGACTTTGACAACATTATAATGATTATTGGAATAAGATTAATAGAGTTCGGCCCGTAAGTCGCCTAAAAACACTAAACTACAAAGCCGTTACTGAAAAAAAAACGCGTTTTAAAATTCCAACAATATCTTTCCAATCCCCTGGGTAACTATAGATCAGCGCCAAATAGTCTTACTGTGTCGGTTGAGTGCTTATGTGACAAAGTCGGAAAATAGCATTTACGTACATTCCATGATACATCTAAGAGCCCGTCTATTAGCAATTAGAAAAAACGATAATCAAACTTATTCATAAAATATGTAGAAATATTATAAGTACCACATCATGGTATCAGCGAAACAACGTCCACTGCTGAACACAGGCAACCTCGATAGATTTGCACAAGACCCTGGTATATGCCGACCGCATCCATGTTGCTACCTAATATTAATATTGATTATTCACTGGAGTACCTACGAAGTTTGCACTAAACAAACTAAAATACTTCACTGGAACTAGATATACTACAAACTGAAACAGATAAAGTTCAAAGAGTTTCTGATTTTAGAGGATACAACTCAGAATTAACCTCAGAATGAACAAATCCCATTATCTACCAAATAAATATAAGTACAAACATATTATATAATAACAGTGTGGAAGAAACGTAGATTTAAATATGGTTAAAACAGTGGTTTACCTTCAACTACCATGTCGTTACGTTTTAATTTTAACAAAAAACAAATAGTAGTATGTAACTCAATTGTCTTGTGTACTGAACCCGACAACGCAGATCCTTAAACATTATATATATGTATATAGCGAGTCGTCGGTATGTTATGTTAAGTAAAAATCAATACGAATGTTTTAAAGGTCGTTTACTCTTTTAAAGTCTCCTCAGTTCGCAAACTAAGAACATTATAATATATTATAATAATAAGTGCCAAATATTTTTACACAAAATGGGACTAAAGCAATTTCTAGTCTAAAGGATCCGGAGCTATGTCGGCGGGTCCAATGACCTTTGGCGAGTATCGACTACGTTGTATATAAAGATAGGTATAACGATATTCAAGACGGTTCCAAATACTAACATCAGTTAGGTGAATATGGTTCTTAAGATACATATATTATTGATCTCTGTTTAAATTTCTCTCAATTATCCTTTAGCTGGTACCCAACAATAATTCCGAGTCTTAGCATAATGTACATTGCAGGCAAAGTATTAAAGTGGAGATATCCTAGAAATATTATCTGGTTGCTAAATTATTGCCGTCGGCTGCTGGAGACCAGTCTAATCTTGGTGTGACACCTTGGTCTAGTGCGGGTAGGTAGACTTCATACTGACGGGAAAAACCAAGTTTTTTTGCAATATCTTATTTCACCAATTCTGTTAATGAAATTAATACGCGAAAACGAGACGAAAAATCATCATAATATTTTCTAATAATTACATTATAGATTTTCATTTAGTAAATCATGTTTTATTAGCTTATTTCCAAGAAATAATATTAGTTATTTAGTTACATAACCAACTTTCTTTGTATTAAATCATTATTAAAGCCTACAACAAGTTATAAAAATAGAATAGAATCTTTAAATTAACGGGTTAATGCCCTCCCATTAACCCGTTCATTTAAAGATTCTTTTAAGTCATCATCTAAACATTTTTGTTTAATGAAACAGCACGACTTTCGATATTATTACAAAGTACTTATTACTTTCTAAAAGTATTTTTTAGGTTCGATTCGGTTAGGTCCCAGATGGAGCAAAGTGTTACTAGGATTTTTCTATAAAATTCTCAGTAGCTGCTTGAAGCTGGGTTTCGTGCCCAGTTGATGGCAATATGCTCGCCCTATTGCCTACATGGGACCTAGAACATACCGCCGAAATGTGGGTGTACATTATAGTAAACCTCTGCGGCCGAACTCTTCGGGGACGACAGGTGTGATAGTATCTTCTTATAAAAATTTCATCTCTGTCGGGGACGTACAAACTATTTCAAATATTCGAAGCTCGATTGCCAGCCCAAAGCCAAATTTAATACGCCATTCATGTTGAACCTCATACATTTTCCTATGTGGCGATAAAGCTTTGAGAAAAAATGTATCTTTTGCTACGTTTGCCGCTTATAGAAAAAATACAATATTTTCAGTTTTGTTGGAAGTATAATCGTGAACAAAGACTTAATAGCCTTTGTTCATACAAGAAAGAGAAAGAGGTTTATTAGAGCTTCCCTATGTATGTATGTAGATATAATGAGAATAACTCGGCTTAAAGCTATATGAATACTTAAGAGGTTATTTTCTGCCTCGTTAACCGGATTAGCAACATTCACAAACAAATTGGTGATTACGAAATAGTGTTGGTAAATCAAAGGGTGCTATTTTATGGTCTATCGAATTAGGAGGCTTTTAAGTCCACTAGTTTGTTTAGTTTATATGTATTTGTTTAAGTCCATTACTTTAAAAGAGTTTTTAAAGTTTTTAAACAGTTGGATTTTAATCAATCGTTTTTATTAAGAGGTCCCATTTAAATAAGAAAAACAATTATCACCCAAAGGGCAAAATAGGAGTACCGATAATAAATTGATTTACCCAATGAATTATGACATAATATCATAACAGTTTGATTTCAATGATTAAATTAGTAGCTACTATCCAATATTTACTAACTGATTGAATGATTGAATGATTGTTTATTTCTGTAAATAGATCTTTTTAAAGACACTTTTACAAGTCATGTACATTTTTTTTTTTAGTATCTAGTTGACATCGGCATTTCCTAACTGACGACCTCTGAGAAGAAATGCCGAAACAAACTCAGAGAATCATGGTCTCTTTTAAAGTCCAAACATTTTGGTTACAATATGTGAGCCTGACGATGTAAGTTAAAGTCTGGGATGGCCTTTTGAAGAAAGCACCAGTGCAGCTTTGAGTTGACCTGTCCATACTGACAGCACGCATACGTCAGCCATCGTTTAGCTCAAACCATTATTGTGGGAGCTTAACGACCCGACGCACGTCTATGCAAGATCAGCGGGACATTTGCGTAGGCCATTTCAAAAACCCAAAAACTAAACTAGGTTATACCTACCTGTAAAAATAGTTGTAGTTAAGTGATAGTTATAAAAAAATAATTGAATAAAAATATTTAATTATAACAAAATTCAACCGACGAAAAAGTAAACTGAAAATCAGTTGGTTTCATTTTGTGTTAAAAAGTTTTTATTCTTTATCCGAGTGTACATTTAGTTAGCCAGGCATTTAAGTAAGCCAAATCCACCCCTCGGAGTCTATAGATCGTTTTATACAATAAAGCTTGAGATAGACTTGTCGGAATACTGATGTAGTAACAGGTTAATTTTAAATGAGTCCGTGTGTGGACGGCCTTTAGCGACGACACTCGTGACAGCCCTACGTCACGCAACCTACGTCGAACGTTATTTTTTTGTATTTTAGAGGTATGTACTTAATATGTAAGCTAGCGGTTATAAATGTATTGTAAAATAGTATATAGTAATTTTGTAACATATTTTGGTCGCCAGAAAGATACGAATTCGCAAAAAATTCAGATAATAGATATGTAAGAGTGGATTTTTGAGAACCTAAAGAAAAATTAAACTACATAGGCATTGCAGTTTATAATGGAGATTAATTAAAAAATTTATACAGATAGAAACCTTTCTAACCTTTCAAAGAACGATACCGTAGAAAAATCCTTTATATCATATGATATATAGGCTTTAACTTGACTATAAGCATGGAGCTTTCACGTTTAAGTTCCCAGATTCCGTCCTAAGTCAACCAAGTCGGCAAAATATCTACAGATTTGCCATATTACGTAAGAGGCGCGAAAAGCGGTGCTGCGGGTACATTTTACTTTGTAGTCGACCTTGACGAATCTCACATAAGAGGCCTTTTTTAGTAGATGAAGGCATTTATGGCAGATTGCCAAAAGTAATCTACTATATCTAAATCTGTTCTTGTATTATACTAAACCAAAAAATTTACTTAATATATTAATTAAGTCATAAAATTTGTATCCTTAATATTAATATCGCTTACATACCTAATAGCTTGGATTGTTAGATCATTACGAAAATCAATAAAACTAGAATAGACACAATCATATATGCAATCGCTACAAACGTAGTGAAATATTGTACATATGCAGGTACCTATTATGTAGTGAAATTACCACTACACAGATGTTGATTTTAATTCTAATTATAAAAATGATATGGATTTAAGTTACGCCTGATTCTATTACATATTACGAAAAATATAAATAAAAATAAAACCTAAATACTATAATAAGTTTCGCTCATCTTAAACGCTTGCTACGCTGTGTAGACTTTATAACCCTGTGGGGTGTGTTTTAATCAAACCTTAAAGGGTAGGGGTGAATCTGTCATCAATACTCTAATACTAAATAGGAAGTATATCTTTATAAGTATCCTTGGGTTAAATACTCATTGGTGTTCCATGTTGCCACTGCTACTAATAGGTAGGTACTATAATTATATATATATATATACTCATTGGTACCGGTTATCTGACATCCTTTAGGGATTCGAAAGCTGACGAGTATGATACGTACCTTATACTAGACCGCTATACATATTGGCCTTAAAACAAGGCAGATCGAAAATAAAGTGCTATCTAATAACTCTGATGGGCGATATTGCACTTAACGATACCGAACTGATGCTCAGTTATATATTATTTAACCATGAGCGTAAAGGATAAAAGTATTTTAAATAAAATACTTCGACTATGTCAAGGTTAAAACCATCGCACAAAAGATTTTACGTAGAAATGTGAATATTTACCAAATCAAGAAATTGAACTAAAGGAGTGTTCGCCAAATGCCTCGTCCCCACTCCGTACCAAACTTAAATAAAAATAAGCGATTAATTTACCTTTTTTAATGAGCCTTAACAAAGAAGCTAATACATATTATATTAATTGGTGCAGTGAATAAGAAAACGAACATAGCTACCTAATACAATTACACGTTGTTGTAAAAAGATCGCAAGAAATAAATGTTGTTCGGGGGTAGTCGGGGTACTTACCCGAGCGGCGGTGTAGAGGGGTGGGAGGGAGGCGTCAAGGTTTAAGTTCGGTTCGTTCGGGCGCCACTGCGGACTATGCGTATTTCTACGTGTCGGCTGTTACCCGGCCGAATGACGGCGCCTGTACATATGACTCGGTGTTCAACGCCAGCTTGCCTCCGATTAACCGACAAAATATCTTGTAACCGCCCAAGATATATTAACTGAAATAATGTCTACAATGGAAATTAACATTGTTACAGATGTTTTATGCTACGTTAGCTGAATATTTATTAACTTATTTATCCTCTGTTCTCTTTAACCCAATTCCGACATGGTTTGAGTGCCAAAAACAAGCACCTTGAAAGCGATCCATCAATTTTGCCCACATGGTTGTCGGCACGTCTAAGTTCATTCGTCATAGATTCTAGATACTAGTTCACCCCAAACTAGTTTCCTTGAGCAGTATTTTTAAGCGTAAAATCTATAATTATAAGCGCCAAGCAATTATGTTCCAAACGATTCATCTATGTTTGCAATATTTTTATTAGTTTTTTTTTGTTTGCAATATAATTAGATGAGAGAATTCACATTTGAAATTATTTATTTATTCAATAAGAAACTCAACAACTTATAACTAATTACATGTATTTAGCTATTCATATTACCATCAATGAACAGCATAATGTCGTCGTGGTAATGGTAACTTCGCATATATAAAAGATCCTGCAAAGTTGATAAGACGAATTATATTTTCTAAATCGGATCACAGTTTATTGTTAAGAGATGAAGTAAATCATTTTATTAAAACAAATCCGTCCAGGATAATGTAATTAAATCATAAATCAGTAATTATATCATCTTTCATTCATCAATTATACAGTCGATTAGATACCTGATTTTATAATTATATCGATAAACGATGTTTTGCATACTTACATATGGAACATACATGTGATGCGATGGAACTGATTGAGTATTAATTCAATCTAGACGTGAGGCGAGGTTCATTGTCGAAATATTGAGTGAGTAAAATCTGATTGGCCTCATTAAGGCTTGATTGGATTTAAAATGAACCGTCCATACTGAAACGTGAAAAAAGTACAAAGCTCTTAAATTTATAGCCGATCCATTTACTGCACAAAATAATTAGAAATGAATATTGATCGTTTGTTATTCTACAAAACATTTTACAAACAGTAAACAGTGTCCTTTTTCTTTAAAGTCTACACTTATTTACCGGATCGCTGTCGAGAATGTTCTTCATATATGAAAGTGTACGCTTTTATCTCCCGTTTGTAGTTATTCAGAGCATCCCTACTTTTACAGGTGTGCAGCAATTTACATAACCCGACCGTGACGACCCTTGACTTTATTCCACAAAGGGCGGGTACGTCACACATATTTTTTACGCTGGTGTTTTGTTTATATTTGCGGTCAGTGGCTAAATAAATAGTAAACATGTTTTGTCGCATTACAATTAACAATTCATTAAACAAATTAGAGGTTTATGGGCATTTTGAGAGAGACAGCCATATTGTACTACTGATTTGTAGCCTACAATCATCTTCTGTTTCCAGATCAAAGACTTTCTACGTGATATAAGATATTACGAAAATACGACGTGCTTTTATTTACATTGAATCTGATATCAAACACCGCTCTCAAGCGACAGGGACTGAACGTAAAAGCCTACACGACAGTTTTGCATCGCGATTACGCTTGGAGATTCTCTAACTCTCCACTTTCTACTGAAATTCTAGGCTCACCGTGTTAAACCTCCTTTAAGGATCATAATATCGTTCCCAACGTTTTATACAGAACTATTTTGTAAATACCCGAAAGCACATGGGACTCTAAGGAGGATTTCCTGAGCACGGCATTTTTGGGCACTGCCTTTATATTTTTTCCAATTTTTTTTCGACTACGCATTATTCTAACACCAAAAAACGAACAAAAGTCATTACATTATTCACTTTCAGTTACTATTAATGACCCGGTACGGTAGAATAATAATTTGGAGAAAAATCCTTGGAATTTTTGCCGAAATTTAATTTGATATAAGAACTGGCTTTATCAAGGACAAAATAAAACAATCGATTAAGAAGGCAATAAGATTCAATGGTGAACTAGAAGCACTCAATGAAGTTCCAAAATATTGTACCTACTTACATTTGAGACCTTTACCGAACAAATAAAGAAGAAATCTGTGCTCACATCACACAGGAAACGTAGAAGAAACTTAGCACTGGAAAAGTCGCGCCTCCCAATGGCGATCAACAATCCTGTAATATAGGCCAAGGGCGGTGGTTTTCGGAGGGGGTGCGCGAACGTGAAGTGCAACTCGTACTAACGCATAGAGTTCAAAAACCGAACACTTTTTTACTAAATTATATACTAAATATAGGTATCATATAAGTATTTGATTTCTAATCAAATACTTCAAGTTTTCACGATCAAATAGTTTAGGCTTAACCTGGGCTTATTCAAGATTCTTCCAAAATTCTTTAGAGATTTTTGTTTTCCACCTTAATAACCCAATATTTTTAGCATCCTACGATAAACTAACACAGTCATATTTCATGAAAAACATGTTTGTTGCACTTGTAATACCCGTATGAAAAATGCCCTGACAGAAAACCCATAAAATCGGGCCCTTGGTGGGTTATACGGTCTCAAGCGTGCGTCGGGTACTCTTCCATAACCCGTGCTCACATTTACATATGTTGGCTCGCTGTGACGGCAGCTCTCTGCGAAATTGCTTTTAGCATTTACCAAGCATAAAAGAATATACCGGGATAATGTATTCAAAGTTTCAAATAACTGACGTTTAATTTTCAAAGCAAAACACAGAAGTCTGTTCATCAAGATCCAAATGATGTCAGATATTTCTAAAGAACCTAAAATAAAATATAACATATATTTAGTATGTTTGACGCTAAAACGAGCAGTCAAAAACCCGAACATCAACCTACCTAGATAAATTTACCAGTAAGTATTAGTTTTAATGAACCTTTTTAAAGATTTATTGTATCAAAAGTAAAAATGAAAAGCTATTATGTAATATTTTAACTAAATGTATAGAGGCTGGGCTATTTGAAACAAGAATAAACTATAATGATTCTAAAATTAAGAAACTAAACTCATGAATATATCACAGACATACATATTTTTACAACTGCATTTTAATTCGTAAAATATTAAATAAAGATATACACACACAAATAACTTTTACCAAAAAACATCAAATACAAAAGATTAGGCTAAGGCGAGCAAATGACATACAATTAAAAGCACCGCGAACCAACTATGGGAAAAAATGTCTTATGTACGAAGGTGCAAAATTATATAATAAATTACCTGTTAACATTAAAGATGCAAAGTCTATAAACGCTTTTAAAAGAATGTTAAAATTGTATCTCTTAAATGATTAAAATAGAAATAATATAAATAATAATAATTATAAAATAGATATATATTAAAACAAATTAAAAAAATATAAAAATAAAATCTACACTATAATACTTACCGTAACAAACCAGCGCAGGATGTCATTTCCAGTTACGCTCATTCTTTGTATAATATTGTGTCTATTATATTTGTGATGTCTAATGTTTACTTCGCAATCGCAATACTACTTGGTTGGGTTAAATTATTTTCAATCTACCTTAAGTTATACTATTATTGTTATTTTTTGTTTTCTTCTGTTCAACTTATCTGTACGCCGACTAGACTAGTTCTAAATTGTTTTTAATTAAGTATAAAATGTTCTCATGTAAGTGAATTGTTAAATTCTTATGAGAAATAAATGTGTCTCAAACCTCAAAATTCGATCAAAGAAGATTTCTTATAAAATTTTTACAAAAATCGTCTACAGACAAATTTTAATCATTAAAAGATTTTAATTCATGCTTTATAGTCCAAGATCCCAGGGCCGCCAGACATCACGTATTTTCTGACGAACCAAATGTGGATTATTGAGTAGTGCTAGTATGTACTAAGAACGCATGCCTACCAGCTATCTTGACTAGTGGGCCAATTTTCAGATATCAGGTAATCAAGGTACATACAAATATTACTTAGACTACTACTATACATTTGGTTCGTCAGAAAATACGTGACGTCTGGCGGCCGTTTTTTTTTTAAGTGCAGAAAAATCCTTTACGGACCGTCCCGCCGCCTGGGGAGCCGACGGGGTGTGTCGGACTACGCCCAACATGAGCGTTTACCGACTAAAAAACCGCACCCGTCAACGCCACTAGCCCTATTGCTGGGGCCATGGGATTCGCGAAAGCATGCACCCCAACCCCGACGGGCTTCGGTCCAGCTCTGGTCGCTGGACCCCGGCTAGGAGCGTGGCGTTCCTCGCCTCGCATCCTCCACGCAGGGGCACGTGGGACGAACACGCGCGCCGCCTACTTGGGGCCATTCTCAGATCGGGCGCCGGAGGTCAGTTTGTGCCCTCCGGCGCCCGGTGCGTCTACTGCGGATCGGGAGAGATGTTGTGATTGACTGCCGCTAGGAGTTCACGGCGCTGCTCTGCCCAGGCTGGGCAAGCCTGGAGCGAGTGCTGCGCCGTGTCCTCAGGGCAGCCCACACAGTGGTGACATCCAGGCGATGGCTCCCGGCCTATGCGACACAGGTACTTGCCGAAGCACCCATGCCCAGACAAGACCTGCGTCAGCCGGAAGCTGAGGGCGCCGTGGCGCCTCTCAAGCCACTCCTCCATGACAAGCCTTACCGCCACTATCGTGGCGTGCCCTACGTCTGGCGGCCCTCGGATCTTACTCTATTATGTACATACCTAAGGTACATTTATACTGAATCTATTGTATCATATTACTACGACTTACGAACACATTGTGTTTATTAAGAGGTCAATTGCTGCAAATATACTGGAACGAGATAAATTACCCAATTACATAATAATATACCTACCAACCTACCGCGCACTCGCCGCCGCGCCGCTGCACAAAAGTATTCACAGGACACACGTCCTGTCAACAGTGCATTATTGTAGAATGACCTTTAGTGAGAGTACAATGAAAGGATCAATCACTTCAGGATAGTTCTCACTGGAAAATTTCAATGGAATATTTTAATAATGCCTACACGCAATATCTCTACATGACAGTGCTCCGATTTGATGGATATCTGCATTATTGAAACTGAATAAACAGAACAATGTCTTTATTGGTTTTGCAAGATTGTAAAAATGTTATTAATCGTGGTTCGTTGAGTACTTGTATTTAATACTAAGTGAACGAAAGATACTAGAATTTATCCATGAGCGAAACGAGAGGTTTGAACCTCTCATGATGATATAGCTACAATAACTAGAATCCTGAGTGTAGCAAAGGATTTAGAACGACACTATGTTCCATCGAGTTAGTATACTCTTGAGTACAGTGAGTGTTTAATGCATACCTTGATAGGTAACAAAAATCACTTAAAAAATTAAGTAGGTCATATAAGAGCATTTTTACTTCTATGAGACTATTCTTTAAGATTAAATTCTAAATCACCTAAAAGTAATAAAGCACCAGTAAATGAGTAAATTTTTAAACCATTCCAAATTATATTCATAGTATTTTTTTAATATTTATTAAGTTAATTGCGAGTGTATCGCCACACTATATTCCAATGCCGGTTCTAATAACGCGGCCAGATTGGTCTCTGGTCGCGTGTAGCAATGTAAATGAAACGCCTGCCTACCCTGACATAATCACGCATGCAGGTGGAACGACACTCACGTATTATATTAGCTAAGACCAAATGTGTTTCAACTGAAATTAGGTCATGGAACAGTGCTACAATGCGATATTTGTACAGTATACGGTGTAATTGCAAAATTTTCTGCTTCAAAATGAGTACCAAACTTTGATCGATTCCTAATTTCTACTTAGGTAAGTACGGGTTACTTATTGTATCACGGTAATCATATCAGACAAAGGACATAGCTGAACAAAAGCCTCCATCATTTTTTTAGATTCCTCAGGGGTCGTTTATATGCCGCCTGCCCGACAGTGTCTGGTCTGTCCGGCAAATGCAAACTGTACTGTAGTGTAGGTGTTACAACCCTAAACTAACTGGTTAGCCCATTGTTTCGGTGGTAATACCTAGGTCGATAATAAAATGCAAGACATGGGTGAATATTATTTACTTTGGATCAGAGAGGCTAGCGTGGTGGACTATAGCCTAATCGCTCTCAAATGAGAGGAGACCCGTGCTCAGTAGTAGGACAATAATGGGTTGATGATGATGACTAACCGCAATAAAATCCGTAAAAATTAGTTCTGTTTTAATGTATGATATTAGATGAGTAATCAGCATAACAATTAGCTAGGTTACAACGTCTATCATACGCTAAGTAAACTAATCAAACATAATGAAATAAAAATATTTTATACTTACTCCCACTTCGTATAATTGGTAATACCTGCATATATACATTTATTACCCATCTACACTTGTATAAATGACATGCAAACGTATAAAGATGTAATAATAGCGGCACGGTTGGTGCTGTCATGCTGTGGTCGAGCGATGGGCGTCTACGCCGCGAGCCGCGCTTTCTACCCCCGTAGAGAATAAATATTTATTCTACCTATAGGTCATACGTACATACGTATGGCCTATAGGTAGTTGTTCTGGATCTGGGTGTTGGTGTATCGTAAATATGTGTTTTTATCACCGCACACTCAACTCAAGAGAAAATGGTAGAAGGGAACCTTTTCGAAAAAAAAGAAAAAAGAAAAAATATAGGTTAACTTCCCTACCTAAGAATTATAACATGATCAAGACCCAATTTTACATAATTTATATTATGTACTAATGATGAAATTCTAATGACCTATATTAATAAAGGACAAAGGTCCGAGACGTCGGTAAATTCATTATGGGGCTCAAATGGAGCTGGGCGGGACACATGGCGAGGAGAAGAGACGAAAGGTGGAGCAAAATGCTCACTGAGTGGTGGCCAAGAGGCCATAAACGTAGTGTTGGACATCCGGCGGCAAGATGGGTCGACGACATCGCTCAGTTTGCGGGTCGAATCTGGACGAGATTGGCACAGGACCGAAGCGAATGGCGTACCTGGAAAGAGGCCTATACCCAGCAGTGGGATCAGAAAGGCTGTGGATGATGATGATGATGATATTAATAAATAAGTAGGCATGAAAAGAAAATCTATCAGCTGTAAACAAAGCGCCTTAGGACTTTTCATTATTTAAGCGATTTGTTTGGCATTTTGCATCACCCAAAATTAAGTGTGCGCTGGCAAAAGATTCTTTGAACATTAGTATACAAAGGATATTTTTCGAAAATCATAGACAGAACAAATATTAGACCCCTGGACGTAGTATTGTCAAAAGCAAGACTATCAGTATTCTGTCTTGATAATATTAGTGATCACGCAAGTAACAGTGACACAAGTAATTTCGCCTAAATAAAATTACATAGCGAATTTTTACTACGAAGAATTATTAATAGATAAAATAAAAGGCGGTTGTTGACTAAGTTCAAAGAGGTGGGTATTTCAATTAAGCCAAGGCAGTAATTAACTTTGGAATTCGTGAATGCTATTAAAATAAGATCTGAGGAAATGGACAAATTTAATTACAGTTTTATTGTTTTGTGAAATGATAAAATTTAACGCCATGAAGAAAATAAATATTTCCAATATTGTGGTATTTTAGTTTAATATAAATACTGGTGTTAATAAACTATCAAACTAGAACTAATATTAGTATGGTTTTTAAGTATTAAGTATTTTAGTACCTACTCAAGTATAAAAAATAAAACCGTTTAAAAATACTGTAAGTCCATCTTATGAAAAGACGTAACGTTACGCAACTAGATCTATAATAATTGCTGGGTACCTAAGAAGCCGTTATGGTGGTTGCAGAATTAGAAATACATACCAACACTACTAAATACAGAATTAATCTGAGTTAAGTGTTTGAATTTGTGTGTAGCTCATACGATAGAATAGTATAACGCAAGATTTATATTTTTTAAATTGTTTAATGGCAACCTGTCAGCATAATAATAAGCTATAATTATATTATTATTGGTTATAGATTAAAATTACTATTTAAATACACTTTTCATTAATTACATGAATTTGTGAGATTATTATGAACATCATCTTGTAAATAGACAAAGGTAGAAAGTACCTTGACATTCGTCAAAATTAGCGCAACATTTAAGCATAACATCGTCTTAAAGTTTTCGTTTCGATTCGTAATAGTTACATCTTAAATATGGTAATTGAGGTGTCTATATTGCTGCAAACCAAATAAAAAAAATGGATTTAATTTAGGCCACTATAATTCTTAACTGAACGATGTATCAGACAAGATCTGGGGCAATAAATATTTTGGGACAATCGCCAACCTCGAGTCTAATCTGCTCGCAAGGACTAGCTCTTATAACAAATCTTCTACCCAGGCGCAAAAAATGGTTACATAACCTTTAGGCCCTGAAAAAGTAATAGTCAGAATGTTATCGAATGTTGCCAGATTTTTTTAGTTCACCTCATTGTGTTTAGTTAGTATTGATGTTTGTTCTTTTTACAAACGCCCTTCACCCAGAAATACTTGAATTATTATACCAAGGCAAAAAAATTTGGTCGCTCTTTCTTAATGATGTCAGTTTTCACTAAATATGACCAGATGTGGTTGAATGTCTGTCAGCCTAAAAATACAGCGATATGCGTGAGCTTGACTTAAATACAGTATTTTCTCGTGTAATCCCGTCGAGGTGAGTAATCCACACAAGCACTACACGGTCTGTTTCAGTTTAATACCGGTCAGATACACGCAGATTAAACTTGAACACATATCACTAATGAAAAGAAAATTATCTGCAATACAGAAAGCTATTTATTGTATTTTAATAGAGCATTACGTACTGATATCTACGTAAGTACTAATGTTTATATAGTTTTTATGATTGGTTTAGGATTCAATCAAATAATTACCAAACGGCTATAAATTTCAGACAAATTAAATTCGCCTGTTGGCAAGACCAAAGTTGCTCGGTATTTTTTAATATAGGAACAAAATACTAAGGCAAATTTCCCTTCCCTTGCCATGCATTGCCTATTTGTGCCGCTATAAACTCGTTTTTCCAAATACTGTAAGAAGTTCCGTGAATTCGTTCTAAGAAGAAACTTATATTATCTATACTTTAAGGTAAGTACATATCTGTACTACCTTTTACGAATTATATATTAATGTTACGCAAGGTAGCTGGCAGCAACTGGAGGAAAAGAGCCGAAGAGCGAGCTCTGTGGCGTTCACTAGGGGAGGCCTACGTCCAGCAATAAAGGCTGATGATGATGATGATGATATTAATCTTACTTTAGTCACATACAAACTGAGCTAAAATGACTTTATTTCAGTTTACTATTTTATTATTCATATATTTATATATACTGGTATACTGTATTTGGTATACTGTAATCGTCATAACATGTATCGCATATGTCATCATTTCAACCGTTTGACGTCCACTGCTGGACATAGGTCTCCCCCAATTGGGGGGGTATCTGCTGCCCCCCCTCCGGGTATCCCTTAGTCGCCTCTTACGACACCCGCGGGAAGATATGGGGTGGTGCTATTCTAAGCCGGCACCACGCGGCAGATCGCATATGTAAAAGAAAACAAAAGGACCAATAGTTCCCGTTGAAATAGGTAATAGACTTTCCAACTAAACTTCTTGCGCAATCGTACATTTTGCGATTCAATTTATAGAAAAAAAACAGCAAAGATAAATGAATAGTTCGTTAATAACACAGAATACATTTAGTTCTTGAAATTTCTTAAAGGATTTATTCTTCAAGTGGTCGACATATATGTCGACTTAAAATCTAATTACCAAAATAAATAACCATAAAATGTAATATTATAATTGATAAATTTATCTCCATGCTTTTCATGAAACACCCGCCTTTATTAAACTTCCTTAACATTATCTTTGATGCCTGCGTCCATAGATACCAAATTCAAATACAATGCTTCAATCTTCGCAACAAAAGATTCTAAAACCCTTTAAAACACTCCTTGTCGTAATCATCTCCTCCGAATTCTTAAGTAATCTCAGTTTTAAGTCAATACTGTGCAATATTATCAGTTTCCTCTGGTTGATAATGCTTCAAAATAACCCTTCAGGACAGGTTTTTAATTTTTTTTTGTCTTTGAAGACAGACTTTAGTAATGACCCACTCGCTATCGTACCTTTGTTTAATAAGTTAGTGAAAAAGTATCTTTTCTAAAGTAGGTAAAAGTAATTAGCACTAACTTTCCTCTTACGGGTCTGCAGGAAGAGATTCCATTAGAAATAAACAGTAACCAATAAAGAGTAATAAATAAGTAGTATTTTACTTTATTTTCTGTGTGCATAAACTGTAAAATAAATTACATAATAATATTATTAAGTAATAATAAATATTTAAACTATGTATTTTTTTATATAAAAACTAAAACCTACAGTACCTACATTTCGTAGTCAAGTTTGCTCGTAGCACTACGATCACGCTACGTAACATGTAGCGCGTAGGCGATCGTAGTCGCCTAAAGCACAATCGCCAACGTAGCAGTTACAAGCAGTTCTATGAATACCGAGATAAGTTATTGCCTAATTTTATATACAAGAACAAACAATATACTATAGGTATGCTAAGACAAGGAGGAGCTTGGGGATGAATGGAGAACAAGTTATCCCTTTACGTAACCAGTGGAGTAACTTAGAAAAATTGTCTTGAACTGCCTCTGACACCAGTAAAGCCATCATTGTAAGATTTCTATAAATTTTATTGTTAGGAGAATTCTTGACTTCTAAATAGATTTCATTCACTCCTAAGAATTATTGTTATTGAAGCAACGGGCGGATTGCGTCAAAATTCCATCGATTTGCTGAGCTGTCAATAACATACAAAGTAACAAAAAAGCTTCCTCGTACGGATTAAATTTCTATCCTGCAAAGCAATAGACGAGTGACGTTTCGTGACAGCCGACAGCAGAGCAGATTGTAAAAAGCTCCAAGGTTGACTTTTGGTATGATTTAAATAATGATAATTGCGGGTAATTAGGTTATAGCTATAGAGGAAGATCAATAGCATAGAGCACAATAGTGGAATCCGGAAGGTAGTGGCGGCGCGCGGCGGTGGCGGTGGCGGCGACGTCGACGACGGGCTAGTGTCGCAGCCAGCGCGGCGTCCTTGCCGCGGGTAATACGCGCCAGTCACGCGACCAGGTCGATAGCGGCCGCGGCGGCGGCGCCCCACAGCCTCCGCGTCAATTATTCAGCACGCGACCGCAACCGCCACCACCACGCGCCCGGACAAAGGGCGAGCGCGCGCACTGCGGCGACACCTACCAGCACCGGCGGTCCGCACCCGGCCGCACCGACGTCCCCGAGCTGGAACCGACGATATCCTGCCACACTAACAGCGTATCACTCCAACAGTAATCCTCGATAAGGCGGTGAGGAGGCACGAGAGCGCGCGGTGGACGCGCGTTACGTAAAGGGCGCGACGTTGCGCGTATTAGCGCGTGTAGCGCGCTCGCGGCGGGCGCTCGGTGCGGGATCGCGCGCGGAGTGCCGCTACAGTTATGCAACGCGCCGCCACTGTCGCCCGGACAGGGAAAATCGAACGCGAGGGTTGCGAGAGTGCGCGCGCACCCGCATCGATACCGCGCAGCCGCGTGCCGCCCGCCGCCCGCAGCGCCTCCCTCGCACGACCACCGCCATCCGCAATTGACATTATACCGGAGACACCAGTCATTTCTGGACGTAACTCATATACACCAACGAGCTTTCCCTGCCGGCGGACGCGGTCGATGGCCATCATTATTCAGACGTCGTACAAGCAAAAGTACTTAGTTAATTACGAAAACAAAGTACAAATTGCCTTTTCAGTTATCAAGTACCTAAGTAGTTGTTACTCGATTTTTTTTCATCAAATATTAGAGAAAGGCTATTAAATAAATATAAAAGTCCTTCTGAAAAAAATATGTTGTTGTAAAATGAGTAGTGCACATTATAACCCAGTTAAGTAGAACAATCTACATACTTAAATTTGCGGCTTGCCAAGGATCTTTGCACTGCTAATTAAAGTTAACGCTTCTAGGAAACCTGGCGCCGAAGGACATTCGTACGTGACCTGATTATGGACTACCACAGCGATCGAACAACTAGTGTATGCGCCAACATATTTCCTAGAATTGAAAGCTCTAACCCTTTGGTTAGAGCTTCCATTATTAGAGGTTTTATTCATAGGTATTACCTATTATTAATAAATATGACTAATAATCAAACTTTAAGTAATACAAGTGACTAAGCAGAATACTCGTATATCGGCTTTTCTTCTAAAGTAGAATCTTAACTTTTGAAAGACATACACGGTACGGATGTACCCGGTACTAAAATGGCACAGTTGTCTATACCATTCATGCTATCTGAGTGTCTACAGCTACTAAATATAGCTAGCTATCTGAGCGAGACGGGACGTCGCTCCATGGGCATTGTGATCGCAGATCAAGCATACAATTTCATGAATGGCTTCACTCCGACCGTAAATAGGTCATTTGTAAATAAACGTGTCACTTTACACAATTAAAAGTGGAATAAAAGTAACTTGAAGATTATGAAGAAATGCGAAAGTGTGCAAGTCTGTCTGTCTTGCAGCTATCTGTTACCTATTCACGCTATAACTGCTGAACCGATTTTGATGTAATTTAGTATAGACAGAGTTTGAGTCCCCGGGCAGGACATAGGGGTTTTTGTCGCCGAAATGCTCTTATTGTAGGAGGTAGGGCATAGCGAGATTTCTCGCTCAAATTGAGCTGCCCGACCGGGAAAGTACCTCTGCCTTACAGAAGACCGCAGTGAATCAACAATAGTTGTCTTTCTGCCAGTGAGTAAGGTTACCAGAGCTCATTGGGGGAGTGACTATTCTGACAGCATGGGAATTCCGTTTGCTTTCAGTTCAGTAACTCCCTATTTTAAGAAACCTAACGGTTTTTAAGGGGTTTGGTAACGCATTGGCAAGCCTCTGGTGATCCAATGTCCATGGGCGGCGGTCATCACTTACCATCAGGTGAGGCGCCTGCTCGTTTGCCCCCTTATTACTAAAAAAAATGCTTGTAAGGGCAAAAAGAGGTGTAGAGGTTAATATGTGGAATTTATAATTTAACGGCTAACGGAGGATAGAAATCAATAACATTGGATAAAATGATTTATTTTTCGCAGACGAAAGCTAGTATGGTATAAAAATATAGTGTAAAAGCATAGAAGCGGCCGTCGATAGAATTTAAAGTTCTATTACTTAAAAATTATAGTATGTTGTATATGTAGGTACCTACATAAAAAAGAACAATTTTTTAAATGAGATACCAAAATTATATTATGGCTGGAAGCTCTAGCAATACCTTTCGTATTTATTTAATCATCGAAAGTAGCTGAGATTTGAACTTGTGCAATAACCTATGAGCGCACCCTGTAAGACAATCCTACAGACACAATTAAAAATTATTAACTGGTATTGGTCGCCGGTTGCCTGTGTATTTTGAAGCATTAAGAATATAATTATTCTTAAGTTTTTGCCTACCCTATGGGAAAGGAGCTTGAGTGTAAATGTGTATGTTATAATTACATAACATACATACCATCACACTTGCCCTCCCCGAAGGGTTAGGCAGTGGTGTTCTAATTAATTTACACCCACATTTCGCCGTGGCGCCATTTGCTAATATTATCTAATCTAATTGTTATATTTTTTCTGGTTATACAAGAATTATGCTTAGGTACTATAATTATGACCGTGGACTTCAACTAACATAATAAATACTATATTTGAATGAGCTAGCCCCGACGCTTCACATAAGGTTTAAGCCGTTTTTTTCATTTATTATACGCTGACGGATGATAAAATTAAACGATAATGAAGTTATTCAATAAACAAAGCTATCGTACAGGTAGTACGAATCACTTTCCAAAAACCTAATAGGGTAAACCTATTGCCATTATATAGGCACAAATTCGACGAGCATCGGTCACGCGCCGACCCAACCAAATCGCGGTAACGAAACCATATCGCCATCTAATTCGACGCCAACGCCATCTAGTTATGTAAAATTAAACACGATCCTTTAATATTTAGATAGTTTCTTCAACATGTCAAAGCTTATTTAGAATTTGTAAGTAATTATTAAGTCCTATTAAAATTTAATAATAATTTAAATATGATATTTATTGTTAATTATAATCACAACAGAAAATTGTTAACAGTCATCAGCGCATCTGCGATTGCTTAGGAATATTTCTCGAAAATGAAAAGAGATTCGTATTCAATTAAAGGACAGTACTGTACTGAATTGTTACATGATATTTATTTTGTAGATTTATTATTAGCTTATTATATTTTAATTTAGTTTTCACTTTCTGGGACTCATTTTCTGGGACGGCATTTTCTATGGTTCGAAAAGCTGACACTATTCTTAATTCCAAACGAAAATACCGCAAAAATAATACCTAATAATAGACGGCATTCTTTGTGTGGTCAACAATTGCTGTCAATCATGAACATGCAAAGGTAGTGCAAGAGGTGCAATTAAGCTGCCCCGTAATGTCAAGTGCATACATATGTAATAATTTGCGTAGAAATAATAAAGAAAACAATATTGAAATCTCTTGAGTTCTAATGAGTACATTGTACTAGAGGTCATCGTCTCTCCAGGTGGTGTCAATGAACTTATGCTTCGACCCCCAACTACGAGTTTAGTTTTAAAATAGAGAGCAGCGTATTACTTCAAATAGTTAATCAGATCGCATGTTATCAAGTCATCTGATTTATTATTATTATGATTTATTACTTGTCTCTGCATGACACTAGCGCTACTACTGAACACAGTTATGTGTCATTCTAGTGATATACGTATAATTTAGAATAACAAGGAAAACTATTTTCTTTAATTTTTCTTAGTTGGGCTAAAATGCAGCTGTATCTATGTAACATTTTTTTATACATATATTTTAATATCAAAAATAAAACCGACTTCAAAAAAAATTAAAAGCACTAAAAAGATAAAAATAATACTTAATCTAATAACCTATAAAAATATCCTACCTACATACATAATCAAATTTAACTATTTTTGGAGTCGGTGCCATGCCAATATATAGATTTATAGCATGTATGTATAGTATTTTTGTTCATTATTTAGTGACTTACATATTGTAAGACTTTAAATTATAGTAATTTAACGTTTATTTGCTTGGCACCAACTCCAAAAATAGATAAATTTGATTGTGTATGTAGGTTATGCGGAGGGGTCTCCGCTCCGCAACGCCCCCTATGGAACTTCGTTCCAAAAATATAGCCTTTATCATTATAGACACTAGCTTTATAAGAGTGTTTTAACTTCCTCGTCGGCCAAGTGTTCGTACGTGCGACTGCTGAGCAAGAACTCTTGGCTTCGATTCCCAGATCAAGCAGTTTTATTTGTTTTTTCTATGAAATGTTCAGTGACAGCTCGGAGTTACAGGCGACCTAAAACATACCGGGTAATGTGGGTGTACATTAGTACACCTCCGCCTAACCCTTCGGGGACGACAGGCGTGATGATATGATGTTACTCCTGAGACTTGATAACATGCGATCTGATTAACTATTTGAAGTAATACGCTGCTCTTTATTTTAAAACTAAACTCGTAGTTGGGGGTCGAAGCAAAGTTCATTGACACCACCTGGAGAGACGATGACCTCTAGTACAATGTACTCATTAGAAAAGAGATTTCTATATTGTTTTCTTTATTATTTCTACGCAAATTATTACTAATGTATGCACTTGACATTACGGGGCAGCTTAATTGCACCTCTTGCACTACCTTTGTATGTTCATGATTGACAGCAATTGTTGGCCACAAAAAGAATGCCGTCTATTATTAGGTATTATTTTTGCGGTATTTTCGTTTGGAATTAAGAATAGTTTCAGCTTTTCGAACCATAGAAAATTCCGTCCCAGAAAATGAACGTATGCAAATCAGAGAAAAGGACGTAAGTATATAAGAATCAGCTAGCGCCATCTATTATAATAAAGCGGCAACAAACGCTTACGACAGAGGCATCGGTTGTAGGAAATAATTCGTCACCATATATTTTATTTAGTAGGCTGATTATAATTGTTTTTTGTTAAATGAATAACGGTTCTTTATTGTAATATTAGCTAAACTGAAACTACTACTATATATCTAATTATCTACTGGCTGTCTAGATTATGTATGTTATAACTCCCTAGGATGGGAACCTATTGCAATTAACCACTTATCGCACGAATCCACTTACTCACAGCTGCTGCTGAAAACTCCATTAAAAAAGGATATCTACATTCAACCTGTAAATTGAACACAAGGCTTTAAACTTCTTAAGTTTAAAGCCTTGTGTTCAATTTACAGGTTGAATGTAGATATCCTTTTTTTACTCACAAGCACTTAGTTATGTATAATTATGTACTTCACTAATGAAGTACATAATTATACATAACTAAAGTTCAATTTAACTAAATTTACTAACATTTCAGGATTAAGTACTGGTATGCAGCCCAAGTGTAAAGATAAACAGCATAGAGAAGTTATTGTTCACTGATTGGACAATAATTATAGGTATTATTATGCATATTATTACCAAACGGTACCAATATGCATAATAATGTTATCATTGTATCCATTTCCAAATAAAACAATTATTATCCGGAAATATCAACATTATTATCTGCTTCAATTTAAATTAAAATAAATAAATTGACAATAATTACTAATAATTTATTCCATCTAACATACAATTGCATATTACGAAACTATTAAAATCATCAATCAAAGACATCTATCAACAAAATGCATAACCTTATTAAACCACTTAGTATTAAAATCCATAACCACATTGGAATTTGAATGTCATAAACCGAGATTCATAATAAATAAATATTCTTGGACATTATGACACAGCGCCATCTAGTTTCGAGCTAAGCAACGAGGCTTGTGTTACAGATATTAGTCGGTTGATATACTACTTATATACTTTTTTTGTAATTACATACATATTATACATAGATACATCCATGACTCGGATACAAATGTTTATGTCCCATCACACAAACATTTTTCCCTATCGGGATTCGAACCCGAGACCAATAGCACAGGTAGTGTTAACTACCGTTGGAGTAATTGGGTCGTGAAAACCCAAACCAAAATAACGGGAATACAAATAATAAATTAAATTTATTATGAATAAGTACAGCGTTTTACAACGATATATGAAATACGCTCCACTATAAAAAGTACAGAATCATTTTATTCGTTTAAGAAGCAATTGGCGCGATATATCTTAGCGGAGAATTAAGTCATTGTGCTTTAAAATAGCTGTTTCGCATAGCATTGTGTAGATCAGCTCTGGGCTGCTGCAGAATTTTTGGGGTTAGGATGTTTGTTGTTTTTGTATGTTATGGTTTTCTTAAGAGGTATGTCGTGCAAATTATTGTTATAATATTTTGTTATCCTAGATGCTTTGTATCCGATTTGGGTCATAATTACATCAAATAACTATGTTATTGCTTGCTTAAATGCAATGGCTGTAGGTACCTGACTACCTGCAGTGATTGTAATTAGGTAAGTAGGAAGATCATACAACCTGCATGTTTTATTTGTATTTTATTTTTTATTTAATTTTTTCTCTATTGCGTTTGTTCACATTTACCTAGTAGCAGTGGGGTGGATGACAGTAGGTATATTTATTAATTGCAAAATTAATTCCGTAAAAAATATTACACAGTCAGATACCCCACTACTGTTTCCGATTGGCAAGTTTATATATATCAGATGGACATTAACATAATTGTTGTATAATCATGTTATCACGTAAGTGACAATTTTCTTTGTTTATTGTGATAATAAAGATCTTTAAACCTAAACCTATATAATATGCAAACACCAACACTAGAACTTCCCATGCACCCACTGAATTATAAAAATAATAACGCAGTTACACATACACTTTTTAAAAATCCGAATAAATAAATGAGATGATTAATAAGTATGTGTATTAAAATATACATGTATTACAAGATATTAAAGGATAATACATAATAAAAACAATAATATCATAATTATCCTTGATTTTTCCAGTGATTGTTATCAAGGTACTTATACTTATACACAAGAGCTCTTAACTGTACATTCAGTGAAAAGTGATTCAAATCAATGTTTGACACTTATAACACTTTTAACTGAATGTTCAGAACTTTAAGGATTGCTAATTAATATCATCATAATGATACATACAAACACTAGCTGAAAGCCAGACCACTTATAATTTATAATACAAAACAGGCACCATATCATTGTTAAATATACACTTACAAATAAATAACAAGAAAATAAAATCCAACTACAATCATAATTGAGATACTAGCTTCAATATATTACCTATCTGTTCATCTAATTTCTGTTTGCCTTCGCTATTATCTACCATAAGATCCCACTCTGTAAAATCATCCAAACCACATTCAGAGGTAACATCATCTACACCAGATTTAAACTGGAAACCTCTTCTCTTCCTAGTTTCTTCATCTGCAGAAATCCTGATAGTTCTAATTGAATCCCCATATGTTTCTTTGAACCACTTAATATCAGTTTTTCGCCTGATGTCACTCACAATCCATATTGGTTTTTTTTTAGCTGAAATTTGATAAATGAAAATGTACAGTAAAACTATTCTTATAGTTTGTAATTATTGACTTTAATAACCTTGAAAATACATGAATAGTGCTAAACCATGGGCAATAACTGATAGTCTATATTTATCATCTACTGAACATGGGCCACCCCTACTTATCACTTTGGTAGTGATCTTGTGGAGCTATATCTTCAATTCTGCTCATGGAGATACTGTCAGCTGCTATTTGCAAGTCATCACTCCACCTAGCCAGTGGCATCCTACCACTATATTTGCCTCGACATTGTCTGCATTCAAAAACTTAAATGCTATGATGGTTGTCAGTTCTCTGAGAGACATTACTAGCCAACTACCACTTCAGCTAATCTATCGAGTGATATTGGTAACTGATCTACTGTATTACAATGAAAATATTTGTTTACCATCTTGACAAGCAGTCCTACAGAAGTATCCATAATCTTGTTTCCTCATCTCGTCACTCCAGTTTATCATATCCAACCGGTACTGCTCTTTGTACTCACTGTCGCTCAACAATTCATTCAAATTCAAATTTTTTTCCTTGGCCCAATGACTTTTTATGGGCTGAGATATTTTCAATACTTCACATCTGTCAGCCAACCTACAGAGAGATAATTATTTAGTTTTATAAAGTTTAAATTATTTAATAGATAATACAATCTATGTATTTATTTAAAAATAATACCAGTCAAAGAAATGTTAATAATATAGTGATTGTAAACATAAATTACAACTGATCAACAAGTCCACTTAAACTAAATTAAAATAATAGGATGATATTAAATTAAAATTGTACAGTTGTGTACCCACAGATATTTAGTGCTTTAGACATGGGCGTATCTAGACTTTTCCTTCAGGGTGGGCACAAGACCATTCAATGGGCACAGCCCACCCGGCCCCCCTATAGATTACTTTCTATTTTATTTTATATACATATATCAAATCAAATAATCTAATGCCATATAAATCTCCCTAGCAGACAAACAGCCTGGGTGTAAAACTTACAAAATCATGTCATACTTTGCACATCATACATTTTATGAAAGTTACTTGTTTTTAGTAGCACTAAAGTTAGGTAGTGTAAAATTACAAATGAGGCTTTCTGACAGTCAAAAGTATCCATTAGTCATAAATAAATATTATTATTTATTTATTTTTAAACTATTATTCAAGGACTTCAAGTCAGAAGTGTTTATTAATATTCATTAGTCTGCCTCAGACAATTGATGGTATAAAGGATACGAAAATAGTATACTACGATAAAATCCGTAAATAATAGTTTTGTTTCAATATTTATTATTTGGTTGTGGAAGTTTTGAAGAATCAAAACTTAAATCTATAAATTGTTGACTTAAAACAATAAATTGTTGAATTACAATCTCTGTAGATGTGTGGTGAGGTAATCCTTGCCTGATTTCCTCTTGCCGCTGAATAATAATATTATTTGTGGCATTTTAAAAACTACACAATAAATATAAATAAGTTTGAATAAGGACAGTATACAGAAAGAATGAATTCTCTAATAGGATATTAATGTTACTTCCAATCCAATATCTCCTTGAATAATTATTCTTTACGCGTTTTTAGATTTTTTTAACGGTATTTACGGATTCAGATGAAAACTAGAAGCAAAGAAGTAATACAATGTCCCAAACAAAACCGATATACTACAGCCACAACACTCACTCACTCAGCAGTCAGTACTGATACTACTGATGAGTGATGTCTGACGTGACGTTTGGTATGACAGAATTTGATAGAAATTCTTATCAGACAGACAGAAATCACTCCTGCATGTAAAGTGTCAACTGTCAACCATCAAACAAAACGCCTTCCTGCCACAGAGCATAACCGATATCGCTCTTATTCTTAACAATTTCTAAATACTACATCATCGGCAATTAATAAGTAATTATATATTTAATTATATTGCATAATTAAATCTATTCATTTTTATAAAAGCTTTACTGAAATACATTATATTCTAGCCATCTCACAGAAAGGTCGCAAACTACTTGTCAATCGTAGACGATCATAAGGTATTCATTTCCTCGATAGATGGCAGCACACACTTCGTTGCCAAAACAGTTGTTTTCACTTTTATCCCAACCGAACATACAATATTTTTTTACTACATCATTCTGCTATTTACAGTTAAGAATATGTAATTTTTATTTATTTATTTATGTTAATACGGATTACACCAATTACATTAACACACAGAAGAAAAAAAAAAATAGAAACAAACAGCCTATTTTTTTTCGAAACAGAATATAAAATAACTGCCTCGTTAGTCTAGTGGTCGTACACTGTCGAGCAAGAAGTCTTGGGTTCGATTCCCAGGTCGAGCAAATTTTATTGGGTTTTTCTATGAAATTCTCAGAGCTGGGAGTTTGGATTTGTGCCCGGTTAATGGCAATAGGCTCGCCCCCTATTACATGGGACCTAGAACATACCGGCGAAACGTGGGTGTACATTAGTACACCTCTGCCTAACCCTTCGCGGACGACAGGCGTGAGGGTATGTATGTTATATTGAAATATATTGGCCCTATGTTTAGTCACATTGTCATGAGTCACAGCCCGACTACACGTTTAATGCACCGGACTTCTTTTAAAAAGGAGATTCGTATAATCAATGTAATCTGTGTGTTAACAGGTGCTTAGAGCGTAATAAACACCGGCCATTCTATGCATGAATACAGCTGTTTCGCAGACTAACTCAGGTCTCATCGCCTACAAAATGCTAAGCATTTCTTTACAGAAGTAAATTAAAAGTGTGATGGAATAAGGTTCTTATTGATATTGTGTATTCATAAAAAACTTTATATTTTTTTCAGTGTTTTCTGGTTTAATAGAAGCAAGTTATCTTAAACATCTACCAAAATAATTGATACGGTCTATCTAAGTGGGTATCTACTTACTTAGTCATTTTATGACTTGTTCTGACCTGAACACATTATTTAAAAAGATAGAAAACAAAATACAATAACCTAATTACAATATTAGGTACTGAATAAATCTTCCACTTGAATGTAAAACTTTCGATAATCATCCTATAAATACACATAGGTAGTATCTAATATCTATTGATTAGATACTTACCCAGTACCTAAGTACTCCTAGCAATGAACAACGAATGTACCTTTTCAATAAGAATTATCAATATTGTTCATTACTAAACCGATATCCGTGACTAAGTGAATGAATACCTCAAGCCGGTATCTACCTCGACGCGTAGGTACCTACTACCATACTATCGCCCACGGAACATTATTATACCCAACATAACATATATCTGACTATTAAATAAATTCGTGCCGACACGAAAAAAATGGCGTTATTTGAATGCCGGCCGATAATTTAAATGTAGCAACAACCGCTTTTAGCTTACAACCTTAATTGACTTAAAAATGCTTATCAATATAACGCGTTAAGAAAAACATTCAGCCATTTTAGTCTTTTCACAAAATTGAACTTTAATTTAATAAATATAAAAGTCAGTGTCAAGTATCGCTGATCCGGACTTAAACTGTTTCGGTACAATGGTAAAGTTGGAAGCACGATGCACGCTCACGACTTTCTGAACAACTCCGGACATGACATTCCACGTTTCGCTGTAGATTAGAACGGGATGGATAGCGACCTACCCACTGAAAAAAACGAGACAGCGACCACCGAGCAGTCCACGTGGACTGCTTAATATCAACACAGGAGCAACGACCAATAGAAAACGGTACCGCTAATGTATTTCTCACCTCCGCACTCACACCAAGGACAGCTGCCATTTTTAAATTATTTATGCGATTCTAAACTTTCTGTCGTCCACTTAGAGTTTTAAATCTGGTGTTGTGGTAAAGGGGTATTCCGGTTTCAAAATGACTTATAAAAATGTGATGTTATGATTTTGGGTCATATTACCGAGGTGTAGGGTACACTGTTGTGCTTGGAATGCTCTGCGGTTCTTGAATTTAAAACGATTCCCAAGAACACGGGCGCAAGTTGGTGAAGGTTGGAGGAGGCCGCGGTGCAAACTGCATCGTCACAGTGTACCCCCCGGCCCACCCCGGCTCTCTCCCGCCTTTATTGTAGGTTCAGTGTATGGCTCCCTGTGTGTGTACGTCTGTTCAGAGTCAACTGTTGTGCTGAGGCACGACGTTTTCATAGCTCTCCTAGAGGTGCATGCAGCCGCCAGCCGCTGCACTCAACGCTCGCAATATTTTGCTGTTACAATATGCTACATTTTTATTTTTATAGCGTTTGTTTGACCAACTGAACCTGGAACTGAACAAAGGATTTTCACCATGAGGCAATTATATGGCAAATGCTTGCTGTACCTTGCTTGTACACATTAAACGTTACGACTATTTTAATGTGCGGACATAAATATTTATTTTAATATTTTCTAAGTGGAACTGTGGAGAGCGCAAAAACATAATAATTGTAATAGGTGGTATGTGCTTACACTATATCTTGCCTAGCTACTAGCCCGGTATATTTATTTAATAAACAAAGTATACCTATAAGTAAGTAATTACTATAATACAATCTCGTCTTGATCTTCATAAAATACCTGCATTCCTCAAAGAACAGATTACCCTCACTCAATCGGGGTAGGTACTTACGTTTTTTTATGAAAAATAAAATAACGAGATTCAAATCAAAAGCCGTTCTTAGAAACAAATCGACTCTTTAAAAGCTCTTTTACGATTATGTTTTTGATTCAATGGAAAGGGGATCTTTTGTCGTTGGCACACCCGGAAATATTACGTTCGGAGAGGTTCGGGTTCGGATGTGCCCGCGTTTCCCCTCGAGTTCAATGTCTTCACTCATGCATTGAACCTGAACTGAAATGCGAATATGAATGAACAACACGGCACCCTTACAAGGTTAATTAAAAATATATTGTCAAGTTTCTAACATGCAGGTAGGTAGGTAGGCACATAACATAACATACCATGTCGTCCCTGAAGGGTTAGGCAGTTGCTACTGAGAATATAAAAATATAATATACATAGAAAAACCCAATAAGTAACACTTTGCTCGACCTGGAAATCGAACCCAAAACCTCTCGCTAGGCAGTCGTACTGTACGACCACTAGACCAACGAGGCGGGTAGGTACCTAATTGATAAAATATCTAATTGAAAAAAGGCCATATTCCTGGTTGATATAATAGAACCATGTTTCGGCAGATAGTTATAATAATAATAATAAATAATAATAATAACTTAAACCTGTTACTTATGGGGGCCCTTAGTACAAGTAGATAATTTAATTTCTGATGATTTATCTTTTTTAAATAAATAATTAAGCATTCGAAGTACATATTTATATTTTACTTCAGCATCAACCCACAGTTGGGCACTCATTTGAGAGGGATTAGGCTGTAGTCCACCACGCTAGCCTACTGCGGGTTGGCAGACTTCACATACCATCGAGACAAATTTCTCCCGTTTAGGCTTGTGATAATAATACGCACATAACTTCCGATAAGTCAGTGGGGCATGCCTTGTGTTCGAACTCGAGACCTTTGACACCTCAGTCCACTGGTCAAACCACTAGGCTACCACAGCTCTATATTTTACTTTACCTATTTTAATTAATAATTATGAGTGTTATGATGAGCTTTAGCAATAGGACTACTTTATAAAATTAACATGAAGTCGTAGTAAACTAATAAATATGTATAATGTCTTTTTAAAGGCAAAGACAAATTATTGTGTCTCATAAATTGATTAAGCAAGCCGCAGCACAGGGCTGCAGCGCTGCAGGCTGCAGCGCTTCATCACAAACTCGTTCACGCGCATACTTTTTGTAAAGTGAGTTTCTTGAAAGTCTTGAAACACTTCAAACGGCTCGACTAATGGGCTACCGACGTGTTCCACATCGGAAGCTTTTTATAAACGATAGTGGGACCATCAAACTAAGGGAATGATACCACTGTTGAGAAAACGACGCCGCTTATTTGAACTAATATTGATTTATAGGCGATGTTATGTTATGAGTCTGACCGCCCTTGATTAAAAACTGCACCTATACCTATATCATACTTCACAGATTTATCATCTGAACAGAGAATATTAAACTTAGATATAAAAATTTAATTTAATTCTATAATAATAAATAGAGATTGAGATTTAAAATATATAAATATACTAGCTGACCCAGCAAACGTTGTTTTGCCACATTATAGGGGTTGGTGGACTACCCCTAACTTTTAGGGGGATGAAAAATAGATGTTGGCCGATTCTCATAGATACCGGATAAGCACAAAAATTTCATCAAAATCGGTCAAGCCGTTTCGGAGGAGTATGGCAACGAAAACTGTGACACGATAATTTTATATATTAGATTTTAAATCTCAATATTTCGCAAAAATATCCCTGAACAGTTTGCAACTTTGCATGTACCAGGGATGTTATGGAGCTCCGTAACCGTAACCGAATCTATCGGATACCTGAAATAAAAATATATCCGTAACCGTATCCGTTTCACAAGTTTCGGATAGTTTTCGTATAAGGGCGGAGTCTAAATAAAACGACATAATTATTTTAACAGGTTTAATTTGGACATTTTTTTATCAAGTTAGGTAATGTAGATTCTGCAAAATGTACTACTTCACTGAGACTTATCCGTAACCGAAACTATGTGAAACGGATAATCCGAAATAATTACATAACCGTAACCGAACCCGAAATCGATATAATTTTATACCTATCCATATCCGAATCCAGACTAATTATATCAAATTACAATTTTCTAGTAGATACTTACTAAGAGTCTCTCGTAGAAGCGAATTGACTGATAGTTGTAAATTAAAAATATATTGGCTTAAATTATAATTGATAGAACATGCTTATTATTGCATTGCACATGAGGATCGAGGAGTGTGCACGCTGACCGTGTCCTACCGCGCCGTGTCCACGCCCGCACCGAGCCGCGCCACGCCGCTAACCAGTCGCGTCAACATCGGGCGGCACTGGGCGACACGCCGCGCGCCGTAAGACACGCTCGCATTACTCAACACAAACAAAATGGGAATAAATGCTGGAATAAAATACTTTTAATTTCCCCGGGCGCCGCTAATCGGGCCGCGTCGATGGAGGGCGTCAAATCGCCCTTTTTATTTTACTGTATGAACGCAAATCCGGCGGGAAAACGGCGGTAGGTGACCGGGGGGTGCGGGCGGGCGATGCGAGGGGAGTGCGGTCACGCGCTCGGAATTAGCGGTCCGGGGGCCGCCGCGCGCCCCGCTGCCGCACTTGACCCGCGCGAGGTGTCACCGAGCACGTTACCTACCCGCAAAAAATAGGGGGTGAGCCGCGCCGTACTGGGAGGCACCGCACGGATTTTGTTTTTAATTTTTTATGATTTCGATAGATCCCAATACCGACTGCACGCCCGAGCCGATTGAGAAAATAAAATAAAAATATTACACTAGAGGGGCTACCATACAGCGACCTCCCAAATATTTTTGTGGTAGTTCCATAAAATTGTTTCACGTGCCGATACCTATTTGTAGCTACTAAAGAAGGTAGGTACCTAGAGTTAGTCATAAAAGTTCGAAGCATGTATCCGGTGCGAGGACCAGGCGGCACAAGCCACTAATTGACTCACAAACAACTCATACAGACCGCAAATACTGAGATATTACGGCTCAGATGCCAAACAATGACTCACATTGTGTCATATCGTACTGTTTTGTAAATTATAATTAAGATTTCCTTCCTTGTGCCGATAATAAGGCTAAAATAGGAAGCTAATCTATGCCAACCGCCACTGGTATTAATTAGTCCAGTTACCTGTTTACATCATAGTAAGTGTATACTGTGTATAGGTATATTAACAAGGAAAAATACTGCCTAAAAAGCTACCAAGGATTAATAATAATTTAATAATATAATAATACCTACTTAATAGTTACAAACAAAATATTAGTAATCACCTATTAATGATTAAATTACCTCTTTCATAATAATAAATAAAGTAATATAAAATTTTATCAAGTTCGTTACCACCAAAAGCTACCAATAAAGTGGCATAATTAAAAATACAACAAAACAGCAAAGGTGTAAAGTAAGCGGTAACAGATTTAGCAACGTGTAACGTGTGTATAGTTCAGAGGCGTCGGCGTCAAGTGCGATCGCCGCGACCCCGCAAGAGATGTCGCTAGGGATCGCGAGGTCTTCAGCCGGCAGTAAAAATACGTGCGGGTATTTCCTGTGCCGCGACAGCCTCGGCTGGGGAGAGGCGGGGGCGATAAATAACTCAGTTTGCGGCCGGAGGGGCTCTGGGGTGAGACGGGGGGTGTTATTTGTAGGGCTCGCGTGTGAATTATTCGTGGGTTCACGCGCGCTGTTTGCCCGCCGTCTTGTGGAGAGGCGCGCCGACCCTCGTTAATGAAATTTCATATCGTTCCCGCCGCAACGCATTCCATTGTTGGAGCACATCACTATTGAAACTACTGGATTGTTACACAGACTTTTCCTAATGAGCAGTCATATGTATATTTTATTGTTAGTATTTACCTATTCGACAATAAGATTACATAAGTGAGTTTAGATTTAGAAATACTTACTACACTACTAATGAAGTTACGAAGTAGGTAAAACTAATCAATAACTTTTGAGTCTGAAACAAACTTTCCGAACGCATTACGCATCAAGCGTCAGGTGATTAATTATGCACGGTTACCAATTTAAGTAGAAAAAATTTGCTTGTTAGGCTCGCTATCCACTGAGGCGTATCGCTATACATTTCGCGTTCGTGTCGATAAGCAATAAAGATTATGTAAAGCAATAAACGTTTTTCACCAAGGCTAGGCCGTGCAGCAATGTAGCGCAATTGGACGATACCCTTGTTGTGTGACTATGTTGGTCCGGACCAGCTGTCGCAATGTTTGGAATATTAATAGACAGCCTTTGGCTTGTAGAATCCGCGTACTGTCGTACCCAGTAAGGCGGTAACTAGCAATTTACTTAATTTAAGGTGCGCGGCCACCGTGCGTCGCCCGGTCACGGTGGCAAGGATTCTCTACTATGTAGATATATGTATTATGCTCTTCTAATTGGTGTTTATTTAATGAAATGTTAACTGCTAATCTACGCATCGCAGTCGCACCATTAACTTGTCTTGAATGCGGAGAAGATAAGTAGCTTTGGGACTTGGGTGGGACACTTAACGTCTCTTGGAAGTTATAATGGCCGTTGTATGGTACAAGATTTCGATATAAAGTGGGTACCTAGGTAAAGTGTTTCTCATATTATAGTCTAAAGAAGTTGATTGATCAACGAGTTTACATGTTATTGACGACCCAATTAGCTCAACGGTATTCAGGCTGCCTTCCGTGCTAAGGATCCCAGATTTGAATCTCGGTAGGGCCAAGTTTTTGTGTTATAAGTATGGACATACTTACCTTTTTACTATTACTTCTTACTTACTTACCTATTTAGATTTTATATTACAAAGAGGTACACCTCAGAGATGGTGGTAATGGCTAATGACTGTGACAGACTTGCTAATTGTTGTAACTTTAAATTATGGTGTTACGTTACTCGAATTAAACATTGTAGCGGACACTGAACACGTAGGTACCTATATACTGTAGTCAGCGTAACATTCCTGCACATTTATTAATGGTTTGCAAAGTCTAGCTGCTGGTGAGACGTGCCAGTCTTTCCGGTTGGTGACACAAACAAACAAATTAAGCCCATCGGCGAAACCAAACATTGTGATTTATTTATTTTCCTTGTGTATTTATTTGTTAATTTGATCCTTCCATATAATTTTATTCCATATAATGTGTGTTATTAATAATTTGATAACAGCGACTAATATCTATTATGACCTCTCTATCTGTCAAGTCGTTTAGGAGTTACACGAGTAGGTACTAGGTACTAACACCAGCGACTAACGTTTTTTTTTATTATTTACCTATCGTTCACGTTAGTGTTTTATTGTTAAATTTAATGTTAAATAAATTAACGGAAATTAATGAACTTTATTACGATCACACTTATAGTAGTGACGTTTTAATTGGCGTGTCTTTGACGTAAGTAGCTGTGCACCTGTTACCGTTGCCACCCTGAGACGGGAACTGTCATGCGGCATACATACCTCACATTATATGAACTATGTAGTGTGCTTATTGTGGTTAGTCAGAAGGGTAGGAGGAACCTACCTCGTAGGTTTTCTTGATAATTTACAATAATGATTTCTACGAAGTTTTTTTTAGGTTTATGAGAAAGGTTAGCGTTTGACCACAATCTCACCTGTCGATGATGAGTAACGATATGGTCGAAGATGTTATGCTTAAGTGAGTGAATAGTCACTCATTACTTTAAGAAACCCAAATTGGACACGACCAGAAAAACAGAGTTAGGCAGCAGATTCTACTCCCTCGCTGTACCTAATTCTTTTCTTAGTTTGAAATATAGCCTTCATAAACACATAGAAATGCTGTAAAAAAAAAAATAAGCGGTTATTGCAATTGTTTTATTAATATCACTTATCTAGGAGGAAGTTTTGACAATTTAGAGTAGGTTAGTATACCTACTTAGTTACTTATCAGTATTCTGCGTTTAATTTAATTTGTTATTCGTTTAATTAAATTTATAGCTACCTAGTCGAGTAGATAAACGTGGCTATACGAGAACGACTAGCTATTTGGTCTAGCTATGTACATATTAGTAGTTATCCACAGCCACCAAGTATTTAGCAAACAAATATTATCAAATACTTGGTGGCCCCTTTTAGTAGATACTTACTTTACCTACATGTTATTAGGTAAATACTTACTTCTAGGATCAATATGTGAGTACAGAATAGATGGGTGAGCATGTACGAGTGTTTCTCTGCGATAGAAGGTACATAGGTAGGTATCCAATTGACACAGTTGCGCGTTGTGTTCACAACATGTGTTACTTATTGCTGGGCTACATCACTTGCGGCACAGAACTACGCCTTGTGCACTGTGCCAGCTGTGGATAACTACTAATATGTACATAGCTGACGACACTACAAATGACACAGTCACACATAATGACAGGATCTTATGAACTATTTTCTGCTTCAAAATTAATAATAGCTGAACCCCTACACGTGACCATAGACAACGACCTTCAACTCAGCCTAATAATGTTGATATTTATTTATTTCTGTAAATATGTACATAGATCGTTTGAAGACGCTTCATAAATACAAGTCATATTTATAAGATATTTTAGGATCTAGGTGGCATCGGGATTTCCTAACTGACGTACTCTGAGAAGAAAATAATGTCGAATCAAACTCAGATAATCATGTCACAGATATTTTTATTTACAATATGTGAGCCTAATAATGTACCTACTTAGATCTTTTGAAGAAAGCACCACCTGTCTATACCGATAGCACGCATACATCAGCAGACATCGTGGAGCTGAACCGTTAACAACAACAAAAAAGAAATGAACAACAAGACGATAAGCCCTGATAAGGCCATGATATTTTATCCTACGCCTTCGTAGGTGTTAACCTCTTTCTGCATTGTATAGTTGCCAAGGTACTTTCCGCATTATAATAATGTAAGTACGTACGTAAGTTGTCACAATCCGATAATACGTAGATAAGCCGATTTTGATCCGTAACATACAAACAAGCAAAATAACCCTCCTTGTACGTATCTCGCAATAACATGATTTCATGTTACCTATCTATGCTGCTCGACTTATATCGGACATGCTCATGTTTATCAACATTACAGATATTTTGGCGCAGTTTTTATACGCACCAATATCAATAAAAATGTTAATCGATAAGTATCTACACGGAAAAGGAATAGGTAGCTCAAATCTATCTAAATGAATAAATAACTACGTGAAGGAAGGTATTATATTATATTATTCTTGAATTATTCTGAATCAGTTCAGAAAAAATAAAAATAATACAATAAGAAAAAAGACGACGAGTTCTTAGAATATATTACCTGGACCCTAAAATTCATGTTAGAGGAATGTCTCTGACAGACAATGGTTTCTAATATCAGTCATAAGTAGGTAAGATGGTTGTAAATTCATATAATAGGTAATTTTGCTTGCTAAAAAGACTAGTTTTATGTGGAACTGGTAGATTTTCCCATAGTATGCTGATTGCACCTAACTGCACCTAAAGCCAACTGAAGTGTAGGTACTATAAAGAATGACGTAAAGGTACCATAGGTACCATAGTAATTTTTCACTGGCGTGATTGATACGTTTTAACAGAATTTTTAGACCATATTAATTATATTTTTTTAGGCACCTATCAGAATAATTTGCTTTCTACGCATCAATAACCTTATTACACCGAATGACAACATAACACACACGCCCCAATAAAATGCCCCCGGTTATGAAGTCTGTACAATGAGAGTAGAACGCGGCAGGGCGCGCGCCACGCGGCTTACGTCCGCGTCGCGTCGCGGCTGTTCGTGGGCGCTTACAGAACATCGGTAACAGATGTCGCTCGCGAAAACAAATATGCTATTATTGCGCGCCGATTCGTCACACCTCCGCCACATCGAATCACCGAACGCTTATCATTTTGTATTTATACATGTGATAAATCAAATTCCTTACTCGCGTAAGTACTTAGATAGTTAGGTACATAGTTCACATACCTACATTATTTGCTTAATCTTTAGATAATTATATCGTTACTTTTTATCTAAATGAAGGTAGGTGCGACTATCAAAACAAGAAATCTTAAGCTTTTATATCTATTAATATAAGTATTATTTGTCAAATTAGTGATAAAATACTTAATTTAGCTATATGTGTAGGTATTTGAGAGGTAAACATAGCTAGGGAAATACCAAAATTCCTACAACCAAAATAAAATATTGGAAAATAAGCTGTGGTGTATCAGTCTACCTGATAGGCAGGTACCTACGTACCTACGTAATTAGGTAGTTTGTTCAATTGTGTAATTAAGTATAAACCCAGATAATAGACTAGGTAGGTATACGTAGGTTCCTACCAACGAGTATCTAACCACTTTATAGTCTTTGGTTCCTACCAACCAGACTTCTACGTCTGGTCTTGTTTATTTATTTGTAGTTGGTATCCTATAATTGGTTACATGGTAGGTACATTTTATCTCTTAATTAAACAACTGAACATAAAACATGGCTACCTACTAGGTAGGTACTAGGTAGATACTTATGTATTTAAATACATACTTACGTTTTTATTGAATAAAAAATAATGTATTTCCCCTAATAAACCAAACCACATAAAATTAGTGTCGTGACTTAAATCTTCATCGGTCCTATTCGGAGAAGTGACCTTTGGCCCGTCAAGGGACACTTAATAGGTACGTCGTGTTCGTGGGTAATACATAATATTTTCACAAATAATAATTAGAATAAATCTTCAGTCCCTATCTAAATCTGTAGCAAATAATCATGCTTTGACACCCATGAGATAGATTTCAAAAGATAACTATTATATTAGCGGTAAGTATGTAATTAGATAACTTGGTAGGTATGTTTTCCGTCTACTGTGAAGCTGGGGTTCTGGTGGCAGGACAGGCTAGCGGGCAGCGCGCGCTGGACGGCGCGGTAGGTGCTAGTGGGTGAGCGGGTCGCGGCGACTGGGTCAGTGCTGTGTCGCCGGCTGTAATCATTCTAATTCAATTTGTGCGGACGTCGCCGCCCGCGCCACCCGACCGCTTTGTTTACATTACACCGAGCCGCGGCTGCCACTCCACAGGCAGCGCCTCGATTAAGGACAAATCAATAAGGCAGCCGATACCGAGCGAGTTTAATAGAGTGAGCGAGTCGAGTCGAGCGCCCTCATTACCCCCGCAATTAGCGCACGGCGCGCTCCCGCCGACGACGACGCACCCCGCGCGAAAAACGAATAAAAAGAGCTGCCCTCAAAATGGCCGCCGCCTCCCCCCCGACCGCCTGCCGGCCCCCGCGCCGCTTCGTGATTGCATCCCCGCAGCTCTTATAAATATGGCCGTATTCCTCCCGCCTTTACTGATTGCCCGTATACCCCCCGGCCTCCCCCCGCGACCGCGCCGCCGGCGTCTGAATAGATAAACGAGTCCACGTGGACTGTAGCTCTTATAAAAATCGACTCAGCCAATGATACGCGTTCCGCGCACTACTCTAGCCAACCGCAGCGCCGAAACGCGTGTAACCCCGCCCTTAATAAGCGATCTCGCCGTTCGGACCAATCGCAGCGGCGGAATCGTCAAGTTCTACTCACCGACGACGAAGCGGTCCACGTGGACTGACGCGCACACGGACGCGCGTATAATGCCTCGAGTGGAAATAGCTATGACGGCGAAATGTGCGACAGCGAAAAAATAAAATGCGGTCGGTCGGTGCGGAGCGAGCGAGTGGGTGTAAACAGGGGATATTTCGGTGCGGCTCGTTCATTATTATTGAATGCGCGGCGCTAATGGCGAGCGCGGCTGCGACTTGCGAGTCCTCGCCGTCGCACCGCCACGTCCGCCACGCCGCCGCGCCGCTGCCCACCAGCTGATGACCTCGCTACCGTTAGTTACCCACATACACTTAGGTGCCCGCTTGACACGCCGTGCTATAGATGCGTAGGTTATTTACCTACAGTGTTTATTACAAATGACTGTACAAATACCCATGTAACTTATCTACTTATGTTACATATTACTTATAACTTAAAGTACCTAGATACTTAGGTCTACTAACTAACAAAATAAATATCCCTACTCCATAAAACTCAACTTTAATTCAAAAGATCTGTACAAAGCTAATTCGTATTCAACAAAAAAATAATCAATACAGAAAATCAGGCAACAAAAGCGTCGACATTAAAAGCACAATAAGACGGCTGAGACAGGCAGTCATACATAAGTATAGGCGCAGCGGCGAGCGACCTCCATCGGATAAGGCGAGCTTGTCCGGTAGCCGCCGAGCCACACTTCATGTAAAAAATAACTACGTACCTACCTACCTACCTACCTACGTATAGCACATACCTGCACACTGCACACCCAGGGCTGCCACCTCTGCCAAACTCGATCGAGCGACGATCTGCGAATGGCAGCGTGCTTCAACTTTTCAAACATTACTACTTATGTACCAATTAGGCGTTGAAATATAACTACTCCTACGAGATTGACGGTCTTGAACATACTGAACCTGGATGCTGTTTAAGATCAAAAACTTGGTTATTAAATTATATGAATATGCAGCTATAAAATCAACTTCTTAAATTTTCATATTTAAGAAATGCATAGAAATGAGACTAAATTATAGTTTTCTTAAAAACACACGCAGGTAAGGGAGTCACCTGACTGTTATAATATGTCACTAGCTTGGCTTATGTTTGCACTTTATGTATATCTCGGCTTTTACCTAGTGAGTCGTAAGATTATTTCGACATTATTATTTTCATTGAAGCTTTCATTTATTTTTGCGAGTTTCTAAAATGCTATTAACGTGCTAACATACTTTACAGTTACACTAGTTACCTTTGTAGCTTTATAGTATTTGGCAACCCTATAGTGCTTCCGTACGGACTGGATATCTACTGTTATTTCTTTTTTTGGGCACTAACGCTTGCCTATCTAGCTAATGTCCACTTGTGAAGTAGTTCTGTGGCTGCCTAGATGAATAATTAATGCGCTAACCTTATCTACAACTACGTAATTACGTGTTAGTACTTTTCGAGATAATACAATGCTATCTAGAATCTGGACCGGCGACTGGGCACTTAGGTACGTGATCCACTACGCAAGTTGATAGCCCAAGTTCTAACCAGTAAAAAATTAAAGCACTAAAACAACACATTATATTGTTTCACGTAGAGAAGTTTTCTTTGAGCTCAGCTTTAAGTATGTAGTTTGCAGTAGTTAGTTACTAAGGCTTATGATTATAAAAGCTTTTATGTTGCACCACTTGCAAATATGAATAAAAGTAGGTATAGGTAGGTACATCTAAACAGCACACACCTAGTCAGACCTAGTGTCATTAATTCATTATCATACCCTCCGAGTCTCGAACTCTCGATGTCTAAATAAGTAATAGACAAGCAATAAGCATATAATTAAATGACTAGAATTTAATGCTTAGGGAACTCATACCTAAGTAGGTAGGTATTTCTGGCCCAGATTACTGAAGAGGTAAAACTATAATTAGCTCCCTAAATGTTTTCGTCTAAACAATGAGTCAGTATTGAGATAATTTAGGTAACCTACCTTGTTAATAACGAGTTTTCTGTATCTTACGTATCCAGTCTTAAACTTACCGAGCGATGGCACAAAAATTATTGTCGTTTAAACAAACAATTATCTTAAATAATATTCCTTTGGCGTATAAATAAAGTCAGAAGTTAACGGCGAGGGACGTGGTTAGGTGTACGGGTCGGACTACAAGGTATCCTCATTTTAATACCCACCTAAGTTATGGTTACGTCTTTTATCTCTTAATTAATAGCGAAACCATTCACAGCAATCTCCGGATATCTAAACTAGCCGCGTATCTCGTCGGATTGCTTTGATAACTGTCCATTGGTTTCATCGTTGTATGTAATTAAATTATATCCGGTTCAGTCCGGCAATGTATGCGTAATTTTGGGCGGGTGGCATGTCCTCGGTAGTTCACATGTGGGCAGTTATCACAATGAGTTGATGTGTCAATCAGTGAGCGGTCCGCGAGGCGGTGTAAGTGCGATATTTACGTTCATTGTTGGCAACTGACGGCTTTACGATACGGAACCATTATGCAGACGGCTGACAGTGATTTAAATTCGCGTAGATGGCGAGCCAGCGATGCCAATGACATGAGTCGCCAAGAAGTTTTGGCTCGTATAACAGGGCGTATCAGTTACGTAACCATTATTGGAATAAACTATTTCGTATGAATTGGGTACAATGGGTTTGGATTCTTGGAGTTCCGTTCATACCTACATACTCTCCACCAGAGTGTACGTTTGAGTGTCACTAATTCACTATTTCACGATCGATAGTGTCTTAAGTGCATAGATATTGTTTCAAATGCGTCGTTAATGATCATGTTTCACAGACTTATAGATAAGTATGGTATAAACAGTTTGATTCCGAAATAAATAAGTAGGTAATTAATAAGCTCAACCACAGTTTAGCTTATGAGTCGCATTCTGCTTACCCTCGGCGATTGAGATATCATGCACTTGACTGGCCAGCAATTGAAAATCTACCCTTTAAAGCTACTCAAATATGAACCCAATGCACGGCATTGTTATCCCTATCATAATAGCAATAGTGTAAGTAATTACTTGCCATAACCAACGCAAATAGACTGTTGTGTCTTTACGAGTGATGGTTTAATGACGAGGAATTACAATCCGCGCTCGGCTTTATAGTTAACAAACAAATAGGTACCGTAACAAAGTAAGTTTACCTACTTATTTAGTTCTTTGCTAACTTTATTTCATGAAGATAAAGTCGATGTCTCTTATTATTTTTTTAGTTAACTGTAATAAGTATTGCCTGTTTCCAGAAATTTACGAAACAATGCTATAATAGTCTAGTGTTGTGACCAATGGATTGTGAAGTCCGGTCGGGAGGTCGGAGCCTGCCAACCCCTACCAGGCTAGCGTGGTGGACTATAGCCAAATATTTCTCAAAGACGGGAGTCCCGTGCCCAGTATAGGGACAATAAGGAGTTGGCTCAGAAAAAACTTTCTAGAACGAATTAACCCTTATCTCATTAAATAAAAGTTTCCTACAGTAGGTAGGTATTTAACGCTGATATTGAAGTACTGTTTTAACTGTAAGTAACACATGTAAGCAATTATGTCGATAATGACCGACACAGTATATAAATAAAATAAGATAATGAACCATTCCATAGGTACCTACTTATACTTATAGCACAGACACTTAAGTATTGTGTACTGAGCAATAAGGAGTTTTATTTTATTGTCAATCTACACTTGACAGCAATTAAATACGCTCCGTATTTAATTGCGGACGACGTTTGCACCTACCTATATTAAATAATTTTCAAGTGGGTGCTCAGTACACTGATAGTGAATCTAACGTTACCTAATCAATTGACAGAGAGACAGACATGTTACACTAGGTGCCGGATAGTCTTCTATTCTAGGTACATACTTCAATAATTCCCTCGTGAAATTGAGACGTCGAATGAAATCAAAACTCAAATCCCTAGGTAGTATTTTGGCCACCTTAAGTTTCATAATAATAATAAGTTTATTCAATAAGTAGTTTGTACATGGTATACAAAGTTGTTGTCCTATATAATTAGATGTTATAAATAAATAGAACCGGTACAACATATATAAAATTGGTCATAGGACTCCCTTTCCTAAGTATGGTCCCTTTCCTAAGTAACCAACCTCCTAACTAAATGGTCCAATCTGACCAAAGACTATAAAACCACATACCTACTCGTTGAATCTGACTAACCTCCCTACGCGTTGTCTACGCGGGGCCTACGTGTTGCCTACGCGGGGCCTACGTGTTGCCTACGCGGTGCCTACGCGGGGCCTACGCGGCTTCTACTCAAACGTCTTCATTTATGTTCTACGTCATAGAACGCTTTCGTTCGTAGAACGCGTCGTTTACGCTACGTTTACGCGTGGTGTACGCGCAGTGTAAATGAGCTTGATCCATTTTGAGAAAACAACATCGAAGATATGATAGCGTAACTATCTTATAGTACCTACCTGACTTATAATGAATAAAGTAACAATGAACAAATAAAACAATGTCAAGTGGCTAACTTAAGACTCTCTACTAAAGCTAACTGTTGCGACAAGAATCTTGGAATGGAGTACCAACACCTTTTACGCAGACCCGCAGTTATCAATTCTATCGCTTTTCATCAGGCGAAATCGAGATCAACGTTTATAAATATAAATAAATCACATTTTGGAGACAATGCTTTGGACTAACATTATTCCGCTTAGCTGCTGTACTCAATTACTCACTAAACTTTTTTGTCATCCAGCTACTAATACTACTACTATAATATAGTCGACAGAAAAGTTCAGTGAGTTTAATAGAGTAAAAATTGAGCAAGACGTTACGTGACGTCAATCGAGATAATGAGAGATAAAAAACTACGCTACAGAACAGAGAACAGAGACATTAAATGGTTATGAGTCGTGTAGTTCGCACTTCACAGGTTAGGTGCGATGAAGTGCTTTAGTTTTTAGCCATATTTCGGTCGTATACCATAATTAATAGCGTTGAAATTAGCGGTCAACCATTTTTATTGTAAGCACCTTGATTTAAGTAATGAAAAGTTAAATAAGAGCCATTAATTATTATACTACAAATGTTAATCGTTTATTTGAGTTGTGCTAAATGCTAAACTTATTATCAAATATATAAATGTAAGCCGCACGATCTACATTTTAACAACAATTATCCTTTCACTCGTTGAAACACAAAAGCTTGCTTTCACAAAAGCTCCTTTTGTTGTGACTGGTATCTTTTAAGTACTTGTAGCTAGGCGAGCGAAGCTAGATGTGCGCTATCTAGACATCAGATTCCCTTTTACGTCGGCGTAATTTGAAAAAACCATGATTCACGCCACTATACCACGCAAAAGTAAATAAACTGAGATATCTAAAGCGCCGATCGCATGCAATTCCGACTGCAGCCATTAAATATTAATTCCCGTTCCCGAGCAAAAAACCGAGCTCAGAGCGGGACAGAATCCGAGCCTTCTGGGAAATGGAGTGGCATTTAAAAAAAAATAGTCGCTTCTACGCGACACAATGGCCGGTTATACAACTAATTGTTCGCGCCGGTTAATTATGCAGCTTGTTTTGTTTGGGTGGTGTGGCCGCGCCGCGCTCAGCCACGTCCTGCCGCCTGCGCCGCGCTGCGCCACACTAAGGTAACCTAAGTTTGCATTGACCGCTGACTAGCCAATTAATCTACCCTTGTTTATGCTATCCCGTAACGAAGCCTATATTTGAACTTGGTTATCCTACTCTTGTTGGTGTAAATGTAAAAATATGGCACTCCCAGAAACACCAAAAAGTTTCAAATTCGACGAACATTTTTATAAATTTAAATGAATCTTCATAAAACGTAGGCTTTATGTTGTTTTTATCGACTACTACCAAACTACCTACACGAACATTTTCAAACTTATATAGAAGCTCAAAACTTTCGAATTAGGGTTAAACAATCTCGATTGTAGGTGTTTATTACAGTCATCAAGTGTGTAAATTAAATGGACAAGAAAATAACGGGTCGATTAAGCGGCCCTACCTAATTAATTAAGGCTTCTTCTTAATCTTGCGCGATGCGATCAGCGTTAAAGCAATAGGATCGTAAAAATTTTGTTTGAGTCAGGTAGGGAGATAAGGCGATGTTGTGCGGGGGCGGCGCGATGTCGCGCGATACTGCTTGATTGTTATTTATCCATTATCGGCGGATCGCAACGCGACCGCCTGCGCGGGAGCCCGCCTGTATCGCGTCCATCTCACTGGCACTACAAAATAAATCACCATGTCTATTACAACTTACGACGAGCTTCCACCACGTAAATTGTTTTTCATTTTTAATAACGGAGAGCAGACTTCCTATAGAGATAAGCCTTGCTTCAACAAAAATATTCTGGAAAGTGCTTTGTAATAGCATATTTTCTTTACTCACGAGAATTCTCATGAGATCTAATGACCCAATAAACTGTGTTCGATCGAACACAGTCTATTGTACTTAATTCTAAAATAATTTATCAAGCTTTGACTACCTACCCACTCGAGTGGAAGCGGTGGTTTGCAGGAAAGTAATTCCTTGCTCCAAATGTACTTAATATATTTTTCTTGCCGTGAGATTCAATAAAATAATGATAAATCTTATCTTATTATAAATAAATCGAATACAATGGGCATTTATAATAATTATTATGTATATAATAATAACTGGAATAGTGACTGGAAAATATCCGATAATATACGGACAAATCAAGCGAATGACACAATGAGCACGAGCAGGTAGATGAAATGATGTCGCGTAAGATGCCTCGTCCATTGTGATTTGTGGGATACATCGTTGGCGCGACATGTGGCGACCGTCAGTGAACAAAACGACCGATTCCAAATAAGAATTAAAAATAAACTGCTAAGGGTTGTGGCCTCATAAACGTACTGGGTTCGTTTTATATAAGCCTTTATTTAATTAACTCACTGTAAGTTCGATCGAGCTTTTCTTTGGATGGCGTTTTCTGTTCTGTTTTACAGAAAACACTACAAATGAATAATACTCTACGTATTCAATAAAAACTTTGTAATTTTAACATAGTGTAGATAGATACTAAATTGCGTTTTGTTAAAGATACTTCTTATCGTGTCGATGGTACTTAAATTTAAATATGTTAAAGATACTATAATAACGACCATCTAGACATTCAAAATAATGATCTCCTCTAAATCGCCTAATGACCCCAAGTCTAGTCTCAAAAGCTGAATGCCATTTTTTCTGCATTTTTAAACCTCTCCGAAATGAAAGAATAACGAGTTGTTCTTCAGTGCGGTCATAAAAAATCTTGCCAAAATTTTCGAGAGCCCTCGACAACGGGACTCTAGAACGAAACAAAACGAGCTCGCGTCTCGGTTTGCCCGTTTTTTGTCTCGGCTCGTTAATCCTGCTCGTGAGCGTTGCGAAAATTACCCATCGTACTAACACTACACTTGTACTACTAGCGGGTAGCAAGCAGCCACTACGGGCCACACACCACTTGAACTTGAAGGTGCCGCATTAATTCATCATCCTTGCTTTATAAGTATGTTGGAGTTTTATATCTCCTCAGAGAGCTGAGGTTGCAATATACTTACAAAATATAAAACAGTACTCTAGACATATACAAAAATTACCATTGAGCACGACAAAGGGTCCAAAATTCGCCAATCCCATATAATCCTGATGTATAAAGATACGGTGATCCATCTAAGGCTTGCTTGCTTAATTTAATAGATTGATCGATCCTCGACTCGCTCCTCATTCACGCGCCCCTTTTACTGGTACTTGTCGCATATTCGAAAGTTAGAACAACCCCACGCTTGCGTAAATTAAAACATGTGACTTAACTTGAACGCCAACTACTAGAAACTTGACAAATGATGTGTTAACTGCTTTACTTAGGAACAAGTTAGGGTGTTACGCTGACGTTTACGCCTTGCGAGAGAGATAACATAATATGTAATTTATTTCATCCAAATAACTTAACTTTCAGCCGATTTTCGCTTAATTTTTCGACCAAATACACACAACACACCAATCACGTCCCAAACAATACCAATACCAGGAAAAATAATTTAACTGCATCATATCAAAATTATACTCGGATCCGTGAATGCCACAAAATAGATTTGTCCCAGTTTCAGCGCTGTAACTGACAGTAGACAATGTATGCATTTTCACAGCTAGATTAGACAAATTAACTGGTGTGGAAATCGGAAATAAGTTACCTCTTCATTTCGGATGGAGGAATAAATATTCATGTTTTCGATTATTGAGACCAGGTCAGGGTTAATGGCGTTGAACGAAATATAAAAAGTAAAAAAAACAGACGGCTGCGGTAATAAAGAAATAAGTAGTCATTTTAATGAATGACGTATTAAAAACAATTACTCAGGAATGATTTAACTTAGAAGGCGGTTGATTTTTCCCATATGGTTGATGCAATATTTGAGTCATATTTTGACTCAAGATCAAGGAAATTGTGGTGAAAAATATTGATGATCGATAGAGTAGGTACCAACGCAGTTCTTTCTTGGGTTCATTGCATACACTTATTCAAATTTGGTGCCGATTAGTATGCAAGTGAAACCTTCCTCTGAATGAGTTCCTTTATCCAGAATACAGTGACTTTCCTTTTAAACGAATATATGTATATGAGAATAAATAAAACATATTATTGAGTCAAAAAATTTTGACATGGCGTGTCATATGTATACCTAAGCTATGCCTGTAGATAATATTTGTACGATTTTTTCAAATGAAACTTGTAACTATTATCGCACAAGTCGCATTCCCATAAACAGGCAAAAATGAAGTCTTGAAGTGAAATCTTGCCAAAATGCTGGCCAATATGTAAAAAGAAGAAGAAACTTTTAATTTATGAATCCTCTTGCGATTGCGACTAGCGTTGGATGCGGTTAGCACAAGTTTGATATTTAAATAATGTAACATGGCATGCAAGCTTACGCTCTCCAGTCGTATTGTGGTGACTGAATATGATTTTTTATGATTACGTAACAAAACAAAGAAAATCTCTGCTTTAAAATGTGTAACAATAAAAACTAAGGTGTGTTATTGCGAGCGTGTGTGGTGACGAGCAAAATAAAATGTAGCTACTTAACGTGCCGGTCGCGCTCCGTCACAAAAACCGCACCGTATGCACTGCGCGGTATGCGTTGAATAAACATAAAGCATAGCTAACTACGCCTCACTTGCCTACATACATACACACACTCCTTTTTATGCATTATCCTTTTTATAAAAATAAATGCCAACAATATCCCATTGTGAAGTGTTCAGAATGTTCAAATAGATTCATTAGTCTAGAGGTTATATTTTTCTGCACTGCATTGTATGCTAGTATAATTAATTTATTATAATTTCGGTGCCTATTATTCATATATTTAATTAATTTTTTTTTTCACTTCTACAACTAATATCTACCATCAATGTCAACCACCGTCTTTGAAAACATATTAATTAAGTAAGAACAAACTTATTCGACTATTTAATGGACGTTATTCGTTATTTACGAGTATTTAAAACAAAACCAGAGCATATTTTCTTATACTCGAGAAAAAAGCTTTTCATTAAGTATTTTTGTAGTAAACGTTTACATACTAATATATTCTTTTATCTCAATTTTATGATAGATACAAAACACCGTATCTCTTAATAATTTTGACAACTGCATTATGCTTAGTTCTATAACACAGTTGTCAAAATTATTAAGAGTAGGTAATACGGGTACTCACACGCAATACATGGCTTTATTAAAGGTTTCACCGACTCTTATTTGGTCACGAAAGTATTGGGCACGGAATTTTAGAACTAGTTAATTCCTTAGTGATTATGAGGCCACCGGTCAGTGCGATAAAATAGCTGATAATGTTATGAACATAATTAAAATATGTTTACTAGAACTTATTCTAAAACTATGCCGGTAATAAGCCAACGATTACCTTGAACCGCTCTTAATGATAACGAAATTGAATTTCTTGGCATTTTTATACTACTTATAAGAAGATTGAAGTTTTTATCATAATCAGGATAAAGAAAAGCTCTTTTAGGTTTTCTGTGTTTTTCTAAGTCTTTGTTTGAGCTTATTTGAATATTAGGGACAAAATATAACATAATGCAGATATCGAAAATGTTTAGGTTTCAGATTCCATAATATTCGTAGTTATTGGTTTTCCGGAAAAATATTGCATATTTCGTTTCACATCGAAAATAGAGGATTTAGCTTAAAACCCTTGCTATTTTTTCCTCTAAAATAAAACGATCATTCTGGTTTTGTAACGAAATATTTTTTAGATATTTGTTTAACCTGAATATGTCAATGTATCAATAAAAGTTTACACGTGCTTTATATTCATAGCAAAATTATTGTTGAAAATGGCACTAAATACTCAAAACTGTAGGTTGTCACTATATGAGTAATTTCATAGCGTATGAGTGAAGATAAAGATACTAGATCTGAAGATCTTAACTCTTACCAGGTATTCATAAGAAATAGAAGCTATGAATGGATATACATACGTTGTTCTTGATGACATTTCATAAACTTAATAATCAACGTATACATAATAACCAACGTACATATAAAATAGGGCATGACATAAAATAGAGCAGCTTTTAAAGCATATTTTTCGTGTTCTTTAAGATTCTTTGAGATACTTCTGACCCTGTCCTTATCTACCTAAAGGAGTGTGTACAGAATACAATTACCGAGGTACAAGTTAGTCAATAGATTGAACACGACGGACGACGCGGACGGTAGCACTAGTGTAGTTAAGGCGATAGCATACAACGCATTACTTATTATATTAATTGTACTTAGGTTTAAATTACTACATAAGATGAGGTTAGAAATAAGTAGTTAGGAAGCATACTTTATACATATCATTGTATTTGGGCTGTGTCATAATGTCCGGGTATATATTATTAAACCTACTTAATTATCATTTATCACTTTATTCATCTCACATTTTGTTGTTACAGGTTACTACTACTACAGTAAGTAAGCACACTCCGAGAAGGTGTGCCTCTAAATCTCAATAACAGAAATAGATAACTTCTCGCCTTTTTAATATGTGTCGGTACTCGGTACCGATTTTTTTATACATTCCATAAGCTTCTTACTTGATTGTGTCTGGTTTAATAAACGGACGAGTATTATCCGAATATTCTAATCTTTACTATTTATAGGACAGGTCGCGTATTGAGTAGGAATTAGGATAGGGTCAGAGGTATACGTGCTCGTAAATACGTAAAGTGTGGTAGCGGCTTTAGAGCGTGCCGGTCGGCCAATACCGAGCTATCTGTATCAATTACCTGCCCCTCTATGGACTACCAAATTAACCACCCACATTAATATTTTAATCTGGGCCCGTAAATGTGCGCGTATACGATAATGCGATCTATTTCTATTGACTTCTTGTTGGAAATTGGCATAAATAATTGGTGATAAACAATAGCAGCCCCTCCTGAATAGACACTTAGTAGTTTTATTTTTGTAGGGGAAATATCGGCAGAGAATTAAAAACAAAGCCCCTTTGGTACTGTTATTTGAATTCTCTGCTATTATTTTTTAATTTCTTTTGCTTTGAGTACCTACTTTCTAATGCAGTCGAGCTAAATCTCTGAAATACCGCCAATACTGATTTATGAAATAGGTAGGTAATATTTTTTCAAAACTTTATATAAGTCGCTTATTGTGACTGTTTTGTAAACTATTAATACCTACTAACTTGAATAGAAATAAATAACAATCGTAGACACCTCACTTTCCAAAGCTCTGAGTTTTTATGGTATCCTTTTGACTGATGAAAAAGAAAAACACTGTTTTATTTTTTATATACCTACATACCAATAAGTTTGTTCATTTTTATGTTATTAATAATGGTTAGTTAGTTATTTTTGCATATTTATTGCTTAATAATAGATATTGAGGTAGTTATTAATTCGAAACACCAACTTGATAAGTGTCTGCAGAAATCTTTATTAGGTACTTAGTCTGACATGGGATCAACTTTAAATGACTAGGGACCGATAATATCAAGGAGCTAGCTTAGACAAAATTGCAATGCAATATTGTTTGCCAAAATAACATCAGACAAGTCAACCGCAACGAGCTACCAACCCGTATCACCGACCCACCACCCCTCGTAGAAAATCCCCAGATAATACGTATCTATTAGAGCGTATATCTCCGATTCGGCTAAAGTATTCCTCAAACATGAAGATAGTCGACGAAAAATTCGAGTGGAGAAAATATGTATGGCAGCGGCAATCGGCATGCGAGCGAGGAGAGGGCCCTCGGCCGCCCGGCGGAGAGCGGAGGGTGGCGTAGCCGCCGCCCCCCTCGCGCCAGTTCGCTTACAACGCTCGCGCGAGAACGACGTGCGTCGATTGTTCGTCAACAACGGTTCGTCGCGTGTGACTGACTCGGAGTACGTGCGTGGATCCTGTGTTGTTGTGTGCCCCTAGTGGAGTGTGTGCTGTGCCCTGTTTTACTTATAGTGTGTTGCAGACCATGAGCGCGTGTGTTTGACGCAGGGATGTATCCGAGCGCGGGCGCAATGAACGCCGCCGCCGCCGCCGCTGCCGTGGCGGCTGCCAGGCATCCGGTAAGTGTCGACACGACACTACTTACTCCCTAAGTCCCTAATGATAACATTTCTACTTCCCCACTCCATAGACAGTTCTGAAGTTTCAAAGTATTTATGGTTAGAATTGGTATATGAAATTATACCAACTCAAAGTATACCTAACCTATCATAACTTTCGTTTATTTAAAATATAAGTTTACTAAGTGGCTCATGCATTGAGATGTCTTTAAAAAGTATCACTTACAGGCGTATCTTTTTTTGGGTAAGTTGACGAATAAAATGCGTGATTTCATTTAAATCACTATTGTCTTAGTACCTACTACTTATTTCGGATAGAGAAAAGCTAGCTGATATAAAGTGTAACTTTAAACTTTCAAATAGCTCTTCGGAGAAGTGTTAGAGAAAATTATATCCACTGTCAAAAAGGCACTCAACTACCTACCTACCAAAAACCGGCCGACGCGTTCGTTGATGTCTTTTGTGGGCGAGAATATTTTCTGAAAAGTTCACAAACACGCTATTATGAGTCAAAAAATATATACAATTATAAAGCTAACATAAAGAATTACTTTGAAACTAGAGTGGTAATAAAAGCATAAAAGTACTAAACAGTGGGTGACACAAACAGTCGTCGTGCGAGCGAGCCCCCCTGCCCGGCCGCCGATCATTGACAAGCGCTCAATTACCCGTGAAATTGCCTGCAAAGGATTTTATCATACTCAAGAATCTTGGGACGAAATTAACAAAGCTCGGATATCCAGCTGTTGAACAAATAAGCTCGATGTAAAAATTATGAATAATTTAAACGTTAACTATCAACACGAGACTGACATCGATAACTTTTTAAGATAACACAGCATTAATCTTACTGCCTTACGTAAAGGGTTATCACATGACCTGTTGACCTGTCATGTTATCCTATTTTACCATCTCGTTCGGTCTATGTCCCAGCAAGGTCCTTGGTCAGGTCATTAACCAACTTCTTCAACACATATGATAGTAATTATGTTGAGGACATTAATATTGGTAACTACCTACTTACATACGAAAATATCGTGTATTCCCGTTCGTCCCCTAGACTTCGTCCCCCGAGGGGGACGAACGGGAATTCGTTATTTATTTTCCCGATGGTCCCTCAAAATTTTTTGGGGGGACGAATGGGAATAATTTATTAATTCTTTTTCACAGTTCTAACCTAAACAAATAATTATGAATAGGACTGATTCGGTTCTGGCACTTCGCCGGCCGCTGCCGCGGCACGCTCGCTTCGCTCGCTCGGCTCGTGCGTTGTGGTCACAGTTCTAACCTAACCTAAACCAATAATTATGAATTGGACCGATTCGGTTCAAATTTAGTGTGCAATTCAGTATTTTTGGTTGTAATTTCGAATATTTTGATTGAAAAAAGGGGATTTACAGTTAAAGTATTAAATACGTAGTACAGTCATTTATTTGATAAGCTGTAGGCTTCTGCACAAATCTTTTTAGTGGGACGAATGGCACTAATCGAAGAACATATTCCCATTCGTCCTCTCTTGAATTAGGATTGGGACGATCGGGAACAAATTAAATATTATTTTTGTAAATTCCCGTTCGTCCCCCTCGGGGGACGAAGTCTAGGGGACGAACGGGAATACACTGAAAATATTATGTAGTATAAATTGGTAGTTCTACTTTGATCACGGATAGTTAACCTGTACTAATTTAAAAATAAGGTACCCATTTCCCTAGTAATTTTACTTGGCTGTGATATTGAATTTGGTAATTCTTTATGGAAGAAACTGACCATGTGCCTTTGAAACCGCGGTGAAGTGTGTACTACCTGTATTACAAACGATTCTGATCTTTATGACTTTGTGATAGAGCATAACCAGTAGCCGAAAGCCGTACAAAGTGGCGACCGCAAGCCGCAACCCATCTGTCGTCGCTAGCCGGCTGAAAACTAACCACAATTCGAGAATACATTATCCCATTAAAAACGTTCCCTTAAAAAGTACTCGGTTATCTGAGTACGTGGTACTGAGCGTTCAAGATGTTTCAAGGAAGACCTAAGAAGTCTTATTCAGGCATGTTTTCAATTAAATTGATTTCTTTGTATAGGTTTGATCATAAATAATAATGGTGTTAAAAGCAGCCAATAACTAAAAAAACCATAAAGCCATTTATTCCGTGAGCACATTATAAGAAAATATTTATTTTCGTTACTGTGTTATAATAATAATTAACATTTATAATGCATTTTTCATGAAAAGTCTTGCATTAATTTTCTATTTACATTAACAATTTAATTTAATAACTATAAGTATGCCAGTACGTCAACTCTTGCAGTAAGTAATTATAAAATAAATCTAACTAATCTCGGAATCCTCAAATAACACTTATTTTTTATTTTATCCACTAAGATCGGATTTCCCTTTTTGATTATTATTTTACTTTTCCGCAAAACGTAAAAAAAACCTTTACGACGTGTTTTTGGGAGTTTATGAGCGACCAACGTAGTAGTGTGTCGGGGAGGCGGGGTGAGGCGCGGGCGGGGCGGGCCGGGTGTTAATGAAAATGCCTATTTGTCTATTTGCTTAAAATCCGTGTCGCGTCCTACTCTGTAAATATTTGACTGACAAAATTACCGCTACGAACAAATGAGATGGCGTCTCGTCAAACATTCCAAGTTTTCTTCAAACATACTCATAACGTTGAGTTCTAGAAATAATAAATCTGTGTCAATGACGATTATTTTAATAACGTTGAGATGAGTTATCAACGGAAATGTCTTGTCAGGATTATCTGCGTGATAAGTGAAGTGCCCTGAGTCAATGTTCACCCAAAATAATGCCTTGATATTTGTAGATAGATAATGCAATATCAGTTTGCACAAACATGGCATTTGGAGTACGCAAACAATGCTTCGTCATAATCAAGATGCCATCAAACATACTCGCTGTGCGGGAATGAAGGGTTGACATACTTACTTTTGTAACCACTGAGCGACTCGAATTTACTTCAGTTATCGCTCTACTGATACGCGTAGGAACCTGAACTGCCTACTTATTATTATAATACTAGCCAGTATTGCTAGTTGCTAAGGTTTTATTCCCGTGGGAATTTCCCTTAATCCCGTCTTAGACAATGAAAGATCAAGTTCCTTGACCGAAAATATTATTTACTAGATAGTCGGAAATTATCAAGCCCTGTTTACATCCCTAAAGAAATTTTAAATAAATTAAGATAGCTGGTGGTGGCTTTAAATACCAACTTTTGTCAACATAAAGCCTACCCGTCTATTTAAATATTCTGTTAGACCGTGTTAATTGCTTAGTACTTGATTCATTCTAATCTGCAACTGGCGCAAACGTTTGCAGGCATAGTAACTAATAAGGAATGGTTGCCAAATTTTTGGTGTAGCCTTGAAAAAAACGATGTCAAAAACAAAGTTCTCATTCGGCCTACCCACGTCACACATTGGGGTGGCTATTTATGTTGTATTTCTGAGAAAATAAAATCGGTGTTCCCCGCGTTACCCATATTAGTTTACTATTAAAGTTTTTTATTTACCCAATACAAAATGTTATAAATCCGATAGCCAAATTTATTTTTATAAACTCTAAAACGGTCACAATAGAGCAGAAATTAGCTCGCGGTGCTTTTCGCCGGTGAGGCGTTACACTACAAAGCCAATCTTGACGTTCAAATATTTGTCTATGCTTGTTTGACTTGTAAGTGCGAATGGTGTTTAGATGTTTGTCGAGCCGCTGAACTTGTGTTAGTTGTAAGCCAAGCGAGCAAGCATCTAATACTACTTACTAATAAACAGTTGACATCGATATACTTCTCGCTATTTTTCCTGCAACGGACTTTAATAAATCACCAAAACTCTTATTTCAATTTCGTATTCGAGCAAAATTCATTCAGCCGTTTCGGAATTCGGATTTCGAATCCAATAAAAAGAAATACTCCACGGAGCGTACAGCAGGTAGACGTGGGCAGACGTATTCAATAATTTGAAATAAGAACACGTATTTCTTTTTATATCCGTTTAAACGCATTCTGTTTAGTTTTGTTTTTGTGAGCGGCCGGTGGATGCGGGCCTTTCATCCGGACCCTCTACACAATACTGCCACTCAAAAACTGTTCATTGTATTTTAATTTGACCTTTTCGGCGATAATTTATGGGAATCTTTTTTTTTGTCCAGGGGAACGTTTACTCAGTCTATTATTGTTGAGGATTATTTTAGTTTCTTTTGTGATCGGTTTGAAGTTTAGATCAAGTTGGGACTACAAGTTTTGAGGGGTATATTTAATCTGTTATGCCGTGGGAAAATGAGTATCGATACGGCAAAAATAGTTTCCAATTGAGTAATATAATATGACATTGAAACTTGTCAGGAGTTAACAACAAAACAAGGAAATAAAATTAGAAGCTGTCGCAAAGTTACTAAAACTACTTTAACTTTCAAACTACTTTTAATCATGTGTAATATAAATGCGATTGCGTTAACGTGTCTGCAATGATATTTTCTGATAAACACTGAAATAATTTGCGAACATTTTGTAGTACAAATTTTACGATAGGTCAGACAGAGTGATTGGCATGTTATACAATTTTATTACACAAAACCGTTTAATTTAATCCGTAGTCGTAATGTTATTTTATATGGTGATTTAATCGTGGCTATAAAACTCTACGTATGTCGAAATGTCAGGTTTTTGGACTGGAGGGGAAATAGTCAGATGACTGGATTTCCGGGACAGAGGTGCCAGGACTGTATATGAAACAAATAATAAAACTGAGGACGCAGAGAACTTTGTGAAATGTTAAACACTTTATATTCTCGTATTGTAAATGATTTACCTGTTTTACAATTAAATGCATACCTACATGATAGAAATAATATAACAATAATAAGGTAGCTTGAGTGCAAATATAAACTCCCGCCGAATACTTATAATAAGTAGGTATCTATTCGTCTAAATGATAAGAACATATATACATTATATGATTTTATAAAAGAAATACAAAGTAGCTTCTATGTGTGTGTATGTGTGTCTGTCTGGCATCGTAGCTCCCGAACGGATGAACCGATTTTGATTTTGTTTGAAAGGTGAGTTAGACGAGAGTGTTCTTAGCTATGTTTGATGAAAATAGGTCCAAGACAACCGCCACAAAATGTGTCGGCGGTTTTATAAATGTTTAATTTACAGATCTGTAATTTTATTACTTATTTAACTAAAAAAGTGGTAAATGTTATATGAATATAAACCATTTAATACATTTATTTATCCGGTGGCCGCTAGCCACGTTACGCAAATCTTCATTAACAACGTAATCGGTTTTGAAATGAATGTTTTAAATAAGCACGATTTGCGGTGCATGGATTAGGTTAGAATGTTGTGAACAGAGCCTAGGTAGGTTGCGGTGAAGTTATCCACGATGTTAGCTATTACGTTATTAAGTGCGATCACCCATTACGTGGAGCGTGAGACGTCGGCGGCGGCGCGGCGGCGCGGAGGCGCGCGACCGCAAGCCGTCTCCCCGGTCGGTGGTTACATTCACTAAATTCCCGGCCACATTTTTCCCGAGCCCGATTGTCCGCAGCTCCATTTACAACGTCTACACGCCGCGCCAGTTCCTTTTACGCTTTTATTTACGCTCCTTTTATTATTTTTAAAGTCCGTTTGTTCCTCGCGCCGGCTCCGAGCGGCGGTTATTTATTTTTTGCCGTTGGCCTCCCGGCGACCGTGTGTTGTTGTGTCCCTCGCTTTATTTTTATTTTCGTGCTTCTTATTATGGAGTTAGTTTTTTTTACTTTATTATTACGTGCTCGCGTGTTCGCCTTACTTTATTTTAGTGTTAAGAGGCGAGCGGTCGACGTTGTTTTTTTTTATTAATCGAGACTCACACCAAATTATGATCATTAAAGGATAATTTGTATTATATGGTAATTTGGGATGCGTGTAATTTTTGTTTCGTGATAGGAATGTTTTTGTTGCGAGAGTGAGATTGATGAGTTATGTCGTATGCGCCTAATATTTCAAACGTTGCGTGTTTAGTAAACGTTTGTAAATGGTTATTTATAATTATGCGTTCAAGTCTTTATTGTAACGGAACTTGTTTGCACATTATATGTAGTTGTAAGTTTTAAAATTTTGTATTGTTTTGTCCCCAGGGTCCCCCACAACCCGGCCAACCCATCAAGTTCACAGTGGGAGAGTCATGTGACCGAATTAAAGAAGAATTTAATTTTCTACAAGCCCAATATCACAAGTAAGGACCTACCGAATAAGTACATGTTAATAAAAAACACGTCTGACCTAAATGAATAATAAACATGAATAATTAATTATTTGTCAATTATAAACGGATGAATACCTACTTATTAGGTACCAAGTATTCACGAGTATCTATTCTATTGCACAAAGTTCAACAATGGTTCAAACTATTAGCGTATTTAAACATGCAAAATAACCTAGTTGATTGAATTCAATGTAATTTCCAGCGATAACTATGAATAAGTAAATAGGTAGCTACCTACTTGCGTAATAGAAAAGGGGACTACAGAGAGTATCCAAGAGAAGGCATGCCCCGGGCACACAGGATTTACTACAACAAAAATAAAACGAGTAAAGTGGGATCATCCGGGATCCCCTGTCACCGGGTATCAACGAAAATCAACCCTTACCTGTGCCTTTGAGGACACCCCTTACAATTTAACAGGCTTTTTGCGACCTGCTATTGTTACAGGATTTATTTACATGAGTCCAAATAAATTTGAAAATAAAAATAAAGTAATGCTATCGATGTTTGTTCGCTCTGTCGTCAGTAGGTATGAGTACTAACAGTAAAAAATCACATTTTAATATAAAGGGGATTGAGTAACTTTGTAACTTTTATTAATCTATGTATTTTGTAAGCAGGTAGTTTCTTGATTTTTATTATTTTTATGTATTCATTTCATTCCAGTTTCAGTAAACTTACCCCAATTGTACCCTAATCAAACATTGGGATCGTTACTACAAGTTAACAATGATTAAGTATAATGTATTATGTGGAGTTTTCAATTTTTTTTCGTTGAACTGTCAATATATTATGTGTATATTCAAATATTCGGTTCATATATCGGGCGCCAATCTGTTCTTCCACTCTATATTCTCACCGACCAGCATGATAAAAATATGTAATAAGTTATCAGTTTCTTTTAAAACATAAACTTTTTTCAACTTGAGAAGGAATCTGGTAACGCCACTAGATTAAACTGAATTATCAATCAGGTACTTATCAAAAAATAATGACGGCGCCAGTCGCAAGATACGGAACAAATATTTGCATGGCCTACTGTTAGTGTTGTTCCGGATTTCGGTGTTTATGTACCTATGTGAGAATATTTGTGTGTAAACAAACGTCAGTCAAATGTGTAGTATTTGCAATATTCGTACGTTAGTAAAAATACATAAGCAAAGAAAGAGCGTAAGTGAATGTATGTAAAAAGCCAACCCAATCCTACCACTTTCATTTCTTCTATTATACCATATCTGCTAATTATTTCAAATAAGATTATTACGATGGTACGTCATCTGTTAAACTAAGCAGAGCAAGGTGATAAGACACTCTTGATATTAATGCATTCGACACACTTCAGACAAGTACAGAGGCAATTGTTTCAGATTATTCGCTAGAAATTTCGGCATCCTTACTGGCCTAAGACAAAAGTTCTGCAATCCTGCCGAATATCAAATATTAAACGAATACTCATCCTATCCCTAATTATAATTATCTCATAGTCATTATCTGTATTTTAACAACTGGGCTTACGGAATAAATAAATTATATTAAAGCGTTTGTATATTACGAGGCCACTTTAAAAATACTTAAGTTAAACAACAAATAAGTTGCCTTGCTTACAAGTTTCAAGTGGTTAACAGAAAAGTTTAGCTAGATTTCTTTTTAACAATTGTTAAGCAATATGTACACATAAATGTATGTTCACCAACCTTACCTATTACCTACTTTACTGCAAAGTTATTATGTTATAAAACTCTTATCGGACCACGTTTTCAGTGAACGTTAAGTATGTAGGTAATAATCTAGAATTGAAATTGAACAGTGTAGTTAAGCGACGATAAAAACTATAACCATAACAGGTCTGACCCACTATGCATGCGATAACAGCTATAAAACAAGCTGTTCGCTTATATATTTATTTCTTATCTTAATAATGTTCCAAGCACTCCTTAAATAGACCTTCAAGTATTAGATTACTGAGCACCTATACGTAAGTATCTGAGTTAATAAGTTTCTAAATTCACTAAAGAGGGTAGTGAATGATAGCATATTAATACCAATTTTTTTAGGGTTCTATAGTCAAAAATAAACTCTTATCCGTCTGTCTGTATTTCTAGAACGACTACTTCTGGTAGTTAATAATAAAAATAACTACTACTAATAATATGTAGGTAGGTGCCTACATACACATTAATCACGCCAACACTCGTACACAAAAATAGTGACAATAGTATTTTATTTACAGTATCCCTCTACATGTAGAGTTGGGGCGACTTTTTCGTCTACGCCATGGTGTGGTGTTTTATTGAATAGGTCGTTCAAAAATATCACGTGCGCGTGAAAACCATGTTTCGTATATCGATATTTCCAACTTTTGATCTATTTGTCGGTCTATCTCAACGTCAGATAATAATATTGTATGTAACGATCATTTTTAACAAGCTTAATAATAACATTTCTAATAAATAGCCCGTGTGTATGTATAACACAACGCTGCGATCTTTAAATTGGATCATTACACTACAACACGATTAAATAGATCAAACGTCGAAAAATACCTCTGTCTGAAACTGTTCAAGAACCCATAAACTTACACTATAAAAAATAAAACAAACATTTTCTGACGAAAATGAGCTGAATCATATTTTTTTCTTTTGTTTCAGTTTAAAATTAGAATGCGAAAAGCTGGCTAGTGAAAAAATTGAAATACAAAGGCATTATGTTATGGTGAGTAAGATGATTTATGTATTATTTTTTAGTTGCGTTGGTTTTCAACCGTTCGACAAATTACAGAAATCAAATGTCTGCTTCCAACATATTTACGATTTTAAAGCCAAAAATACACATTGGTTGACTTTAAATAAAACTAGTAAACATTGAATGTTTTATTAGACCACAACAAGAGAATGGGGTTAATGATAATAGCGATGGTAGAAACATAATTACATGAATAATAAAAGTTGACGCAACTGACCTACACAACGTATTAAAACTACATAATAATTTATGCTTTAATTTAAAGGGACATCTAATTTAACACCTAAATAGAGATGTTTATCGCTTGTAACAAATGTTATGGCGTGTAAATCAATAAACGAGTTCCTTTGTTCGCCACCCGCATGTCACATGTTTTCTATTTGATTGGCTCGCATGCACCCTTCAATTAAGATAATTGTCCGTATGAAAGAATTATTTACACAATTACTGGACTATTTGTACTCGAGAAAAGCTTTTTCTTTTTACCATAAAATATGTTTAATGTTTACCAGTGTCAGTTTCCACTGAACTGTCAGAAGCGTCCGTAGGCAAACATACATATAGTGGCACAGTTCAAAAACAGACAATATATTTCAAATCAACATATACATGTTTTGGCATGCCTTAATCCCCGCATGTTCGCTCCATTCAGATATGAATCGATTAAGTGTTGCCAAATCGCTCGCAATTTATTTTAATACGCTCAAGAGGAAATTTTCGTGAGAATTTTTATGTGTCGGAAACACTTCTGGCCGACGTCCAAACTGTGCCAGTGCGGATGTTTAGTCACTCGACTCCTATAATTTGAGGAAGCTAATCTGTGCCAAAAGCGTACCGTGTCACTGCTCGGCCGTTACATTTACGCGCATAAATTGTAATCGATTTGACTAAAGCGTGTTATTTATGTTTCAGTACTATGAAATGTCGTACGGCCTCAATGTGGAAATGCATAAACAGGTACGTACCATCTTAATAATATTTAGATATAGGTAGTTAAGGTTTGTTTGTTAAAATCTTACCTATACAATACTATACATATACAACTTTTGAATGAAAAGTAATGTTTCCACTTTCTGAAGGCAGATGTAAGCATTATTTAAAATAGGGTAATATAAAAGAAGGATGAAGGGAAAAATTCTGAGATCATATTATTTTAACAACAGCGGTCGGGCGAATTGGCGCACGGGGAAATGTAAAGCAAAAAAAAAGTGTTATTGCGCTGCGCCTGTTTGTAGGATAAACGTTGTTTGACAGCAAGCCCGCGGGTGCACCCCCCACTGGGGTGGGAAAACACCATCTGGTCAAGCCACTTTGTTGACATTTTGGTTTTTTAATTTGCACTTACTTTTTGATATTTTAATTGGTAACATTTTCTGTTTTATACAACAATTTAACGTCGTAATTCATATAAAATCCCTGTCTGTCAAATAATCACAGTCGGCACGCGGTTGAATTAATATTATGACGGAGTTTCATTTCAATAGGACACAATTATTATCGAAATACATATTTTAAGGGATAGGGAGCGAAAGTTGTGCAGGCTCTCTCCCCCTAATGCGCGTGACTAAAGCGCAGAAACTATATCTGTGAATTAGACGCTTAGTAGAATTCACAAAATAGGGTCTTTCTTTATAGGGCTGTCGCCATAATCCCATATAATATTAAGAACAACATGAACTAACATTAATAAGCAATGAATTTTAGGTTTTGTAGGTAATGGTTAAACGGTATGAATCAAATAGATTGAAATTCAAGTAACAAAATGTTTAATTATGTAAATTGTGTTCAAAGAATTCGCTGGTTAATTGAAATATTATTGTGACTATAAATACATGTGTTTGAGTTGATTGAAAAATTATAATACCTAATTAATTTTCACGCTGTTAATTTCTGATCACGCGATAAAACCAAAATTAATTTGAAGCGAAAAAATAATTTCAATCGTGTTTTATTGGGTTCAATAAATGATTGCGTGCAAATATTATAATCTGGGTTGATATGACAGCCCTGACCGCTGGGCGCGCGCTTAACAATAGCTATCGTAACAAATAGGTACGTTCACACAGGGGTGCCCCGTCGAGGGGAGCTCGGGTCCCCTCTATGGTAATCTGTTGATTTTACGCTCCTCGCCAGCTTGTCTCGAACCCTGCTTTTATTAATATCACCCTGTATTTTAACACGTACTGTTAAAGGAATCACAATCAATTTACTACACGAAAGCTACAAGGGTAATACGAAATACTAATAAATTCGTTTCACGCAATTGTTACTTACTGATTTTAAAGTAAAAAGGTTTAGTAATGTTCTGGTCGTACACGATACAATCGTCTACTAATTTTATATTAAAACAATAGTAAAAATGTTAATAATGGTTTATGAATTCAGTTATTCGTGAAAAACAGTCATAGATACAAAATTCACATTTCAAATTCAGGCTGACATAGTTTATTATTTGTTTGATAAACTCTTGGACAATAGGTCCGACGAACCCTAAGACCTCGGAACGTTAAGCCGTCGGCGGTGAGCGATATTTGTTTAGGTTCTGGCAAACTAGCAAACGAGGGATGATTACGAAGGGTCGTATTGTTTGCCGCTGCGGCGGACAGATGGCGGCCTCCATCCACTAGCTCAATGCTTGAATGCGCTATTTAGCGTACAGTGCCGCGCTTCATTGTAATGGATTATTACATTAGCACTTAAACACGCTCAGTCGAGCGAGAACGAGAAATGCACCCTATCGACTTTGTAAAGCGTAGTGTTGCATGCGAGCATAATAGAATAAATAACAAGTCGTGTTTTAACTTTTTTTTTATTATTACATGTTGGGTTTGTGTTTATATTTGCTTAACATGGCATGACGGTCGTCTTGAGATTAATGCTGTATGAAAAGAAATTAAATTAACGCTAATCTGCGGACGTTTACAATTGAATGCAGTCTGAGTTCTGATCATTTTTACACTATCGGTATCAATCAAATTTTTGGAATTAACATTAAATTATATCTACCTATTATAATTATTTATTACTTCTTTGCACAGAACGATATGGTGTTTCTGTAACGTGTATAAGGTCGGTTTGGCGGTGCCAGCACATCATTTCCCTTGCGTCGTGACCGAGTCGCAGTTGTCGGCGTGACCGCAACTAACGCGCGTTTTCCGCTCTTTCTGAGGACGACTAATTGCTTAGATTTTCTTTTGTTAGTCGCGGGGCCGGACCGTAGTGAGACCGTGCCGAATCACACCTACTTACGCCGTGAATTGATTGTTTCGTCTTTGTGTGGCAGTATCGACACGGAGACTTATTGTTCTGTGCTTCAAGCTATTTATCCACGCCCGGACTGACTTTCACGCTGCCGATTATGGCAACGGTTTCCTTACTTAGAATGAGACATTGACGTAGATCCTTTACTAAAGAAATTGCACTCATCATTTTAGATAACTTAGGTACCTATGTATCGTATTATAGATAACGGGTGGTTGAAGAGTGAATTCATACGGTGGAGTGATTACATGAAGTGTCACAAATGTGGAGAGACAATAGGGTTGGTACGCGCGGCTCGGCGGGATGTCGATAAAATACTTTGTCGAGGTTTACGAGCGTCGGCACCCCTACAGGCTGCACGTCGAGTTGCCACCCTCCGACACCCGCTCGGTGCTCGCTTGTTATGATATATCAATGGCGCGAACTCGTTCTTTGTTATTGCAATAAGCTCTTTAGTTAGCGATTTTCTATAGTATTGATTCAGGCTTTTTTGTAATTCATTGATTAACTGCCTATGTTGACGTTTTTCAAATGTTTATTGTTTCATTGGACGAGTCCCTGTTTTTTTTAGTTACAAATTTCTATAATAGTTGACGATATCAAAAACAAATTTATATATATTTTTTAGTGTCTCTTGTGAAAAGGCAAAATGGCACACTTCGTAACCATCTGTGCGACAACTGTCATTCTTGTCTCTTAAAAGTTATATTTTGTGACTACAAAATGAGGAACATATAAATTTTGTTGTCATATTAACATTAAATTAATTTGCAATCGTTTTGGGATCTTCAATAGAAAATAGTTTTTTATTTGTTACTAATTATTTGCAATGAACAATGACGTTATTTTGTCATTACAAAATCTTTAAAGATTTTTACATAAAGAACGGTAAATATTATTAAAGGCACAAGTCCCATGAATATATATTCCCATATAAAATTCATAAACATCAACACAATCACAATCTATCAAAGCAATTAAAACCCATTTTATCACCAAAGCATTCTAGCGAAAAATCCATTTCAATACTTTCGAAAGCTGTACGTGTCCGTATAATTTAATAATCTCTGGGTTATTGCGATTCCATCCATTCCATGCCGACGGGGGAGGGAGGACTATGCGCTCAAACCGCTCACACCGCTAAATTTATTCATGCGCGGCCCCGAGGATTGTTTGCCCTTGCATTAGGGCGCCCGCACACCCGCGCCATCTCATTGATAAAAACACTGCACGTGCCCCATCAGCTTACCTACTGTTTATAATAATAACCGAGCCATGGATACTGAAGCGTCCCCTCAGCCCTTTTTGTTTACGATACCATACATACACATAGACACTACCTATAGACAGGTACTTATTGGGTAGGTTGTAGTGGCATTACTTATCAAGTATTTATAATAATGCCAAAGATTAGTTCCCCTCGTATCATCGTAGTATCAGTGATACACAATTTAATCTACATTTTAAAAAACAATTTTGATGGCTAATTTAGATTACCTACTTTAGTTTATCGTCAGTGTAATCATTACAATACTACCTAGTTCCATTACAAAAGCTGTAAACGGATTGTCGACTGACATTGATTATGTTGAAATTATTATATTAAATAGATACCTATAAATTCAGTCATCTGTTTATGTGACAGAATATAAAATCACGTTTAGTATTTATATTTTAGAGCCCAGTTCGCATTACACTACATTATGTATTGTACACTAATAGGCTATCAGTATTACCTTTAACGTTACGAGCTAGGTATATGCCACGCCATTTATACTGTACTCTACATATATCGCAAGCAAGTGTTCTGTGGATATGCTATAATTTGATAAGGCACGCAGCGTGGCTTATCAAATTATAGCCATTGAGTGTTCACATCAACATGCAGGTAGTCGTTAAGGGTCCCCGCATAATGGGAGCGCTATCTTGTACATCTACAGCAGAGTACAGCGCTGTGAATTGTCTAAACGAACGCAACAACTCACAATGAACGCTTCGCCGCGCCGCGTCGCCCGCGCCCCCTCGCTTTAAAAGCGAAATTATCTCTCCATCTACAGGGTGCGTCGCGCGGCAGATGGCGCTTGCAATAAAACCACTAAACGCGATATCGTCGCTCGCTGCCCCTCAGTCCCCTTTATTATTTGATCGGGGAGCCAAATTAAAGGATTTGCCGTAACCCCTCGCCTGCGACCCTCGCCCGCCAACAATCACCTCTGTATTAAGTCTAATTGTGTTTTCAAATTCGACCCCTATAATACCAGGGACGTGATATTCTGTACCATGTTAAAAAAATAGGGCGAACTCACCCTCGGCGCTTTATTAAATTTGCTCATACTATACAGTACAGCGTGTTCGCTATAGCGTTTCATTTATCAAAAATTGGGTTATTTAGTAAAAATAGTGTTCGTGAGCATATTGAGTTCTTCCATGCTGTGTTCGTGGACGCTCGTGACTAATAAACACAGTTTTATGGGCGGTCTAAACCACGCAATGAAACAACGTAATAACGTGTAAGTGCTCACAATTAGTGAACTCCGAGCCAAGTTATCTATTTGATTCACGTGTCACTATGCTATTTTAATCATAAAGTATAATACTACCGTCATTATGATATTAAATGTTTTTTTTTATAATTTAATCGAACTCGTTCGCAATTTATTCTAGGTATCCGTTGTTAATTAGCTATTTAATTTTTTATATGGAACAATAATGGTATGTAGAACAGGTTGTGTAAAGTAAGACCTATGTCGGCAACCAGTGTGCTTTAGTCGGTGCACATTTAACGTTACTCCACCGCGGAGTTAGATTTCTACTCGTTTATTTATCACCACTCTAGCCGGCGGCAACGGCGCGGCGGCGGCGGGCGTCAAACTAATTACTCTGAATACGACCCCTGTACCACGGACCACCATAATTGCACTGATTGAGACACGGATATTGATTTGGAAACAGTTTGTGTAGACGCCGGAGGGCCGAGGTGCCGAGAGCCTTAAACTGGAACCTGACACGGCGCAGCTCGGAGCGGTGGTCGGGCGTGAAACGGCCCTCATGAATAATGGACGCCTTGTTCGCTCCTTGAGTTTCATTTAAAACAGACGATTTCTATTCGACTCGTAAACTACACGCCTATGACTCACTCATTTCCCATTCAATGTAATAACCCGTAAAACTGCATCCCCGGCATTGTAAGAATTTTAAGTGGCGGCCTTTTTACTTAGCATACTAAATAAAATGTTAGAGAATTTACATAGTTTACAATATGTGCGTGTGTAAGTAATGGTAATGTGGTCGTGCAGAGTCGTCGTTTATTCACATAGATTGTATGATTAAATCTCGCTTACATTATCATGAAAACGGTAACAGTTGTAGTTGGGCGGCGGGTGCGCGTACTCTATTCAAATACAGTGAAACAATGCAAACAGGGCGAAGGGGTTAGTACAAACATAGGGGTGGCGACCCTCGGAGCTATTGACGACTGGATCCCTCACAATCTGACAGTTCCCCACAATACACTTGCTGGATTTGTGTTTAAGTGCACTTTATTAGTGTTCCCGAGTGAAGCTTTCTGATCATAACATAATAGTCTTAATTGCTTTATTGACCTGAACGCTACAAGTAGTGCCAATTTATGTTAAACTTCTATCAAATAATATACATACATTAATGTTTTGCCAGAACTGAGAAATACATGTTAATAAGAGCTTAACAAACCGTGATCCCGCCACGGTTTGTTAATGAAAAGATTTATAATCAGATAGCTAGCTGTGTAATAATTCAATCCAACGTTAATAAACAGCAGATAACCTACGTTATGAAACATGTTTAATAATTTATAAATAGACTCGATATCCCGTCATAACATCTTGAACGTTTGAATGAACATCGGAGAATGAATTTCCCTGAATAACACACGGTTATATCATAAGTATAACACTTATTACTGATACGGGTGACGTTCAATCCACTCATAAAACAAAACATTCTATGGCCTCATGTTTAATGACCCCGTATCGAAGGAAGTCGGGTGATATTAATAATGTGAATTAACTTGTGGTGAAATAAAGCCCCTATATGTATATGCTTATTATAAATATTTATCACCAGGATATACTTGTATTGTAATTGTAAAGGTGACATGTTGAATTGTAAATAAAAATCCATCTAATAGTCGTCCATTACTCACTCATACTATAGAATAAAATACCATTAATTATGTATTTGGCATTAAAATAATGTTTAATACATTATACAGTATAATAGCTACTGAATATTTAAACATTTACGTATATACCGTTTTAATTTATGTCCCCAGTGACTTATTGACCTTTAATCTTAGCTGACTTTAAAATGTGTAAAATGGACAAGAAGTACGTTTTCAATTCAAATGGATATTAATAAAATGTTACTACGAGTAGGATTTCCAATGCAAATAATGTTTATAAATTATATGTATAATGGACACGATTATCTATGGGAAACTAGGAATTATTTTACCGCAACACTAATAAGTAGAGCTACTAAATAACCGTCAATGTGTGCGTTAATTTCCTTATCTATGTGTAAATATAATGCTTCATTAATTTTGAACAATACTTTATCAGGAACCTGAACTTCGAGATCGAGTACACAATTAATTCAATGCTCCTTTTCCAATGATGACATTTACCAATCGTGACTTTGTAGCGTGGTAATAAATGTAAATGCTGCAGGTAGCATTAAACTTTCGATAATAAACCCACTCGGTGTTCTGTGGTTTTGTAATGGTGTGAAATATTTGCCGGTGAATAGCGAGATCAGAATGGAGCAACTATTCATTGATAGAGGTTTCATTATAACTGGAACTACTACGAGATCTCATCGATACTCACTCCAAACCACGTAAAAGTAAAAAATACTTCTCTAAATTTACTAATAGTTTTTATTTTTACAATGATAAAATAATAATAACTTTGCGCTAGCAATCACATACTAGGCATGGAAAGCACGGATAAAATTAAGCGTAGATATTTAAGTAAGTGGGAATACTCATTAATTATTTAAACGAAATCGTTAGATATTATTATGATGCATGTCGTTATTTACACTCTGTCATGCAATATCCAATAATCTAAAACACGTAGGTGGCAGACCTAACGAACCTATAATGTTTATAACTTGTATAAACTTTACATCAAAATAAGCGTAGCAGGAATGTAGCCAGTCGTCTCTGTTAACGAATTCGTACAGTTAATTAGCAAATCGCCTAGTTTACACACTAGTCGAACATGCTACCGGGTTATACCCACATGTTTGTGCTCTCCGCCTGCGTGCCTAGATGTACTTACAATGCTAGGCACTAGCCATAAGTACCGACATTACCAGGTACCGTTAGCAGCTCAAATATAAACCTACCCATAAACTTTAAGCGACACTACTGTTCAATCTTGTAAATCAGTTTATTGGAAATTTGAAAACACATTTTCGGGCATTAAATACAAATTGATGGACATTAAATGCTAATTATTATAGACGGTAAGCTATAAGTAGATGAAACAAGGAACGTCGTTGTTGGTATCTAGATTTAAAAAAAAACGGGAGTCGTGAGTATTTTAAACTAATGAATGCGATAACTAAATTAGATTTCCTTAACGAAATGACTAAACAATTTTCACTAAATATTTGAATTACTCATAACCACGAAGGCGTAGAGAACAAGTGTAGAGACAAGTCCAGCCAAGCAGGCATGGGAGGGGTGGGGGCCGGGCGGTGCGGGTGCGGTTAGCCGCACTGCTGCGGTGCTGCGGTCGCCGAGCGAGCCGCGCCGCACGCAGAGCCGCACTTGCTCCCTTTAGCCGCACTCACTCAAATATATAGTACTTAGGTACTTTGTTTTGTTTATATCTCAATAATGTGTGCATCACATATTTAGTCTAAAATATTTCTAAAATATTTGTCTTATTCTTAGCCTGAAACACAGGTTTAATTAACCTAGTTGAGGCATATCATAACTTATCTTTTATTTTTAATTGTAAGATACCTATTGTCAAATGTACAGAACTTTTTATTTAATAAACAAATCAATATTATATATTTATTTTCGAACCTTACCCTTATCAGCTCATCAAAAATACAATAAATAGAAAACTAAGTCATTTAAAGTTTCTCCATCAATATGTTATTGTGTGTGATACTTACAAATACCTACTTATCTACAGGAGTAATCATTAAAATAAAATTGTTTATTTAGTGTACTGGGCATACGCTGAGTTTTACATCATTGTACATCATTGTGTGGAACGAGATTAAACTATGACAAATGAACTATGTTTCAAACTTTCACAAAGACGTTCCAAACATCAGCGGAGGAATTCTGTGTACGTTGTTAGTTTCCAAGAAGCGTGAAATTTTACTTGTGAACTTCATAACTCGGCACAGTCGCCACTTGACGCATCTAACAAATTAAACAGTATTCGTAGACCACGGCCCGACAGACGTTCAACGCTCACAATAAGCATCGGCCTCGCAAACACACCGAGCAAACACCGCCTGTGTAAACTCGCCAACTCCACCAGCCCTCGCTCTCTGTTCCGATGTTGGTTGCTGCGACTACGCACAAATACTTGCCAACTAGATATACTCAATATTTAACTTTACTTATACTTTACATAACCTATGCCCTCGAAAATATATCTGACGATCCGCCGACTTCGTTATTGCTTTTTTATTTAGATTCCATGCTCAGATAACAGAACACCGTACCTTCTTAAATAAAAGCATTCAGTAAATCTAGCTAGTATCTACTTATTGTTCATACAATCATTGTTCTACGTTCTTTGATCACGAATATTGTTGTGCGCCGTGTCCATGTCATGTCGTATGGCAATTGCAAGAATTCCCAGTGAGTCGGGGACTCTGCAGTCGGCACAACGAGATAGCAAACAGTATAGTGCAAACGGTCTCTGTAAATAAGCAAGCCTCCATTGCAACTGGACGTCCGTCGTTGTATTGCACTTGCATGTACTATACCACCTAAGATAAACTTTAGCCATGTTGAATATAATCAAACATATAATTGTGTTACATTCCAGCACTAACATTGTAATGTTTAGATTGGTATGATGTTAAAAATAAGATTATAATTGATTGATTAGATTGGCACACTGTTTAAAGTTTGTTGATGACCAATATTTAATATCGGCGGCGGACGGATTGCTTCAGATGGCAGATTTGATTACTGCAAGAAAGGATAAATATCTGATATATCTCTAAACGCACGTAATACGTGGAGAATTAGCGGAGTGATACGAAGCGCTGCGTCGCCGTCTCACTACTTTCGACTTGTACTTTTACGAAGGCGATTAACTTGCCGAGACTGACTGATACTGTATAGCTCCATTGATATCTATGGTTTATCACAATTTAACATAGCTTTTATCTAATACTTTTATCGCCTACTTTTCGATCATACAAAATATAACACAGGTACATAAAGTTTATCGTAGAACTGTTCGTAATCAGCCCAATCAATTTTAGTACAAATCCGTGATAACTCGTTATCATGCCTGAACAAAAGCAAGACAGTTGAGTATAAAAATCGTATTTGATAAAACCAGATAAAGCATTGATGATAACAATCGGGTTTTTAGGATGAAGTTATCAATGTTATGTATTAATGTTGTTATTCAGAACAAGCAGCTGATATGAGGCGTTGTTGTAATAATCCCCGATAACTGGACGGCATACAATAATTTCGAAACTAAAAAAATTGCGTCGAACTAAAAGTAATGTAATGGTATAAAACAAATATTCAGTTTCAGACAATCGGTGTTAGTGGCGCGTGTCCATGTACACGACAGCGCCTGGCGCGCTGGAGCGAGGCGGCGCGGCGCGGCGGCGTGAAGGCTCCGTTGCACATTGCATAAATTAGGACTGTATTAACAGCGCTAATTACACTGCTATAGCGCTACCGAATACACTAGTATTTGTGTAGCTGTGAGCGCCATTGTGTTTCAAAACAAGGTGTGGAACACATAAGGCGCCGGAAATGCGGAGTCATTATAGCTTTGCTCGTTATGTCGACAAAAACCTCCGTGTGTACTGCGATGATTGATTCGTCTATACAAATCGCTTGTGAAACTATCTAGCGTCTACAAATTGGTCAATTCATGTGCATTGAGAAACTTGTTCGTGTGTCTTTATCACGTAAGCGCCTGTGCGGTTTCACCTCGCTCGCCGCGAATCAACTATGATGTAGTGATCCACGTTTGTTTGTGTAAGACGTGTACAGCAACCAATTTCATTTATTCAACAATGCTACTTTTACTTATATTATGTCGTTGTTTTTCAAATGTCAAGTAACGCACACGTTTATAAGCGCTCTTATAAAAAGTGCCGAGTCAAAAAGGCTTCACGCTTTGCCGAGAGGTAAGATACACAAAGGGCAATAAACGTTTGGCGCGGACCTAAACAAACAAGGGTAGCTAGGAAGCTGGCTCTTTGTTTGGCGAGAAACATGCGAGTCAACAGAGCGTTCACGCTTGGCCTGCCCCGGCTCTTATGAAATCGTGTTCCGCGGCGGTGCCCGTCATGTGTCGTGTCGTCGACTTGCCGGCTGCCGATGCTAATCTGTCAATCAGAATCGCTGTGACGTGGATAACGACGATTGCATTCTACTAATTCCCAAATGAAACTGCTTGAACGAAAGAATATGTTGATTATGCGTTATAAGACCAAAAAATACATAGGTACATTAAGTAGATCTCTCACAATGGCATAAACAGATTGTCGCAAAACCTAAAGCGACTATACCAGATAAGTTTCACTGGCTGGTATCAAACATTAAAATGAATGCCGACAAGAATATCTTTCTTGTTTTTATTTATTATCGCAGCAAGAAGGTTTAAATTGACAGGTGGTGTGTAGTGGAGCGTAACCGGATCTTGATCGCGCAATTACAATCTGATTACGAGGTGACACCGTAGCCGGTGTGGCTCGGCTCGATACCGAGATAACGACGTGTCCCGCACTACACACCCACTCGACGGCTCTCCAATCAACTTGTTCTTGCCAAGTAATTATATCCATTTGTTTATAATGAATATTAATGACGCGCCTTCCCGTTCGACGATTCTGTTTATTATAAGTATCGACGCTCGAGTAGCAATTATTTTAAGTAACGTCAATTATAATGTCGTTCACGAGCGGTTCACTTCACTTTACTATGCACATAATTGAACCCTGCTTAAATGTTTTAGATACAATCGTACCCTTTAATCTATTCTGTTTGTTGTTTTACTAACTAGTGTAAAATTTCACAATGTAGGTACAGAGTACAATTATAGCAGCGAGTAATTAGAAAGCTAACGAGAAGCGGCGACAGCGGTTGGCAGTGTGCATTATCGATGTGCCAACCGCTAATGTTCCACGGCAGGCTATGTTTAAACAATTATTGCTCCGCGAATGTGATACGAATCGATGATAATGTTGTCCTCTGTCTACTGCAATAATAGCCCATTTATCGACTTGACTGCCATTTCACCGAAGGAATTATTTATTGCACAGCTATAAGAGCCACGTCCGTCGCTTTCAATACAATAACGAGCCTCGATTGGTGACTGTTTTGCTTAATAAAGTGGAAACTTGGCGAGAGCGAGATAAGCAGAACGCGGTGTGCATAAATAATTCATAAAACAGTCGGAAGGCATTAATGAAGGCTGAAACCGCAGTGGAAGTGCCGCGTCCGCTCCGTTTATATTCCGCAAAACACAATCGCGGTAAAGGCAGTAAAAGTTCATCATTGAGTCGCCCCGGGAGCCGAGGCGGTTGCATTCTTCGGGAAACCTATAACTAAATGCTTTACCAAACCAAATGGTACCCTTTTAACCATATCGTTTTGATTTAATCTTTGTATCTCTTGTGTAATGTCAAGGTACCAAAGTATGTACCAAATAATATTCTATGGCTCCACGTTCATTAGATTTATTTAGAGTCTGTGTAAAGGACATTATGTAGATAATATCGGTTAGTATTCGCGGGGTGGCGAGCCTGGTCACGATGTACGCAGCCGCAACGTGAGCGTACAAGCATTCAAAGGAGACAATAAATTGCGGCGTGGAACCGCGACCTGCATTCAGGTCACAGCCGCTCGCGCCTCGCTCATGCTGCATGCACCTCGTGCACTCATGTGCCATATTCCGTTGTACCGTGTCGTAAGAAATCCTGATGTTTTTACGACACCTGAATTCGAATAAGCGTCGTCTATGTAAGTACGTCCGTCTGTGCACTTGAATTGACAGTACAGAAAAGTTAAGAAAATAATTATAGCTTCCAAAGCGTATTTTATTATTAACATTTTTCATACAATCAGTTATTAATTTATTATATTACACCTCTTCTTAAGTTTTATATTTTTAATTCGCTGAATTTAATTCGTCTTTTGACTCATCTCGTAGATATTTTTCGTCGTTGGTATTCAAAAGATTTCAAATCAAATCCTGATGAAATTAATGAATCGATTTTACGAATATATTTTATATTTAAAATACTTAATAAATGTGTTTATTAATTTAAATGGGAAAGACTTTATTGCCCAACGCTTTTATGAGATGTAAATTTTATCGCAAATATAAAAACTCGTTAAGTCGGTATAGCCTTCGATTGTACACTTAGTTAATTGACTCTACGCTATACATATGCTACAATAAAGAGTGTTTTAATTCCAGCGTTGTTGTGGGGGAGCAATAAATAATAGTGAAACAAATAGAACACTGTTGGCAAGATGCGGCTGCAGATTAAAAGCTCCACCGACTAAACCACGTGAAAATCGCGCAAAAAGAGGAGTCACCCGCGGCATTAGCGGATGAGTGTCGGAGCCATTAGTGCACCTCCTCGCCTCGCGAGCGCCTCACACCCCTCTGTCGCCCGTTCACCCCGAAACCCGACGTTCCTCTTTTATTTCTCGCGCGGGGATGAACTCCTTAATGACAAACCGTACTATATCTTTTGTGGAGAGCTCGCAAAAGTACGTATTTTGTGGCCCTTTTGTACGCCCGCTTTTTATTCTACCGTTCGTACTCGTAGCTACTGTTGTAGAGTTATACGAGGTGCAGATGGGTCGGGGATTGTTCGCCTCGTAACGACAATAAGAAAAACTGCTTTAATCTAAAACCCTTTGTCGATATTTTGCGCTCAATGATGCTATTCTCTGATTGAATTTTGAAACATCGATGGGAATGCATCAGACTCATGCTTCAAAGCAGTTCAAGTATGGTAACAATATGCTGTACAAGGCGAGTATTATTATTTCACAAAAGTATTATTTGATGAACGCATGAATCTCAACATTTTAAAGAATGTTAGCTATATCATCACGTCCACCGTTAGACGTCCACTGCTATATACTAAAGAATAATTCCTTTTAGTGTACAAATAATCGACATTACACCACCGGTTAATATAAATATGATAAAAATATACAGATTGAATAATATTGTGTTACCTACTTATATAACAGTAATTTCACTTTTACAAGTTGATCACATAAGTGTAACTAAGTATTTAACATTTATACCTAAAAATCTTCACACGTCTGAAATTACAATTAATTACTCAGTTAATTAAGAAGTTATAGTGTTCTCACTGTGTCGGAAAGTCGAGGATAGAGACGCTCGCGTACTTGCTATTATCTGAATCATGCGGGGGAATGTGCGATTTACTGAGAAAGCGAGATACAACTAACTCTCACTACAATTTTCTGCAATTCACGGTCCGCTGGTGTTAAAATTAATAATCTCCGTTGTGGGACTACAAAAGTCGTTTATCATAAAAAGCGTTAAATTTAGAGGCGGTATTTTCCAGTTTAGTAGTAAATTTTCACAATAACCTGGTGGCAGGGGCGGCGAATGAAAATGTAATTTGCGGTAATTCGGCCGCGTTTGGTCGGCCGTGCGGTGTCGCTGCGGGAGTGGCCGGCACGGCTGCGGCGCGGCGCGACATCGCTTACAGTGTGCCTCGAAATGTCATCATACATTATGAAACATTGTAACAATATTGTTTTATACTTTTTGAAATTTACATCACTGTCCGTGGACACTGTACTCCCACACATTCTTAATTGAAATAGTCACGATAGTCTAGTTGCGTGATGCCAAGCCGTAAGTCTGACAAAGACTGAATTATTAGTTTTTGTCTTGTCTTAGGTAAGCCTGCAACATCCAATAAAAACTTACGGCTAATTAATTTACACTTGACAATAAAAACCTTGTGTATATCGTAAACAAATCTGATCCGTGAATCGTTGGCCTATGAGCCACTCATTAGCACATCGCTAGAGGAAATTTGCATTACGCACTAATATTCAAATAGTTGCACGACTGACGAATTTATGTGTTTACCTAATAAATGGAGGAACCTTGTTGATGATCCTCACTTAAAAAATCACCAGTTTTGTTTATTCGTAATGTTTGTTTATTTACCTACGTGCTTATAAAAATCGTATTCAATTATATGAGTCAATAAAATACTTTCCAGTTTGAATAAATAGTAGTTTTAATAAATAGTAGACCTTCTTAAACAATATCAACGTTTTATCTTCAATTACAGAGATTGGGTTCTTATTATTTCTGTTTGCTCTGAAACACGATGATGAATCAACTTCAAACGTCCACAAGGTTTATGATATAAAACGAAAATGGATAACACGTAAATAGTCGCATAAAAAAAATTCGTCGTGTCGTGTGTGGAGTAAATTCGCGCCAAGCTTGGACGCGACAAACAGTCCGTTTAGCGAGGCGGAATGAAAGTACAATTTGCGGTGAACGCTGCGGTCCGCCGCGCGCGCCCTCGCTGCCTCCCAGCCTCACATACAATCGTATGCCTCTATACGTTTAAAAATACATACTGTGCCTTAATGGTTCGCGCACAACACCGAGTATTTAACTGACACTTTTTTAAAGCTTTCTCTGTATGATAATTAAGATAGATCAAAAACGTGAACTCATGCATTATTTTATCACCTTGGTGAACTCCGAGTGCTCCATAGAAGAGGTTCTAAGGAGTAATAATGGTAAGCATTTGTAAGATTTTAAATAACTTTTTTAACTGTATTAATAAAAAAAAAACAATTATTAAAAAATTAAAATTTAAAATATTTTGAAAGTTCGGTACCTGCTTGTTGATAAAATGTTAATACTAAACAAAATGTAAATTGTGAAAATAGATATTCCTTGGATGAGTTTCAGATTTCATCACAGTACGACATTATAAAGTTGGGAAATAGATAACTAAGTGTCGCGCTGTCATCGCGGCAAATCCCACGCGAAGCCGTGAACAAAAGCTTGTTAAAGCCGCGGTAGACGCTAAACAACATTTCTATAAAATACAATTTACTGTTTTTTTGTGACAAAACAAATTAAATAATGTAGTCAAGTATTTTCTGTGACTCGAAAGATATGATGAGGTAATAAGTTGTCCTGTATGAAGCAATATGAAGCTTTGATGATTTGTTAGTAGACAGACTGCTTGCTGTATTTAATAATTTCGATGTCAAACAATTTACACAAAAATAAATATAAAAATATCGAAAAAATTGCCATAAAATACAAAAAAATATAGACTTATTACTTTCGGGAATTAGCGTGCCAAGGTCGGCCAATAAGTAATTTATCTTATTATTTCTGAATCAGTATAAAAAAATGCTCAATAAAACAAAATTCTAGTAAACAAATAAATTTGTGTTGACGAATGCTGAGTAATGTACTCATCTCGTCTTCTCGTCTACTTGAAGAAACAAACGTTATAGCAAATATAATACTTTGTTTTGTGTTTTTTTTTAATCTTGGCAAGTGTACTGACATGTATGTAGCCGAGCAATTATATTATAAGTATTCTGTTAAGCTTTGTGATAATCGAGCATCGTGTTCATACAATATCGTAATTTAATACTCCCGCAGACATGTTGTGCGCGACAAAGGTTTTTATGTGCAATGTAAATGATTAGATCTTAATTTTTAATAGCTGGATCATTACTCATTAATTACAGCAACGGAATATGTATGAAGTACTTATACTAGTTTTGTTTCCCAATATCATGTTAAATTTCACTTAACAACTCTACGGTCAACCGATGATGACAAAATAAAAGTAAAACCGCCGAAACAAGTTTATTGTTTACACGAACCGACAAGGGCCGATATAATAATACACTCAATTATGTTAATTCTTCGTTGATTCAATGTGAATCTGCGAATAAAATTAATGTGCATTTAAACGGAAAATACGAACAAAGCCAATAAATACTGCGGGCTCGGTAACGCGGCGATTTATCATTTCAGACCGCGCCGCGCTGCGCTGTGCCGACCGTATTATTGTTCATCGTGTTAATTTTATTTGATGCTCCCCTGTTCAGCTTATCAACTAATTATAAATGTTATTATTGAATATAATCTGGTTCGGAATGTGGAAACATTTTGGTTGTATAATATGTAAAACAGTGATCTGTATCTAGTTTTGTCTTTAACATTTTCAACCAACTTTATTTAATGTAGATTTTATTCATAAAGTAGATCAGTAAATATTAATTAGGTATAACGCTTGGGATATCAGTGTTCGTTCGTGTTTGATTTCGATATTAATTTCGTCAATAGTGGTGTTTGTTTGACATTAATAATCTACATTGATAACTAAATTTCTTTTGTGTATTTCAGACGGAGATAGCGAAAAGGTTGAACGCGATAATAGCTCAGATCCTCCCGTTCCTGTCTCAGGAGCACCAGCAGCAGGTGGCGTCGGCTGTGGAGCGCGCGAAACAGGTCACTATGACAGAACTTAATGCCATTATTGGGGTGAGTACTCATTGCCTGCTTGCATTTTGTTAACAACAGGGGAGACCGGTGTTGGGTAAATACATATAGATGAATACCCGTCCCGAGCCAGTATTATTAGTTCAGCCAGTACACGGCAAGGTGGCTGGTACGTCAAATTGTGCGAAGTAACTTAAACGTTTCATATATTTGACACCATTAGATTCATCAAGATAGAATACAGAAATGCAAATTAAGTACTTTCCTACCTATAACGATAATTATCCATACATACTATCAGACCTATAATACTCCTATACCCCTCACTGGGTTTGTCATTAGTGTACCTACTCATGTATGTTTCAAGTCCCATGTAATAGCAATCGAGCCTATTGCCCTTCAATGAATATAAATGAAACACTGCAGCTCGGTCTGAGAATTGATCCTAGGACCTCACGCTTGTCAGTGGCGCCTGCTGTTAGTATCCTAATGGGACAGTTCAGGCACATTTTCAGTAACTTCAACGATATCTAAGTCCACCATCGGTCTGCCCTACTAACAACATGTGATGCATCTCGCACATCACTAATGGTTCATACTAACACAAACCATAAAGCAATTAATAAGCTTATGCTTTAAATAAAGTGGCCACACCGCTGCACTTCTGGAGCATGAGAAGAATTCATTAATTTGACCAGAATAATCCATACTTAGGTACTACCGCTTTCGATCGCCTGCCCACCCATTGCGTCTCCAGTTGGCTGTTAATTTTTAAATCATAATCGTGTGTGAAGAATTAACATTGAAAACTTTTAGCATGACTTTTTACGCCATAGTGCACAAAATCTCAAATAATATAATTAGAATTAATTCACTAATCAATACATACACGAAAAGCCTAGCAGTACCTAAGCAATAGGTTATTTTGGATTCACAGGAATAACGTGGGTCATGTAAAAAATCCGAGTAACGAAATTAATTTCTTCAGTGTAGGTAATATTTCACACGAAACCGATTTAAACAACACGTGTCTTGTTTGTACAGCAGTGGGCTGTTGTAAATGTGGCGTGGAATGTTTAGCTGCCAGTGTGCCGGCGAGTATGAGTGTGGCATCTGTCCAAACATTCGCGACTCCGAGCTGTCATTGCTTAGTTATTCGCATGTTGCACGCACACTAAACGATGGGAAGGTCGATTTTATTATAATAGCCATGCATAAATCACACCTTTCGGTTAAAATGTAATATTTAACGCGCCTCTCAATCTTATGACTCATCCGCGAACGTAATCGTTTTTCACAGGAGCTCCTCTCGTTTGAAACAACAAACGTAATATTCCAATAATCGCTCTTAACTGCCAACCGTACGTACGTAAAATGTTTTACAGAAGCTAAACGAACATTTCGCTTGTAACAAGCGGCACTTATGTGTAAAGTAAGTTGATTCTCCAAAAGCACGGCTTTCAACAGGTCGAAAGTTCGACGGTCGTTAATTAAACGATCTAAGCCGCGCAAGAAGAGTTGGCCGCGATCCAACTACGAGGTATTGATGAAATTGCTACAAACTACTACCATTATACAGAAAATTATTTTATTAAACTGACGGCCGCCACGTCCGCTGCGAATTAGCATGTTTATATAATTCCAAGCGGCCATTTGTCATCGGTGTGGGCGAGACACGTAGAATATTGCTACCGACAGTGTCCGAGCGTAATGACAACTCATATTATTAGCTCTTACCTCAATTTGCATACGCGCTGTTAACAACACCTCCCGCGTTGTGACTTAGTGTCCGTCCTCAAATTATGGTTCTAACTAATTTCACAATGCTCTAATTATATTTTTTAGCTAGTTAGTGTCGTGAGGACTTCATTGCCGTCTATTATTTCAATAGGCTCATTTGCACTCGGGTGCCAAGTCGTTAGTGTGACCTATTCTCCGTATGTGTTAACTTTTGGCGTTCGAAAACCGTGAATATATGTACCGCGACTAAAATAAATCACTTTAAAGATAATGAGGGCGAAAATAAAGTGGGGGAAGTCACTCGTCGCTCATCCGTCTGCGCCCAATAGTGTTGCGGATGGAACGCGCTGGCCGGCCGCCAACTCGATCACACGACGTGCCCACTATGTGGCATCCTGGCTTCGTACCTTACTCATACGAGGCGACGCTTAACTTACTACGTAAACTAAGAGACAACAAAAATTATCTACATAAATACCCGAGATCATTTAACGTTTGGCTGCCAACCAACTATTTTGTTTACAAGTAGAGCATCTTTCACGGCATGCGTAGCGGTTCTAATTAATGAATTAGTCTAACATTAACGTGTGACATATTGTAGTATGTTTATTTAATGCAAAATTGAAGTAATTGTCTCATTTTGTTTTACTCTTCTTACAAATATTTATAGTGTACAGTGCTGTAAACAAGTTAACATGTTACATCAAGGTTTCGGAATACACCTACAAAGTGTGCTCCATGGGAGTCCCAAGTATTTAAAGAAGGTTCTTTCCCCTCGGATTGTGAAGATTTATTTGCCTATATGTAAGGGTATATATATAGCTCACTGAACAGCCTTCGAGACACTGGCAAAACGCAATATCGCCCTCCCCCTATAAAACACTCTAATTTAAATAAAAAAGCGGCGCCACCTTCCGTATGTCGAGCCTTTTTTATTACTTACGTACCTTTTTTATTTTCGGGTCAGCTAGGGATCAAAGGGGATCTCCCCAGAGACTGGCCGCCCTGCCTCCGACTGATTTGTGAGCGTTCGCGAGAGTGCCGATTTGTGAACTGGGAATACTTCTCAAATTCTGAATGTTCGCGTCCCTATTACATTAAAATCACGTAAAATTTCAGGCCATTTAGTGTTTTTGAATAATTTATAAATATTATTTTGATTGGTTTTATAATATACGTAAAAAATATTAATCTTATTTAACCTTATTTTGTAGGAAATACACATAACACAAAACACACTAATCATATACGCTTTCGTTTAAAAAAAAAAGAATATGAATAATCCTTCGAATAACAAATCAAAAGATTTCGTAGTGATATAATTCGAGTATGATAGATAAGGTGGCGAAACGATTCAGCATTGTGTTTGAGCAATGTGCGTGAATAAGCGGGGAGACAGCGAAGCGTCGTCGGTGTGTTATCGGCGGGTAAATCATTTCTCGTTCTGATTTTATTCCGCGTCGTCGCCCTGAGGGGTGGCTGGCACCCGACCTCCGCACTTCGCTGAGGTAATAGCTTCTAGATACGAAAACTCCCGCTCATGCTCACCTATACATGACACGACTGTTCACATTGAAACAATATTCACGTAACTTGTACAGATCGATACAAACGTGCGACCTCGTGTCATAGATACGCGTTACGAATCTGTTAATAAATCTCATTCTTATTTACGATTGGCGGCTCAACTGTAATTGAAAAGCCGAATCGACGTACGTTCTTCCACTGAATCTACATATAATTTTAATCTTGGTTCTTAGAAATCACAAGAAACCGAGCACATTCACGAAATGCTACAACTATACAACATTTTCTCGAGATATAGATGCACAAACACGAGCGCTGGAGCCGTGTAAATAGAGCGTATCTGTTTCCCCGTCGATGGCTTTATAAACAAGCGAGTCGTGAAAACATTTCTATCCAGTTTACGTTTGGTCTTGCGCCCCCTCTGATAAAAATTACGACGAGAATAAATCGGGGCAAGAAGCGCTCGAGGTCGGGCACCGCACTGGGGAAACATGAATTTGTCATTTTTTCCCAGGCACGTTCGCGGACGGGTGATAAATATTGCATTGCAGGCCCTCGACGTTTCTTGCGAGTCGCACGACGTGCGGCGCGTCCTCCCGACCGACGACGCCGACGAGTCGCATTAACTTTTCCCCTGCCGCTTAGACGAAACTCCTTGTTTTTCAACGCGGAAAAGTGAGTTAGGGCCCGTTCTGTCGTCGCTTTCAATGAAATTATGTAATCAGTTTTACGACTCATCCGGCCCGTGAGTGTCACGAGTTTTTCTAATGATCTTATATTCTTCTCATCGAGAACAAATACTTTTAACGTTATATAGGTATTAGATCAGAAGGTACTTTTGATGACAAGATTTTGTAACTTAGATCTATAAAACCTGTTCAATCTTTGTAAATCAGTAATTTCCGTATAAAAGTACATTGTTATAGCTCCTGAAACCCCGCTGATTTGCATCACCTTACTATATATGGTTTTATAAATATTTAAGTAGGTACACATGAGACGTTTCAAATTTACAGTACGTACCTACTGTTTTTCTGGATTGTTTCCATGGTTACTATAATTAAACCATGCTTCCCTATTATATGATAGGCATAAGAAATACCAGGACAACATATCCGGTTATGCTTAAGAATCGAACTCGTAAACTTTTACTTCACAGTCCACCGATCAGATCACCAGGCTGTCGCAGGTTTTTAATGATGAATACCATTAATGTGTATACAACATGTATTTTGGTATAATATATGTGATTAGAAGCAATTATGTTGAAAGTGTAACACGTGTTACGTCGCGTGCGAGTCCCGACTCGAGGCTTCCTGGCTAATGGTGCGTGAGACCCTCCCGCCTGCTTGCCCCCACCGCACAACACTCGCAATAAACTACCCCTTTTATACGTTATGTGCGTCTGCACCTACAAATACAGTATCTGCACGGAATTACAAGTAATTAGAAGTCATTACACCTGAATAGGAATTGTATAACGAAGTTTATAAATATGTATTCCGTGTCGATGTCATGCTCGTGTCCTTACATAGGCACTTAGCATGAGAAACGTTAGTGTGTCGCAAATTTACGAGCTTTTAATGTTCGAATGTATAGTGACGTAAACTTGCTGTGCCGTTCGTTCTACTGCCTATGGATGCCGCATAATTCCTCTTATTTTTCTTGACACGTCTATCACAATGGTACTTAATGTTGGCCCATTGGAAAATTAGAATGTGGTACGGCTTGAATTTGTATTATTTTATTGGTCGTAAAGTTTGACTCAAAGCATTAATATACCTTGCAAGTGCCTACCTGCTGTTAAAGTTATGCATATCAAGCTTAGCACTTCCTGGTTTCATGCTTAAAACATTACAACTAGGAATAATGGATACATTAAAGCGGATTTTAGCAATAATAGAGAATTTAAATGCAGATTACCGAACACGCTGCATTCATTTGGATGTAGTTTGCTTACCTGCCTTACGAAATTCTATATTTTAAGTACCAGCAAAACTATCTAATATGAACATAGATCTATGTCTAGCTTTTCAAGAATTATAATATTGTAACTTATGCAATAGGTAATAATTGAATATAGTGTGTTTTGTTTAAACATAGTAAACGCTTATTCAGTGATTACATAGAACTATGTACAAGGCTAATTAAATCATAAGGACATCAATGTAATAATTAATTCATACTAGTCTGTTAAATACAGCACTTGGTAAACGGATTAATTTGAAGGAAATTGTGAAGACCGTGGCATAGTTGTTGCATTCTACAAATGCGTGGTGAATTTGAACGTTATATCAATGTGTTGCCTTATTACATATTAGTCTCAGAGAGCACTCACTCACAACAGCTATACCCACCATAACTGTATCAACGTTACACTGAAATATCCAATTTGCCTCTCTCTCTTATCAGCCTATTGCCGTCCACTGCTGAACGTAGGCCTCCCTCAAAGATCAAACCAACCACCCCGGTCCTGAGCAAGGATTATGGCAATATTCAGCCTATTCGACATAACGGTTAAGGGATAATCATTATCAAAAGGGAACAGTACTTATTTGTCTATGGAATTTTCTCATCTGATAAGTTCAATTAAAAAACAACTAATTGTAGGTTAACGTCCACTTACGTGTTGATTGCCTGTGTCTTCATTCAGTCGGTAATTATATAAACAGTAATTATTTTTAAATGCTCTTGCCGCTATTAATTGCTTACGAGATTAAACTAATGTGTTTATAATAATGTTGTTGATCTCATTTCTTAATACTAGAACGACAAGGTGCGTCATAGAAAAATCTAAACGTGTGTGCGAGTATACGTGTATAATAAATAAAGTACAGCATTTGTGGTCATAATAAAGCATCTGATAGATCCTTAACAATTCAATGTTTTTTTTACAGAGTCATAATAAATGGATACATTTCTTAAGAAATAAAAAAATAAGTGCCAAACCAGTTTGGAATTCGGGGAGAACTTATTTTATAAAAACACTTAATTGTATCTTTTGAAAAATTAAGTCCGATGATTGAAGTCGTGACTGCAGATTGTCACGTACTCCTTAAGCTGTTTCAAAATCGTTTTAAAGTTATCTTGGAAATAGTTTCACACCATGTCTACTGTTATTTCGCGCTATAAACTATGTAAGAGTATACAATGTTTATATACGAAAAGAAAAATCTGCTTGTTAACCCTGGCAAAAAATGTATACGTGGAAATCTGTGCGGTTGGCGTTTGCGCTATCCATTTATAAATGAAGAATAATCCCTAGCGTATAGACGGTGGTAAATGTACCGTGAAAACCCAAAGGCGGTGGAGCAATTTTCTCATGACAAAAGATTTGGAGACAGCTCACGTCTGTTGCTAGGTACTTGCTACATTCATACCACGCACACGAAAAATTACATTCTACAATCTACGCGTATGTACAAGCACATATACCACAGATACTAAAATGTACAACCTTTTGTATATTTTTATCTACCTATCTAAATCGACGAACCATTTTGTATTTCGTACAAATTTTTATTTTAACCACATCTAATGTGCGGATATAATAAGGTTATTTTAGTTAAACATTTCATTCAAAAGGATCTGTGATAATCTTGTAATGTAGTAAGTAACCTGTAGACTGAGAAGTGAAATATCTCGAGTTGGATCCCAAGACCTTTTCGAATTTATGTGCGTAATTATGAAATAACACCCGTGCCCACAGAGATGATGATAATTAAATTCATTTACCAATACTTTTGTCTGGGAAAATACAGAACAATAGTCTAAACACCACTTTATCTAAGGAATTTAAGGTTACTGCTTTTTATTTGGATTATATTACTGAGTCATTAGTCGCGTGCCTCGTACACCGATGTGAGAATTATTCGCATGGGGATATCGTTCTGAATACATTACGAACCACAAAATTCATTACAAAAATATTTCGTCTCTCCCTCTTAGAAGGGGAAACTTAATCAAACTTAAATTCGGTCGATAATATAAACACCAAAGTTCGTTCAGAGATAAGTAAACGAATGGAAAAGTCGTTAGGGGAACGAGTTTTAATCCTGGGGAGAGCGTATCGACGCTATTTAATCACGTCTAAATATGGAAAAAAATGTTGGTGAGGTATCACGCCACGTTATTGTCATTCATAACAGGCGGGTGGGTGCCTGTGGGGTTGCGGGCGTGTCGGGAGCGCGCCTCGAGTGTGAGGTAGAGTTCTCGATAGCGATAGCTGCGGGATCACGCCGACCGCCGCGCCGCGCCGCACGGTAACGAGGGAACGGTTAACTCCAACCAAATATTTATACAGGTTTATCTCTGACTCTACGACTAGCGAACTACGAATACATTAAAAACGTTAATTATAAAACAATTCAAAAAATATGTCTCTATACAATAGATGACTATGAAAATGCAGATAACAAATATTTTTTTGAGGCTAGCGTCATATAGACGTACGGTATAGAATAAAAAGCTATTAAATTAAAAAGTATTTAAAATCCGAAATAAATCTCATTTTTATTTTAATTACGATTTGTTGGTCTAAATTAATAGTCCAACTTAGAATAAACCATTACGTAAGAAAAGAAATCCAAATAACAGATCGTTTCATCCATAAAACGGCGTCAAGTAATTTATCATTACAATTTAATGTCACTTGAAGGCTCTTTTCGATTAACGAAGCGAACGTTATAAAAACCCGCTAGACGAAAACTATTTAATTACTAAATCATTTTAGCTTGAGACGTGTAAATAACCAAAAGGAAATAATTTTTTTTTTTTTAAATCCCTTTTGTAAAAAAGCACTCCCAACTAAGTGGCGCTCGCCACCTTTTGACACACAATAAATCACAGCCGTGAGCGGCCAATAAAAAATATGTTCCACCCTCGGCGAAAATCCAATTAATTTTCGGCGGTTAAAAAAAGAACCTGCCAGTCCAAGCGGAAAAAGCTTGGTCGTTGTGTTTAAGTGACAAGCGAGTAGCGGCGAGTGTTCCGGGAGCGGTAGCGGGACCAACCAGCGTGCAATATTATACAGCGATGGACACAAACATTTAAAACAAGACCGCTTTAAATTATATAGCTCTAAAAACTTTTTTATAAACAATAGAAATGTGCATAACGAATGGCGATAAGCTGTTTGTACGCGTTGATGCACTTGGTTAGAGAGTGAGCAGATTCCCGGACCACAGAAATAATAAGGTTAAACGAGATGAGATAGGAATGGGAAGTGCGGGAAAACAGGAAAAGTGGAAAAAGGGGAATAATGGAGAAGGAGTAATCAATTTCGCTCAGTCGCCGCCGCGGCCCTGGCGAAGCTCTCATTTAAAATTTAAAATATCGTGGCACGGAGGGGTCCCGTGGAGGACTTTTTAATTTGCCTCGGCTTCGGTTTAAAAATGCACGGAACTCTGCGGTTACACATCAATCCACTTTCAATGTTGACGCTCCGAACTAAAATGCATTACTAGTTTAAAAAAGAACAATACTTTCATTTAATTGATTGTCGTGTACTTTTTAATTTAATATGTTTAGAATTTTAGATACAAAGCACAGGGTAGTGTACTGACTTTTTAAGTGGTAGAAACGGATTTTAATAAGTGTTCTACCGAAGTTGCGGTTTTAGCCACCTTCGGTGAAAAGCAGGGCATTTAGTTATACATACTTCTTATTCGGTCCATTGCACATGCATACTGCGTGTATAGTCTTACATTTGGTTTAGTACTGTATTAAAACAGTATTTTTATTATAAGTTGTTTATTGTTGCAGCAACAAAGGCCAGACCTGCCACGACTACTACAACAGATGCACGCAGCGCATCTTCCGGCGCACGGTGCGCCTCCCTTACCGCTCCTAGGTCAGGGTGCTTTGCCCCCTGCCGGCCTTTTGGGACTAGGCGTGCCTCATCATCCACTATCAGTACTCGCCAAACCTCCAGACTTACATCGACCAGATGATAAAGGCAATGGTAAGTAAATTTATTAATATCACAGTCTTCTTCAAGTGAGCTCGCATAACCTTTTTGCATAAAGTCCAAAAGCAAAAATATTCCTAACTTACTGTATAAGTAACGGTTCGATACAAAGATGAATATTTTAAGAGGCTGTCGTGTATTTGTGTATTCGTCTTGTTTGCTATGTGCCACTGGAGACTATTAGTGACTCCTCCCCTCCGCCCGCGCCGCCCTCCGCGGCAGACGTCTCCGATCCCACTTCTGTTTCAATATTTACAATCTTCGAGTGGCTTTTTGAACTGACTGTTTGCGTGTTTTCGGATCGCTGACGGCTACGGCTCGCCTGATATTACTTTGAGAGTATGAATAAGTCAATTCTCCGAACTAGTACCTACGCGTGTTTAGACAGAATAAAGTAAACAGAGACGTGGAACAGATTGGTAGAAAACGTTTTTCGTGTTAGGCGGCTATATCCATCAAACGAATAGGCGCTATATAATTCGAGAGCAAGCAGCTGAGTATTATTCATATCAAACAACGACGAGTGTTTCCAGTTTTCACGGTAGCGCGAGTAATCCCGGCGCGGCGGCGGCGGCGGGGACTAGCGCGCCACAAATGAAAATGTAACACAGAAATGGATTTGGAAGCCGCCCGTCGCTCCGGTTAATTACAAAAGCAAGCGGTAATCTGCGCTCCGGGATGTTCCGGCTTAGCGCCCCCTGCCACCCCCAGCGCCGCCTGCCACTTCCCCGGCTAATTTGTGCCATTATCGGTGTACTGATGTAAGAGTTACCGCGCAGATGGCCCCCCGCCCCCACTAGGCCCCGCACCTTGCCCGAGCTCAATTAATTATTCCTTGCTGGTGTGAGCGTCGCGTGTTTTAGTCAATTAGTAACGTAATTTTGCGGCTGACTTGAGTGTGTGTGGTCGCGGACTCACACGTAAGTCGCGTAGTAACCAAATTACATCCACGCGTTGCATTAGAGCAAATAACGACCGCCCTAGTAGTTTGCGATGTGTCAGAGCGATAATAATGACTCTATGAATATTAAGTAGCTCAAAACACGAATGAAACCTCTAATTTGTCTGTTATGACGTGATTGCATTGTTTTGAATCGATGTGCACGAAGCGTTCATGCGTAGCCAGCCAATGTAGGGGAATAGCCGAACAATAATTGAGGCTATTGCGTTTAAATTAATTGTGGCAATACATGCAGTGCTAACACGGGGCGATATGTAGGTACATATGTGGTACAGGTAAATACTAATAGGATTGGCCGCAATTGCTCACAAACTTGAGACGAATCAGGCGGTGCAGATAATGCCTTTGATGTATGCAATACTCAGTAACGATGGATGAACAAGCGTAATCTACAACGGATTTGCTGTTTTGATTAAACTGTGGTAACATATTCTGGGTGATGAGGAGCTACTACATTATGCGCATAAAATTAACGAAATACGGTGGCTTATCAATGTTAGGTTCCGATTTAATTGGTGTGCTTAATAATAATACTGGCCACGATGATCTAAAAAAAAAATTAGCTTTCGAATATGGCGATTAGTAAATTAAATAATATTTTACTACGCGTTTTGTGAATATAAATCTATAATTGTGTGGCGAGTCGACGCTACAAAAACAATGTTAATAAGTGAAGTAACAAGTAATACCGCCGTTTAAAAAAATACTCTGTTTGCAGTTTTTGTTCGCATAACAAATTAAGCTTAATATATCGCTGATTAAGCCGAGTAAATGAACGCTCACCTAGGTATTAAATATATATAATATATATGTATATTATATTAATTAAAACACCTGACCAATAATCCTGAATAATGAGAACAAGTAAATCAAAGCATCGAAGGCATTTACTATGCTAACCTAAGTACTTATCACACCGTACCATTCTGATTGACGATTATTATTCTCATAATTTATTAATGTTCAATTTGCATACACAGTATTAACTCTTAGTTAGGTACCTACCTAGAGGCTGTATGCAAAATTGCATAACTATTCACACTAAACATACGTCTTAGGTTATAAAGATTTCCTTTAGTACCTAAGACGTTATCTGTGGAATTGACAGGCAGTTCTAACTGCGCCAATACCATTGTTCCAACAATTCTTCAAATAGAGAATTAAAGCTTTTGTTCACACAGAGACAGCTTATAATAGGATCGTTTTGAATTTATTATATTGATGGTGAATTGTGACATACATTAGTGATGTTTGTTTACTTTTGTATTGAATAAAAAAAAAGTTTAAAATATATCAATCAATAATAAACTGCATTAAACTGCATGTTTTAAGTAGGTGAAAAGTAATTATTATTATAAATTACATACATCAGTCACACAAGAAGTAAACAGTTATGGTGTAGAGAGGCATAGTATGTAATAGATAGCATTAAGGTGTCAGGAGTTGGCGAGGCGGGGGGTCGCGACGAGGCGGTGACGGGCCCTGCAATATTCATCGACCACTTTACTCGGCTCCTCATCGAATCCACCTCAATTACACTCACACGTACCCCACCCACTCAGATTGCTTGTATAAAACAAACATACGAGAAGATCGTGGTAGACAGTATACATATTTCCAGATGTTACATATTTGCTTTTCTTGTGAGGTATATTTTACGTTTAGAAGTTACGGAACATAGCATTTTTTTTATCATGCCGCAGTATTTGAAGGGATTGATTAGCCGTGCCGTGCCAATTTTGCCATGAAATATAATTTGGTACATAGTAGCATAGCTTCTATTAAAAAAAACCGCTATTACAAAGATTAATATTATTTTTAAATTCATCACTAATTTCAAACAGTATTTTATACTGCAAGAATTTCGATTTGTAATGTAATCTACTTGGTTGCAGGTATCAGTTCAGCAGAGGAGCGACATGTGAGTATAGAATAACTTTTTCCAATTTCGCCCGGGTTGTTAAAATTCCGACGGCACAATTTTGCTTTGAAAAATTCTTCAACAAGCGTACATACGTATATCCATATGTATTACGTTCGTAGTGCCTTTTCCATTTGGGAATGTGAACGCGGAGAGTAGTGTTGCGCTCGAACACGTTGATTTCATAACACGGTCCTGACTGAAACAAGTGGGTGGTGCAAGTGGCGCACCCTGTACACTGAACAGGGATGTCACGCCATCACGTGTCACGTAAAACTATTACATTGAAAATAATTTATATTGGAGCGTGTTACTTTTTTCACCTTTTTTATATACATTATGAAATAAATTGATTTTATTATAGAACCGCTCAAATATGGTTTCCATATAAGGCTTCCCTTTTTTATTGTTGATTTGAATGCGTCTGGTATATACTTACAACGGTTTCTGAATAAAACATAATACAGTATAATTGTTTTACGAAGCATGCTAGGTTTTATAGTATTTTCCAACACGTTTTTGTCCCTAGCGTGCGGTGAGGGCGTTTTTACACCATATCTAAAAAAGTCCTTAATTTATTTTATTAAAATCATCGTCAAGCGCGTTAAAACAACATGATCTAACGTAATCATTACATTGGATATTACTAGTTACTTGGGCTAAATCACACGAAATTGGTCCTCATCGCCAATTCCTTTGGGGATTAGTAGATACATTCACTGTTTAAAGGGGGTGTCTAAATCGAGAGCGTATCTCGTCTACTCTTTTGGGAATTTATTGGGGGCTAGCGTGGCAGAGTATAAACGATTATTAGGATTTAAAATGGTTCAGACACCTATATCAAAATAGTACACCAGTAAGATCAGGTCAGGAAAATTAAAGATAGTTTGTCAGTAATTGTCAACCCTGTGGTGAAGTGAGCTCGGTCGCGAGTGCGTCGTTCCCAAGGTGTTGCGATGCGAATGTCGGCTATCGCGCTACCGTGGGGGGAGGGGGGTGGAAAGCGGCGCACCGCACAGATGTGCCGACAAGCGCCCAGAAATGCATGCGAATCGATACGCTGCACCTACTTGTAACATCGTCGTCTTTGTTGCACTAACCTACTTTATGACAAACACAACAATTACTGTACTATGGTATTGTTAACTTATAATTTATTCCTTATAAGGATGATCCACATTGGAACCAGTTCCTCTTACAAACCTTTACTGATATCTTCACGACTCCTATTAACGACTTGCCAGTTTAAACGTACCTACTTATTAAAAACGAAAACTAAATAATCACCTAACTATTCTTCATACTAGGAGCATCACCCACCCGCCCCGCAGTAGCCCTCCCCTGACGCTAATTCCACCTGACTAGGAAAACATAATCAGTCACGTAGCGATCACATTACCGCACATCAGCTCGTACCGCATACTTTAACAAGTTTGTTGGAAAACTTGGGTGAGGTGAGCGAGTTTAGTTTATAACTCGACGACAGCACGTGAAGAGTTTATCTTGCAGTGTGACCCCGATACGGTGCGGCTGTGTTGGCAGTCCGCTCACGGAACCGTCGATCTGTGCAAACACGCGGCGAGCTGAGTAATGCACGGACGCGCCTTACAATTTGAAACGAGGGAGTCGAGGGGGCAGGGTGGAAGTGCACTCCGTAATAAAGTTTACATAAACCGAGCGCGTCTTGGCTGCGGCGCGGCGCCGCGGCCGCGCGGGGGCGTCGGCTTCCACTCGCCGACCGAACCGCACCCGTTTGTCCACACTATGTTTTTATTGCGAATCACGAAGGTGCTACACAGTTGCAGGCACCTTGTTTATTTGTAAACATCGCGCGCCGTATATTTGATTTTCCGATACATCGCCTCCGTGTTTGTATTACAGCGCAGGAAACTTTTTATTTCAATGGCATATTTTATAGCTCCCATAAAAATAATTAAGTAGATATCAAATCTTCATGGTGCAATAAATACAATCGTTGAAAGGGTTACGTAGCTATTTAGTTTCTGAACTATGGGTTCATCATCATAGGCAATATGGCTCTTTACGTCTATGATAATGATAAAACTCAACGATTAAATGGTTGATCTTGTTAATGTGCCCTTTTATGTCATGATTATTACATTAACTATGTATGAATAGTAGTCACTATTATTATTTTTGGTACATAATTTATTACATAGGAAAGCGCTTATATTCCCGCAGAACAGCAAAGTTTACGACTAGCAATTTACACCAACGCGAAATTGGGCAGCCACCGTAAGCCTAACAGAGCGAGCCCTTCCGCAATCTCATTTGAGTAACATAATAACCGCGGATTTATTTCTACCGCCCGCTCATTCGCTCTCAAATCGCGCCTAATATTCAATTTGGGCGCCCGAACCACACAAAAACTGCTCAGAGCCGGTTCATTACGCCGCGCATCTCGCCTCTTCATCCTCCTTACCTTATCTAAGCCACTCTGAATAACACACCCCATGCGCCACCCCAGACTCCATCCCGCGACCCGCTCCCGCACACCACTTCAAGTGGAAAACTCGCAGGGCGAGGGCCGCTCAACCTTGTTTAGCATTCTCCTCGACTTCTTTATTTAATAGATACCGAAAAAAACTCCGGTCAGAATAAATTTGCGTTTGTTCTTCGATATGCTGGGGTCGTTGCGTTTTAAAGGTGCGCTCCTTTAATTAAGGTAGAAACGGTGAGTATAAATGACTTACATAAATACAGGCGAGGACCGACTTCTTTATTAAACCGTTAAAACAAAAATTGAAGATTTTCCTTTTTAGTTAGCGGGTGGCAACCCTAGCGGCATGTTTACGCGCGTTGTAACAGCGCTCGCTCGGTTCGCGCCCGCGACAGCCCTCACAATTTATAGCTCGAGACTTTTCTTAATTGGAAAGAATGGCCACTTGTAATTATTAAGACGCCCTAAAGTGAAACAGATTGCGCGGTAGTCGTTCTCTTATTTTACTTTTTACATTTTATACACTGTTGGCTATCCAAAGGCTCGTTTATTGAAAAACAAAACTTAGTCCGACGAAAGTAATGTTTACTGTATTTTATATTGTTTTTTTTTCGCAGATATTTCATTGTGGGGGACATGATTTTAAATTATTTACCAACCAAGCGAACAGTCTCTAGCAATTACACAATAATTATTATCGTTGATAGTATTTTAATGTTTTATGTTAATACGAAACTCCATTATAAGTGGATAATGCTAAATGATTACCGATAATGTTATCCTCAAATTATTTCCAAGAAATTTAGTTACGGGTTTGATATCTTGGCGGCAGCTACTTTGTGAAGAAAGGGAACGGATCAGATAAGGAACAGGTTAAAGAGCAGTTACTAGGTAGTCGCAACGAATATCGATCTAAAGATTGTATCCGATGCTAGAGGCGCAGGTAGACAGCCCATGGAGCATTGTGCCTTGTTATTCATGACATTTCGATGAAATTGTGCAGCTTCTAGGAAATAGGCATCGGTTCTGAATGGCTACTCCGCACGCTATCATTATTTATATGTATGCTTCTTCGTCGTATTACCTTGAAATTACTTTTAAATATAAATATATCATAAATTATTTTATATTTGAACTTACATTTAGATAAGTCTTAGAAGGATATATATTATTCAAAGTGTTACATACAATCAATTCTGGCTCGCTAAAATATTAGATCACACGAATCCAAGCTAAATCTTACACGATGTCACGGCATGTGATCCAATTCGATTCTGAGAGCATTGTTATAATATTTGGCAAGCGAATCCTTGGGTAATCCCATACTGGCTTCTGTTCAGTCGAATGCTGCTTGAATCCCGCCTAATGTCTTGGAGCTGAGGCACTGTAGTTAATCTCCTTACACTGTGCGCCTCTTGATAGAGTATAACACATAGATTATGTCGGTGCATCCACATTATTCCATGCAGATTATCTGTCGTGTCGTGCAGTCAGGGCCTCTGTCTCTAACTTGAATTTATAATATGCCTGCAGAATTAATCATGCCTTAGTCGGCAAAACACCCGTGGATGCTATGAGTGTTTTGCATGTCCTTCTTAGGTGGATTTGTTTGATATTTAATGCAGTTTGCAACATGCAATCTACATTGAAAAATTATACATATACATGACATTAAACAAAAGACTTTTCTTTCTTGATTGTACCCTCACGTTAATATTAAACAATACATTTAAAATGTCCAGCACAAAGGCGAGCTTAATTCAATTTGAATTTTCTTCGTATAATGAACTCAAAATAATAATTATTATTAACTACTATTAAAAATGTTCTCGTAATGGGTTCCTATAGAAATCGGTAAGTCAGAAATATTTTCAGAATAACTTAGTACGTGAGGATCGCGCCATATATGTGTGTATCGGCTGTATCGTGGGTAAGTAGGGGTATTGCTCGTCTCGGAGCGGGCTTGCGGCTTTGTTCACGATCCGGCCGTATCGCATCGATTTATGCAAGCTTGATCGAATCGCGCCTGCCCCCGTCTGCCCTCCCTCTTGCTTCACATAACAATACCTGGCCCTGTCGCTGCATTGTGTTAACACGATTTAATATTCATTCTCGATATTTAGACTCCGATGCTGATAAAATCCTAGTCTTTATTATATGAGCTAAAGTTAACCGTAAGTTGTTGAAGTTTTAACACCAACTTGTTGTTGAAGTTTAAAATATTATTATAAAACTTGAGGTCTATTAAAAAATCTGATATCTATTATTATTATTTTTTAATATGTTTTACTTAATTTTTACGTAATTGGTTTAAAAGTAGATTTAATAGCCTCGTTTATAATCAATACGAGTTTTGTTAATAAAATATGTTACTAATAAGATTAATATACCTACCTATTATTTTCTCAAATAAATCACAATCACAGTCTGATGTCTTGGTTTTTCGATGAACATCGAGATCAAGCGGGCGCTATGGATTTCAACCTGAGTTAGTCTAATAAAAGCTAAAGCTTGAGTCGTAAACAGTGCATGAATGTGTCGTGACCGCAGGCTGAGTAGGCAGCATGCAGGTCCGCGCCTGCGCAGCTGCGGTCGCCAGCGCCTCTGTTGCGGTCGCACCACTATCACCCACCGCGCTCTTTGTCGCCTTTGCCTCGTGTGTGGCCCCCGCATACATCGCTACCGATGACGCAACACAGCGCACACTACCACACTCTTTATTACATGGGTTTCTTAAAATTTTTACGACACCCTATAACCACTAAAATCTAATTGCATCCATAATGCTATAACATCTTTACAACAAGCTATTATGTGTGTTAATTGTGATTTAATCGCCTCGAGCGATGTTCAATAGCGGATAAACTTAATAAAAACAAACCAAGCATGTTTGTTGTTGAATAAAAAAAACACGCTAGAGCGCTCGGGTAATTGAAATCGCTGCATGTAATTAGCAGGTAAGGTGGGTGCGATAGCTCGCGGCTCGCTGCACGTCTTCATAATTTATCTCAATTAGTCGCCGGCGTAATGAGCGGAAGGGCGGACGCTACTGTTGCAGTTAGCGTAACAACGCATTCTGCTAATGGCTGACAGCTCATTTTTATTTCATGCATTGTTTTTCACCTTTCGAATATTTTTCATGGCAACAAGGTAATAGTAGATACATTATATATGGAAATATTTGGGCATATCAAATATTTGCAGAACATAAGTTGTCGATGACGAATGTAGTAGATTTTGATATCTGTCGATTATACAAAGCTGTATATGTTGTAACGAGTGCAGTTGTCTAGCGGTGTGTAAGTAGCCGCGGCGACATGCGGCGGGCTCGGGGCGTCGCCGCGTCGTGTTGCGGCGGCACGCGGCGCTTGTCGTGTCGCGAACTAGCGCCAGCCTCAGCGAGCCCTCTTCGTGCTTATCACACATTTACATATGCTTCGCTCGCTCACTGCCGACACCGTGTACAAGCATCGAAAATGTTTCATGAATAAATTTGTAATCCAATTTGGTCGTTAACTTCTGACTCCACAAACACGTCCACGACGCCTCGTTCACAATAAAAACAAACACACTAAACACCAGTAAACAAACAAAGGGAATTCGATCAAATAATCTTCGGTTCGCTAAAAACGATTAATCATAAAAAGTACGCGGGTCGCAGCCCTTTTTCGAGTTTCCTCGTTACGGACTAAGACGAGAATCATTAGGAATTAAATTTCCCCTTTCATTAGTCCCTCAACCCTCGTATAATTCCGGACGCGGAGCAATAACAATATAAATCCCCCGTCGCGCCGAGCGGGGGATTACGGCTTGTCTCGACCCTAATTTAGGGCTGCCCCCGCCCCGGATTAACGAAGTGGCGGAATCCGCTAGGGTTGTCGTTGCGCATAAACTTGTTACGTGTTTAATGTTTTATTGACGGGTAGCTAGGGAGCTCTCATTTAAATAACCGCGCGGCTTTAGCCCCTTTCGCACGCGTGTAGCGCTGACAAAATATCTACTCGTGTTGATCATGTGAAAGTCGGACCGTTGGACCTTGGACGTAGATTTCAAAAGTCTCTAAAATCTGGCTAATAGTGTAGTGTCACTCTTTAATTAGATAGATTAATTGATAGTACATTTTCATCATTTTTTTAAAGATTATTTCCATATGGTTTTCTTTTAAATACATTACACAATTTAGAGACATTGTAAATTTAGAATATACATAGAAACATCCGTGGCTCGTACCCAGGACCCATACCACGAAAGTTGCTTGGAACTTGAAAGGCGCTGCGCTACTCGGTTCGTCAATACATATAAATAAAATAATTTGTTTGCTTACAAATGATTTTTTACTGCTTTATTCCACGCAATCAAATCGAATTGTGCGTTAGGCGGAACCAATACTTCATAAGCAGTGCTAAGCCGTTTCGTCACACATATTGCAGTAAAGGCGGATAAGCTCTTGCGAGGGCGTTTGTGCCGTGCGCCCTACTTGTTTTAAACATAGGGATCATAATTAGGGGGAATTTTGTCGAAATGAACTACCGCTGTGTACTGTGTACCGACACGATTGATTTTATTATAGTAAAATACTAGTTAAATAATCTTTTTTTTTAAACTATAAAAAACATATACCAGTCTAAAGGTGCCTTATTGCGTTAACACCAATTTTCCAAACGAGTTATCTTTCAGGCACTTTCAGCATGGGGCGACGAAACTCGATTCCAGGTAATTTATTTAACTAATTTTACAAAGCGAAGCCGCGTACACCGTATTAAAATTTGCCTCGAGACCGCAAAGTAGACGCAAACACAAAATTAAAGTCGTCGACACTTAAGGGCTTCGTAGTTTCGAGGGGAGTTTCCGTGAAATTTCTCCCGGAATGTCGAAATGGCGGATGAATTTCGCAAGTCAACTCAATTATCGTTTTAATTAAGGCGCCACGCCGTGCCACGTGACATTTGTTTGCGTGCGTGAAAGCGATCGCTCCCCCGCACACCCGCTTGCTCCGCACAGCCCCCTCACGCCTGCTCCTGTTAATTGTGCTAATTACTCCTGTAATAGAGCAAGGGAGCGGGGTGAGATTGCTTATCGATGGCTTCCCCGGAATTTACTTTGTGTGATACAGCTGCCCGACGATGTTTATTTGATATAATTTATAGTCCACTTGACTTAGCTGCGTCTCCACTCATGTATCAGAACTTCTGTTTTGAATTGCCGTATTACATTAGACAGAGTGGATCCGATTAGTGGGTCGCGTCGTCAGACGCCCGCACCCATACTTGCCTGACTGTAGGTTAACAAATAGTGCGGTAATGAACATCAACTGTATTGACGGGCAAGTTTCCAAGTGTAATTGTAAGTGCGGGCCGGGCGTACAGCGGAGTTTCCGCGAGGAGTGCTCGTAACGTCGAGTGGCCGTGGCGGCAGCATAATGGTCGCTCGCACCAGATTGTGGAGCTGGCGTTCGAACGACCGCACGTCAGCTCCACAACAAGCACAGGCAATTTGGTTATTTGGGGTCGGCCATAAAGCGATAGCGAGCGCAGTAAACGCAATCCTCCACTCGCGACTATAAACTTTACGAGTCACGTAAAAACGCGCTCGAAACGCCGACTCGCTACCATAAATTTATGCTAATGTATTCTTTATAGGAGTTTAATGTGTATTCAGAAATTCCTCCATTATTTATGTATTCGAATGAACCGGTAAAGTTAATTTTAAAGTCGCACATAGCACCCCGCGGTTTATGAGTTCGCTGACGATTAATTTTTTGTAACTTTTGTGGACCAGGTTTCCAACGAGAACGTATTCTCGTTTCGAGCAATAATTATCATTTATGTTTTTACGGAGATCTCGGTAGCAATTGCTATAGGATCAACGCGTTATTGTATAACGCGTTGATCATTATGAATTAAAAGAATTAACTTATTTAATGTGGGCCATGCGCATAATCGCATCGTTAAGATACGATATCATATGCCATAAACTGCCATAGTAATCGGACTTAAAATAAAATTGACGTAATAAAAGTTTTTGACGAAAGTATCATAAAACCGAGTCGTATAAAATTGGTAGTTTCGATAAAGCTGAAAACGTCGCGTGTAAATCACGTAACTTTCAAAACTATTATGCCTGAAATATAGTCCGAACTCAATCCGTACATTTCCGAGCGGCGGGTGGTCTATTTATCTATTTCCCCCGCTTCCGCCCCAGAGCGTCCGGTTAACCGCCCCCCTTCCGGTTAACCGGGCGGCGGCCGGCGGCGGAGAGGCGCGCGGCTAAACGGCTCGTCGCGTGACCGCAGACAATAAGCCCGGCCGGCGTTAACAGCGCGCCTGTGTGTTACCACTTTATATGTTACGTCACTGCGACAGCGCTGAGCCCACACCGAGCGACGGCGACGCCGCGCGATTTTCGCAACAAAGTTCATGTAGCGACAGTCCTAGCAACCCGCGCTGCTTGCCGCCCGTCGCTAGCAAATTCGCGACTACAGCCGATATCACAAAATAAGTCGTGTTGTCGCAGCTTGTCTCTCTAGTACGACTCGTACTTGTTTAGCGTTACAGTCGTCTCACTCACCCCCGCCCGTCCCTTCGTTCCGCGCTCAATTGCCTTTTTCTTGAGGTCGACCCACGTAATGGGATAAAGTAAAGATTAGCTGTGTTCTCTTTTCCGTTAAAAATAGAAAAGGTTGCGACACTACCCGTGTTGAAGTGTTTTTTAGTAAAGAGATACAACATAAGTGAGCAACACTCATCTGTATTGAATTCACCAGACTACCTAAATAAACATAAAATATTTTTTATATCAGGTGGCATAGACAACACTAGAGATTTATTATTACTTATATATCAGATATAATTTGTTATACATATGGTATTTATTTTATTATATGTATACATATTTATATGAGTTCAAGGCACATTTTTTAAATTTAAATTCGTGCGTACATCGCGTACGTGCCCACATCAAACTATTCGTCAGCCGACCACAAATACAATCTATTAAATTAACGATTAACCACAAACGATTTACCCTCGGGCGAATGACTCGTATGGCTAACATAAAATCCATCCAATCGAATCCGACACGTTACATTACGACGGCGTCGTCGTCCGGCACGGCACGGTGGGTCCTCGATATAGCGTCACTTGAAATTCAATGTCGAGTTCTGTGGAGACCAGTGATCGTAAAATTAGCCCTCGAGTGCCTACTCTTGTTAACTCAACAAGGGTGGTAACGTAACACTATTATAAATATCTTGTAATAACTATCGTTAACATGCGCATGCTACGTAAAGCAAGTGTGCTTGTAAGCATATAATTTATTATATATGACTTACATCTATGGCACGGAGTGTACTTGAACCCTTACATACAGTACCTAAATATATAAAAATACTTACAATAAAATTTTCATTGTGTTGTAATTTGGTCTAGTTATAAATTTGTACAGCTTGGATTCTACTAATACAGAATCATTTGTTAAGTTCGATTGGCAGAACTTGTACCGACAATTAAACTTTATTGGTTATATCATTGCCTATCAAATATCTAATAACGGCGGTCGCGATGAGCACTTGTTTTATTTGTTTATTAACTTGATCATGGATCGTTTATCTAATTTTGTACTCGTAAAAATCAGATCTCGTACATGACAACCTTTATTTTTATGTTCATTGGATTATATCATAGGAAACAATGATCTGCGATCCAACATACATTCTCAATACAAAAAATCGTCTGGGGTCTATAGGATGTATAACAGTCACAAATCGATCTATTCATAGAGCATAATAAACTTCATATATAATTCGAAAAATTCTTCATAAAATAAAATCCTAACTATTCTGATGTTATATTGCATGTAGATTCGCAGGCACGTCTTACAATAGGTATAAGATGAAGCGATAAATTAAGATGCGAACTGTAAGAAAGTAACATTGTGTGCGATCGTGCCGGGAGCGCGGGAGTGCGGGAGGGCCGTAAGTCACCGCGGGTGGCGACAGGTCGGCGTCTCGCCGCGCCGAGCAAATTAACAGCCGCTTGCCACTCGGCTCTAACTTAGTGTCTCGTAAAATTAGGCCCGTTAGATCCCTCCAGGCACCGCCTACTCGCCTGCTTTCAGACCAGCCTGACATATCGCCCGCGAGCGACCGCTTCGTATCAACTAAAGTCATGATAGCGTACTTATATAATTATTAATTACGGTCACTACAGTTTGCCCGGTAAGAAGAGCTTTCTATATAGATCGAACTTTCATATCCTAAAGTATTATTTTATATATTATGTATATGTTAAATATTACACCCACCTGCGGTTTACATTAATAATAAAATAATTTACTGCGTTAACATTTTGTGTATGTTGTACAGAAAAAATACAATGTAGAGTAGGCAGGTACTCGTATGAAATAGCTTTTCGCTCGAATAACTGCATTCGCTGCTCGAACACTTGAAATAGCATCTGTCTAACACTGGCCGCGGGCATTCGACCGAATATTGATAATCCGAACATAGCTGTGACATGTTGCCTAGTGTTCGCCCAGGCTAGAAAATATTTTGTGTTGAATGATCCTTTGTAAAAAATATAGGTACATATACGATTTTAACTATGAAAACTAAATATAAAATGTTAATTATATGAATGAAACATTTTATACTGTAGTATGGACGGAAATCGTCAGAAATCCGCGGCACTGTTTAATCCTGTACGTTGCAATTTGCCACTGGCAGCTGGCAACGCTAGGCCATACGTGGCATGCGAATGGACGCGAAAGTACGCAGTGTCAACACGAATGGAATCAGTGAAGCGCGGGGCGGTCGTTCGTCACGTATATGATTATTTCATTAGTCCGTATTTGCGCGCTCATCCAAATGTTGCGGTCGTTCCCCCCTCTCCCGCCTACTTGTGTCCACCCGCGCCCCCTCAAGGGGGCGATGACCACTCCCGGAGCTAATCATGCGGTCAGTTTGTTCTGCCTCAGCGTGTTTTGATATTGATATTGACTGTAGCGTTCGCCTCGCTGCGCACCGATTTATTTGCGAACAATGATCGATTGATTGCTGTAGGTACGTAAGCTCGCCGTAAACGTTTTGATTATGTTTACCTACTCGTATTTGTTAAACTAACAGACCAATACTACCGATATTAATGGACTTATAGTTTGTTTTTAACGTCAGGTCGTTCTGTTTTGTTACAGAGGAATTCTATATCACCCGGTGAGAGAGAGAAGTATAGGACGCGGAGTCCAGCAGAACCTGATCACAAGAAACTAAAGAAAGAAGAAAAAGACATGGGACACGTAAGTCTACTATTAAAATATCTTCTTTTTCTTTTTGTTGTATTAATATAGTTTGACAATCATTTCATTTTTAAATCTGTGACTTACAGGAATTGGTGGTAGACGATGCGAGTGAGGAACCCACGTCGCCACACAATGGTGCCCCTTCACCAAGAGAGAATGGATTGGACAAGCTTCAACCCAAGAAAGAACACCCGCCCCATAGTCCCAGGTAAGTTATTGTATATACAATTCAAATAAAGCTATTGTTTTGAACTACAGCTAGAAGAAAAAAGTGAAAGTATAGCTGGTATTTGAAAACAACAAAACATAGGCTTACATACTACGTAAACCGTATCCCACTTATAGAGTAATTAAATAGAACAACTGGTACATTAGTACTGACACGTTAAGCCGCACGCCCCGTGGCGTTTCCATCGTAATGCTTACCGGCTGCGTTAATTCGTGATAATCGCTCTATCCGTTTAACAGAAGCCCTAGTGAGAAAACTACTTGTACCCGTAAGGTCATTGTACGCCGAGAGACAAGTTGTCGAAGTCGAAAGTTAATCCGCCTTCGCACTGAATCAATTACGTATACACGGCCGAGGTTCACTGGTACCCCCATAATTAACACCAATAAGATTAGACGCTTTGATAGATAGCGTTAGCTTAACAAAAAGTTCTAGTCAATTTGTTGTGCTACATAAATTCTTACTTGTAATACTACGCCTCTTTAACGTTGAAAGCTTCGGTTTTTATAACTTTTTTTTTGAAGTCTTATTACATTTTATTTGCGATTAGATTAACTATATGTCATACGATCATCAGTTCATTAGTGGGGCATTTGATAACTCAATTTTAACAATCATCAGATCGGGCACGTCTAGCAACGCGTCGACGCCTTCAGCCAAAAAGCTTGACGAGAAACCTAGCACGCCGATCTCGAAGCCTGTCACTCCAACGTCGGGGGCGAGCGGGGCAGGGTCTGCGGGGGCTCCGCTGAAGGCCGCAGTGAAGCCCCCGGCGCTGCAGTACCCATACCTGGGCAATGGGGCGCACGATGCTTACGGCCTCGCGGGGTACTCAGCACGGGCCGCGTTGGCATATGAGCCACTGCGGCCTCCCATCGGACCGGCCTCGCTAACGGCGATACCGGGTGGCAAGCCGTAAGTGATCACATGTCATATTCGTATTAGTTATTCAAAATTTGTTAGAAAATACGATTATCATAAAAGTCGCTTTCGTCGAACTTTTGTCAAATAATTACTAAGAATTTATTAGTCACCAAGTCCCGCTTGCCCAGCGTGGTGACATTGGCATATATCTCCAATTGAGCAGTGAACTGCGGCTAAGTATGTGCTACACCGTTGTTAACGAAGAGACAACTTGTTTTCAGGGCTTATTCATTCCACGTGTCGGCGGAGGGTCAAATGCAGCCGGTGCCCTTTCCGCCTGACGCGCTGATGGGTCCCGGCATCCCCCGTCACGCGCGTCAAGTCTCTGCTCTCGCGCACGGCGAGGTCGTCTGCGCGGTCACGGTGTCATCGCCTACGAAGTATGTGTACACTGGGGGAAAGGGCTGCGTCAAGGTGTGGGACATCAGCCAACCCAGTAAAGCACCAGTCAGTCAACTGGATTGTTTGGTGAGTGGGTAACTGTCGTCGATTCATGATCTTTTGGTATTTTCATTTTGGATCTAGAGTCCTAGAAAGACATTTGTGACTTAACTTCTAAATTTGAAAAAATGATACATTCAAATTCAAGTAAAAAAAAAATTAAAATGTACAAAAAAATATGAACTTCTATTAACAATATACTTATATCTTCAATTAAAAACGTATGTCCTGTATTTTCAGCAAAGGGACAACTACATAAGGTCTGTGAAACTTTTGCCCGATGGTCGCACGCTGATAGTGGGCGGTGAAGCATCAAATCTTTCCATCTGGGATCTAGCGTCACCCACTCCTAGGATTAAGGCAGAACTCACATCTTCAGCACCTGCATGCTATGCGCTTGCCATCAGTCCCGACTCTAAGGTAAGAATATTAGAGACTCAAGTAAATATATTATTTATTTATCTTATTAATAACAAAAAAGTGTTGTGTTAAATTGTTGGAAAACCTCTTAATACTCGTATTACAGTTCTCCAAAAACTTGATTCTTAGTCATTCCAAAACAGCTTTGACTGATACTTCAAACAGTATATAGTTAATATTCCTTTCCTTATTTCTGCAGGTGTGCTTCAGCTGTTGTTCAGATGGCAACATTGCAGTATGGGACCTACACAACCAGACACTCGTAAGACAGTTCCAGGGTCACACGGACGGAGCCTCGTGTATCGACATATCCGCCGACGGCACTAAGCTCTGGACCGGAGGACTCGACAATACTGTGCGGTAGGCATTAAATACCTTTTATGAATATTTTTTTTTATGTTAGCTTATCAGATTATTCAAAATAGTCATAGAACACTCTAAGAAACCACCATAAACTAATTTGACCCTGGCCACCTGTCGCACAAACTGCCACGTGTCGCTTCCCTCCCGCGGGTAATAGCTGCGTTCAACAATTTCATTGAAGCCTAACCAAACAGATATGTTTGCGGAAAATACAATCTGTTAATGTATGGTATTTTTATACATCTGTATTTGTTATTGCGTTCTCGGTAATTGGAATTGGTTAAAAGCGTGTTAAGCAAAGTAAATATGCGTAGGTATATTTAACACATTGATGGAACATAGCTCAATAGTTTTGTACAATTAATGTCTATTTTGCTACGAAATATACCGACTGTATTTTATGCAACAGTCGCAATTTACCTAAAATATTGTCGAGTAATTCCCGATGCTTTAAGATTATGTTCAGAAATACATATTTAGATAATTTAATTTGTAGTGTATATGTTATTTAATTATTTGAAACTAAATTATTATGCATAAAAATATTTTTATTGGGAAATTATATGAACACTTTCAACTTTATTTTCAGGTCTTGGGATTTGAGAGAAGGCAGACAATTACAACAACACGATTTCAGTTCTCAAATATTCTCATTAGGATACTGTCCAACAGGTGAGTTCATATTAACTTCAAGAATTTTACTCGTACATAAATGAACATAGTTTAAAAAACCTCAGTGAGGGTGAGGAAATGTATATTTTTACAATAATATGTCCTTTACTTTCTAAGCTACGAGCTTAAGCATAAGTTACACAGACAAATACTGTATTAATTCATGCCGTGGTTAACACAACATTAAAACTAGTCAGCAGGTTTATCGTGTAAACGAAAGAAGCACACTAACGTAAAATAATATTCTTCCTAGGCGAGTGGCTAGCAGTGGGCATGGAGAACAGCAATGTAGAGGTTCTCCATGCAGTGAAGCCGGACAAGTACCAGCTGCACCTTCACGAGTCGTGCGTGCTGTCGCTGCGGTTTGCGTCGTGCGGCAAGTGGTTCGTGTCCACCGGCAAGGATAACCTGCTCAACGCGTGGCGCACGCCTTATGGGGCCAGTATATTCCAGGTACGTTAAAACCTTTAAATCTTCGGATTAACACTGCTGCATGCGTTTATATGCCAGCTGTCAAACAATTTAACGATACGAATGGCGTAGTAGCTGAGAGATCAGCTTCGATCCCGGCACGAAGCAAATGTTTGTACGATCTTCAGGTAGATGTTCCGGATCTGGGCGTTGATGTATCTGAAAATGTGTTTGTAAACGCACACCCAAGTTACCTTGTAATCAGCCACTTGCCCCCCAGTAACTTGAACAGTACCATAACACAATTTTGTGAAAGGAGCATGTGTGCCTTCGCTTTCTACAGCCCGATGTATCCTAAATGTATCTAGGCAGATTAACGACACTTTATACAAACAATGACACTGTTTTGTTTTTAACGTTTGTCAATGTTAATAATTCTTTTAACCTTTTTGTATTAACCTTTCACGTGACATACCTTGAATATAATTAGCATGTCATTATCAATACAATGTAATTATTTTAAGTGTTCCTTGGCGTTATCATTGAACTTTTGAACTAAGTAATCTTATTATTTTTTTTCAGTCAAAGGAATCTTCATCGGTGCTCAGCTGTGACATCTCATCAGACGACAAATACATAGTGACAGGCTCCGGCGACAAGAAGGCCACAGTGTATGAGGTGATCTACTAGTGCGACAGACAAAAAGACAGTTAAACAAGCGAACAAAATAGATCAACAAGTGACTGTGTACCTTAGTGAGTGTGGAACGTTCTGGGAACGTAGAGTGGCAAGTGGTGATATAGCTTTAGTGTATGTATAGAATATATCGGGAAGCCTGTATGTACTTATGCGACTTGTTTATATAGATTAGTGTGCGCGATGTATGTTTATTTGTTGAGCGCCGTAGTGTATGTTGGCAGCAGATCTCAAAATGATGATTTCGTTTCAATATTGTTGTAAAATGCTCGTATTAAAGAAAAGATATGCGCAACCCGTAAACATGTTATTTTATTATTCCTCGATCTTTACACTCGCCTGTTTCTTTAGGAATTCAATTGTTAGTGAGAATAAAGTGAATACTTATTCAAATGAATAAAATCAACATTAGATAAGTTGTATAAAAATAGGTACATTTTATTGTTAAATAAAAGATGATTATAATTCATTTCTGTATAATTTGAATGTTACGTCGCTTCGCTCATTGTGTCAGGTGAGAGCCATATAAACAGTAAATTCTTGTGTCTAAAGACTTTGAAAGAGCTGAGATCTAAGCGATATTTCCTCATTATTATTATAATTCACTTAATTTATACGAGAATAGAAAACGTTATAATTATGTATTTTATTTTACTCTTTATGATCCATAACTTGCTGTAGAAAGAAAGCCTTAAACGTTGCTTTCCTGTGAATATTTGCTCAATCAGTGATGTTCAAATGAGATATTACCACCATCAGCCCAACAAACAAAGCACGTGCCGGTAGAAGGCAACGACTTCTAGGCCTGTCGCGCCGTCTATTACGTGTTACTGTTCTGCTATCAGATATTACGCCATATGCCTCGCAATGAGCAAGACCGCAATTTTGACGTTTAGTCAAAGGAAGGATGGGATCAGAGAAAAAGACAGCGAAAATATTATACGTATTTATTAAAGATTTTTACGACTCATAATAAATTTATGATAAATGGGAACCCACAATATTTTATTGATCTCAAATCTCAGCTGTTAGCTTCCACACACTATCATCACTCGTGCGTAAATATCTATTCAATGAATTAAATGTAAGAAACGATGCGCTGCTGATTAAGTATTTTCTGTGGGTGCTTTCTATTGTTACGCTGAACTGAGTTAGTATTTTTTTATAGGTACCTACTTTTTAGGATTCCCTAACTAAGACGTTCACAGTCTTTCCGTCCGTCTGTCTGGCAACAGGCTGTAATTCAACAACCGCGATTGCTAGACAGTTGTTTTTTTACAAATTATGTAATTCTGTTGCCGCTATAACAACCAATACTAAAAACTAAATGAAATAAATCGCTCCCATAGAACAAAAGCGATTTTTTTGCCCTTTTTTGCTCGATATCAACAATGGCAACAGGCAGGCCAAGCACGGAAATATTCATAAAATACAGTTGTATTTTTACTTTAATAATAAATAATACAATAAAAATAAATATTTAAGGTTCGAATCCGACTCGCACTTGGCGGGTTTTTATGTGTTTTTTTAATTGCAAGACAAATTTCAGGATTACATTACAACTTTTGATAAACTTAACGCCCTGTTATACTACTAAGTTATTTTTTAGTCTCTGTTGTAACTAACTGTATGACACGTACGTATTGCGTATTAGAAGCACGTGCGAATTATGAATCTATCGACGACCTCATTACTCTCAGATAATGCGACCGACATGCAGCCATTGTTTCTATTGGAGATACTACAATTATTCTGGTGCCACTGTGACGTCCACATTCATTACATCAAGCTCTTTTGACTGATTTAGATCAGATATGTCTTAGAAAAGAGTTGTGATAGCTTAGTGGTGTGACCAGTGTACTGTGAAGTCCATGGTCTCGAGTTCGACCCCAAGGCACGTATCACTGACATTTCGAATTTATGTACGTATTTATCACATGCTCAAGACGGTGAAGGAAAATATAATCCGTTTGAAAATGAAAGTAGACCCGTGCCTAGCAGTGGTAGATAGTGTGTCTTAGAAATTATTACGCGGGGACTTGTCTTCCGTCGTCGATTTGATAAATTTATAATTCGAACACAACAACGGACAAACAGCACGTCGCGCGTCGGCTCCTCATCTCCCTGCAGGGCGGCGGCGCGCGGCGCCGGCGGTGCACCAATTCGTCGAAGACAACTAAAGACATGGTCTGGTACTAAAGTACAAATATGTATTTGTAAAGAAAACGTGTAATAAGTTGAATTCATACTAAATTATACATATCCCACTAAAATTATTCTTATAAAAAAATAACAATTTCAAGATAAGGTGTCTTAAAGTTGCATGTTGGTTTTTATGGATTATAATAACTTAAAAAAAAAAAGAAAAACCCACTTTCAAAAACTAAAAAGTTTTACCTTTTTAGTTTTAAAGCAATGAAGTCGTGCAAAAAACGTACGAAAATTTGAATTTCGCGGGCTACCGTGAAGCTTCCACATTTGGCACTGAAAACGTTTCCATCACACAGCCAGGACCTCGCACCATGTGACATCTTTTTGTTTCCAAAAATGTACGCATATCACATTACGATTTACAAACGAAGGCAAAGTAGCAGCGGTGATAACGTTCCACGAAGCTATTGAAGAGGTTTCAACAAAAGACTGGATCTGCTGTTTACCGCAATGGTTCCAACGAATACGAAAATGTGTAAATAAATATACTTATGTACGTCTAAAAACAACAAATGTATCATAAATATAATATCTGGTCTTTTTATCTAATTCCAGAAACTCTTTATTACCCAAGTATTAATAATACTGTTTGTGTCACTCATCAATATCGTGATATTTTATTTGTAACATGATTCCAAGATGATGTCAATGTGTTTCCCATTAACAACTGATCAAAACATTACCAAAACGACCACATGGTCTATTACAGATTACAGGACTTTTATCTCAATTGCCATTAAAAAAATGTGTTAAATCAATTTATCTTATTTTGCAAGCTGATAGACAAAGTAAACAATCGAGTTCCGTTTGGGTACATGCTAGGAATGGGCAGCTGCGATTATAATATTATATTTCTCATAATACATCATACAAATTCTAATTACCATTACTTTATTATAAATAAATAAAAAATAAAAATGTTTATTTCATCAACTTAAGAGTGGTACAATTGCTGAATTTGGAATCACCTTTTAAGCAAATATTTGCTTGTGATAGGTGATTCCGCACTTCCAATATACATTAGCTATGTTTAAGTGTGAGAGACAAACACTGATTATGAAATTAACCTAAGCATGCAAATTATTTTTAAGAATTGGTACTCTGAAACCGTGGCGATGATTAAGTAAGAGGGTAAGTGCGTATGTGTGAGAAGGTGTGTGTTCGGACTTAAATGAGAGTGTGAGTGTGTATGTGTGTGAGGGTGTAAATGAGTGTGTGAGAATGTAGGTTTATGAACATTTTTGAGCCAGCCCTAAGTCTATGTCTTAGGATCGGATGATACTGCATTATCTGATACTTAGTAGTATGGACTCGACTTCTTCATAGCTTAGGGTTGCTAACCATTGGGTGAGGGTCTTTTTACAGTCGTGGTAAGTCAGAGGGTAGATGGTATGTTCCTTATTCAGCTTGTTGTAGATATGAGAGGATTGCCATGTATATTGTCTTGCGGCAAATAAAGTTTTGACCATTAATTGTGGCGCTACATTGTTCTTCCTCCTAGTTTTTGTTTTAGAAGAGACAAAGGTAAGAGATTTGTGTTTTTTTAGAGCAATCAGAAGAACATATAGTTTCCTGACCGACAACAGGTTAGAAGTTAAATAAAGGTCTTCAGTGGGGAATCTGAGTGGTTTAAAGAACTTGACCTTTAATAGTGCTCGTTGGGCCCGCTCTAGTTCTAGGAATTTCATCTTTGTAGCACCACCCCATACTGGCAAACAGTACGTTAGAACTGACTGACCCAGCGAGATGTATATTTGAGGTAAAAGACTCTTTGAAGCCACGTGCCGAAGTGATTTGAAGGTCCATATTAATTTTCTGACTCTATTCATTATAAGTTCTAGGTGTAGGTTCCAGGATAGTCTTTGGTCCAGCATTACTCCGAGGTACTTAGTGCTACTTACTTTTTTAATATTCAGACAAGAGCAATTAGGGATTGGGGGGTCGCTGCAGTTATGGATTTTTATTTGGAGATCATGTGCCGGTTGGGAACTGTTGTAGATGGAGAAACAGATGTAATTAGTCTTAGAAACATTCAAAGTTAAAAGGTTTTGGTCAAGCCAGGCAGCTATCGTAGTCATTCCACGTTCCGCTATTTGACCGACGCTGTCCCATGTCTGTGCTGAGAAAACTATGGCTGTATCATCAGCGTACGAGAAGATTTGAGCACCTTCAATACTCATGTTGCAAAGGTTGTTAATGTAAATGAGGAACAGCGTCGGACCGAGCACACTGCCTTGCCCGACCCCGTAAGTGACAGATTCTTCGGAACTAGAAAAGTCTCCTACTTTTACAACCTGACTGCGCCCATTCAGATAATTTTCGAATAGTTTAAGGGGAATACCCCTAATCCCGATGCCTTCTAGTCTGCGTAGAAGTGTGGGAACAGAAACCGTATCGAAAGCCTTTTTGAGATCTAGAAAGACTGCCAGACACCTACCTCCACTGTCCACTTTGTCAGTGACAGCGGAGACAAGTGCCAGGACTGCGTCTTCTGTGGACTTACCCTGTCTAAACCCGAACTGGGAGGGTGAGAGAATGTTATTCTTAGTTAAATATTTAATTAAGCGCTGGTTTATTAATCTTTCGATGATTTTAGACAGGGAACGAAGGACGGATATTGGCCTATAGTTCGACGGTTCTGTCCCCCCCCCTTGTACACAGGCGTTATTACGGCTTTTTTTAGGGCGGTAGGGAAAATCCCCTGTTCGAAGCATAGATTAACAAGGTGGGATATAATTGGGGCGATAGTTGACAGTGCAGCTTTTAAAAAGCTTATAGGAATTTGGTCCCAACCGGTGGCACTGTCTGATTTTAAACTCCTGATGATAACAGCGACTTCATCAGGGTCCGTGTAGAGAAATACAAAGGACGACACTGGCGGATTCGCAGTCGGAAATATGTGAGGATTGTGAATGGCTTTCCTAGTGGGGTTGTTTATGATATCGTCAGCAAGCAGCCTACCTATGGTGGAGAAGTATTTGTTTACTTTTATTGTCGCATCTCGAGGGGTAGCCGCTGTTTCCAGTAACGCTGAGTTTTGAGTTTTGGCTGGTTTCCGTTGTGTAATATTGTTTATTGTGTACCACAATTTTTTGGGATTATTGTGTGCTTTATATAATTGTTCTCGATCATATTTACGTTTTTGTTTTTTGATGAGGGAGTTGCATTATTAGTTATATTATTTATTAGTTACCTACTTACTTACAACGATCATTTTATTCATTGTTAGTATGCAATTTATGATTTTTTGTTATTCACAGTGAACCATAGGTACTATGAAAATTAAGTAAAGATTATTAAATTTATTAAATAAAGGTCGGTCGCTGAAGTTTTGAAAACGTAACTGGACAAATAGCGAAGCAACGTGTTGCTACGTTGCTTCGCCATTTGTCCGGTTCCGGTCCGGCGAAGAAAATTATAGAGCATTGTAGACTCGGTGACAGCAGCTAAAATACGCCCTTGACTGGGGCTCGGACCTCGGGTCAGGTCCAAACCATTTGCAAGAAATTATCCATCATTGTATTTAATCAAGTGAAAATTAATGAATAGTAGTGTAGTGACACAGTACACTTTATGGTTGAACTTTGTCGCGACTATATTATTGTCCAACGACCCTCATCCTCCAAATTGGTGACCCCGAAGAAAACTAAAACCTGAAGAGAAGAATTCCCTGCAAGATGTCGACTAATGAAGAATATACCGATGCGCAGGACGTCACAACCGTGAATAGCAACGTGGCTACAATATCTCTACCTGCCCGACTACCACCATTTTGGCGCCAAAACCCGCGTCTGTGGTTCGCGCAGTTCGAAGCCGCGGTTGCTGCCAGTAAGGTTGGAGATGAGCAGAAGTATATTTTAATAATTATTATACTATTAATTGAATGACTAGGTTGGATCAAAGATCAAATTAAAGCAAAAGTTATTTTTATTTAAATAATGGAAAGTTATTTCCATAGTATTCTACCATAAGTATTACAAGAAAAAAGTGATAAAATTAGCTCCATTTTTAGAACATGTTTTACTTTCGATGGGAGGGTATTACTTTTTGTTACATAGTCAACTCTAACATAATTTTTTGTATATCTTTCCTAAATATATCTTTATAAAAAAATCATCATCATCATCATCATATCAACCGTTAGACGTCCACTGCTGGACATATAAAAAAAATATTAATTTAAAATGTAATCATCATCCCTGTGCAGATATGTAGTAATTAATTTAATGTAGTAAACACATTAGGTGAGTCGAATATGGTGATTATTGAAGCTAACAAACAAGTGTACCTACTCAATACTCAATTATAGTTACATAATAATCATACAATTTTAAATAAGCCAAATTCGCAACATAAATGTTGTGGAAACATAGGGTCATGGAGTGTTTGCTTCTATAATATAAAGTTTGATGTGTTAGTTCGGATTGTAGTATATAGGTACCTATAAGTGTAGTAGTGTTTCAAACAGATGGTGGTACCGCCAGCCACCGGCGGTTATCGTTCTCTGGACATATGTTATAAATATAACGTATTTACTAATGCCGATTAAATCACATCAGATATATTAATGTTATCTAGTTTTCTTTGATGTGACATATACACACATACATATCTACTTACTATCTAACGACCTATTAAGTCGAATCTTTAATTACCTATGACTGTATTAGATTATGGCTCCTTGTGATGACGAACGCGAGTTGTTTATTTGTTTAGCACAGTGGCCAAGTCGCACTTCTACACGCTGCATTGGTTTGACTCCGGTCATGAGCACAATGTTAACTGCTAGACGCTGAACTTTGGTAACGTTTAAACCTAAATCTAAACGACAAGAACTTGAAAATGTTTGATGTTTGTGTATTGAACAAGTCTCAAAGACTCCAAGTCTCCAACTACATAAGTAAATAGGATGATGAATATGCGCAATTATCTTACGAGACAATAAATTAGCTAGCGAACTGAGAGAGGTAGGAAAGTGCATGCAAATGAGAGTACATATCGTGAACAAGTGAATAAAAAATATCAAGTCTAAAGATAATTATAGATATTTGTGTGTACTAAACTACCAACAGTGGATAGGTACTACATATGTATTTGTAACGAAACTAAGTTGCAGATCTAAGATAATCGCATAATTTCCCTTATTTCTTATTTAGGACAAATAAATCAACAATCCTTTATACTTAGTTATTATGATAATAAGTATAATACCACGAACAAGTACAACGTACATGAAAATGATATATTATAATCACGCACTAATCAACAGGCTTAAAGTTGCGTTAATTTTGAAATCAATCGGTTATCGACTCGCAGTAAATCGGATGTCAGTATAACGTGAGCATGTTGTTCGATTGAGCAGATGCCGGTCGTGCCAGCCACCGCCGATGCCGATAGCGCAGGCTAGACGTGGAAGCGTGACGCAACAGAAAAAAACTTCATCTGCGTAAAACCTTGATATTTTCCCCAGTGCATAGTACTCGCTGTGATTTAATTACGCATTCTGCGTATATGCGTACCGGTAGGTACTATTAATTGTTACGCTGCGCTGGTGACTTTTTTTATAGACTGTGAGATTGAAATTGTACGGTTTTAATCTACACTTTAGTATTAGAATAAACTTATCACAGGAAATTAATAAACTAAACTTGTCCTAAATCATCCTAGTTGTTACAAAATCTTACTAGCATAACTTGATTGTTTCGATATAATTTTAATGTGTGGACTATAATATTATTATCACAGTGAGTATCACAATAGAAAAATACTATGTACGACATGGAAAATTATGAATGAATGCGTTTTATTCAATTATTAGTACTATATTTGGTAGGTTTTTTTAATTCAATATCAAATACGTCAGCATACTATCTTCTGCAGATATAACTGCGTGCTGGTGTGCTATAATATGCGCTGTTAAAAATACTTTTAGCGTGTTATTATTTATGCTCGTTGTTGTCGTTATCATCTCATGAATGAAAGCCCACTCAAATGTAGAATCATTGTAACTTGTATTTGGTAGTTTTGTAACTTCATATAAATATCTTACACCAAGCATAACTAACTGGGATTAACGCGCGTTAGTTTTGGGGGAAATTTATTATGAATCATGTCATAGATTTGAACAATTTTAGATCTGATGCAATGGTATTGTAGCTATGGGTGAGTTTCCTGTACCTATCTTCTCTTATCGTATGAGGTACACAATAATGAACCTGAAAACGATGGACCCAGTCAGAATGTATGTTTCGAATGTTATGTTGATAAACCGTCACTCTCAATTGACAAGAAAATCAAATATAAATTAATTAGATAAACTACTGAATTTAGTATTATAGTTTTAATCAGCAATAATAAAAAGTAAATGAACGCACAGATGCAAACTCATACGATGATGGATGGAAATACTCTATTTGTTATAAATCACACTTACACTGTATAATATTGTCGTTATTAAACTTAAATAAAAGAAATGCGTTAAAGTCGGGCTAACAACCGATAACAGCAGTGAATGAATGATCCGAGCCTCAATTATGTTAATTAAACGACTTTGTTAATTGATATTTTCTACTTGTTTTATCTTTTTAACTGCAAACTGTATTACAACGTAGACAAAAACAATACCCAGTCTATTATATTATTTGAAATAACACTTTGTTATTGTCTGTCACATAAATTAGCTAGTGGCTAATATTAGCAACGGTTTCTAAATTGTGCGGATATCGGTGTGATAGTCGATGTTGGATGGTGAGGGACATACATGTGCGAGCACGGATCTACCGATAATCGCCGATCCTTGTTATCGCGCGTCCGTCCCGTTGTCCGCCGGTGCCGCTCCATCTCGACCACGCTCATTCCAACCCCGGAACGCAGCACGGACGCCTGTCTGCAGTATATGTGGTTTTATATCCGCTGACAACTAACTCGAGGACCTTAGGACCTAGCCAGTAGAAAGCATCTGGCAACGCAACGAGGAATTAAAAATTGTAAGTAATTTTTGCAATATTTTAATTCATAATACCTTACTACTTAAATTTTAATAGAATTGTTATTTACTTCCAGGTCAATTATGTATAGCGACGGCACCGGCCCGCTTCTCGAAGAGGCGCTCCTCAACGATCAGCTGCTGTTCGAGTACTCGCCGGCGGAGAGTCTCATAAACTTCGAGCTCCCGTCCTTTGATTCCGACGGTGACTGGCAGCTTAGTGACTTAGATCTCAACTGTGATAGTTTTGTAAATGGTGTTAGTGATATAAATAAGCAGGACTCTAACATTCTCGATGAATCTGTTTTCGATTTTGCTGATTTGGACAAGAGCATAATTGACGAATACCTTCTAGAAGCCCTAAGCAGTGATATATCCAATGACTCACCACTGTCAAGTTCAGACTCATCTTTATGTGCGTTGGAGACTCATGACTACGCCTCAGTGGAAAAAGGTTGGTCAAACAAAACGTTACCTGCGTTTACGCGCTACGAGAAGACTGATGTGAAGGTACGTTCATTTGGAGAACCAAAGTTTTGTCCAGAGCTTGGTGCGTTTCGTTGCCCGGTAGAAGACTGTGGTAAACTCTATGCTAAAGCTTCGCATGTTCGTGCACATCTACGTCGACACAGTGGTGAGAAACCATATAAATGTACGTGGGGTGGTTGTTCGTGGCGGTTTGCGCGGTCAGATGAGTTGGCCCGCCACAGGCGCAGTCACTCGGGCGATAAACCCTACAGATGCGGTGAATGCGGCAAGCGGTTCGCGCGCTCCGACCACCTCGCCAAACACGGGCGTGTGCACGCGAGGCGCGCCGCCGCTGCTGCCGCTGCCGCTAGACGTGCTGCCACGGCCACGCATACACATCGAAGATCAACTAGAGGCATAATGCTTTTATGATTACTAACAGGAGATGATGTACTGACTTAATTTTTATGTAAAATACTTATTTTATATTCTGTAAATATAGCCTATTCCTAAGTAATTATATGTAAATAGGTATTATACTGGATGTGAGGTTGAAGAAGGGATCTAAAGTATCTAAATTTCTATTGTTAAAAATAGTGTGTAAAAAAGAAAATAAAATATATTTCCAAAATTAATTTTATAAATATAAACAGCATTGATTTTGCCAATCAGTTGCTGACCATTTTTAATTTATTGTGTTTCTCGGTCGGTTGTAATATTCAATTTATATCAAATCAACTCAGTTTGATTGAAGAAAGTAAGGAATAATGACATTGAACGATTATGTTAAGTTTTTGTATGCTGACAGATTTTATTGCAATAAATGTAGGTAGGTACCTAAACCTACATTATTTAGTCTCAAATTTTCGGATCCTTTAAGCCAATAAAAAATCTGATTTTGCTTTCTGAATCAGATTTTATCTGATCCAATTTAATTCCATGTGGTTTGCTTGAACTATTTTTCTTACGGTTTGGTATTAAATTCTGGTAACGAACTGCATGTGGTCAGATTGGCGGCCACCCTAAAATTACCTTAAAAATTGGGCAAAAGCTAGGAGGATTATTATTGGCTAATGTCTAAAATCCAGATTAGATTGGATTTTTGTTACGAAAATCATGTTAAACAAATTATAATAATAAAATAAATAATAAATTTATTTTAATGGTTGCCTTGACCTACAAAACAATGTGATTATCGAAGAAAGATTTGTTCCTAGTCCCAAATAATAATAATCTGTGAATAACTTTTTTTTGTGGAAAGTTACATAGACTCGAATCTGCGATTTCTGGCTCGTACAAGTTGGAAACCATTAAATTATTACTAATAATATTTTGATTACTTGGCAAATTGTTTAAAAATCAAATATATATTATTAATTATATTAGTATTTTACGTATACAGCGTATTATACTATTCGTTTAAATTAAGTAAAATTGAATAAACCTATCATTTGACGTCCTCGGTTTGGTCTATAATATGTATAATCTTTGTAAGTTCAGACACAACTGTTACAACCAACGTAAGTTTTCGTTGGTATAATGGCCCTTGCGATCAATCAACAATTTAAAAATTGTACCTAAGTACATCAGAAGCTTCTATAAATTATTATTTTTATTCGAAAATGGTAAATTATGTACCGGTCGAGTAGACTATTTATATAATTACCCGGTAGGAAAAAATGTTAAGAAAAGGCCATGATATTTTACATGTAGATAGGTACATAATATGCATCAATTTTAATATAAGTACATATTTTTCGCGGTGGCTATGTATAGGTGCCTAATTGTAATCTCATCATTACAACCTATTATTGTGCCACTGCTGGGCACGTGTCCCCTCTCACTTGCGTGTGATTAGGCTATATAGCCCACCCACCACGCTAGCCTACTGCGTGTTGACAGATTTTCCACACCATGCCATATAAAAAAAGGTATCAATCATGCAGGTTTTCAAAGTATGTTTTCTTTCACTATTTGAGCATGTGATAAATACGCACATACCTAACTTAAGAAAAGTTAGTCCTGGGTTCGAATTCTTCTTCGACTTTCGGTTCGGACTTCACAGTTCACGCCTCTAAGCTACTACATCTTATGTATCTTAGCACCTATCATCTTATAGTGGGTAAAAATTAACGTTAGGTATAGGTATATGCGCCTGAGTATATGATATTCCGGGTAAATATCCGCGGTTATCAAATACCCAGGCGCATTATCTGCCACTTTGTGTTCGAATATTAACAAAGTCTAATTATTGTACAAAATACCTACCTACCTCGGCTAATTAAAAACCCCCAAAATTGCGATGCGTTATAAATTGGAGTCAAAATTTGTCAAAATACCTATGTAGGTAACAGTAGGTATTTGAATTTGGCAGACTATACGATTGCCATTAGTCGCATAAAGGCTTACATTGTATAAAAGTTATTTCGTTTTCCTAGCGCAATATGTATCAAAGATTAATTATAGTTGGAATTCTTATTAAAAAAATACTTAATATTATACTTACATATCTATAGTAATAATATTATAAATGCGCAAGTGTGTCTGTCAGCTACCTCTCATGTTTACCGCTATACCGTTTTCGATGTTTTTTTTATACTACAAGGGTGGCTAACAAGCTTACTGTGTTACCGTAGCCTATAGACATTTGCAATACCAAAGGTATTTAAATTTTTATTAAGAAAGAAAAATTCAACCTCAGGCGGGACTCGAACCCGCGTCTTCTGGATAAGTACTCCAGACGCTCTGCTAACTGAGCCACCGAGGTATCCGCCTGATGTGTTGAATTTTGCCTTCTTTATGTTACTTACTTATGTCTTACAGCGAAATAGCAACATCGATTGGACAATTCTGTCCAACCCAGAATACTGCCTTTACAGCGAGTAGATTCCGGATGATATTGCATTACCTTTATACAATCTTTTAGTATTTTTTAGCATATTTCAAGCTAAGATTTTCAAATTTTTATTAAGAAAGAAAAATTCAACCTCAGGCGGGACTCGAACAAAGGTATTGCTCGCGCGTTGCCGACCCTGCAGAAATCGTTTTGATTTCTTAAAATAATAGAGATACTAAACTGATGTCGATTTGCAAACGGAATTCCCATTCTATCAGAATAGTCACTTCCACAATAAGTCTTGGTAACCTTTCCAACTCACTCACACAAACACAACTATTGTAGACATTGTAGTTTCGCTGGCGGTCTTCTGTAAGCCGAAGGTACTTTCCCAGCCGCAGATTAAATATTGTATGGAGATAGTTTGAGTCCCGGGGAAGGACATAGGATAGTCTTTTTCTTAAAAATCATTCCTTAAAAGGGCGAAATGGGAGTGCATGATAATTTCCTATAAGAGAGTAGAAATAAATAAGCAGATTGGATACAATAACTAATTCTACGCAGACAAAGTCGCAAGAAAAAGCTTGTTGGAAATTTTATAATTTATGTGTAGACAATAAATGTTATAAGTTACTATTCCTCCAAACACGCGGCCTTCTAAGACTTCTCGTGGCTCTCCTATCGGCCAGTTTCATTTTGCACGTATCACCATAGTCACCATAGTGTAATAAATTCTAATTACACTATAGTATTATAGTAGGGGAGCCCACGATGCTAAATGTAGATTTACTCGAGCGCCGCAGAAACCTATTAGAATTGGTAGATTAGATGATAGGAAGAAAAAAGGGTCCTATAATGTTCCCACTTTTAGTGGTGGGGGAAGCGTCTACAGATTTTCAACATTTTTAAACGAGAAACAGTGACATACGCGCGTCAGATATTGATATTTTTCATGCGGCAACATGTCGCTTAATTTAAATATAAAATCGTAGTATATTATAGTAATCTGACGATTTTTGTGGTGGGAGTTGTCACGCGGGAAGGGTCAAAAATGAAAAAAAAAAGAATAGTCCGGCGCGTCAGATTTTCAAAGGGGGTGTTCAGTGGGTGTTACAGATACTGCCATTTCTTATTCTAGCGATTTGGAAGTGTAGCAAGCTATGCTGCTAGCTTGCTGCTATTTTCGAAAATATAAAATCTTAGATTTTGATCTTAATTAAAAAATGTATTATACCCGGCTTGCGGAAATCGTCGGATGATACTTTTTGATTATTCTGGTATTATTACCTCTAAAATAATTACAACAATGACCGCGCTTGAGTAAGTCCAGTTTTTACAACTCTGTTACCCTCCCACCCCTGCAAGTGACGCTTAAATTGTCAGATTAGCGAATAAGGTACTCCCTAGCAACTAATTATCCTCCCTTAACTTAATCTGACGCGCTTGAGTATTTCAGGTATATGTTTTTTTTTCGGGTCCCCTGAGAGCACCCACCACTGTTGAGGGTATACTGACTGGAGATAGTATCAATTTGTAAGGTATCCTCCCTTAAATTAATCAGCCGCGCTCGAGTAAATCCCAAAATCCCTTCTAGAGCTCCCCTACCATTACCTCATATTGCAACAACGCCGATTTTGGTAATTAGTTCAGTTGTTCTTGATGCCTATACATTTTAAATCCCAGTCAAACATACATAGACCACTTTTCACTGGTATGTCCTAGCATAGCCGCTTTGATCGCAAAATAATTATAAAAAAAACTAAATGCCCTCTAAGCTTAAGTAGTATAGTTTTCGATCCCACTTATTCCTAACAACCATCAACCGCTTCATGTCTAAATAAAGACTATAAGTGGTAGAGGAAAAAAAACAATTTGTCCTCTCTGTGACTGCGGTGTTTGCCCCAGATGGTGCGTACAGATAGGCCTCACGAACGCTGAATTTCGTTTACGCTTGTCAAATGAGTGCAAACTGCAAACATAGAATTTGACAGTTCGTGGTCATGACACTCACTCTAAAATTATAAATATAATATTTTTTGTCGATATACATAATACTTTAGATTTTAATAAGAAGTAATGAGTTATGCGTAGTGATTTGATCAATGGTTAATGGTATTAGGTATTTAGTTACAGAATTATAATCATTTAAATGAATAAAACAGCCCTCAAAGTGCATATAACTGTATTGATTGTCTATTTCACGAAAAAGTCATTCAATCCAATCGTATGCACTGTGAGGGTTGTACAGTTGTGATGTACAGCCTGACAATGTCCGGCAAATTGCAAAAAACGTACGAAAATTTGAATTTAGCGGGCTACATATACATAAAACATTAAGGTGGAAGCTCTACGCTACTACGAACTGAGTCAGTTCATAACAACTTAATTATCATATATTAATTTATTAATTATATGACATGAGCGAATTAGACAGCGCACTATGGCCTTAATACAAAAACACTACTACAACAAGACACACAAGCACCTGTAATTGATTTGTTTTACTGTATTATTATATCTGTGCCTAATATTCCAGACTCTAAAAAATAATACTCAATATCTATTCTTGACAGTGATTCTCTATGATATTATACGACTGATTATAGAAGCCTACCCATAAGGTAGAATTTTATAAGTTTGGAATGTATTTTAAATTGTCTATTTTTACATTGATACACGATTCATGTCGGAGAGACGGAGACGGACACAAATAAAAATGGTGGTTCGATAGATTAGATTTCTCTGATCAAATTGTTTATTGAAATAACGCAAATATATATCATAGTGTACAAGAAATTAGAAAACTTTCTACATTTTTTGCCAATATTAATTTAAGACTGGTGCGATTACGTGGTGCATTGGAAAGAGTTGTGTTTGACAAATAACAGGTTGTCGGAGGCCGATTTCGCTACAGTTTTGTATCTAATGTGTTGTTTTGTTAACTGCAGCAAGCTTGTAAGATAGAGCGATTTTGAAATTATTGTCCAAGTGAATACTTTATCAATGATGATATTGAGCTAAACGGGAAGGAAGTTAACCAAAGACCTCAAAATAAGCTGGACAACTGTTCTATTCAATCAGCATGTGACCCAAATCTGAGATTTCTCTTCTTTGTTTTATTGCTGGGTTCATGTTTACACACTAATACACGGTAAAAACCTAAACTATCATCAAGGAATATACCGAGTTGTGGTTTGAGCGGCGATCAACAAAAAGGACATGATATTTTGTGAACTTGTCACGGTTGACTACCTGTGCAACTTAGTGGGGGTCAGGGGCAGTAAGCTGATTAATCCCCTTTTTGAAAATATCCATTGAAGTTACTTTTATTGTAAGATCCGTAACAAAATCTAATCAAAATACAGAAATTGTATTGTTGTGGAAGGTACAAATCTTAGCATAGATAAGTGTTTATCTAAAATGTATGTAAACACTCTCAAAAGAACTATGAAACAAGTGAAAAGCATTGTGTTCAAATGAAAATTAGCTGTATTTACATTGGATTAAGCCAAAAAGTGTAAGACAATGTTGCAAAATGGCTCATTCTGAAAATCACAGGTATATTGTGCAGGTCAGTAATGTTTTTGTTCACCATTTCTTTTAACAAAATTATCTGTATTTTTTATTGAATAATGCCGAATATGTTTTTTCTCAATATGTCAGATGTGAAGAGGAAGTGTTTATTTTGATATTTCACAGGACTTTTTTAATTTATTAATATTGATCCAGACATGAATAATTCACTAAACCCCTATTGGTGGTAGTTTTCTTGGCAAAATTAATAAAATACAAGAATTTCCTCTTAAAACCTAAATCAAAGGAAAATATACTAAGGAATTGCCCAGCTATTGACTCAAGCATTTTTTATTATAAGAATATTCATTGGTTATAGTTTGTTTTTGTAGAAAAAATATGGAATACTTAGATTTTTTTCAATCAGTTTCATTTTTTAAATATAGTAGGGAGCTTTCATGTTGCAAGGTCTTGCTAGCCTGGCCGGGATTTATCAGCTTATGTACATTCTTTCACATAAAAGGCATCATCAGAAAGTTGGGTTAATATGATTATATTAGATTCTGTTATAAAAATATGATATATAATAAATTAACTTAATGAGAAACAATAATTATAAGCACTTGGAATATTAAAACAAGGGGTATATTCTATTCTTATCCTATAAAACAGACATTTTTAAGGTCTATGTTGTCATGTCAGGGTTTCCATTCATTATTAAAGTACAACATCAATGTTCAGTAGTTTTATCCCAAAAACATGTATTGCATGTATATACTAGATTCAAATTATATTTGAAACATTTAGATGCTACGTTATAGTGAATAAAATATATTGTTCACAGCTAGAAAAATGTTAAATATATACAAAAATATCTTGCTATTCCTGAAAAGATACTTCATATAATAATCATAATAATTTAAAAATAAACGCCTTATTATGATAAACAAATTAATGTGTATGTATATAAAATATAGGTTTATGTGGGTGCACTGTCTCCACACTATGAAGCACTGTCAGTGGAAGCATCCAAGCAGACCAGCTCTGAAGAAATAGTATGTTGTATCACTGACAAACTTGGTCTGACCAATGGATCTGGCGGACCCTATGAACTGGCTGAGGTAAGGATTACTCATATAGTTCAACCACTTGTACATAACTAATTTTATATTCAGGCCGGGACAAAAGGTTTGTGGAATCTATATATTTATTTATAATTATGATATGGAATCCTAGGAGGTATTTTTCAGAAAGATTTCTTTTACAATAAAACATACATACAATCTTTGGGGGAGGCTTATGTCCAGCAGTGGACGTCCTCCAGCTGATATGATGATGATACATACAATCATGCTTGTCCCCAAATAGTTTAAAAATAGAGGTGTACTGTAAATATACACCCACATTTTTCCATTATATTTTCTGTCCCAAGTAATAGTGTAATAGTAACATCCAATTTTCACAAAATTTTATTTTGGTACATATCAAATATTATGTATTTGATATGCACCTAAACAACATTTTGAAGAAGGAAATCTTGTAAAGTATTATGATTATAAAGCTACTTAAAATAATATTGTATCCATATCAACACATAGGATATACATACTTTAGCTTCAATTTATTCCCTGAGCTCAGTTTAAAACAATTTGTTCCATTAATATTGCATAGAAATGATTCATGAGAATAACAATTTATTAATAGTATCAATTAAAAAGTTTAAATAGTTCAGTACATTGATGTGGAAAGTTGATTTAGAATATAAAAATTAACACATTTTTTGTCCACTGTAACTACATGAGTCAGCTATGTATACAGGTACAAAGATGATTACTTCCTTTTCTTGGTCATCAGTGACAAATTAAATTGCTACATTCAATGTCAGCTATGTAATCTTTGAGGGAACCCGAAATGAATAGTCAAACCTTTTTAATCCAACTTTTATTGTCATCAGTCTAATAAATCAAATGAATAATACTGTGTCAATTATATAATTCTTTATTTAAATAATATTTTGACCTTATCTTATGAACTGTTTAAGTTAGAGTCACATTTATTGAAGTGTACCATTTTATTTATTGATCTTGAAGATTATGTCCTTTAAATCTCTGTGGGCTGTGGCTGATAGTAGACTGACAGTACTTTCTCAAAACTGCACAGTTAGACTAGTCATGCTTTCTGCATTTTGTATACAAACAATGCAATTATAAGTTTTAGCCTGGTCAAGTCTTGACTAATTATAAGATTTACTATATCTGAAGAGATTTAAAATGATGTGTTTATTGTAGGTGGTGGGGGATATGCTTAGCGGCGAGTGCAAGGAGCGGCGGCTCGGCCCTAATGAGTCGCCCGTCGCCGTCATGCTGTTATGGCCTAATAACACCGGCTCGGGACAGTACAACAGGTGACTATTTACAATCTTTCATGGGGATTCACTATAGCGCCATTTTTTTGGAGTAAATACCTAGATATATTATGACTTCTGTAGAGAAATAACCATTATAAAATTTGAGTTATGGGTTGTTAGCATTTACATTAACTACTCACTAAGTTTTCCAGTTTTAATTAAAATTTGATTATTAAAGATCATTCAATTTACTAAAAAGGTCTTTTCGTACAGCATTATTTGCATTCCTGTTATTACATATACTATTAATAAACATTTTTTCCTCAATGTAAATGGTAACCAGTAGCAAGTTTAACAATGTTAAATCTGTTTCTCTATATAATTATCTTATTCCTGCAATTATGTGTTACGAGAGTTACGTCTAACCTTGTCTTAAACACCTGCGTGTCTTTTATCTGTACCTTTACATATACTTGTCCTGTCACCACAATACTATTTATACTATGTTCCATTGTGGTGATTCATCTTAATTTATTTTACGCGACGTGATTACCGTAATTTAAAATTGTATGTACATATATCCTTATTTTGTACGGTAAATACAGTATATTAATTTTCTAACGTGCTTATTAAATTTATTCTATATATCTGTATTTAATTTGCAATACGCATAGATGCATACGCAACTAAAGCGTTATCAATTTCGACTATGAATAATAGAAACATTATAATATTTGTTGCATGAATAAAATAAGTGTTATTTGAAACGATTACTTAGTTGTTCAATGAAGGGCTGTAGCAGTGATTGGGGATAATATCCCAGTGTGGTATGAGTCACCCTTCCTGCGACAGTGGCGCGATAACGGCGTCTCCATCCTGCCTATCACGCTGAAACTTTGCCGCTCGATCAAAACAGCGCGATTGCATCCCTACTAAAACTGTACCGCAACTCACAAATATTTACTTTTCGTCATTATGACTCAAAAGTTAAATTCTTTTTTTAGACTTTCCTCGCTCATTACGTCGGTATCTTCCAGTTGAAAGATTTATTATGCTTACAGATTCTATCTTCGAGAAAAAATACCTGACGAGCCATGGATGGAGAACTTCTCGGTCGACCCGCAGCTGATAAAGGATTACTTTCAGAGATTTCTATATCAACCAAAAGATCGCGAGTATCCGGACTTGTGTCAGTTGCCAGAGCTCAATGAACAAACATTGTTAGATAACTTGAGAGCACGGTTCTCGGCTGGATACATTTACACATATGTTGGTTCAATATTAATAGCACTCAACCCATTCAAGTTCTACCCAATCTATAATCCAAAATATGTGAAATTATATCAGAACAAACGGATAGGATCCAGTCTTCCACCTCATATATTCGCAGTTGCCGATGCCGCTTATCACTGTATGCTTCGGGAGAGAACTAATCAGTGCATTGTGATCAGTGGGGAGAGTGGTTCAGGAAAGACTGAGAGTACGAATTTCCTTCTGCATCATCTAACTGCTCTGAGTCAAAAAGGTTCTCATGGTAGTGGTGTAGAACAAACAATACTGAGTGCTGGTCCAGTTTTGGAAGCTTTTGGTAACGCGAAAACTGCCCATAACAATAATTCAAGTCGGTTTGGCAAATTTATTCAAGTGAATTACAAAGAAAATGGCATGGTGCATGGAGCTGTTGTTCAAAAATACCTGCTGGAAAAGTCAAGAATATGCAGTCAAGGTCGCAACGAGCGGAATTATCATGTGTTTTATTATCTACTGGCCGGTGCGTCGGAACAGGAGAAGGAACAGTTGCATTTACTCAGTGTCGACAAATATAATTATTTATCGAGGACTGGTTGTAGTGAAGTGCCTGGTATTGACGAACAGTATGAGTTTTCGCGGTTAAAACAATCTATGGAGATGGTAGGTTTCACTATGGATAAGCAGAGGCGTCTGTTCGCAGTCTTGTCGGCAGTGCTACTATTAGGTAAGTTTTACTTTCGCCTGTATCTTGCCAAATCATGATTATTTGTAGAACATATATAGTATTATCAACTGATAGGCAAATAATTTTCTTGATAACTATTTATTGATCTTGATATTATTGACTTGCATACCTACTAATAAATTTTTCAACATCATTGTAATTTAAATAATAACTGCATCTTTAATTAAGTGGTCCCAATTCGAATACCGAGCTTCTTCAGCAGTCTTTGATTCTTTGGGTTTGATTGATTTTTCTTATTGATACAATACATACGATTCTAATACATACTTTCAGTTTGGTACAGAATATAATTATATTATATGGCCAAAAAGCGCCAAGAATATGGGTCAAGTTAATTGCAATAATTCCTCCTATAAACATGCTAGCAAACTGTCAGAGTACCCGTCACCTGCCAGTCTTTGGAGATAGATTCGTAATGGTATACAACAACCATAATGCTTGTTATGTGTAATTTAAATATATAATTGACGCTCAGTTCTGCTAATAATAGGAAATTAATTCCTTTTCCTCCTACACACACAAATGATTAGGTATGGTAGTGCTGCATTCTTTTGGTTTTCATAATAACAATACTTTATGTTTTGCTCTGTCATCTGAATTATAAATTTGTTAATGATGCTTATGACTTGGTTTGCTAAAAAGTATGAGTACCAATAAAGCAGATTGAGTATTAAGTTACTGATAAATAAAATGCCTTAAATGTTTAGGTAATTACACCCAATTGTGCTCTACAATTTTATCAAGAACTTGCTGGGCTTAAATTTAATGAATGCAAATAGTATTATCATCAGTCCTTACATAGTTGAATCGATTAATTATGATTAAGATTTCTACATTCTGTCAGTAGGTATGCAAATATTATGCAATTCACAACATAAAAATAAATATATATCAGGATAATACAACTATAGATAAACAAGACGTCATCAAGTTCCAAGCTGACTATTGATAAATTATATGTATTTTTTGTTGTATATGTTACATATAGAGACGCCATCAACACAGTTACAAATTAATGTCCATTGTGCATGCTCATCACACAAATATTTGACTACATACACATACTTATCAATATAATACCGGTGTTCGACCCCCCGGGACTTAACTAGTGTCTTTATCAAGTCGTCGAAAAAAATTAATAAATTGTTTAAGTAATTACATTAGGAAGTAATGTAAAGGTTATTAATATGTGGCTACATTTCATTGGCCTGAACAACTGATAACTTATGAAGGAAAACCTGATAAAAATATATGAAAACTACAGTATATAACAAATATATAAACAGCTGAAAGACTGGTGCAAATCAATTAAAATACATATATTTAGATTTATTTTAAATATTTCTTACACAATATTAAATTGAGTTGATGAGCTAGTACATGACTTAGTACATATTTTAACTCTGAGATCATGGAGGTATGCAAGAAAAAATCCTAGGCTTATTACTTAAAGATATGTCATTTTATGAACATCTGGGATCCTAATTACATATTCAAGCCTACTAAGGTGATTAAGAGAGATTATATTTGCAAGACCATAGGCATAGTGTAAGTGGAGAAACATATGTCGACATTCACTGTACAATATTATCGCAGAATGATATATTTTTCGTCTATATAAAAATTGAACTGAGGTTTTATGACTTGATTATAATAAACTTGACCAGATTCACAATACTTTCAGGCAATGTAGAGTTCCAACCACAGCGGAAATCATATCATCATGATGAGGCGGTCGGGGTGCGAAACCCAGAAGTCGTTTCCCTCATATCTTCCTTACTGCGGGTCAAACAGGAAACCCTCTTGGCTGCCCTCACATCAAAACGCGCTAGGGCCTCGGGAGAAACGCTCGTTATTAATTACAGGTGCGTTATTAATCATGCACTAGGGCCAGAATAACTGGTTTCTAGCTTCAGCTCAAAATAAAATTGGGCTCCAATTTGGTCTGAAGCAGTCACTAAATGCATGTGACTGAACCTTGTTGTATATGACCCTTCTTGCACATGAAAGATAATTTTACTGAAGCACAATATTCAATTGATATATTGCTTACTCATGTTTCTATGAGAACCAAAAGAGGCCAAGGTAGACATGTAGTAGTGGAATTTTGTCTGTAATGAGGATCAACTGCTTGGAATTTATTCAACAAGAGTATACGCTAAATTATAATCACTCTCTATTGTTGCAACTGCTTTAAGATTATATAAGAATGTGGTTAAATAAACATGACTGTATAATTTTACATCCACTTATTAATCTTCCGTTTAAATAATATGCGGCGTTAGCCTACTACCTTAGGCGTGAAATTAGCTAGTGTGCAACCTTACAATCCTATTGATCTATGGTTCAAAATAGCACTTAAAGTTCTTCTAACACCAGAATAAATTAGCTTTGTAAAAAGAATCAGTAAGACTAAAGTATATAAGACCTTTAGAGTAATAAATATATAAAGATGGCTTCTTAGTCGCACTTTGTTAATTTTGGGTATATATTATTTGCAGGTTGCCAGAAGCGATCGCGACGCGTGACGCCATGGCAAAGTGTTTGTATGGTGCTCTGTTCGACTGGATCGTGATGCAAGTCAACCACGCGTTGCTATCTAAAAAGGATACGCTTAGGGAACATCAGGGACATAGCATAGGTGAGCATACTATTGGTATTCCTTTTACTAAATATCAGACTAATTTTATAGATTTGCATTTTTGACCGATAGAGAAACTATGTGACGGATATATTATATTTAAGTTCAGTAAGGCTTTCTCTTAATTGTCACACAAAACATTTATGTTCCAAACGTTATTTCAGGCGTTCTGGATATATTCGGTTTCGAGGACTTCGGTCTGAGCAACAGCTTCGAACAACTGTGCATTAACTATGCGAACGAGCATCTACAACATTACTTCAACCAACACGTGTTCAAGTACGAACAGGAGGAGTACAAGCGCGAGGGGATTCCCTGGACGGATATAGGCTTCTCGGACAACACGGGCTGCTTGCAGCTTATTGAGGGGAAAGTCAATGGACTACTGTGCTTGCTTGATGATCAGTGCAAGTGAGTTTACGTAGAATTAAACAATAACATTTTTTTTTACTTGTAGACTGTTTATGGCTAAAATGTCAAATTCTTAATTATAAATCTAAATTTAAAAGATTGGTTACTAAAAAGATATTGTGGTATGATGGTTGATAAATGATTTACTGTTTTGTTGATGTTTGACATTGTATACAATATTCGTTACAGCTTTCCGTGGGCTACAAATGAGACGCTATTGCAGAAGTTCAACACTGTGCACGTAAACAATCCGTTCTACGAGAAGCCGCAGCGACGGGAGCCAGCGTTTGTTGTCAAACATTATGCTGGCAGAGTCAAGTATCAGGTAATTAAACATTTAATTTCCACAATAGTCCACGGTCTGTGGAAGTATCCACAGACTGTGGACTATCGATAACTATTCGCAGTAGCAAACAGTTATCGGCAGAGGTTTAAGCTATGCAGCTTAAATAATAGGTACATGTGATATACATAGTGACTTACATTAACTCTTAGGCGGTATTAAGCCATTATACATCTCACTTGGCCCTAGTACATTATTTACCTCCACCTTTAAAAAAACTATTTAAAGTACTCAGTTTGTCTGATCTAGTAGTACAGTTTGTATAAATCATACTTACAAAATATCGTGGCAACAAAATGTCGTAGCAGTGGACTAAAGGTTGATGTGATGATACTTACAAAATCATACCGCAAATCACTTCGATATATAATAATTTTGTTGCTAGGTAACAGCGATGCGTGAGAAGAACTTGGATCTTATGCGGCAAGATATCGTGAGTGTGCTGAAGAATTCGTCGCTGGCGTTTGTGAGAGAGTTGGTCGGTGTCGACCCCGTAGCCGTGTTCCGCTGGGCCATTGTACGCGCGTTCTTTAGGTAATTACTATTGAACTAATAATAATAATTACCCCTTCAACTGTAGTTCTTAGTGGCTTTTAAGAAAAGAAGATAAGTTGTCTATAAGCTTCTACAGAACTGCAATTATACATACCTTTATACATACCTTATGCTTTATAACTTAAAAAAAATAAGCTAATAAAATAACACTTCACTGTGACTAAAATATATATGCCAAGTGATTATAATGGATTCGAGTTTCGAAGTCAGTCTGGCGTCACTGCAAGGGAGCCTTTAAAGTTCCCTCCCCTATGTTAGCAAAAGTAAGCAAATTTCTTACCTGCCTACCTTACCCAATCTCAAAAACAAGCAAAGCCCATGACCCACACCCCTCCTTATTGTTTACGTAATACTTGAATGGCTCCAAATCGCAGTATAACGTATCGTCGTGACTGTAACGGAGTGTATTGGTCCCGGCAGAGGGTACTTCGCGTTCCTGGAGGCGGGGCGGCGGCAGCGCGTGCAGCGCTCGGACGGCGCGGCGCGGCAGACGCGCGCCTCGCTGCACGCGCACAACGAGTCCATCATCAGGTCGGCACGCACCTCATATTCTCGCTAACTCACTATAATGCCGCTTACTTGACCGAGTACTACACTAACTGCAAATTTTACAATATCATATTAACGTCGATAGCATGAAGATATTACACATTATTATCAAGAAATTGGCAGTTCAAAAGATTATTCAAATTTGTATTGTAGGTTGTGCTTTCATCGCAAATGCTTAAAAATATCTACTTGTAACGTCTTGTGAATCCTATGAACTTACAATTACGCATCCATCATTAATTCGGACCGATGCACTTACATTTGCGATGTAAATAAAGCATTTGCGGTTTAACACGACCTCAAATATCTACATTATAATATTATTATGTATGGAATATGTATTAAATTATAGCTTTTGCAAGCAACGTTATGTGACGTAATGAAATGTGTCTTGTTGCTCAGCCAACTGGTGACAGTATCGTCAATCAATCTTGCAATCAACCGCATTGCGTAAGTCACCGAAGTTATGGCATGCTTGTTATATGTTCTATGTGCACCTAACGCATGGACACCCATGTTTTTATTCAACCTGTACCACCCCTTTGTTGCGTTTATACTTTGTCCGAACAAGACTCCGGTCGGTCGCGCCACCTAACCGTAGCCTTACTTCGTGTCTATTTGTTGACTCGCTATTAGTCCAACCAAAAGCCATTAGTTTTCATCTATTAGTTCTTTAATAGGAATTTATTCATACTCACTTCGCGGTCACACTGAGCAGTGGTATGCATGCATCTCACAAACACATTTAATTTGGTTTACTGACTTATTTTTGTTGCATTAATTTTGTTATCCTCAATTCCTTTCTCACCCTACATCGAACCAACAACAGAACGCCACATAGAGCGGCGAGTAAAGCACGCGATACAGCAGTACGTGCGAACGCCGACGCTAAAGTGCGAACTGAGACGCCAAACGCGGCGCGCGTGGGTGGGAAAGGGACAAAAAATTACAGAATCGCCGAGACTCGCACGCGAAGGGTCGAACGAGAGCGCGACGAGCGCACGTTCGACGACACCGACGTTATGCAGCGCGCCAGCCAGATAGTTATGTACGTGCGATGCAACGACCGATATGTGACATGCTGTCTCTGTCTCGCACTTCCACGTTCCTCAAACAAAGTGAAACACACAAATGAGTGCAAATTGAATCCGATCCAAATTTAATTATCAAGAAATGCTTCATTTTGGTTTTTTATTTAGTTTCTCCCCAATTTTCTTCAGAAATATTGTACTCATTTCATAATAGATTTTATATTTTGTTTGATGAATTTGCGTGTTTCGGTTGGGGTCTCTCTTCACTCTTTTCTTTTTCACGGTGATGGCTATGGGTTTTAAGTTTTCATGCATTTCTTTGTCGCATACCTTTTGTGACGTTTATATAGAGCGAATAATATGTATTATTTAGTTATATATATAAAGCGTCCATGCTTTCAAAATTTGCACACAATTACAACTTCTATTTTAACCTGGGTATAAACAATAATCGTAAATAGTAGATAGATGCTGTAATTGTCATTTGTTGCTGCACTGTATGGGTTTAGCGTAGTTAACTGGTTTCTACAGATTTTATCAAAACACTGAGCTGTAACTATTTAATGTAAGGTTCAAAATATTCCTTTTAAATTTTATGCTTATTCTAAATAGCAGATGCAAGAAAGGTTTATATAAGCTTATTCTGAATTTAATTGCTCAAAAGTTTTGTAAAAAGATCACTTCTACCAGCATGTATGTAAATAAATGCACATTTTCACCAAACAATTATTACTTAGGTGGTTGGTGTTGCCCCTAAGAGATTTCATGATTCTGTGGAAAATTTTGTTTTAAACTACGATCTATTAAGTCTGTTTTCAATTTAATTCCACATTGACATCTCTTAGAGACTTTATATACATTATTCTTGTTTTTTACACATATTTGATTTGCTTCACCAGGAAAAACAAGTCGTTTAGGCCTAGAGAACGAGCGAAAAAGGGTCTCAAGAATCTGCAGAGTGTAAAAACTTTAGCTGGTCGGACCGCGGCGCCGGCGGGCAAGCGGAAACAGCCTCAGACCGTGGCCGCACAGTTTCAACACTCGCTTTCTGCCTTGATGGACACATTAAATCAAGCCAATCCGTTCTTTATTAGGTAAGTGATTGTACAAAAAAAAAACGTCGTTTTAGCCAATAATCTTCAAGCAGTTCTAATTTGTTTAATTTGACTGTCTGCATTATAACATTCTGCAAGTAAAATCGGTATAATCAATATTTCGTCAATATTCAATCTTTGAAATGAACTTGGTCTCTGTAACTCTGCCTTGTAGATACCAGCTGTGATAATCTTTATAATATGAGAAATACAGAGATAAAACTTAACGACAAAAACATAGCCAAGTGTCTTGCAATTAATTTGATTCCAAATGTATATTCCGCAGGTGTATAAAATCAAACGGTGATAAAGTACCTCACGTATTTGATGACGACACTGTACAGCGTCAGTTACGGTACACGGGTATGTTAGAGACGGTCCGGATCCGCCAGGCTGGCTACAACGTACGGCTTACCTACGAGGAGTTTATACAGCTGTACAGGATACTACTGCCCAAAGGACTGCTCAGCTCACAGACTGATGTGCGGCACTTCCTCGCTACGCTGAACTTGGATAGAGATAACTATCAATTAGGTAACAATTATTCTATCAGTATATTATCATCATCAACCCATTAACGTCCCACTGCTGGGCACGGGTCTCCTCTCATTTGAGAGGGATTAGGCTATAGTCCACCACGCTAGCCTACTGCAGGTTGGCAGACTTCACATGCCATCAAGACAAATCTCTCAAGCATGCAGGTTTCCTCACGATGTTTTCCTTCACCGTTTGAGCTTTAATACGCACATAACTTCCGAAAAGTCAGTGGTGCGTGCCTTGGGTTTGAACTCGAAACCTTTGACGTTTCAGTCCACTGGTCACACCGCTAGGCTACCTCAGCTGTAGTATATATTATATCAAAGTATTTTCATATTTTTGTGGTTCGTTTGCTAAGCATTACTGTTAAAAATCCGCTTCTAGTCTAATCTTAGATTTATAGAAAACAAAAAAAAAAGATTAAGTTTTTAACATAAACATATTATTATGTTTCGTATTTCACGCGTATTACTTATTCCAAAAGGAAAACTCTAATCTGCACTAATATTATAAAGCTGAAGAGTTTGTTTGAACTCGCTAATCTTAGGAACTATTTGTGGGAATTGAAAAAATATTTTTGTGTTGAATAGTCCATTTATTGAGGAAGGTTATAGGCACAATACATGTACATGCACAATACATGTAACACCACGCTACGACCATAGGAGCTGAGCTCAAATGAAAAATGTTGCAAAAACGGGAAAAGATATTAAAATATAGGTCAGCTAGTTCCATTATAAACAGCAGTTAATGTGTTATCATGAAATGTAATGGTTCGGTTCTGAAATATAGTAATGTTACGAATACAGGTGCAACAAAGATCTTCATGCGCGAAAGCGAACAAACGAAGTTGGAGTACCGGCTTCACCAACAGATCATGGCGTCCATCATCACCATCCAGCGCTGGTTTCGCGCTGTTTTGGAGCGGAGACGATTCCTCGCGCTTCGAAGAGCTTCTGTGGTTATTCAGTACTTTTGCAGGTATGTTGTAGCTTAAGGTTTTAACTTATTATGACAAAATGTTATAATTATGGGTCATAGTGTCGTGTGTAATATGATTCTGATTTCTGATTATTGTCATTAATTTCCGATGCAAAAACGACAGGGTGTTGTTGTGTTTGTGTGCGTGTGTTCATGTGTCTCCCGAACGGATGAACCAATTTTGATTTTGATTTATTGTTTGATAGGTTAGTTAGCCGGGATTGTTGTTAGCTATGATTGATGAAAATCGGTCCAAGATAGTCGCCACAAAATGTGTCGGCGGTTTTTTATATCATTTTTAGTAGCCTTTTGTCTGTTTAGACTCTTTTCCTCTCGAATGTATGGAGATATAAAGTTTAAATCAATACTACATAATATGTACTTATATTTTCAGTATATCGAAGATTTCAAAAATGGTTAACTATGCATTATATTTTTACATATTTTGTGTTTAAAACAAATTGTGTAAGTAAAGGTGATGTTTTTGGAAACAGAAGAGGGCATGGTACTCTCGCTGTGTTAATCTAAAAAAAACTACCTATATTCTAGCCTTTTAGGGTTCCGTACCTCAAGAGGACAAAACGGAACCCTTATAAGATCACTTTGTTGTTTTTATAAATAATGCTTAGGTTATAAGACGGTTAGTACGAGAGGTACAGGATGTGCGACTTTCCGCAGACAATGGCTGTCGGCGCGGCAGGCGGCGGCGGTGCGCGTGCAGGCGTGGTGGCGCGGCGCGCGCGCGCGGCGCTGGGCGGCGCGGCTGCGGCGCGGCGCGCTGGGCTTCCAGGCCGCCGCGCGCGGGCACCTGCTGCGCCGCGCGCTCGCCCGCCGCCGCGCCCTGCCCGCCCACGAGCAGGTACGGCATCTGCCCGCGCTATGCTATACGTCCTCTGCATGACTTAATACTCCCGTGTTTGAACGTGTGACATCCGGCCGAGGGTTATCTACCTACACTTCAACGTTTAAAATTCTTATTTTCTTCACATTTTTACATCATTAGTATACAAGTCAAGTACACATATATAACAAAATATATTTTTCTAAAGCATACGTTGAAATTGATAACCCTCGCCTGTAAATTGAATACTTCAACTTCCTATGTTCAATTATTGTTTCGGTGTGCACCTTTTATTCCATTTGATGTCTAATAAACTTATTGGGACCTCTTTTCACTTTATGGCTGATAGATGTCTAAGAGATAACTAATTCATTACGTAATATTATTAATATACAATTTGCCTATAAATGTATAGATAATTGGCTAAAATATGAGATTTTGGCTGTTTATTTATGGATTATTTGATAAAATCTGAATTAATATCAGCGTATAGGGAAACTGGTCTTCAAACTAACGCTGAGAGATTCATGTCACTAATGGCGTCAGTAAAAGTGTTGTAGTACACACGCGCATACTACGTTGTGGTTGATGTTTGTGTTGACAGCATGACGGTCGCGCCGCGCTACCAGCCGACAACAATATATCCGCGAGGCTCCCGGCGAACATGGACCAGCTGTGAGTATATTGTACAGTTCCATTAGCCCTCAGATTTGCGTACGTCGATGTTATTTGTATCGATTTCAACAAGCAAGGTGGTGACTGATTAACATGACAAGACAAGTCTTCGTAATTTAAAAGTTATTTGTTCAATATTTGTTAAACGCTATTCAATGGTATATTGTTATATTTTTATGAAGTTTCGTTCCTTACCTGGTACATAATATATAAAAATATTGCTGTTTATGATTTCTTATTTAATATTTTAGATATATTTTACGAATGGATCAAGAAAACTCGAGACAATTGAGGGCGACACAGTCATTGCCGATTCCAAGGTAAGTTATCATTGTAATTCAACACTGCAACACTGTCAAAATACCTATATGTATGTTTCTAAAAGTATGTTTAAAATGAGAGTTAGACGAAAAATAAGTAATAATTTAAAATTTGCCCTAGGGTGGAGAAAAAACAGGAGGTAATCTTGGATGCTATAGAAAACACAAGTGTTCAAAAAGTCAAGAAGAGGCTTTCGAAGACAGATGTAACCCTAAAACAAAGCAGTACCAGGTATTACAATATAGCAAAAGTCTGATATAGAAATGGTCACTGCATAATTTAAAAACATTTCCTAGTTCTGCCATTTAAGTATCTATAGTACCTAGTACAACCCTTGTTGTAACCTTTGTTAATCAATAAATCAGTCAGTGACAGCACTTGTGACTTGTCATCATCATCATCATCATAAACCTCATTATTGCCCCACAACTAGGCATCGGTTTCCTCATTTTTAAAGCGATTAAGCTTTAGTGGACTTGATCCTAATCTCCTGAAATAAATGCGGTGCAGCCCACACTACCCTTGCATGGTGGACCATGCTGGCGCAGTGTGGGTTAGCTGGCTACATTCCATCGAGAAGATACCTCAGTCATAGAGATTTCCTCACGGTGTTTTACTTCACCGTTTGAGCATGTGATAAACATGCATGTTTACGTTTAATATCCGCGTGGGGCAAACGGAACCGCTTAACCTTCGCGCCGCAAAAAACCTTTCAACTAATCTTGAAAGGTAATCTTAAATCCGCGCCCAGCATCAAATTCGATAACGTCACCGTTAAAAGAAAGGAGTCGGTATGTTACCTCGGTCTCGTACTAGAAAGAAATTTTTCATTTATTGAACACATTAAAATTGTGGGTGAAAAAGCTAAACGTAACTTTTATGCTTTGACTAGAATATCAACGGCTACATGGGGTTTATCTTTTCATACATTAAAAACCATCTATGGGGCTACTTACCTAGGTTGTATGTGCTACGGAGCACCTGTTTGGGCCGATAGAGCCACCATAGGCGCAGTACGACGTAAGTTACTTCAAAGTCAGCGTTTAGCATTGATATTTTTATGTAAAGCATACAGGACTGTTAGTACGGAAGCACTACCAGTACTCGCGGGAGTGCTGCCGGTCGATCTTGAAGCACAACGACGTGCAGCAATGTATTTTTCATCGAGAGTGCACTTGAAAAATGAATTTCTTGTAGAACGTGACCGCGCTAAAATTCTTAGACTATTTAAGCCACTGGCTGATGTATGGGAGGAACTTTTAGATGAATGGCAAGTAAGGTGGGATAATTCTTCTAAGGGCCGCCACCTTCACCAGTTCTTTCCATCCGTCCGTGAACGGTTGGAGAGGACTTGGCTGCAGGTGGATCACTGCGTTGCCCAATTTCTTACAGGACATGGCAACTTTAAATGCAAGTTATTTTCTTTTAAGCTTGTTTCCTCACCATTATGTCCATGTTCAACATCTAATTGTGAATACGAGCAATCTGCTCATCACATACTGTGGGAGTGTGGTTTATGGCAAAGTGAACGCAATATTATGTTTGACAGTTTGCAAATTAAATCTGGGGTGATTTACTACTCGGACCTTGTTGCGACTAGGATGAATTTCCGTGCGTTTAGGCGTTTTTGCCATACCTATTATTGGAATCAGATATAATAGCTCATATTTTAGGACCCATAACTTAATAATGTCATCCGTGGTGCCTGGCAACTGGGCTTAACCCAGTTGTAAACATCTACTCTTATGTCAATGACATGTAAACTCTATTCTGTCTCTCGCTTGGTAAGGAGGGAAGTGGAAAACTGTTATTTTCTTACTCCTCCGATTTAATTTCATGATAAATTTCGCTGCGGGTTCCAAGACAGTTAATATCATTCCCCTGGGACACGTCGAGCTTCATTGTCTCGACGATATTTTGGATGGTTACTATTGTTGATCCTGGCTTACAGGAGTTGCAGTAGTAGGGACTTAGGGTGGTGGGCACGTCCCAAAAAAAAAAAAAAACATGCATGTAACATCGAAAAATTAGTGGTACGTGCCTTGAGATTGAACTCAAGATCTTTGACTTCACAGTCCAATAGGTTATCACAGCTTCATTTGACTTGTAGTTCTCATATATTGTTATATTTGCAGCCTTATACCCAAAGAAACAAGCGAGTCTTCGCCGGAGGATGATCGGTGGAACGTGACCACGAACAGGTACCCGCAGGCCGCCGTCACGCTCCCCAACAAGATCACGCCGGAGGACCTCGCCGACGAGCTGCTGTGGTTGCGGCTCGACCAAAACTATCTCATGACTGAAAAAGAGGCTATAACTAAGGTAACTAAAGTTTGTATACTATTGAATAAGTTATGAATTTCGACAGTTTCAAACCTCGAGAGTTCGGACTGATAAAACCGTTGTGAAATAGCAGAAGGGTTTTTTTTTCAATAATATAAGCATTCATATTCTTTGACTTGACTAAAATATAGTAATAATAATAGTCGTTTATTAACGAAAACAATTAGGTATAGTAAAATAACAAATAGTAAAACGCAAAATTTATAAACTGTATATATATTTAAATAAACAAATATTGTCTATCGATCACAGTGGGTGGATAATTAAATTATGATTTATGTAGCAAATCAAAACTATTTTTATTCTAGAAAAGAGAAAAACGGGAGAAAGAGTTAGCTGAGCTTTTGGAATCAATAACAAATAGCAGTGAAGAATATCTTAGACAGATAGGCAATTGGAATCCCTCAGAGAGCACAGAAACCAGTAAAACCAACATTAGGTAAGTTGGAATAGAGAATATCTACTTGGTACCCCGCAAAACTTATCCGACAAAACTGTTTGTAAACAAACGCGTCATAACATGAATCCAAAGCGAATAAATTGTCCTACTTATATTTGCTACAAAGTCTGTATTATAGACGTAAACATCGAATACAATCTAAGAAATCTAATCTTATTTTCAAAGGTTGGAAAATTCCCAGTAATAGAATTTACAGTAAGGTATTTCAATGTATAAGTTTTGGAACTTCATTGTAATTATCAACTACAGAGGTTTTTCACCCAAATATGCAGTGAGCATCTTGTTATCTGTGTGTAAACGTAAATTGGTAATAATGTGAGCAGGAGAGGTTCTGCGGCCGTGTACCAGCGCAGCGTGTCCAGTGCCACGCTGGAGGCGCGGCTCCACTCGCTGCCGCCCGTGCGCCGCTCGCCGCGCCCGCCGCCGCCCGCCGCCGCCGCGGGTATGTATGCCACCAGCCCGACCTAGCCTCCAGGCGCGGCTCCACTCGCTGCCGCCCGTGCGCCGCTCGCCGCGCCCGCCGCCGCCCGCCGCCGCCGCGGGTATGTATGCCACCAGCCCGACCTAGCCTCCAGGCGCGGCTCCACTCGCTGCCGCCCGTGCGCCGCTCGCCGCGCCCGCCGCCGCCCGCCGCCGCCGCGGGTATGTATGCCACCAGCCCGACCTAGCCTCCAGGCGCGGCTCCACTCGCTGCCGCCCGTGCGCCGCTCGCCGCGCCCGCCGCCGCCCGCCGCCGCCGCGGGTATGTATGCCACCAGCCCGACCTAGCCTCCAGGCGCGGCTCCACTCGCTGCCGCCCGTGCGCCGCTCGCCGCGCCCGCCGCCGCGGGTATGTATGCCACCAGCCCGACCTAGCCTCCAGGCGCGGCTCCACTCGCTGCCGCCCGTGCGCCGCTCGCCGCGCCCGCCGCCGCCCGCCGCCGCCGCGGGTATGTATGCCACCAGCCCGACCTAGCCTCCAGGCGCGGCTCCACTCGCTGCCGCCCGTGCGCCGCTCGCCGCGCCCGCCGCCGCCCGCCGCCGCCGCGGGTATGTATGCCACCAGCCCGACCTAGCCTCCAGGCGCGGCTCCACTCGCTGCCGCCCGTGCGCCGCTCGCCGCGCCCGCCGCCGCCCGCCGCTGCCGCGGGTATGTATGCCACCAGCCCGACCTAGCCTCCAGGCGCGGCTCCACTCGCTGCCGCCCGTGCGCCGCTCGCCGCGCCCGCCGCCGCCCGCCGCCGCCCGCCGCCGCCACGGGTATGTATGCCACCAGCCCGACCTAGCCTCCAGGCGCGGCTCCACTCGCTGCCGCCCGTGCGCCGCTCGCCGCGCCCGCCGCCGCCGCGGGTATGTATGCCACCAGCCCGACCTAGCCTCCAGGCGCGGTTCCACTCGCTGCCGCCCGTGCGCCGCTCGCCGCGCCCGCAACCGCCGGCCGCCGCCGCGGGTATGTATGCCACCAGCCCGACCTAGCCTCCAGGCGCGGCTCCACTCGCTGCCGCCCGTGCGCCGCTCGCCGCGCCCGCCGCCGCCCGCCGCCGCCGCGGGTATGTATGCCACCAGCCCGACCTAGCCTCCAGGCGCGGCTCCACTCGCTGCCGCCCGTGCGCCGCTCGCCGCGCCCGCTGCCGCCCGCCGCCGCCGCGGGTATGTATGCCACCAGCCCGACCTAGCCTCCAGGCGCGGTTCCACTCGCTGCCGCCCGTGCGCCGCTCGCCGCGCCCGCAACCGCCCGCCGCCGCCGCGGGTATGTATGCCACCAACCCGACCTAGCCTCCAGGCGCGGCTCCACTCGCTGCCGCCCGTGCGCCGCTCGCCGCGCCCGCCGCCGCCGCGGGTATGTATGCCACCAGCCCGACCTAGCCTCCAGTCGCGGCTCCACTCGCTGCCGCCCGTGCGCCGCTCGCCGCGCCCGCCGCCGCCGCGGGTATGTATGCCACCAGCCCGACCTAGCCTCCAGGCGCGGCTCCACTCGCTGCCGCCCGTGCGCCGCTCGCCGCGCCCGCCGCCGCCGCGGGTATGTATGCCACCAGCCCGACCTAGCCTCCAGGCGCGGCTCCACTCGCTGCCGCCCGTGCGCCGCTCGCCGCGCCCGCCGCCGCCGCGGGTATGTATGCCACCAGCCCGACCTAGCCTCCAGGCGCGGCTCCACTCGCTGCCGCCCGTGCGCCGCTCGCCGCGCCCGCCGCCGCCGCGGGTATGTATGCCACCAGCCCGACCTAGCCTCCAGGCGCGGCTCCACTCGCTGCCGCCCGTGCGCCGCTCGCCGCGCCCGCCGCCGCCGCGGGTATGTATGCCACCAGCCCGACCTAGCCTCCAGGCGCGGCTCCACTCGCTGCCGCCCGTGCGCCGCTCGCCGCGCCCGCCGCCGCCGCGGGTATGTATGCCACCAGCCCGACCTAGCCTCCAGGCGCGGCTCCACTCGCTGCCGCCCGTGCGCCGCTCGCCGCGCCCGCCGCCGCCCGTCGCCGCCCGCCGCCGAGCAAGTCTAAACTAAATATTTAGAATTAAAAAAAATATGCTCACCATTTATTATAGCTACCTACTCATTCATTTTATCTACCTACCCCTAAAGAAAGAAGCGTGAAATCCATATCCATATGTTTTCTTACTTTAATTGAAAAAAAAAAAAAACTAAAACTAGCTAGAAAAATAACCTATGAACTAAAAAAAAGAAAAATGTAATATTTTTCACTACATACATCTAAATATCGATAAAACGTCCTTACTTTACTTGCTCCAGAATTTAAAAAACAACACTTCACACGTATTTTTACTTTCCAATCATGACTATTTGCAAGCTTTATTTACCGACTGTTATTATTGTTTCTACATCATTAAGTTCTTTAATTCTCAGAAATAATTAGTTGACACAGCTATTTTATCAAATTATAAACTCCATAATTATCATTTGCGGATAAGTATTTCAGGGTTTTTAAAATTTTATTTCGCATTCGTGTTTAAATCTTTAAACTGTCACAATGTTACTAAATCTTAATAAAGTGATTTCTGTTGAACAGAAGAAAATAATTTGGTGTTATATTTACAAAGTCCGAATGTTGGTGTTGCTCACTGTGTTGAGTTTTTTAGTGGAGCTTCTGAACTTATTAGTGTACTACTCTAGTGGGTAAACTTGTTATACTTACTTAATGTTTATATTATATGTATATCGTTTGAACTGTAAAATAGTAATAATCATTTAAAATTACAACCTAGGTGTTATATTTGGACAAGATATTTTAGGGTGGGTATTTTAGGGTAACGTGCGAGCGAAACTTTTAGTGTTCCATACGCTATGGTAACCGTTTACCAATAGGCAGGCCGTAAGCGTGCCATCCTTGTGGTATAAAAAAATATACATAAATCAAAAAAGCGCAATTTGCTTGATTTTTTTACTATGTTGGATATTATTGCTAGTGTGGGTTCGGTATTCGGGTGTTGTTAATGTGTGGCGTATGGTGTGCAGGTAGCGCGGAGTGCGTGGAGAGCGCGGAGGCGAGCGCGCCGTCGCCGCCGGTGCGCGCGGCGCGCCGCTCGCCGCGCCGCTCGTCCCGCGGCCCGCCGCCCGACATCATCGTGGATGCCTCGCTCTCGCTGCACGAGCACGACATCAAACGGTACTATGCTTTACTTTTAAACTGCAGCTTTACACAACAGCGTTATACATTTTTTTTGTCATCTTAAGATTATGATTTCAAATTTTAAGACAAATTATTATAATAAACTAAAAAGTTCAATTTTTCGTATTGTAAAATAAATTAAGAAAGCAGCTTTATTGGCTCAGCAGGATGCAGATGGCCCAAGACCGGTCGTTGTGGAAATATTTGGGGGAGGCTTATGTTCAGCAGTGGACGTCCTTTAGCTGACATGATTATGATTATTGGCTCTGTGCAGACAAGTCTAATAAATATATCCCTGAACTGTGCTTCGTAAGCGCAACTTCGAATGCAGTGTAGATCTACATCAATTCGTTGGAAACCACGTCAGAACTTTATGAAATTAAATTTAGTTTCGCAAAAAACGCTTTTTGTAAAATGTACAACTTCCCAGAATTAAATGATAGAACTTCCCACGACCAGAAAAATACCTTAATTGTCATTTTTTTCTTGGATCTGTTTTAAATATCTACGGACTACAATTTTATAGCTTCAGTATCCAAATTTAACTATCCATGCTTGTATAACATTATGGTTATATCACTTGATCCAGGGCGGCGTCGGAACAGATCAGCGGCCTGGTGTCGGGCACGGTGCCGGTGACGCTGTCGGCCGCGGCACTGCGGCGCCGCAACTCCGACCCCGCGCCCGGCGACGTGCGCCCCATCGACCCGCGCTCTACTGACTTCATCGGACAGACCGGCAACGGACTATTCCGTATAGCTGGACACAGGTACACAACAATCTTAAAAATTAGACGACCTCTACTACGATTAGACCTCTGTGGTCTAGTGGTTCGAGTACTGGACTGCTGATCACGAGGCAGGGGGTTTGATTCCCACGGGACACAAATATTTATGTGATGAATATAAATGTGTGTTCGTCTGGGTGTTTCCTATGTATTATAAGTAAGTATTTACAAAAAAAAAGTATATAGGTATTATTTAAATCCATTGTCTAGTACCGATAGTACAAGCTCTGCTTAGTTTAGGACTAGATGGTGCTGTGTAAAATGTCGCAGAATATTTATTTATTATTTAATCTATTTACTGTTTTAGGGCACTTGCAAAAATGACAATATTCATCATAACAAATGACTTAAGGTCATAGAACTTCTTCTATAAATATGCAAAAAATAACTTAAATGAACGATTAATTAGGCGATTATCTTATTTATACTGACAGTTCCTAAGTCTTGGAATATCCTTAAATCATGTAATCGCTATATTAACCATTAATAAAATAAACCCCAGTAGTTACTCCACACACTTTACAGATATAAGCGTACAGGCACAGGTACACTAAAACCGCAGTACCAATAATTTATATATTTATTTGTGTAACCCATAGTCAACAAAAATATAAATTTATTACTGCTGGTTTTCATACATAATTCAACAGTAAATTGTCGTATTTGCGTCATCGATTTTGATGAAGCTAAGTTGACGTAGATTCCTTACATTATGTTCTCCTTGGTACTAATTTGAGATTAATTCCTCCTTTAGGACAAAGCAGGAATCTTCGCGGATCAATTTCCATATTTTCAGATGTAGTATTTTTAGATGGTTCCATGCGAAACTGCGACAGTAGCTTTATGATGCATATACGAGACTGGACTTTTGCGAATCTTAATCCTGTAATGTAACAATGCATTATTCGTAATTTACAAATTTATTTACAAGACAATTTATGATTTGAACACCTCAAAACTATATATTATATTTACCTAAATAGGTAGAATTTATTTTATAAAAACGTAGTAATTCATTTAAATTTCATTAAAAAAAGCAACAACAACTTACCAACGCAGTTTCTTGGTCCAACCCCAAACGGTAAATAGGCACAAGGATGACGGTCTCCTATCGCTTGCGCTCCAAATCTGTCAGGATCGAATTTATCAGGATTTGGATAATACTTCTCATCATGGTGTATACCCAGAACCGGTATTATAACAGTTTGACCCTTTCTTATCGTGGTGGCTGTACCTGGTATTGTATAGTCGGCCTTAGCATTTCTTTGTAACGGATCCACTACCGGATACATACGTAGTGTCTCGTCAAATACTCTTTCTAAATACTTCATTTCGGTAATTTCGTCGTAAGTTAATTTTCCGTTGCATTTCTTGAGAATGGAGTCTATTTCTATTATAACTTGGTCTTGTATGGTTGGGTTTAACGCTAGTTGGTACAACAAAAACGCTAAGGTAGTAGCGCTGGTCTCGTAGCCAGCTGCATACATAGAAAATGCTTGCGCAGCTATAATACCTTCAGTTAGCTCAATAGCTACCTTGTCTCCAGTCTCACACTTCTGTTCCATGTCTATTTCTTGTCTCATTTCTAATATCAAATCCATAAAATCTTTTCTACCACTAGGTACGCCATCTCTTTCATTGATGACGGTTTTCACCAAATCCAGGAAGAACTGCGAAACCTCCGCTGGATACAGAGATTTATTGAGTTTCTTCAACAATCCGGGAAACATCATGTCGATTTCATAAGCGTAATTCAAATCAAAAATCAACTTATCAATTCTGCATAGTAAATGTTTGGTTTCGTTGCTGAACTGTTCGGCGTCAAGGCCGAAAGCACAAGCAGCGATCGTGGCTATGGTATATTGTTGCGTAAGTATGTGTATTTCTTGCTCTTGTTGGACAGCTACCACGCCATTAACATACTCCAAAAACTTGTCTGCACGATCAGTTAGTAAATATATCATATTTTTCAGTTTGTTTGTGGTAAATATCGGAGAGAATCGATTTCTTAATGCCCGCCAAGTTTCGCCATCGGAATGGAACAAGTTTGCTCCCAAACCTTCTTTGCTGAACTCCACACCTCGATCAACAAAGCAATCAAAATCCTTAATAAACACATGTTTAATAACATCCAAATCTCTTATCAACAAACACGGTGTAGTCATTCTGTATATTCCTACAACTTTCTTATCGGGGAATTGCTCATATATATTCTTCATCACATTTGCAATATGGGCCCTACGAAAAGTAGATTCTATCAAATTTCCAAAAAAGGGAACTGGTTTAGGCCCTTCGATGTTTCTATTTTTCCAGTAATTAAAAGTTCTTGTGAAATAATTAAACAATAAACAAACAGATGACAACAATAAAACACAACAAACTAACAACATCATCACTGTGTTACTAATCTATTACTGAGCTTCTCGTTAGTAAATGTTTTCTTTATATTCATCATGCTACTTTTTGTTTAGATTTTTTTGTAGCAGTTTTGTTAATGTATCTGTAGAATGGGGTAAAGGTTAATTTACATTTACCAGTTTCATTTCGTATTTACTTGAACTACGTGCACACTTATACGCATCGTGAGTCTGTGCCTAGGTTTTTATCGCATGAACTAAGAGACAGCTAAAATGGGTATTACGTCTAATGCCGACTCAGTATATTGAAAACAAAATGATCAGTATACATTTTTGGCTGTGCTAGAACCCAGGGAGGGTTCTAAGCATCTAAGCATATAAAACGGACCAAAATTACTACTACTAACAACTTACGTTATGAAATGATGACAATATTATGTTCGAAACTGCGGATGGGAGGATAGGAGAATTAAAGCATAAAATATATAGATTTGTGTAAAATGATCTGTCAACAAATAAAATTGTTATCAAAGTTGAAAGCCATAGCCAAGCCTTTAATCATAATACACAATATGTGTACTTAAACTGGTATATGTCGCTAAAAATATAGTAGTATAGTATCGCAACACTCAACAATCTGTTAGTGAAGCCAAATTAACTATTGGTCTGTTGGGCGGTACACTGTCAAGGTCAAAATTATTATTTTCACTTATTTGATAAATAGACGTGTTGATAAATAGTCCGATTGACCTTCAAGATTTTTTCGTGTTTTTACAAGTTATTTCAAAAAGCAGTAGTTTTGCATAATTACCTTATCATCATACCCTCGTATCACATGAAATTTATATTTAGCCTCATCTGAATAGAGTAAAACTTGACCCACACGTGTATGCGGTTGAATTAATCCTTCAAACAACTTTTTCATTCATTTTTTGTCACGAAGTTATTATAAGTCTCGTAATTGTGCCTTCGCTCAGTAGGCACCGTAATAAACTACAAAAAAAAATGATGTTTAATACTTTGTAGGTTTATGTTATGCTAATGTATAATTCTTAGCTGCAATACCTACACTGCAAACATATATAGATATATTTTCATACATAACATGGTTTAAGAACTAGTGTTCTTTTTTGCTGTTTACATAGATGCTTACAGCATCTTGTCGTAGTTATACGCAACGATGCCGATGTTAATAGTGTGTTAACAAATTGGTCAAGAACTTCTTATGTACAGTCGAGTTTATTAATATATTGGCATTGCCAAGGGTTCAAAATATTGTAAGCCTTCGAAAGCTCAATAAATTCTATACAACTTATAGATCAAAAATATGTCCTCATGTGAACGATTCAGTAATATGTACCATACCATGCATAAGGCAATAATATGTGATCACCCTGTGGCTTCAATAATATCTGAGCAGACTAAGCTTTATAATTTACATATTTGTGAATCCTACACTGTTCATATAATAATGTGCTTTTGGCTGTAAACATATTACTGAAAAAAAGCAGTCACATATTAACGAATCTAAATCTTGACCACAATTTAATTATACTTACAGTTATGAACTAATATTGATGACTAAAATTATCATAATTCCTAGGTTTCGCAAAGGCACCCGTTTTGCCAAGGGTGACAAATGCGTGTACTGTCATCAAGCGATCGACGCGTTCATCACGCAGGGACAGCGCTGCATCGACTGCAAACAGCTATACCACACAAAATGTATACAGAACAAAGGAGTCATCACCATGCCATGCTCAAGCCCCGTCACAGTCGCCAGCAGAGGCCGCCATAAGAGTAGAAAGAGAATCATTTCCAATTCCAATTATAATTTATTAGATAACTCCAAAGGTTCGGTCAGTTCGAACTTCAACTTAACGGGGACTTCAGAGTTTATGGATAGGACGGATAAAATCATATCAGATGCGACGGAGTTGCAAGCCATGCAGAATTTCATTACAGAAAAGATTTATGAAATGGAACCAAATGAGAAGAAAAAACAATCAGAGGTCAGTTGATAATATCCAGCTTCTGTACATTTGTATCATAACTTTGCTATATTTCTAATATTTATTGAAGAGGATAAAAGTATATTTTTTAATGGATCCATACCAATACTAATAAAACACTTTCAGGAAAGACTAATCACTTTATTAATCAGAAATTTACACACTATTTCTCATCTAGCATAAACTCAGTTCATAATTATACTTAACTTTTTCAGGTGGACAGAGTATTCAAACACGCATTACTAGAATTCAAAGACAACTTAGTCGCGACATACAGTATAGTAGAAACGCGAGGGTCGGCGCTCAAGTACAAAGATCTCATAGGTAACTTCCTGCACGTCATGGAGACGGTGTGCGCGAGGGAGGGGTCCACGCTCTCCATCACCATGGGGGTCAACGCATTCAGGGGCTTTATGGACGAGTTCATGAGCCAACACGAAACTGATAAGGCGCGGACGAAAAGAAAAAAGGATAAAAAAAGAAAGGTAATTTCACGAAATTAGTGTCAAACTATGATTAGGCAAGGTTATAAAATTAAGATTTGAATTTCGGATTTCATTTTGCATAGAATGAGAAAATAAAATAGATGAGAAGTTTTAGTGTATGAATAAAAAGATTATATATCAATTTGTGTTTTAACCTTCGTTACATACCTAAGTTAAGAAAAGAATCTTTTAACAATTACAGGTGGACGATCCAATCCAATACAAAGGTCATACGTTCATTTTGTCCATGATCAACATACCAACGGAATGCGAAATTTGCAAGACTTTCTTTATGTGGCCCATAGAACGATCACTCATATGCCAGACATGCAAACTTGCCTCACATAAGAAATGTTACACCAAGGTAAGAAATACTAAATAAACATTTTAAAAAACTGAAACTAAGATCAATTTAATGATACTGTCCCTAAGTATTATTTATTATTTATTTATTTATTATTTAAAGTATGAATCTGTTTTATATTGCTCTTTCATCTTGAGTAATTATTATTTGTGTAGGTGTCAACATTATGTCGCAAAGAGAACCAGAATTCGTCGGCTGCTATAGTTGGCGCCGTTGATGCCGGCGGACGCGAGCAGATGGGCGTAGTCACACGAGGAAAGGTAATACCACCGTGACTTGCTTTTAGAAAACATGCACGCCTGTATTGTCTAAGTAAACTTCCGAATACTGAGGCAAATTAAGCTTTTATCTATTATTCGCTCATTTCATAAACCTTTATTAATTTTAAACCGTTAATTGGAAGTAATTTATCAAGTCCTTTATTTAATTAATTTGCATATGTAAGATAAACACAATTCTGTTACAGGTGTTTGGTGTTCCCTTGCCTGACCTACCTACAGGAGAAAGCAATATACCCATAGTCGTAGATCGGCTAATAACAACGATAGAAATGACAGGGTTATATACAGAAGGCTTATACAGGAAGAGTGGGCTTAGTTCAAAGGTAAACTTCGATTTTTTACATTACTTTTAGTAAGTATCAATCAATATAATATATCTGACGACCCAATTACCACGGCGGTAGTAAAGGTTGTCTTCTGTCGTAAGGGTCCGGTAGGGGCATATCCTTGTGTGATACACAATACTTGGTGTGAACACGGATATTTGACACATCATATTTGGGAAAAAAACACTATGTAGTGTATCATTCTTTTACTATCCCTGACATAGGTCTCGTTGCTTAGCTCGGAACTAGATGGCGTTGTGTAATAACGTCCAGATATATTTATTTATTTATTTTATTTAATAAGAGGACTCATAGCTAAGTAATAACCACTCTGTTCAATTCATACGTCAAGTTGTGCTACGCCTGCCGAGTCATCAGTCAGTCAGTCAGTTATGGATCGGGGCCTATTCTTAGCAAATAGAAACACCTGTCGAACATTCGGAGCGCACGTAAAATAAAATATTTGTGTTTAGGTGCGCGAGCTGCGGCGGCTGCTGGACGAGTCGCCGGAGGAGGGCGCGGACCGGCTGGACTCGTACGCCGTGCACGTGCGCGCCTCCGTGCTCAAGACGTTCTTCCGCGAGCTGCCCGAGCCGCTGCTCACCTTCGACCTCTACGACGACTTCATACTCGCCGCGCAAATCTCCGACCCACAGGTTCAACCGACAGTCTATAACCTATTACGTTCTTTAACAGCGATTGCGCTTCAAAAAGGTCAACAAGGTCATGGAAGTATCTAAAACATAGGCCAATTTGAGAACGGGAGTGAACGTAAAGTGACCCTTGTTTGCAGTGAAAACACCTGCCTGTGTTTGTAGAGGCTTTAAGGGTTTAGTGATTGCCTTTCTCTGGAATAATATGTTCACACCATAGACTTGAGTCACTAGACAGATAGGTATCGTTCCGTAAAGGTCAATAACACTTATTATTATAAAGAATGTCATGTCTGTATTCATGAAAATATGTAAGTTTTATAAAGTTCCTTTCATATACAATATTAAATGCTTAATCATTATATTCTAGGAACGAGTGTCGACCATATTTACAATATTGAGAAAATTGCCAAAGCCGAACTTCGATCTCGTGGAGAGGTTAATATTTCATTTGGCGAGGGTGGCGCTGGGAGAGAATCACAACAGGTAACATTCTTACTTATTTTTGTAATAAATGATAATACCAGGCGTTACCTCGTGTTTACCACGTGACATGTATGTGTTTGAAATAAAATAGTTATTACCGATTTCGGATTTTATTCGTCGGGATAAAATAATATCAATATATCGCGATATCGATATACGCGATCCGAGAAAAGTATTTTTATTTCAATGTCTAATATTTGCGTAAGTGTAAAAAATAATATGTGTGTTTGTTATATATTAGGATGGGCCCGAACGCGCTGGCCATAGTGTTCGCGCCGTGCATCCTCCGCACGCACAAGGTGCAGCCGGCGCAGGACTCGCTGCACGACATCGCGCGGCAGACGGCCTGCCTCGAGGCCATACTCGTCGACAAGATGCGTACCGTAAGTTTTTACCAAGCGGTGTTACCTACACTGGTTTTATAATCTTCTTTTAATTTACTGACGTCTTAAATACAGTAACGCCTCCGCCGGGGAAGATACCATGTAACCTCAATATAACGATTTCTTCGATTTAACCATTTTTTTCGACATCCTATAAAACTGCCCGTAAGAAATAACAAACAACCGTAACAAATTACTTGTCTTAACGAATATTTTCTACCTCCGATTTGTAATTTCTATTGAAGATGAACTGTATTAATGAAATAAATATACCTACTACACAAAAATGCATACTAAATATTTTATATGCTTTAGTATGATACATGTTTTATAGTAGGTTTGTTCTCACAACAAGTCAATCGTAACGTCGTTTGTAGCGCTCTTTATGGATTTATGTGTTCAAACGATTTACTGAAACACTATGTTGGTGTCAGGTGCGCGGCACGCTGCAAGACATCGCGACGCTGGACACGGCGTGCCACACCGCCAACAGCCGCCTGTCCACGCTGCGCTCGCACAGCCAGGCGCCGCGCCCCGAGGAACAGATCCTCGTCGGACACATACACGAGATACAGAAAGAAAAAGCCATTCTCACCTCCAACTTGCCCACACTTATCAGGTATGACGGGTTTTTGTACTGCTCTACAAAACTTCACTATAATTTCTAGGAAAATCGTATAACTAAATTTATTAAAAATATATATATATTGTCAGAAACGGAAATCCACATTTCCGTTTCCATATTATCATTTGAAAAAAAAAAATGAATTCTATAGTTTACTTACTAGGAAGTTCCTCGTTTTTATCTAGTCCAATAGACTTAGACTAAGTAAGTAAAGTATAATATTATTGTTCAATATCAGAGCGACGTCAGACGACGACTTGCTGTCGACCACAGACCACGATGGCGAGCTGGGCAGTACGGATGATCTAAGCACGGGTGCCAGTTCCATGCGCTCGCAACGTCTTTTGCACCGCCAGCTGTCTTCAGACGACCCTATCATGGTATAAGGTTACATCACGACAACAACACTGTTTGCCTACATGGACAATGTCCGATTCGTTGTACAAACTTACGCCAGGCAATCGACATCATTCGGTCAAATCTTATGCAGAATTGTCCATGTTTCGCCTTGATAATGGAACAGTAACATTGTAAGGACCTTTCGTTAATATGAAATCTAGACAGAACAAAATCTGTCGAAAATTGTGAACAGGACTTTAAAACAGAATATAGCGCATTAGTATTCGGTAGTTTATAATATATCAGTGTCTTGTCTATCGTGAATAACGTAAAGGAAGACTACTGTGCTGTTTAAATATTTTTGACTATTTACTATCTCTCTCAATTTAATATATATTAACGGTCCTCACAATTTTACGGTGACAATGATAATAATTGTCGTTCAATAATAAATAATGGATAAGATTCGTAAACATTCTGATATTTAATACATTCCTGACAGTGTGAAGTAAAAAGAATTTAGATTAAATGTCCTTCTACGTGTTCCTTCACATTTTAAATGGTGTAGGATGATTGTAATCGAATGTTTTAATTATTAGATTTTATCAAACGGACCATAAAGTATTTATTTAATTGTTGCGACCTGTCCCCTAATATTGCTATTAGTTAGCATAGACGTAACTACTTATACAGATTGATGTGAAACAAGTAGATGTGTTATTTTCTTTGCCGTTAACATTCATTCAATTTTACAGATAAATATTTTAGACGTGTGTATGTACTAGTAGTAGGACAAGCGCAATCAACAATCACAACATATTTTTATAGCTGTTGCATTACTGTACGTAGGCGTAGTGATGAGCTTATGTGTAAGTAATAAGTCGCCCAGCCGCGCCGCCTAACGAGCCGTCAATCCAAACAACCAAGTTTTGAAATAATGAATTATAAAAGTAGGTATTCGTTTATTTACGTTGTACATATCTTATATATCGACCTGTTTTATTACAAATTTTCTCAAATAAGTAAATCTGTCTACTTGTGATATAAATAAATATAACACTCCATTTTTCCATTATTATTTCTTTGGGTATATATAAATTATTATCATCTAAAATGTATTGTTTGACGTTTTGGATGAGATACTTAAAACTCGCATAAGGTTTATCTTAAGTAGTAATTAATTCAATTTGTTTTTATGTTAGAATACACCAGGACCATCGTCCTAGAGGACCACAATAAGTCCTAACACTGAATCTAAAAAAATGTAGTTGATCTCTTTAAAAAGACGACATAACATAACATAAATTGTAGAAAATATATTCAGTCGATATAATGTACACTAAAAGCTTAGCGGTCTTCTACGTTGATGTTTTTTGAAATCGAGGTGTCATACACTAATTGCGTCTTTTTTTATTCGAACGTTGCATTTATCATAATATATACTACTTTATTTGCGTTATGTAAGGACATTCATATATTTGGTGTAAAATGAATGTTTTGTGATCCATTCAAATCTTGTTTTTTTAAATTAATATTAAATATATTTTTCGCTTTACGTAAATTTTGCTTGAGTACTTATTATCATTACATGTCTTAAGCATACAATGCATTTTTTTATACATATTTATTGAATGATGTTAAACTAAAACTTTCTCCTCTTGTAGCATTTGACTCTTTTATAAAATAGTTAAGTTTCTGCAACATACTCCTACAAATATTATCCAAAAAAACCATTATAAACACTATGTACCTTGCCTTTACTTTATTTGCTTTCATATTCTAAAAGACTGTCTTATAATAAGCTATTGAATTTATTGTTAAGTCACAAATATTTTACCCGCTTTTTTAATTAGTTCGTAACAATTTACTCTACTTACAACGAATAACTTCTGTGACAATTTGTAATTGTTTGTAAGCATCTAGTTAAACTATCGTCTGTGGACATGTTTTTTATAGCTCAATATTTATTCTATTCTGATAAGCTTTCACATTTTTTTAAACCCACAAAAATGATTTGAATCTCACAGCTGATACGAAGGCGTTACCTTTTGAGCAATTTACACCAAACTATAAAAATAATTATTCTTAGACTTGTGTATTTGCTTTTGTTAAATATTATACAACAATAAAATTGCATGTCTCATCAAGGTGCCGAACAAATACTATATTTTTTATTTATAAACAAACTGTTATTTTGTATTGGGGTTGTGTCGCAGTAATCTAGTGTACTTTCTGTGCCTTCAAATAGTTTGCTATCAGCAATCTCTGACTATGCTGTACATGTCTGAGTCTATTATTATTGTTGATGATTTACATTACATATTAGTGTTCATGTTAGCATTGTTAGCGTCAAAATTTATATTAGCCACATACATTCTAAATATTTTGAGGTAATATAAATATAGATGTGGTTAGTTCTCGATAATATGTTAATTGTATTGTCCATTTCCTGAACTCCCCATCAGTAAATATACTCATAATCATAATTTAAAATAAGTTATTTTACAAAAAATGAATGTGCAATGTGGCTACAACTAGGATTTTAATGACACTTTAAAAGTGTACTTATGTAGATAATCGCCCATTCCGCGTATGGAATATGTAAATAATTTATTAGTTACTAAAACTTTAGCAAGGTACTATTTTATCTTAAGAACTGCTATTTTCTTTGCCACTGTTTATTTGTAAAAGTGCCTGTCAGTCGATGTTTTATTTTTAATTCTTTATTGGTGCATTATATGATTATATTGTTAAAATTTTACGATAGTTGGGTCGTTTCAAGTTGAGGATCATTGGAAATTAAATATTATATTAATCATTATAAAGTGTATGTGTAACATCACATAATAATTTTGTTCTGCCAACTATCACTGTAACAGTTCATTTAATTAATTATTAAAACCCATGTATGTGAACTGAATTTATGAATTTTAAGATATTAGCTGGATATTTTACTAAGAACTAGATATCTGACATGTGTTTATTCAACCTGTATTTGTATTTGCTATTAAGGACCAAAATAAGCTGTTTACATGTGGTCGTTTTATATACCTGTATGTCATTTGACTGTGAACTTTGTCCTACATGTTAATCAATAATGAATCTTGTATCATATAAACATGTATATTGTTCAACTATTTTTAGGGATCCTATAATGTGTCAATATAAATGAAATGTAACCAAAACATTATACTGTATACAAAATATGAAAATAAAAAAAAGAATAATGAGATCAGTATATTTTAATCTCCTTGATTTATTTCCATTTCATCAACACTGTCAGATTTATTAAGCTGCCAGGGAACTTTACCAATAGGACACATAGACCAATTATGTTCCTTAGAAGCTAGTCTCCAAACGCTATTAGTTAACTGCTCTTGGCTATGATTCTGCTCTTCTTTCTGTTCAATATCCATATCAACATCATTTTTTACAATCATCACATCATCAGTTGTCATTTGTAACTCATCTGCTGTATAAATTTTAGGTGCTGCTATTGGTGGAAAAGTTTCTGGTGATGCTATTACTCTTGCTAATGCACAAATTCTGTCTCTAACTAGAGGTGGAAGATTGGGTTCAAGTAAATCCAAGAGATTTCTAATATAGTAAGTGAGGTAAGGATTATATTTAGCCATGATTGGTTTGATAAAGTTTATTTCCTGTAACTCTTCGGGGACAGGCTGTAGAAGATCCAATATAAGATTGTTCCCTGTATTGTTGGGGAACCACTGCGCATGCAACTGCTTCAAGTCTTTCCTTTTTCTGGATATTTTGTCTTGAAGTTTCAGCCTGGAAACAAGAAAAAGATTATTACAAACCTATTAATATCATCAATTTTAGAGTTGAGTTCTTGTCTTTGAAGTATTCGTCATCCTCTATCTTCTGCTATCTGTTTTACCCCTTGATATGACTCTATTTTTATTACCACTTTTTTCTTAACTTATTTCATGCCACTTAATCTAAGTCTTCCTCTTTGTCTTTTTTGTTCAATTATACCTAATTTTTTTCTTTTATACTTTCTGGTATTGTTCTAAAGACGTCATTGTGTCATAACAAGTGGACACACATTGTTTCTCTCCTTTAGTTCGTAACAATTGTCTTATTAAAATTATAAACCTAGAAATTAGTAAATTCTTTTGATTCCTGTTTCGGTTGAAAATGAGGGATAAGGAAGAATTTTTAATAACTAGACAGGCACTTACTTTTTAACTTTTTTAACAAAAGTTTGAGATATCTTCAAAGCTACCAAAATTTCTGATATCCACAATGCAGCCAGTCGTGATTTAAAATGGTCACTTTGTTGACTTTGTGTTACATTTATAAGAGCCAAAATAAAGTCCAATAATAATTCATTTGTATATAAAAATGTCAACAATACTTCAAAACATTGAACATAACTTATACACAATTTGTTTCTGCGCTTAAAGTCACTTGAACTGAAGAAATATAAGAGATCTTTTGACAGAAATAATGAATCGTCTCCAAGCAAAGCCTCATTCACATGTCTGCTAACATCCTTAACTTTCAACAGTTTTTTACCATTGTTGTTCATTATATTGATTAATGACATGATTGACACTGTTTTCAGATTTGATCGATCAATTTGGTCTCCTAGCAATTCTTTTGCATCATTAACAATTGATTCTCTCATAGCATTGTTGGGTATCTCTGATAAATTTTTAATCTTCAATTTAGAATGTGCACATATACTTAGTGAAAAACAAAAATTGATTAGTGCAGTAATCTTGTTTGCATCCCTATTACTTATGTTTTTTTGACTGGTGATATAATCTTTAACATATGGTTTGTGTTTGTCCCAATAATTTTTTTGGAGCCATTGTAAGCTGATAGTGCATGCTTCTCTGAGTAATGCTAACGGTGGAAGTGTATTGCTGTGAGCTGTGTCATGTCTCAAGTCTACAATCCAGTCAGGGACTCCTAAAATTCTTGCTGCCCTGTATAAACTTGCCCCTTTTACTATTTGAGTGTCAAGCATGTGGTTAACAAAGCGCATAATTGCAGCTGAATATGCCAATCGCAGTACTTGATCATTCGAGACATTGATAGAACTTTTTGCATCCTCAACATAAACTTGAAGCAAACTTAGAGTTGATTCTACACCGGACGGTAACGATGGAGCTCTGGCTTTCCACACAAGTAAATGTTTAAGTGCATCTTCTTTGTTTGACGAGATATTAGTTATATCATCATAAACACTGTGCCACTCTTGACTGTCGTACCACGGCACAATATGATAACGATCACTCATTTTATAATACAATTTTATTACATTACACTTAATACACAAGCACGCTTAACCTAAAACTTAACCACCTGTATCTGTCTGCTAAATTGGTGAATTGGTGTTACTTGACAGATGCTAAATGCTTGACATTGACAGTTGAATAATTTATCTATAATAATAGGGAGGGTGGAGATAAGTAGAGAACCATCGGATACAGGGGTGAAATACAAGAACATATATTAGAAAATACCACTATTACCACTTTTATTCGGTATATAATAGACATTAACTGTTATAATGACCAATTCTTGTAGTACACTTCCCAGAAATCAGTCACCACAATACCGTGTCATCGGCATCGTGAGCATGTATGATATTCTATTTAGCTCTATCGATAGAAAAATAAACCAACTATATACCAGTTCACAGTAAAATAAATTCAGCCAATAGCCCCATTTCTAGCGCTTTTATACGGAAAGATGCATAGAGCGAGCTGAAATATCTGTAAACCTGAATAGGTGAGAAATTATCCTTCTGTAATATCTGCATTTTCTTTTGTATTTACTACCTATTGGTATGAATACAGTTGCCTGACTGCAAGATCCATTTTAAATTTTCATGGAAGGCGTGGATAAATATTATAAAAATGGTGTGCGAGTGCAAATACGGATTCTCCATACACTTAGACATTGTATTTCTGTGGGTCTGTACTTCTGTACCTGTAGTCTGGAAGCGGAGTGACCATCAGAATGGCTGGTCAATACCAATATTTCATATGGAAATTGTTATAGAAAGTTACTACCTACATAGTTCTAGTTACTATTAATCGTTAGTTAGCTGCTACCCCCGATTAAAAAAAAAGCAGTTGATAAAGCGATGCGCCCGCGACGTTAGGTTGCCGCTTTTTAATTCCGCGTCCCGCGGCAATACCCGCCTACCCGTATATTCTGTAGTGTATCGTATGTGACCCGTGTAATGTTTTATCAATACATATACGCAAAGTGTTCGAATCGAGTACGTAGGCGAGTGCTGATGATAGTTGTCAGGTGCCGTGATTTGGATCGGGATGTAGTTTCCCAATCGCCTGTACCGAATTCCAAAAGACTAAAATCACAAGTACATTTTTTAAACTGTTAAAAGTGATCCGTTTGCTTTGAATAGTACATCACGCGAGGAGGTTCACATGTTGAACAACTAAGGTTAGTGTAATTGTGTCAATTCTGTTCCGTGGTGTAAATAGTAAGGTAGTAGGTACATTTAAATTCAATCGTTGTAACTAAGTATGATTCCACTTTTTAAAACCGAAAATACGAAGGTAATTCGGTCATCTTAATTTCATTCATCATAGCTCTTCTTCAAACTTAGCCTACTACGTAGTCTTGGAATAGCCCTTGGATGAATCTCCATTCAGGGTGACTTTGGGAAAATTAAATAAAACACATTTTCATAAATATATCTATAGTTTTTTCAACAATTTCCACTATACCCGAGCGAATCACTATCAGTAATGTTATAATGGACACTAAGTACCAATTACACACTAAAATAACTAAAGAATAACGTTAAAACATTGAAAAAATACTTGGATATTGCTGTTTTTGATCATAATAGTAAGATATTGCTATATTTGAATTTCCTATTCAGGGATACTGCTGTCATTGCACCAGACGCTATTTTTAAAACTGTGTATACTAGGACGTATTAATTAGATACTTTTGGTCTCTCATTGATAGAGACAAGCATTCATATATATTTTTTTATGATTGCTCAAAGGTCTCATCATCCAAACGGGTGTTATAATGTTGTACTAAAATTTCATAATGCATGATGCAACTCCTTTTTTTACTCATCGATCAGCCACATTCTCATGGCATCTTTATGAATTTCAAAAAAAGAACATTGTCATGCACGCGCGTTTCACTACCACAGCGCCGTAATTAAAAAATATATATATATTCGAATTTTTGAATTGACGTCGTATCCGCCATTTTTGCCAATACGCCATTTTTGTTCAATAAAAGTATTGAAAAAAAAATGTTGTTTACAAATATAGAGGATTCATATAGGGTGTAGATAAAGTCTTGTATGGAACTGTTATAATTAGGTATTAAAACACTCATGTGATACTATTATCACACTCGGCTTCGCCTCGTGATAAACCCGCATTCTTGTTTTAATACCCCTTATTATACAAAAGTTGCATAAATATCTATTAAAACAACAGACGTGCAGGCAATTAAACCAATTTAAAGTTTTTTTTTATTGTTATTAAATTTAAGGATACAACATCGGGTAGCAAAAAAGTATCAACTTAATGATATAAAAACTATAGATACGATACCCGCCCTCTAAAATGGCAACAAGAAATCAAGGCAATTGCCGGGATCGCGCTTAGTAACGCACCATGACGCACCAACCAGCGTTGCGACGGTATTATACGTTCCGTAAAAATAATTCGTGCTTAATAGTTTTAATACTTCCTGAGAATAAGATGCCTTCATGTATTTATAGACAATGCACAAATTACACTACAACAGTGAAAGATAAAAATGTGTCATTTCATGCGTAAGTCAATAGAAATATTTTTTTTATATTACTTTTTTCTACGCGAAGTAATGGCGACTGGCGCATGCATGAGGTAAGTCTCTTGCTGTTAGGGGAGGTTAGGGCACTATTATACTATTGTTCTTTTTTAATAATTATTACTAGAGACGGGCCGAGTACTCGGTTGATACTCGGTACTCGGCGTACTCGGCGGGTTTTTTGATACTCGTACGCGGCCGAATAGCTCGGCTATACTTTGTTATTTGATAACGACTATACTTTGTTAAAAAAAAACTATAAATAGAATAGTTTAATATGATAGTTTATTATGATAGTTTATTATGACGACCTATGTGGTCTAGTGGTTCGAGTACCGGACTGCTGATCACGAAGTCGTGGGTTCGATTCCCACGGGACATAAATATTTATGTGATGAATATAAGTGTTTGTGTTCGTCTGGGTGTTTCCTATGTATTATAAGTATGTATTTACAAAAAAAAGTATATAAGTATTATATCCATTGTCTAGTAAACATAGTACAAGCTCTGCTTAGTTTGGGACTAGATGGTGCTGTGTAAAATGTCCCTGAATATTTATTTATTTATTATTTATTATTATACTATTGTTTTCGATCTTTTAGGGAATGATAGGCTCAAATTACCTCCATACCAAATTTCATCTAAATCGATTTAAAGGTTTAAGCGTTCACGTTTAAAATATTAAAAAGTATGGAATAAGTATGCATATATATAGTATTATAATAAACTAGCTGCCTCCCCCAACCTTACCCGCATAGTATATAGATAAAAAGTAGCCTATGTGTTAATTCAGGTAATAAACTATATGTATGCTAAGTTTCACCTAAATCTGTTAAATGGTTTTTGCTTGAAAGTGCGAGTAACAAACATCCATCCATCCATTTACAAACATTCGCGTTTAAAATACTAGTAGGATAACAATATAAATAATATAATATATTAAGTAAATAAGTAATATTAAGTAACGATATTAGTAAGGATTTTGCTTTATTATAAACCTAGAACCATCTCTGTAGCGAAATTTTGCAATATTGTATTAATAAAATATATTTTTTGTTCGCCAATGATTTTTAATATCAACATGAGAAAATCACGTGTCCACATTTCCCCAAATGCCTCCTGATTACAACGTCACACATGTGCTCGGCCAATTAGAATGCAGCACTTAATCGTAACGTAACTAAAGATGTATATTTATCTCTTTCTAACAACCGGTACACCATAGGGTGACATTTATTTTCTTTCCCTTTCTTCGCACAAATTAGTCGCTATCGTCATTTTTCATAACCGTAATGTTCGTGCATGACGTGTCTCGGTGCCTTTATAATAATATGTCATTGTATCAACTTGTATAGAGTATGTATCAAAATATGTTAACTTACCTCTGAACTTTAGCGATATTGACCCCGCTGACGTTTTCTTGCTGAATTATTATTTACAGGGACCGGAAAACTATCCATCTCGATAATGTAATATCTAGATCGTTTAGAATCTCATTAAAATCTAGGAAAAAACATAGAAATTAGAGCACGTATTTCCTCCGTACAACGGTTTTCGCCTATTGAATAACACTGCGATTGGCTAGTTAAGACGGGATACCTACCTATCATCATACACTAATAATACTATCGGAAACGTATAATCGAATTTTGTTTCTTCGAAAACCTAAACCTAGTAGCGGCTAAAGGGCAATCGTCAGTCGCCATTACAGACCGCCCTTGGAGTTTTCCGACTTGTAATCGCAGGGGGAAATACATTTGTTGGCTTTGTCTCCGAACTTATTATGGTACCAGCATTGTGGGAACTTCCTATAGTTCGAGTCAGAGCGCTGCCTTGATGTGTCGCGAGTGCTTTTGGAGTGGGAGCGAGACCTGCTGTTCCGATCTGATGTCAACTTCTGAAACTGTCTTCTTAGTTCGGCCACCTCCTTAGTTAGATCGTTTAGAACAGAACTAGGGAAGGTGTTGGTATTTACAGCAGCGATCTTTGGAGTAGAAGAAGCGAGGTCATTCACTCTATCGGCTAAATCAGCTAGGTCCTCTAGTGACGCTGCACCTGGTTGGCCTGCGAGCACCGTCTGAACGCCATGCGGAAGACGACTTGTCCAAATGGTTTTAAGAAAATCATCAGGCACGTCCACGCCTGCAAGACTTTTGAGGTGACGAAGAAATTGAGATGGCTTGCGATCGCCAAGTTCTTCATGCATCAATAACTGCTTGATTTTTTTTTCGTTGGACGCGCTGAGTCTTTTGATTAACTCCGTCTTAAGCTTCTCGTATCTATTGGTCGCTGGCGGGCTTATAATTATGTCCTTGATCTCTCTAGAGTGTTGCTGGTCAAGGTGCCCTATCACGTAATTATATTTCGTGACATCGTTTGTGATACCAGCGATGGCAAATTGACCCTCGACTTGGGCGAACCAAATCTCAGGCTCCTCTGCCCAGAACGGTGGCACTCTAACGCCGACCTTAAAAACGTTGCTCGGTTCTATCGACAAAGTCGCATCACTAGTGCCGGCCACACTTTGTGCATCTTTATATAAGTCCTTATCCATGTTCAAATCACGTCGGGGTCACCAGTTTAGTGGTAAGGGACGTGTTGTCGGGATGTTGTATAAATAAAAGTTCGACTCACGTAAATTTGTATATTATAATCCCAGCACCTTACTCACTAATTAAAAAAGCGTTATAGCACAAGCACAATCACAATCACACAAGCACTGTTAGTTTGGTTAGTACTAAATCTATACAAGTTAGTTAGTTAGTTAGTTACCAATTAGACAGACAAAAACAATATCACTGTAATGTAAACATAGAATAAAGATCGCGACAATATGTCGTATGAGCAAGCTGCGTGCGCTCCGCGTCGTAGGTCAATCTGCACTGGTCGGTTGACCGTTGGAAACCGCGCGTAGGCGGGCGAGCGGCGAATCAAATTCCTAGAATTGTGAAATTCCAGGAAATACAATGCCTATAAACTAGTGGTGACGGATGAGTCGATTGTCAGGTCGATAATTTTATTGATAATCGATATCGATCACTGGTAATTTAAATTGTTGTTTTATGTTATTTTATGTGAATAAGGATTGTGTAATGTATTATATGAATATATATATATATGTTTAATAAATATAAATATATGTAGGAAAGTAGCCTACACACCGACATTTCTATTCTGCGACGCTTTGTTACTGCGATGTTTCGTTACATCAAAAAACTTTACTTCGAACGATTTGACTGCGAAAACACCATACTACGATGCCCTGTTAAATCGATGTTATGTTATATTACTTAGAAAAACTTACTTCATTTATCGTTGAATATCTTGAGAATTTCGTTAGACTTTCATTGAATATCGTTAGACGTCCACTGCTGGACAAAGGTCACCCAGACGACTGGTCCTACGCCACCCGCATCCCGCTGGCGAGGGATACGGTATAATAATGTCGAAAAAAAACTACTTCAAATGTCAGAACTGTGGACCAAATTGAAATAGTACCACATGAGAAGCACCAGCTTTCAAATAAAAAAATATTCATCAAAATCAAGAAAAAAGTTAGGTATGAAGTAACCAAAGACTATAAAACCACTTGACTGCTCATACAGGGCGACCCTTGCTCGCGAACCGTATGCATTATAGCGCCAATGTTAGTCCGCGGTACGGGCGGCCATTTTAGTATCGACCAAATGTTAGATCCGTGTGCACATGATAATAATCGAGATTTGTTAAAACATATCCGTCCAAAAATACGACATTATGCCTTCCTGTTCCATTAGGTGGTGTGGTAAATTATCTAGGATATCTAATTATAAAAAAATTGCATTACTTTTCTTCGTAAAGTACAGTTTTAATAAATATCATTTCTAATGCAGAGCTCAAGTTAAACTGGTTGATAACGTAAACATGCAACATGCCTCTCTTTCTATCTTGAGATATTTGGCTATACTTTCGTCTCTTTCTTTACACATAGTTCAGTAACACCTTTTTCTTGTAGATATCGATTATAATATCGATAAAATGTAAATTACTATTTATAATTTGTAATATTTAAATGTCATTTATTAGTTTCCCGACGGTCCCGGAATAGAAAGAACAACAGCTAAATGCTGTTCAAAGGGAAAATTGGTTTCCAACAAAATCCAACAACTGACTGCTTTGAATCTTTAAAAAATAGACGCCGTTTATTTTTATTTTTTAGAAAACGGTTATTTAATGCTACCATCAAAATATAATACAGATGACTTAATTCGATCGATTCTTAAATGTAGGTACAGGATAAGAAGTTTTTTATTTTATCGATATCGATTATTGTCGAAAAATTGAGTAATGCCGCACTATGGGAGGGGCTATCGTTCTTACATTTTTGCATTAGCAAATCACAACAACGCATGTTTCTTCGTCCCCCGGCCCGCAGTGGTGAGTCGTGATCCTAAACAACATTGATGCATTGGCTCTCAAGTGGTTAGATACTCGTTGGAAGTAACAAACAAAAAAAATATACAGTCGAATCAGAACCTACTCCTTTTTCAAGTAATTTAAAAATACTTTATAATACAGTATATTTTTGTATTATACCAAAAGTACATAACAATATGGTATAATACCAGCCTTACGTCTCTGCACTGGATAGGTAACTAGAAATTCTGAAGGCAGAATCTCACCTAGAAAAATAGTTAACATCCGGCACGTACTGGGTGTGGAGAGGTAGATGTTTCATACAACTGGCACGTAACGAGCCGTTATTTATAAGGAAACTAAATAAAATAATTAAGTAGGTACTAAATTTTATTATATAATTATAATGAGCATCGAATACCGAGTACACTCCTTCAATATAGTGAGTAACCCACCAGTCATCCTGTATGTATATTTATGTATACATAATACATAAATATACATACACCCACATGTAATACGGGGCGAGCCTATTGCCATCATCCAGGCACGAATCTGAAATCCGAGCTGCTTTGCTCTACCTGGGATCGAACCCAGGACCTCTTGCTCGGCAGTCGCTCTGTATGACTAGACCAATAGATGTGATTGATTATCATCATACATGTAGCTTTCTATAGATGATGATTATATATTTGCCGCGATCAGCTACTGGGGTACGTAAAACATGAGAGGGAATAGGTGGAGGAGATTACATGACATAAAACAAAAGTGGATTAAGAATTTTTTTTTTATTAAAAAACTGATTCCAAAGCAAATGTTGATCATAATATTCACATGCAGTTAAAACGCTACATGTTGTTGTTTCAAATGATTTACATACATTAAGTAGGTTCATATTATTATATTTTTAATGAAAGCAATACTTTTATTGACATTCTAAGTACATTCCATTTAGAACTGATATTTTCAACAATATAAAATTGTCGGCGATATTGTAATATAGGGTTAGTATTAGGTTGGAATACAATATTGTTTTATAATTCATGAAAAGATAGTGATAAAGACATCTCAGTAGAAGTTCAGCCGGTGGTATTTTACAATTCTCTTTTGGCACTAACATAACGTTTTCCGAAAAAATAATGATTCATGTCGCGTTTTCACTGCCGGCGATATCGACGGCTCGTTTAAATGCACATTTCACGGAGACCCGGCGGACCGGACACCGCCCGACAAACTCAACGAACGTAACGACACGAGTAAAAAACAACGGATCGCACGAGCGCCGCCGGACACCACGGCGACCCTCCGCGGGCCGCTATAAATATCTATCAATATATAATCTCGATCAACAAATATAATTCAATATAGGCATTAGTAGGACAATACGAAGTTTAACCGTACCGACGTTATCACAAGGGGGGGCGCGCGGGGCGCCGGGCGCACTCATAAGTCCACCGTGGCGAGGTTCTGTGTGGGCGCGCGCGGCGCGGCCGGCGCGGGCGGCGACGGCGGCCGCGCGTGGAACTTGCCGGGCAGCGCCGCCAGCGCCGACAGCGCGGCGTCGGCGTGCGGGATGCGGCGCATGATCTTGCCGGAGGTGATGAGGCGGCCGAAGCCCTCCTGGTGCGCGAAGGCGTAGCCCGAGCGCACGGAGCGGCGCGCGCGCCGGGCCGACGGCGTGCGCGGCGCCGGCGCGCCCCCGCCCGCGCGCCACCGCGAGCGCGCGCGCAGCCGCTCCGCCAGCGTCGGCCGCGCCCACGACCACGCCAGCCGCCACGACACCACCGGCACCATCAGGATTATCATCTGCACACGATCACGCACACCAATATTGAAGGTACGTATAGCTATTTTAGAACACTTTTAAACTTTACGTATATTTTAAGTTATGATTTTCAGACTATACCGCCTGGTACAAAGATTACATGATAACATAAGGCAATATTTGTCACGCTCCGTCCAACATTACATCGGCGTTATACTCACAGTAAGCACAGCGGTGAACCAGAAAGTGGCTTGCGTCAAGGCGACCGTCAGTGAGCCCACGTACGGGCCTCCGATCGCGTAGTTATAGAAGTAGTCCAATACGAAGTACGATACTAAGGAGCCCCATATCGTTATGTGATTGAACACCGTCCAATACGTCGTGTCTAAAGCTATCTGAAATGCATAACATAAATATGACCAAATTTTGAGTTGTTAAATATTATTTTTTTCTTTAACTCTGTCTATGTCTTCTGCACTTACCTGTGTGGTATTGTCTATGATTAATATTGTTGCTACTACACTTCCCAGTAACATGTGATCTGATATAATCTTGCCATCAGGTGCTAAACCATCCTTGTAAGTACCTAAAAAGACAATAACGATTGTAATAAAAATCGTCTAAAACAATTCAATCTGCAACCAACCACCTTATTATCTCACACATTATTTTTGTACATCGAGGATAGCCAACAATCTTACGGGCTACGGCCCGCCTGATAGGAAGCAGTTACCGTCGCGTGTTGCCGACCATGTAAAAGCCTTTTCACTCCTAGTTTGAAGAGTCTTAAAAAATAAGGAGCGTTTAAAGTGTCTAATACATACCATAAGGTATTAAAAATAACACAAGTGAGGTGAAGCAGCCGTGCAGCGTGGACTTGATGAACTCTGTCTTGTTGAACAGTTGACTAGTGTGTCCCGGCGCGTACAGCTTGGGGAACTGCAGCGACGTGGTGTCGGCCACGTCCTGCTCGAACACGCCCAGCGCCAGCACCGGCAGCGACGTGTAGAACAAGTTGTACACTGATATGAACATCTCGTCGAACACCGTCTACAAATAATTTGTTAGATACTTACATTTTTATTTGAATATCAAACTAAACCAAAGATTTGTAAAGTACTTAAATTATCGACATCTTGCATAACACAAGATTAATATAAAAAAGGTTAACAACAAACCTGTGCACTGAATCCGCAGAAAAACGCAAACCAGAAATGGCACACGGTGAACGCGAAATTTTTATAGAAGAAGTATCTGAGGAACTTGCACATCCTGTAGTAAGACCAACGGCCGTGCACCAGCAGCAGGCGCTGCAGGAAGCGGAACTGCGCTATCGAGTAGTCCGAAGCGAGGACCGCCTGCATGCCCTCCTGGCCCGATATACCCACGCCGATGTGGGCAGCTGGAATAACAATGAACCAAAATAGTATTGTGAGTCTGAACAATTAACCGATATAGTAGTTATTAGTAATTTAGTATTATACCCATAATGTTTAAAATAATATGATATTTAAATAATTACTAAATGTACAAACTCCGTACCTGTGTAAATATAAATAACATATAATACGGTAGTATCACTTATATTAAAATGTGATGCAACAGTTTTTGTATGAATTCAACATAATAGTTACCTTTGATCATAGATACGTCATTGGCCCCGTCTCCTATGGCAAGCGTGACCGCTTTCCGGCTCTTCTTGATGAGTTCCACAACCATTGCCTTCTGCAATGGCGTCACGCGACAGCAGATCACTGATCGACATTGTAAAACTACATCTAAAAACCTAAAAAAGACAGATCATGTAAACTTTATTAATCGTGTTTTAATTTTAATCATTACCGATGAATGATTAAAATTTCAAATGGAACGTGTTGAGTGCGAGTTTCTTTCCACAATTGAAACGTATAACGTAGTTTAATTATTATTGAAGTGGTATTATGCGTTAATAAATAAATCACTTAAGTTGCGTATATAGCGCGCACGCACCTAGGTTCCAACCAATAAGAACGCCGATCGCGGTTAGGTTTCGTAACAACAACTCACTTTTCCTCTAACTTAGGGTGCAGGCAGTGCGGTAGCGAGGGTCCGTTGATGACGATGGCGAACCCGTTGGAGTCGTCGTTGTTGTGCTCGTGCGAGTCCGCGGAGTACGGCCCGCCACCCGACACGTACTCGTTGCTGTAACAGTCTGGCTCACTAAAGTGTTTCGTATAAAATCAACATTTCATATTTCGGAGTTTGGACAAAGAGTAATATAAATAGGGGCTTAAGAATTCACATCAGTTATTGTTTTATCGGTTTTTCCCGTGTTCACTTTGAACATAGTAAAACTTTTCGCTAGACTAGAACTGTTTAAGAATATACTCCCAACATTGTAAATTAAAAAAGAAATCCCTCATTAGAACTAGAATAAGATCTAATCAAATCGAACTATTTTAATAAAATAATTATAATAATTGCATACATATAAACATGAATATTGCACGTCACTGAACAACACACAATCATAGATTTAGTATAAGTGTACTAGATTGGCAATGGAGCGATTTGGGCGAGATTAAAAACAGAATACACCAGTGTGCATGTGATGTGCGTATGTGCCGGACATACAGGTACAAAAAGGTAATTCAGGTATTGGTTACAAATTTAAACTGAATTCTTATGCATTCAGAGCATTAATATTATGAAATGAGATATTTTTCTTGTCAACGCATAAAACTTTTGTAGCAGTTATAAAACCCTTCTATTGTAATAGCTAAATATTTTTATACTGCAATAGCGCGAAATGTGAATTTCTGGAGGTCAACCGGTTACATACAGGAACTGTTGTACTAAAAAGTTTATTTACACTTTGAATATTGAGATATTGCTGAACTAAGGTGGGTTGTTAATAACGACTCACGCCACTACGCCGGTGCAGGCCGATAGCGTGTACATCTATGCTTGTTCTAACATGGTTGTACCGATCTTTTGCATTGCCAATCTACCTAACTCCAGTAATACTAAATCAATGGTTCAAATAGAGAATAAGCTAACGAGACCGTTGCCGGTGAGAATGTTTATTTTTTTAAGAAATATAAGGAACAGAACCTTTTCGTGCAGAGAACACTAATACGATTTTAGTTGTACAAGTCCCAGTTTGAAAAGGATTAAGAAGAAATAATGACTAATAATAACATTGATAACAATTATATATAAATAATATTAATAAATATAGAGTATATATGTAGTATCAACCAACTAGTATCTGTAACACAAGCATCGTTGCTTAGCTCGAACTAGATGGCGCTGTGTCATAATGTCCAGGAATATTTATTTATTTATTATTAACTAAAAGTTTTATTTGCTACCCATTTATAGATTTCTAGCTACCTGTTTGTAGTTCAAATTGAAGTTGAAGTCTTAAAGGAAACGGTAAACTATATTTAAACACATTTCTCAGAGACAGCGAACATGTTAATAGAGATACTACATTAGCAAGTGATATACTAAGAATCTATTCTAGGTGACGGATTAGAAGATTGGTACAGTTTAGAGAGAAAAAGAGCACGCTGGCTTGGTGTACAAACAGACGACAAATGTGTACAGGGCTAGGACTACGTTAGTAAGAGAGGTGGCAGCTTTTAGTTACACCAAAACTTGTATCAGTTACAGAGTCAAATAAGCGAATAAAAATTTATTAGTTAATAAAATATTTGATTAGATATTTCACAAAACGTAAACAAACTACTTCAAAACCATATTGCGCAAGTATGTATTGTAGTATTTTGTTTACAATGTGTTAAGTCAAGTACCTAAGCAAGTAGATCATAAAATTAATTTACATAATGTCTTAACCGATAATTTGTACAACACAAAAACATTGAAGGCTAATTAAAAATATAAATAATATTTAGCTAAAGCTACAAACACACACAATAGTAGGATTGAAGTTGATGTTTCGCGAGTAATGGAAGCTAATTTGCGTGTTTGACGTGAGTCTTGCGAGTTACTTGTGTGAACAAGTAACTATGCACACATTTCTCAACTCAAGCTTTTTATATAATATATCCAATAAATGCCGATTTTCACATTTAATATACAGGTACTACATATAATAAAATTAGGTAGATGTTCTTAAATCTGTAGCCATCTTTAAATTAGAATTACTAGTTAATACATTCACGAATATAATAAATATCCAAATGTAACGAATCACAACACAACTATCGTAAATTTTAATTTCATATAAACTTTCATTCATAATCTATGCATTTTTGGTACAAATCTATCGTCTCAGTCAATGATATAAATGTATAACTAGAACTAGAGAAATATAAATAAATAAAGTTGCGATTCATAACAGTTTTGTTTGCACAAGATAGTGGTGAGCGACAAACACTGCGAGGCTGTGTGAAGGGTAGCGGTGATGTATACAAGGTGTGTCTTTGTCTCTCTACCTGTGTGCTGTGTGTGTGTTATGTTCCCACCTAAATGTGACGACGGACACGGCGGGCGCGTTGAGCTTGACGTTGGCGCGGCCGGGCGAGGCGGCGGGCGAGGCGGGCGGCGAGGCGGGCGAGGCGGCGGGCGAGGCGGCGGGCGAGGCGGCGGGCGCGGCCGGCGCCGGCACGCCGCCGTTGGCCGCGTCGCCCTCCGCCTTGCGCTCCGTGGAACCTGCACCACCGACTGCATGTTAAGCAGAGGCGTACTAATGTACTTCTATACTCCGCCAGTATGTTTTAGGTCCCATGTAATTCCAAACTCCGAACTGTTACTGAGAATTTCATAGAAAAACCTAATAACACTGCTCGACCTGGGACTCTCAACTCGAGACCTGTTGCAGTCGCACTTATGATCACTAGACCAACGAGAGCCATCATTTAAACATCAGCCCATTTATTGTTGCCCAAAAAATTTGTAATAGGAATTTTGAACACCTATGACATCACAGCATAGATATAGTTGAGCGATCACATCGTGTGTGTCAAATAAATTAATTTCTTGACTTTTAAAATGAGATGTGATTAAAGAGATTCTGTTCGTCTTACCGTGAGGCAAAAATGTGTTGACGACTCGTATGCTGTCCCTACACTTGGCGAGCTGCCGGTCCACGTCGTCGTAGGAGACGCCGTCGACCACGAACACCTCGGCCATGTCGTCCGTCAACAGCTGACAAGAGTACCCGATGTTTATTGCTGTTTCTGCAAGAGTAATAAAATATATTAATAAAAAAACTGTTCTTGTAAAAAAAAATATGTACTGAATGAGCCTTAGATGTGTGGTCGCTTAATTCAAGTAAAATTTGAATTGGGTCAAATGTAGGTCAATTACATATTAACGGGTTTTTAATCAACTAAAGAATATTTGGTGGGCAGCACTGACCACATCGCCCCTGAGAATGTAACGCCGCAAATGGAGTCATATTTATGGCGAATATTTAGTTACGGGATTTATGTTTGACTTTAAAAATAGTTTAGAATAGAACCTCGTACCTTGTTTATCACCCGTTAGGACCCACACCTTGATGCCAGCCATGCTGAGATTAGCTATGGTTTCAGGCACACCGTCTTGTAATTTGTCTTCTATAGCTGTCACTCCTAAATGAAATAAATCTATATTGAGAATCCGAAACGTTAATATTTATAGGCAGCAGTAAAATGCAATAAGTTGTATTATTGCAAATTCTTTTATCCACCTCGTTGCTCACGTAGGTGTAGTTTTATTCGAGTTAGAAATTTTGATGAATATAAAAACTAATATACCAACCAATAATAATGGTATCTTATTTAAGAGTTTGCAATTCTGCAACAACAGATTTCCATGTCAGAAGCTATTCTATATACCTACCTTATATGAGAGAATTAAAATCTATTCAGTAACCTGAAACCAATAAGTTTTAACGATTTTAATAGAAGAATGGTCGGTACGTACCCATGAGAAGGAGGTCAGTCTCGATCTCCTCGTAGATGGCGTCGAGCTGTTCGTCCCTGTCGTGCAGCGCTAGCGCGGCGGCCTGGTGGCGGCGCTTCCACTCGGCGAAGCCCCGCTCTTCCAGCGGCCGCCACGCTAGCGCTAAAGTCCGGAGACCTTCCCCAGCGAATTTCTGCAATGTTATTTACGATTCAGAAAATACGTCGGAAATTACGTGTAGGTACCCGCGAGTTACAGCATGAAGGCAAAGGAAAATGTATCAATTCGTGAAATACGTTCATCACCCCAGCTGTTGCGTATAATTCATGTTTGTCAGAAAAATAAGACATTTAAAAAATAGATCACATAGCAGAATACAAATATAAACTTACATTTAAATGTTCCTGTGTCTTAGACTTCACTTCTGCTTGGTTACCACTTTTTAATCTGTCATATATTACATTATCAGCACCTTTTGTATATAACCTAATTTCACCATCCTTCCTCAATATCACGGACATTCTTTTCCTAACATTATTAAAATCTAATATACATAACAATTCATACACCTGAAACAATAACAATAGTTAATGTACTTCTATATATTAAGGAAAATAAATAAATTAATAGTATGATTATAAATACCTCTGTTTTACCCATTACTTCTATTGTAATACTATTAGGCGCGCGTTCTCTGAACACGAAACCAAAATTTCTGGCTGCTGAAACCAGCGCAGACTCATCAGGTGATTGCGCCTGTAAATAACAATATAATTCTACATTACGCTTAAATAAAACATCAATCACACCAAAAAAAAATCTGTAATGTAATGTCCTATTTAATTTTAGAAGTGTGCCAGTTTTATATAAAATAATTATATTTATCTTCTATGAGCTTCTACGGTATTAACTACACAAAAATATGTACCGCATATGGTTTTACTAAACAAAAATACAAATCAAAAAGTAATATAGGATTACGGGCAAAGAGAGTAAATGTATTATGTAATAAAATTTTACTTTTCATCAAAGTTAGTTTTATCCTTTTTACTCTCTCTTACTCTTACAATAGTGTATGATATAAAATGCATTAGTTACAAATACGTTATCTCACTTGGTATTCCAGCCGCCCATTCTTTTGGTCCGGCATGACAGTGTGACACAGCGCGAGAAGGCGAAAGAAGTCGTGCACGTTCTTGTCGCCCCGCTTCACCGCGTCCAGCAGCGTGCTGTCGAAGAACTTGAACTCCGGCTCGAATTCAGGGTTGAACGAGAAGTCCAGCGGTTCCGAACTCTGTTGTGTAACAGAGTGGAGTGTCAGTACCGTGAAGGGGGATTGCCGGCGACAAATCTACGCTTGACATATTAGAATAAAAAATGTAGTTCAATGGGATAAGCAACTTTGTATGTATTTATGGAGGCAATACGGTAGCAAAATGACATCCAAAATTCTTATAGATATTAGCATATACTAACTATATTACTTCTTAGGAATTTTAGTATATACTAATATGTATTAGTATATACGTCCTAATATTTCTCATGATATTGTTGTTGAGGCATAAACCGTAATAATAGTACCCACAAATAAGGAAATTGAACTGGTCCTTGTAATACTAATGCTAGTTATAGCTAGCAGGAAATTTATTATGATGATGTGTAACAAATATGTTTTTAGAAATAGATAAATCGAAACAAATTATTATTTATAATTTAAATACGACTTTTTGAAGCCGTTTGTGCCCAATGTAATGTTTACAGGATGTTTGATAGAAGGCTAAATTTCTAGAACTAGTATTATACTATTATTATAATTTTTAACTATTGTTATGCTAGCTGACTTGTTTTATGTAAATCAAAATTATAAGAAAAAAGAACTGCGAGAATAATGGCAGGAGATTAACAGTTACTTCAAGATGGCATCCCGCGCATGAACAAAATATTAAACACAATTTTGTTATGTTCAAATTTATTTTTAGTATATGTAAGACAGTAAGATTCTCATTGCTGGATTTATGTTGCTTTTCCCATCATAAGGTATTTTAGTAAACTTTATTCTAAAATTTTATTTATTATATTGATTTATTTATTCACGTAGATTTGTCTGTAGTTATATTTTAGCAGGAAAATGTGTTAAGAAGCGAACACAAAACACACGATGCAAAGCATACATGCAAACATAAATCAATGTTACCAATGTTAATTACATATAGACATACAATTAGATGTTAGAAGAAAGTGTGCGGAAAGTATTAAATACATGGAGCCCAATATAAATACGTTAATATAATTTTACATAATGATAGAGAGGGACAAGATTATTACATTTGTGTACCTACTCGTGTTGTATAATATTTCCAAAATTAACTAAAGTTGTTAATTGTTCTGACTTTTTTAATATTATAATTTTATTTATTTATGTAGTCACATATAAAAATGCACAATGTGCCTACATATAATGTTGCACTTTTATATTTTTGCAATACAATATGTAGATAATTAGGTAATTCATTATGTGAGTATTCTTTTTTTTGTGGAGTTGCATTAACATGAAATAACTAATAGTGAATATCGGTGCGGGAGCAAGTCTCGCTTTATGACTTGCTACTTCACTCGTGTGGGTTAGCTCGGTACCATTCCAAAGGTTGAAAGGACATGTTAAAAGGTCAGATAGATACAGGGGCGGAATACAGGCGGTAGATAAGTGTACCGCTGCCCGCTCGAAATACGAGCCGCGTTAAGTAATTATAATATAGAAGTTAAAAAAAAAATACTTTGATACGAATCAACCACTAAAATAAATAATATACAATAGTTGATTGCGCATTTAATATACAAGTGAAAATAGCAAGTATTCGGCAATGATCGCGAGTAGTCACGGTTCTCTACGCGTCACTAGCGGTGGAAGCTGTGTAATCGTGACAGCGGTGCGGAAGGCATGGTTTCCTAAACACAGAATGAGATGTATTCTATCGCGCTGTGCTGCATGCATGAACTTTTGCTCAAAACATTCGCGCACATCTACATGACCTGGACGATGCGGCCTACATTTCAAACCCGCGGTGTTCATATGGAATGTCGGCGCGGTCATATTAAAAGCGGGGCAGCGGTGATCGAATGGGGGTCAGAGAGAGATGGGGGGGTTGCGCGGGCAGAGTTACGAGCGTGGTGCGTACGCGCGGGCGGCGGCCGCCCGGCGTGCTGCGCCCCGCGTCCTGCTCCAGCTCCAGCAGCCGCGCGCGCGCCGCGCCGCGCCCGCTGCCGCCCGCCCCGCCCGACTGCCGCTGCTGCACCACACACACATCACACACTCCTCCCTACACCCTCCTAGCTTAACCTATCTATCTATCTCATGTGTTCGTTCCTATCATTTGTGCCGACTACGTTTTATCAGATACTATTTCCAAGTTTAAAAAGATGCTGTTGTTACTGATTATGGATCGAGCGAGCTATACCCTCCATGTGATGGTTTATGTTCCCCATTTATGTGTTTACTGTCGCCGAGGCACATTGTTGTACCACGTATATGCGGTGTGTGTGACCATGCAAAAGATACCAAACAAAATCTAGAAAACTAGTGATGCGACTTGTTGACACTCGAGTGCGAAATTCAACCTTAATGTGAGCGTATCGATAACACTAATATGATATGTAAGGTGAGACTATGATTCACATACCAACTGTAAAACGAACACAAACATTATGACATGACAGTAATATTCAAACACTCCACATAACCTGAAAGCGTGGACGAACGAGGACATCATTGAATCATTTGCATTAACAAACGTAAAACTTCAAAATACTTTTTAAGAAAATAAATCAAACACATGCAAAATAAGATGGTGGGACTTCGGCATGTGCGAGTCTTGTAAAGTCTCAAGTGCTTAGTGATAACATTTCAAAGACTGCATTAACCTACATGCATATTGTGACTATCTTCTATAGCATTGTGCTCTTCAATATAAGTTCAAAGTTGGTACTTGGTCCGCAGTGGCAAGAAATTGAACGTACATCACGTACCTCAGCGAGTTCTATAGTTTCACCGGTGGTTTCGTCCACGACGTCTCCGTACGAGACGCCGGCTATCGAACACTTGTTGAACGTCATTATGTTCTGCGTGAGGGTGCCGGTTTTATCTGAAAATATATACTGGATCTGGCCTGAAAACAAACAATTTGTAAATTATAAGTTACGCATTCGCTTGTGAGGTTCAAGTTTGCATTTCTTTAGACGACCGAAACGTGGATATCGATTGATTACTGAGTTCGACATTGTAATTGGTTAACTCTGCATGAATCCCAAACGAGACACTTGTTATTTTTTTTAAATGACAAATATTTTAGGTATATGCGCAGGCGCATACTATCTATTATATTTTTTGTAAAGGTGATACTTTTATATACGAATTTCAAGGCTTGCAATATTCATGATTTTATGAATAATGTTAACTGTTTTAATTCCTGTGCTGTGTAGGATTAATTGAGGAAGTATAATATATTTTCTTCCAGTTGAATACCTTATAGACAGTCCGGAGAGCCGACCAAGCGCCATATAGAGAAATGGTCTGATATAGTCACAATACTAACCGAGTTCTTCATTCAGTGTGGTTGTCCGTGCCTTCGCAGCTGTGCCAGTCTTTTCATAATACATTTTCTCGTCCCAGTTTATCAGGAAACTCTGGGCAAACCTTATTACCTAAAACAAAAGCAATAAACAATTACACCAACAATAAACATAGTATACGTCATGTTTATTGTTTATTATAATATTTTAATACATATAGGTATATAAAAAACACTATGGCAGTTATGTTTTAATTGCACAAACTTACTGAGTCACGTAAGTAATGTCGTGTTTATTATTAGTTCACAATTATACATACATACATACACTCACGCCTTTTTCCCATGGGGGTAGGCAGAAACTACAGAATGCCACGCGCTACGATCCCTGCATACCACTTTTGCCTCGTCCACATTCATACATGTTCATAATTATAATTATTCATAAATGTGTATAGTATAACTTTGACAAGTGAAATTAATAAGAGCAAAAAAAATGTACTTATCAATGAAAATTGACATCAAAAGTTAAACTGCTTCTCTAAAAAGTTGTAAAAAATACTCAAAGGACACATTTTAGCATTGTAGTAGTAGTTCAGACCGTAAAATAGAGAGAGAGAGAGAGAGAGAGCACTACTCTCTCTGTATTTCTCTACTTTCTTACTAAAAAAATTATCGGTGATACTAACCTCAACAGACACGTAGAGCGATATAGGGACAACAGTGTTCATGACGATGGCGTAGGAGAAGAAGACGAGAAGCGCGATGACGAGCGCGCCCCAGGTGGGCTCGGACGGCACCAGCGTGTCCCACGGCAGGAAGGCCTGGAAGTACCGCCCCACCAGCCACTCCCACACGCCGCACGCCACCGTGCAGAACACGCACATCGACAACAGGAAGAATACTATCTGCAGGACAACACAACCATCATATCCGTATCTGCAGGACATCATATCCGTGAAATTTAGAAAGAAAGAAAATAAGAATTTACTTACAATACTTAGTATGGGATAACGTTGTGAGAATGTATAAGGGTTACGTAGGATTCTAATCAGTCTGCCATGGGGTCCGTTCGCGCATTCTCTAAATAATTTTCGAAGATTCTATTTACATCCGACGGAAGAATAATAAACACGATTCGAATCATGCTAAGATTTGAACTACGTTCTTGATAGTGTTATGTTATTTTCAGCTCGTTCTGCAACGTCCGTTGTAGAAGGGCTGAATTGGTACTTACCCCTATTATAAGAAAATTAAGTAGCCTATCTATGCTGGTGCGCTTGAATTTGGTCTTGCCGGAGTTCTGCATGAGTTTGGTGTCCTTCCCGGCGAACACGACAACGCCGTAGCACCACGACGTATTCCGGAGCACGCAGCCCCGCAACAGAATCTTGTCGTTGTCGAGAGAAAAGTGCTGGTTGCGCCAGCTTAGCGTACCTTAGGTAAAATAATAGACATATTGCAATCAGCAAACTTGGGGTTAACCGCTTTTGGACCTAATTTTCATATTAATAAGGACGAAAAGTGGTCTACGGGTTTACGGATTTAACACAACAGACCAAAAAATATATTGATTTATTCATTAATTTAGCTATGTGAAATATCAATGTAAGGCCACCTGTTATCAGATTACTGTTTTTATCTTTAACTTATGCTGTCAACCTTAAGCTTGTTATTTATTTTAACCTGAGTATGTTAATTAAGTGCTTTACCCTAATATTATGAATCGTGAAACCTTTACATTATAATATTAAGATTTATTAAATAGGTACATACAATTGCCTCGTTGATCGATTGTTCAAAAGAGCGGCTGTCGAGCAAGAGGGTTCGAGTCTCAGATCGAGCAGTGATATTAAGGTTTTCCATAAAATTCTCAATAGCGGTTCGGAGTTTGAATTCATGCCCTTTCATGGCAATAGGATCATCCCCTATTACATAGGACCAAAAGCATACCAGCGAAATGTGGTTGTACACCTCTGCTTAACCCTTCAAGGGCCCTGACGCCCTTAAAGTAGTAGTCCTGTTATGGTACTAAATACATGTTAAACGAACGATTTGAGGACCAGTTTTATTACAATATTAAATGACACGAACAATTAATACTTGCTGTAAGCCATTAAGATAAGTGGAAAAGAAAAACAAATAATCATTGACGTAGATAATTGTGGTTAACTGTGTTAAAATACTCGGAGATGGTATGATTCATAGTGTTCAAGCACTAGGTTTACTTTACAATATCAGTAAGTATGATAAAATGCCACAGTGCAACCAGCACGTAAACATCTATTAGCGAGCGATTTCTGAAGAGTTACTTAATCGCGACAATGCAGTGTAATGGCGCGCGGATTCCACAGAAAGTTTCGCAAACGCAATGAAGCTAATTAGCATAAACACGTAATTAGACGTACTGGATAAGTATAAATATGGGTTTATGCGACATAAAGTGGTGGTCATTCGTTTAAAAATGATTGACGTCAATGTTGGGTAACCTATTTGTATTGTGTTTGTGGCGAGGACTTATCAACATAGGGGAAAAGAGGTTTAAATCATACAGTATCTCGAGATAGCTTATAATAAATTTTAAAGGATGCTCATATTTTAAGATTAATTGCCAGGGAAAAGATAGTTACTATCAAATATATAAACCAGTTTATTGGTTTGTTTTTGCCAGTTAAATTTAAGATAAATGTAGAAGATAACTATGCTCTTCTTTTCTGTTAGTAGCAAGTATGTTGAACATTTCAGTAGGTTAATATGTTCAAACGCAATTGTGACTAGTTTAGTATTATAGTCTCCTAGTCATCCGCAACCAGCTTTATTAGATATGCCTGTAATCCGTCGAGATAAAAATAATGGCACAGTCTAAATTAAGTCCTGAAATAAGTCAGGTCTCATTGTAAAAACGTGCAATTTCGTTATACTTTATTTTGTTTTAGTATTGCTTACAAAATATTATAGTAATTCTTTGTGAGGTTGTATTTTATTTGTAATAATAGTAATTTTTTTTTAGTTATTAAATAAAACAAAAACATACACTGGTTTTACTGTTCCTAAATATGTAATGCTCCAAAAAGACATTTCTTGGACGAATATTAAAACTGTTAATTGACTTAGTTTTGAGTATATATTATTATATATACACTAATTGTTCTATAATGTGGTTTCAACGTGATTATATTAAGATAGTAAAGGGTAAAGTAGTATTATTCACCAGACTATTGTAACATTCACTGTTCATTGTTTAAATGTTATTGATTTTATATATACAATAGTGTCATGCCATTATGTATCTTTTCCTGCACAGCTAGTGGGGTATTCGAGGAAAAAATGGTAGGCTTAATAATTATTATTCTACGGGTATTATTTACCACCGCACTTTGACGATAGCGATAACAATGTTTATTCCTAATTAATACTTCATTGGTAGTAGTAATAGTGGTATCCCTAGTACCAAAAATAACATCAAAATTATTCCTACCTATTTATTCGAATTAAATTAAGCCTCACCACGCGAGCTTATTTACGTAAATTCAAAAATAACAGAGTATTATGTCAGAATACAAATATCAGTAAGCTATTAATGCTACTGTGAAGCCTAGTAACTTGTTAAGCGTAGTGGTTTGTAGATAGAATAGAAGATAGAAGAGACTCACGTTCTGAAATCAGGCTGCTAATGTGTTAACGATGATGATAGGAGTCAGTGTTGTAAAATATATCATAAAACTGTTACGTATATTAATTAAATCGTTACTTCAAATGCATTCATAATCTATTTATAAGATATTTTATTAAATGTTTTACTAAATCTTACCATCGAACTTATTAAGTATATTGTTGGGCGTTTCGCAGACGATCTCGCCGTCGAACGCGCCCAGTTGTGCATCGTCCTGCCCCATAGCAGCCGTCTCTAAAAGGCACTGACGACATTTTAAATTCGTCTCCCTGGAACCACAAAACAACTGTGTAATTAATAAAACTTTTCAACAAAAAATTTAACCGCTGAAAAGCAAAAAATAAATCAGGATATGAATTTATAAAATTAATGGACCCTTGATAAAAAATCTCCGACGAAAACGACTTTCTAAAGAAAAGAAACGGGCTTTCTAAAGTGCCCCAAAAACTGAGAAAAAAAGCAACATTACAAAATGCGAACTGACCCATCCAACTCGGCGGTCTCTATGTAACAGAGACCGTTGGGCTCCGAACTGCTGAGGAGCAAAATGTCCGCCGCGACGAACTGGTCGTTCTCCAGCCGGATGACGTCTCCCACCTGAACAGACGCCCACTTCTCCTCCACAAGCTTGCCATTGCGCAGCGTCTTCGCACGGCGATGGTTCACTTGTGAATCGTTCTGATGACGTTGCTAGAAATAAAGGATCTAGCGTCAAAAAAAAAATATATATTATTGTTAGACTGATGCCTGATGACATACGGCAGTTGTACTGTTATAGACTATCCAGGTAACGTAGATTTAACTGAAAGCATTTATCGTTTTGCTCGTTCTGTAAAATTATACCTAATTATGTACAAATTAGTTCGTACTTAATTAAAAGAAAATTAATCGATAGCGCTGAGGCAACATACGAACAATTCATGAAATTTAAATGCATATGCATTTTAGTCATCAAGTATAATTTCTTAAGTTTCCATCGGAAACCCCCCACCTGGACGACAAGGTAATCACCTTGTACACTTAGGTGTAGTCATTTTGATCATTAGTATGTTATCGTTTTTCGTAATTATATTTAAATTAACACTAAACTTGTTTTGAGAGTGTGTGTTTTTACTGATCGGGTGTATAATAAACTGTCTGAGCTCATAATTTTCTCTGTTTAAATAATGTTTAGTTGCTCTCACTTTAGCGGAATAACTACTAAGAATTTCACAGCCAAGGTCATAATAAAACACGAAGGCCGGAACGGCTACATGTTAAATAATTCACTTCTACGCATAATCTGTAGTTAAAGGTGAATTAAAGTAACAAACTTGTTAAGAACTAATAAGTGAATGTAACAAATTCGAATAAAGTTACAAGGAAAACTTTTGTTATAATTATTTTCAAATTGAGGTAAGGCTCAGTTTATCATAATACGAGGCAACCTAATTACTATGTTACAGAATATTATTACTAAAAATGGTCGGTTTTTGAAAGAAGGCTCTCGACTATCGTAATACCATGTTGGACTAGTTACTTCTATCATTAGTAAATAACATGAATACGATGGCAATTGGCATTTACATAAATTAATTAATTAACAAATTATTACGTGTATACATATATTTTGTTCTAAATATTTTGTATAACTTTTAGAAAAGGGGAGTTTGTTTTAGCCTTCTTTTCAAAACACAAGGAAACAATATATAAAGGACTCCCGTTTTTGGGTATAAAAAATGTTATAGGTATATGATAATACAATACGAATCATAGATCACTCATAGGTTTTAATTGTTTGTTTTTTAAATAGAGTGAGTTGAAATATCATCCCCGTTAAAGATTTATTTAAACTTTATACTTGTTATGTTTCTTTATTAAAATATTAGACTGTGTCACGACAATAGCATAGAGAGGACATCATTATTTCCCAAGGGAAAAAAAATACTTATGAACAAATCAAGATCAGATTCTCGTAGAGATACTTGTATCACAAATGAAATCTAACGTTGTCTGCATATACTGCACATTTTGCCACGGATCACTAATTATGTCTGCGTCCTTGATCTACAATGAATGATATAATAGGTCAGTGAGCAATAGCATCAATGTTCGTAGACAAGGACAGCTATATGATGTACTCACACCAACTGCCACTTTAATCATTTGATTACTCCTACATTTTGTACATTTATTAACACAAGAGCAGTCATGTTTCTTCAATGACAGATTCTTAGATATTATGAAATTATGATACATTGATATTTTTAAAACATTTCGGCTTCTGACCAATGTCGGACAGTTATAGGCTGGCGCGTTGCTCTATCATCATCAACCCATTATTGTCTACTAGGCACGGGTCTCCTCTCATTTGCTCTATGTAATCGAAAGATATAACATGATATTTATTAATATGTAACTTCTTATAAATAATTCTAAATCAATTAGGGACTAAACTAAAAATAATGATTAATTGTATAGAATGTTATTTTCCTAGTCCAATGTTACATAATAGTCTATTGGAACTCGGAGCATGTTTTTAGTGTAGTGTTATTAGTTAGGTGCTTAGGATTTTCGATTATACATAGTCCTGAATATATAATATTACGATTATCCCAAAAGTCTTCATTCCTCTACATTCTTTGGAAAAAAAAAAATTATGTGTACAATAAATATGTTCGACATGAGTACATACACACCCGAATTGCTTTTTTAACGAGCAAAATGACTCAGCGCCGCCGAGTTCGATTACCGCATCAGGACATAAAGATGGCCTAGCAGATGTGGGCTCCGAGGTTGTTTATGTACTTGTGTCATTTTGTACGCCTATGGAATATTTTACTAGGTGTAAAGACAGGGTATTTCTGTTGTCTGCACGAGGATATTTAAATTTCTTAGTTATATATATATCTTCCCAATTTCGGGTATGACAGACTGACTGACAGAAAAATACAACAGCAATGATAAAAAAATATTTTTTCAAGTCGTCGAATTGATTGACAAAAGTAGTTAGTTATACATATAATACTAGCTGACCCAGCAAACGCTGTTTTGCCACGTTATTGGGGTTGGTGGTCGAAGAGTAAAAATTGAGGGTCTAGGTATTTTTTGATGCTGATTAATAAAAAAAATACAAGCTGAACTTACAAAGTCGTCGTACGCGTCCTTAATGGCAGTGAGTGCGAGCACACCAATGAGTGGTATCGCAGTGGTGATGGGCGTCAGTGAGGAGATAGCCGGTATCAACTGTAGCACCAGCAGGCACAAGAAGTAGAAGTTCGCCAACCGTTGGAACTGCTCCAACAGGTTCAGCGGTAGGAAAGTTATGATCGTATACTTCGATGTTTTGATGAAGTTGCTCTGTAACAAAATTATATTGTTTATTATCATGTACTATTAAAATCTCTGAGTGGTCGTCTAAACACAAATACCACCCTGATTAATAAGTACTCTTTGTCACCTGAACAATAACGCTTTTACGAACGTCGCGTCGTTTGAAGGGCATTAATCTCGTATACCTTTCAAAATAGGTAGATAAATTACAATATGTATAAGGAAAGATAATTCGGAAGTAAAAATACTCCTAATATGTTATCGTACTCATTATATAGAGCGGATGGCCTCCTACTTCTTTTTTCATTCAGATGATATAATTAGCAATTACATCTTATCAGAGCATGATTTCATGTTATTCACACTTCCCAGCCCACACTTAATTAGACATAGGCTGCGCAAATCTTTGTTTACGTCAGTTACAGAATATGCGAGCGTGACGCATACTGGTCATCGATTACAAATTATAACATTTGTTTTACTTACTCCCATACCTCCAGTTGTATCAGGTCGTTTTAGTTTTTATTTAATGCATAAATATTTTAAGCTAAATAAAATCTTTGGGCACGTAGGTACCCATTGTCCGTAATATATAAGACGATTCTATAATATTAGTTAATGGAGTAAGTCTTCCATTGATTATGAAGAAACAAAACACATGTCTAGTTTTAAATAATGATTATTTCAAGCGGACAATAAATAATAAAATTATATATTACTAAATTATTCACACTCACAAATGATAATAATATGCATAATTGCACAATTTGAAAACTGCAAAGTTGCAAAGAATCACCACAATCAGATATAAAATTGTTGTTAGATATTGTTATTTATTAGTCTATAAAACAACAATGACAAATAGTCTAGATGTTTCTAAATTCATAAAATTTAAATATGCAAAACAGTTTAAGTATAAAAATAAATTTTATACAAAAATATTGTGAATTTTGTGTAGGTAGTAATAATTATAATTAAAGACTAGTTTTTGCCCGCGACTTCGTCTGCGTAGTATTAGTATTAACTACGAAAAAGAAATGTTCATATTCATTCACTTCGCTCGGAACCCCAATCTGCCTCCTATCTTTTTCTTTAATTAAGGTAAGATACTCCTTATAATATGACTATAACATATATAACATGACTATCTGCGAGTGAAAGTCCCGTCAAGATCTGTGCAGCCGTTTTAGAAATTGGTATTAAAAAGACAACAATTTAAAAAAATGATTTTTGTATGTACCACAAACTTTTATTTTTATATGCATTTAGTGAAAAGCTGTTAATATAAAATTACAAACACTGTAGAATTGTATTTGTATGATTAATGACCAAGGAATCGCGTTGTCCGATATAAACTTTGCCCCCTTTTGTCACCCCTTTAGGGATGGAATATTGGAAAATCCCTTCTTATCTATCTATGCCTACGTCATACAAAGAACACACCCTCCAAGTTTCAGGTCCCTACGATCAGTGGTCTAGGCTGTGTGTTGATCCCACAGTCATTCAGGACAAAGGATTTTATATATAGGTATATAGATAAAAGTGTTATACAGGGTAGCAATTCGAGACATTCCTGGTAAGGGGTGAGAAAATCCCCCAGTGGAACATGGCAATTACCAGTAAGCTTGTATAGCTTCTCTATCATATAAAACCATGTTGTCATCTTTTTTCCAATGGTATATATCTCTTCGTATTAGTGTTAGCTAGCCTTGGATGTAATCGACCTATTAGGTTATTAAATTCGTATTGGCTTTCACAACATGCTACAACAGGGGGCTCGTAAATGTCCACGACTAAACAAGGGCCTTTCTCATAAAGCGCCACAGGGATTATATTCACCGAGGGCATTTATATCATTATCACGACGCTTGAAAGGCCACACCCCAGTGATGTCAGGTTACTTCTACTAGTCGTCTTATAGAAATAATATTTATTTCTCAATACTCTCCCTCATAATATTAATGCTCCCAGGTTTGTATACTAATCAATGTCTGTCTTTGTATTTTATTCTTATATTGTATTTTTGATCGCAGAAGAGTTACAGCATTGGTGATACATCAGAATTATTCTGTGTGTCAGCCGCCATGTTCGCAATCACCATTTGTTCATATCATATCATCTGATCATAATATGCTAGCTACAAGGGATAGGATATATTCTTAAATTCTTAAACAAATGGTCAAGTTTTATCAGAAACCCTAAATAATACAAATATAATATCTTTAAGGAAAGAAACAAATGGTTTATAATAATTTCAAACAACTTACGGCATATCGGAACTGCGCGTTGTATTCCCTGTTGTTCGCTTTGATTCTCCGTTCATTCTCTGTAACAATATACAATACTACTTAGACACTGTTCTCACAAACCTACTTGCAAACAGAAGTATGAATATAATTGTAATAATTCATACAAATGTTTGTTAAGTTAAATACTGAACTGGGTTATTTCTATTTGTAATGTATGATTGTATGAGGTTTTTTTAGAAGGTAGGGCATAGCGAGATTTCTCGCTCAAATTGAGCTGCCGACTGGGGAAGTACCTCCGCCTTACAGAAGACCGTGAATCAACAATAGTTGTCTTTCTGCGAGTGAGTAAGGTTACCAGAGCTCATTGTTATCATCAACCCATTATTGTCCTACTGCTGGGCACGGGTCTCCTCTTATTTTAGAGGGATTAGGCTATAGTCCATCACGCTAGCCTACTGCGGGTTGGTAGACTTCACATGCCATCAAGAAATCTCTCAAGCATGCAGGTTTTCTCACGATGTTTTCCTTCACCGTTTGAGCGTGTGATAGTCAGTGCCCAGTGGTGCGTGCCCGGGTTTGAACTCGAGACCTTTGGCATGTCAGTCCACCGGTCACACCACAAGGCTACCACAGCTGTCTACGGGCGGCGGTCATCACTTACCATCAGGTGAGCCGCCTGTAGGTTTGCCCCCTTATCACCATAAAAAAATAAAGATCTATAATATTCATACAAATGCTAATTTCAATGGATATTAGAGGATTTCACTAATGTAAGCGGACTGAATTATTTGTGTCTCAATGACCGTTCAAACATCATAGCGTCGGCAAGCGTATCCTCATTACACTGAATGATCGCAAGTATCTACTGCATGCAAATAAAGTATACGCAAAGGCACTGTTACGTGCCAGTTTGATGCAAAGATGAATCTTTCTGATCGATATGACGATGGATTGATTATTTTTGAAGTTTACACATTTGGATTTAAGGTTAAAACGTTGGTTACATTAAAATTAATTGCTAGACCAGTTTAGAATAACTATTTCTACAGTAGGCAGGCACCCAGGCAACTGTTTTTTTTACAGTAGACTGGGTGCCTGCCTAATATGTTGAAATGGAACCAATATATACTTTACAATATCTAAAACTAGGTTCTGGATTTCTCTATAATACGGTCAGAACACAAACACTTATGAAATATCAATACAGTGGACTATCAATATCACCTGTAAAGGTGAGAACAAAGCAAACACTAGTCAGTTCGCCATTATACAGGTCATTTATGCGAATAAAGCTTCGCTATTTCGGTGACAATAGTTTTGTGATTACAGCAGAAGAGAAGGTGGGATTCTGTATTAACAGTTGGTCGACTATTACTCATTAACTTGTAAAGCCTACTAAGCAGTTAACAGTTTTCTAAGAACATTCTAAAAGTTGCTGAAAAAGCATCTAAAGAAAACATCAAAAATAAACTGGAAAAGCATCTAATAGACAGACAGATGTGGCGAAACTATGATAGTATCTTTATGACTGAGGAAATCTTAAAATTGGGCTTAAAACATATTCAGGGGCGAAACGATGACTATAAATGTGTTAAATAATTCACTGGAAACTTTGATTTATTCCCTTTATGTCGAGTCCCGTTATGTCGAGCCGAAAACCTTGTCTCGCTTCTATTACCCTTATATCGAGCTTAGTTTTCTGTCCCGTTTCTATTCCCTTTATGTCGAGTTTATTTACCACGCTTTTATTACCTTTATGTCGAGTTTAATAATATCATATTTTAGAAGTACAGTCACGTCCAATGAAATGCACATGCACATAATTTAGAATCAATTATACACAAAAAAGAATTTAAAAACAACTAATAACTTTAACAATACAGTACAGCTATGTACCTACTATTATATTTTTTAATAACCATCAAAGTATGTCATAATATCAGTATATAATTAATATTCGAAATTATGTGCATGATGAAAAAGTACCTATCTTTTAAAATATTAAGTTCATTTATTATACGGACTAGATTATAATTGACTAACCGAAATTCAATGACGCATTGGTGATTTTACATAAATTAAGTACAGCAATATTAGGACGTGTTGTCGGTGTACCTAAAATAATACGTAATGTAGATATGTACATTAGCGCAACTCAAGTTCGAATAACAGGAATGTGCGAAAGAGGTGACATCTAAGACTTACTTAGATGTCACCTCTCTTTCGCACATATATACTTGTCCCTCTTACACATTTATAGTTATCAGCGTTGCGCGTTCCAAGTCTATGAAGGGCAAAACTTACCAGTGCCCTTTTAACCTTGAAAGAGTGCACTACGTACGTAGGTAACTACTGTGTAAGTGCAAGTTCTGTAGTGGTTAAAAAACGTTTGATAGCATGAAACACGTAAGTACCATTGTTTTTCTATATGTAATCTATATTTATTTGTTTTATAAATGTAAATGTAACTATTGCGTTAGTACATAACTACATATCAAAATATAAACAATCAAAATACATAAAACACAGTATAAAAATACATAAATACGTAATGATTATTTCTCTCTTTAGGATTACCTACTGAAGATGTATGAAGTATAATCACAATATCAATGATGGATTTAATTACCATAATAAATATTTTGGAAGGCAACGAAATAGGTGACATTAATGCTGAACTAAACGATGGGAGTATACATGCACCACCACCAGAACCTATCCAACACGAAAACTTAGAAAAAGATGATTCTAGCGAATCTTACGAATTATTAAACCTCGATCAACAAAATACCGCTAGTGTAGATATAATTAAAAAACCCGAATGTAGCACATCAACCCCTCAAAATGAAGATAATCAAGAACCCGGCTGCAGCACATGGGGTAATTTTAACACAGAAGAAAGACCTCAAGACGGCAGTAGCCAAACGAATCAAGAACCCGGCTGCAGCACATGGGGTAATTTTAACACAGAAGAAAGACCTCAAGACGGCAGTAGCCAAACGAATCAAGAACCCGGCTGCAGCACATGGGGTAATTTTAACACAGAAGAAAGACCTCAAGACGGCAGTAGCCAAGAGAATCAAGAACTTGGATGCAGTTCATTGAGGAATACTGATAATAATTTAATTTTCGTCGAAAGTCAAAAAGGTGGTAAAATTTTATTGAAAGATGGCTACCGGTACCGCATTAATAGAAAAAATAAATGTGGCTCCTCAATTTGGTACTGCACAAAAAAAAATTGTAAAGCTTCCTTAACTTTAGATGAAAAGGAAGCAAACATTCTAAAGACTGGAGCAACAGATCATGTTTGTTTGCCAGATTACAAAAAAGAAGAATTTGAAAAAAAGTTTAATCAATGTAAAAAGGACGTACGGACAGACTTGAAACCCATACCCACTATGTATGCAATGTCCATGGCGAGTTTAAAAGATAATAATGATTACGTTGACCAAGTTCGTAGCTTCCAAAGTGTGAAAAATGCACTCTACCGTTCAAGAAATAATTTTTTAAATGTTAGTAAGACTACATTCCAGAATTTAGAGGATGTCAAAATTTCACCAGTGATCGCAAAAGATTTTCTGGTTGTAGAAAGTGGTGGGATAAATAAAATTTTGATATTTATGTTAAATGATTGCAAAAATGCATTGCAGTCCATGAATCTGTTCTTTGTTGATGGAACATTCTTTTCAATTGCCCGACCATTCTATCAATTATATACCATACATGCCGACATTGGTAGTACCGCAGACAAAACCGTAATAGTGCCGATCATTTTTGTGCTGTTACCTGATAAATGCCAATCGACCTATGTGCATATGTTTGAAATGATAAAAGATAACATTCCAGAATTTCAACCAAAAAAAATTAAAATCGATTTTGAGATTGCAGCAATAAACGCTATTAAAGAAGTTTTTCCATTAGTTGATATAAGCGGATGTTTTTTCCACTTCCATAAGGCGTTGTGGAAAAAAGGAAAACAGACCGGAATAGTAAATGTTCCCGGTGGAAAAAAATATATTACCATGTGTGCAGCCACAGCACATCTTCCCAAAAATGTCATCCCAGAAGCATGGGTGTTATTATTAGAAAGTGCACCTGAAGGCAATGAAGCTAAATCATTTAATGAATACATAACATCGCAGTGGATTAACAAAAATATTGATTTGTTTTGTTGTTACAACGAACGCCACAGGACCACAAACCCAGTAGAGGGATGGCATAACAGGCTAAATAAAAAGCTTAGTAAAAGACCTCCGCTATATACTCTCATTAGCACACTTAGAGATGAGGCTAAAGAAGCTAGGTTTAAGATAGAGCAGGCAAATGTCTACAACGACAACAATCAAAACCTAAGAAAAAAAAAATGCTTGGCTATTGATATACGTATAAATAAAATAGTTGAAGATTTTACAACTAACAAAATTGATTTAATGATTTGTCTTAAACGCTTATCAACTGTAAGATTTGATAAGTGATTATCTTTTAATTATTTAAAATATACATGTTACCTAGGTTGTAATAGAGATAAACGTTATTTTAACATGAAATACATTTAATTACAATTCCAAACTATACCAAAAGTGTAACAACGTGAAAACGGCGCGCAATTCCATATTCGAATGTCAAAGATGCTAGTGCGGGGACGATCATACGCGACGCCATTAGGGATGCGCATAATCATCGACTTTTTAGTCTAACAATTGATACAACGATATAGCGTCAATCAATAACGCTAATTTAAAAGAATTATTTACTTATTATAAAGCTATATGTTTTTTTACATTTTCACTAATAGTGGTGATTATACTGTGATTTATTTAGATTAAGAAAGTTACTTTTATAAGAAGAATTATTTTTTACTGTAAAACTATGCTGTTTAACATTTGCAACAATAGTGATGATTATACTGTGATTTATTTAGATTAGGAAAGTTATTTTTTAGAAAAAATATTTATATACGTGATGATTATACTGTATATGTTTAGATTAAGAAAGATTATATATATATATATGAAAATAAGTAATAGAACAAATAATAAAACAATGTTTTTATGCCATTGGCTTTTAATTTACATCCCTGACTGTACCTGTTCACCAAACTCGACATAAAGGTAATAGAAAGCGTAAAATATCAATACTTTGGAGAACAATAGACTTCCAGGCTCGACATAACGGGACTCGACATAAAGGGAATAAATCGAAACTTTTTCTATTTCATGATATAACGCAGACGACCTGATCTTTAAGTATGTACACTTGAATAAAACAAATCATAAAACTAAATGCATACGCGATATAGCCTTTTATGAGAATTTAATAATAGTTTATGAGAGCCGGAAGGAATTGATTCTAATACTCTTTAAAAAGAACGTGCCCTGACATCTGTTACAAGGATAATTACATAACTGCCTACTCAAGAAGCTTATTTAAAATGCTACACAGAGCTGTTGACTAACTTTCTGTTTCAGTAATTTTCCTAACGGACAGTTGAAATAAATGGTATCGTTTATTCTCTTAAACCGTCATGTCTAAGGAGAATATTCATTAAACAATTGAGAGGTAACTGAGAAACTCAATAAGCCTTCGTATATTCAATAAACAGAGAAAGAAAGATCTCACATGCAGTTTTAATATTATTTTTATATTTATAGTTCTAATAATGCTGGAAATACATGAGGATGACATTGACATTTAATAAGAGTCTTGGTTCTCCCAAGATTCGTTATAACTACCCGTGTTCCTGTTCGGTATGTATCCTCGTCAAGAGGATGTTGACTTTGCTGTATTCGCAGGTATGAAATAGCTTCCACAGTTATAACTTCACTATGGAGATGGAAAGATTCAGTATTGACAATTTCTATAACGGATGTAGCTACGTCTACAACAGCGCTGTTGATTTGTTCTGTGTTCGTCTTGGTAGTGGATCCGAGTGTATCGGGCGGCGGCGTTGGGCGCCGAGGGGACGGCGATCGATCTTCTCCTAGTTTACGACTAATAACATTTTCAGGGGCACACTCTCCACACACCATGAATCACATTACACTGCAAGACATAATCATGGCTTAAAGATTCTAAGTTTATCACGCAACCTGCTTTTAATTTTATCCGGTACGTTCTCAGGTGAAAGTAATATCAGTAGATTTCTTAGAAAAGTATGCACTGTATGTACTAAACGAATAACAATGCCTTAAATATTTGGTTAAATTATTACAGTACTTACACGTGCACGTTTATTTACAGACGTGAATCGAAATAGATGGAATCTACATTAGCATACGTAAACCAATTATTAAATAATTAAGAAAATTCCACTGTTCAAAAATGTAAAAAGTTACATGCATATTATTTGCTTAAAAGAAAGCAAGGACAGAGTAGTTAAAGGACGAGGTAAATATATATTAGGATTTCCTCTCTAACTTTTTATCTAAAAAAATATATATCACGGAAGTAATAAATTAAGTATATTATGAAGCAATTATTATATTATAATAACCTTTCCTATTTTATTTTATCAAGTATCCAAATTCATATAATTATTTATTGTGGGACGAGCTCAATCATTTTGGCATCGGTATTTCCTAACTGACAACCTCTGAGAAGAAATGCCGAAACAGACTCATGCAGCTCTTGTAAGCAGAATAAAAAATAGCTACTATTCAGAAAATCGTCGGAACAATGAGTATCCCAGGGGAATGATTTAAACTGTCGTGGAACTCGCAACAAAAAGAAACAAAATTAACTTGGACGCGTAGGAAAAATATCAGTTACCTACCACTTCCCTGTAAAATTTCGTGTTTTTAGTTTAAATGCCACTGACACAATAACACATGTTTAGCACCATAGATGACATTTAATAAATTATGGTTCTAAATATGTGAGATGATTATGATAATAGGCATGATAAATATTAATAGGTATGACTAACACGTTTAAACGTACGTAAATTTCAATCTACAGATGCACTTCTTGCAAAAATGTTGGCTATCGAACCAGATACTGATAAATTATAGCATATTTCCCAAGATACAACTGCATAATCTCATTTACCTCGAATTAGGTCCCCTAGGTATAAACCTAAAAGTACTGAGCGCGTCAGTGTGATAACCTCAATCAATTCCATGCTGATAATTACGTACCTACTTCCAACCATGCAAGCAATGTGGAAGTAATCTTAATCGTACCTACTTGAATCGAAAAACCAGTATATGTATGAGATAATAACTTTCACGTCAATTAGCTTACAGACAATCTTATGAAAGCTTTTTAAGAGCATCCGTTTGACAAAATTCAAGGTTCTGTGCACTCATATCAATCCTTAATACATACTGCTAGTATTTATTAAGGATTGATATTCATTCGAAATTAAACCAGCGATCCAGTAAACACACACAGATAACTTAAAAATAAGTAAAACCAATTTCTTTTAAATAGTAACCATAAGACCTATAATCTGAAATTGTCATAAATCTACACAATTATAAGAAACTCAAGTCTGAGTACCTCAGAAGAACGTATTTACGAAACCCTTTAAATACAGGCGTGGCGGTTAAACTTATATGTTATAACATATTGGAACAATAGGAAAAGTTATAAGTCAAAACTTACCTTTGTAAATTACTAGTAAGGAATATATAATATATAGGTAATAAGCAGTTTGAACTTGTATATAATATGTCTTTAGTCTCGTGTATTCGCTTGAAAATAAGCAATATTTATGCGATTTGATTTGCCAAAATGATTGCTCTTGAATAAAGGGAGAGAGCTGATAGATGTTGCTGAGATAAGCAGATTGCACCATCACAATTTCACCTTAAATACAAACCTATGTATGTGGCTATGTACTTAGTCATCATGCAAGAGACTAATGATATAGGTATTTTCTTAAAGAAATCAATGTTACGTTCTTTTTGGCAGATAATGCAGAATATTTCATCCGGTAATAAATAAATATTCACATAGGTAATACTTTAAACATGTATAATTGCGACCAAAGACAAATTCTGCATTGAAAATAAAAAGCCTAAAAAAAATCCAATAAATGGATCCTAACGTGTGTGATCTATGTTGTTATTAGTTTTCAGCTATATTTTTATCTAATGATCATATCGGTTATATCTTGATTTTACTTCTAATTTTACATAATGTCATTGACCTCTATCGACTTGAAGTTTGTGTACAGCTAATTGATACTTGAAAGTACTTACTTAATATATTAAATGGATAACTGATCGTCTTGGCTTTCACGATATGATTATTTATTGCTACAGACTAAACTAATTAACTAAACTACCTAAAAGGAAAATCTCTTGCATAACTACGTACTTATAATAATAAGATAGTGTAAAATATCTCCAAATTATGCATGTAAATTTAACATTTCCGAAATATGTCAAAAGGTGTCGTGTTTTACCGCATAACGTGTAACGAAATCATTTTTATACTTTTAATTTATCACATAATTATTTTACTGGCTAAATTGTAATTTTATGCAAAAGCAGTAGTAATTTAATTACCCGCCGCTGCTTTGCTTTTGTTGGAATACTAACATTAGACAAAAAATCTTCCAAGCAAACAGGTAGTTACGCTATTCAAGTATTGATTGGCAGAAAAATTTAGTTTTTTTTTCTCGCATAAAATTTGCATTCCCCTAATTAAATTTAGTGAAGTAAAACATTGGCGGGTAATCGATAACAACAGCGCGGGGTCATCCGCGAAGCGCTGAAGTGCCGTCTCGCCCCGGCCGTTGACCGTGCGGAGGCGCGCCGAATCCGACACCGACCTTGTTCAATATGCACATTTCTATTCCTGAAATATACTCATCATCAACTCGGGGAAGTTCTGTCATTCATAGAGGGCCTGTCAAAATGAAAACATTATGTAGATGCGTGTCTGCGTGGAACAGCAAGACGTTACGCAAACGAGATCGACATAAACGACATCGGCGTCGCATTCACGCTCCAAGGCACGTACGATACACGATGACGCAGAACTTCACCGACGCGACGGTCTCGACAAACGAAGCGAAAATTCAATAAGAGATTTCCTATAGGGACGATCATAGCGACAGCTCATTTATAGATACCGACCGCAGGAGACAAAAGTGCGGAAGCGATGGTTGTGCTTGGTGCGGCTGTGCGACGGGGCAGGCTGGTCGCGGCGCACAAGCTTGCCGAGTAGCTCGAGGAGGGACAGGCGCAGCGGGCGCGGCGGTACGCGCGGCTCACCGCCTTCTGCGCCCAGCACCTCCAGCTCCACGGCCTCCGAGCGTGTGCACATTCGCGCCGCTACCGCCGCCCCATGTCGCGCGCCGCCACGCGCGGCCACTCCGCCGGCTGGCCCGCTCCGGACCGTCACACGCCAACGACGCCACGAGCCGCTTGTAACACGCGCCCGCACGCGCGCTCTGACCCGTCGCAGGGCCGAGACTCGTGTGCCGCACACACTAGCGCCGACCGACCGGCGCGCGCATCCCGCATCTTTAGGTACTGATTACCCTAGCGCCCTAGTGTTGCCGGCTTCTCTCAGTGTTTACTCCTACTAAAACTGACATTCAGGGAAAAGGGAAATCTAAAATCTAGACACCAACTAAAAATCTTCAAATTTCGTATACTATGTCTACTCTATACTATACAGTATCAATGTTAAACACCGCTATCTTAGATGTAATATTATCGTATTTCTTAACACTAAGAGCATACTCATTTTAATTATTATTTTAAGATCTTTGAGCAAATAAATAGTTATTATTACTTTACATTTCGTTTTTGGCGATCGGCAGGCCAAAATTACCACCAAGTGGAGTAGACCCGGTAGGCGGCATCGCGGTACATCATAAAAACTTTTTAACAAAAATTAAACAACCGAAAAAACTGAAAAGCCAAAAATAATATACCTTTGTTATATAGCCTTAATAACTATATTATTAAACTAATGTAAGTATATCTAAGTAATTTTGAGTCGGCGCCAAACAAGTGAATTAATTAATTAAGTTATAATGTCTATCACTGGAGATTTCATTTAAATTTAAGCTAATTTGTTGATCTTGTTTATTGATTGTTTGGCGCCGACTCAAAATTACTTAGATTGGCTTACTTGGCTTTTCAGTTTTTTCGGCGGTTAAATTTTTTGTTAAAAAGTTTTTATTTTATGTTTTTTGTGACTATACATGCTTAATTTTTAATTACTTTGATTGCCTTAATACACAATTCAGCATTAAAATCTGTGAGTGAACAATAAATCAGAGACAAACTTCAAAGTATAAACTATCTTAAATTTATTTTTATCAAAATCTGACTACTCTGTAAAAAATTATGCGTGGTCATAGATTATAATCGGTGAATGAACAATCAAACATCCCCTATTTTCCTACCCTTAGGGTCGATCTATTTCTTCCAAATTTAAATAGGACCAACTTCGGAGTATACTCTTTCCAATAAAAAAAGAATTATCAAAATCGGACTACTCTGTAAAAAGTTATGCGTGGTTATACATAAAAAAATATACGCGTCGACTTGAGAACATCCTCCGTTTTTTTTAACCGACTTCAAAAAGGAGGAGGTTATCAGTTCGACAGTATTTTGTTTGTTTGTTAGGTACCTCATAACTTTAGCCTTAGTGAACCGATTTTGAAAATTCTTTTTTATATGAAAGCTGATAATTCCCGTGTGGTCCCATAAAAAATGGTGACGATCTGATTAGTGAATCCTTGGGTAATCGAGAAAAACCCTCAAATTTTCTACGTAGATGACGCGTTTATTGTTCAACCTCTTACATACCATCACGCTTGTCGTCCCCGAAAGGTTAGGCAGAGGTGTACTAATGTACACCCACGATTCGCCGGTATGTTTTAGGTACCATGTAATAGGAGGCGAGCCTATTGCCATTAACCGGGCACGAATCCAAACTCCGAGCTGCTACTGAGAATTTCACAGAAAAACCTAATAACACTTTGTTCGACCTGGGAATCGAACCCAGGACCTCTTGTTCGGCAGTCTCACTGTACGACCACTAAACCAATGAGACCTATTACAACGGACCTATTACAACGAACCTATTACAGACACTAAAAAGTAAAAAATAAAACAAAAAACTGCATTTAAAAAAACCGACTTCAAAACTAAAACGTTAAAAATAACTTAATACAGTTTTAACTTCTTTTTAGTTTTAAAGGTATGAAGTCGGTGCCGGTGCCTGGTTTGAAGCCACCCCTGCTCAAGATCACGCGCGATTACATTTGGCTTGCCACCTTCTTCATACCTTAAAACTGTATTAAGTTATTTTTAACGTTTTAGTTTTGAAGTCGGGTTTTTTTTTGGTTCGGTTGTTGAAAAAACAGATGGCGTGACGATCTCGATACGTTAACGCGGATCGGCCTAACTGGCACATAATCTAGAAATACACCCTGGTACTATTAAATAAAATAACACACAATGTTAATGATATAATCAATGTATAATCAACTATAAATAAACACATGTAAACCCACTATTAATTTTGTGACATCTAATCATCAATCATCAAATATTATAAACAGCGTTAAATACCCATCTGGACGTTCTAATTAACATCCAGATAAACATTCCACGCCGTTCACTTTGAGGTGACTTACACGACCAAAATGTATAACAAACCACACAATACACAATTACGCAACACAATATATCTCAGGTTCTTGTCTTCTCTGAAGCTCGGTGCCGACTGACTGTACGCTCCGCAGTAGCGCTCGTTGTAGAGTGGGGGTAGTGGAGGGGACGCTACTCGATCATGCGACTGAACGTCATCCGGTAGTGACGTTTGCGGTACTGCGCGCCATTTACTTCGCGTGCGATAACATTCGGCCGTCCTGCTATCGTGTTCGTCCTCGAACAACGATGTAGTCTGATGCAGAAGCTGCGAACAGAGCGAAATATTGTAGAGGCAGGTTCTATATAGATGAGTTTGGTTGTGACCGGATTCCTCAAGGTACACTTGAGTCGTCTGATCACATCACTGCGATACTTCGGACATTCACACAGCAGGGCAAGAGTGACAGAATTTAGGAGAGTTAGCTATTCCATCACCGGTTAACTAACTGAACCCAAATGGCTTAAACTGAGAGTGATGTTCATGATCACTTCAGTCGTGTATCGCCATGTATTAACGGTGTTCACCATGGATTTCCGTTACCAACTCTGCCACCCCACCGTTACTGGAAAAATGTTCGAAGCGCATGCATTTGACTACATAATATTATGTACATATCTTTTTTTTTACTCATAACCAAATAAAAGCAATAATGTACATTATTAAATGCTGTAACAGACACTGGTATAAATAAAAATTGTACATACCATAGATGTTATTCTTAACTTTTGATAACATTCGGCGTATCTGAATCCGTGATCTGAATCCAGGGCTTCATATTCTCGATACATGCAACACCATTGTAGGGTTTGGAACTCCTTTCAGATCCTCTCATGTCAGCCACCTTGTATCGATCATGGCCCAAAACTTCAATGATTTGAAATGGACCTTTATAACGCGGCAATAACTTTTTACTCTGGCCATCGTTGGCGCTGCTTGGTATTTTGAGAACAACCAAGTCCCCAGTTTTATACAGAGGCGCTTCCTTTCTTTTTGAGTCAAAAGTTGCCTTCTGTTTATCTGCGTTTGCTTGTATATTCTCATCAACCTTGGTTCTTAAGGCCGTAATGTCAACCGTAGTCTCAGTTGCACTATCATCAGCATACCCATCATTATTCATTCTAATTCGATATCCAAAGAAGACCTCGCTAGGAATGGCTGACGTGGTCTTGTTAATCGTGCTGTTAATGCCCTGTTGTATGCTTGTAACATGTTGATCCCATTTATTGTTATCTGTATTAGCACCCATACTACGCAATGCCTCCAAAATAGTTAAATTATAACGCTCGACCTGCCCGTTTGAACGTGGCACGCCAGTAGCTATGACATGAGCCCGAATATTCCTTTCACCACAAAACGTTTTGAACACGTTTGAAGTAAATGCACTACCAGCATCGCTGATTAGGCGCTTAGGGTTCCCGAATATTTTAAAGATTTTATTTAGTTCATTAACAACACACTTAGATTTGGTGTTCTTAACAGCGGAAATAAACACAAATTTAGTAAATGAGTCAACTATAACTAGCAAATATGAATTATGTTGTGTCGATTTGACAAAAGGGCCTAAATGGTCTAAGTGCAATGTGTGAAATGGTCTAGCGTACTTTGGAATTGGGTAAAGTTCTCCTGGTTTCTTACCATGAATGTTTTTATAATAAATACAATTTAGGCAGTTTCTTATATATTTAGCAACAGTTTTTTTAAGATGAGGAAACCAGTATTTTGAACCAATCCTTTCAACAGTTTTATCTACTGCAAAATGCCCTAAGTCATCATGATTGGCCCTAATTATTTGCCAAACACAATTTTTAGGCACTAACCATCTCCTACCATGTTCAGTTCGACGGTACACTTTATTACCAAGTAGTTCATATTGATTAAAAATTTGTTTATTTGCGTCAGCGTCACCGGATAGTAAAATATCTCTAATAATGCATATCCCTGGGTCTTGCAACTGCACAGATAAAAGCCAGTCACCCTCAGTAATGGACATCACGTCATCAACCTTTAGTACACTGTTATCCATGACCGGGTTGCGACTCAAGGCATCCACATGTTGCATCTGCGGCCCCGGTTTATGCAGTATCTCAAAGCTAAACTCTTGGGTTTGTAATACCCACCTACTAATACGTGGTATAATCTCTTTTTTTTGCAGGGCATGTCTAACAGCGTTACAATCAGTAAAGATTGTAAATGGGACCCCAAGTAAATAGTGTCTAAATTTTTGTAAACCTACAATGATTGCTAATAATTCAAGCTCAAATGAATGATATTTTTTTTCATCATTACTGGTCTGTCGGCTATAGAAATGGACGGGCTGTTCACCATTTTCTGTAATCTGAGTCAGTATGCATCCCAACCCGTCACGGCTAGCGTCAGTGTACAAACGTATCGGTAATTTTGGATTAAATATTTTAAGAAATGCGTTATCAATCAATGCTTTTTTAATATCAATTACTGTCTTTTCTTGTAGAGGACCCCATTCCCAAATAGCCTCTTTTTTTAGTAATTTCGTTAAGGGACTACAAATTATTGCACAGTTTTTAATAAATTTTCGGAAATAATTTATCAAACCTAAAAATTGACGTACTTGATGAATGGTTTTTGGACTAGGAAATTCTTCGATAGCCCTCAATTTTTTTGGACTAGGTCGAATACCATTTTCGGAAATTTCATATCCTAGAAACGTTATGGAATTTTTAAAAAAGGAACATTTACCTAGATTAATCGTTAACCCATTCTTTTGCAAAACTTCTAAAATCTTTTCTAAATGCTCAATATTTTCCTCCACACTCTTTGTGGCTATAAGGAGGTCATCCATATAGCATATTATATTACCAAAACGTAGGTTTCCCAGAACAGTATTCATCAACCTTTGAAAAACGGCTGGTCCATTACATAACCCGAAGGGCATTCGTGTGAATTCGAAATGACCGTCTAGTGTGATGAATGCTGTCTTAGGAATAGCGTCTGATTTTATAGGGATTTGATGGTACCCACATTTTAAATCTAAAGAAGTAAAGCATTTACAGCCTTGTAATCTATCTATTAAGTCCTCGATCAAAGGCATTGGGTATTTCTCTTTTACGGTAATTTTATTTAACTGACGATAATCAATACAAAGTCTTTTATCTCCTGATGACTTGTCCACTAGAAGAGCAGGACTTGCGTAGGCAGAGTTACTATGCCTTATAATCCCATTTTTCAACAAATCATCTGTAATTTCTCGAGTAATTTTTCTCTCTAATTCAGACATTCGGAATGGCTGAAAACAAACTGGCTTACTAGAGGTTAGTTCGATATCCAATTCTACACAGTTGGTTCTCCCTAAAGTAGACAAATCATCAGAAAAACATTTACGGTATTTCGAAAGGATAGAATTTAATAATATTTTATCTTTATGCGAGATGCTATCCTCAACGTTAATGTTCAATATCGTCATTGTTTTAATAGGTTCAAAAGTTAACTGATCACCCACACGAGTATACATTATGCTACTATTTTCGGTAAAATTACGACCTATTAGCACATTGCAACTATTTAACTCCTCAATAACATAAAGAAGTGTGTCCAATTCTACCCCATCTACTTTTAAGTTGACAGTAACACCTTCTGAAATTTGGATAGATGTGCCATTGGTGAACCCTACTAAATTAATAGGAGACTTCAATTTCAGTGTTTGTAAATGGTATTGCTCAAGAGTACTTTTAGTGATTAACGAACACTCACTGCCCATGTCAAAAAATGCATTACATTTAGAGCCATTAAGTAGAACTTGTTTACAAAATTTTTGTTTACTATTAGATTCGATTACCATTTTAACCTCTACTTTCGTCTCAGCTTTCGACTTTGAGTGACATGCCTTTTCCAAATGCCCACGCTTATTACAGAAAGTGCACCGAATATCATCCTTAATATCACACCCATCTCTCCTATGTCCTACTTCTCCACAGCGAAAACAAGTTAACTTGCTATTAATAGCGTTATTCCCATTAGTAAAAAGCTCCGTTTTAACTTTACTTTCAGATTTATTGTTTACATTTGCCTGAAATGGGGACGTACGCATAGGGGGTTTAGAGGGTAAATAATTTTTTTGTACTACGCATTTTTCGGGCGGTGTATAAATTTTTCCGTGTAAAAAGGAAGCCAAATCGTCACAACATCGAAAGCTACCTGCTTCAGCAGTGATACTAATGTTCGGATCTCCGATTGATCCTACAATAACCGACACTATATCACGTTCCTTGAATTTCAATTGTAACTTATCTATCCTACCCTTTTGTTGGAAATAGAATTCATAAAGAGACTGATTTGTTAATGGTTTAGCTTCTACCAGTTGTTTCAATAATGTATACATATTACGTTTCGTTTGAAAAGTACTTGATAACCTATCACGCCACTGTCTCCAACGCCACTGTGTCCAAAAGGTTTCATTTTTTTGTAAAGAATCCAACCAAGTTTTGGCGGTATTACGCAATTTTTGCAAACCCTGATATTTAATCATATTATCAGACCACCCAAAAGCTTTAGAATTAGCTTCAACCACATCAATCCACCTATCCACGTCATCCACCAGCGGGTCAAATTCGGGAATAACTGATGACAATACAGCATTCTGACTCACGGTTGGTGATCCTTTGCGACCTCTTTTCGCCCTTCTTCGGCGATCACGATCGCTACTACTGCTCGATGAACTGGAACTTGATCCTGGGGTAGACGCTTCAGAGCTGGATGAATGTGCTCGTCTACGTCTCCGACCTCGCGGCATGTTGTCGTGAGCGTAGTAGATACCACTTCTGATATTAAATAAAATAACACACAATGTTAATGATATAATCAATGTATAATCAACTATAAATAAACACATGTAAACCCACTATTAATTTTGTGACATCTAATCATCAATCATCAAATATTATAAACAGCGTTAAATACCCATCTGGACGTTCTAATTAACATCCAGATAAACATTCCACGCCGTTCACTTTGAGGTGACTTACACGACCAAAATGTATAACAAACCACACAATACACAATTACGCAACACAATATATCTCAGGTTCTTGTCTTCTCTGAAGCTCGGTGCCGACTGACTGTACGCTCCGCAGTAGCGCTCGTTGTAGAGTGGGGGTAGTGGAGGGGACGCTACTCGATCATGCGACTGAACGTCATCCGGTAGTGACGTTTGCGGTACTGCGCGCCATTTACTTCGCGTGCGATAACAGTACATAATTGGAAAAGAGTGGGAGAGATTCCATTAGTGTTTTTAAATCATTTTTAATTATTTTAATTCATTAACGGGTGACTGACTTCTGTATACCAAGTTGCCCACGTGTCCTATCTAAACAATTATTGTGCGCAATATGAAATTAGTAAAACATTTTTTACAAAGGGAGGTAAATGCCAGATTACTAATGAGTGTGGTTTTAAGGCCAAGCTGTGCGTGTACACCACACGAGCTGTTTTTACCCCGAACTATTAGCGTTTTTTACTTTACCTAAGAAGTTAAATAAAAAGAGGTGTTTATTAGATAACCAATTAATTAGAAAATACCTTTTTAAATTCGCGCGGGTCGAATTTTTACCTTGCGTCTTTGAATATCGTATATGTATATACGTAATCCGATGGAACAGACAATTGTTAGAGCGGACACCGCGATTAGTCAAACGTAGTGTAGGACGACCTGCGACACGATGGACCGACGATTTCAAGAAGACCGGGATGGTTGGCGCTCTTTGGGGGAGGCCTACATTCAGCAGTGGACGGCAATAGGCTGATATACATATAATACATAAAGCAAAAACTTTGTACCCCTTTTTACGAAAATTACGCGGACGGAGAAGCATGAAATTTGCCACACTTATAGTTTATTTTCTATAAACTGTGCAGAATCCGAATATTTTTTGTAAATTATGCATAAAAATTCTTATAATTTAAATTAATTATGGTCGAATTTCGACCACTGGGCGACCACTAGTATGATTAAATCTATGTTAATTTATAATAATTTAATTTCCCTAGGATTTATGCATCACACAATTATCATCAAAATCTATTTTACAAATACTGAAAATACAATTTAATAAAAATCTCACGACAACACATACAATACAAAGGATTCTTTTTTTTTATTATTTAAGACCGACCATCTTGTTGTGGTCAATAGTCACCATGAAGGTTTGCAAACCTAATTTATACAAAACATACATGTCACTAGTGTAAACGTTGTTTAGAATTTGTCATTTCTTGCTACATGAAATAAACCTTTTTCGCAGTATACCGATTTTATTTAATCTTGACATTTCATACCTTCAAACTTTATAGTCAGGAGGAATGTCTGTGGTGGCGTGGAGTGGAACTGTCTGTTTATTCTTTGATAATATATTTTTATCTACATATATTTTAAAAAGTACAACGTTTAACAAAGTTTCTTTTTGGTATATCTATCTATACATATAGGTAAATAAGATAATAACAATCATAACTGATAATGACCTGTCTTATAGATTTTGTTTAAATTATTTCTTTACGTGATTCACGCAAAACTGGAGACAATCTAAAATTGGAAACTATAACACTTCGACCGTCTCATATGCACCAGCTGGCTCTACGTCGATAATTTGTCTAATAACAATGTAATTTACGACATAAATAAATTTGCTTTTAACGCGTTTATTTTTTAATACAACATTAACAAGGACGTTAGCGGCGCGTAGGATTTTTGTTGATCGAATTGTTTGAAGATTGGTTTAGAATGGCAAATACCTTATAAGTCTCAACCAAGATATCTAGACTTCACTATCTTTCAGCCCGTTACTTGGATACTTTTACACACGCTTAAAACTTATTTCAACATAATATACATTGACGAACGAACTGCAAGCTGATCTTACATTTTCCCCAAGGCTAGGGCTATCGTGCATAATTTGACAGTGTCGGTTTTTCCGGGTTGAGATTATCTAAGAAGTAGGTATACGAAATGCTTATCCTGTTATGCTTTATTATTATGCTAAATTGATCTAGCTTTCTGCAAGATGGGATTTCTCATGAAAAGACCAGAGAGGTGACTTTTTAGCGGTTAATGCGCAAGCCTGTGTTTTTAGGGATTTTTAGGGTTGAATTGGACTTAGTTTAGACGATCCCAGTCGCGAGACTGGTTAACAAAGACTCGACTTCAGACGCAAGTTTCTTCTGGCTCTCGTAGAATTATTCCCGCGAAATATTTGCACGGCCGGGTTACTAGGCATCCACATGCTATCGTCTGCATAACAATGAATGTTGCTGGTACATGTCGTTGATATGCAGAACAAACAGAGTATTGACAGAGAGAGCATTGACAGATTTAGGTTCAGAGCATGCACCGTCGCCGACAACCTTGATGCTTCAACCTGCCAAAAAGCTGGTGAAACGGTCGCATAATTTCTCGGGAAGCCTAAATGAAGGCAAGTTTGAAATAAGCGCTTTGTGCTATGTTCGATCAAAGGCCTTCTCTATGTCCAGGCTAGCTGCAAGCGCCTCTCCCTTGATTTCAACTGCTTCTGCCCATGTTTGTGTCAGGTAAACTAGAAGATGTGCTGAGTGACCCCGAAAGCCGTACTAGCAGTCACTAATAAGCCGGTGCTCCCTTAGGTACCGCAGAAACTGACAGTTAAAAATGAACTCCATTATCATGGAGAACCTTCACATTCTCCAAATGTAGAGTTGGACGGATCCGAGCGTTTGCGTTTTTTAGGGAACGGGCACACTAAAGCGGCTTTCCAGGATTTCGGGACTACGCCTAATTCGTAGTACCGGAAAAGACGCGTTAATACCGATGCCGATTCCAGAGCACATATCTACAACAAGATCGGGGGATGCCATCGGGCCCACTCTACTTGTGAATGTCCAAGGAAAGAAGTGCTTTGCGAACTGCACTTTGCTGGAACTTTACCTCCGGCAGCGCAGTAGTAGTGGTCCGGCACCGCGGAATTATCTATTATGAGTTTCTTTAGTATTGATCATCCAAGGTCGAGTTGGACGCGAAGAGAGAGCCCGGAAGGTCAGCTTTATCCTTCGTGATCTGCGAGTTATCCTCCGTGTGTAAGGGGGTGGAAAAGATGACTGACAGAAATTCTCTAAGACAGCCTTGGTAAGAGACCAATATGTACGGGCTCCCGACGGACAATACGCAAGTTTCTCGCCAATTCTGCCAATGTGCTCCGACTTCGCACTTTTGAAGGAAATAGAGGCAGAGTTATACTACTTTTTCAATGCGCTAGTATTTACATCACCATTCATCAGACAATACGTTCGCCCATACCTGGTAACATTTCCGCTTTCGGCGTAAAATATAAAATGTGTTTAATTTAATCTAAAATTTAATTTAATAGTTCTTCCAATCGACACCTTCTACATATTTAATTAGAAGATGACTTCTGGAATACATTGTTTAGATAAAAAATATTTTATTTACATTTATTGGTTAACTTTTCATCAGTTTTTCAAATAATTGAAACTCTTGCCGCCATGCTGTTGCCTTAGTAAAATCAGTCTAAACAAATAGATTGTTGACATCTCATCTTTTCAACAGACGAAACAAAAAACGGAGGTTTACAAGTCGACGCCTATATTTATTTTTTTATGTATAAGGCATAACTTTTTACAGAGTAGTCCAATTTTAATAATTCTTTTTTATTGGAAAGAGATACTCCGAAATTGGTTTCATATAAATTTGGAAAAAATACATCAACCTAAAAAAATACGGGATGTTTGATAGTTCAATCACTGGTTGTAATCTATGACCACGCATAACTTTTTACAGAGTAATCCAATTTTGATAACTCTTCTTTAAACTTACAACTATATTCTTAAAGCAATGTAAGTACTTATACCTAAGTAATTTTGAGTCGGCGCCAAACAAGCAAATTAATTAATTACGTTATAATGTTTATTGCTGGAGATTACATTTAAATTTAAGGTAATTTAGAGATCTTAGTTTATTGGTTGTTAAAAATTATTTAGGTATTACTAACATTAGTTTAAAGGTATATTATTTTTTGCTTTTCTGTTTTTCGGCGGTTTAATATTTTTGTTAAAAAGTTTTTATTAATGGTTTTCCTGTGAGTGACGTTATAGTCGTTTGATGCATTTAAATTACATATGTTTGAAGGCATTTAAGGGCCTATATGTCGATGTTTATTATACATCGAATCTAGTCTCTACACTTCCTTAAAAAGATTACCTTCTATACTTCCCAACCCATAAAAGACTAACAAAGTCAAAACTGTGAAAAGGCCGTATGTACGTCCGAATAAACGCCACGCAACCCTAAATATAACAAACCCTATAACTAAATAAATAAAAAGTAGAACGAAATAATGACCACCTACGGCATATGGTAATGACAATCCACGCCATAGATTGTCATTGTACGGTCAGTGTCATGTATGACGTGCAATTATAAGTTCAATAACAGTGATCGATATCCTAGTAAGTGAAGGTAACGAGAAAATGGAATAGAAATGAAGGCAATTAATGAACGAAGTTTAGTTCGACAGTTTAATAGTTCACTTAGATACTTGTATTTAAGTGCGACAATTAAAGAAGACTAATTTTAGTCAATAAAATGTATAACAATCAGCTTTCATGTTGATTATAATTGCGATTTGATCTCGGCTAATCTTGAACGCTCAAAGCTCAAATAAAATAATGATAAATTATGAAGTCACAATCTACATAGGTATATAGTCAGCATGTTAAAATAACATATTAACTATGTCAGATAGCTTTAGATAATATTCACATTTTTGTAGTTGTATCATAGGGAGAATTTTGGACGATAATGTTTCCGTGTTACCCTTCAGTATTAGTTTGTGTTTATACGGCGCAGACAAGGTTATACAAATCTGGTTTGTAGCCAATGTTAAGGACTCGGGTGTTAAATATTATTGACTATCCATGTATAAGAAAAAAAAATGTTTAAGGTAGGTTATTCGTGAAATTGAATGAAATCATAAAGGAATAATGTGGTGACCGGTAACTCGGTATTATTAAAAACTCCACGAAATACCAAATCTCTACTAAATTTTTTAAGCAGTCTTCAAATATAGTGTGTCTCCTTTACTCGTTATGAAATGATGATTGAAATGATTGTTTATTTCTGTAAATAGATCTTTTTAAAGACACTTTTACAAGTCTTATAAGATTTTTTTTAGTATCTAGTTGACATCGGCATTTCCTAACTGACGACCTCTGAGAAGAAATGCCGAAACAAACTCAGAGAATCATGGTCTCTTTTTTAAGTCCAAACATTTTGGTTACATTATGTGAGCCTGACTATGTAGGTTAAAGTCTGAGATGGCCTTTTGAAGAAAGCACCAGTGCAGCTTTGAGTTGACCTGTCCATACTGACAGCACGCATGCGCCAGCCATCGTCTAGCTCAACCATTATTGAGGGAGCCCAGCGTTTGAGGGCGCACTTTATTTGATGGCTACGTCTTTAGCCGTATACGAATGCAAGAAAAGTAGTGTTTATTGAATAACTATATGATTGTAAAAGAAAAGCAATGTAATAAAGTTTGTAATTAAAATAAAAAAGAATCTAATATGGCTAGAAAAACACTATTTTAGATACGGGTGGAGGGTAGGTACAATAATCAGCAAGTGACCTTGGGGACAGGTGTTTAGTGGGTGGAAAGAGACTCACCTTGGCCATGTGTTCTCGCCGAGGACTTTCCCATGTCGGCCGCACCATCGACACACATATACACTCACACTTGCGCGCGACACTTAACACACTGTGCGTACTTATACTTATAGGTCGGTATAAAAGAGGCGTACAAAACGTTAGACGTTATATTATCGAAGGACACTTGAGTGTTAAGCTAGGTCTCCTACGGAGAAGCAGGTGGTAGGGTGGTGTCGAGGGCGGAGGGCCGCGCGGCGCGATCGGCATTCTGTGCACCGCCAGAGCACTTCGTCTTCCTGAAACAATGAAAACCAGAGATCAGTAAATTATTACAAAATGGCTCCTACAGCCCTACACTTACGTTATTAAAAATCGGTCAAATATGAATATAGAATCATGGGACGAACGCCACGATGCCTAATAAAACATATCATGTATGTAATCAATATCATATCAACAATACACTTGTGACAAGGGTAATTAATATCAACACGCTTAAAACTAAGGAAGTAAATAGACACGTTACGAACATACAAACATATACAAACGAAAGCAACAAGTAAACGCAATCTTTGAAACCCATAGAAGGTTTTAATCGTCAAAACATCATACACTACACTACTATTAATCGCCTGAAAGACTGTTAGTGGTTATGAGAAAAAAAACTAAAGGCTCGGTACACATTTAAATCCCTCGCATTTAGTAATAATTTATTTATAGCATGTTAAGCCTTTTGATTAATTAACCGACTTCAAAAAGGAGGAGGTTCTCAATTCGTCGGAATCTTTTTTTTTTTTTAGAATCACAATGGGTGTGATCATTATGATCAATTGTTTTATAAAGCTATCCTTAAGATATTAAGGCTTACCGACTGACAGACATAAATATAATAATACCCAATTGGGTTACACCATGAGATCAAATTGGCAAGTAGTTAGAAATCTATTAAATTTAATAGATTTTCTAACTACTTGCCAATTTGATCTCATGGTGTAACCCAATTGGGTATTTAAAACTCTATTTTTAGGACCTAATCCTAAGCAAACGTCCCGGTATTTTAGATATAAATATACATACACTAAATATTATCTTATTGCCATGCTGCGAACACGCTGCAAATAGTCACAATCATGATCGTTTATGATGCACTATCGAGTCCGATGATCTGATATTTTATAACAAAGTTCTATTGCACAGTTGCATGCAAGAGTACAGCAGGATATTAGCGCGATTGCGAAGCCATTTCATTTTGATTATACTGTTTTATACAACAAAGTTCACCTGCCAGTTTTGTAAAGCTCGTAGGCAGTCACAAAGCGGGAATCCAGGACTTTTGAGATCAGTTATGTATATAATTCTAGTCACATTTTAATGATAGATTTAAACGTGATGACTTTACTGGATTATTTTAAAATAATTCTGTAATTATACTTTATTAATAAAGAGGTTATTATCGGCAAATGCATCAATGCTTATTATATCATACCCTCATAATTATGATTTATGATAAGAATCTCCTTATCTTAAGTGTTCTACATGCCCTTAAACAGTATTCATACAAATAGTGCTCGTACGCCTTCTAATTTCTACACAAAACGAAGGCCTAGATATACGAAGGCCTACAAATATGTATATAGTTTATTACCGTAGAAAATGTATGAATTTATTGTACTTACACCTAACAAGATGTTTTCGTCCTAGACACACCACCAACCAGTGCTAATGATGTGGCAATTAAAGTTTATTGGATGAATTGAGATGCGCTGCCTGATACATGTCACGTGCCATTATCTTCTTTTATCAACGATGTACTTGAAACACATTCAATGAACAATAATAATTTTATGGAATATTTGTGACTGGTAGGTATGTAAGTGATACAAGGACAAATGATTTTTTACTCTAAAATAAAGTTGATGGTCAACTTACCTGCTTCATGAAAGTGCAACAGTACAAGAAAATACGGATAAGTGCTAGTGTTTTACAATTTTTATTATTAAAGCGAAATATAAATGAGATTCTCGTCATTGAAATAAATTATAAATCTATATAAATACAAACACATATTTATAAATTCTTGTCCTGACTGATTCATCAATGCAGAGCCTAAACCAAGTCAAAATCTTGGATTTTTGACAGATGATGTATTTTATAACTTAAACATTTATAAGAAAGGAATATTGGAAACTCGACTCCTAAAGGGGTAAAATCAGGGATGAATAGTTGTATGAAAATACGTAAATTTCGAAGTTAGATGTATAAATTCCATCTTACAAGACTGGTTAGAAATAAATAAATACGTATTTGAGGGTTTTTAAAAATCGACTCTTTAAGAGGTTGAAATATGGGTTGAAAGTTTAAATGGGGTGTCTGTCATTTTTAAAGTAGAATGAAATTAAGTATTCAAGCATTTCAGAAAAAAATATATTGCATATGTGTTTCGTCGTATTTTGAAAATGAACCTCTAAGACATTTCTTAGAGGTCAGGAGGAGATATTAGTATAAAATTGCGCGAGTAAAGCCGCGAACAACACCATGATAAACTATTATCATAACTATACACAGATATTTTCTTCTTTCTGAAGTTATAATATTTCTTATGATATGGTTTAGGCTTCGAATAAACGTATACATAATAATACATATACTTTACAGAAGCTAAACGCACATAGTAAAACGTAAGCGTGTTTACTGTCATAGCTGAATTTAAAATCAGAGGTAAAAAAATAGGAAATAAAATCGTAAATTATTTATAAATGTAATAAATAATAACACAATACGCGCTTTGTACGCTACTGTTGCGTGGCGTTGCGGAAAACAGCCCGCTATACCTAAGTTATAACTAGTCTTTTCTGAACTACGCAACAGGTCGACACATAAGGTATACCACCTACTTGCTGTACACTGTAGTGTGTGAACAATGAGTATCTTTGTGTGTGAACTAGTCCACATACACAAACTGACGCAGAGATGTTGAAATAAAATTTCTTTGCCCCCCTGTTATGAAAAAACTCAAAACTGCTACACTGTCAAGTCACAACAGTGTTCCTTGTTCTAGAAATACACCAGAATAACTACTCAATACAATCAGTTTAATTCTGATAGTTGTCCTTATGTTAGTATATTATTACTACAACGTTCAACATTTGAACATCGCTGATGAACGTCGCTGAAATGTTAGACATATAAAATAAATTGGCTTTTCATGTTTAGAAAACAGTGTCTATCAAAAATCGGCCAAGTGCGAGTCGGACTCACGCACAAAGGGTTCCGTACCATTGACTAGGTAAACAGCAGTGGGTACACAATTGAATGAAAGGTAAATTGCGGTTTACGAATTATGACGTATTAAAAAAATACTAACTAGATCTTGTTCAAACCAATTTTCGGTGAAAGTTTTCATGGTAATGTACATCATATATTTTTTTTAGTTTTATCATTCTCTTATTTTAGAAGTTACAGGAGGGACACACATTTTACCACTTTCGAAGTGTCTCTCGCGCAAACTATTCAGTTTAGAAGTAAAGCATATTAGAAACCTCAATATAATTTTTGAAGACCTATCCATAGATACCCAACACGTATGAGTTTAATGAAAAAAAAAAATTGAGTTTTAGTTCCGTTTCGGGAACCCCCAAAATTTATAGTTTTTTTTTCTATTTTTGTGTGAAAATCTTCATGCGGTTCACAGAATATATCTACTTACCAAGTTTCAACAGTATAGTTCTTATACTTTCGAAAAAAAGTGGCTGTGACATACGGACGGACAGACAGACAGACATGAGGAATCTATAAGGGTTTAGTTTTTTGCCATTAGGCTACGGAACCCTAAAAAGTACAATCTCTGCCCTAGAATTTCTATTAGATAATACAGCAAAAAAACTGTATAAGCAACAGTTTGAAATAAAAGGTGTACCTGTGTTCACTGTTACGATATCTTGTTGACGAATTGTGTGAGAACAATGTAGCTTGACGAAGTAAATAAACCGAAAAGCTTCAAAAAACGGAAAAGCAAAAAATTATAAACCTTTACTATACCTTAATAACTATATTCTTAATCTAATGTAAGTATACCTAAGTAAATTTGAGTCTCTGCCAAACAATCAATAAAAAAAGGAAGATCACTAAATTACGTAAAATTTTAATTAGATCTTTAGTGATGAACATTATAAGTATAACATTAATTATTTGATTGTTTGGCGCCGACTCAAAATTACTTAGGTTAGGTACATACATTAGTTTAAAAGCATAGTTATTAAGGTTAAATAACAAAGATTTATTATTTTTTGCTTTTCAGTTTTTCAGCAGTTTAACTTGTGGTAAAAGTTTTTAAATTATATTTTTTTGTGACTATTGTACTACTTTTGTTGATTACTTTTAAAATATCTACTCCTCAACCTTACAATACACAATTCAGCATTTGAATCTGTGAAAAATAAATCAACCCTATTTTCACCCATTAGGGTATTTTTTAAGTAAAATATCTTATTGAATATAAGTTCGAAAAACAACATTAAGTTAGAACACCATGGTGGACTTCTCGCGGGAAATTCACATCGAGTACATATTTTGACATTTTTACTTTTAACTATTATAATCGGGCTTGCGTGACAATGTAATGAATAATCATTGTTTTTCTACTCTATTCATGTAATCATACTTAAACTACTATGTTGTATCTGCACGATACATGTCATACACAACATTTATTTAGCTACTTAGTTTGTTTTTCATCGCATCTATTTAAAATGGCTTGATTAAAAATCTCGACATCCTAATAATCCTAATCCTAATATAATATTATAAACGTGAAAGTTTGTAAGTATGGATGTTTGTTACTCTTTCACGCAAAAACCGCTTAAAAGATTGGTATGAAATTTAGCATACAAATAGTTTATTACCTGGAATAACACATAGGCTACTTTTTACACAATATAAACGAATATCTTAGGAGTAATCGTAAAAATCGTAAAAAAATCATGCTACCACAGCATTATCGCGTTCGATGTGTCATGTCAGTTTTGATAGCTTCTCCGTTGCTATGTAGCGACATAGACGTCACTATATAGGTATATAGTAGCTCATCTATAAATTTATTTATTTATTCTATGAAAGACTTACAGCTAAAACAACAGAGTAAAAGTAGTTTTTTTAAACATTTTCTAATTCGTTGTAAAAGGTTTTTACGGAAAAAAATTTATTTAAAAATGGGGAAGAACATATTACCGTTTTTATTATAACCTTTCCTTAGCAGTTTAGATTAGAAAAGGAAAAGAAGAAAACTGACGTAACTGTCATTTGTATGACTGTTTGCGCGATTGACAGATCGTGTGCTGTAAATATCTGCAAAAATCGGAATATTTCTTTACATTTGATTTCCCGCTACCTAGAAGGTAATGCATACATATCGTTTGTCCTGACTGATAAATCAACGCAGAGCCTAAATCACAGGGTTTACAAACTTGAAATGTTGACAGATGATGCATTTTCTAATGAAAACATCCGCTAAGAAAGGAATTTAAAAAATTCGACCCCTAAGGGGATAAAATAAAGGATAAACTGTTGTTTTTAAAACCATCCCTCTAAGAGGGTTATATAGGGGTTGTAATTTTATATGAGAAGTCCGTCATTTTTCAATTAAGAAGAATGAAATTTTATATTCAAGCTCCTCAGCAAAAATAAATGCATACGTGTTTCATCGTTTTTGGAAATTCACCCCCTGACCGGGGCGAAATGAGGAGGAGAAATTAGTATTAAATTGCGTGGGCGAAGCTGCGAGCATCAGCTAGTTTACACATAGTTATAAACTATTTTTCTTTTGTGTAATGACAATTTTATGTTTATATTTTTACTATAGGGTTGACCTACATTTTATGTGTGAGGGACAACCCCAATTCTACTTTTGTAGGTCAAAGGGTTTGGCCCAAGCGTCGATGACTCACTAAGGAAAGATTCTTGTAGGTATATTCCTGAGTCATACAACAATAGCATACAATAGTTTTCATATTTAACAACAAAAATCGTTAATCTCCACTTGTTAACTCATGTTAGCCATTTCCTTCTGACATAATATTTAAATTGTCTTGACTATTAGTTTTGTTTTTGTTTTGACTTTGTTTTGTATTAATTTTGTTTTGACTCCATTTAGACAGACATAGATGGAATACATACTACAAATATAATCAGACCAAACCAGAACGAGAAAGCATTGTTTTTATCAAACAAAACACATCATAATCAATACTCAATATTCATACCAGATTCAAAAAAGTTTATGTAGGTATGTGAAGGTACTACTAGGATTTTGTCGTGTTTCGTATGCATCGCGTGTATCGAGCCCTGGGCTGGCCAAAAGCCGGCTCAGCCGCTGCGACTAATGATGCTGCCAACAAAATTTAAGCTTACCTACTAAATAATTTTAAACATAACTAAGCTTGAAATGTAGCCTTAAGGTGAGGAACGTCATTAAACTTCATTCATACACAATAACGGACTTATTTATATTCTTATTCAGATAATTTTCTTATTCAGAGATTCATATTTGAACAATTTTCGGATTATTATTATAGTATAGTATTTATTACCTTTGTTTCTTGTGAATCACGAAATTATAACTAAACTTCTAATCTCGTGAAAAACACCTTAATTCCCAGTTTCGGATGAAGAGTATTTTTTGTTTTAATGTGGGCAGATCTAAATTGAGACCCGGTCCATTTTTGGTTTTTTTTTTTCTTATTTCTAATATTATTTAACTATTATTGCTTGATGTAGACAAATTTCGTACATTCTCAATGAAATCTTTATACCAAAATCTATGTTTACTTAAATTTATTAAGTAATAGATATTTTTCGAAGAAATATAATAAATCTGAGGCTATCATAAATATTATTTTAAATTATGAGTAACGGATTTACCGTCACTAGTAACACTTTCGAATAATACAATTGTTTTTACGTTTATTAATGTGTATGAAGTCATTTAACGTAATTTCCAAAATTTACATGCATTATAAAATGTAATAAATATACCTATAACTCACATCAACACATCAATTGAATAATCTGGATTTACGAACATATGCGTTTTAAATTTTTAAATGTTATTATTAAGATTTTGCTAAACGAATTTCAATAATCCCTCAAGATATTTAAATAAAAAAATATTACCCCTTATACCTGTATCATTTTTAGTGCCACAATGATATCCTTAATTCTATTATTTTGTAATGTATAAAGCTAACTCACATCATAGAAATAAGTTTCACCCAGACGAGTCTCAGACAATCCAATGAGATGCTGAGTCCGCGGTATACATGTCACATTCACAGTACAAAAATAATTGTACGTATATAACTGTCTAAAATCATATATTTATAATACTAAAACATTATAAGGCACGATACAAATAAATATTGAATTTCACTGCTTTATTTGTTAAACAATGATAATGTGGATGGAGCGCCTGCCAAGCGAGCGTGCGACTCGGAACGGTGAACGAAACGCACTGTTTTGATAGTGTATTTTAGCGTACGTAACAGCAAACCTCAAGGTGAGTCGGAGCTCTACCAATGTTCGTAAGCGATACTACTTCCATTGAAAGTTTCGTTTGAATCCACGTCCAATGCTGGTTATGCTGTGGAATATTTCCACGCAATGGACGTATTCTAAGCAATGGGAAATAGCACTGTTAACATTTCATTTACGTGAATCGCTGGTATTGTGTTCTTAAATTTTTTAACGCCATGTGAATATTTAACATTGGTGTAAAACTTGAAATCCTTAACTTACTTTCTAGTTTTAGGTCAAATAAGTCGTTGCATCTACCATATTGACCGGATTTATTGTGATTAAGGGAACCATTATTACAATGAATCGATACTTAATTATTAATGTTAATAATTATGTTACCCTTAGTTTAACAAACGCTTTGAAGTATGAAAAAGTATGTTCTCAGGATATGGAAAGTTTGAGTGCCAATGTTTTGATATACATTGGCACTCTAAATTATGTTAAGTTATTTCTGTGATATTCGTTTTATTGATTTATTGATATAAAACGAATATCACAGAAATAATTTTCCTGTATATATAATAAGTACTTATAACGAACACTTGCACTGATTGTACCGAAGACAGTCGCTAAATCGACAGCTCTTGTGCAACGTCACTAATGTTCACTGTTAATACTAATTACAACTAATATTTATCAATGTAAGTATTGTAGTATATTGGCGCGAATTTTAGTTTAATAAACAACTATGCAAGACGACGCTAAAATGAAGCACACTAGCTAAAAGAAGGAGACTGATTGATGCTACTTATAATGAAAGTTGATAAGGTTTACAAATTATAAATATTAAAAAAAAGATAACAGCAATACCTCATTTTTTTAGAATAAATCATTAGAATCAAGAATGTTACTAATATTTGCAGAAAACGGCGCACTCGCGAAAGTGACGACGTTACCAAGGTCTCAGAAAAATAGAGCGTCAAATTGTAACTAGACTATCGTGCTGTTAAATTAACAATTCACCAAGTGATTTAATCTGATGAAAATCATCAATTGAATATCGTAAGAAGCTAATGTATATCTGCAGAATAGCCATTCAATATAATCAGGTAGAATTCGGTACATTTTGACTTTACTACCAATTATGTCAATATGGTATATGAGACAGGTCAGACAGGCATATAATAGTATAACGGGGATTTGTGCGCCGATATAACCTTTCAATAATTTTAAGTCGTGTAAGAGTAATTTTGTGGTCGCGTTAGCTTCAACTGCGTTGCGTATAAATCACATGGACATTGTTAGTAGAACGGGAATGTTTTATAGTAGTATCAGACAATATAACTATATAACTTTAAAAAATAATGTTATGCTTAAACGATGACGTCTAATAGTATAGGTACATTTTGTCATGCGAATAATTCTAGGGTAATCATCTTTTTTTCTTGAAATACTGATAAAATGTAAGTCGAATGTTATCATAATAACTAGTTTAGTATAAAGGAAGCCCAATGGCGCAGATGCTACTAATTTTTTACTTATAATTGAGCAGCATCCTTGACTTTGTAGACGTGTAAAAGATATTTAGTTCACATAATATTGAGTATCGTTTGAGTATTTGGCCATAAGTACCTATTGTACATGTAGAAGTACATGAGGGGCAAAGAAACTAATTGCATTTTTTTTATAATAATATGTATTCATAGTAATATTTTTAAAGGATTTTATCAAAACCTAATAAAACTGCTCAACCTGAGAATTGAAACAAAGACCTCTTTCTCAGAAGTCGCGCTTACGAGCACTACACCAACGATGCAGATATAATATGTATATTATTAGGTATATTGATATTTTAACATCAACGACTTTTCTATGTTATGTGTTCACTTTCTCAAAAGGTGAAAGAAAACATTGTGAGGAAACCTGCATGCCTAAAAGATTTTCTCGAAGTGTGAAGTCTGCCAACCCGCACTAGGCTAGAGTAGTGGACCATAGCGTAATCCTTCTTAAAAAATGAGACGAGACCCGTGCCCGATGTGGGATAATAATGATGATTACCATCAATCAACATTGAGCGGTCGCATTAAGATATGTCAACCAGTAGTTCATATATTTTTTACATGATGTGTATCGTCTATTATGATAATTAATTAGAGTACTCTTAAAACTATTAGCTCTTTTAAAACAATTCACTTTTTGTACAGGCACATTTTTTTAAAGAACTTTCATTTATGTTTTTTTATGAAAAAGCTTGCTGTTAAAGAAGATTAACTGAATGCATAATATATAATAAACCTAACATAACCTTTTTCCTGGTATTGCATCTATATGGCAAGATTTTTTATTTAAAAAAAAACAAACGGAAAAGAGTGTAAAGAGATGCGGTCAAATTGTATTTTGCACAAAGGAGCTGCAATTAGGTGCATTGTCTCAGGAGTTTTCGCAACGGTATATGAGAGAAGAGCAATGCGATGTCTGTTGAGCCATGTGTTAACTTTTTTAGGGTAAGAGTAGGCGAATTTTATGTCAATATTCTTCAAAAGTGTGAGACATAAATAAATATGCTAATAATCAGTAAAAGCAGTCACGCAGAACTGGCAAACAGCCAACAACATCATGTTTATCTTGGACAAACGTAACGTATAGTAACGTATAGGCCTGAGAACAGTCAGTCATAGGCACAGATACAATGTAGCCAATGGGAACAAAAATTATAATTAAAAAAAAAAATTATGTCCTTAAAATACGTCACCACAATAATATGAATTTCATATCTAAAACAATGTATTTAACTTAACAGATTCTTGAAAGATGGCCGAATTGAGCATTGTTTATAGTTATTGATTTATGAAAGGACCACTCCAGATAAACATTTAAGTGCTCACGCCAAAATTTAACGCAATATAATGTAAATAACGTCAAACTGATCGGATGTGATGGCCATTATAGCAACTCCACCCTATGCGTCAAATTGTATGTAAGTTAACTATACACTACTATATTTTGTTTTCATAGGGTAGCTATATGTATAGAATATATACCGATATCGTGCCCGTTAACAAAACCAAATCCGTTCAAATTAGGCGGAACGCGGACAGCGCGAGTAAACAGAGCCACCCCTTAAACAATAGACAGACCTTTGACATCAAGCCTTAACAGCAACAACGAAGAACTAGTTTGCCGTAAAACGTTTACGTGTTTCCGTGTTCTACTTTCAGGAACATTAAAGCTTAGTCCCTATCGTGATTGAGTTAGGCGTGGCACCCATCATGCGTCTATATGCGGTCACTGCCAATATAGACTTGTCAACGTAATCGATTAACTGATAGGGTTTGATCGGGCACATACTATCAAGTAATCAGGTGATAGAAGAAGTAATCGATCAGTATATACTATAACTAGCTGTTACCCGCGACTTCGTCCGCGTAAAATTTAACGAAAAATTTAATGTTCATATTCATGCATTGGTCAAGTCCCGCGTTTTTAAGTCATACGGAACTTTAATTCGTTTCTTGTTCTTAAATTAAAGTAGCCTAAGTTACTCCTTATAACGGTGGTGAAAGTCCCTACAAAATCGGTCCAGCTGTTGCAGCAATTAGAAGGAACGAAGAGAGAGACAGACAAACATTTTAGAAATTATTTTTTTGTGTAATGAAATTACAAACAGAAATTCCAATTTTAAGGAGTATAAAATATTTGCATTGCATCAAGCTTTTATGTGAGTTCAACCTCTTTTGAATAAAATCGGATTGAGTTTTGAAGCATGTGTCAAAATAAAAAGTAATTTAAATCAAAAGCACTAAGGAGTATTGATATCACCTCCAACATAATTCTCGATCTCTTTTTAATCCCGTCAGGGATTGAATTTCGATAAAATACGAAATACGTCTTCCATCAATTCTGTTAAAGAATGTTTATGCAAAATATTTTACACGCGTTTCATAACTTTCAATAAAAACCTTCAAACTGAATTTCAATTGAATAACTTCAAAAACAGCAAAGTTACATACTAACCTTACACCCCCGTTTTACCCTCTTAGGGGGTGAATTTTCAAAATTCCTTTCTTAGTGCTCCCCTACGATAAAAAAGGAATCCCTGTGCAAAATTTCAAGATTCTAACCCTTATAGTTTAGGCCCTTGGACCAAGGAATCACGTTGTCTCGTACAAACTTAGTCCCCCTATCCCCCCCCCCCTTATGGGCAAAATTTCGGAAAATCGTTTCTTATCGGATGCCTACGTCATAAAAAACTACACTCGCCAAGTTTAATTGAAAATCAAAGAAATTTCATATTAACTTTGCACCCCCATTTTACCCCTTTAAAGGATGATTTTTGAAAAAACATTTTACACGTGTTTCATAACTTTCAATGAAAAACCTTCAAACTGAATTTCAATTGAATAACTTCAAAAACAGCAAAGTTACATACTAACCTCAAACCCCCGTTTTACCCCCTTAGGGGGTGAATCTTCAAAATTCCTTTCTTAGTGCTCCCCTACGTTATAAAAGGAATCCCTGTGCAAAATTTCAAGTTTCTAACCCTTATAGTTTAGGCCCTGCGTGGATATGTCAGTCAGTCAGTCAGTCAGTCATTCAGTCAGTCAGCTTCTCCTTTCATATATATAGAATATACTATAATCCTGTATATTCTACCAGTTTATTTTAAACGTATGCTATACATATAAGTTTTCTTTTGATTTTTCTCGAATTCTACATGTGGTACCTAAATCAAGTTTAATTTAGAGCTATGTTGGCGAAGTAATTTCAATTCAATTACAATCGCGTTAGAACTTATGCCACAGCTACGATTATACCATTCGTCAGCATATTCTGTGGTATTCATAATTTATTGATCTACTCGTAACAGCATGTTATTTCTCAAGAACTTTAAGAACTCTAACCACTGACTAATCTAATCATTTATTTAGACGTATATATGACAACCGAGTAACAAACAATATTTTGCTTCCAGTGTCATCCACATGCTGCTGATTCACACTAAGTTCAATCTTTTTGTTATTCTTATTAATACCAGTTACTGTTCTCGGTTTAAAACTAAGCATAGTTATCAAATTCCCAAATTCAAAGTCCCAAATAGCGCAGTGCCTAAAGACGAGTCTTTGACCAGTGTGTGTTGCCAGTGATGACTTATGGCACCGAAACGAGGCCGCTTACAAGGAAGCTCACTGTCACTCAGAGAGCGATGGAGAATGCTATGTTAGGAGTTGCACTACGTGATCGAATCAGAAATGAGGAGATCCGTAGAACAACCCGGGTCGCTGACATAGCCCGAAGAATCGCCAAACTCAAGTAGCAGTGGGCAGGGCACATCGCTCGAAGAACGGACGGCCTATGGGGCTTGAGGGTTCTAGAGTGGCAAACACGTACCTACTGGAAGTCGCAGCGTGGGCAGGCCCCCGGCAAGGTGGACTGACGACCTGGTGAAGGTCGCTGGAATCCGCTGGATGCGGGCGGCGCAAGACCGGTCGTCGTGGCGGTCCTTGATGTGATTAGGGAACACTCAAATACTCCGAAATATTTTATTCCGAATTTCGATGTTCCGATTTTCAAATGTCCGAATTTCATAATATCTAAGAATTATAATATCAATTATTAAAAATCACGAAAGGGGGATGGGCAAAAATGTATGGCGTTTGGTCTATCAGCGGCCAAGACCAACACTATTATTTTACGGTGCGGCTTAGTCCTACAATCACCTTAGAGAAGTTTTATCTCTGTGGTATAAATTATGAACTGAATTATATACATTTTTAGTTTTACTGTTTACCAGCTTTTTTAAATAATCTAACTTATTATTTTCAGCCTTAAAATGAAGAAATAAAATAGAATGACTTATTGGCTTATGAAATATATATTTATTATACTATAAAACAGCCAATATTATTACAAAAAAACCTGAGTTGTTTTTTTTGAAACAATTACGTCTCAACGAGGAAAATCTTTACTTTTTCATGGTGATTATAGACATGACATCATGAATCAAACTTCATAATTAGACCAAATTGAAATGGGGCCACACGGAAAGCACCAGCTTTTAAATAAAAAAAGAATTATCAAAATCGGTTCTCCCAGTCTTAAATTCTGAAGTAACGATCATAAAGAAATACAGTCGAATTGAGAACCTCCTCCTTTTTTTAAGTCGGTTAAAATAAAAACAAATCATCTGTTTGGCGTTGCATGAAACGGCACGTCTGTCAAGCGATTTTAATAATTACTTGTACTAATAGGTCAAAAAAAAAGAATCATGTTTGCCAGCCACAGAACCAAAAATTATATTTTATATAATTTTTGGTTCTGTGAATTTTTGGTTTGGTAATATGTTTGCTATAATAAAAACCTGTATTTAAACCTATATTCATACATATATAAGTTTAAATGTTAATTACCTCTTGTGTTAATTGGTGTCTAATTTAAAAAAAAAAACAATATTTTCTATTCACATGTGACAATCTTCTGATTTTTTAACACTTTTGCTACTGATTGTACTTTTTTTAGTAACGTGGGACGAGATGCAGAATGAAAAAAAAAATTTGATTTCCTACAAGTCGTCCCAAATGGGCCATTGGCATGTAGGACGAGTTGATGAATTACTGGAAGGGTTCTCGGTCCGAAAAACGACATTCCGATTTTTTATACTTCGAATAAACTAAAAGTCAGCATGTTGTGCTAAAAATTTTGTGACAGAAACGAATCGCGGTCTGCCCTACCCTAGAGTGTAATTTAAGCCCGCGTAGGCGCGTAGGGGTGGGGCGGCCCGCGAGCTAAGGAGCAGGTGGTATGAACGCATGCCGCCGCGGATGAGGCAGGCCGGCGAGTCCAGCCAGCAAGCTGATGCTGCGGTGGTGAGCGTTAAAACCATCCGCGGCAATAAGCTCGCGTGGGGTCGCCCAAACCCCGCAGCGCCGGAGCTGTGACAGAAACAATGCATGCTGCATGGCTGCTTGCATGCTGAATGGCTGCTTGCATGTTGCATGCTTGCTTGCATGCTGCATGTCTGCTTAAAGCTGCATGCCTGCTTGCATGCTACAACTCCCCTGTATTATTGAATAATCACTTCAGTTAGGTATTCGGTGAGAGCTGTGATAGCCTATTGGTGTAACCATTGGACTGAGATGTCAGAGGTCTCGAGTTCAAACCCAAGGCACGCACCACTGACTTTTCGGAAGTTATGTGCGTATTTATCACTTGCTTAAACGGTGAAGGAAAACATTGTGAGGAAACCTGCATGCTTGAGAGTTTCTCGATGGCATGTGAAGTCTGCCAACCTGCAGTGCGCTAGCGTGGTGGACAATAGCCTAATCCTCCCTCTCAATTGAGAGGAGACCCGTGCCCAGCAGTGGGACAATAATGGGATGATGATGATGAGGTATTAGGTATTTCGGAATTGTATTAATTCGATATTTTAATAATCGGAATTCGTATCTTTGATGTTTCGAATTATCATTAAGTCGTACTTTTTGTTATTCGATCTATTGAAACTCGGTATTTTGAGAATAGTAATTATAAACGTTAGGAATATTGAAATTTAGGAATTATAAAAATAAGGATAATGATAAGTCGAAGTTTCATTCGGAATTATGAAAATTCGTTTATTTTATTGAAATTCGTATTTGTGACTGACGGAATAATGTTTTTCGTATTTATGTAGTGTAGGTACCTATTAATTTCACGTATCGGCGAATAACTTTTTTCTTACCTTTAATATAGCAAAGTGCTGTTAAAATTTAATTAATTGAAGGTTTTTAATTTAATTACAGATAAAAATATTGTTATGCGCGTGACTACCGCACCTCAAAAAAACAAACGGCCTTCAGAGACAATACACCCTTCTTCCGCATTTAGTCTGCTTTCGAATATAGCCGAAAAGTTAGCAACATCACCATCCATCAAGTTTGTTGACGTCTAAAACAATGGTCACTCGCTTGTGTACAATAACTCTGGATTATGGCAGTGATACAAAACTTAGCTAGGAAGTTTTGTTGCGACGATTCGCGCGCTTGGTCATATCATCCATTTCAGTGACACGACTGAACAAACAACAAAGACTGGTCATCGTTATACACTACAGGTTGACAGATGATGTCTGAAAGTTAAATTAGCAATAACTCACCTGAAGCCGAAATAGCAACACGTCCTACAGACAGTTCGCCATTACCGCCATGATGATTACCTGTTAACAAGAATATTGTCATTATAATATAATTCGAAGGTGATAGCCTGGTGGCGTGACCACTGGCTTTTCAGAAGTTATGTCCGTATTTATCACATACCTACTCAAACGGTGAAGGAAAACACCGTGAGAAAACCTGCATGCTTGAGACAATTTCTCATTAGCGTGTGAAGTCTGTCAACCCGCACTAGGCTAGGCAGATGGACTATAGCCTAATTCCTCTCAAAGAGACCCGTGCCCAACAGTGGGACAATAATTGGGAATGTTCAAAGATGAAATTTCTCATAGTAACTGGCGACAGCAACGTAATCTAATTTGCCTTCTATGTTTAGAAAATAGGTTCACGTAGTGCACCAAAAAGCCTGACCTATAGTATAGCAAACACAAATGGGGGCCACTAATATACTTTTGAATTATTGGTTATTTATTGACTATTGCCTTTGACTATTACCTATATCAAAGGGGCCAATTGCGTCGAGTTACCCTAAGTGTTCTTCATATGGAATGCCGTTTAAAGTGGTTAGCTATCTTTTTTGACACTTAATTTTACCGGGGTAAAACTTTAACCTCACTTAACATTTTGCTCTGCTGAGAACAGGTCATTTTTCGCAAATTGCATTGCCACGGATTTATGTGGATTTTGCTACTGCCGCAAAAATCATTACACTCGCCCTAGAAGGTTGCATTCATTCACAGCGAATCACTGTTTTGCTAATGGGATTTTTTGATACTTGCTTGGAAGATTATAGGCAGGAATCAAACACCAAACTCAACACATTTATAGCGGCAAAACTATTAGAAATCGTTTGCACAAAGATCAGCATTCCTCCACGAGTTGTGTGACTCCTACCGACAAGTGGTCACCATGCAAACTCATTAGCAATGCAAAATTTCAATTGGAATGGGAGTAATTAGAGTACGTTAGTTCAAGTTACAATAATGCACTGGCAGAGCGACCGTAAAGGAGAAAGAAGAGAAGAGGCTGGTGTGAGAGACGTGTTGCCGTGGCCAGTAAATTATCCCAACTTGAATCCTATTGAATAAGTTTGAGATCTGTTTAGTACAAGAGTAGTACAGTCAAGACACCAATCAGCCTGTACAATTTTACATAATGAAAATAGCTATAAACTTCCACGAAAAGGTGTGACATGTGTTAAGAAGTCTGCCTCCAGGTTCAATAATGTGTGGTGTGTACTTTTATGACATCAACTGACAAAAGCCTATACCTGACCGTGTGACCAACCATTTCGGAGACAAGGGCTGCAAGGCTAAGTGGGATGCTAATCTTTATATCATCTTCAATTTACTATAATGAAATAGGAATAATTTATTATACATATATGTATAATTCTTCACTGTAAAAATGAGGCCAGTCCTAAGAAAACCTTGGGGCACGATTCGCTCGGACAACCCTACTATGACAAGAGATTAGGGTGGGCACGGGCGTGGCGGGCGCACCGCGAAATGTCGCGCCATTTTACTGATGACGTCACAGGCCGCGCCTGACCTTTTCGGATAAAGCAACAAAGCAGCCCTACCTACCTTCGACGCTGATAACCGAAAAAGCTTAATAGCTTTCAGAGCTTTTGCAGGTTATTCGCTCCGCATGTTCGCGCTTCTGCCGCGGTGTCTTACCTTGACATTTTGATATTACATATTTCATAACCGTATAATATCTACCAACCTACAAGATTCGTTGTGGTCGTAAGATCTTGAGGTAGCTACAACTACATTGGAGAAGATACAAGAACAACAATATAAGTAATATAACTACTTAATTAAAGTAATTAAATCGGACCCGTCTCTTAATATATTATATTCATAAGTTGGTATATTTTAAGGTTAAAAAGTTTTTTCATATAACTGACACATCTAAAATGATGTTTAAACAATTTACTTCCTAACAATGACATATTATTACATATATAGGCACGTCATGCACGAAACATTACGGCTATGCAAAATGGTGACAGCGACTAATTTGTGCAAAGAAAGGGAAAGACACATTTTTATCTTTCACTGTTGTAGTATAATTTGTAAACACACGAAGGCATCTTGTTCTCAGGAAGTATAAAACTATTAAGCACGAATTATTTTTACGGAACGTACCCTCTCAACGCTGGTTGGTGCGTCACACTAAGCGCAATCCCGGCAATTGCCTTGATTTCCTGTTGCCATTTTAGAGGGCGGGTAACGTATCTATATTTTTTATATCATTGCTTCCTAATTACCTCCATATTTTAGCTTATCCATAATACCACTGATCATCCCACCGTTAGCTCAACTCATAAACCTTTTAGCAACCATCATTTCTGATACAAGTAGTATCGATTTGTGGTGATTGTGTGAAACAGGCAGGCAACGTGCCATTATACCGTCCCCAACTCCATTTAAAAGACTACAATAGCTATAAATGGATCGTATCATAAAACAAAAAGCCAAATGCGTATAAGTATGTATTAAACTAATGAACCATAATTGCCTGTGTCGATCATCATTACCAAACCAAGTTCTGTCTCATTGAACCTCATGCTAAACAATCGTGGACGCGACCGTTGAGCGTCCTGAGTTTGATCTCCAAGTTAGGCAGAGGTATTGCCCCATTTCTAGCAGGCTGAACCTAGGTTTTGTGCCTGAGTAATGCTCCCCATGGCATAGGACCTAGGACCATACATACCCTCGAACTGAAAATGTAAATCAGTACACCTCTGCATAAATCTGATGACATGTTGTGGTGAGTCAATTTAATCAACATCTTTCATTTGCTATTCATCTTTCATTAGTTTCAATTTCAAGTTCCATAAAATATCGAATGTTGGTATTGTTTACTTTATAAATCAAATTAAGCAAAGTTATTATAAATTGTATCGGTAAATACATAGATCGCGTGCAGACTTTTAAAATTCTTTAGACGACATGGGTCAATAAACAGCGATGGTTACTGGCTCAAGTTAGCTCACCTACAAAAGCTGTTCCATTGACACATCAACATACAAATGAAAATATTTTTTGTAACATAAATCTACAGAAAATCTCACGATGCCAGTCTTATTTTTTAAGGATAGCTTACTTATAATGGTTATTAACTTATTACGAATAAAATCGAAGTTTAAGATATCTCTAGATAAACATTATATACATATTTTTTTCCCAATTTTACTTATTTTTATTTAGCCTGGCAGCAAATTAGGTTGAGTAACATAGATCACCATTGATTTCATTTGAAAAAATTACGACCCCTGATTCGTATTTATCGGTAATAATGCGCCTGCCTTCGAGATGAACAAGTGAAGAGATTGGCCAGTTCGCCTGACTTAAATCTAATAGAGGACGAATGGCTTTTAGCTCCAATTTGGTATCACCATACATTTCCACAGAACTGGTCCGACATCAGGGAAGGGAATGGAACTAGATACCGCAATTTACTGGTAACTTGAATTTCAGATACCCAAGAGAATTTCTATATGTACCTAATCGATCTAGATCTACTTAATAATTTCTTATTATTATTACCTCAAAAAATTACGTATTGTTTTTTTGTACCTTAATTTTATCTAAAAATACGAAATAATACGTAATCATTTTCTGGTTTGAATATATGTGCATACGTATTTAAATAATACAGCATAATTTTATATTATATCATAATCATAACCATTAATATCTTAAGTTTTCCAAATGAACACTGACTTATTTTTATTTATGTTGTGTCTCTATACGCGTCAACCCCAAACAAACTAAAATTTAAATGTTATTTTTTTTGTAAAATAAATGTAAAAAGACGAATGTCGACTTCAATACCCGTCGACATCCGATCGTTTTATGAATATTTAAAAGCGGTTAAATGGTCGCCAGGCGTGAGACTGGCAGCAGCCGACGATGGTACGGTGATGTAGCAATATGAGACACAGCTGCATCATATTGAAATCACAAAATGTAACTTGTTCTGCAAATAATTGTGTAATGATTGCGAAAATTATGTGGAAATGCACATAAATAATATGAAGTAGATGATTACTAAATAAGATATTCAACTCATCCATTTTTTGTCATTTCATGCCGTCAATAAAGGTAGAAACACCAGAAACATACTAGAATGTTATTTAGTTTGGTGTTGGTAATGGTAGTGATTGTTTTAGCTGGCTGACATTCCGGGTATAATTGTCCTGCTTCGCTGAGCAGGGTTATATGTATAAAGTGCATTTCATTCCTGGGTTCCACTTAGCTTCACCATGGCTGACCTACTAAAAGCTCTGCGCCACAACATAGTGTGGAACCCCCTGTAAGAAATAATTTAGGTGCCAAGCCCAGCCAGCCCAAAAGTTATGGGGCTGATCATGTTCACAGTTTAAGAAAAAAAAATCTAAATTACAAAAAAAATGCCCTAATTGGATATTACGATAGGTCATAATAATTGTTATTTATATTTATATTATTCTAATCAGTGAAAGACAAGCAATAGTGTTTAAGTCCCTGTTTTTGCACAACAGATATTATATTAACCTTCCTCGGTTCTTCAAATACTATGTACACTTTAAGCCTTCGGGTCATGTTGACCCGATTCCAAAAATATGAAGTAATTGTTTTATATACAAAATCGAATTATATCTAAGACACATTTATTAGATAAACATAAGGACACATTAAACAACTACATTTATTTTACTTTTTTTCTTGGTATAACATGAAATGCACAAAATTTCAGAATGTTTCGGACATATCTGTTTCTTATTTTTTTTACAGATATTTGAAGGATTTACATCTTTTGAAGATGGAAATATAGGTCTTCCATGAACTTTGGACCATAAGCTTTCTAAACTTTCATCGTTAGACTTGAAAATTCCAGCGAAAATAAGGATGCCTATCCAGGCATCCTTATTTTTATCCTTACGATGCATGGATATGCATCTAACTCCGTTTCATCTAACGCTTTCCATTCATTTCCGAAACGTGAAGAACCTTCTATATTTTTGTTTGTATCAAAATTATATATTTTATTCGTTTATTTAGAAATAAATCAAAATAATTTCTAAATGTATTTGTGCGATTAGAAGCGTACCTGGTAATGCCTGGTGTCAGTTTCATTACGTTTGCACTACTCAAACGACCTCTGACTTCCAATGGGGTTCTTGACCACACAAATTTACCATCTTTTGATAGCATTTGGTGTTCATTAGCACTGGCATTGGTGATGTATTTTGAAATAACTAGCTATTCGCTATTTGTTTGATCACTACTGCTTTCATTGTCTAAACTGGTTTGAATATTGACGGTAGGATTTTCATTCAAACTATTCTACGTTTCACTAATTATTTCATCTTCAGAATTTATATCGTAGTTTAGGATTTGCGAAATCATAGCTTCAGGCAAAGTGTAAGTCATTTCAAACACCAGCGGAACACGTCAAGTCTAAACAACAAATTATTCAAATACAAGTAACCGTCTCACGTAAGTAATGTAATCTAACTGCATACAAATGTAAATAAACATTTTTTCTCAAACTACCTTCAACAATAACACGCTAAATTATAGAGATATAGCAAAATTTTATAAATTGTAATTATATTCTTAGAATGCAACAAGGCTTTCAATGTTTGCAGAACATGGGCTTTTCTGACCCGAGGACCTTTTTCATACTTGGGTATTATTGACCTGAGGAACTTAAGACAGAAAATACTTAATTTTCTTAAAATAAGAGACTTCTCCATATTTTTACAATACTAATATATAGTGAATGCATAACTGATAATTGTCATGAAGTCGTAAAAAAATATATTAATAATTACGACTAACTTTTATTGCCAGTTAAATTTCAGTTTCGGGTCAATATGGCCCGAAGAACCGAGGAAGGTTAAATAAAGTACAGGACACATGTGTGGAAGATGCATGTTACAAAATTAAGGAAGCCCCTGATAGGTTTACTGTAACCTTTTATTATTATTGCTATATTATATTGATAATAATATTCTCAATACTGATAAGATTTTGTTTAACTAAAGCCTATTGTAGAGTTACACTCATTTAAAAGAAATATTCAAATACCTGGAGGTTAATTTACTGCTACAGACATATAACAGTAGATAATGTAATAAATTAAAGAACTGTGCTTGTCAGAAGAATACCTGCTATTATATTAATTATAATAATAATATATTAGCAAAACCGTAAAAGACCGTAGAATGAGTGCCTAGCTCAGCTTACTTAACAAAAGGCTACACCAACAATTTCCACAAAGACCGGCTTTATACAGTTTATACCACCTACATCTTACTACTGACTGTACATATACCCACCAAATAAGAACACTAAATTATAAGACGATTATGAAGAAAATAACAAAAATATATCAGATTGTAAACTGTCAGTAGTATGAAGAACAGGGCTGCCAGATTGTATCTTTTGATACCAAATTGGTATAATTGGACGATGTATTGTATCCATGTGGTATCCATGATCATTTGGTATAATTCGATACAAAAGCAAGACGCTCACAAAAAAAAGGTCATGCCAAGAAGGTGTCCACTAATTCTGCAAAGGAAATAAAAGCTAATTCTAAAAAAAAAAAAAAAAAAGCTCATCCTACATAGAGTGGGCAGTATGGTATAATACCATGACATTTGGTATAATTTCAGATGCTAAATGGCATAATTTCGTCGTTGCTTACTGGCAGCCCTGATGAAGAATTAAGTAGTGATCTATAAACTGTGAATCTGAGTGGAGATAGGCAGAAAAACTAGAATGATATGGTTTGGAACTTTATACTGACAAGTTTTAATATAATGGTGTACACGATTTTTTATTTCAAATTATTTTAAAAAGGTAAGCTTCAGGTAATAAGTACTCAAAATATTACATTTTGCATCAAATGAATAAGAATAGTAGATACATGATAAAAACATTGGACAATTCTGGACAATTAAAGCTAAGAATATTATCTGATTTATGGTAAGGAACAGTTTTAGCTTTTGACCAAATATAATTTATTATTACCTAATATTTAGTAGTAATCATATATTTTTTATTTATTTTTTTGAGTCTAAAACCTACAATAATCATTTGTCAATTTTAGCATATTTTTACTCCTAAACTGCACAATTGCGCTTACTAATAGAACACATTAGTAGTTACAATCAGTCTATTGGAACACAGTATAGTATTTTTAAATAATAATGATTCAAAGTGAAAGTACCCATCAAAGCAAAAGTTGACATCATTCAGCGGAATAACCAATATCAGACATTGGGAAATAGGTGGTTAATACATACATATGAATAATCCTTGATATAAAATGGACACCTCCACGAATCACAATATTTATTACTTCTAAAAATAAAGCAGAGAGGGTTCGTAATTTCTAGTAACAATTATTAAACTCAAAAAATCCACCGCAAAACATAATTCCTCGACGAACGATAATTGAACGAATGGTCTGGAATGGTTACAGTCATTTGAATGTTGAACGGTGTGATAATCATTCTCACTATAGATAATAATATACTAAATTATCATAATGATTACACATGGACTCAGCCTATATTCGTCCACTACTGGACGTAGGCCTCCCCTATTTACCCAACGCATATATTTTTATTGCGAGCTTCTACTCTTCTACTGAATTTTATTACAGTAGCTTAAATTCATTCCAAGGTTATTGTTTCCATTCTATTGCAACTGCCAAAGAAGTTACTGTCGTATAATAAAATTGCAGTAATACTACAATATATCTGAAGATCGTGAAATTTGAAAACTAATTTTTTTTTAACCAAAATTGAGCGTGTTTGACTACGTTTTTCAGGCAAATGTATCATTAAGCACTACAAAAGTTAGTCAAAATACTTGTTTTTGAACTTTTGAGAGACAGAGAGAGATTTTAGAATTCTTTGCCTGTCCGAACCCAAGACCATAGGCTCAGCAGTAGTACTTGCGAGTGTTTGACCATTGAATGGTATTAATTTTTAATCAATAGATTATGTATTGATAGTGTGTTGTACCATAATATTTTATATGTATTTATTAATAATTATGTATATTACATACATACATACAAAGGCGTGAGTGCCTTTTTCCCATGGGAGTGGCAGAAACTACAGAATGCCACGCGCTACGGTCCCTGCATACCACTTTTGCCTCGTCCACTTTCATACATCTCGTCATGCGTGCGCGCCGGTTACGAGTGCTGCGTATCTGACCATTTTGAAGGAGTTCACCAATTAGGTCAGTGTATGTCCTTCTAGGGCACCCCCTCCCAGCGTTTCCATTTACATCCGGCTTATAAATTCCTTTCGTAAATCGCATAAGCCAATATATTTAATAATATATTTACGGAGGAGTGAGTGATCCTTCTCTATAATATAATATAATATAATTTTTTTTTTCTTTCTTTCTTCTTTCTTTCTATCTGCTATCAGCCCTTGGCTTTAATCAGATTTGTATGGCTTAATGAGCGGTTTGAGATTCTTCACACCCCATGGTGTGTCATCTCCATATTTGTCAGAGTTATATTGACGCTATTTGCTTTCTTTTGAGTCTATAGGTAGACTCTTCATTTTTGTGTTGTCGGAGTCTTTCTTTATAGCTCTTGTAGGACTTTTCTATAACCTCCTTAACTGTTGGCATTTGTAGGTAGTCATGTACTTCAGTGTTCTTCGTGAACCAAGGTGCGCCGCTTATGATTTTCAGTGCTTTATTTTGAAAGCGTTGTAATATTTCGATATTAGATTGGCTTGCTGACCCTCAGAGATCCATCCCATACGGTTTGAGGATGGATTTGTAGATAAGGAGTTTATTTTCCAAGCTAAGTGACGACTGTCTGCCTATGAGCCATTGAATATCTTTGAATTTTCGGTTTGCCTGATCTCTTTTGTTCTTTATATGTTCTCGCCAGGTAAGTCTTCTGTCTATGTGCATACCCAGGTATTTTACGACATTTTTTTGTGATAGAATATCATTGCCAAGTTTCACCGCTGGGCAATTTCCTCTTTTGAGACTGAAAGTAATGTGGATCGACTTGGCAGCACTAGCTTTGATTCTCCATTTTTTCAGCCATGTCCTAATGTTATCCACGTGATCCTGGAGTTTAGTACTTGCAGTCATTTGATTTTTGTCACAAAATAGGATTGCAGTGTCATCTGCATAGGTTGCAGTGGCAATAAAGTTTGAGGTGGGCAGATCTGCTGTGTACACCGTGTATAAAACCGGGCCCAACACAGAACCTTGAGGTACTCCTGCTTCTATGGGGTAGAATGATGATAGACAGTCTCCAGACTTTACTTGGAACGCTCGGTTTTCTAGATAGGATCTGAGAAGCATATACGCATGGTGTGGTAAGCACATTTTGAGTTTACACAGGAGGCCTTTGTGCCAGACTCGGTCAAATGCTTGTTGTATATCAAGGAAAACGGCGGAGCAGTACTCTTTTCTTTCCAAAGATTGCCGGATTGTGTGAGCCACTCTGTGTATTTGTTCTGTTCCGTGGTGTGCTCGAAAGCCAAATTGGTGCTGTGGGATTGTTCCTTGTTCTTCCAGTATTGGTAACAAACGTTGTAAAAGTACCTTCTAAAAGAGTTTAGACAAGACTGGTAGTAAACTTATTGGTCTATATGATGAGACTTCAGAGGAAGGCTTTCCTGGTTTACATATCATGTTAATGACTGAGAATTTCCAGACGAGTGGGAAATAATGCAGCCTTAAAACTGCATTAAACAGAATAGTCAACAGTACAATTCCTTTTCTCGGAAGATGGTTCAGGACCTCTGCTGTAATCAAATCAAATCCTGGGCTTTTCTTCTTTTTCAGGATCTTAATAGTTTTCTGCAATTCATTTGGGGTGCATAGCCGCAACGGGAAGGACATTTGCTGATCGCTTGCGATTATTTCGTCAATTTCTTTTTCTGTATTCATGATGTCCTGTTCATTAGGTTTGAAGACATCTTTTAGGAAATTTGCAAATACTTCAGCTTCGTCCTCAGGACTGAGGACGTCCTTTCCCGTATTTCCAGTGTATAATCATGATTTTGAGTTTTGTACTTGATACAAGGAGTGGATATCCAAGCCGGTTTTTGGATTAGATTTGTTGTATAAAAAGCTGCCTTATCTATGTCGTCCTCTGTTTTAAGTGGAATGAGGAGATTTGCATTTTCCTCTATAAAAACCCGGAAATTTCTCCAATCTGTTTTACGATTGTATAGCGTTTGACGAGGTTCTTTCAAAATTATTGTAGTGCTCAGTGTACATATGACAGGTGTATGATCGGAGTTGCCGTCCAGGCATGATTCTATATTTGTATACAACCCTGCCAGACCTTTAGTGATAAAGAAATCAATTAGATCGGGGGTTTTGTGCAGATCAGCTGACCAGTACGTAGGCTCACCTGTTGTCAGTATATTGAGCGAATTTGAGTCAATTGCCTTTTTCAATTCTCTGCCTCTGGTTGTGATCAGTCGTGAGCCCTAAAAGATATTTATTGCATTCCAGTCTCCTCCGGCAATGTATCTGCTACCAAGTATGTTAAGAAATCTATCAAACATTTGCTCATCCACTCAATGCCGAGGCGGACAGTAGACAGCTGCAATATTGAGTGGACCTTCCCAGTCGTTTATTGATATTACAGTACTCTGTAGGTATGGTTGATTTGTTGATTTGTTGAAGTTTGGGAGAGTGTGGTGTTGGATATTTTCTTTTATTATTTATAATATAATAATATAAAAATCATTTTATTACACTTCACGTAGGTCTAAAACGAAGTCAGGCTAATGCTGTATTCATATCGTAGGTCTATAAAAATTATTTAATAATAATTATTGAATTAGTAATTCAATTCCAGTATTAATTGTCTCTATGTTGTGACTTTAGTTCATTCAGTCGATATAAATTACACGTCTGTGCAAATTTACACAAAACAAGAAGCAGATGTCATGTTTAAGTCATTGTCAAATGTCAATTCAATAATGGGAATTGGGGATGTAGGTACCTATATCGTTGTTGTCAGGTTTATGGATTCGTGAATTGAGGCGTTGATTGAATTGCTAAATTGAATAAAAAAGCTGAATCATTAGTATAAACCTAACATTGCATTGCATTGTATTGTATAGTATAGCTATTGTGGTGAATTAATTTCATCATTTCAATTTAGATCAGCCTTTTTAAAAATGAGTACCATGAATATATCTATAGAGAAGAAAAGATCAGACTGTTCTGCTTTACCCAAAGGTTGGCAAAGGGAAGAAGTTCTACGGAAAACGGGTCTATCAGCTGGAAAAGTTGATGTTTATTATTTCAGGTAAACATATATCTATGTTGTTTCTTGGTGACCAAATTAGTAACCAAACTGAAATAAATTCAGTTGAAGCAGAAATTTCATAGCTGTCACGTCGTATTATCACGTCGGGTGCTTATTGAAACAGCCAAATTAGATAAAAAAATTAACTGTATGACAAGGAAAAAAAAATTATAATGTTTTACTATTGTGCAGTTTTAACTTAATGTAATTCTGAAGGAAGGATGCATCAAATGGGCATGAATTCATTTATATGCTATCAATCAGAATATGCATTAGTTGTAATATCTTTATAGCTCACCAATGAAATATCCTTGCTACTTGGTTTTATCTATAGTCCAATTCAAGCAAATGCTAGAAGACCAAATAAGACATGGGTAACATCAATTTGGTGCTTTCCGTACTTAGCTATAAAATCATGTCTTTAAAATTTTCATACAGTGCAGAGAGTTAATTTATGAGTGATTAGTTTAAGATGGCTAATGAAATGTCTAACTTAACATCTACATATTCATCACTAAATCAGGGATTAACCTAACCTATGCTAACATTATACCAGCTGCTGGTACACAATGACAATAAAATTTTCTGTAGCCCAACAGGTAAAAAGTTTCGCAGTAAGGCTGAGCTAGTTCGTTATCTGGGTGATAGTATGGACCTGTCGTGTTTCGACTTTCAGCAGGGTCAGATAAACACAATGCTGCTGTGCAAGGCCAAGAAAGCACGTGCGCAGTTTGATTACAGGTTTCCATTAGTGTCATAACTTCTTCCATTTGTGTTGTGATCATTAGTGCAGTCCTGCTTTGTGTACCATCTTTGTAATGCTATCCAATAGTAGCTTGTAATAAGTGTGCCTAGGTACAGTCTTGCTCTTTGTGTATGAACAGTGATTATGTTTTGTTTTTGTTTGTTCTTGAAACATAATCAATGTTGTGTTGTTCTTGTAGTTGTTTAGTCATCACACCAGAAGTGCACCGCTTGACACAAACCAGTTTTAGTACCTGTTTGAATGTTAACAAAACTCCTTCAGTTCCTACACAAGCTTAGGCTTTTAGTGCTTGTTCATTTCACATTTCATTGCCACTACTTCATATGAATTAAATTTGATAACATTTTATTGAAAATATATTAAGACCATCCAATAAATTTTGAAAACATGGTTAAAATATAATGATTGCAGTGTTCCAACAAGTAAAATAATGATTACTTCTTGGATCATAATGATATTACTGAAAGCCAAACATATACATCCCCCAACATCCCCATATTCATTGCTTTTCCTCATTTTCATTATGTTGCCTTGCTTGTAACTCATTGCACAATACAATATTATGTATTTTGTTTATGGTGAGTGTTGGTAAGTTATTAATTTAGGTTATATAGATCTGTAGATTTGAATGTGTTGTTTTAATTGTGATTTAACCTTCAAGTTTGGTGTACAGTTTATGACAAAATCGATTTTCTATAAATGTATCATTTAGATACAATATTCTTGGATATTTAATGTTAATATATTAGAAGAATATAGTGGCTCAGTCTCTTATGATAGTTTTATACTTTTGGGGAATAATAATGTTAACTATGTTTTGCTTTTCAAAAAAACATTTTACACAAGTTACTCATGGACCTAAATCAAATTATAATTACTCATAATAGCTAATTATAGAATATACTCGACACAAGTAAATATATCCACAACATGTATCATCAAAAGCTTATAAAATATTACATTAAACTAAACTGTGACATGCTTCATCCTTATATCACTAAAATTACTGAAAGTCCGTTGACATAAGTAATGTTGTGGTGGTGAACCATTGAATATATTTTATTATTTATCAATAAACCTAAATATCTTCTCTGATAAATTACAACTTACAATGAATATGTAATCTGCTTTCTGGGTCAGAGAAATAAAAATTAATTTCAAAGGATGTAAATTATTAATGTTAGTACATATAAAACATTTTGTTAAGTTATAGTATAGGTGCCGTCACGAGTTTAGAGCGCTCGACGAAAGTAGTGGGGAGACTTGCGCATGTTGTACACTCGTGCTCACATATATTACGAAGTGTTTTTAGAAAAGTTAAATTAACTTGAGTTGTCACTTTTAATGGAAAAGAAATATAAGTTTTATATAGGTATTTTAAAAGAGAAAAATAAAATATAACCATGGTTTATTTTATAAAAATAATAACTTCGAATTTTTTGTAGATAGGCTATAGAATCAATATTACATAATCAATAATAAAATTTAATGTAATGTGTACATTAATTATTGGTGTACAATAAAGTGTATTCTATCTATTTATCTATAATCAATTATATTTTAAAAGACTTAAAATTCTAATCGTTTGGCAATAATCCTATTCCTTCCATCAAATCGTCGTTAATTAACGAAGTCGAAGTTTGTAGATGGATGCGACTGGAACTACTTGTTGAAAGGTAAAAGGTCAAGACGATTAAAAATACGAAAGCAATATGTGCGTGAATGTACTTTGGGCGATACACCAATACGGCGCCGGCACTGGCCGCTTCACCCTCCGCACACCGCTTACCCCGCCAAACGGACCCAAAAAGTGATATCTGCGCATTCAAGGCCAGCGCTCTAAACTCGTGACGGCACCTATACAAACAACTCGGAAATTTAAATATTGCCCAGTATGTTTTTTATAAAGATTATCATTTCAGGAAACCAAATTCTTACTTAAATATTATTTTCAGTAATTTAATATTTTTATAGTCTACACTAGCCTCTGAAACTTCTAGATATTTAAAGCTAAACTATGAAATTTAAATTAGTGATACTGATAACTACATCAAAATCCAGTAAGTTGGTAGTTTTTGAGTGATGGAAAAAACATATTATTTTGGTTTCTGCTGCACCCCTAATAAATATCACCTCAACACAAATTAAACAACATACCAGCTCAACTCACTGCCTTATACCCATGAACACTTTTATAGCACATTTATCTTAACCAACTATTAAGTAGATTCATAGCATATTTTTGCTAGATTGTATGTCTTCTTCTTGTGGGTTTATAAAGTATATATTGCATAAAATATTTAGAAATGTATTTATTATACAGGGGTGTAAGATCTGATGCTTCCTTGGTACCACCTATTCGCCAAACTGCGTCAATATTCAAGCAACCAGTTACTGTTTATAAAACACAAGAAAGCAAAGTGAAAACTGATTTGAAACATGGCACACAAGAGAAACCCAAGCAACTGTTTTGGGAAAAGAGACTAGAAGTAAGTATACTTACTTCTTTATTATAATTAATATTATATCCCAGCAAACGTTGTTTTGAAACATTATAGTGGGGATGGTGGTAGAAGAGTGATTTTTTTAACGCTGAATCATAAAAAAACCAGCCAAGTTCGAGTAGGACTCGCGCACGAAGGGTTCCGTACAAAATTAGGAATAAAAATTCGTTTTTTGTATAGAAATGTAATGTAAATATTTATTTTCGTATTTGTTGTTATAGCGGCAACAGAAATACATAATTTGTGAAAATTTCAACTGTCTAGCTATTACGGTTCTTGCGATACAGCCTCGTGACAGACAGACAGACGGCGAAGTCTTAGTAGGTCCCGTTTTTATTCTTTGGGTACGGAACCCTAAAAATACAAAAAAAGGTTTGGCAAAAAAAATAAGCGATTCTCAGACCTACCAAATATATACATACAACATTTCATAATAATGCGTCTAATAGTTTTGGAGGAATTCAGCGACAAACACTGTGACACGAGATTTTTATACATAAGATTATAATTATATTATAGTTAATAAAATTAGTATTATTTTTTAGTTTTTATTCACATGGTTATAATTTTCATTCGTATTTTTATTCCAGGGCTTGACGGCCTGTGACGCGGATGGAGTAAAAGGCACTACTTCCTTGCCTAAATATATCAAGCCTTTGGGCCCGTACAACTCAGATGCTACAATCATTCAATCACTGGCGACAGCTCTACATGTTTCTTCTCAACCAATAACAGGTAAAAAACTAAACAGAATGTTACGGTTTAAAATGGCTGTTCATTACATTTGCTACATCTGCTCAGTAAAACTATAACTTCCGTTTGATGCTTAAGAAATATAGCATTATTATGATCATCCAATTAAAGGTCCCACTACAAGGAACGGGTATCTATTCATTAGAGAGGTAAAAAGCAATACCTAGCCTAGTGGGGTTGGTACTATTAGTGGGGTTGCCAACCATACTGGTGAAAACAGTATTATACTGTTTTCAACTCGTTTATAATTTTTACTGTTCAATGAAAAAAAAGTATACAAAATACTGTTTTCATACCACTGGTATCATGAGTAATTTTACTACATACTTTACTTAGCTTAATTTACTTACATTTGAAAAAAAAATCGAATACTGTTTCTTTTTCTAAAATACTGTTCATTATATTTTTCTGACCATAATACTGACTAAATACTACTGTATTTCCTGTACAAAAAGTTGGCAACCCTAGTTGGTACTCTCCATCGAGAAAATATCTCCATGCAAGTTTCTACACGATGTTTTCTTTTACCGTTTAAACGTTATAATTAACACATTTCGATAAGTAATTGGTGCAATCACGGAACAGAAAAAACGAGTGGAAGTGCAAAGTGGGCGTGGCGACTGTTCAAATGTTATGCGATGTTCCGCGCAAATCGCTCGAATCCTACCCTAGACGTATACTGACATCGAGTAGGTAATTTGATAGAAAACAAGGCAAAACCCACCTTATGTCTTTAATATAAAGTCCACTTGTCCTGACTGTCTTGACAAGTACTTCTCAAAAGTTCTTTGCTTTGCTACACTCACTCCTTACCCACTCTAAAAATAATAAGAATGAACATAACTATAAATATTATACAAAATGTCAATCGCCCTTAAAAAATTAGTTGTTAAGTATAGATTGTTACATAACCTCACTTTTCCTAAATCTCTTTTAACTCAGCTCTCAAATTTCCAAAATCGGCAAGATGTTCTATGATTGCTTGATAATATACCTAGTAGCTACCAATTAACAATAATTTCATCTTTTTACATCCGGAACCAAATTTCTATAAAAGCATAATTATCCCTCTCCTTCTAGACGCAAAACCTATTCAGAAAATAAAATGATAACCCACAATAAAAAATAATAGGTGGTAAGTAATAAACTTATTTTAATGATAATAATATTACTAATATTTTGTAGATCGATGTATCGATATCGATCTGACTGTTTTATGACATTGACGTATACATATATCGCTAATGTTAACCTAATATAGATTGATTTAAGGGTCATAATTGCTTCAGTAGATAACAACGCCATCTTTGGTCTAGTTGCAAAATTATCTCAACAATCGTATTTAGTTTGAACTTAGATCATAATAAAGAGCTTAAGTACGTTCCTAGTATAATAACAATTGAACATATTTTTTTTATAGTGAAGGTATATTGTCTATTGTAGCATTAAGGAGTTAATCTATTTATGACAGAAATAAAAATGACCAATTGAGCGCATTGTTTAGTCATGTAGTGCAGAATATGATTATTGACATATTTGTGTGAGTTATGCGACAGGCGGTTCCATACTAATTCCGTGGGTGAAATGCATAGTTTCTGCAGATAAGGCAGTGTATACGTATGTGTATAGTATGATTGTCGTAGGTTATAACTAAGAGTTTATTATTATTAAGTATCTTTATTTAACGACGTAAATGCCTTGAAGATACATCTGGTTTTTGCAACGCTTAAGATGAAACGCAGGGCCTACTGAATAATTATTATCAATTATGCCTTTTTCAGGTCAAACCGGTTCTAAACAATCCATATTAGAAAACCCTGGTGTTTTTTTAAACCCTGAACAGCCGCTAATTGCGGCCGTGACTATAACCAAGGATGACGTGAGGCGCCAAGAGGAGCGAGTTCTTCGCGCGCGTCAGAGGCTTCAGAAAGCTCTGACGGTTGCATAGGGCTACGCCGGCGACGGGGAGGCTAATGTCGATCCCGTCACCGACCTATCTATGTCCTCATCTCGGTTATCAGACTCTGCTGAAACTTCTCCTAAACCCACGGCGATTGATATGATTGTTGATAAAAATGAGTCTATAGGTATTTTGTAGTTGCCTGTCAAGGAAATCTCAATGAAAGTTCTCTGTTGGCACATAAAAACATCCATGCCAGTTGTGAACTTATACAATTTTATATGTATTAATAACGAAAGCAGTGGATACTGCCATTATTTTTAAGTGTAATTAATTGTAATATTATGGTTCGTACATACATTCGGTATTACTCGAATGTTTTACACTCCAAAACGAGTATTAATCAACGCGAAGCGAGCCTTCGAGTTGTGAGTTTACTGAACGCTACGCGGCACTCGATAAACATGTGTCAGATAGAATGTGTGGAGGAAACCCTGTTTTACTCGACATATTTGCTCGTTGAGTAAAACCGTATGTGAGTACCTTAGCTTAAGACTTGAATTAAGTACTGATGTAAAAACGAGTATTTGTGAAACTTGAAAATAGATACATGTTTTATGTGTTCGTATTACCAAATAATTGTGCTGAATTAATATCCGCACGGTTTATGACCCTTCGTCCTCATATTATGATAAAATTTTAAATGCACTGTTTTCCTATACCTACTTAACTATCCGTTTACGCGGCACTTGTTAGTAAAGTCAGTCCCAATCATTTGATCCTCAACAACCTCACAAATAATGTACACAAGGCAATGATGAATTACAGACTTTACTCATGATCACCGTATGATAATCCGTGCGGTAGTTTTTGAGTATAGTATAGTTTTTGTCTGCCGATCTATTTATGATACATAGTTTTTGACGATAGTTCAAGAATAGGCAAGTACGATTTTAAGTTAGCCATTTCCGCGGCTGACGATTCATTTTCCACAAAAAAGGGATGAGGAAATGCAACAAAATTATGATTGAACTATAACTTAAAAGCTAAATATTATATTTTATAAGCTAGAATAGGTTGTAATAATAAAACTTTTTTATAACTTGTGATTCGTGTTTAATCATTTAAAATTCATACTTAAGATAACTGAAAGTGATACTTAGAAGTGCCATCTAACACTAAGTATTTATAAATTGTTTAAAATGTAAGTATTCACAACCATAAATAAAATGACTAGGTAGTCACTGTAACAAAAAACAAACCCAATATTCTTTATATTAAGATCAAAAAGTGATAAACCAGCAAGATTGGCAGTTTTACCTACTGTTACACAGTATTATTTTACAACATTATCAACTTTCAAATATTCTGTGTTGTAAAAAGACAAAAAAGGAATGGTGATAGATGTGTTAAAAAATACTCATCACACCATAATAAAACTACCATGGAATGCAATAAAGAATTGAGTATAATAATTTAATTATCGTAAAATTATATATTTTATTATATATTTACTAATCATTAAAATTGAGCTCAAAGCTTGTTAAGTCCATTCCTAGCAAAAGCTTATTCAAACAGTAGTTAAATAGTATGTCATATTGTAGGGTAATGGAATAGATGCACATTTTAAGGCTCCCTAACATGACAATAAACTTTATAGTGACTATTTCAAAATGGACGGCTGCTATTTGTGAAATGAGAAGCTGATGTGCTTGTGCGAAAATTACAAATATTTTAGAATAATTTTTGAATTGGACTAAGTAGTTGGCATACAATCACACAATTATAATTTTCGATTTCTTTGGATCACTGGTTCTTTCATCAAATATGCACCCAGTGGTCCCTTACTACATATCCAAGCTAATTAAGAATTCCTATATAATCTAATTCGCGTTAAAAATTCAATTCCATATAAGATCAAAAGGTTGATCGTCCTCTTATCCTAAACTTAAATTATTATTATGTTTATCTTACTACCATAGATAATATAGGTAAATATACAAGACTGGAATTAATTTCATGAAGATCGCTTGAGATGTAGAATTTGCAGAAAGTCAAAATCTAGTGTATTCCCATTTCCAAACTTGATTTTCTGGTTGTGGTTAGCATTTGACCACAATCTCAGAGTCTAATCATGTCATACAGTTTATTATTTATAAGTAATGCAATGGAGTAATTACATGACTTGTAATATAGTGACTAGATGCGTTGCGTGCTAGTGTCCGTCCGCGCAAGTGCATTCGACTTCGTAATAGATTTAAAGTAGGAACTTTAAATCTAGGGCAGGAGCGCTCAAGCGGTTTGTCAAACGTGGCTCCAAGCAATATTTTGATCACATTTGCCAACATCTGAATTTCCCACTAATCCAGTGCGCTATCTATCGGTACTTTCAGATTAGTTTGGTGCGCCCCCTCCTACCCCGATGACTCAATCATGCTCCTTTAGACATCGAATCCCGTGCACCCACAGACCCTGTACACGACGTTGGAAAAACTCTCCTACCTCGCCAAGACCCCTACACAATGATATCAGCCAAGGGAGATATATTTCCCCGTCCCTTGGATGATTCATGATAGTAGTCGTGGATAATAGTCAAGATAATTTGTGCGGTTACGTTGTTAGACATTTTTCGATTTCAACTTTATGCAAATTCAACATTACAAACCGAAAGGTTCAGCTTATATTGTTTATGAGAAAAATAACAATGACTTTACAATGATTTCTCTCATTTAAAATATAAAGTTTGAGCATAGTTTAAAACGTACGAACTCATGGCATCTACGCATATTATACTGATTAAAGGATTATGCAAAGAGGTAGCTATACCAATGCTGGTAACATTAAACGTATTATAAATTCATTTTTGAAGATATAATTACATAATATTTTATTAGAAATATTGTCTTCATATCAACTTTCTGGATTTAATTTGTGTTCTTACCTATAAACACAAAATAACTAAAGTTTGACTCAATTCATAATGACCCAGGGAAGAACAGTTACATCGTTTAAAATCAAATAAGTCTCGTCAGTGCTAGCGTTTCGATACGTAGGTACATACATCTATAAAATTGTTAATATGGTACTTAATTAAAATGTATACATAATTATACAACTCTCGACTCACTTTCGAGCCCGTGCTATTAAATAAAGCTTAAAAGTACCTATATTTGTACACAAACGTTATCGTCATAAACTATTACCTACTTTACTTCCAAAAAGATGGTTAAAGTATATTAAATGACGATGTAGCATATTGTATTGTTAAGTTTGAAAGGCCCCATTTTAAGCAGAAGAACTTTAACATGAACATATGAATACTAGATATATGGGTACCTACCATAATAATACTGTTTATTGCCATAACTATTACAAACATTAATTTGCTAAAACGTCACTATGACATTTATTTGATATATTAAGGCAGTAGTAAATATATTTTAAACATATGACTAGATAATATGCTTTTAAATAGAATGCATTTATTTTTGAATATCACAAATGATATGTTGATAAACAAATAGGATACATTTAACATCATCTGCAGTCTAAATATGATACGTCAATGATATGTCCAGTTGAATAGTAGAGATGGTTCAAGTCCATGGATAAAAATTTGAAAATAAAATTGTACCTATAAAATAGTATCCTATGAAATAACACTGTATCATTCGTGATGGGAAGTCTAGCATTCGTCTAGATATAATAAATGTTTTCCATTTACTGTACATATTGTCAACTCCCTCCAAATTAGCTATTGATAAATGATGAGAAGGTATTCTCTTTCCTATCCCAATTCGCCGAAAATGTTCATTTATAGTATTTTGATCTGATGTAGGTGTAGGACCAACATTCATTCTACTAGAACATATCCAATATAAAATAGGACTAGCTGATGCCAAGAGTCTTGTAGACACTTGAATATGTACAAAAATTATGCAAAATATACATAAAAACAACATATGAACTATATACACAAACAATGTAGGATCATTGGCCCCAAAACATTTTGAATATTGCCTTATTGGCCTACAAGGCATCTTAGTTGTGTATCCAATTACACTAGTTTTCAACCCAAGTCTGAGGCACAACCTAATATTACACATAACATATGACATACAATTATACATTACTAAAAAAATAATTGGTGCAGCAAGAATAAAGTTAGGGATTTGCTTGATTTTGTAATATTTAAAGAAACCAACATTCCAGTAATTGCTTTGAATATAGGAATATGATAGTGGAACAGTGTCATTACACCATGGACTCTCAGCACTGCCGGGCAATACATATTCAGTATTAGATAAAAAAACAGGTAAATTGTGATCACTGTGTATACAATACTTAAGGTAATTATAAGTTTGAACCAGAAGAAATGGTAAAATTGCTATTACCACTGTTAAAAATAGTGACACAAATGAAGTGAACAATGGTAACAATAAGAATGGCAATATTATTTTATGCTTTAATGTTCTATATTTGTACACAATTTCAGGTACAGTTCTTTCTAAAACATTTTTAAAACTTGCATATAATATAAAACCTAAATTAACAGATCCATTGGATCGAGTAATCATTGAGAATCCTACTGGCAGGCCACTCAGTATATCAATATTTGCAAACCTTAAGGTTTCACTCTCAGTACATTTAAACATTGCATAAAAAGACATCCATGCAAACAAAGATTCCGAATATGGTGCTGAGAAAAATATACTTGCTGGATTGATGCAGTACAATATAACAGATTTATATGCCCTGCATTCACTCCGTAATATTCTTAGACTCAGTTTGTGTAGTATATCTGCTGATTTAAGAAATATTACAATATTTAAAACAGTCGCAGAAATCAACAGTGTACTATGGAAGTTTAGAAGATTTCCAAATAAACTGTTTAATCCATAAGCTACATATCTTACAATTAATGGATATAGCGGGAAAAATGCCAAACAATTTTCGTATGTATAACCATACTGGGCAATATGTATAAAATACTGAGCATCCCATCGTTTCATGCCGCCTAACAATTTATCTACAACCAAGTCGGCGTAGGCTTTGCGTAAGTTCGGGTCTTCAGGACTGATAAAAACATTAGCATCATGATCCGGGATGATAAGGTTTGATATTGCTTGTAAAATAATCACAGTAATTCTCGTAATAAACGCAAACCATAGAATCTTTTGCCGTGGAGAATACATCTGAAATATAAAAAAAAATACAAGTGGCAATTTCATACCGATAAGTTTTAAATGCTACGATAAATTATTATTCATGGTCTTGCTTCCTCACCTTTTGTGTCTTAATTTATTCATTTATAGTATAAACATAATTCAATCAATATTATTGTCAATGGAGCACGAGCTATTTCTCTTACCTACTAGAAAAATAATACTGCCTATTCGTTCGTCGCTCCGAATTAGGACACGTCAAATTGACATTGACATACGTAATGTGACAGTTGTTCGACGACAGATTAAAACGAGATGTGAATTGCACACAGTATATAGTCTGTGTATCGATTATTTACCATAATATTATATCTATTTTACCATATTTACCCTATTATTTACCATCCCAGGTTGATTTTATTCGTACGTGTTATCAGCTCGTTTCCAGTGTGAGGTGCAATAGAGCTGATATCAGATGGTGGTGATGATGGGTATAGGTGCCGCCACGAGTTTAGAGCGCTCGACGAAAGTAGTGGGGAGCCTTGCGCATGTCGTACACTCGTGCTCACATATATTACGAAGTGTTTTTAGAAAAGTTAAATTAACTTGAGTTGTCACTTGTAATGGAAAAGAAAAATAAGTTTTATATAAGTATTTTAAAAGAGAAAAATAAAATATAACCACGGTTTATTTTATAAAAATAATAATTTATATTTTTTTGTAGATACGTATAGAATCAATATTACATAATCAATAATAAAATTAATGTAATGTTTATTTTAATTATTGGCGTGGGTACAATAAAGTATATTCTATCTATCTATCTACACGTATAATCAATTATATTTAAAAAAACTTAAATTCTAATCTTTTGGCAATAATCCTATGCTTTCCATCAAATCGTCGTTAATTAAGGAAGTCGAAGTTTATAGATGGATGCGACTGGAACTACTTATTAAAAGGTAAAAGGTCAAGACGATGAAAAATACGAAAGCAGTATGTGCGTGAATGTACTTTGGACGATACACCAATACGGCGCCGGCACTTGCCGCTTCACCCTCCGCACACCGCCCACTCCGCCAAACGGACCCAAAAAGTGATATCTGCGCATTCAAGGCCAGCGCTCTAAACTCGTGACGGCACCTATAGCTATACTGTAATAACCCCTGGTTTAAATTGTTATAACTACCTACCTACCTCACGACACCTGAAGTAATGTAAAAAAACAATTAGTCAGGATCCAGTGGAATGTTATCAGCAACCTTCAACTTCGTTCTTGCCTTAACTTTCCAATCTAATATATCCGGATCAAACCACTCTTATTCAGGACCTCTCGTACAACATCGTGCAACTTCCTTGACATGAAAAAGTTTCAAAGAATAAATAATACCGCTTAATTATTATTTTTGTTCTTTGCTTGGACGCGAATATTTTTATTTTCACCTATTCGGAGGCATGCATTCAAGATTAAATCAATATTCGGTAGCAAATTAATTTCCATCTTCCACGATTATAAGTTTGGAAAGATGACACGGAAATTACAACATCAAATATACAATTTTCTAACTTGAATTCAAATAATAAAAATTATAAAAAGGAGCAAATAAAACTTCAGATTTTAGGTTTATTTATAATAATTGCATTCTGTCACGTAATAATATTGTTACAGCCAGATTCATACGATTTCAAACAATTCTAGCAGTCTAGAATACATCACAGAGCACACGCCTATTTATGTTGATTTTAAACAGAAATTTCAAAAGCTCAAATCTCGCCGTTTTTCGGCAAAAACTAATATTGTAAACCACGTAACGTAGCAACAAAATTCAACTATTTAAAGAGTTGCTTGAGTTCTATATAATATTATTCATTTCCAAAAATTAGTATGTTGCAAAAAAAAAACATTGTATTTTGCTATGCATCATTTAGGAGATACTTTTATGATAAATAACGGTGTGCCTATGATCCATACTTTTCTACACATGAAATATTTTCACATAAGTTATTCATCTCTTCTGGGCAATTTTAACACATTCCCCTACAAAACTGAGCAACAGTAGTACTCTTTCATACTTTTTACAACTTAAATAATTACCTATAAAACCACTACAATAGGCTACAAAAGAAAAGTGTAATATAAAATTATTTTTACCACCACAAAATAAGATAAAAATACATTTTACAGGCTACAGACAAAACAATATGGAACAAAATCAAGAAAAGAAGGCGTTATATATTGTAATGTTAATATACATACATGGAAAAGATAATCAATTCTATTTTTAGTCTATTGATTAATTTATAATAAAAAATGTACCTTAAAATTTTCGAATTTCCAGTATTAACATGGCGTAATGCAAAATATTCAGTCAACCTTATAATACCCCTTTAAATTGTGACTAAAGTAAAAATTAAGAACAAACTGAAAATTATAAAAAAAACATTACTAAATAGATAAAGATTATTGCTTCAAAGTGCGTTTTTATATTTTCAAGCATAACTATTTACATAAACCTAATATTTACGTAATTCTACGCAAGTGAGTTCACATCGATAACATAGAGTATAACAAGAATACATTAAATCAAACCAGAAATACCATTTGTATCTCTTCATAGTAGCAGAATACAAAATCTAACGATCTTTACTAGGAATTCAAGTATTTCATTACTTAAAGTATTGTATATATTGTAAATAAACAACAATTTTGCAAATTGTCTAAAAACAATAAGGAATGAATTTTAATAGTAAATATTTATTATTTAAAGGGAAACTGAGACGTGCGTAAAGACAAACACTGTCATAAATTTAAGGGTGTTATAAATAGTTGTCGCTAGCTTATTCTTACTTACACCATTGCATTGAAAAGTAAATTAAATAAGTTTCCTATAAAATGACTGTATTCAAAATAATTGTTTTTATGTTTATTGAATAACTATCGAAATTACATACCTCACAATAAATACGAAGACTATAGTTTATTTTCAATATTTATTATTAGTATTAACATATATTTCGAATCCTGTCATTTTAAAACTTGTAACATGGTTCACACAATGTTTATACCGAAACCGTAACGAACGTTAATATTGAACCATAATCTTGTTACAAACGCTTATGATGCAGTGAAATCACATTATAGATATGGGCACTCCTGGATAATGGATAGCCTTATGTACTTCTATCACAACTAATGAAACAAAGAATAAATTATAGGAGGTTCAACTGAAAACGGATAAGGTAATCATTACACTCCATACATTTTATTTGCGCAGTTTTAAATGGTGGCCCAATTTTTTAAGAGCATTTTTTATATACCCTAGAAATAAATCCCGACAACTAACAAACTACACGTAATCCCAAGTAACGAAGCTTGAACAATAAATAACTGAGTACATGAACAAAACGAACTTCGTTCGTAAATTTTATCCCTCAAATACTCGTGTCTTGTTTGTAACAAAAGTACAGTTATATTAGTATGGTGTAAGCAAATCGTAGCCGCAGTAGTGGACGTCTAAGTTGCTAAGCGCGCGAGTGTTAGCTCATGGACAACTGCCCGAGGGCTAGTAGCCTCTCCACTGCCGCGTTTACATCGCCGAAAGTCGCGATCAGTGCTGAAAAAAAATATAAGAATAATTTATCTCGTAGCTTTGTACTTCGAAAATACTTATCGATTGTAGACATTTAGACGGCTCTAATTATAAAAATATTTTACACCCAAGTCCACTAACCCCATGTTCATACATATTAACTTTGACTTCCGAAAAAATCTAATAATTGAGTTTTATTATTTATTAGGGATCCTTACCTTGCAAGTTAGCTTCCCGATTAAGGAAACCCATAGCAGTGAGTTGTTCAAGTTGCTGCGAGTAGCGCTGTTCCGGCGGCTGCGATGAATTCGTCTGGTTATTTGACATTGCCGACATCATCCGCTGCATGAACTGTACATTAAAACAAAAATATTATTCTGATATCTTTGTAACTATATACAGGGTTACCGGTAATTCAAATTATTCTCATTAAGATGTAATATAAGGACACAAAAGAAAAAAATAACCTCTTATTTATAGTGTTAACATATACCTATTTCTGTATTAGACAAATGTCCCTTTTTGAGTCATTATATCATACTCTTAAATTACCGTTAACTCTATTTATGTAGCAAACAATAAAAATACCATATCGGATACTACACTAAACATACCATTTCTTATTTAAATTGGCAAGTAACTTCTGTCTTACAAATAATTTAAATACATAATATTATTAAGATACTACTCAAAACAACAATGATGATATTTAAATGAAATTAAACCTTCCTATTCACTATCAACTAGACTATTAGAATATGGATATCCAATATGTCATGTTCTAGCAACTCACTTAAAATAAAAGTTATTAGGTACCACATCGTAGTGCGCGCGGTGTGCATTCGTCTGGGATGGTGGCGGCACATAAAGATAAAGTATTGTATGTCCACCATGTTAGTGGTTTCAACATAATTAAGAGCAAATAACTCATAACTATTTGTGAAACCACTGTTTAATATTACTGTAATAATGTTTCATTTTAATATCTAAAAACTCATGAGATTACTGTTATTGTAGGTAGGTCGTAAACGTTAGTAAGTTACAATGAAGGTAGACAATGTCATGCAAAAAAGTTATACCCTAATCAGGTCGTTTCCAATTCGAGGGATTCAAATTAAGAAAAAATCTACTCTTAACTGCACAAAGACTGTACAGAAACCGAGAATACGATTTGATTTTTAACTAAAAGTTGATTTGGTTCATCCAACTAGCCATAAATTTAATAATGTTTGTATAGTTCTCTTCACATCTCAGGTTTAGGATAAAATAAAATTATAGATAGATATAGATCTTAGTGCCCCTGTGCGAACCTGGACCTGGTAAAGTAAAGCTACTGCCTAATAATTTAATTGCATGCTGATATTAAATAAAATATGAAGTTGCCCTGTGAGCTAGGTTTATCTTATTTGTAAAGTAAGTAGATGCTTGTTTATATGTTTAATATAAAATATGGGCAATTAGTAGTAGAATGCAACCTGTGTGAAGAGCTCCGAGTTCTGCTGTTGCCGCGGCGGCGCGTTGGGCGTGGGCGCGGCGGGCGCGGGCGGCGGCGTGGCGGTGGCGTTGCCCACGCCCAGCCCCAAGTTGCCCACCAGCGTGGGCGCGGCGCTGCGCAGCTGCTCCAAGCCTTGTTGGATCTGCAGTAGCGCGTTCAGGGCCTACACCATATCACGAATACTAGCACAGTGCTTACAACTAACTCTATGATAAAAGCAGTGTGATGATTACATGAGACGAATATTATCAAGATTAGGTGGTAATATTCTTAGATCATCCATCTTATATTATTAGATGCCGTGTCTTATTGTGTTTTATTTATTCTCTAACAGTATAAACTATCTACAATTCTTACACTAGTTTAATGGTTGTTTATATAACTAACCTGAGGGTTAGACATCATCTGCTGCATTTCGGGGTTTTGTAACTGCGCGAGCATCTGCGGCATCATTGTGCGAATCTGATCCTGTAGTTGTGGGTTGTTCGCGAACATAGGGTTCTAAGGAAAATACAACAACAGTGAATAATAAGGTGAGCCCTATTAAATCTAGTAAGCTATAAGTCACATAACATTTATTGTTATGTCAATTAGATATTTTCATAGAACAAGAACTGTTTGAGACTAAAACATACTTGGTTTATTAGTTGTGATGCCATATCAGGGTCAGCAGCGAGAGCTTGCAGCATGGTGTTGGTGTAGGGCGCCGACAGCATGGACTGGACAAGGCGCGGGTTCTCAGACATCTGCTGCAGCAGCGATTGCATTCCCGGCGTGTTGATGAGCCCCGGGCCGGCCGCCCCCGCCGGGCCGCCAGCCGGGGCCGCGCCCGGGGCGCCGCCTCCCCCGCGCTGCCACGGGTTGGGTAGCGGCTGCCGGTTCTCAGCCCCCTGCTGCGGGTTGGTGCCGTCTACTTGGAACATAATATCGAACGGTTAATGAAGCTGTCGTGCCAAAAATAAGACGCCAAGATTTACCGCTTCCACTCTTATAATAAATATTCTGCAACATTTTTACACAGCACCATCTAGTCTCAAACTAAGCAGAGCTTGTACTATGGGTACTAGACAATGGATATAATACTTATATACTTTTTTTTTGTAAATACATACTTATAATACATAGGAAACACCCAGACGAACACAAGCACTTATATTCATCACATAAATATTTGTCCCATGGGAATCGAACCCACAACCTCATGATCACCAGTCCGGTACTCGAACCACTAGACCACGGAGGTTTGGAAGACCATGGAAGTGTAAAGAAACGCTTAACTTACATACCTAAAATATTGCTTCTAATATATGTTTCAAATTCCTATTTATCTTCAAATATCATACAATTGACTGTGTCAATTGCTATGTTTTCTATGAAAACTTAAATAAAAAATAATGAAACATGTCTTACCAGAGTTGTCCACAAGTCCAGAGAATGGATTGCCTGCCATGCTGCTGGCTACATTCAACATTGGTTCTTGAATGTCTCTGTACATGCGTTGTAAAGCATTGTAGCCACCTGAAAGAGTATTCCAACTAATTTTTAACAAGTTTAAAGCAAATCACAATCAATGCCATTAAAGCTTACTACTGTGTACTTAGATTTTATCGGCTGTATTAACTCCTAATATACCTTTACATTTTTTTGTTATACATGTAACTCACCAGGTATGCTCTCAAGGTTAGACAATGCTCGGTCATGTGAGCGCATGAGCTCCTGCAACATTGCTGGGTTACGTGCCAGCTCCATAGTCTGCCTCAATAGCTCAGGATTGTTCAGCATATGACTTATTTCTGGGTTTCTCTATAATAAGAGATAAAAGATATGTCATATTAAACATATGTACAAACTAGCTGCCTCCCGCAGCTTTGCCCACAGACTATATAGATAAAAAGTAGCCTATGTGTTAATTCAGGTAATGAACTGTTTCTATTAAGTGGTTTTTGCATGAAAGAGTAACTAACCTCCATACAAACTTTCACATTTATATTATTAGTGGGATATGGCGCTAGTAACAAATATCTACCATCCATCATAATTATGAATTTTGATTTAAATTTTTAATAAAGTTAATAGGACAAATAAATATTTTTCTAATTTATAAATGCAAATTAGGAATTCATTTAGTAGTTGTATTTCTTACTACATACACCCTACAATATATTTCTTTAAATGAAATGTTTAATTGCTCACTTCCTAATCTGGATTTGTATGCTTGGTCAGGTATAACAAGTACAGGTATTATTTGGTTAGTTGGTTGAACCAATGTTGCTAATAAGCCTCTCGCTTATTAAATAAGATATAATATATAGACTATAGTTTTGTTTGTAAACATTGTTTTAAGATATCAAAGATAAAAATACTTACTGCCATTAGGTCTTGCATCTGGGGGTTGGATGTGATAAGTGTGCGCATGTTTTCAGGATCATTCATCATCTGCTGCACTAATGGGTTGTCCAGCACTTGCCTTAGCATATCTGGGTTGGACAGTAGCTCTTGTTGCATGCGAGACTGAAACAAATCCAGTAGATTATTGATGAGCAAATGAACTGTCTGAACTCAAATCTAATAATGAGTATAGTCAAGAGCTTTTGTTTTCTTATATTATTCCCAATGCTTCTTTTGTTAGGTTCTTTATTGTTCTGTACAAATCTGCATTCTTATATTTCGACTTTAGCTTTTGATAGAATACATATAGTTTATTAAATTGAATTACCTGCAAATCCATAAAGGTGCTTTGACCTAGCCCCAAACTTTCTAGGCCCGCTAAGCCACCCAATGAATTCAGTCCAAATGGTGTGGCACCAATATCAGCTGAAATATTAATTACATTAGTAAATACATACTATATTAAATAAGTATGATATGGCATATTAAGTGTATGAATATAATTTTATACAAGACAAATTACAACACATGTTGTGTTGGTTGGTTAGTTAATTATGCTTATTTGTTATAAATGTAACCAAATTGTTTTTTATGTAGATAAAACAACTAATAATTTGTCACATATGTTAGGACAGTGAACTGATGAGTTTTTCCTAGGTCTATTTCATAATTATAACCATATGATCATCATCAACCCAATTACTGTCCCCCAACTGGACATAGATCTTCTGTCATCCAAGAAGGATTAGGCCATAGTCCTACAAGCTTAGTGTGGATTGGCAGACTTCACATGCAATTCAGAAATTCTCTCAAGCATGCAGGTTTCCTCACAATGTTTTTGAAGAAATGGCATCAGTTACAGTTACAGAGGCTAATAATATATGTCCTTAATATATACAGCAGTTTTAGAATAGATGAATAACATTTTAATACACTTAAATTCATCAATAGGTGAAATATTATTCTATAATGGGACCAATTTGTAGACACTATAAATGTAAACCTATTAGACTGGCTACATTTAAGCATTATTATTTTATCTAATTTAATACTCAGTGACATTTTTCAATGACGTTCTGACACCTATTATATTAAGTATAGTATCCCAGTAATTAATTGAATACTTTATAAATTATTGTTCAAAGAAAACAAGACAAATAAGCAAAACTTAGTGTAGCTTGAATATATTAACTAGTCAATGACCTAATTACACTTCTAAAATAATTATTCATTAATTACTATGAACCTGATTGAAACCAACCAACCACATTAACCAGCATTAATATTTCTACAATAATATAATTAAGTTAACAAAGTCAAGTGGCTTTGTTTTGATGGATTTCACATGATTATAAAATAATGAATAAATTTAGATTTAGTTAAGGTCTGTATTCAATTCAATTAATTACTACTTATGTCAGAATAATTTTAGGGGACACAAAGTAATGACTTTAAAACCTATATTTTACAATATCACAACAGGTAAGTGATAAGATACCTGGAGGACGTCTTGTCGCACCCTCAGGCTCTGGCCTGGGGGGCGTTTTTATCACGAGGTGGACTGTCAGCCCGTCCTTGATGTTGTGCTGTTTTAGGGTGTCGGCATCATTCAAGATCTTTCCGGCAAATATGAGACATAACTGCTCCGGTTCTGCACTGAATTTTGGGGACAACACTTCCTTGAGCTGAAATCAAACAACGAATTCATATTTCCGTTGCCGAATAACTATATAAATTTCGTCAGTGATTGCGTATGCAATATCTATGTTATTACGCCATGAGCAAAGTTTCTGTCGGCGCCGTACTCACTTTTTTAACGTCAGCATCTTCATCAATATCTACTTGCTGTTTTTCTTTTGGTGTTTTCACTGTAATAGTAATTTTTTTGGGTTCGTCCTGTCCCTCTGCCATTTTGGCAAATCTAGAATGACTCTGTACTTTGGCGGAAAAGCAGAAATATGCACAAGAATGTAGAATTTGACGATTTGTGTGAAGTTGACGTCCGAGAGTACGGCCCACTTTCAAAATGTTGTAACTTTGGATACCAAAATATGACCTGTTTATTGGTAGAATATTGAGAAAAAATATATTTTAACATAACCCCAACGAAGTTACTCACTAAAAGTGTATTGTCTAAATGTTAAATCAAATTTTCTGACCGTAATTTATTTTTATAATTTATCTTACTCCAGTTTACAGGAAATTTTATTGGTGGACCTAACTCAATGAATATGCTAAAAAATTACCAGTGTTGCCAAGGAATAATAATATATTTAGCGAAAATAGATAAAGAAAAAAATTTTAAAAAATGTTTCCGGATTTTCCGGGAAACCAGCTGGAGATTGGAGCGGAAATGGTTTGTCGGATTATTTTGACTTGACAGCTGACATGAAACAAAAACAAAAAACAGTTTTCAATAATGTCTCTCGCAAAATTTTAATGAAATTACTACATAACCAAGTTTGGTAAGACGAGCGTTAAATATGTAATGGTCATTTAAGAGCTCAGTGAAACAATGATTTTATGACATAAATTCCTGTTTCAGCGATTTATAATTTTTGTTTTAGGTCTTCGTTGTTTGGTGACTTATTTCATAAGCACTGAGCGATATTATTGCATACCGTAGAACTAGAATGCATAACACGAGCGTTTAGATCATTTGTCACTAATATTTAATTCATTACATCAAATGGAGGTATTTATGGTTTACATTTAATGAAAGTTATCAATTATCGTTCCACACCTACTACTTGTATTATGATCTCGATGTTTGTAGGTGGATTTACACGACACTTTCTTGCGTGACGAGGATCAGCAATCACAACACAGCTCGAAACAAACATATCCAGTGCTAAATAAAATAATAAATGAAAAAAAGCCAGGTAAGAATGTTTATTTAATTACCCTTTATTTATAGAATATCTTAGCACTTGAGAAATAGGCATAATTATCAATGGCCGCAGGCAACGCACCTACGATTCGCTGATGATGTTGTACTACTTGCAAAAACACCAGCTGATCTAAGCAAAATGATCAATGATCTAGTATTGGAAAGTGCAAAAGTTGGACTGAAACTAAACCTGGAAAAAACTAAAATCATGACCAATGGAAACAAAGACCTAGTAACAGTAGAACAGAATCAAATCTCTTTATGTTGAAGAGTACATTTACCTTGGCCAACTGATGTCTCCAAAAGACAATGAGAACAAAGAAGTCGAAAGAAGAATAGCAAATGGCTGGAAAAAATACTGGAGCTTAAAAGAAGTAATGAAAGACAAGAACCTACACATCTCAACAAAAAGCAAATTATTTAACACATGCATCCTACCTGTGTTGGCCTATGGGAGCGAAACATAGGCACTAACAAAAAACATAACAAATAAACTCTCCGTATTTCAACATGCCATGGAAAGGAGTATGACTGGGATCAAAAGAAAAGACAAAGTAAAGAGTAGCAGTATCAGAAGCAAGACTAAGGTCCAAGACATAACTCTGAAAATAAGGAGACAAAAATTTGAAATGGGCAGGGCACACAATCAGGGGAAAAGATAAATGGAGTAAAATAGTCACTGCAATGGTACCCAAGAGATGGAAAGTGAAAGAGAAGTAGACCACAAAGGAGGTGGGACGATGACATCAAGCAAGTCGCGGGAACAACATGGGGTAGAGTGGCCATAGAAAGGCCAGAATGGAGAAGATTGGAGGAGGCCTTTGCCACCTGGCAAACGGACACGCAAAAGTGGAACAAAAGGACAAACTACGAATACTAAAGGAACATAGTGCATGTCCGAAGGAAGGCTTATATATATATTGAATTTCTTACCAGCAGTTCAAATCAAAGCAAATGTATTTTAAAAAATTATAATAATAGGTTTGTAGTTCCTTACCTGTAAACTATAACAAGTTTTGTAGGTATGTACTGTAATTATCATGTTCACTGCTGAATAGTGCTGAATGTGGGCCACCAACCATATACTTGCTAGCTATTATTTTCGGTTTCTGTGCCAGCTTAGTAATATATTAACAAAGAAGTATGCAATCTGCATAGATATATTGATTTGCATATGGATCTACTCCACAGATGAGAAAATGGTAACAGATCAGCAAGCTAAAGAGGAAAAGGAACAAGCTGAAAACATTGCTTCAATGCTGATGCGTAATTATGACACCAAGTTATATGGTGAAGATGAAACATCTCAGCCTACTTCACGAGCTGCACCCATTATTCCAATTGAAGCCACACGCAAGAAAAAGAAAAGAAGGAGGTACTGAGACTGCCTTAATTAATTAACATTTTTAGAAACTAAATTAGCTTATATAGCATAATTATATTATAGTAGCATTTTTTAATTAGGAATAATTTTAGTTTACATATAATATACTAGCTGTTACCCGCGACTTCGTTCGCGTGAAATTTCACGAAACATTTAGTGTTCATATTCATGCATTGGTCAGCTCCCGCGTTTTTAAGTCATACGGAACTCTAATTCGTTTCTTGTTCTTAAATTAAAGTAGCCTCTAAGTTACTCCTTATAACGATGGTGAAAGTCCCCACAAAATCGGTCCAGCTGTTGCAATTAGAAGGAACGAAGAGAGAGACAGACAAACATTTTAGAAATTATTTTTTTGTGTAATTACCGTATATACTTTTATATATGAAATTACAAACAGAAGTTCCAATTTTAAGGAGTATAAAATATTTGCATTGCATCAAGCTTTTATGTGAGTTCAACCTCTTTTGAATAAAATCGGATTGAGTGTTCAAGCATGTGTCAAAATAAAAAGTAATTTAAATCAAAAGCAATAAGGAGTGGGTATTGATATCACCTCCAACATAATTCTCAATCTCTTTTTAATCCCGTTAGGGATTGAATTTCGATAAAATACGGAATACGTCTTCCATCAATTCTGTTAAAGAATGTTTATGCAAAATTTGAAGTAGATTGGACCAAGGAATCACGTTGTCTCGTACAAACTTGGTCCCCCTATCCCCCCCCCCCCCCCTTATGGGCAAAATTTCGGAAAATCCTTTCTTTTCGGATGCCTACGTCATACAAAGACTACACTCGCCAAGTTTCATTGAAAATCAAAGAAATTTCATATTATTAACTTTATATCCCCATTTTACCCCTTTAAAGGATGATTTTTGAAAAAATATTTTACACGTGTTCATAACTTTCAATGAAAAACCTTCAAACCGAATTTCAGTTGAATAACTTCAAAAACAGCTAAGCTTACACCCCCGTTTTACCCCTTTAGGGGGTTTATTTTCAAAATTCCTTTCTTAGTGCTCCCCTACGGTACAAAAGGAATCCCTGTGCAAAATTTCAAGTTTCTAACCCTTATAGTTTAGGCCCTGCGTTGATATGTCAGTCAGTCAGTCAGTCAGTCATTCAGTCAGTCAGCTTCTCCTTTTATATATATATATATAGATTTATTAATAAACTAAAATTATTCCTAATTAAAAAATGCTACTATTATATAAATGAATATTTAAAAGATAAAATTATTTAATACTAGAATATAATAATAAGATAAATAATGTGTACCAAATAAATATATTGTAATAATATTCTAATTATAATAATTGCTATAAATATACCTACTCATGTAAAATAAATTGGGAATAAATAAATGATACATATCCTGATTTAATATATAAATAACATTGTCAGTATAAACAAACTATAATACTAAATAAATAAATAAAAAAAAAATTATATTGAGATAGAAACAATAAGAATAACTTTAAAGAATAATAAAAAAACTGCTTACATTAACTATAACTAAACAGTAAATTAAATTAGATACAATATTTATTTATTTATTTATTTTCACAACTTATACTAACATTACAGGTAACGCCAATTCGCTAGTATAGTAACTTAATACAAATCTAATTTAAAAACAATCATTAAATAAAAAGGAATAAAATCTATACATGGCTATTGTGAACTCATTCAGCGAACAAGAAAACAGATCTAGCTGGTCCGCCACTGCATTGAGCGCCCGCAGCCCTCGCGTCAATGGTATATATTATATATACTATAACATAAAATAAATTGCAAAAAAATCACTTTTCCTCCTCTCTCTTACTATACTTTTGCTGTGCCCGACAGGGTCCATAATTGTATCTAGCACTAAACCTTAACACCTGTGTTTTGTAACATTATAGAACGCAATAAATTTGAATTTGCTTTTAGAGGTATCTAAGTAAATAAAAAAAACTAAATATCTATTTTATATTAATTTTATTTATTATTATTAAAGTAAAAATACAGCTGAGCATTTTGTGAATATTTCAAGTGCCTACCTGTTGCCATTATTGATATCAAGCAAAAAAGGGCAAAAACTCGCCTTTGTTGTATGGGAGCCCCCTTCATTATTTATTTTATTGTTTTTAGTATTTGTTGTTATAGCGGCAACAGAAATACACAATTTGTAAAAAAATTCAACTGTCTAGCTATTACAGTTCTCGATATACAACCTGGTGATAGACAGACGGATGGATGGACAGACAGCAAACAGGACCCTAAAAAATTAAGACAAATATTATTGCTGACTTATGACGCAACAACTTTTGCACTATAAATCTAGAAATATTATCTTAGAATTCTGTAGGGTACCAACCTGACAAGATAGAGTAGAGTAGATATTATTAAAAATATCATATTATATTGAGGATATAATCTTCACAACTATTTACTAGCATTGTTTTTATTGCTTACCAGATCTCAAATATCAATATGTCTGACAAACTGTCGTTATGAGTCCATACGAAAGGTAGCCAGTGCTTTTGGGATGAGGGAGGTGTCTGAAGAGGATGTTTGGAACTTTTACTGGACTGACATGAGTGTTTCTGTTGAACGGGCAAAAGAGATGAAGAGGTTCCAACGCATCAACCATTTCCCTGGCATGCTGGAGATATGCAGGTAAAAGTAAAAATGATTAGGGTTTGGGGAAGACCAATGACTACTTACAAGGTGTATTTGACCTTGAGTTTTATAATGAAGACATAGGAACTGAGCGAATTTTTGCTTTCTTTTTATTTTCAGAAAAGATCTACTAGCACGGAATTTAAACCGAATGCAGAAAATTTACCCCAAGGAATATAATTTCTTCCCTAAAACTTGGTGCTTACCTGCAGAGTAAGTATTTCAACAATATTGACGTTGTCTCTGTTTTTTTTTTGAAGAACAAATAATATTATTACAAATAAAATAATATTATGAATTTCAGTTTTGGGGAGGCACTAAACTACAGTAAATCACGTAAAAATAAAACTTTTATTATCAAACCGGAGTGTGGGAGCCAAGGCCGCGGCATCTACCTGACAAAGTCACTCAAAGACATCAGACCTACTGATAAACTTATTTGTCAGGTAATTGAAACTATTTATCAGATTAAATCAGTATATAAATACCTTTCAAAGTGGTTGCAAGTGTGACCGCTGAGGGTGAAGCTCTAAGTTCAATTCCCAGGTTTACATTTGTGAATGGATTCAATATACTCTTAAAACATTCTAGTAAATTGTACATAGGTGTACATAATTGCCTAATTACCATTTGGGGATACAGAGATATATGCTAATCCAAACTTCCATACTTAATATTATAAATGCGAAAGTGTGTCTGTCTGTCTGTTACCTCTTCACGCTATACTCGCTGAACCAATTTAGATTACATTTGGTATAAAGTCCCGGAAATCATCCCCTCAAAGGGCGAAAACGGGTAATTTCTTAAAAGAGGGTAGTATAAATTAACAGATTGGATACAATTACTAATTGTAAGCGGACCAAGTTGCGGGCAAAAGCTAATAATAAAACTCGATTTTAGGTGTATCTTTCCAAGCCATACTTGGTGGACGGCTACAAGTTCGACATACGGGTGTATACACTTATAACGTCTTGTGATCCTCTCCGAATATTTGTCTACAATGAAGGACTAGTAAGGTAAGAGGGATTCAGTAATCTGATTTTAAGTTTTGTAGTAGTTGAGTTGCTAGAATAACTTCCTCCTGTGAGCAACCCTACTCCTTCCTGCTTACTTGCAAAGTCTAAAATTTACCTTTCACATTTCACGGTTTTACCAGTACGTCGGTAGCCTGCCTATTGTGGAGCGAAACAATGGCGTATCAGTGTGTGCGATCGGAGTCATATTCTATCACCAGACGAAGCAATTATCCATATGCTCTATAAAGTATCAAAACACGTGTCGTTTTGCTGATGTTGTTTTATACATTTACAGCCCTCGCACAATGTCCAAATTTTATGCAGGCGAGAGGGCGGTGTAACCCGTGCAACTTACATGCTAAATTGTCAGACTAATTTATAGGAGAATTAACGTTAGATATATTGTTATATTTTATTTAAGTATCATGAATTACTGCAAAGTAACGCCTGATTCTACTAATTACCTAAGTACGTACTATGTAGCTCCTAAAGTCGTGTACCTAACTATTTTTTACAATGTTTGTCGTAGGTTTGCAACGAGTAGGTACGCGGATCCTAACGTCAACAATACGACAAACGTGTTCATGCACTTGACGAACTATGCACTTAACAAGCACAGCCGCACGTACGTTTACGATTCCGAAGCGGGCAGCAAACGGTAAGACCAGGTTATTCTTATAGGGTAGGACAGTACAAGTTATTTGGCCGTAATTACAAGCTGATTCCTTCCATCTTACTTAAGCTTCTAGATTTAAATTTATTCTAGTCAGTCCCAGAGTGATTTTAATATGGTGGGAACCTGAAGCGTCATTTAGTTAATATTGGGAATGTGAGCACTATTATACTATAAGCCCATCCACTGGGAGAGAATAATTATCGTACACTAGCTTTTGCCCGCGGCTCCGCCCACGTGGTAAGTTGATAAACAGTAGCCTTTATCCTTCTCCAAGGTTCCGTCTTTATCAATACCAAAATTGATCATAATCGGTTCAGTCGTTCCCCCATGATGCCGTGACCAAGGGAAATAGGGATTAATTTTTACATATATAGATTTAGATCAATTTCTAGTTTCAGACTAAAATAATGATGAAGTAGAAAAGGTTTTCATGATTAGGTACTTTATCTAGGAAGCTTTCTCCTGTATAGTCGAATCTTAAAGTGACGATGAATTTCCGTTCGTCAGCAAGATATCAACTTTGAACAAGATCCTGTTGTCGCAAGGCGTCGACTTGGACCGGCTGTGGCACGCCATTGACCAAGTCATCGTGAAGACGATTATATCTGCGTGGCCTATACTGAAGCACAGTTACCACGCGTGTTTTCCTTCTCATGACATGGTTCTTTTAAGTTTTTTATTTGTTTCATCTTCAGATAATCAGCAGGCAGTGTAACTATTTGAGTTCAGCTTTATTGTTCACTCGGTATTATTATATTGTTGAATAAGAGTAGGTACCTCTTAGTACATCTTGGCATATAATATTAAAGCATAAGCATTACTTCTAAACCATATCTTACACCTTTCTTGCTGATCCTAATAGCTTAACAGTGAAGTAGATCTTTCAGTATTACATTTATTTAGTTTAATGTATACAAGATGAATTAATCCAATATTAAAGGAACTGAGTTTATAATTATGCTTGTAAAATTAACTTCTCACATCTGTAATACATCTAACTTTAAACTCATTTACATAGCAGGACATCATCAAATATTTTCTAGCTCATTCTCACGCTTCATTGACGTAGTAATATTTCCATGAAATCCTCCATAAAGCATAGTTTTAACATTTACTATTAGATAGTTTGAGTTATCTATTAAACATAAGAACCCATAGATGCACAGCCTTAATTTCTGTTGAGGCTTTAAGGACGCTATTACAATTTTCTACAAATAACGGTGTTTTTCAGGTACAATTTTAATGTATAAGCAATCATATATGTGAAGATATTATGGTCTCAATTTAAAGGTAATCTATTCATCTTCAGATTGGCATCACAAAAATTGTATCACATCATACAATTTTTTCCCATAAATCCGTTTTCACCATCACAATAATCACAGAAAATGTGTAAAAATAGGGTCAGATTACGTACCATTTTAAAGTAAACTTAGAGCATATTTTATCATCAAAATAATATAAAATTACGGCATATATAGTCCTCTATACGTTCGACTAATTATTTTGTACCTAAATCATTACATTTTCAATAAACAGCAAAAATATGAACGCTTGCAAATTTCTTCATACATTTTTCACTCGCGGACTTTCATTCCGCGCTCAGACGCGCTTGTGGAAGCATGTGCGTATCGCTCTGTCTCAAAAAATATATTACGAAAAAGTCTGTGTCATACACTCATATAGTCGTTTATCGTGACCGGAAGATGTTGATACTTTTTCAAACCTAAATATAAGTCAATACGACTTTAATAATATTATTAAATTTATTATCAGAATGTTATTTAGGGATTGATGAATAAGATCGGGATTTGGATACTAACGGCTAAGCAGTCGTTGACAAGGTTGAGAAATGGATGGGTGGAGTTAAGTCATATTAAACCTGTGATTTAGATTAGGCCTGAAAGTAGATGGGTAGGGTTAAGCTGCTGTTGGGCAAGTTAAAAAATAGATGGGTGAGGTTAAGCAGCTGTTGGGCAGGTGAAGAAATGGATGGGTGGGGTTAAGTCATATTAATACTGTGATTTAGATTAGGCCTGAAAGTAGATGGGTAGGGTTAAGCTGCTGTTGGGCAAGTTAACAAATAGATGGGTGAGGTTAAGCAGCTGTTGGGCAGGTGAAGAATTGGATGGGTGAGATCAAATTTTACTAAAAAAAGGCGAGAATAATTGGGATTAAGAGTCTGTAGGTGAGTCGAAGAAAAGGATGGGTAGGGTTAAGCATTTGTTAGTGAGGTCGAGACTTGATGGGTGGGGTTAAGATGTCAACTCCGTTCCTGACGGGTGTTCCCTGACTTGGCTTGTTCTTACTCGGCCACTGAATGACTGTACTAGTAGGTAAAACTTTCAGATGCACTAGTTCTGTCTTCTGGTACTATTAGTACCACCTACAACAGTACCATAGTACAGTATATAGTGAATTACATTTTATATTCCTTCATACTTTGCAGGTTTTGCCTATAATTCTTACAATACCCGATTATTCTTTATCATGCATCCCACTTATTCATACACTGATTTTATATCGCTCCCGCTCGTTTAGTCGCGTTTCGAGTATTTCAAGTATCTACAGTCCTACAGTTACTCAATTACTCAATTCTTTATTGCATTTCATATTGTGTACATTAGTTGGTAGGCATGTTAAACATTGGATCAATTATGGACCCTGTCGACCACAGCAAAAGATATTTTTAATAGGAGAGAGGATGAAGGCGCTCTTTGTCAAATAAGATAAAAACTATATAGGTATATTAAATTAAATTGTATCATTAAAATATGTATGATTATAGTATCGTATAATATAATTATTTTATAATAAGTATTTCTATATTTGTTTTAGATATGTTTATGTATTTTTATTTTATTTTATTTATTGCACGTTTTTCATTTTTTTAAACTATAAATTATAATGATCTAGATATTTTCAATTTTATTAAGCCTTGTAGAATGTTATTATTTTTATTTGAAAATATATTCTGAGTTAAATTTAAAATGAAATATAGGTATCATGTTATTGTAAATTTTATTGTTAAGTATTTTTTGGTATAAGTATGTGTAGTTTTTACCGCAGACTGTTGTTTAAAATTTTAAATTTACTAGCTTGTAGCGTGCGACTACTCGTTCAGAATCAGAAACTAAGAATACTGACATCTCGAACGAACGACGTAGTACTAAAAGAATGATGTAATAATAAGGAAAAGGAATAGTTTGTTCTTGTCAGTGTCGGGATTAATTCTTATTAGTACTTAGTACGTGAACTATACAAGCCTATCTCTGACCGTAAACTTTTGACAATCTTTTTATTAATTTGCAATGTATATATGTATTTAACTACTTAATTATGTTTGTTCAGGTGGATTCTTGCAAGTCAATTTTGAATCTTCAACCGATTGAGCTGAAATTTTGTATAGACATGTTTGGATGTTTAGTTGTGTGACGTCATTCCGAAACACCCATGGCGGACTAGTTATTTGTGAAGCACTTTACAACATGGGGATTGCACTTACTAAAAATAACTCAAAAAATAAAATGACGTCTCTCTAAATACAATTTCTACATTTTTATGCTTTCCTACAATATGGATATCAAATTATAGGCTTGCTGTGAATAACTCTAAAAATATTGTAACATCACTCTAAATCCAATATTATGGCGAACTAAGTTTTTCGTGGCTTTTTAACTAAATTTAGTTTTCTTATTGTAATTCTAGTTTTCATTAATAAAGGTAAACGAATATTTTTCCATTATGTTTTTTTTACTTTTAAAAACATAAATACATATTAATCATAATTAATGAGATATAGCAAAATATCGGTCTATTGTGAATGCATTACAGCGCATTGAATTCACATATAACGAAATAAATTAATCTTTAAGTTATTTTACTTAGGGATATCTGCAGACCAAACGTAAAGTAATTCGGATCGAATGTACAATAGGTCACCAGGTAGCAAATAATTTAATTATCACGAAAATAGTACATCACTAAACTCTATCAATTCAAATAAAAATAAGAAATAATAACAAGGATCAAGATTATTTAAGCGATGTATAAAATCGAGCGCTCAGTGGTTTCAATGTGTGCGTGTCCGTAATGTTGCTGTGTGCGACTCTAAATACCTAAATTTGAGTTCGTCGAAAATGTAACAGCGTCCTTAATAGTTAAAAATTTTTGAACATATTCATATTATATACTCATTCATATTTTTACATTTAAATTTACATTATGATATAATTAGTAGAAGCTATGTATTAGAAACACATCAGTAAATGTTCTTGTATATTTATGTAGCTATGGATATTTTTTTACAAACATCTTCAGTTAATCTATATTTTTTTAATGCATATGTTCAAATCTCGCAGGTGCATGCTTGCTTTGAAATACTGGGCTTCGATATTCTTCTGGATCATAAGTTACATCCTTATATTTTAGAAGTAAGACCATCATAATTATTATGAATGCATGCTTGTAGGTGTATGATATTATTCACACATTACAAAATTATAAAGCATCTGCATATGTATGTATGGGTATTTGTTCTGTAAACTCATGATCTAGATGACTGCATATCTTTATCTCTTGTTTTAACTATCAGAAATTTGACTTATACAAGTAGATAATGCGCCTAAAGACGCACTGCCCACTACACTAAAACTTTAGGCGCACTGCCCACTACGTAGATAGATATCCCTTATTGTTTTTTATAATGATATAAAAAACAATAAGGGATATCTATCTATCTGTATACAAACTAAATGGGCCCCGGATTCGAATCCCGGTAGGGACAAATGTTTGTGTGATGAGCATCTACATTTTTATCCAAATCACGGATGTAGATGTATCTGTGTAGATATGTATATATTTACAAGAAAAAAGTAAATATGTAGTACATATCACCTATCTAGTATCCGTAACACATGCCTCGTTGCTTAGCTCGAAACTAGATGGTGCCGTGTCATTATATCTATCTGGATGTATTATTAAGAATTCCGAAGGTCACTGGTTCAGTAAGGTCTGTGCTTCATGCAGGTGAATCATTCGCCGAGTTTTCACACGGACACGCAGTTGGACCGGGAGGTGAAGGAAGGCCTGCTGACTGACACGTTCACTATGCTCAATATATGGCAGTGCGACAAGCGTCGAGTGCTGGAAGAAGACCGTAAGAGAATACGAGACAGACTTCTCCAGACTAACAAGTAAGCAAAATATTATTTTACTTCTATTATAAATGTAAAAGCTGGTTGAAAAGGTGTTAATAAATATTTGTTAGATTCTTACATAAAACGGATTTTGGTGAATATGTATTGTATAGTAATATAGCAAATACATCAGGATATATCTGTGTAGGTATATTTTAGTAACATACCACGGGGATGAAGTTAGTCATTTATATTATTACGACCCGAGTCACTAAGTAGGTAATTCAGTCTATCTATACAGCATAGTTTTCTATATCTATATTTGCACTAACGTATTCTGTGAAAAAGTCTAAAAACTTGAGTTTATTGTACATATGTGAATTTAGAGATAAAAGATAAAGAGATAATACTTTACAGGTTTGCTGAATTTACTCCAACAGAAGAAAAGGAACCAGAAAAGAGTCCGTGGCAAACGCAAATACAATGGGAAGAAACGCATCTGGGAAATTATAGGTACAATACACCTAGAAATGTTGATCTTTTTAATTTGAATATAATTATATCTGCGACTTGGTGTAAATTATGTAGTCTCATTTGTTGAAGTAGTTCCACTAGTCAACTACTGATAACACCTTCATGCCTTTTCTATATGCATGATCTTATCAATACTTCAACAGATACAGACGTCAGATACTGTTACTTGCGCACGCACATTGCGTATAGTCAGTTAATTTTCTTCTTTAGTTTTTCATAGTTTTGTAAAAGGATTTGTAGTTCAGATATTACAAACCGATTATGCACATCAAAACATGTTATAGTTACTTTAACTCTTTTCTAAACTACGTTATCATTATCTGCTGTACTTTACTGTGGTGTTCAAAGAGTACTTAACAGTTTTATAATTCCGACTCAGTTAAAGTAAAACTATTACTATTACATTAGGGGATCGGACAAATTTTAAGAAAGTGTTTTAAATTAATCTTCATGGTTATTTATTCCCATAAAAACTGATTTTTTATTTATTTATAATGTTATGTCATCTGAGAGCGTGTGACGTCATCTGTGGTCATAACAAAACAGCTGTATGGGCATAAGTTCGCGAGAAGTTTTGTTTTGTGATTCTTTATTTACTGTTATGGAATGAAAATGCCATTACTACAAATAAATATAATGTGCTTAAATTAATATTATGTATAAAGAATACCCTATCTCTGTTTATCTATAGGTTAAATACTGGAGTAAAATATTGTGATGTTGCAGACGTGTGTACCCAGTGGGTGAACAGTACGCGTCGCTGTTCCAGCAGCCGTCGAGCTCGCTGTACACGGGCACCGCCTCATCACGAGCGCGGGGCGACTGCACACGCTTGCAGCGAGAGGAATTCCAGGTTGAGTCTAAAAAATCAGTGTATATAACAATAATACCGTCTGACTGACACAACATCGCACATGTTAACTAAAGCTGCTTAAGCCGCTAAGGATAGCAGTTCCTTTATTATGTAGGCGGACGCCCACTTCGTGAATCTTTTGAATATGTACAGTCGAGTTCATTAATATATGAGCATTTCTAGGGTTCAAAAATATATTAACGTCAAAAAAGTTCATAACAATGTGACAACTGTAAGTATCATTCAATAGTGGGCAAATTTAGATTCGTTAATATGTGACTGTTTTTTTTTAGTAATATGTTTACAGCCAAAAGCCCATTATTATATGAACGGTGTAGGGTTCACAAATATGTATGCACAGGTGAATACAATAATATCTAAACAATTCCTGTTCAACCTTTATACTTCGGCATAAAGACTAGCTATCTTAAAATTGCATGTTGAAGGAGTTAGCAACATTGCTTGTCACTGGCTGGATTAATAATTTTAAAAACTTAAAAAAGCAAACGGGGTAAATAATGGAAACTATTGGAACTAGATTTTATTTATTCAGGTATATAATTGACTTTCCATAAAAAAATATGAAGCTTAGCCTGCTCAGATATTATTGAAGCCTAGGTGATCACATATTATTGCCTTATGCATGGTACATATTACTGAATCGTTCACATGAGGATATATTTTTGATCTATAAGTTGTATATAATCTATTGAGCTTTCGAACGCTTACAATATTTTGAATTTTATTAATGAACTCGACTGTACAATTAATTCCATTCTTGCACTTTTCTTTTTGGGATTCAGTCTCTGGCCTCATGAATATTTCTCATTACAGGATGAATATTTCTCATTGACGTTTCGAAAAGTTGTGTATTTTTTAACCGACTTAAAAAAGGAGGTCCTCAATTCGGAAGTGTCTATTTTTCTCTTTTTTTATGTTTGTTCACCGATTACTCGAACACGGCTAAGCGGATTTTGATGATTCTTTTTTTTTGTTTGAAAGTACCAGTGTGATCCCATACTAAAATGGTGAGGATCTGATGAGTGGATCCTTGGGAAATCGTTTCCTAGATTTCTCAAGGATCCACAAAAAGCCAAAAATAACTTCATACAGTTTTACCGTTTTACGAAGTCGGTCCAAGCCAAACGATAGTAAGTACACTCGCCGCGAGTGAACTTGAGCGGGGTGGTTAAAACCAGGCATCGGCACCGACTTCCTTCCGACCTTTAAAACAAAAATAAACGGTATAATTGTCTGAAGTAATTTTTTGCTTTTTAGTTTTTGAAGTTGGTTTTATTAAACGCAGTTTTTTTTTCTTACATAGGGTATAAGTTAACTAAGCTTACTTGTTTCCTCTATCTCAAAATAATGCCTACTTTTTAATTAGCAAACAAAAGCCAAAGCCGAAGCACTCAAGAAGCCGTCCCAGCCCAAGGCTGCAAAAGAAGGCGAAAAGAAATCCAGCGAAGAAGGAAATTCCACGATAACAGCTGTATCTATCAGTGCTGCAACCACAGATAAGACTGTCAAACCTAAAGCACGCACGGAAAAAGAACAGAAGCGCAAAGAAAAAGACAAAGATGACAAAGATAAGAAGCTTTCCAGCAAACCTTCACTGGCTCAGCAACCGGTTAGTGATATCATTTTATTAGGATCCTTTTTTAATGCGTTTGTAATTACATTAATGTAATATTTGTGTGGTTGTGAGATCTATAATATCTGGAGATCTGATTACACACATAACCGCGCGATAAATGCAATTGAGCGTATTGTGAAAGGCACGCAATTTAACACCAGGCAATATCTTCCTAAGTGAAATACTGAGTCGTGTCATTTTTCCTTTAACTTTATTTATTTGTAACAAACTAGGTGCCAGAGAAAGAGTGCAAGCCTACTTACGTACTGTGTTCATTCGAGCCTGATCCCATAGTAGAGAAAGAGGAACGGGAGAGGGTCAACTTATTGGCGCAGAGAGATTTCCTTATAAGAAGTTACGGCATGTTAGAGCAGGTAAGATTCACATTTATGAAGTTATTTAAGTGATCCGATTTATAATATCTGCTTAATATTATATTATTTTATTTAATCTACAGATCTATTTAGTCATGAAAAAAATGGGTACACTAAGGCCAGAAGACGAACGCAAATACGGCATATATGGACGACTGTCAATAGTTTCTAACTCGCCCAAGGTAAGAACGTAGACAATACAATAGACAATGTTCTCAGGCCATTTCATTTTGCTTGTAGATTCTCTCCTTCTTTCGTTGGCCAACACAATGTTTTATAAAATATTGAACTATGAATTGGCGCTTTGAACATTGCAAATATCACTAAAAATATTGTCAGTTTACTAAACAGTTGTGTTTGCCTACAGAAGGTGTGAATGTATAAGCTGCGTGAAAATTAAGCTATAAAATAGAAAAAAATTAGATGTAAGAAATTAAAGAAGGGACATATAAAAATTTTGTGTACAGACCGCCATAAAGAAGAGTAAAACAGTCGGACACAAACCTAACGACCACGGAGATTACTCGGAGAGTGGTGAGTGGAAACCAACGGCCTTGGGTTGTGTGTTCACTAATATGGAGCAGAGTATGCGTTAATATTTCTCACCTCCGCTCCTCTTTACTTTAGTGGACAAACAGCTTTATTCCAACTTATTCCTTTTCCATTTCTCTATTTAAAACTTTAATAGCACCGAAGTGAGAAAACATTGTTGGCGCAAGTTACATAATATTATTGATCTTGAAAAATACTGAATAGATATGTGCTATGGATATTTTTTTTTTTTTACCATACCATATTAATTTAAAAAGTGTAAAAATGAAATATGTATATGAAAAAAATTTTACGATCATCTTTTTTGGTTTTCTTAAACACAATTTTTCACCCTTATCTCATTACGTCCCACAAAAATCAATATCTTATATCTGTTTATTATTTTTTTCGTAATGACTATTCTTTTTGCGAAATTATTTATTCGTTATAAACTAGTAACTATTACCTTGAAATTACTCATATGCTTATTGGATTTTGCAGCTAGGTATATTTTAATACATTATTATATTATGTTCTTAGGATTACAAGTGCAGTGCCGTGACGTAGTGATCTGGAAGCGGCGGTCTCTTTTGCGGGACGCTCCCGAGAACATTGCTAAAGCAAACCTCGTCCGCACTGCCAGCACGATTTGGAAAATGAACTCGTTCGTTTCATTCGTAACTTAGTCCATACCAGTATTTGACCGTACCTGAGTAGTTCAATAGCTATTTTAAAGTGTCCTATAGATTTCGTTGTTTTTAGATATTTTGTATTAACAACCGGCAATTCCTCTTTATTTTAATTAGATTCGTAATTTTAACGCTGTACACAATAAATAATACTGCTTTCTTTACAGATTAGGTACACTTACTCTGCCCAAGTGACTAAACGTGCGGCAGTGTTTAAGATACGACTATTTGCGACGTTCCGGTTTCGGAGTTGTGTTCATTAGACTGTGCAATTTCTAAGCTTCGCTGAATAAAGCAAGTGTTTACGTACCGAATGTAGTCATATAATATTTGGGGAATATACCATGACTATTGTATGCTGCTACATTCTAAAATATATTTGAATTACACATAAGAATTATTTTTATATTGTAATTACTAACGTGTTCATACTTAATCGTGATAATTTTAACATTACCAATAATGCTTAATATAATTAGCCTAATTTTGTCAATGTTCTGTAAATTCTAGTGCATAGAAAAATAAGCAATAACTAAAAGCATATATTTACTATTAACTGTACTATTATTTTTACACAGTTACCATTGTTTTTAATAAATAAAAATATATTTTAATATCAAATCTATATTTTCTCTTATTAATAAAAATATCAATCATATACAGTGAGTCTTTGCAGTTCAGTTCTGTCAATTGTTGGTTGAGTCATGTCTTGTTACTATCATTTGATTAATACACTTATACACAAATCATTACATCAAGCTTTTTATATAATCACAAGTTACTAAACACTTTTTACTTGAATGATCTGTATCAAACACTTTTGCATTACATAAGTTTTCTTTATTAACAGTAAAACTATCATCTGATACAACCTTGTATTAGTAGAATTTCGTGTATAAAAATGCGAAATTAAATTGAACATTGATCACCTCGACATAACACGCGGTTTATACTGTTTCTAGCGCGTGTACCTGATGTCACTAAATACAAGTGTACATATCCTAGCAATGTTTCAGCTTATTTCATTCATTATAATCAACAATCATCTAGCATAATTATTTAAATTGCACTTTCTCTTATTGTACCAAATCCAGCAGTACTTAAGAATGTCTTAAATTATTTGCTAGTCAAAACTGTAGTCTCTTTGCTAATGAACCACCATCAATGTTTTCCAGCAGCTTTCTCTTCAGTGATGGTTTGTCAACTTCTATTTTGCTAATATTTGTAGGCATTGGCAACTTAGAGCCTATCGAAGGAGCTGGTTTGTTGCTGGAACAATTTAAATAAATATATATTTAATTCACGTAAACTTTATTCTAGAGGACCACTTTTACATAAGGTTGGTTGGTAGTTTATACGTCTTATAGTTTGGGCGCTGTGACAGGTTTTAGGTATTTCGAAAAAGCGCGATTACTTCGAAACCATAAATATTTTCTTAAATCTAACTCTGTCACAAATTCGAACAAATTAAGAGCTATTCGTGTGTCTTTATTTTACAGGCGCACATACAATGGTTTCCGAGATACACGATTTTGCAAAACATTCCCCCAGCAAGAAACGCGATATCTCGAAAACCTAAAGACGCACAAATTATATTTTCGGCGCACATTTATGCACAAATATAAGCTCTCTACCCATGCACAAATTTTGTCCCTCCGATCATTCGTTTAGAATTTTCTTGCTGGAACAGCGTTATCCCAGCAGAAACGGTTTTTTCCGAAACGACAGGGCGCACAAATTTTTTATTTGGCGCACATTTACAGCATACTACGCACTAATTATACATACCACTCATATGACTCTAGGAGCTAATTTCTTGGTGGAGTAACGTACACTATGTATAGAAACAAAATATACCTAAAGTATGACATCTGCAATGCCTGCGTGCAGTCACACCGATTGGGAGGGTACAGAGCCAAGAGGCTCTCCATCAGTTGGATCAGATCGTCTGACGCTGCACTGAATATGTGACGCAGTGGCTGCGGTGGGAACTGCTTGAACTGTACATAGTCAGTTAAATTCTTCATGCCCTAGAATGAAACAATAGTGAGACAAGAATTTGAATAACATGTTTTTACACAGTGCTCATTAGGCTCACTCTTCACAGTTTAAGCATATCATTTTTAACCGACTTCAAAAAGGAGGAGGTTCTCAATTCGTCGGAATCTTTTTTTTATGTTTGTCACGAATTACTTCAAAACGCCTGGACCGATTTGCAAAATTCTTTTTTTGTTTAAAAGGGTATACTTCACAGATGGTCCCATTGTAACCACATCACGATCTGATGATGGGATCCCAGGGAAATCGAGGGCAACCCTCAAATTTTATAGGCAATTATCACGTTTTCAATATATTTACTAAAATTGTTCCACTATTTGCGTCTGATTATCATCATTTGATGTTGATGAGCTGATGATGGAAGGTAGAACTCCTCAACAGTTAAGAGTTAATAGAAAATTCTTTCAGTTATAGGCATTTATTACATTTACATGTAATCTCCAAAGCTGTTCAAGTATTTGCATCTGAAAATCACCATGTAATCATCTGATGATGGAAGGTACAACTCCTCAACGGTTAGGAGTTGAAGGAAAAATCTTTCATAGTTATAAGTACATATGGATCGAAAGTTGTATTCTTTCAGGCTATTAGATTGACCTGATATGAAAATTGTAATATATCCAACACTAAAAAGAAAAAAAAATTAACTTTAAAAAAAAAGAAAAAACCAACTTCAAAAACTAAAAAGCAAAAAATAACTTCATACAGTTTTACCTTTTTTTTAGTTTTAAAGGAATGAAGTCGGTGCCGATGATGTGGTGGTTTTAACCACCCCGCTCAAGGTCACTGTTACGTTTCAGTCAAACGTAATAGTAAGTACACTTACTATTACGTTTGACTGTTTGGCCTGGCACCGACTTCATACCTTTAAAACAAAAAAAAAGGTAAAACTGTATGAAGTTATTTTTTGCTTTTTAGTTTTTGAAGTTGGTTTTTTCTTTTTTTTAAAAGTTAATTTAGTTTAAGGTCATATTTTACATGGTACATTTAATAAGCGATTATTAAAATTTGCTAGAGGTGCTGATTTTTTGTTTAGATAGATTGATTGTTGATAACATCTCTGAATCTTTGTGTTGATCTATGTATAACTGCTGTTGTACAACTATGTATCTTCATCATGTTCTTTTTATTGCTATATTACTTTAGAAACATTTTATTGTTATTATTTTATTTTATTCCCTATTTTGAGCTGACCTTTAAGGTTCATTATAGCTTAATCTATCCATACTTAATATTATAAATGCGAAAGTGTCTGTCTGTTTGTCTGTTTCCTCTTCACGCTATAACCGCTGAACCAATATAAATGAAATTTGGTATAGAGATAGTTTTGACTCCTGGGGCAAGGCAGGTTTTATCCCGGTTAGTTTTCATCCCGGGAATCATCCTTTAAAAGGGGGAAAAGGGGGGTGGATATAAAATTAATAATTTTACGCAGACGAAATCGCGAGCAAAAGCTAGTACTATTATAAAATTTTGTTTGAACATGCTCATCTCTGGAAATTCGTCTGGTAGCATTTATTATTATTTATATTATAGCTTGGCAAGTTCGTATGTGACACTCCCATGGTCCACGCGGGTGGCGGGGGACGTTACTACCCGATGACGTATTATACACAGCTACACACGAGACGGATTACGTTACGATTTAATCTGCAGATATCCATGAGTGTAAAATTGCTTATAAGTTAATTTGTTGCGTTATATTGAATATTATGTGCTGTAAATATAAAATATTACTAACAATATGTAAGGGGTTTTATTAGTAACCCTAGAGGCCCAATTATAGGTCAATTTAATACACATATATATAGTTTTGTGACTCAGTTTATTATGCTATATCTAATAATTATTATCAATATATATTAATGTTTTAAGAAGTAGGTAAGAAACATTATAATATGAAATTTGTTTGGCTTGACGTTTTATAATTTTGCTTATCGGCGGATTCATCTACGTGTAGCGATATCGTGTGTGTTTTGTCTAAAGTGTCCGCACCCGAAAACACTTGTGGCCATCAACAGCGACGACGGCCGACTGACGCTCCCGTCAGGTAAAATCCGTGCCGTGCGCACGTGCCGCCACCCCCGTTGCCTTACGTCCCCCGTCGCCCGCGGACCATGGGAGTGTCACGTACGAATTTGCCAAGCTATACGTTATTGTTTATAATTAGTCAACTCACAGGCCAACTTTCTTCATTTGGTGTTCCAAATACTTGAAAAATACGCGACAGCTGATCAAGATCTGACTCTCCAGGTAAGAAAGGCACCCTTAGAAGTAGTTCTGCCAATATACAACCTATCGCCCACATATCAACACCCGTGCCATATTGTCGTGCTCCAAATAGCAGTTCTGGGGACCTGAAAAATAAATAAATATAATTCCTATTAAAACATTCAATATTAATATAATTATCCTAGCCTATAGTTGCTGTGGCTTAGCATTTGGCTTCTATGGTATGAGCCGCAGTTACGATTTAGGCATGGTACAAATAAAATAAAAAATAAGTGCCGGTAGCCTCATTTGTCTATTACCGATAGCTTTAATTGGCATAATAATTTAGGGATTGATCATTTATCAAGACAAAAGATTTAGCAAAGTCACAAATGAAAACAAACCGATAATAAAAACTAAATGTATATTACCTGTACCATCGAGTCACAACTTGATGTGTATTAATTCTAGTTGGCGACCCAAAAGCCTTTGCCAGACCAAAATCACCAATCTTCAGAATACCCTCCCGGTTTATCAATAAGTTGTTGGGCTTTAAATCTCTATGTAATATCCAATTCTGATGTAAGTATTCTAAACCTGCAAATTAGTTAAAAAAAATAAAATTGGAAGCATTCATATTTATCTTAAATATACCTATATATCATATATCATAAGCCACTCCATTGGTACTAGAAATAATCTAGCCAAGTGGAAGCAGTACTTTATAATCAAAGTTGTGTTAACATTTAAGGAACAACATAAAATTGTTGTGACTTCTGAAAGCCATAGTAAACTAGAATGTAGGCCATATTGAGATAGATGCTGCTATCTATTTTACATTCTCACTTAAATAAATACTAACCAATACCTTGAAAAACTTGTTACATGTATCTACATATCTATATATATAAAAGGAGAAGCTGACTGACTGAATGACTGACTGACATATCCACGCAGGGCCTAAACTATAAGGGTTAGAAACTTGAAATTTTGCACAGGGATTCCTTTTATAACGTAGGGGAGCACTAAGAAAGGAATTTTGAAAATTCATCCCCTAAGTGGGTAAAACGGGGGTGTAAGGTTAGTATGTAACTTGGCTGTTTTTGAAGTTATTCAATTGAAATTCGGTTTGAAGGTTTTTCATTGAAAGTTTTGAAACACGTGTAAAATATTTTTTCTAAAATCATCCTTTAACACGATGACTGCTGAAAACACACACGCTGTGTTTTGACTCATATAACGCGAGTGCGGCGCAAACACGCCTGGCGTGTTTTCACATTTTGTGCTACGACTGGGCGGCAAAACACGCCCTGCGTGTTTTTAACTTCGCTACGCCAGTACGGATTACGCGCGAGGCGTGTTTTAAACCGACTTCAAAAAAGAAGGAAGTTATCAATTCGACCGTATTTTTATATCTTTATTACAATATAATATATTGTTCTACATATATTTTTTTATCGTCCTTTCGTAGATATTTAATTCTAATCAGCTTTTACGAAAAATAAATCGACATAATGTCGTAGTGTTAACAAATTTAATAACAAACGCCTTCATAAAATTCGAAGAAAACAAAGTAAAATATTCTACAAAGGATTCTGCGGTATTAACAAATACACATCTGCGTTTTAATTTTGAATAAAGAACTTAGTAGGTGATTGTTTTGCACAAAATATATCGTAAAATAATTCTAAGTACCCAATTGTTTTATGCACTCAAAAATAAAAGACAATGAATGGTTACTATTACTACTATTATCATTATTACTATTACTATATGCGCTCCCCCACCCAAAACACACCAGGTGTGTTTTGGCCGCACTGTTGGTCGGAATACAAAATGTGTTCCGGCCGTGCGGGCGCTCACGCCAGGCGCGTAAACAGCCGCACCGTAGGTTAGCGCGCGCTATGTTAGGCCGCAGCCAACGTGTTAAAGGGGTGAAATGGGGGTGCAAAGTTAATATGAAATTTCTTTGATTTTCAATGAAACTTGGCGAGTGTAGTCTTTGTATGACGTAGGCATCCGATAAGAAAGGATTTTCCGAAATTTTGCCCATAAGGGGGGGGGGGGGATAGGGAGACCAAGTTTGTACGAGACAACGTGATTCCTTGGTCCAAGGGCCTAAACTATAAGGGTTAGAAACTTGAAATTTTGCACAGGGATTCCTTTTATAACGTAGGGGAGCACTAAGAAAGGAATTTTGAAAATTCACCCCCTACGGGGGTAAAACGGGGGTGTAAGGTTAGTATTAACTTTGCTGTTTTGAAGTTATTCCAATTGAAATTCAGTTTGAAGGTTTTTCATTGAAAGTTATGAAACATGTGTAAAATATTTTTTTTAAAATCATCCTTAATCATCCTTTAAAGGGGTAAAATGGAGGTGCAAAGTTAACATGTATTTTTTTTATTTTCAATGAAACTTGGCGAGTGTAGTCTTTGTATGACGTAGGCATCCGATAAGAAAGAATTTTCCGAAATTTTGCCCATACGGGGGGGGGGGATAGGGGGACCAAGTTTGTACGAGACAACGTGATTCCTTGGTCCAATCTACTTCAAATTTTGCATAAACATTCTTTAACAGAATTGATGGAAGACGTATTTCGTATTTTATCGAAATTCAATCCCTGACGGGATTAAAAAATGCTTTTGATTTAAATTACTTTTTATTTTACACATGCTTGAAAACTCAATCCGATTTTATTCAAAAGAGGTTGAACTCACATAAAAGCTTGCTGCAATCAAATATTTTAAAATTGGAATTTCTGTTTGTAATTTCATATATAAACTAGCTGACCCAGCAAACATTGTTTTGCCACATTATATGCGTTGGTGGTAGAAGAGTGAAAAAAAATCTGGTGAAGGACATCCATATCGCCTAGGGGTATGAAAAATATATGTTGGCCGATTCTCAGACCTACTCAATATGCTCACAAAATTTCATGAGAATCGGTCAAGCCGTTTCGGAGGAATACGGGAACAAACATTGTGACACGAGAATTTTATATATAAGAAGTATATAGGTATACGGTAATTACACAAAAAAATAATTTCTAAAATGTTTGTCTGTCTCTCTCTTCATTCCTTCTAATTGCTGCAACAGCTGGACCGATTTTGTAGAGACTTTCACCATCGTGATAAGGAATAATATAATAATAATAATAATTTATTTATTTCGGATAATTATCCATATAAGCACAGTAATAATAAAAGATAAAGTCAGAGCAGAAACAAAATAAACAATAAAATATTTCATATTGAAGATATTATAACAGTCCAATAGCAAATAGAAACAGAAAATATTACATTGGGAACAATAAAGTTAAATTAAATATAAAAATCAAAAATGTCACATAAAATTCAAATTAATTTCGAATAACTTAGGCTACTTTAATTTAAGAACAAGAAACGAATTAGAGTTCCATATGACTTAAAAACGCGGGAGCTGACCAATGCATGCATATGAACATTAAATTTTTCGTTAAATGTGCGGATGAAGTCGCGGGTAACAGCTAGTCTTCAATGTGTCTTCAACATGAAATTAAATAGTAGTCCAGTATTGAGTAAATACTGGGACCCTTGGTTTCTATACATATATTTAATCACTTATTTCAGGTATGTGAGGATTTGCTACAGGACAAAAATCCTAAAGTGTTGCATTTAAGTAATTTATTTGAACTTACCTTTTAAAGTCATAATCATATAAGCCTTAACATTAGCTGGAGTGAGTACAATATTATTGTCCTTAACAATTATCTCTAAATCTGTATCCATAAAGTCAAACACTAATGATACATTTGATTTTTGTCCAAACACATCTGCAAATGAAAAGACCATTGTACAATACAAGTTAGATAGTGCTAGCAAGTAATTTAAGATGTCTGAGAAGAAATGCTAGTCATCTTTAGATAGAGTGGTGAAGAAACCAAACAGCATCAGTTAAACCTGATTGAAAATAATTATTTAGGAAATATCTATTGTCACAAAATTAATTTTATAATATCTTAGAGAACAGTTATTATAGGATGTACAGTACCTACTACATTTACAATTTTAAGATATAACAAATTCTGATTGAATAATTAATATTGAGATAATTATGAAATCTATAAAAATGTGTTACCAAATATAGTTAGACAAACTGTATTATAAGTAAATGCCTACCTAATAATCCAATGAGATTGATGTGTTGTAACTCTTGCAACAACTTTATTTCTCTCAGAGCTGTTCGATTTATCCCATCTTGGGCCTCCAAACGGGAGCCGATTTTAATTTTCTTTACAGCAACAATTTTATCAGATTTCACATCCCTGGCTTTGTAAACTGTTGCAAACTATAACAAATATTTGTAGGTTATAATTAGTTGTTGTTTTTAATTAAGTCATTTGATGATCATATTTAAGGATTTATTATTAAATTATAAAAATTACCTGTCCCTCTCCAAGAAAGTCAATTTTTTCATAACGTAGGATTGGTTCTTCCATGGTATGTAATTACTTAAACTTTGACAAAACGGCTTAGTGAAGCATTAAAAGTCACGCGCGATTAATGATTGATAAATATCATTCTGTTTTACAAATTACATATACGATTCAGAATAAAAACAGAAACACAAATTTAATAATTATTGGCTCCCGTTTGTGTGGACTATATTTTTGAATATTCAAAATTTGACGTTTTTGATTTCAGTACAGTAACTTTTTTTATTATATTCAGAACTACGGATACAAGTCTTTCAATCAGCTAGTAAATAACAGTAACTGAGAGGAATCATGATGTGATAACACCGCATAATTTCTTACACTTATCGTACATCAATTAAGGTAAATTAAAGTATTAGTAAAGTAATTAATAAAGGTAAATTTTCAGAAAAATATCGTATTCGTATCGTTCTCGTGTCACAGTGTTTGTAGCTGAACTCCTACGAAATGGTAAAGTCCTCCAGTTTGTAATTTAGATCTCTTCAATATTATAATAAAAATTGTTTTTTTTTTTAAATGTTTTAAAATTTTAATAGAATCTTAATGATAAAGATAAAATATAAATTAAGACAGATGTATATTAGAGCATTATTAGAGTAAGATCCCAGGGCCGCCAGACGTCACGTATTTTCTGACGAACCAAATGTGGGTTATTGAGTAGTGCTAGCATGTACTAAGAACGCATGCCTACTAGCTAACTTGCCTAGTGGGCCAATTTTCAGGTATCAGGTAATCAAGGTACATACAAATATTACTTACCTCACGTAAATTCTCCAAGCTGATTTTTACGTATATTGTAGGCAATATCCTTAAAAATAAGTCGCCAATACTCCCAGACACTTTCCGTCGGCCGTATTGCTTTGCAGACGCTTTAAAGCTCCCGAAGGAATTAATTAACTTCACGTAAATTATGATGCTCCATTGTTTATATCTCCACCAGACAACTATTTCGAAACCTTTTACGAGAAGACAGAGCGATCCAAGGGGCCAATCATCCCCTAGACTTCCGCATATTCGCAATCTGGCTCACTCTCATGCGCTTTGATAATACCCTCACGCTCCTACCCACAGTGGCATTAAAATTGAATTAAGGGGGATGATTGGCTCCTATGATCGGTCTGTCATCTGTCACAACTATTTTGAAACCTTTTACTAGAATGGAACATCATAATTTACGTGAAGTTGATTAATTCCTTCGGGAGCTTTAAAGCGTCTGCAAAGCAATACGGCCGACGGAAAGTGTCTGGGAGTATTGGCGACTTATTTTTAAGGATATTGCCTACAATATACGTAAAAATCAGCTTGGAGAATTTACGTGAGGTAAGTAATATTTGTGTGTACCTTGATTACCAGATACCTGAAAATTGGGTCACTAGGCAAGATAGCTGGTAGGCATGCGTTCTTAGTACATACTAGCACTACTCAATAATCCACATTTGGTTCGTCAGAAAATACGTGACGTCTGGCGGCCCTGGGATCTTGGACTATATGTAATGATAGATGTATAAATGTAGATATGATAGATGTCTATATAATGTGTAATATTTGTTGTGCCCTACAGGGTCCATAATTGGGTCTAGCATAAGATTGTTTCTTATCATCTTTATTAACATTGTGGAATGCAAATAAACAATATGAATATGAATGGCTGGACGGATTATTATGAAATTTTGTATTTATATTTGGTAGGTCTGAGAATCGGTACTTATGCCATTTTTTACACTCCTAGGGGATAATAATCCCTCACCAGACATTTTGTTTATATCAACAAACCATAATTTTGTATTTTTTTATTAATTTCCTACAACTTTTGTTTCAAATATTTTTTTATACGTTTGTCGTTTAATCGTTTTCGAGATAGAGGGCGGAGAGTGCGCGCTTAGAGCATCATTTCAGGGCAACCGGTAGTCTCGATCAAAAACACGCCATATAAATCCTAAACATTGTTGATAAATATATCATTATTAATATTTTTGATTATTACATTATATTAAATAATTATTTTACATACTTATCTATTTTTTTATTACGTATCAATTTTCGGGCTGGTAAATGTTATGAAGTAGAAGTTATAGAATTATTAAAGAAAATACTATAATCAATTAGCTAGCTGAGCAGCTAGCTGCCTTTGCGCGGCATTGCCCACATGGTATGTAGATAAAATTTAGCCTATGTGTTAATCCAGGTAATAAACTATAGTTATGCTAAATTGCATACAAATCTGTTAAGCGGTTTTTGCGTGAAAGAGAAACAAACATCCATACAGACGTTAAGATTTATAGGTGTACTTAAATTATATTTCAATAAGCTGCCTCCCGCGGCTTTGCCTGCATGGTATCAAGATAAAATGTAGCCTATATTATAATCCAGGTAATAAACTACATGCATGCTAAATTTCATGCAAATCTGTTAAGCGGTTTTGTGTGGAAGAATAACGTTTTAGCTTAAGTCCGGTCAGTTGTTTTCTGCTCTCATTTATTAGGGCGCGAATGAACGTAGGAAGACGGCAGTGAAAATAGGAGTATTGTCGCTTCACCTTCAGACACACACGAGGACCGCAGACCGCGGGGATGCCTGAGGCCCTCTGATTTTTTCCTTAGTCGGCGGGTCAGCCTAGTATAGTTGTAGGTATAGTAAATTCCATAGATATGTCTGAAGAATAGTAACAACACAGGGCGAATAGGTATGGTTGCCGGTTGCCCACTCAGCCGTATACTATTCGCAGCCAGATTCACACAAGTTATTTGTACCTATTCATGTTATTTACATTTATTGCTATGGGATGGATTGTAATTGTAATAGTTTATTTTTATAGCAAGTCATTTTCTATTTGGGAAAAGACAATTAAATTTTTTTTTAAACCTACTCGTGGGCGAATGTAGTACTATATTCGCTAATCTGACGATATAGGCGTAACCTAAAGGGTGGGAAGATAACAAAGTTGTAAAAACTGGATTTACTCGAGCGCGGTCGCGGTATTTTAGAGATAATAAATAATACCAGAATAAACAAAAAGTATAATCTGACGATTTCCGTAAGCCGGGTGTATATGTTTATCAAAATCGAAGATTTAAAATTTTCGAAAATTCGCTGCGAGCTTGCTACTCTTTGAAATCGTCAAATTGGCATTATTATATCACTCACTGAACACACCCCTTTTAAAGATTTGACGCGCCTAGAGTTGTGCGATGGGAAGAAATTGGGAGGAAATTAATTGGGAAAATTATTTTCCATTTTTTCTGACCAGGTATTTACTCGAGTGAGTGGGAATTTAAAAATATCATTAGTGCCCTAATGATATTAGTAAGTTAGTAAGACAGATATCTATGTATATTAAAAATAAAATATTTCTAGATATTATGACACAGCGCGATCTAGTTCCATGGTACCTAAGAGCAATGAGGCTTCAGTTACGGATACTAGAAGGTTGATATGCTACAGAAGTATATAATTATATACTTATTATAATTATGTATAATTATATACTTCTTTTTGTTACGTTTGTCGTGACATCTTCTCCATTTTTAAGGGAACAAATGGTCCAGAATTGTCACTAATTGGTACCCTATTCACAAGAAAATACGGAAAGGAAGGCCATTCAAAAGATGGAGTGATGACATAGTTGCAACGGTGGGATATACCTGGAGCAGACTGGCAAGAGATAGAGCGAAATGGAAGGATATGGAGGAGGCTTTCACCGCCAGAGCGGTCCTTACAACAAAACGCGTTAACGCAGTTTAATAACATATACTAACAAACTAGAATCAAGTATAATACTAACACTACCTATAATGTTTAGAATTAATGTAAACTACGTGTAAGGAATAAATAAAGATTTATTATTATTATTATATACTTCTTTTGTAAATACATACTTATTATATATACATAGATACATTCATGACTTGGATACAAATTTTGATGCTCATCACCCAAACATTTATCGCCACCAGGTTCGAACGCGGGACCCGTAGCACAGAATAGATAGATACCTATATATTTTTATTTAATATTGAAATACATGTTTGAATTGTTATTTAAATCTAAGATAATGTAGGTAACTGTTATTACCTATCTCGTTCTGTTCGTGGCCAATAACATGTTATGTAAAATAATTTAATAACCTTTAACTTTTGTAGGTAATTGTTTTTATACGGTGGGCTTCCCTTCTGGTATTTTATGTGAGATTAGCACAGAGAAACATTCACGATTAAATGTTTGTGTTTACTCTGCCTATGCAAAAATTAAATAAAAATAAATGAGAAACAAAATTGAGTGTTTGCCTTTGCTATTTGTGTAATCAATATATGAATTGTAGGTAAATTGTGAATAAAAGTAATGTATCATTGAATAAGTCTTTTAATTCAGATGTAACATTTTTTTACATTCCACCTCTCAATCTTAAAACTAAATGAAGTGTAGATTCTTTTTGAATATTGTAATCTGAGAGTGTGCGTCCGTCTTCCAACTGCTTGCCGGCGAAAATAAGTCTCTGTTGGTCTGGTGGAATGCCTTCTTTGTCTTGGATTTTGGCTTTGACATTTTCAATTGTATCAGAGGGTTCGACCTCAAGTGTAATTGTCTTGCCAGTAAGTGTCTTGACGAAAATTTGCATGCCACCACGAAGACGTAGTACTAAGTGAAGTGTGGACTCTTTCTGAATGTTGTAATCAGAGAGTGTGCGTCCGTCTTCTAGCTGTTTGCCGGCGAAAATCAATCGCTGCTGATCTGGGGGGATACCCTCTTTATCTTGAATCTTAGCTTTGACGTTCTCGATTGTGTCCGAGGCCTCAACCTCTAATGTAATAGTCTTACCGGTCAACGTTTTCACGAAGATTTGCATACCACCACGAAGACGTAGTACTAAGTGAAGAGTGGATTCCTTCTGAATATTGTAATCTGATAGTGTACGACCATCTTCTAACTGTTTACCAGCGAAGATAAGTCGCTGCTGGTCTGGTGGAATTCCTTCTTTATCTTGAATCTTAGCCTTGACGTTCTCGATTGTGTCCGAGGCCTCAACCTCTAATGTGATAGTCTTACCGGTCAACGTTTTCACGAAGATTTGCATACCACCACGAAGACGTAGTACTAAGTGAAGAGTGGATTCCTTCTGAATATTGTAATCTGATAGTGTACGACCATCCTCTAACTGTTTACCAGCGAAGATAAGTCGCTGCTGGTCTGGTGGAATTCCTTCTTTATCTTGAATCTTAGCCTTGACGTTCTCGATTGTGTCCGAGGCCTCAACCTCTAATGTGATAGTCTTACCGGTCAACGTTTTCACGAAGATTTGCATACCACCACGAAGACGTAGTACTAAGTGAAGAGTGGATTCCTTCTGAATATTGTAATCTGATAGTGTACGACCATCCTCTAACTGTTTACCAGCGAAGATAAGTCGCTGCTGGTCTGGTGGAATTCCTTCTTTATCTTGAATCTTAGCCTTGACATTCTCGATTGTGTCCGAGGCCTCAACTTCTAATGTGATCGTCTTACCGGTCAACGTTTTCACGAAGATTTGCATCCCACCGCGAAGACGAAGTACTAAGTGGAGAGTGGATTCCTTCTGAATATTGTAATCTGATAGTGTACGACCATCCTCTAACTGTTTACCAGCGAAGATAAGTCGCTGCTGGTCTGGTGGAATTCCTTCTTTATCTTGAATCTTAGCCTTGACGTTCTCGATTGTGTCCGAGGCCTCAACCTCTAATGTGATAGTCTTACCGGTCAACGTTTTCACGAAGATTTGCATACCACCACGAAGACGTAGTACTAAGTGAAGAGTGGATTCCTTCTGAATATTGTAATCTGATAGTGTACGACCATCCTCTAACTGTTTACCAGCGAAGATAAGTCGCTGCTGGTCTGGTGGAATTCCTTCTTTATCTTGAATCTTAGCCTTGACGTTCTCGATTGTGTCCGAGGCCTCAACTTCTAATGTGATGGTCTTACCGGTCAACGTTTTCACGAAGATTTGCATCCCACCGCGAAGACGTAGTACTAAGTGAAGAGTGGATTCCTTCTGAATATTGTAATCTGATAGTGTACGACCATCTTCTAACTGTTTACCAGCGAAGATAAGCCGCTGCTGATCTGGTGGAATTCCTTCTTTATCTTGAATCTTAGCCTTAACGTTCTCGATTGTGTCCGAGGCCTCAACTTCTAATGTGATAGTCTTACCGGTCAACGTTTTTACGAAGATTTGCATACCACCTCGAAGACGTAGTACTAAGTGAAGAGTGGATTCTTTTTGAATATTGTAATCTGATAGTGTACGACCATCTTCTAACTGTTTACCAGCGAAGATAAGTCGCTGCTGGTCTGGTGGAATTCCTTCTTTGTCCTGGATTTTCGCTTTAACGTTTTCAATTGTGTCAGAGGGTTCGACTTCCAAGGTGATAGTCTTGCCAGTCAGCGTCTTTACGAATATTTGCATACCACCGCGTAGACGAAGTACCAAGTGCAGAGTGGACTCCTTTTGTATATTGTAGTCAGAAAGTGTACGACCGTCTTCCAACTGTTTTCCGGCGAAGATCAATCTCTGTTGGTCTGGTGGGATTCCTTCCTTGTCCTGAATTTTGGCTTTGACGTTTTCGATTGTATCAGAAGGTTCAACCTCTAATGTGATAGTTTTTCCAGTTAAGGTTTTAACGAAGATTTGCATACCACCGCGAAGACGCAGCACCAAGTGTAGGGTTGATTCCTTTTGAATGTTGTAATCGGAAAGCGTGCGGCCATCTTCCAACTGCTTACCGGCAAAAATTAGTCGTTGTTGATCAGGAGGAATGCCTTCTTTGTCTTGAATTTTGGCTTTGACGTTCTCAATTGTGTCAGAGGGTTCAACTTCTAAAGTGATTGTTTTACCAGTTAAAGTTTTAACAAAAATTTGCATTCCACCACGCAGACGCAATACTAAGTGAAGTGTAGATTCTTTCTGAATATTGTAGTCAGATAAAGTACGTCCGTCTTCTAGCTGCTTGCCTGCGAAAATCAATCGCTGCTGGTCTGGGGGGATACCCTCTTTATCTTGAATCTTAGCTTTGACATTTTCAATTGTATCAGAAGGCTCAACCTCCAAGGTAATTGTTTTTCCAGTCAATGTTTTAACGAATATCTGCATGCCACCTCTAAGACGAAGTACGAGGTGAAGAGTGGATTCTTTCTGGATATTGTAGTCAGAAAGTGTGCGTCCATCCTCCAATTGCTTTCCGGCAAAAATCAACCTCTGTTGGTCGGGAGGAATGCCTTCCTTATCTTGAATTTTTGCCTTAACATTTTCAATCGTGTCAGAGGGTTCCACCTCCAAGGTGATGGTCTTCCCCGTCAAAGTCTTCACAAAGATCTGCATATTGTTCTGTAACAAAAGATGAAGTAACATTTAGTATGTTTTGATTTAATACGAACTATCTGGCTGGATTAGTGAAAGTGGAAAAAAAACTTCCAAAGCTCGGATGCTGAGCGTGTGGTCTAGAGATAGAGAAATTTATTGGATTGGATTTTCATAAAATACTTAGTTTCAGTTGGTCGATGTGATTAATCCTCACAATTTATACAATAAGTAATTAAAATTAGTAATTATGTGTACCTACAATAATTCTACTTAACCCTCTAGAAATAAAGGCGTGATGGTCATAACATAATAAATCTATGACTCACCGTATTTATTTGGAATTGTAACAAAACTTTTCTTAGTATTTAGATGTAAATTGATAGGTTTAATAGAGCCACATAATAAAGTCATCAAATAAAATATATACCTATGTAACTAAACATGAAACAATCAACATATTTATTTAGTAATAGGCATGGACCTATAAAAAAAATTGGTATATTTACTTAATTCGTTGATTTTTCTAGAAAATAGTAACGTATAACGTGTAGGTATACGGTGTTTGACTATGAGTAGAAAAGTAGGTCACCGACGGTGACCTACTTTGTAGGTAAGTGTAGGGCCCGCACATACATACACACAGTAACACACACATCTAATAGGTACGAACCTACATATAACATTCCTACAAAGCCACGCCCAATGTAAGTGATTTTATTGTTCAAGCTAAGTGCCTGGTTCCCAGCCATCAGGAGATATCAAGTGTAATATTAACGCGTTACTAAGTAGGAACCTATCAAGTGAAAGTAGAATCAAAAATAACTAGTTCACCGTTTTATCATCGACTACATATTGACCTACTGTGCAAAATTGCCATGAGCTTAAGCAATCAAAAGTTTTATTTTAAATACAACGCATAGGTACAATATGAAAATGCTCATGCTGGATAAGTAGTTATAAAGAATGTCAATGTCGATACCTACATAGGGAGTTGTTACAATATAGTATAGAATATAGTTTTAATTACAAAATTGACAACAACGTATAATAATAAACAGTTAAAATATTTTGTTGTTAACGGTTGGTTTGCAATAAAAATTAATTTGTCTACCTTTTATACCGTGAACAGAATTAAAACAAAATGGCGAACCGCGCACAATCAGTAATAACTGCGCAGTTGACTGATCTGCTTTTCCTCAATAACGGTTTTTGCTACATAAGTAAAAACATCACTAACTGATTATAAAAAAATGAAAATTAACACTTACCGATTAACCACTAGAATTTAGTCTGATAAAACACAAAATTTCAATAAAATCCTGTAATCTCTGACGAACAACTCTAAAAGTCACGCGCTTATAAGTTCCTTTTTCAATTTCTCGTTTTTAAATGCGCTCCGAGAACTGACGTACCCTTTATATAGACACCGTCTCTTGTAAAATCAATGATTACGGAGACTGTCGAGCATAGCCGAACTATAGTTTTATCTCTCTCTAACCTAGTAGAAATAAGAGTGATAGCAACAATGTTCTAGAACGCGTGCGTAACTTCTTTTCTTTGTGACGCAAACTGTTTGGTCTGACTGGAGGAAGCCCAACAAAACAAAGCCAATTCCACGAATCATGGAGATCAATAAAAGCAAGTTTCAGACGTAGAATCCAGCCATTGCACTCTAATTAGGCCTAAATATTTCTGCGAGACGTTAAAATAGCGTATGAGCCACTGATTTTTACAATTACAACGACCTTTTGACCGCGTACCTACGTATTAGTTGTTTTTATCTTGAAGGATAAAAACATTGGTAGTTTCTAAACATGTTTCATTTCTACTGCTTCCTACGTATCTGGTACCTCCACTACCTATGAACTACCAGCTCAGAAGTTGGGATTTTCATAGGACAATTTGTAAAAAGGATTTGGGGAAAAAAACATTATCATTATCATTAGGTAGGTACCTTTACACCCGGTGCGTCTCATGATTATATTATCACAATAGGAACGTATTTCGGATGGAAAAAAAAATAGTTAGGGTTATTTTTATTTGTGATATGTAAGTAAGTAATTATAAAGACATAACCGCCATTTGATAATGATTATATTATTGATAAATTTTAATAAATCTTAGGTAAGTACATAGCTACCTATTTAGGTAAGTAGGTACCTATATGTTTTTTTCATCAGTTACAAATAAAATTAGGGGTATAACTAGTTTCACTTTGGGGATGTTTATTTGTCATATGACTAAGGTAGGTACCTACTTACTTACGTACCGATTCATGGAGTTTCACATTATGATTTCATATTCAACATAGTCGTCGCCAGTCGCATTTATTTTCCCACAAATTGACTTTGCATCTAATGCAATAATACAATCTTATCAACATTTATTTCAAACCTTACATTGTATTACATGAATTGCATCATACAATGAATACATTTAATTTAATAGGTAGGCAAGTAAAATCATGTACATAAGTAAGCAGAGGATTATAATGTTCAACGCCCTTGAATTAACAGCGAGGGTTTCTAATATTCTGAGTTGCCGTATGAATGTGTAAGTGAGCATAGATGTAGCAAAAGTTATGTATGTATCTAAGTACCTACCAGGATTGTAGCAGGTAAGTAAATCTACAGTCTCTGCCTACCTCAGTGGGTAACAGGCTTATAGATAGTATGGGTGTAGTGTCTACGTACCCAAGTATGAGTCATCCACTCAACAATAGGTCCACGGTAAAGGAGGATTAGGAACTGTAATTATTGTGCAATAGTTTCCTACCCAAGTAGGTAGGTATACTCTCATGTGCCTATAAGTCATCAACTTATTATGACTACGCATACGCAGCGTAGATTAATATTCATTAAGTTGTAAGTAAATTGAAAACAATGTAAAATAAAGGTAGGTATTGGTACCTACTTAATTATCGCATAGAAGAACTATTATTGATTTATTTTATATGAGCAGGAAGAAATATTCGATGTTGTGAAAACAAACTTGTTACCACAAAAATCCCCAGTAGGTATCTACGCATTGTTTTTATTTTATTTAAGCCGATTGATACTGACATGATAACGGTGATAAGTAGTGATAACATTCTCTATAGGTTAACAAATAAGGTTGGTAGACTATTCAATCATTGATATAGGTACCTAGATTTTTGTAAATCAATATAAACTCTTCAAAAGTTATTATTTGGTACATTTACCCCTCTGTTAACAAAACCAAGTTAAAATACTAACCCACTATTTAATAGAATTTATGTCTGTTGACGGTTGACCGCTTAGAACACGACAAATATAGACTTCCTTTCCACCGTGTTGATCTATATGTATATAGCTATAAATGCTATAATAGAATAAACATATATCTAGATTTCTGTTGTCCCTGAGTGATAGCAATATTGCAGAAATACATTCATACCATTACGCCTGTCGTTCCCGAAGTATTAGGCAGAGGTGTACTAATGTACACCTACGTTTCGCCGGTATGTATTAGGTCCCGTGTAATAGGGGGCGAGCAATAATAGTATGGCAATAGTGCCATCAACCGGACACAAATCTAAACTCCGAGCTGCTACTGAGAAATGAGAATTTCATAGAAAAGCTCAATAACACCATAGTGTAATAAATTTATAATTTCTAACACTGTAATAACACTTTGCTCGACCTGGGAATCGGATCCAAGACCTCTTGCTCGGCAGTCGCACTGTACGACCACTAGATGACTAGACCAACAAGGCAGTTATAAGAAATATTTGATATACCTGCCAATAAAAAATGTTTCCTATTTAATATAATAATATAATATATTGTTACATGAAATATGATGATAATGACTTAATATATTTTCTTATCTTATTATTTAGATATTGGAATGAATTCATCACGCAGGTGAAGTCATGTGTGGAAGCTAATTCACTTATATAAATGTTATTAGTATACCTATGCATATATACAATTGATCAAATCAAATCAAAAGGTTTTAATATCACAAAAAAAAATATTTCAAGCACATATAAATCGTTAAGACTCTAGTTGCACGGTTCCCAGATGTTGATCTCATGGATTCTCACCGATTGATGAGGTAACTACTGTTTAGAAATCTGAACATCAACAGCATACCGATCAGTGCTATTGTTTACGAATCTGCGAAACAAATTATTGAAAATAATATCTATTATTGTAAGTAGGAACTTCAGTGTTTAAACATAACGAAGTGACTAATACTTATTTATTATTATAGCGGGGAACTACTTACCTATATTATTTCCTGTCGCCTTATGGTGAAAAACTAACGTACAAGTATCATGAAATAGGTACATCACTGTTAATTAAATAATCATTAGGTACACTTTTAATCTTTATTTAGTTTTATTAATTAAATTAGAAACCACACCCGTTCCGATTTCTTACTGGCATGCAAAGACTATAAAAAGTGGTTAGATACTCGTTGCTGGCATGCAAGAAATAAAGGATCCTGAATAAGAATGACATTGTTTAAGTGGTTTGGTACTTTGTTGGTAGTAATTTTAGGAGAGTAGGTACAAAGTATTTAGGCTACAGAGTGGTATCGACATTATTGATTAAGCTTTTGTATGCAAATTTAGTTTAATTATAGGCGATTGAGGGCAAGCAGGGGCACGCCAGCACCGAAAAGTGAGTAATCCGTTTAGTGACTTTTATTGTGAATCCTCTAAGTACGCCACCACACCACAGTTGGTAGCATGCGGGTTACCTTACCATAACTGCTTCATACTCCTTTGAGAAAGTCCCACGAGCATGCAGGATGGATTCAAACGTGATTGAGAATCGAGATCCCAACTAATGACATTTATTTTCATATCGCTACGATCACTCCGGTTGTTTTACTAGTACTAATTACGGATTACCAGCAGTACGTACTTTAGTAATTACTTTTTTAGTTACTACTTTAAAATGAATATACATAGTTATATAGGTAAGTACCTACTTAATTACGATATTCGGTTGATCATGCGGGTGACTAACCGAGTTCGAGACAGTTAGGTTCTTGTCGTGACTATAACTAATAAGTGTGATTTTTTGGTCATTGCTTGCTCTACAAAATACTATTTAAATAGAGTACGGTATTATTTTTGAGGTATTTGATTAGGATGCGGGTAGGTAGCGTACAATACGGTAAATACGGGTCCTGGGAGAAACCTATGAAGGAGACTTGGTCTGAGTTCAGCAGCAGAGAGAGCTTACAAATCAAATCATGGGATGACTTTAACGAGACGAACGCATTACTCCATGGTTAAGGTCGCTGGATGTTATGGGATGCGGACAGGTGGATATGTAAACGGATGATAACCAGTCTTAGTAATCTACAGTGGAAGGGGATTGTTAAGGAGTACACGTTCTTTGGTTGATATGATGAATTTCTAAATACCTATTTACGCCGAAAAAGCTGCACGACATGAAAGATTAGGATAGGCAAGTTCTGGTGGAGTGCTTATCACTACGTTATACGTTGTCGCGGAAATGCACATATACGCACATTTTTCCAACGAAACCTCATTACTGTCAGATCCATTTGGGCTTCTCTGCAGACAAGGTAGAAGACCTCCTTGGCATTCTGGTCTACGCCAGTGTTCAGCAGTACCCAGGTCTTTAGGCTAATACGATGAAGTCATAAGTAGAAATTTTCTCGGAATTGTTCCGTCACATGGACAGTTTTGAGTTGTTATTGAACATTTTAATGCGTCTGTGATTGTACCTATTATTAGATTTATATACTACTTTCCGAGAGTATTCGAGGTCGCACGTGTATTTTAATGCGTACTTACCATGCAAACGAACTGAGTTAATAATAATTTGTTACAACAAAATACCTTTAGGTACACCTTTATAGCCGTAAGTTTAGACAAAGGTGTGCTTAAATTTACCCACAGATCGTCAGTATGATTAGGATTCACGTGAAAGGTGCAAAATCTCTTGAAATTATACGTATACAAATCCAAACTCCGACTCTTAGCGATGACAATGCGATATGATTGATTTGATTATTTTCATCTCACACTGCATTCGCTCAAGACTGCGAGTTTTGGTTTTACCAATTCAATAAAAAAAAAACGAGTAAACCATCGTTCGCACGGGCGGTTCGTGGCGCGTCAGAATAAAATTTATCAAATTTGTAGATTAATAAGTAGGAATTTCACGCGGGCATTAATTAAAAGAGCTCGTGCGAAGGAAAGCTTACATTCTGATCTGGCGCCAAATTTTTCACGAGGTAAATATTTATTGAGAATTTGTAAATGGCTATTGCGCACATTTTTTAAGTGTTTTTTGTTTTCTTTCGCACGTGTTTTATTTATTCTACGACGCAGATATTGTTATTGTATTCAAATGTGGTTCAACCTCTGAACAGAACTTGATGATAACAAATTACCTAAATAATAATATTATGACTGTCGAATTTATTAATAACCTTTGTGTAAACAGCCGATTATGATATTGGTTGGTTGTCTGGAAGGAATTGCCTCAAGCGATAAGACCGCCAATTTTACGTTATAACACTGTAGGTACCTACCTATATTATAAATTGTTGTTTTTGGGTTACAATAAAGAACACTATCTATCTATATAACTGATAGCGAAGATGAAAAGTACCTACTACTTAAAATAAATATTAGCCTTTTCTTTTAGTTTGACATATTTGATTGTTATATTAGCAAGCACTTTCGGATCATCATCATATCAGCGCCATTCGCACCGCCCCCATAGTTACGCTCATGCCCGTGTAAGGTTCGTAAATGCGACTGATGCAGATATATGCGTGGGTTATATAAAAATAGGCCCCATGACATCCTTATGGTTTTTTCTTTAGATATAATTTCGGATTTGGCAATCCACATCTTCTCGAAAAATGCAACAGTACTTATAATAATAAACAAAGGAAAACCTGGCACAAACTATACTAAAAATACATATAACAGTGACCTCTAAAGATCTAGATTTGGATAGAAATAATAATGATTTACAATCATATTTTGCAACTACAAATATTTATATTTATTAAAACTAAAGATAATAATATTTACAGCAATAATACAAACAATATTTTAAGTAATAAAACTGTGCATACACTGTATAAGCATCATTTCTTTTGTTGTTCCACAGTCTCCCAAGGCCTTGGTCCTCTTTTGTTTTCCCAGTTGTCAATGTCAAGCTTTTGTATTTCGTCATATGTTTGTTCTAATGTTACATCCTTCTCCTTGTGGAGACCCATTTTTTCTGCCTCTTCTTTACTTACACCTTTTACTCTAGAAAATTGGTATCTGGAAATAAGCAAATATATAACATTAATAAATTGACACTAAAACAGTGTACATAGGTATTAATTATTATCATTTGCCTAAATCTTGATGGAAAATATTATAAGTAAACCTTTAAGTCTGCAGTATTTTCTTAAGGATATATTGCTACCCCTTTATATTCCGAGATAAGTAAGACCTAGCAGTGAGACAGTGAATGGGTTGATTTGATGACATCATTACTACTTAGAATGGAAAAGCTATACACATGATTGCTAGATATTAGAATTTTAAAGATTTTTTTTTAGCATAAAACAAAAACTTTTTTTACATTACAAGACTAGTCTAAATTTGCCTATTTGTATATCGTAGCTAGAGTGTGTGATGAAAAATGATTTATTATGCCTTTTTAAAAGGCCAATAAGATACTCTTTTTTGAGATATTAAAGATTTGATTATTCCAGAGGCGGGTTTCCGATATATTGTTACATTATATAAGTATGTTCTTTGTATCATACAATGTTGGGACCATCCCGACATACACTATTGAATCTTAGAACTTTGATGTTCTCAGATTAGATAGTTTACATAGGGATCATCCAGTTGCAATTTGCAGGCAGGCGAGTGTGTGACTGGAATAATCCCGCATCATTATTGATTCCTATCATCATTAGATTTCATAACCAATGTTGAGTCATCTTTCAAGATATTCCCGTAAGGAAAACAATATATAAGTATGATGTATTATAATATATTGTAGATATACATACAAACAAACATTATTCTACAACAAATCAGGCCAGGGCTATCAGCTGCGGAAGTCTTTTTAAGTTTGGCTGATGGTTATGATATTAACAGATATACTATACTAATACAATACAACATTTTCATAACACTGCAAGGGTTGAAGAGCTAAATCACCTGATTTGTGTCCACTCTCGCAAACCAAAAGATCCTCCAACCATAAATAAAATAAAAGGCAGACCAAATCTGAATGATTTGCGTTTACTTAAAGTTAAAAATGTACTGCGGAAAGAACCTAGACGGGCTTTAAATTCTTCCATCATCTTTAAAACTGAGCAAAATAAAGACAATATGATATAATAACATAACCTGTAATCTTAATAAAATTATATTTTTTTTATCTTGACAATTAGGAACCGGGTTGTATAAAGCCACCATGTCATTGAATTGTCAATTTGTCACTGTCAAGTGTCAGTGGCAGGCTGGCAGCCAGCAGCCCAGCACTGATAGACAGTAAGTTCTATAGAATGTTTAGGGAATAGATTTTTACTCCGCAGCTCCGCGAAATATCAATGTACCGCCCTCTTTTTTTCTGTTCCGTGGTGCCGCCGCCGCGCCGCACAGTGGACCGAAAATCGACTTTCATAGACATATAATTCATTTTTCCAAAGAGTCTACTTTCATAGTTGGATATGCTTCAGAACACTAGCAGTATGTCTATAAATAACAACTTTATGATATTGCACACCAAATGGCGCACACAGAATTTTTTCTTTAAAAATTTGTATGGAGCTGATATGAAAAAAGGTTATATCTCCGCAATCGCACAATTGGCCGTAATTCCCTTTTAGGGGATTATTGCTGGAATTATTTAAAAAAAATTGACATATTTCACAATCCGGCCGCACGTGCGCTTTTTTTTTTAAAAAATCATAATTATTTTCTAATATTTTTTTGTAGTGTTAAGTCTAAATTTGACATAACATCTGCAATTACTGCCTAAATTATAAGCCCAACTTTCCAATAAACACCATGAAATCTAGAATAACTCTAGTTAGCCTCCTAATTAGCGTCTTTAATTTCCAAGAATCTATTAACGGCAAAATTAAATTGTACCGGGCGACTGTCTTCTCTTCACAAGTTATTTTGAGTGGTGCCAACGAAGTCATGAAAATACTTGAATCATCAGTTATAAAAGTGTTATCCAATTTTTGCTTGTACCTGCTCTGACTTGATGCTTCATCAAAACCCCATTTGGAAATTAAAATAACTGCTTTTTCTTTTAATTCTTCGGGTAAAGATGAGAAACATTAATATCCATTGGTCCTATAAATCTGATAAAGTAATCTGAATACACATGGGGTTTTGAGTTAATAGATTCTTGGAAATTAAAGACGCTAATTAGGAGGCAGTTATTCTAGATTTCATGGTGTTTATTGGAAAGTTGGGCTTATAATTTAGGCAGTAATTGCAGATGTTATGTCAAATTTAGACTTAACACTACAAAAAAATATTAGAAAATAATTATGATTTTTTAAAAAAAAAAGCGCACGTGCGGCCGGCTTGTGAAATATGTCAATTTTTTTTAAATAATTCCAGCAATAATCCCCTAAAAGGGAATTACGGCCAATTGTGCGATTGCGGAGATATAACCTTTTTTCATATCAGCTCCATACAAATTTTTAAAGAAAAAATTCTGTGTGCGCCATTTGGTGTGCAATATCATAAAGTTGTTATTTATAGACATACTGCTAGTGTTCTGAAGCATATCCAACTATGAAAGTAGACACTTTGGAAAAATGAATTATATGTCTATGAAAGTCGATTTTCAGCCCACTGTGCGCCGGTTGTATTGAGACATTTATTTTAGGATGCATACAGACCGGTATATCAAATAGCATGAACGTGGAGATAATGGACATCTCAAAACGATTATAAAATAAAAAGATGGCAGGCAGTTTTATATAACAAGAGAAAAAGCATTTGCTTTTTCTTTTCTTCATTTACAATTTATATCCTTTACCAGTAGGGTCCGAAAGCCTCTCCTTAATTTTTACATAAGGGGAGTAAGGGGAATAAGGTAAACAACATCTATACCATCCCAAATGTCAACCCCACCTGCACGCGCCGAATGGCGGCGGCAGCCAAAGAGCTTCCGTGGTACTCCCTGCTAGATAACTAACGAGGCTCTGACGACCGAGTAAGTGGCGGTATAACCATTAACCTATCTAGAGTAGAAGAGGCTACAGGAGCCTTGAGGTCCAAATAACTTCAAAAAGTACTGGGGCAGAAGGCAACGGGAAACCACTGCTTCTATTATCCCATGAGAGTTATGGAAATGTCTAAAAACAGTATTGTGAAGCCGAGCGATCCGAGTAGCATTCGGCGCCATGGTCTTTCCGGGGATCAAGGTGTGAAATGGACTACCGGCCAGGATGATGTAGGCAACCAGGCATCTCCTGGAAACTATGTTACTGGAAAAAGGAGAACCTTACAACTACGAAATAAGATCCGTGTCGGTACATGGAATGTACGTGGTCTCCTCAAAGATGGCAAAATGAAGATCTTGGAAAGCGAGCTAGAGAGATGTAACTCCACTATAACCGGCATAAGTGAAACTCACTGGAAAGATAGCGGACACTTCAACACAGATAAATATACAATATATTATTCCGGTAGTGAAAATAACAGCTTTGCTGGAGTAGCTATTGCTATACCAAAACTGTGGAACAAATCTGTACTGGGCTACAATCCTGTTAACGAGAGACTAATATCTATAAAAATTGATGCATCACCGGTACCAATAAATATAATACAAGTGTATGCACCTACGTCAACAGCTGCCGACAATGTCCTTGAGACTTTCTATAACGAATTAGAAACCTGCATGGCTCAAGTCCCAAAAAGAGAACCCCTTATCGTTATAGGAGACTTCAATGCGAAGGTAGAGTACAAAAAATAATTCCAGCCTCAGACACATTGTTGGAATGTATGGCCTATGCAATTTGCAGCCGATAACAATCTCACTATAATGAACACCATTTTTAAACACCACCCAAGAAGGCTCTACACATGGACCAGTCCAGACGGTAAATATCGAAATCAAATCGATTACATCATGAACAGAACTAGGTGGAGGAGCTCTATAATTAACGCGCATACTTTACCCGGAGCAGATTGTCTCTCTGACCATGAATTGTTAATTTGCACTCTGAAACTTAAATAAAAACAAAGAAGATACATAACCGAATAGAGATCGTAGACAAAGACGCCTTCTGTAAGACTATGCAAGATATCAAACATGCTTGGAACAATGAATGTGTTAATTCTGACGGTAAACCCGAGTTGCTTTGGCAGTCAGCAAAAACAGTTATAGCGAAATCTGTTAAAACATCTCAGCCAACTTCAAAAGTTGCAAAACATCAGCATTGGATGTCAAAAGATACGTGGGCGCAAATAGAAAATCGACGCCAAGAAAAGGCATCTGGAGCCAACATGGAGAGACTTAATCGGCTTAGTTCTGAAATACAGAAAGCTTGCCGGAGAGATCGTAACATGGCGCTCATAACTATCTGTACAGAACTAAAATAGCACGCCCAAAAATACGAGACTAGGGATTTGCATATGAAGATAAGGACGATAACGAGACAATTTAAACCAAAGTCTTGGGCAATAGAAAACTCTGCTGGTAATACTGTCACAGAAATAAAACTTATCGTGAAAGTGTGGGAGGATTACTGTAAGTCTCTATTTTTGGATAACGAAAGATTACCAGACCATATCCCTGAAGATACAATGCCAACAGAACTAGAACCATATATACTGAGAGCAGAAGTAGAAGCCGCCGTTAAACATCTGAAATGTGGCAAAGCTACGGGCGCAGACGAGATTCCCATAGAGATATTTAAATTTATGGGGGATTTTGGCGTGTGCAAATATAGAACACAGGTGAATGGCCAAAGGACTGGTCGCTTTCTTTATTCGTCCCACTCCATAAAAAAGGCTCAACTAAAAAGTGTAACAATTTTCGCCTGATATCTCTAATATCCCACGCTAGTAAAGTACTTCTCCGTATACTGAACACCAAACTACAAGCATATATAGGTCGGGAAATTGCTCAAGAACAAGCCGGTTTTGTTAAAGGGAAGGGAACACGTGAGCAGATTCTCAACCTAAGACAGATCATAGAGAAAGCACGTGAGTTCAATAACCCGTTATATATTTGCTTCGTGGATTTTCGCAAGGCTTTTGACACCGTTAAGTGGTGGAAGCTGTGGGAGGTACTGTTGTTAATGGGTGTACCACAACATCTGGTTTACCTAATCAAAAGGCTCTACGAAGACGGTACGGCTGCGGTTCGCGTGGACGGTTTCGATTCGGGGAATTTTAAAACTCAGGCTGGTGTTCGACAGGGATGTATCCTCTCTCCTCTCTTATTCAATATATACACTGAGCATATAATGCGATTAGTGTTGGAGAGGTGGGGAAAAGGTGTCTCTATTGGGGGTCGTTTAATATCAAACCTCAGATATGCAGACGATACCACTCTTCTTACGACATCGCAAGGAGATATAGAACGGCTTTTGTTTCTTTTGGAAACAACCAGTGCCGATTTTGGCCTTGCCATAAACCGCGACAAGACAAAAATGATGGTGGTGGATCGTAAGAATAATAATCGTCCGGAATTACACAGCATAGCTAACTGCGAAGTTGTGCAGAGCTACATCTACCTGGGTTCCACTATCGCAAATACCGGAAGCTGTGAAGAGGAAATTAAAAGACGTTGTGCTATAACACGATCAGCAGTGGAAAAACTCACAAAAATATGGAAAGACCGCCGTATAACCAAAAACACCAAGGTTCGTCTGATGAGGTGCTTGATTTTTCCAATTTTCTTATACGGAGCTGAAACCTGGACGATTCATCAAAAAGATCGTAATAAGATTGACGCCCTTGAAATGTGGTGCTGGAGACGCCTGCTGAGAATAAAATGGACTGCTCACCGAACTAACGTTTCTATCCTGAAAGAGCTTCATATCGAACAAAGGCTTTCGTCGATTGTTCAAGTACGAATCCTTAAGATGTTTGGGCACATTATCCGCAACGAAAGCTCAATGGAACGTTTAGTTGTGCAAGGGAGAACGGAAGGCCAGCGCTCTCGCGGGCGGTCACCTACGAGATGGACAGATCTAATAAAGACCGCTACGAAATGTTCCTTAACAGAGTGTACACGTAGAGCCGCAAACAGAGACAGATGGAGAAAACTCGCAATGACGGCAACCACATTGAACGAAGACAACCCATGACCACGACCACTCTGTCAAGAGTGTACGACTAAGAAGAAGAAGAAGAATTTTTACATAATTATTATCTCTATTTTCTTTTCATCCTTTGTTGGTCCCATAGACTAATACAATATAAATGTACTCTGTGGACTAATTTAAACTATCGGGTTGGTGATGGTTAGTGATGTAGCTTAACATCAGATCAGATCAGATCACGGAACTCAATCTGTCAAAAACAGCTGATTGCCGATCAGCCCTTAGTTTACCCTTAATGCAAATGTTTATTGATCCTTAATCGGTCATTATTCATTATTTTAATTTAAATATTGTAGTAATTACTCTATTTAGTATATTTTTTTTATGTGGCTAAAATATAATTTCATGAACTGATGTGTATTTCATTACAATCATGGCATCTACCAGCCAAACAAAAAATGTTTATTACGAGGATCCTCCACCTGGTGCTCTAAAAGAAGATGAGTTTTTCTGTACTGAAAGGATTGTGCCACGCAAAATCAAACCCCAAAACTTAGTTATCAGGTTAATGGATAGAGAAATCTATGGATCTCGGAAACCTGGTTCGCATTTTCATGTTGTTCGAGAGTTTTACCAGAATGTTTTTCCTAATTTGACTATAGTTAATGTCGAAAAACCTCCTTGCTTCTTGCGGAAGTTTAGTCCAGATGGAAAGCATTTTATTGCATTTTCTGCCGATCAAACTTCATTAGAGGTACTTAATTTAAGTAAATATATATTTATAACATACAATTTCATTTGTTAATTCCAGATTATTTATGTATGAAGGTTTCATTAATAACATAATATTTTTGCAGATTTATGAATACAGAGGTGCAGCAGCTGCTGGAGATTTAGTTGCCGGGTATCCATCAGATTTACTTAATGCTGATGCTGATGCTCATCATAGAATAAGGACTCATATATTTTACAGGTTTTTTAAGGTAAACTAAGTTATTACTTATTTTGAGATTAAAATCTGCGTGCCAGCACCAGCAGACATTGCTACAGCATAATCATTTAAAATAAAAGCACTTCCTGTTTTAAGCATATCATAAGATAAATGTAAAAGAGTTAATTCCAAACAATTATTATTCCCTTTTTGAGTTACAGACTTACAGTTACTGGAATAGAAGTGTGCATGTCATTTTTTGTGTGCGACATGCTGTAGATGGGGCCCATATAGCATGATTTTGCTTTTCTATTATTGTCTTTATAATGAAAACCCATGTCACCTCGGCCTACCCCTTTGGGGAAGACAGGTGATGCTATGAAAACTGTACAAAGAGATTATCCATAAAACTAAAAGATCAAAAGATTCCCTAATTTTTTTAAATCCACAGCCTAAATTCACAGTGAATGTGTGTCAGCAACATGATGTGGCAAGACCTGAACGCTATAATGCTGGTCACATGCCTTTTATGGACCAGCAGTTGAACAGAGAATGTAGTCTTTTCACTGAGGATGGCAGATATGTTATAGTGGGATCAGCAGCGCACATTCCTGATGACCTTCGACCACATTTCTATCATATACATAGCAACAATGAAGCTGTTACACCAACAATAAGGTATGTTTTTTTTGTATTCAAACTATCCTAGTAATTTTAGTCAATTATTAAATTGAATATAAATGTAATAAAACTGCACATCTCAGTACAAAAAATACACTCCATATTTTTCAAAGATACCTCCCAAGGTGTAAAGGGGTGTGATGTCGGCCAAAATCATCAAGTAATCTGCAAGTGCTCCTAATTAAAGCCCAATCTGCTTACATTACTTTTTTTGTATTTTTTTTAGATCTGCTTTAGAAGATTATTCTCTACATCTGGTTGACCTGCATCAGGGCAAATTATGTGACTCAAAGCATTTCAGAATTGATAAAATATATCTCTCACACAATCAAGGCATATATTTGTATAAAGAAGTCCTTGCAGTCCTGTCGGTTCAGCATCAAACAATACATTTATTTCAAATTGTTGAAGGCATGCTCATAGAAATAAGGAAAATTGGCAGATTTTGTTATGATGATGATCCATTTATAGTTAACTCTGTCTTTGTACCATTAATGACTGAAAGACCTTTTCATGAAGAAACTATAAATAGCCTTAAACATAGGTTACTAGTGTTCCTTTTCAAAAGGGCAAAGACAATTAGTGACGAATCTGGAGACCCCCTTGAATTGCGAAAATTTTACAAATACTTTGATATGTTCAAGAGTTTAAGAATGTGGAAGATGCAATTGTTAGATGAGGATCATCTTTTTATCAAGTATGCAAGTGAAGAAGTTGTTACATTGCGTGTAGCAGAACCTAACAGCCAATCTTCGTTTTTTGTTATCTACAATATCAGCGAGAGCAAAATACTAGAAGTGTATGAAAACACTTCAGAAGGTTTATTACAACTATTCGAAAACTATTGCGATTGTTTTCGAAATGCGAGATTGTGTGCAGATTCACAGTTCACTTGTTCACCATCCAACAATTTATATGCTAGATTGACGCAACAACGATTTAAACAAACCATAGTAAGAGCCATTTACGGTGGAAGAACTGAAGCTACAAAACGAATTTTAGCACAGTTACCTATAAGTGCGCAGTCGTATAGCGGATCGCCATACTTGGATTTAGGACTTTTCAGCTACGATGACAAATGGGTTTCCGTTATGGAGAGGCCTAAAGCCTATGGGGAATACCCGATAAGGTAACAGTTATTGAAGATGAGTTCTTTCAGTTTAATTCTGAAATACCTATAAGACAAAATATTACTTTTGCAGATTTTACGCACGTGACTCAGGATTACTCAAATTCAAGATATACGCTGGCGTTCTAGGTCAGTCTGTGCCGGCAAGTGCGCGAAGACTTGTCGCATTTACCTTCCACCCTACTGATCCATTCGCAATTAGCGTTCAACGGACTAATTCTGAATATATTGTCAATTTTCACATAAGAAATGCAGTGTTCAGTTGATAGATTAAAAGGCGAATCGTATTTTTAAGTGTATTTTTATATTAGTAGGTACCTACTACTGTATAGTAATAAAGTCTCAAGCATATGTATTATAAAGTATTATCTAAGGACTGAGCTCTTAAAGCACAAAGCGCTAGTGCGATTTTGTGTTTTTCTTATTCGCAAAAAAGAATTGCAGTTACATGTTAGTGAAATTAAATACATTTTACATTGATATGTTATTTTACTCTGCCAACTTAAAATCATTTAGCAAATTCATTTACTTTAGCCTAACGGCTTGGCCACGTGGATCGACGGCGCGAACGACGATGCGGCGGGCGAGACGACCATTCACGCGGCATCGTTTGCAGGCAACGAGTATCCGAGAGCGAAATGTCTTTACTTATCAAAGTGATCTTGATATTGCTTAGAAATTAATAGATTTTTAGTTCAAGAAATAATATTTGGAAGAGATTGTGGAGTACATTATTTGAATAGGAATGGAGGTAGAGATGGAGAATTCCACAAGAAGTACGAGAAATACAGAATGTATCCAGAATTTTTTCGAATATACCAGAATGAGTGTCGAAACCTTTGATTATATTCTTATTAATATTCAACCAGAACTGGAGAAGAAAGTCTCGGTGTTCATTATTCGCGGCGAAAACGGCTAAATTTGTTTGATCAATGCCCTAGTCGCCGCGATTGCCGCTCGACGCCGTGGCTTGCGCCTACCCGTATATATATTGTAGTCTTTGCTTGCGCCGTACTGATTCATGTATTTGTTTCACTCGCCGGCCGCGCCGTTCGCTCGGTACATTTCGCCGATCGCTCCGCCGTTCGCCGCTCCGCGTGGCTTTATAAGTACATTTCTATGCGTTTGTTTCAGTCGCTAGACGCTTCGCCGTTCGCACCGCGCGAATATTCGCTATGGCGAATGTCCCGTGGCCAGGCCGTAAGGTATTAAGGCTCCCTTCCACCATTCTGCTGATAGAATGGATTGTGGGGCACAAGTCGATGTCGTTTACACAGATTATAGCAAGGCCTTTGACAGAATTGATCATGGTATTTTGAAAATGAAGCTTTTTAACAATGGCATAAGAGGAGATCTTCTTCGCTGGTTTTCATCTTATTTAGAAAATAGGTGTCAAGCCGTCGTTGTTAATAATTATATTTCCAGTTGGGTTCCAGTACCCAGTGGTGTGCCTCAGGGCTCCTTAATGGGCCCCCTACTCTTTATTATCTACGTAAACGACATCGACTCTTGCTTCCATAGTTCTAGGCTACTTTGTTTTGCTGATGATATGAAAATATTCTCATCTATATCATCAACTCAGGACACTGTTTCACTTCAATCTGACTTGGCCCGCCTAGATGAATATTGTCGCATCAATAAACTAGACCTTAACCCAAAAAAGTGTTCAGTAGTCTCTTTTAGTAGGAAACGACTTCCATTGTTGTCAGAGTACAAACTGAAAGGGCAACAATTGCCAAGGTGTGATGGAGTGCGTGACTTGGGTGTCTATCACGATTCTAAGCTTCTGTTCGATGTCCATGTTGATGAAATAGTAACTAAGGCCTCTAAATCACTAGGATTTGTAATGCGACTCGCGGGTTGTTTTAAACGAGCAAAGACGTTAAAAATTTTGTACTGCTCATTCGTAAGAAGCCACCTGGAATATGCGTCTCAAGTCTGGAATCCGTGTTACAAGAAGTATATAGATCGAATTGAGAGTATACAAAAGCGCTTTGTAAGGTTTCTGTGTTTTCGGTTGAGAATACCCTATAGTTCTAGTAATTATGAAAATTTATGTAAAAAGTTCCACCTTCAGCCACTTATTAATCGCCGACACCTAGCTGATTGCACCTTCTTTTCCAAAATACTCTGTGATGAAATCGATTGTCCTGAAATCTTACAGAAACTACATTTTAATGTGCCCCAAAGATCGGTTAGATTCAATCCGCCAATTAATATACCCCCCTCCACATCTAATTATAGGCAAAACTCGTATTTCGTGCGAGCGAGCAAGGATTTTAATAGTATATGTAAAGAATTTTCATTTGACCCGTTTCTAACAAAAAGCTATAAGGTACGCAATTTACTAAACCTTAACTTTTTCCATTAGATAATCTACATATTCTTTATTAATTATATAATAATCTACATAACCTCCTTTCGAAACCTTTTATAATAATTGTGCTTTATTAGTGATTGTAAAAAATCTATCATTTATTTTGTTACTAGCCGTGAGAACCTGTAATTGGCTTAGTGTAGCTTAAGCTAGTTAGTAATACTATCTGTGTAGCTGTTGGTTTTCCTGTATGAAAATAAATAAATAAATAAGAATGAACATTTGTACCCGAGTTACGACCAATTCTTTCCCGAATACGGGCCCTATGGCATGCTTTTAAAAACCTCTCATACCACGCCTGCGGTGACAAGAAATTAAAGTCTGTACGTAACAAACCTTATTTAATAAAAAAAGTATAAATTATTACGGCAATGCTTTTTTTTGGCGGGAAAGTGAAGCGTAGTGTTTAGCAGTTTTGTTTTATTTTCTAAAATTTATGTTTCGATCATTTTAATGTTTAATAATAGTGGATTATTAACCGTTAAGTATTCGTAAACGTAACGTGAATTTCAAATTCTCCCAAGAGGTCCGCGTTAGGTTTCAGTATAGAACCACATCTTTAATGAAACTAGGAAAAAACATCATCATCCTTCATTAACCATTAATTCACCAAATCATCAATCATTATCATGTATTATCCATCATAGTTACATGATAAAAATACTTAAGACGGCTGTATGGACTAGATTCCTTTGCCTTATCCCGAAAGGGAAGAAAGAAGAAAAAAAAGTATGGGTAATTTTGTCCAAACATGCCAAATGCCAATCACAAAAAATAAGCAATATGTGGACAAGACTATCTTTGTAAAAAATGGACTGAATAATATATAAAAACCATTACAGTATCACAGTACAGTACAACAGTGTAGATATGAGATGACGAAATAAAAGGAATCATTTAGACCGCAACCATGCAGTGCAACCAACCTTTCTACGGAAACGGTTTCACTAATGGGCAATTTTATAATTGTTGCAATAATGCGCGTTAGTCCTATTTATAATTAAATATTAGGGATTGCTAATTAATTAAAATGCAATGTTAGCGTGCCGGCTTAGAATAGCACCACCCCTTATCTTCCTGTGGGTGTCGGTAAGAGGCGACTAAGGGATACCCGGAGGGGGGGGGTAGCAGCTCCCTCCAAGTATTACTACGAACACTTCCTGCGATCACCAACCCGCCTGCCAAGCGTGGCGATTATGGCAAGTACCCCCAGTTAAGGATTAGACCAAGAGGGCAACGGCCCCTAGTCTCAGGCGGCCCCGCTATCTCTCACGGCCATTGTGCTAGCGGTCGAGGGTTACCTCGACCGCCTTGCCAAGGGGTGCGAAGAATCTCCAGCAGAGATCCGGCTACCACAGACGACGACGGATTGACCTGGCGACATACAACACGCGTACACTGCGGACGGACGATAAGATGGTGGCACTTGAGGACGGGTCGATGGGATATTGCGGGATTATCTGAAGTCCGAATATACTTCCGGGAGGAGTCATAACAGTCCCAGGTTGGTGTCGGGTTTATCGTCAACAAGTCTCTCGTTAACAACGTGTTGAAGATCGAGTGTGTCGACCAGGATGGCGAACCTTATACTCAGAATCACCGAAAGGTATTCGTTGAAGGTCATACAGGTTTACGCCCCGACTTCGACACATTCCGACGATGAGGTTGAGACTATGTATGAGGACATATCCAGAGCCATGTATAGTTCGAAATCTTCTACTTCACCGTTGTAATGGGGGACTTAAACGCGAAGTTGGACAAGAGAAACGGCGATGAGCTGAGAGTGTTATGAATTTGGATTTGGGCGACGGAATCACCGGTGACACCAATTGACGGGTTTCATGGAGAAGGAAGGTCTCTTTATGATGAACTCCTTCTTCAGGAAACGCGAACATAGGAAATGGACCTGGATGAGTCCCGATGGTACGACTAAAAATGTGATTGACTTCATTGACGACCGGTTTAGCTCAGCAGTAATTAATGCTGCCTGCTGTGCTATAGGTCCCGGGTTAGAATCCCGGTAGGGACAAATGTTTGTGTAATGAGCATCAATATTTGTGTCCATAGATGTATCTATTTATAATAAGTATGTATTTACAACAAAAAAAAGTATTTAAGTAGTATATTAACTATCTAGTATCCGTAACACAAGCCTCGTTGCTTACCACGGAACTAGATGGCGCTGTGTAATAATGTCCGGAAACATTTATTTATTTATTATGTCGACGAGGAAGCAGATATTCAATGATGGCTCAGTGATCAACTATGTGAAAACAGGCAGCGATATTGACGATATCAGCAACGGGGTTGTGGAAGCTGTCCATACAGTCGGGACAAACCACCTCAGACCCCGACGCACTTCCACTAGTGCGTCACCAAAAAGATTTCCGACACAGCTCATGGGCGATAGACACAGGAGGATTCTGCAGTCTTCAGCTGATCTAACTGAGTACCAGCGAGTAAACAGATAGATCTCAAAGTCTCTGAAGCGCGATATAATTTACCGTAACAGAGTCTCTTGTTGTAAGGCAGTTGACGAAGCTGAAGACCGACGATGATAGAATCGTGCCATCCAAACCTGAAATGTTGAGAGAAATCGAGCGGTTCTACGGGCAGCTATAATATACCTCGACACATAAATTGGTCGTGGATCTAGCGAACGACCAAAGAGCTAGATTAACCCGGCACTCTACCGAAGATATCCCGGACGTCAGCCTGTATAAGATTCATATGGTTCTCAAACAACTTAAGAACAACAAGGCACCGGGTGATGAAAGAATTACAGCAGAGCCCTGCAGAGCTGCTGAAGGAGGGTGGTAAACCGGTCCTTGTGGCCCTTCAAAAGCTTTAATTCTGTCATCCTCGATGGGAAAACGCCGCAGGCATGGAGCAGAAGCGTGGTTGTAATGTTTTACAAGTAAAGGTGATAAGACTCTTGAGGAACTATCTTCCTATGTGGCTCCTAAGCTATGTCTATAAGTTGTTTTTTTTCGAGAGTCATCACAAACAGAACCGCACGTACGTCAGCCCGACTACAGGATCAGACCTCAAAACCTATCCTCTTGCAGCGTGGTTTGACAGGATGACGTCATTTCCCCGAAACTGTTAACTGCTGCATTGGAGGATATTTTTCAGGTTCTGGACTGGGAAGGGCTTGGCATCAACATAAACGGCACCTCACTCTCGATTTGCCGATGATATAGTAGGCATGGCTGAGACCGTTGAACAGCTTAGTACTATGCTCAATGACTTCCACAGAGCTTCGGAACGTGTCGATCTTAAAATGAACATGGACAACACGAAAGTTTTGTTAAATGTCAATTTTGCGCCGACTCCAGTGAAGTTCGGAAGCTCTGTTCTCGAAGTTGTCGACGATTATGTTTACATGGGACAATATATCCGGTTAGGTAAGTCCAACCTAGAGAAATAGGCCAATCGTCGACTCGGCTGGGCAGCGTTAGGGAAGCTACGCCGAATCTTTTCGTCCCAAATAGCGCAGTGTCTCAAGACGAAAGTCTTTGGCCAGTGATGACTTATGGCACCGTAACGCCGCTGGCCGCGGCCGAATGGCTTAGAATGGGCCTTATAAGGAAGATCACTGTCACTCAGAGAGCGATGTAGAGGGCTATGTTAGGAGTTTCACTACGTGATCGAATCAGAAATGAGGAGATCCGTAGAAGAACCCGGGTCGCTGACATAGCCCGAAGAATCGCCAAACTAAAGTGGCAGTGGGCAGGGCACATCGCTCGAATAACGGACGACCGAGGGGGCTTGAAGGTTCTAGAGGGGCGACCACGTACTGGAAGCCGCAGCGAGCGCAAGTTGGACTGACGACCCGGTAAAGGTCGCTGGAATCCGGTGGATGCGGGCTGCGCATGACCGGTCGTCGTGGCGATCCTTGGGGGAGACCTATGTAGTCGTGTAATCTAGACAGGGTCCTAATCGATTGCGTTAATTTTATTTAAAAAGAAAGTGTTTATGTAATCTGGGATTAAGATAACAAAACACTTGTTCCTCGCAGGTGGCTGTGATCATACACTTTTGCGTTATATTATCTTTTATATGAAAATCATCTTTATTCGTCATAAAGATGATATACTCTTCTCTTATAGCACTACAATGCAGTCAAAATATGTATCCAGAAATAGTGGGCGAAGGCGAAGTTACCTCGATGACACTGCCGGATGGAACAGTTCAGTTCTTTTTCATGCCTACGATGAAATGGTGGGCACCTAACACATCACAATGTTACCCCACATCACAATGTTACCCGAATGTAGCCAATCCTACGTTTGCAAATACTAATTTCAACTCTCCACATTGTAACAATAATGTGGGTACTTGGTTTGTCAGAAGTATTTCTAATCCGTAAGTATTATTTACATGTATAATGTAATTTCAAAGCATATATTTGTATCTCATCTTTATAAATTAAAAACATTTTCTTTGCAGGTTTCCTAATAACGCGTTTAGTGTTCCGCCTCCACGATATGAAGTTCCAAGAATTAATTATAATTCAGACTATAACATGAATACCAGCAGTAATGGATATCAACTTAAGGTAGACCTAGATAAATAGTTATTATACCTAGGTGACCTCTCCCAAGATTTCCACGTAGGATAGAGATAGTTAATCAGTTATAATTCCAGTTTTAGAGTCGTATGTATTCGTATTTTTTGTAATATAAATAATATATTTGCAGTTTCATAATGATAATTGGACATCGACTACAGACTTGCATTACTTTTGTCCAAGTTTACGTCAACGCGATTATATGGTTAAGCAACCATGTATAGCAACTACGGCTGCGCAGGTTGAAACTGTTCCTGTAGCAAATAAAATGTGCCATTATGAATTTGTGTGTTCCAAACCTTGCAAATGTAGTACCGTTGATACGAAACCTATGAGCGTCGTGTCTTTAGTGGAGCCTAAGCAGAGTAAAAAGATTGACATTGGTTCAACCGACAGTTCGAGTGACGAAGCCTTTAAAAATCATCGACGGAACGAGAAAAAAAAGAACCTAAAACACCATAACATTGTTTGTGGTTGCGCATCGAAAGCTCGAATTGCAACTGCGGAAAAGTCAGTTACGACTTACATGGACGAAAGCAGTAGTTGCACTCCTGCGGGCGGACGGGAAACACAAACAATCGACAAAACGATTCAGAAATATCAATCATGCTGTAAAGAAATAGAATCAACAAATCTTTGTGTACAACCTGCACCTGTGTTAAAAATAGATGATGTGTTGCAAAAATGTGAAGTAAAAAGAGCTGAAACTTGGAAACCAGTAACGCCTTTAAGCAAGAAAGGGATCCGAAATAAATCTTCAGAGAACATAACGGAAGACAGTGATAATGAATATAACGGTAGTGCTATTTCTAGTAACTGTAGCTGCTACAGTGAGTGATGGCTCTGAGTATGAAGCAATAAAACGCATGTTATAGGTATTTATATTTTGTTATAATACAATTTATTTCTTAATGTTACAAATACCTATTTACATTGTTGAAAAAAATAGTACAAGTAATAAACAAAAACAATTGAGTTTCTTTTTATAAATTACAGAAGAATACAACTGCAAACAAATCAGTCCTTACTACTCTTTAAAGACTAGTAAACAGTTGTATAATCTATTCACGTTGTCTCCATTAGAAAATAATATTTTTTTAAAAGGAAGACTTTAATACCAAGAAATTTCAAGTTCCTATGCTTTGGCTGAAATCAAATGACTTGCATCTGAATCGCTTCATTACATTAATTCTCCATATAATTTTTGATAGAACATAAATATATGGTAAAAACAATTTAACACTTACATCTAGTATTGCATAAGATTAAACAAAAGGACTTAATAAATGTGGTAGTTGAAATTAAAGTCTCATTTTTATAAAATGCTCAATCTTACTCACTAAACTTGTTGAAATATAGAAAATAATATACATATTTGCATTTCTTTTGCGTAAATAAGCAACTTTACGACATTTGTTTATAAATTTACAACAAAACATAGACAATTTGCATTTACTTGAGATTCATGGCGTAGTATGACTATTTGTCATGTTCCACACAATCCAATTCTTTATTACTATCGTAAATGTAATACGCATTTTTTTGTACATTTAGTTTAGTTAGCCAGAAATACCGAATATATGCGAAATGTTAATAACATCGAAATGTAGCTATACCGCATTCCTAGGGTGCGTTATTGTATGTTTTTCGCGTATCCGTCGAGAGGTAATCTAAGCTTTACGATAGCACACAACCTGGTAGTTGGCTTATGCAACTTTTACTTATAATGGCTAAGAATATCTTAGTCTATTAGACAATAGACAAAGTGTAATCCAATTGATTCAATAATTTGTTAACAACTGATTAACTAAATTCATTGATTGCTTTAAGTAATTAAACTATCAGACTTTGAGGCTAACGTCGTCGTAAGGAAATAACTCACTCGAACAGCTGCTATTCATTTTTGACACAACACTGAAATTACACATTTAATACTCAAGAAGGTTGTTGGACAGAATGCTTTTCTTTGCGTTCAGTCCAGCTTTACTTAATTTCTAGCAAATAAACTAACACACAAGTACGTCTAAAAATATAATACTTGTAGTTGCTTACTTGTTGCGTTATATTGTATAAGAATTTTATTTATTTGAGCGATTTTCATAAAAATCTTTACAATGGGTTGGTATACTGTTCAAGTTTGATTTGTATGCAATCAGTCCCCATTTAATTAATTAAAGTGCAAATATTATAATATGATACAAACAATATTACAAACAATACTTTGACTAGACAGTACCTTAGTACCGACATAACCTTCGTGACCTCTATTGGGTGGAATCTTTACGAGAATATGTTCATGAAATTGAAGTTTAGGCCTTCAATCAAAAATATGTGAACAAGATCTTTTAGTGGAACTGTTATTTGTAACTTGTGCGTGGTAATTGTGCTCACGTGATCTTTAAAACAAATACTGATGTCAATTAACTGAAGTTTAGAGGGGTTCTCGGTGTTTTTTCTTATGGATGTATGAACAGGTAATTTCCACTAAAAGTTCCTCCAATATCTAATATCTTACACACATTCTTGTACAACAACATCAAAATTACACATTATCTAATCTACATTACAATATAATTATACTTAGCGAGGGAGTGTCTTGAAACATATTAAAATAATTTAGTACTTACAGTATTTATTAATTAATGTATAAAATATTTCTTGCAACCTTCACAGCACTTTCCATATCCCGTGTGCACATTTTACACTTATTTTCGTAGTCCCACGACACTTAGCACCGCGGTCCTCACTGTAAATAAATATTTCAAAGTTACCGAAATTTTGCATTCATTTTTTTTTGTTTAGTCTTGATATCATATCATTGATGGCGTGACCAGTGATATGTGAAGGCGCTAGCTAGCTTAGGTACGTTAGTCGTTAGCGCTCGCATGCGGGGTACGGGATATTTTTGCGTGTCCTAAGGTTTGCATTCGGGAAATCATTTTCACTATACTCAAATCGCGTTAGATTGGCAATACAAATTATTGAACCCTCCCTACCATGTTACTCGTGTTTGCGGAAGCGATACCTACCATTGTTCTACGTATCGACCAAATTTACTGTCGCTCGCTATATCGTGGTAGGCGGGGATAAACGACACGTTCGTCGTCAAGGTCGTCGCAGGGAGGCTAAACCTAATTGCTTTTTCGAACTTATTTGTTTTTTATTTCATGATGTTAACATACATATTTTGTAAAAGAGAAATACTAACAGGGTAGAAAATAGGTATGTGTATATTTTTAATAACCGTTAAATACTATTACTATACTACTATATCTACTAGGTAGATGGGTACATATATTAACGTAACAAGTTTTACACGTAGTTGCTGGCACGTCACTTGGCAAGGTTTTGATGGAGTAAGAGTAAGTTTGTGTATGTACCTTTAGTGCTAAATTGCTAATTGCTCAAATAACGCGAATATTTGGACAAACACGCCAAGTGACTACAACTAAAATAATAAACATAACTATATATATTACAGTACTTGAAACTGTTTAGTATATTATTTGCTAATGATTTTAGCATATTAATTGACTTAATAGTTTAAACATTTTAGCCGACAATAGGTATAGTAGCTGCAATAATAAGCTATACAATACAATATATAGGTATATATAAATAAATAAAAATCGTATAAAGTAGGTTCTCTTTCCCGTATTATAAATAAATATAATAAAATCGGTCCGGCATCATAAATGTGTCGTTAGGTTGCGCACTCCTGACAAAAAAATGGCGCGTCGCCCCACTCATTTCGAATGGGCTACGTTCCATTTTTTATTTTACATGCACACAAATATATTATATTCTTGAGCTGAGCCAAACTTGTTTTACAATTATTGATTATGGTTTTTAATTCATTCAATTGATTATTATTACGTTGAGAGCATTTTTTAAACACTACGATCATTTTTATTTGGGAAATATTGACAAGCTTTATAATAGTCATGTATCAATAATGAAACAGTAATTAGAGTGCAGTATAATTTTTTGTTATAATATTATACGTGTATTTCATCAATAAATTTCACTCAGTCACAACTCCATTTCGTAAATTGTTAGTGTGTCCCTCGTTTGTATGAAACGCTTGCGATATGACCTTCAGCAACAGTTAGTATGGGGAGCGATACGCAAACGATAATTATCGTTTTCAATTGCGACTTTTGGTACAGGTCGGGGTCATTATCCTGTATTGCCAATCTAACGCGATTTGAGTATAGTCGTTAGCGCCCACCTGCGGAGAGCACCCGCACGGTTTTAATCGACCAAGTTATCGACCGATGAGTTCAGATAGACGATGCCTTTTCGGAAGTTATGTGTGCATATACCACAAGCTCAAACGGTGAAGGAAAACATCGTGGCGAAACTTTGTAGATAAATTAGCATGATGGGTCTAATTTCTCTAAAATGAGAGGAGACTTGTCCGGCAGTGTGACGATAATTGGGTTGATCATGAATTTTGGTTTCTTAAAAGACAAAGGTCATCATAACTTGGGGCCGCGGACGTCCCCGCGCGGCTTCAATAAAAAAAGTGTACAGTTACGCCCCGCGCGTGTAGAGCACTTTTTTATGGAACCGCGCGGGTGTCCGTATAGCGCAGTTTCAGCCCTTAGATCCCTGTCGAGTCAGTCGTGTAATGACATTACATTTCAAATGTCACCAGTGAGAAGATTTATCGAAGTTCAATTTTCGATGAAATACACGATTTATGGAGGATCACAAAGAGTAGACGGTGACCTGGTGCGGCTGCGGCTGCGGCGCGTGGTGCGCGGCGTCGCGGATGGCGGCGAGGCGGTGGCGCGTGCTGGCGAAGCTGGGCCGCTGCGCCGGGTCGGCGTGCCACGCCGCGCGCATCACGTCGTACGGCTCGCCCGGGCAGCCCTCCGGCGCCTCCATGCGGTACCCGCGCTCCACGTGCCGCACCACCTCCGCCAGCGGCTAGCGGAACAACTCACACGCTTACATATTACGAACCAAACGAAATGCCATCGAGTAAACAAACAGTTGTATAATATTACAGTATGCACTCAAACATCTATATCAACTAAAATGTATCTATATGCGACGAAGATATATTTAAATAGTATAAGACTTGCATACTCACGATTCGAGGATATGGGACTCTCCCAAATGAATAGATCTCCCAAAGGAGAATACCAAAACTCCACATATCAGATTTGTTAGAGAATTTCTGTAATAATAAAGAAAATACTGTTAAGTACCTATTCGTTTATTTATTGTCTTTACTTCAGTGAGAAGATAAGGTAATAAGTATTAAGAGTGTTAAATGTGACGTACGTTGTACTTGAGCGCCTCGGGCGCGGTCCACTTGATGGGCAGCTTGGCCTGCAGGCGCGCGGCCTCGGCGGGGTCGTCCATGGAGGTGTGGTTGCGCGCGAGCCCAAAGTCGGCCACCTTGGCCACGCCGTCGGCCGAGATCAGCACGTTGCGCGCCGCCAGGTCGCGGTGCACCACGCGCATGTGCTCCAGGTGCTCCATGCCGCAACACGCGTCACTGAGAACCGACACCACTATTACTATCTACCTCATGTAACCCCGAACTCTTGAGAGGTAGCTCATATACATAGTGAATAAGCGGCCCGTCTCGGCTTCTTATGAGTGCAATATACAAAAGTGATGCCACTTCACCGTTGGAAAAAAACAGACTTTTTTTCTGTAATAAAAATAAATAGATAGTCTGTATGCCGAAAATATAAGAACACTACTTACTATGCAAAGTTAATTTGGTTGAGTTGCGTGACGTAGTGTCGGCCGCGAGACCTCAGGTAGTCGAGCAGGGATCCTTGTGCACAGTGCTCGGTTACGATGCACGTGCTGTTGTTAGTCGTGAACACGAGCCCCAATAGGCGGACGAGGTTGTCGTGTTTTAATGATCTGAAAGTTGAATTAAATGTTGCAAATAAGAGGTCAACAAAATGTTGTTAGCAGAATTTATCACTATGTCTATGGAAAGCCAACTAATCTTACAAGATATTACATATTCGACAGCTGCACATAACGTAACGTACGTCTTAGTGTGTGGGATAAAAAATTAATGATAGTAACTTACGCCATCACGCTTGCTTCAGCACGGAACTTGCTAGCGGCCTCTCGATCCTTAAGGATCTTGACAGCCACCTTTTGTGAGCCATTTAGAATGCCCAGCCTCACTTCACCGAACTCTCCCTTGCCAATCATTTCACGGATCTCTAGATCGCGCTCATCTATTTTCCATCCTGAAAATAAATAAAATAAACCGTCATTAATGTACTGTGAAAACTAAATTTCAACTTTGTGTACTTTTTATGTAGGTATGAATAATAATTATATCTACAGATATATCATATTGATAAAGTACGACCTTAATAATAATATTAGATACTTAATAATAATATTACAAATGCGAAAGTATCTGTAACCTAAGTAAGTCTATCTGAAAGTCTGCCTGTAACCTCTTCGCGCTTTAACGCTGAACCAATTTAGATACTTGGCTATTTATATATATTTATTTTGTACACAAACCCCCGCAGGTTTGTGTACAAAATAGATAATTGCTTAGATTAAGTGGGCAAGGTATAAATAAGCAGACTGATGAAAAAGCAGATTGGATAAAATTATATTACTAGATAATTATTACGTACGGGCATCAACGAAGTTCTGTTGTTGTAACGCGCTGTCCGTCTGGTCCACCGGCGCCACCTGCGTGGAGTACGTGTGCTGGAAGTGGCCCGAGCTCAGCGCGCTCGACACGCTCGGCGTCGGCGGGTAGGGCGGGGGTTGCTGCAACATACAATTACAATGTTAACGGGTTGTTAACAGTTATTTTGAGTTATTTATAAACTAAAATATTTAACAAAATATTCCTTCACTAAATGGTATAAATGAGTATAATATTGCTAGGTAAAATAAATGAACTCTGATCTAGATTAGAAATTTTCTTTCACCTATAGATAACATTTATATTTTTCTTTTGATAATTTTGCTGTATATGGCCGTTTAAATATATTTTTAATTACCTGTGGGTGAGGTGGGTATGGTGGTTGCAACACGCCATTGTTGTTGGCGCCGTTGGGCGATGCCTTCGGCAAGCAACGTACTAACTTGGTGCACAAACCGTCCGCATCTTGTAAGTAGTGCTGTTGGTTATACAAAATTATGATAGATAGATAGGTAGATAAGTTTTATGTGTACGTACGACTCCTACATTAATATTATGATACAGCCGTTTCAATCCAGATAAAGGGAAAAGTCACTTCTTCCTTCCATCGGGAGTGACAAGTTAAAATAAATCAATAAGAATAATTCGTTCTTTTAGTTTACTGGTTACTTACAATAATATGAACCTCACTTGTCCGAAAATAACAAATCAAATACTAACATAAAAAATTCATAATACTTAAAAAAACTGGGTTCTATGGAATAGGGAGACCATTTAACTTACATGGATTAAATTTTGCATACTGTCGAAGAATTCCTCGTCGTCTATTGTTAGGCGTTGATTTTGGTTGTCAGGTGCCGTTGCCCATTTTACTCTGTTAAAAAAACCATTTACAATTATTCTTGAGCCTTGGATGTACAAGGTAAATAACAACATAATAGGAAAAATAACTTATTTCTGTTAAGTTAGGAGGTCACAAGACATACACATGATCTGATCTCTACGGAGGATTGTGGTGCTCATCTAAGTAATGTACTATTTTATATTCTTCTATAACAGTGTATCAATGTGATTTTCAATTGGCTATTTGCGTTTTCTACCTATTCGGTAAATGTATTGCGTGTTCAACAAATAATTGAATAATCTGTTTGAGTTATGATCAGTGCTAAACTAAGGATAAAATAAACCTTTAAATACATATGATATCTCACCGATAATGTTCAACTCGTCCTCGAAACCGCACGCACAACGTGTGGTCGCCGGGGAAGTTAGTGCTTTCTCGTACTAAGAAAACGCCGTCGGGAGAGCCGGATAGGAGGGCCTCGGCCCGTTCCCGGGATATTGCGCCGTGGTGCCATCTGGACGATTAAATCAAAGTTGTAAACTCATTTAGGTTACAATAAAGTTTGTACACACCCCATACTTTTGAACAGGCATCGTCTGTTTACGGTCGTCCTTGGTATGTGTTGGTTTTTTAAGCCAGTTTATACAAGGCTGTCCAATGTATCTTTCACAGCAAAGGGAATTCAATGTTAATTATTGTTGAAATCCAAATTTACTTAAAAAAGCACTCGGGTTTCTTCTGTGCTCATAAATGCCGGTTTTCGAAAATACCTATATTTGGTACAACCGTACATCTAGTTTGTTTAGGAAGTTAGGTACGCATTCATGACATGCTCAAACAGTTAAGGAAATCATCGTGAGGAAACCTGCATGGCTAAGAGATTCAAAGAGAGTTTTCAAAATAGATACGTTAATCTATGTCGTATAAGATAATTACTTGGATATCCGATACATTGCGTCAGTTTATATACTAAAATGCGTTATTAGCCTCCGGTTGTGTGTTAGTACAGGCCAAATTAATTTACTGAATTTACTTAAGTACTTGCTCAAATTGTCTATTCAAAGGCAATTGAGGATTACAGGCTATATTTATTGGTCACATCACAAAGACATATTTCAATTTTTTATTTTGCAATGTTACTATTATTTCTTATTTTGGTAATGGTGGTAATTATTTCCAGTATACTTCTTTTGTTATGATATTAGATAACTTTAAAATAACTTATAGGCAATTCTGTTCTCAATATTATGTAGAATGAATCGATCGATGAATCGAATATAATTTAATTTAGATGGAAAACAAAGTAAATAACATTGACATAGAATCTGATACACTGTTATCATTTGTCAATTACAAAACCTGCAGAATATACAATCCCACATCAAAACCAATAAAATTAACGCGAAAGAAGTAGATATTTACTCAGAACTCTCGTAAACAAGCACCGGGGGGATGAACAAAAACACTTTATGCGGCTTATTGTAGCACTGGGTAATGTCAGACACACAGTCCATGCTTCCCTGTTTCATTGAGAACTGTCGACCACCAGTCTATTATCTCTCAGATAAGTACTGATAACCGCAATGTTATCAAAAGTGTGCTAAGTATTTTGGTAACTCATTGTTTTCTTAATACTAACAAGGCTTTAAGTGTTGTTGGTACTAAGTTAAAATACTCGATAGTCTATGGCTAGTTGGTGCTATTTCTTTGTTGCAAAAATGTATGTTCTAAAGTAACTATTTCGCCATTTTCATAATCTGCTTTTTCTTTTTACAAAACAGCGTTTTATTTTCCTACAGAATAATATAATATATTTTACAATTAAATGATTCGAACGCAAATATTCTGGCCATTTATTTATCAATACCGATAATCCACAGAGTACAGAATCAGATGTAGTAAGGTGTACAAGTACATACATCGAAACATTATATACTATGAAAAGATACGTACGGCCATTGAGTCATATTGACGAGCCTGTGGCCGGCGGGCGGAGGGTTCACGCAGGTGGAGTTCACTAACACGTCGCTAGGGCCCTTGGACACCGCTGTTGCAACAATACATAAATACACTTAAAACTCCATTATAAGAAAAAACGTTATCCCACTAGGATTTTCTCCTGTGTCATGGGTAGGTTTACAAACACATTCAACATACATAAAATCGGAAGAGCTACCAGTAGTTTGTAGAAGTTATGCGAAAATCCCAAACCCAAGACCTGTGACCTAGATGGCAATCGCTCAGTCACAGCGAAAATCTTGTCCTCCAACAACAATACATAAACGTGGTTATTTTCTAACAAAAAAAAACATCATCAACAGAAGATAATGTATTTATAGGTATTTCTAAAAATTGTAATTCAAAAATTGCCCTTTTAGGATTTGTAAACTGTAACATACTGGTTTGTGTGAGAAAAATTTGATTACTTCCTAACAGTTGTATAAGAAATTTTAGGTGCGCACATCACGTAGGACCTGCCTTTATATTATATTACATAGGTTATATTGTGCTGACATTATTCGACCATACTGCTGTACAGTTTAATATGTATACTAAAAATTGCTTATTCATCTCTTTTATATTGGCCTTTTCCCGGCCAGTTGCCAAGCCTCACTTAGCTTATAAATAATACTGCAATGTCATTGTGGCGAGTCACAAATGCCTGCCTGCGTGTCCTGCAGCGTCATTTGCAGATATTAGCATACTTTGTTACAAATTCCCACACACACAAATACTAATGAAAGACTTCATAAACAAGACTTCTAAGTCGATTCTTAAAAGTCGGACACGGGGTGAATAGGATAAAGTGTAAATTTCAACATTCATTCATAATCAGCCTATAGCCGTCCACTGCTGAACGTAGGCCTCGTGTAAATTTATTAACTCTTAATTCTCATCAGCAGTGAAAGGTTTGAACATAAATTTATATTAGGTATATTTCTGCTTAATTCTGCGAAGTCGAATATAAAAACAGACAAATGGATAATTAAAACAATACCATATACCATATTTACCCAGCTTGCAAGCCAATTGCAATGAAATAAAACTACTGCGAATAACGTGATTTGCAAGTCGGAATACATTACATTAGAAAACGTGTGCGTAACTATCTATTTACGCATATGCGGCGGTATTCACATTAACAACATTGCTATGCATAGTAAGATCGTATTCATTGTTAGTTATACTGTTAATATTTGTTCCGGCAGTTTTATTGTGAACTAGCGTGACGTCATTAAATAAATCTCCATTTGTTGTGTAACTGCTGCTTCAACAACATTATATAACAATTAACTATAGGAGAATATAAAAAAAGAAAGTATACAAAAATATTGTTTTTACGTATATGTTGGAAACGACCTACACTTTATTGGTAGTAACCAGTAATTAATTAATATTTATCCATAAATCGACTATTATTCGCTCACCAGGTGTGGTCTGCGATGTGTGCATGGCGGAGGGAGTGGGTCCAGCCGGCGCAGGAGTGCGGACCGACGATGACATCACAATCTGTTAAGATAAACCACCATCAAAATCTGAAGTGACTGTTATATTCAAATTTAATATGTGGGTTACGTCTCAAATCGAGAGTTAAGCTAGGTTTGGTAGTCATTATCAATTTCTCTTCACATCTTCACTATTTATTACAAACTAGTAGGTTAACTACGAAACCAATTAATATTTTGACTTCGTGTAATATGTTCTCGTATTACCTACATGCATTGTAACTAGGTTAAGTTCAAATAGAAATACGGTGAAACGTATTTAGGACACTTGTTTCGTTGTTATTATTAGTTTATCGCTTTTAATGGTATCAACAACAAAAATAATGTCTATTGTTAATGAACAAGGCTAGAATATAAGTCGTAGAATACAATGTGGACATACTCATAAATGTACGTATTTCGAATAGCTCCATTCGCAAGTATGTTCAGCAAAAGTAATATAAATAAATAGCACTCACGTTATGTGGAATGGAATTTTGCAATGCGGTGGGCGAGAGAGGCGCGTGTGGCCCATTACTGCCGCTGACACTACCTCCACACTGAAACAAAGTTTGACTATGTAAAAATAACCTGTAATCGTAGGAATACCAATTCTAGACACTAAGTTCTACGCTACCGCCACATCTGCCTTAGTGAATAAATATTTACGTTTAATCTGGCGCGGTGTCTTACTTTCTAAGCAACCGTGAGAACTTCAATCGCATACAATACTCGTTGTGAGTGTTGTGACAAAGGGTTTGAATGAATACGAACTCTACTTTCCGACGGCGGCAAAGCGGGGTTTATAGCAACATAAACATATAGTTAACACTGAGACAATAACCCACAAATCATTTTAAAAAACTTGTCACATGTCGGCGGAATCACGCGATGGCAATAATGTAACAATTGTTTTGTTACAACTATGCACTAGTATGCGAACTTGCATCGCGTTTAGCCTTGTGTATAATAGATCAATGTAGCCGCACAAAGAGACATAAATTAAGTGACATCGTTGTCATAACTATGCCACTGGGCTTCTCGATCTTAATGCTTTAATGACGAATACATAAGTTGCCTCCATTAAATTAATGTTGCCCAGTGGGAGGTTTAGAAATAACATCTTTTGTTAGAATTATCACATTTCATAGATACTGTTTGATGCACCTACTGAAAATATTCTTCGGTCCTAACAAATAATATTCCATAGATCATACATTTTTGGTATGATGAAATCATATCTTGACATACAACCAAAATAGAATTGCTTAATTAAAATGTGTAAGAATTTTGTTACATGTTGCCATAAAAACGGCATTAAGAAATTACAAATGCACGGTTAACAACCAATATGAAACATGTTAGTAGCAGCAATAGATACATATATTTTGAGATCACAACAATTTCACCTAAGAAATATGTTTTTGTCGTCATTAAATATAATATTGTCATGGCTATGGCTAGACATTAGAGGTAAAGAGACCTTCAAGTAGATATAGGTTAGAGTTTGACCACAATCTCACCTAATGGTGAGCAATTATGTGGTCTAAGATGAAGCACGCTTATCTAGAAGATACCTATTCACTCGTGACTTGAACACCCTCTTTCACACACAGTATGAGACACACAGTCACAGTATGCTTATAAGTTTTATCCTGTACACAAACGATTCCATTTCTTGCCCTTTAGTTTAAAATATACCATAGACGCCTTTTTAAAATGATATAAACCCACTGGTAGTTGGTGAGGTGGCTGAGCGCGCTTGAGCCGAGCCGGGGCGGTGGGAGCTGGTGCGGCCGACGCTGAGTACCAGCCGCAGGGGCCCACGCCCTGCGAGCCCGCGTGCACTCCGTGCTGAAACAACCAATCAAAATTTCACGCGTGATCTCAACATAAAACAACATTATAAGATTATTAATTTTCAACCACTAATCTGCATCATTGTTTAATTTTTTACGTATGCGTTTCTAAACTTGTTTTGATGTGTACGGAAGATGTGTCAAGTGTATTCATACATACTATTTGTTGTTATCTGCTTATTTAGTACTAGACTGACTTGTCAACTGCTTGCGTATAACCATTTACCACTAGATACAGGGAGAAATATTAAGATCATGACGAAAATATCTCAATAATTTTGTTGGAGATAATCGCCTTAATACGCAGACGTTGGAATTTAGAATACCGGGTGAATATTAACTGGTACGTTGCTGCAAAATCCATAATACCTACTTACATGAAATATTATAATAAATCATTTATTAAAATATTAATAAATTAAGTCCACCCGACATATTGCTAGTATATATGGTAGCCCGATTAAAAATAAATATTCTATTGAAGAAAAAAAACCTTTAGTCGAAATCAACGTTTCGTAAGTAGAGTAATGTAAAAAAATATCGAATAAATGTTACATTTATAGCGGTTTACACCGAGGACACAGATTGAGAACGCTTTGATATAAAAGACAATGAACTATATCATCCAATAATATTGTAATACAATCGTAATTGTTTAGCAGTATAAACAACTGGAAGCACTTAGATAAACGATAATGTACCCAGTAACGATCCATTGAAACGAGAGCCTTGGAGAAACGCCAAATTCGTTGATGCAGGTACGCTGTACATTTTTAGTTTTCTTTTTTTCGCATTACTGGTGTGTGTAAAATAGCGTAAGCATTTTTTAAGATTGTAGTCGTACTGCGGCCAGCGTTATTATCATAAGACGTGCTGCAGGAAGTATTTGAATAAATAAATGCATTAAAGAAAGTCGGGCACAGCAATGTGTACATGCGGACTGGCACGGATCGAGGGCGAACGTTGCGTACTGAGTGCCTGATACATCGATAAAGAATGCACTACAGGTATAGTCCTTAACGTTCTTCATCAGTTTAGTTGCAAATATTTTTCAAAACGACACAAAAGATGTCGTAACTATAAAATTCTGCTAAAACATCACTTTCGTGATGTTCACGTTCACGTTTTCTATCGTTACTGTATTTATTCAGATTCTCCCCGCTTGCTCTTAATCTTCTTAATAATATTTAATATAAATAATTTTTTTCGGACATTATTACACAGCGCCATCTAGTTCCGCGGTAAGCAACGATTTTTTTTTGTAAATACATACATATTATACATAAATACATCCATGATTCGGATACAAATGTTTATGCTCATCACACAAACATTTGTCCTTACCGGGATTTGAACCCGGGACCCATAGCACAGAAGGCAGTGTTAACTACCTCTGGACTAATTGGGTCGTCAAATTTTTGATGTTAATATTTCGATGGTACAAATAACTGGACTAGTTTAGTTGTAGCTTTGTACATTACACTACCAGCGGCTAAGTTCCTAGACCAACTGGGCCGTGTTACAGTCAGTCAGTCAGAAAGTTCTAAGCTTCCAAAGTAGGTAGTCAAAATATGTGAAGAACGTAAATTCAATATTACGAAGAAATGTTATGTTCGCGAAATAGCGAAGTAAAAAAAAGTGTCAAAATATTAAATAAACAAAATATTAATTACATAAAAGTTTGCAATAATGTGTAAGTCAACAGAGTTTTCATATTTAGCTGTTTGTTAGTTAGTTCATTAAAAGTAAACAAAATATCTCCACAATTAAGAAAAGTAAACGTATACAACCATACATATCATCATCATCAACCCATTAACGTCCCACTGCTGGGCACGGGTCTCCTGTCATTTGAGAGGGATTAGGCTGTAGTCCACCACGCTAGCCTACTGCGAGTTGACAGACTTCACATGCCATCAAAACAAATCTCTCAAGCATGCAGGTTTCCTCACGATGTTTTCCTTCACCGTTTGAGCTTGTGATAAATACGCACATAACTTCCGAAAAGTCAGTGGTGCGTGCCTTGGGTTCGAACTCGAGACCTTTGACGTCTTAGTCCACTGGTCACACCGCTAGGCTACCACAGCTACTACCATACATATACATACATCTTATTAAAACTATAAACTAAATATCTATCTATTATATTGTAATGGAATTATTAGTTGATTTTGGTTAACTAACAATTCCATTACATTATACTGGCGTTAAGAAAGATTTAACTCGTTTTATAGTAAAATAATAAATACCTGTGCCAATGGCGGGTGCGCCTGGTGACGATGCACGTCAGAATTCATGTCGTGCTCCTCCTACCACGACTGATTACCCCTCATCATCTGTAGACAAGTGACGTAAATAATTAGTACAATATAATTGGCATAAGATAGGTACATATATCTATATTCGCGGATGTTCACATAGACAGTGAACACTCGTGGTCGATAGTAGTCATAATATTGTCAGCAAGGTAGCGAGGTATGAGCTGCCGACATTCTGAAAACTTGAGTATTTTTCAATATATTCTTGTGAAATATAATGTCACAAGTCACAACTCTGGTCGACCACAGTTTTAACGGTATTTATAATACATATTCCTGTAGCCTAGAAAAGGATATCAAATGTAAACACATTACTAAAACAAAGACAGTAGCTAACACATAAAGCTGAATTTTATCACTGGTTCCAAAACAACAAGAAATAACAATGAAATTTAAATTAAAGCTAAATGATTTAGAACTCGTAATAGTTCATAAATATAGGAATCGTCACACAGCTAAACAAAGTTTACAAGTGAGTAATAATTATTTTCACTTTTACAGTTGCATTACATTTAATTAACATTAATAACTAACGATTTACGTTTCAACTTTCACGAAAACAAAGACATTACAGATGAAAGATTACTTGCCAATTGTATTAAAGTCGGGATAAACACAAGTCACCAATAAATAATAAAATATAGGCGATTTACAAAACTTGCTTTCTATCTATCTTATATTTTTAAAGCGACGGTTATAGGATCTTTTCAGATTTTTTTACGAGTGGGAATGCCATGGCGGTGATCTCACTTGCTGCACTTGCTTGATTGCTGTCTCTATAGATGGCAGTTTTTTAATAGGTACTACATACATCTATAAACCCATCTAAATACACAGTACGAAATAATTCCTATATATTCTTCGCTTAGTTATGGTCGGAATATAATCTCAATTAATACTTCAACGCTCAACAAATATATCAGCGTAAATTCTACTATACATAATACGCGGAATTTTTTCAACGTCACAAGATCGTTTGTCAATATTGAATCGACATGAGTTTTTTTAAATAAAAATCTTAATAGAGCAAAGAAAAAGCAGAAATAGAGCGATAATTGCAGAAGGAACAAGGCGTGGGCAGGGAGTGCTGCTGATTCACTCTCGGTCTCCCACCGATGATGTGGAACTAACGTGCCACGGCGCGCCCCAGCCAACCGTGTCGTATCGTATCGTGACTAGCTTCTGTTCATGTATGAGCCAACTTATGTAACAGTACAGGTGGAAATGTAGATGACAGCATAATCATTGATGCGTAACGTACGGTAGCAAGCGTTTGTTGTCAATTTTGCAGTAAAATTTATCTTTGTATTCTTAACTATTACAATTCAAAATTCAAATATTTTTATTTCAAGTAGACCAATATTACAGGTTCTTTCGAAATGTCAACACTAGTTGCACGGTTCCAAAAAGTTGGTCTTATGGAGAAGAACCGGCAAGAAACTCCATAGATACTCTTTTAAATAATTCATTATATTTACAATTTTCGTTTTTAATATTAATATGAGAATAATGCAGTCTGATGTGAAACGCATGAGTTATTCACTAGCACTAAAAAAATCAAATAAAATAATTATAATATAAAACCCGGATGCCATGACATGTATAAGCCGACCAGCCCCAACTGACAGCACCCGTTCACGAGCATGACGTGTGTATCAGCGTCGCTCTACTCAACCATGATATAGGGAATAAAGGGACCCGACACACAACGCCACCATCAGCAGGACATTTGAGAGAGCATGACAAGCCCAGACTGCCTGGCCAAAATGTCTACCAGTAGGTATGCATTTTTCATTTCGCAAAGCAACATCGAAGCCAATTAAAAATTATTTTAGGTTGTATATTTAGTTAGTAAAGATTTAATGAGACTGGTGCTAAAGAGCTTTTTCTCCTAATTAGCATTTTATCAGCCGTGTGGTTCAGTTAATCATACAGCAGAGAAATGAAAGTACAAATTTAGTAGTCGGGGCCACAATGTATTGCACCGAAGAAGTATAGAAGAACTAATACTAAGCTATACTCGGACACAGGAAAAACATGCACGGGTATTTTGCTGTTAGTTACCTTCTGCAGTTGCGACTAAGTTGCACAGTTTATTGCATTATCTACATACAAGTTTATTATTAAAACCCTGCGCAGAACAGACATCGAAAATTAAGATTACTCAAATAAACTTCAAACAGTCAAAGTAATATGTAAATTGAAAACTGTGAAATTTAAGCGTTCTTCATAAATGAAATTACTTGCTGGTACTGGAAACAGAATTGTAGTCCAATTTGAAGTGAAGTTCTATTCAAACACAGATTTCTAAATTATACATTAGTTACGATACTATAGTTATGTTTGTATACTGTTTACCAGTCTTCAAATGTAAATCTGCGTGCAACTGGCTTCACTACAGGAACCAATTGGATTTTTTATCCAGTTTCATATTTTGCAATCATAGGTAAAAAGTGATAAAAAGGTGTTTCACCAACTGAGCTAGCTAGATTGTGACCGTTCAGTCAACGTAATGTCAAGTTCAACTAACTAAACCAGGTGATCATTGTTATAATTTTGTTGAATGCCAGCGTGGATAGAGTTACCAGATGTCATTAACTTTAGCCGGATAGGTTTGGTTATTTGCGGCCATGTCCATCTCCTAAATAATTACTTGTCCTTTGTTAGGATTTAGGATCCATCGTTGCAAAGTGTACACTACTTACATATTTCTTAATTGCCATTTTATGTGTATGGAGGGACTATCATCACGGTAGCCTGCTGTAGTGAAACTATTTAGTTCACGCTATTATAAACTGGGATTTGTAAATCTTATCGTTGTTGAAGAAAACATAAAAATTGAGTCACTAACTGTTGTAAAGAAAACAAAATTATTATTATTTAAACAATATTATTATAGTATAAATATATTACTTTATTTAGAATAACTGCGTTGTTCTTTAATTCGTTATTGTTTTTCATTAAGTAGTCGCATTTACAGTTTATTTACATTGTCCTTGCTGGCTAACAGACTATACAAGACAAATATACATCAACAGGAAAAATCTATCGTTTAGTGAAGTCACCTCATGCGATGGAAAATAATAGTGTTTAAATGTTAACTCGTTTTTGTTTTGTCTGCTTTATAATGCAAACCCATTATTGCCTATTACATATTCCCAATCAATTTTTGTCCCACTGGGCACGGGTATCCTCTCATTTGATAGGGATTAGGCTATAGAAGCTCCACTGCGGGTTGGCAGACTGTACATGCTATCGAGTAAATCTCTCAAGCACGCAGGTTTTTTCAAGATGTTTTTCTTCATTGATGGTACCTTGATTAATTATGTAAAGAAATACATTCTAAAATAACAATAATAGCAGTTCGTTGAAGTGTTACTAATGGTTTAAACCCATAATAATAATTATAATTATTAGTTACAGTATAACGAAATAGGTATTTAACTTTGTAATTATGGATTGTTTTCATTTTACCTGTATGTTTCGATACTTCAGTGTATAGTAAGCTATTATTTATCGCTACTTTTACAGCAAATAGGACATTAGAATTCTTCCTACTGCTTCTTATTTTCTTTAAGTATGTTTTTATAATACTTTTATTCTTTGCCATGTCATAAGAGCATAGGGGTAAACGTGATTGAAGGATTTCAACTCATGTCGTAAGGCAAAAAGGATTAACTAGCTGCGCGCGCGTGTGTATCTACTTGTCATTAGATCATCGCTTTGGAATTCGTCACAGATCCGTATATGGCATCACTTGAGCCACAACTACTAACTGGGAGATACGCTAAAGTATAGAAATTATCTGGTCTCCTAGACGAGTAAAGAACGTGATGTTGTTCTTAACTGTATATAATGTATGTAGAACAAGCACACTATTGTACAACACAATGTGTTTTGCGTTCAATTATGTTCTGCGGTTTTCAACTTGTCGTAATGCTCATTTACATACATTTATTTTATGTTGATAAAAAATAGAGTGCACGTGTAATACACATATTGAATTTGTTCATATGTTTGCAGAACTCCAAATTATACTTTACATTTAATTTGTTCTTATATATAACTTTCAGCTTTTTTTAATCCATTATCTCAAAACAAAAAAGAAACGAAACCCTAATCTTTTCGCTGTCTCTCCGTCTGCAAGATAGTACAGACCCTATTTTGGGAAACAATAAAAAACAGACCATTTGTACCTTGGAACTCGCAAATAAATCAAAATGTAAATATAGAGGACTTTCTAGTACGGAATCTATTTTTATTATTACATAATTGCCTAGATCAAACTAATATACCGAAATGAATATAGAATCCTGCCCTTAAAATTCATAATACAGTTTAGCTAGCTAGGAAATGAGGAAGGCTATATACGCATATCATGCGTCAATAAGCAGATACAAAGTACAATTGGATTTAGGCACAGCGTTTGATTATCCTTCGTTTAACATAAAAATAAACAGATGCATTTGATTTGCCATTTGACCAGAACAAAATTGACAGATTTCTAGAAACCAATAGCGCGTGCCGAGGCTAGTTTCGGTGTTTGCTTGAGCTTGAAGTAACCAATGGGATATTTAACAAACAGTACAGAAATCGTAATGAGTACGACAAAACAACACGAGCAACGAGATGGCCCGTCAGAGGATGCAGGCGCGTGCCGAGTTGAACGACCACGGCGAGGACCATGCGCGTGTTTCACTTTCATTGCATCCCGCCGAGACCGCGACCGCCGTTTACAAAACAACATCATTCATCACTTCATCACCACGTTTGGATGGATTTACTTTTTAGTAATGACCACAGGACAAATTACTAGGTACCAATATACAGTCCATTGTGATGTTTTCATACATTTATTAATGTAACTTTTATGACTGCTTTTTTGTTTTAGTTCATAATACATAAATGCTACAAGTTCATTGATTCATTCAATTTATACGTGATTGATGTGGTTATTCGTGTCGAATGCATAAAATTGAATTTTCTTCATGTTTAGTGGTTTCTCTGGCATTTAACCTCTGGCACTTTCGCCTATTATAATTCATTGAATCAACCGTCACAAAAGCCGTCAAAAGTACTAATACGTAAATAGGTATGCATTCTTTTAAGAACCAGTGGTGGTTATACCAATTGGGTAGACAACACCGTAATTAGTTATTTAATGAATATTCATAGTAATATCGTATATTCGAAGTCATAGAATCGCTGAATTAAAGGTTATAGTGGACTGTGTCGGTCAATGACATTTAGCCTTTATATAAATTGAATGCATGAACTAGGAAGTTGTACGCAACAGCAGCAGACACATTTTCAATTATCAATGTTTACACCGGCTTGGCTTTCGTTTGTTTATGTTATATTTTTAGTATGTGCAGTAAACATTACGAGGTATCCGTTGAAATTCTACGACGACGGTTAAAAAGAAATTAAGCATTAAAGTACGATCCAACATAATATCTGATATTTCTGAGTAGCTACTAAAGCTATAGAAGAAGAAATAGTACTAATTAAGCTTCAACTCACATTAATAGAAATGACAAAAAAAATATTAAATTAAGTTAATTATTTAAAGCTAACTATTGTTTTAGTCATAATTAAGCGCTATTCCGGTTAGCTAAATTAAATTAACTATAAAATTGAAAGCAAGATTAATGATGATATCTACTCAATTTATTTAACGCATAAACGAAATCTGCAAAAAACGGTTTCCTTCCTTTGAATAAGGTCAAAAAAGGTATCTTTGTCGGTGCATAATAGCATTACTAATGAATAAAGACCAGAAGCTCAATTGTAATCTTAACTCAAGATTAGAAACTTAATAATAACCTGTCAATAAAAATGGGAATTAATGAAATTTGGTAAGAGACACATTTCGTGAGAAAAGGATTTTTGCAAAAACTTTGAGACGGAAATACAAGTTACGTGTTTTATAAATAAAACAAAACGGTAAACGTAGCAATGAAACATCGGAAATAAACCTTGCAGCAGTCAAGGTGGGTACAGCAGTTGTAAATAACTACTTCCGGACGCCATTTCCATGTTCGGAGACCATTAATCCTGTTTTGGCGAGTGACACCCCGTTTTTTATTGTTGTCCATTGGGTAAAGCCACTCCTCACATTGAGTAGGAAAGTTATGACTCACCTGTAAATTAATGATAGCCAATAAAGTTTCTATTTATTAATCTGTGAGTCCCTTGTGTCCTTAACACTTTATATAATCACGTAATCGTTTATTACCCATGGGAACAATAAGAACGTAGTTTTTTGAGTAATTGCTCTAATAGCTAATAATATAAACTAAAATAAGTGTAATATAAGTGGTCTATGGGCGGAATCTTATAATAAGAGCCAAAATCGTAGTCATAAGATAATTTTAAAATAAAAAGTAATATGACACTAAAATAAACTAGCTCGGTCGTATACGAATTAACACTTAATTGATAAATAAAGTCAATCTGCAATGAAATATTGAACTCATATAAGATATGTTTATGACAAGATAAACATGTGTATGGATAGAAGCGCGTCCACAACCCACGTAACGCCATTAATGGTGGACACGTTAACACATTGGCCTCGTGACACGGTGATGACTGCCGACTCTACTTATTGATGACTCTTATTGTGAATTTCAATAGAGGTTTTAACATTTTGGTATAAAAATAATTATTTTGCCCTAGTTCGCCTTTGAATAAGAAATTAAAATAATATTTTGATGATTCAAGTGTGTTACGGTCATAGTATTTTTTTTTTAATATTAATGAAATATGTATTCCTATTACATATTAGACGGATGGTGTTAATTGTGCAATTCTATTATGGGGGTGTGGCGACATCTTAGAACTACGGACTCAGCGCGATGACGCTATTAATCCTACATCGCGCAAGTGACATTTGCACGCGAGATTGCATATATACAACCACCCAACATCAACCGTTGGGCAGTAGCCCGCCAGGCACAACACCTCGCCTGGTCGGAGGATCCTCCTTTTCCAATGGAGGGACTACCACCTCCTTCCCTCCATAGGGGCTTCGATCTTGTGATATTAATTTTACTGTGATTTCCAATGTATTATGTAACTCTTTTTCTATAATGGGATATTTAAACCTAACTGCGTATTAAAACGTTAAATATCATAGGGATTAACATAAGGTGAAGCAGCTATGGGTTCTCGCTGTTGTCGCAATTCCGGGCTAAAATAAAATGCATCATACCTTTATTAAATTTGAATGTTATCATTTAGAATCGCGTGTATAATACGAACACTTGAAATCTTAAATAAAAATCACATTCGTCTCGAATAAGACGCTTGTAGATGGTCCTATCAACACTTTAGTGTCTTGTTTACATTCAGCGATTTTCAGTTGTGAGTCAACTCAGCGATTGTTTATTTACACAAGGAACATGTTTATCACTACACGGTATATTATAACGAAGTTTGCTCGTCTATGCGTTATGCACATATTCTAAGCAGCACTTTCCGTAACAATAAACGTACATATGACGCGACCGCCAATCGCAAACTGTCAGCGGGGGAGTCGCGGTCGGCCCACCAACTCGTGAATATCCCTATTAGTAAAGGTATTACACAAACGACGTCTATATCCATGCTATATGTCGTTACTGCGTAATCGTAAACGGAGGCCGACAGATTTGGACACAGAAAATCTTCACGGTTAGAGGCAGTGGTGTAAACGTTAGCAACGTCAGTAAACGGCGGGGCGGTGTTAGCTTGAGGTGACGACATTATTTTACGCCATCTGTAAGTATGCTTAATCTAGATTTCATTCGATCGTTTATATTTATGCCGATTTGTTAATGAGAAATAACTAAAAAGTTAAAAATAACTTAATATAGTTTTAACTTCTTGTTAGTTTTAAAGGTATGATGACAAGAAGTATGGTGCCAAACCAAATGTAAAGCTATGTACACGTCATAAGAATACTATAGGCTCGCCCCCTATTACATGGGACATAAAACATACCGGCGAAACGTGGGTGTACATTAGTACACCTCTGCCTAACCTTTCGGGGACGACATGCGTGATGGTATGTAATAGGTTGAACAATAAACGAGTCAGAAATTTTGAGGGTTTCTCTCGATTTCTCAAGGATCCACTCATCAGATCCTCACCATTTTTTTTATGGGACCACACGGGAAGCACCAGCTTTCATATTAAAAAAGAATCATCGAAAGTAATGAGGTAACAAATATATAAAAAAAAATATAGTCGAATTGATAACCTCCGTCTTTGAAGTCGGTTAAAAAATAAAATACCTTATAAACTAGCTGATTCCCGCGACTTCATTCGCATGCAATTTAACGAAAAACTAAAATTCTTTGGTTTAACTTCAAAAACGGCAATGTTTCACCCCCGTTTTACCCCCCAAGGGGATGGATTCTCAAAAAATCTTTTAGTGCGGCCTTAAGTTATAAAAAGAACCCCTGTTCAAAATTTCAATAGGCCCTGCGTTGATATGTCAGTCAGTCAGCTACTCCTTTTATACATATATATATATATGTATGCATTTATTTGCGTACGTCTGTATTGCCGTTGTAGTAGTCGCAAGCACTGAACGTAAGGTCTTGGGTTCGATACGCAGATAAAAAAAAAAAAATTTATATACAAACTCCCAGTACGGCTGCGAGTTGAATATATTTATCAGTTATTAAGAATAGCGGTTTGTAAGTTGTGCCGATAGCCTCACATATACATATAAGATCTAAAGCGTAAGTGGGCCCTTGGATGTACACCTGTTTTCTACCTAACCCTTTAAGAACACAAGCGTGAGACTTTTATATTAATTCAATTATGCATAAGGAAGACTAAGCAATCAAGTGTTGATTTCCTGGTGAGATCGCTACGGTTCTCGGGTTACGGCAAGCCGACGCCGATCTGCACCGAACAGTTGCATACAGGAAACTGTACAACACATTGATACCTTGTAATTGACACGAGTGCAGTTACCACGTGCTTGTTGAGCTCCAACGACCTATATTATATTACGAATGTATACAACATGACTCAACAGTCTAGCTTTACAACGAAATGCCGAAATTAGGGTATGAACGCATTCAATACGCGTACAATAACATATAATTATAGACGCATAAATCAGCCGTTTATAAAACGAAAATTTACTTAAGACTACGGAACAGTAACGTCATAAGACATGATACGATTTAAAATTGAGTGTTTTAAAGATTGTTCAGGAAATAAGTTATTGTGAGAGGTAGTCTGGCAAGAAGACGGGAACAAAATGTTTTACTAATGACCACAATAAAACACAACAGAATAAGTCACCAATGCTAGCAGCACAGGAAGTAATAATGAAAAGGACATCTACTTGAGAAGATGTTGAATTAAAACATACATATAAACTATATAGTTTTAGTCATAGTTTAGTATTTTTTTTATCATAAACACGTCATTCCCGTGATCATGGATGCTGTTCAGGATTAATATGTTAAATGTAAAAACCGGCTTTATTTCAATGTCTAGAATTCGCGAAAATATAATAAATTAATACATTGTAAACTTTTACAATGATGTACATAATTATATATCTTGTGATTTCAGAGTTGTATTACCATTTTTTTTGTCTAACAAGCGTGTAGTTGTTTTTAATATTACCACAAATTTGACTGAAATATGTATACCTAATATATTCTATACATAATATCGACTGATGGGCCACATTGGCCCAATAGTTGAATATAGGATTGTGTCTCAGATCTGGGGAGGGTTTCACGCACAGAACAAGTATTTTTATGACCCCTTATGTATACAGTGAAAATCTTACCGCAGGGTCCCATTTAAAATAATGTACTTATGAAGCGCAAATCCCGCCAGAGTCCAGCTCCACATCCGTATTCAATACAATTAAGTGATGCTTTTAGTAACTGGAGCGTGAGAGGAACCCGGGCACGGTAGAGTTTGCAGCGCATTGAACCAAACATCGTGCCAATAGTTGTCATCAAAATGTCCTCTATTCATCGTGATACTACATACGCTATACCGACGAGAAAACTAGGTCTGATCGACACTTACTGCGAGATCGCCTATTGCTAACAGCTAACAAGATGTAAGTGCGGTTGTAAGCTATGTAACGGCGACGTTTAAATGAGATTCTCAGCACGGAACGCTGACAAAGCTTTACTTATCCAAATTTCATTTGAGTAGTTTCATTGACTAAGGTTTTAATAATTATAACGTAAAATAGAAAGCGGTTTGATGTTACGGCATAATTACTTATGAATATATTTCAGTTTCATTATTTTATATTCTTTATTCAAAATAAAATTAATCTTTGCTATTTCATTTGAATAATTAATCTAAAAAATATTATGGACTATTTTGGCAGAAGCGTTTTTTTTATATGGAATAATCTTTTATGAAATAGTAAGTGATAGCTGTACTAAAGATACATTTGATTCCGAACGTGTAAGCACTAATGGTTACTTGTTAAAGAGTACGATCTACTCGCTAATCGAATTAATTCTACAAACACTCTGGGCGAAGTGCGCACCCGATGATGTCACCAGCTCACCAGCATTTGTCAACACTGTATTATGAATAGGCATTACGTATAAAACATTGTGAACTTAACCTAAATTGACACAAATTTTAACAAATCTCTTTCAGTAGTAAGTCATACAATTTATTCTTTAATTGGTTGTTATTCTGTAAATAAACAGGCTCATAGAGATTTTTCAATCAAGTATTATTGATAGTAGTGACACATTTTTTTTGGAATATAAATTATGTAGTAGAGCGTATTTACATTAAACTAAATAAGGCTTAAAAGGAACGTTTCACTGTTACTAATTAAAATATGAATACTTTTATCTCTGTGTCGGGCGCTAAAACTACATATGTACACATCCTACATTCACCGTAGGTACTTTGAATTTTCAATAACAAATAGCATACTGAATATTATTACTGTATTTAAAATATTAGCCAGTTTGTTGACTTCAATACCGCAAGGACGTCTTTAGTTTAGTCCGCCTATACAATGAAGTAATAATAAAGATTAAAACAACCGTGACCGCTACTGTGTATCGTCGTTGACTCACTTTATGTTAGGATGAATATTAAAAATTTAGCTATGCAAGAAATAAACGAAAATTATAAACAATACAGATTATAGTACGAAAAATTATGTTTAATTCTTCTACAAGATCTTTAATGAAGGCATTGTTTATCCCCGCATTGTTTTCGCGATATCGTATTAAGTAGATGGCCTTAATAAGTTTTTATTAGACCATCAGTACTATTGTTTTGTAATTCTCACATTTGTCTTTGTGTATTCGGCGCGTTCTTCAAATCGTGTTATCTTCAGGTATTAGTATAATTTATTCTGAAAATATGCTTTGGTAGGTGATAAATTTAGAATTAAAGTTTTTCGTTGAACCTGAAGTTCCTTGCGTCTAGTTTTGATCAATGACGCCGTGAGTCAGTATTCGCTAACATCTGCGCACTAATATATTAGCTAAATATAGGCACAGACACTGCGGCTGTTTAATTATACCTTACGTTTGCATTGGTCAAGTGATAAATTTAGGATGTCAAGTCTGCGACGCCCTTAGCGGCAGCCTTCCGCTTTGTATTCGCTTCCAAAGGATGCATTGAGCGTTTTATTAATACCACGGAAATAAGTATACAACTCAGTTACTTTATTTTCCTTAACATATTACATATACTGATTTCCTACACTAATAATGAAAATAATATAGGTATGTAAATTCAGTACAATAGGAAGCACAGCTCAATTATAGGACTGATATGCATATTGGTAACCTATTTGTCTATGTAGGGTGATGTTACTTAACCTTAGATAAAAGTTGCTGATATAGAGATAAGCTGGTCTTTATTCATACAGTTTATGCAGTTGGTTCTGCCTTATAAAAAGTTATTATAACTGTTTTTTTTTCCAATGCTAACCATTTTAGTGGCAAAGGTAGGGGTAGTGCTCCAGGTATGTATAAGCTGTGGCTTTAGAAAAAAGCTTGGTCGCCTTGATTTGAAAATATGCATAAAAAAAAATCTTTTTATAAATTATAGCAACTGATTTTGTAGCAAGAAAGGTCAATCAAATATGCAATCTATCTGATGTAGATGATGTTCCATGTAGTAAGTAATCCTGTTATATTGCTGGTAAGAAATTGGGGTAAACATGGATCCCATAGGCCTTCTAGCAGTCTTATATTCATTGGTATTTTATTTATAGAGGTATTTTCATCAAGTTGCAGTTAAAAAGGGGTGTTGAATTTGGCCATTGCTCTGAAGCCAGTGGCTGAAACTTACACTATGCTCACCAGTCTAGTCCATCTATAAGTTACTGCTTCTACACTTTTAACCTAGGAATAAAGAAACTTTTGAAGAGTATCACTGATTCAGAATTTAGAAAATTGCATATAAATTTGCTGGAAAACTAGCAAGTTATTTGTATTAAGTGAAACAGTTTCGTCAATTTGTCAACTTGTAGAAAACAATGTTGTACATACTGAATGGTAGGAATTATACTAGCAAAATAGGCCCATATATACACAGTTTATAGCTAGCTATAAACATTTTTTAGTCAAATGTTACAATTCCCGTTTTGATACATTTATCTTGTTCATAAAACACCTAGTCCAGATTTATAGGCTAACAGGATCTCTATATAGTTATTTTCTTCCCAACCACATACTCCCAAAGTTAAGGTGGATATAAAATGCTATCCTTCATCATCATCATGTCAGCTGGAGGACGTCCACTGCTGGACATAAGCCTAAATGCTATCCATATTTACAAATAATTAAATACAAAGACAAGTAATAGATCTCAAATGTAATTATCAAAAACTATTTCAGTGTAACTATTCAATTAATTAAATAAGGAGATATGTACCCTAAATAAATAAATATCTTTCAAAAACTACAGCCATGTTTTAAGTAAGCATTGGTGCAAAACAGTTATTTAAGTTAGTGTACAGTGAAAGATATTCATTATCTATAAGACTATAATACATTTCCAATTAAAAAAAAAACAGTTTCAATGTATCCCAAACAAAATTAGTTTCCTAACCCCATATTTTAGAAATCAAAGACTCATAATATTATGCAAAACTCTAAATAGGATGCAATTTTTAATAAGTGTTGACTTAGGTTTTTAGACAATTGTAATGTTTATTTTAAATTACCTAATAACATCAAAATGTAACATCTGTGCAGGTATTTGAGTACAATTTAACTTGATTAAACAGGTAATTTACATGTAGATGTGTAATTATTTTTGTAATAATTCAATAAGATGTAGCATTCATATTTTATAAATGTGATTTTTATTTGTAAATACAAATTTATACTATAATATATTCTAAATTTTCAAGGTACTTTTTATACACATATCCATTGTTATCATTTGCGACTGTAGATCGTAAATTCACTTAATCTAGAGCATAATATGATACTTTGATGACTAGGTAGATCAATTTAAATTACGCTTTATATTGTTGTTTTTATGGAAATTATGTTATGTGTATATATTCGCATGAATTATGTGGATATCTGGTGTAAGTGTTTAGTATTAGTGCTCCCAGGACATAATTAGATTACTACAGAAAGACGGTATAAGCTAATTTTGACAATCGGTGGTCGCATTGCAGTAGTTTAAAATAGTAATTCACAATTTAGATAAATATACTAAGCATTAATTATTTAAATACCCCTTGTGTCTCCTTGGATTTATACAATGCATAACGAACGAAACGAGGAAGTTCTATCCCGCCTACAATCCACAGCCACTACCAGTCTGTACCAACACCGTGACAAACACTTGTGTAAATTTAACGATGCCAAACAATAATCTACTTACCAAAATGACGACAAATAGATAAAACGATACTATGATAAAAACAGTTATCACTTCATTATATAAATCACTGTAGTCAGATAATAAATTAAATTCATAAACACAAAACACATACGTCACTCAGAAATCCGCCATTTTATAATTTTACAGCTTTTTTTCCGTTCCCAGCTATAATTTTGACGAAGGAAATTTATATACGTCCAATTGTATAGTTTGTATCAATCAGTACCTACTTTGTTGTAAACTCAAAATGAAAGACACATTGGAATTATTAGATGTTAAATTGTTCCCAGGTTTAATATGTTTTGGAGTTCGTTTGTGGCCACATCGAATTACCTACAAACTTGGGTACAAAATGGGCCATTGTGTCTGATTGTGTCATAATAATGCTATATTTTTAAAAGTTATGGTTTACCGTATATCATTTTGCTATTAAATTATACTCATTATAATCAAAGACTACAATGTTTATTATACGGGTATAGTAACTTTAAAAACCCGTATATTTATACTATACTAATCACTAGATTATAGTGATCTGTGGCAATCAATCATATAATAATCTGTGCTGTTGTGTTTCTGTGAGAAATCAAAATATCGAATCTTATAAAGTTTCCCATAAAATATCGATAATTCATGAATTAAAATTGCTAAAACAAAGTTAACAGATATATTATTCAATAATAACACAATGCTTATAGTTGTATTTCTATCCCTTTCTAATTTATTTTTTCTAGGAAGTTGTGAGTATCGAATATACACTTGATATTTTTTTATTGAAAAGAGCAATTTCTAAAAGGTTTTTAAATTTTTTAGGTTCCTTGTCTCATAATTTGAAGTACTATGAGACCATACATGCTAAGAGCCTGACTCACAACATAGTTAAGCGAGGCGCAAAATTATCCAATCACCCATTCAACACAATCAAAGAAATCAATTTCAAAACACTTGGGAAAGATTTCAGATTGATATTGCACCCTCATAGTTCCGTGCTGCATTCTAATTTCAAAGCGTATGCTGTTGATGGCGATGGCAAGGAAACAACAGTTCATGTTGGTAAGAAAGATACATACATACACTCACACCTTTATCTCATGGAGGCAGGCAGTCAGGCAGTAACTACTTGTGTAGTGTTTTGCAAACATAGTTAAATTATACATGTTTATTTTCCATGGATATTTCTATTACACATAGAAATAGCCATGACTCATCACACAATCATCACTGGGGTTTGAACCCAGGACCCTTACTACAGAGGGCAGCCTTCTCCCGCTGTGCTAATAGGACTTCAAATTCAAAATCACTTATATTTAAAGAGGATTTTTTTACAGACAGGGATAATTTCTATACTGGACGAGTGTTCGGTGAAAAGACTTCAGATGTCAAGTTGCACATGGAAGACGGCTTAATTACAGGAATTATTCATACTCCTGATGAAACATATCATATTGAGGTAAAATTATATATTTTAGGCACAATACACACTGTAAGATAAATACAAAAATTATGATGGTAGTTATTGTAATGAACATTTGTACAGTTATAGTATTTTGTAAAAGATGTTTGGTTGATATAGAGTTTATCTTAGAAAATCTACTATTACAAAATCATTTAAATTGCTTATTATTGATGATTTATTTGATTTTCTATTTGAATACTTTGGCGACTAACTACCTGGCTTACTAGAAGCTTTCATGAAACAAATATTCCTATAGCCAACAGCTGCCTTGTCTAACTAATCCTGTAAAAAATCAACTTAAATAAATAAAATATGTATTTTTGTAGCCTTCCTGGCGACACTTGCCGCATTTGGATGATAAGACAATGATAACATACCGGGCCTCTGATATACACTTTAGTTGGAAGAGTGCCGAAGAAGCTAAGGGTGCCAAGCCAAGAGTTTGTGGTTATGTGAAAGAAGGAAAAGGTAATAATCACATGCTTCTTTAGTAAAACTAAAGCAAATCATTCAATGTAACTACTACAAAAACTTTTAAGATACAAAACAACAAAGAATTGTTTGTTCTTTTTTTTAAGAATTGGAAGAAGATGATGATGATGAAGAAGTAATTGTTAATCTAGAATCTGAACAAGAACAGTCGGAAAAGGATAAGTATTTAGAAGACATCACACATTCTGATTATATTAATAACACGGATGCCACACAAAGCAAGAAAATACGTGTGAAGCGACAGAGTGATTACGAATATACACCTACCAAAACAAGATGTCCTCTACTGCTAGTGGCAGATTACAGATTTTTTCAGGAAATGGGTGCTAGTAATACTAAAACTACTATAAGTTACTTGGTAAGATATTTTATTAGTATTTGGATTTAATAAATAAAAAACATAAATATGGTTTTCAAATCATAATATTGTAAAAATTGTATAGTATAAATATCTTAAAGCAGGATACTCTTTCTCTTTCAGATTAGCCTTATAGATCGTGTACACAAAATATACAATGATACACTCTGGCAAGATCGACAGGTTTGTATAAATATTTTATATAGGTATAGAGGATGGTAGGTGATTTTAATTATTTAACTTATTGATGATTTAATTTGTATGATTTAACTTATACTATAAATACTAGCAATTAAAATTCAATAATAAAAGTCTAAATGAATGAACTTTTTAATAAGAAAACCACTGACTAATTCCTTTAAAATGAAAACATAAATTTTCAAAGCGATTTCGAAGTCGGCTGGTATAAACAAAAGTAATGATGATAGATACTATAAATAATATAAAAAAAATACATTTCATGTTCAGGACATGGACGGTTTTAAAGGTATGGGTTTCGTAATAAAGAAGATTTTGGTTCACTCCGAGCCAACTCGTGTGCGTGGCGGCGAGGCTCACTACAACATGGTCCGCGAGAAATGGGACGTTCGAAATTTACTTGAGGTAAGATACCTACAACTATTTTTACATACAGTGGAATATTATACTTGTTTATCTGGCCTTATAAGTTTCCAAGGAATATAACATACCAGCACGCCTGTTGTCCCCGAATCCAAAGTCCGAACTGCTACTGAGAATATAATTGAAAACCCCAATAACACTTTGTTTGACCTGGGAATCGTACCCATGACCTCTTGCTCAGCAGTCGTACTTTATGACCACTGGACCGACGAGGCAGTTTCCAAGGAATATTTCTGGGATTTACATATAGGAAGCTCTATAAAGGCTTGTAAGAACATGGAAATAAGTCTTATGTTTTGGTTTTCTAGGTGTTTAGTCGGGAGTATTCTCACAAGGACTTCTGTCTTGCCCATCTTTTCACCGACCTGAAGTTCGAAGGGGGAATTCTGGGACTAGCATATGTAGGTTCACCTCGAAGAAACTCTGTTGGTGGAATCTGTACACCAGGTATCATATTCGTATTGTATAAGAATATATCCAATATACAATTATTAAATGTCTTTGTTATTGTTTATTTACCTCATTACTTTTTGTTTTATGTTTGCTTGAAATTATTACTATTTTATTAAAGTTTATGTTCTTTTTATTTCAGCTATTACGGCGCCTTGTGTGAGTGTCCCTTTGTTTCGCTTATATTTTTACACCAACCCATACCTGTGCTATATCAGTTTATAAAATATTTGTTATTATTTAGCTTGGTATATTTATTCTTATATTGTAGTATATTGTACTATTACTTCATTTATTACATGTTGAATTTATATATGTATAAGAAAACGATATTTATGCTCTGCCCACGAAAAAAATCTTCGCTCTACGAATAATCGTCTTCTACAATGTCCTTCTCACCGTTCTGGTTTTTTTCACTCTTCTTTCTTTGTCCAGGTAGTCCTCCTTTGGAATGCATTGCCTGTAAATATCAGGTTGGCTAAAAGTCGGTTCAAATTTAAAGTAATGGCAAGGGATCACATACGCAAAACATTAGCTGATTCATCATAGTTAGTCTCTTATTAAATTAGATTTTCACCATCGACTTAATTATTATCTTTCCCGACTTCCTTTGTTTTTATTTATTATATTATGTATGTATCTATGTATTTATTTTTGTATTTTGGTTACAATAATAGTATTCGTTAGTTTATTTTCCTTCTTGGTTGCACCTACCGTTTTGTCTCTGCACCACTCTAAGGTAGACTGGGAGAAAATGCCTATGGCATTAAGTCCGCCTTTGTACATAATATATTGTATATTTGTGCATAAAGTTTTAATAAAATAAAAAAATAAAATAAAACGGAGTTTTGTGGGCAGTATGTATGTACCATACCTGTGAAGTTATTTTTTAATGAGATTATTCATGCTTTTTATCCAAACTCCGCCATATTTCAATCAAATCGGAAATTAAGAAATGGCGTATAATTCTATAGCTATATATGATTACTATTAATTTATATTCATTATGATTATTAACTCGCCTCCTACCAAAACAGAGTACTTCAAGAATGGTTATACTCTCTACCTCAACTCCGGTTTGAGTTCGTCTCGTAACCACTACGGCCAGCGCGTGATCACTCGCGAGGCGGACCTCGTGACGGCGCACGAGTTCGGACACAACTGGGGTTCCGAGCATGACCCCGACGTCGCCGAGTGCTCCCCTGCCGCCAGCCAAGGGGGGTCTTACCTCATGTACACGTACAGTGTCAGCGGATATGATGTTAATAATAAGGTACGTAAACATTTTAAAAGTGATTTATTTTGTATAAACATTTTAAAGAAACGACTCGGCAACGCGTGTGTGACACTTCTGGTGTTGCAATCGTCCATAGTCTACGGTAACTGCTTACCATCAGGTGTGCCATAAGCTTGTTTGCCACCCTACTGGTATAAAGGCCAGAATTATTTAAAAGTCTTAGTTATACTGGTATAAAGTGCATAGTTTATCTTTGCGATTTGATTGCGCCCTAAGTCAAAAGTAATCCTACAGAAATTATATTTTAATATAAGTAATTCCATCAAAATAATCTGTTTTTTTTTTACTTTATAGCGATTCTCGCCATGTAGTCTGCGGTCGATACGCAAAGTTTTGCAGGCGAAGTCTGGTCGTTGTTTCTCTGAGCCCGAGGAAAGCTTCTGTGGCAATTTGCGCGTCGAGGGTGGAGAAGAGTGTGACGCTGGTTTACTCGGTAATTTATAATTTAAATAAATTAATTAAGACAGTTATTGCAGGGGTGACCGACTATTCCCGGCTCCGACAGATTCTCTTTAAGTCTCTAAGCTGAGAAGCCTTAGATTTTGCATTCGTGCCTCTGTATTGCTATGTGCCGTACACAAAGTAATACAGAGATTCAGATTAGTACAGTACTAAGAATACAGTTCTTGGAAAGCAACGAAATGTTTATTTATTATCACTTAAATCATGACCATGCTTTCATTTTGTCATAGTGTAACTTTCGAATTGTAGTTCTTGTGTAATTCTTTATTTATTCTATGTGTTAATCACGTAAACGCTGGGTGTTATTTAAACAGCATTGTACAAGGACCCTAAATAATATAATGTGCACTGTCTTTTCATAGGGACCGAAGACAACGATATGTGCTGTGACAAAAATTGCAAATTGAGAAAAAATCAAGGGGCAGTGTGCAGGTAAACATATTTTTGTTAGACAGTTAAATTAAAATAATATGTTTCGGTAAAGTAAAAAAAAAGTCAGAATAGAAAATTAAAAACCCAAGCAAGCGAGGCTAAGAATACTGTATGACCAGCCTTATTACGTATATGAATTTTGATTTTATGACATTAATTTCATCTCGGGACTAGAGGTGGGCAAAGTGTATCATTTTTGGGATTGGATCATTTGCATCTCGCTCACTGAAATGATCTGAATCACTGATATGTTTCATTTGGCTCATTTGGATCATCGGCTCTAAGTATATAAAATACAGAACGTTACGTATCATTACTCTGAACTACAATGTTTTCGTAAATCGGCGCGAACGAACCTAAACAATCTTTCACGTGCCGCATCAACTTAAAACGATAAATGTTAGAGAAAACATTATATGCAAAAAACGACCGTATAGTATTTGATACGAAAGCGCCTTAGTGGTCATTTTTACGTGCATGGATAACGACAACGAAAATCTGTGAATGTATGTGTGAACATCTCATTTGGTATCTCTTAGATCAAACATTATAAGCAAAAAACGACCGTATAGTATTTGATACGTAAGCGCCTTAGTGGTCATTTTTACGTGCATGGATAACGACAACGAAAATTTCTGAATGTGTGAGTGATACACATCTCATTTGGTATCTCTTTCTGACTTGTATAGATTGTAACTATGTCGCCCGCTCACTCGCGAGTGCTTCAGCGAAGTGACTCAGTGACTCAGTGTATCTCAGGCCTCAGTCTCTCTCGATCGCTCACTGCTCAGTGGCTCAATCGCATCGCGACGACGCGTCGCGCGGAATGAGCAGAGAGCGAAGTAATGATTCAGATCCAAATGATGCGTTTGAAACATTGTTACTGATCCAATCTTTTGTATCACTTCAATGATTCGAATCAGTGAGTCCGTTCCGAAAAGAGTTACACACGCCTACTCGGGACATCGCTTGTCTCGGAGTTTGTCGCGAAGGAATACTTCAATTAAAGTACCCTATTATATAAACAGTTATAAATCGATGCCGCTTTATAGGACAGTTGTAGCACATTTTAGCGCTATCGAACCATTATGAATAAATTTTTTTGACAATCTACTTTTAACGAGCTCTAAAGCTTCCGATAACTTATTATGAATAAGACTGTTAATGTATAGGTGGTATCATTATGTGTTTCCTTCATCTAGTGATAAGAACTCTCCGTGTTGCGCTGGGTGCGTGTTCGCCCCGCCCGGCGTGGTGTGTCGCGAGGCGGCGCACTCCGCCTGCGAGGGGGAGGCCACCTGCAACGGAGCCTCCGCGGACTGCCCCAAGGTATCACTACTGTTATCAAATACATTGGCAATTGAAGCCCATTCGAGGCCGAAAATGTTAGTATGTAAAATACATTTTATTTGTCGCACAATACTTCGCTCGACATATTCGTTTGACCTATATTTCCAAACATAATCCCTATTTTTCTTATAACTTCATTTTAGAAGTGAGTGAGTCTACTCACGTTCTCACGTTAAAATGGGGGGAAAAAAAGTACAGAACGCCACTTGAATGCCACTATATTCTTTCTAAATGATTCGATTTATCCTGTATTTTCTCAACTTGTGTGAGCTTTTGAATAGCTGTGGTAGCCTAGCGGTGTGACCAGTGGACTGAGATGTCAGAGGTCTCGAGTTCGAACCCAAGGCTCGCACCACTGACTTTTCGGAAGTTATGTGCGTATTTATCACATACTCAAACGGTGAAGGAAAACATCGTGAGGAAATCTGCATGCTTAAGAAAATTTCTCGATGGCATGTGAAGTCTGCCAACCCGCAGTAGGCTAGCGTGGTGGACTATAGCCTAATCCCTCTCAAACGAGAGGAGACCCGTGCCCAGCAGTGGGAAGTTAATGGGTTGATGATGATGATGATGTGTAATTTTATAGGCGCCGGCAATAGCGGACGAGCATGAATGTGCGGAGCGAGGCCGCTGTCGCAATGGCACCTGTGTGCCGTACTGTGAGACCCAGGGCATGCACAGCTGCATGTGCGATATTGGTAAGTGGTACTAGCTAGTTGTGAACTAGAAATACAATAAATTTATATAACCGCCCTGTCTGGCGAGCGGTTCTATCTATTTTCTAGTGTCTGAAATAAATTCCGACATGATTATTGTTTATTTTTACATATTTAATTGCTAAATTAAAAAACAGATTAAAATAAAATAAAAATAAATATTCCTGGACATTATGGCACACAGCGCCATCTAGTTCCGTGCTAAGCAACGAGGCTTGTGTTACGGATACTAGCTGGTTGATATACTACAAATATACTTTTTTTTTGTAAATACATACATATTATAGATAGATACATCCATGACTCGGATACAAATGTTCATGCTCATCACACAAACATTTGAACCCGGGACCCATAGCACAGAAGGCAGTGTTAACTACCGCTGGACTAACTGGGTCCTCAAAAAATACCTTTATGACAAAAATATTTAAATACTTTGTTGCGTTAATGTAGAATAAAGATACTGACTTTTTTGTATTTGTACATATTTTTATAATATTGTCTATAGTTGCGGACGCGTGTAAACGTTGCTGTCGAAAGAGCCTGAACAAGACTTGCTTCCCTGTGGCTCATAACGATATCTTGCCAGATGGAACACCATGTATTCAAGGCTTTTGTAACAAGGTCTGTACTGAGGAAGTTATTTATTATTACTGTTTGTGAATCTCTTATCCTTTGCTTGGTCTTCAATATCTTCAACTTTCCTTTGAAAGCTAATAATAATCAATATGCCATTTGTTTACAACGTGATTGTAAGTTAAAAGGTGAGAGAGTTTATGACTGGGTGATTAGTGCTTTAAATATTCTCAACAACAATTAATATTTGATGAGCGATAATAAAATAATTTATTTTTATGTTATAGGGCGTTTGTGAGAAGACAATCCAGGATGTGGTTGAACGCTTCTGGGACATTATCGAAGACATCAATATCAACAATGTTCTTGGATTCCTTCGAGACAACATAGTGGGTGTCGTCGTGCTTGTCACTGCCTTTATATGGATACCTGCGAGTTGTGTGGTGAGCATTTTAATAGCATATATGAATTTCAAAGTCGAAAGTCAAATCATTTATTTCAATTAGACCAATACAGGTGCTTTTGAATTGTCGAATTGAATTGAATTTAGTTGCAGTTTTAACAATAACTAACTAGAACTAAGTGGAGCGTCTCGTGTGGTAAATGCGACGATTTAATGTAAACCAGCGCGGTTTTTATATGGATTGTATATTATTGAATCAGTGTAGTTTATGCGGAAAATTTAATGTGCATTCATATGTTAATTTTGTACAAATAATATATCAATGTATATTATAATTATGTGCAATATATATTCAGTCTATAATGTAAGTGTTCTTAAATCAGATCAGTTACGTGGATCGTCGTCGGCAGCGCCAACATCAGAAATTTTTAGACTGGGAGAGACAGCACGACCTCGTGCATCCATCGTCGCCGCGGAAAATCATACATACGAGGTAAAAACTGTTTAAACAATGCTTTCTGAACACTATTCAACACTAAAAACTAAACATTTGCTTATAATTCAGTATTTTAATGTACAAACCGGAACTTAATTGCAAAATTGTAGTTATAAACTAGGCTATACTAGGTGTTTTTATTACGTAAAAGAAATATCGTCTTTTTTACAGACTACCAAAACAGAAACCTCCTGGCATGAAGTCATCAATTCAAGGCACAAGTCAACTATAGTTAATACATGTTATTTCTTGTCTTCTCTAAATAAATTAAATAAAAACAACTTGTATTATTATTATTTCATTTATTTAAGTAGCATAATTAGCGTGCATAATCTCGTACACATGAATAAAGCTTATAGCATATAGAAATAAATTAAATTGGTTAAATAGAATGTGTGTATTCTAATATAACGTTTTTGTTGTTAACTTTACTTGACAAAGCTAAAGGAGAGTTAGAACTCTTAATATATTTATATTTTTAGGATAAATGTTGTTTAGTTGAGGGCAGTGGATGTAAGTAGAGCTACGCCCCTCTCATAGAACGCGTGTGGTTCCTGACCAGGCGCGATAGGCAGACGTACGGTGAATAGCAACTCGGAACGAGCGCTGTTCAAGTACACTGGGAGGGTCAGTGTTTGGCCGCCAGTTGCAGTCTCCGGACCACTGAAAAGACGTAATGCGTTATTAAGCATTTTTTTTAATAATTAATATTCACGTTTCCTAGCGGCACTAAGTAAGTATATAAGTTTACAAGTGAAAATGAGGTTTTTAAACAATCAATTACATTCTGTAGGAATACAATGCCGAAGCTTAAGTAGAAAGTGATTGTTTTTTAAAGATTTAAAAGGACAATCTTGTGGAATAAATATTAGTTACCGTATCCAGGTGAGCACGGTGAGCGGCAGGTCCACCATAATAGTGTTGGTCAGTAGCAGTCGGTTGCCCTTTACAGTGGCGCCTTGTAGCTTGAGCCCGGTCACTGAGAACGACCACTCAGTTTGAGCGTTCTCTGTCGGAGTGCCAGGGTCGGGGATAGTAACCTGTTGTGGAAAGAAAAAAAAATTATTATCTCCTCCTCCAAACTCCAAAATTCGGTTACCCTACTTTATAGAACCCAATTTTTCAAAGACAACGTATTGATGAATTGAAATAAGTTCAATCGCACTTACCTGTAAGTGTAGCTCTTCGAGAGACCATGAGTTTGCTTGAGCGACACACTGTCGGGTAGCTGTGATGTACGCCTCAGGATTCAATAGACCGCCGAGCCATACTGGGATACTCTATAAAATGGAAATTATTATCAATTTAGAAACATATTATAATAGGTCGAACACGACATGTGAGGATATTAATCTTGTGGAACACAGAATATTATATATAGATGAATTTGCGGTGGATCATTATAATTGACCAAGAACCGCCCATGTGCCGTGATCGGGAAGATTTATATTAACGTTATAAGTATTCAGAAGCTCTTTAGTCGATAAACGTAATCATCTATATTATTTCACTCTTGTGAGAATAATATAGATGGAAGATATGTGCGTATTTATCACATGCTCAAACGGTGAAGGAAAACGTGAAGAAACCTGCATGCTTGAGAAATTTTCTCGATGGCATGTAACGTCTGGCAACCCGCAGTAGGCTAGCGTGGTGGACTATAGCCTGATCCTTCTCAAATGAGAGGAGACCCGTGCCCAGCAGTGGGACGTTAAAGGGTTGATGATGATGATAAATAACATAGAAGGCACAACAACCTGCAGGCGCTTGGCGCCCTGCGCGGCGACGGCGTCGGACACGGCGGCGAGCTGCGTGACGCGGTGCGCGAAGTCGCCCACCCACTGCTGCACCGTGCAGCCGCGCGCCACCGCGTAGCGCCGCCAGCTGCCCGGCAGCATGCCGCGCACCAGCGAGCCCACCATCGCGCGCGTCTCGTTCGTCTGCTTCATCTCGCCCTGAACGATACATTATAAAATGTAAATAGGGTAATTTACATATTTTAAAAAAAAACCGGCCAAGTGCGAGTCGGAAGTCGGAGTCCCGCACGAAGGTTTCCGTACAAAATTAGGCAAAAAATTGCGTTTTTTGTATCCCATACAAACCGCTTTAAATATTAATTTTATTTTGTTTTTAATATTTGTTCTTATAGCAGCAATAGTAAAACATAATATGTGAAAATGTCAACTCTCTAGCTATCGCAGGTCTTGAGACACAGCCTGGTAAAAGACAGACAAGATTGTTTAGAAAAGACAAGATTATTAAAGTTTTAATCTGTGGCCAGTGGGAGTTACCCACAGAACAGAAAAAAAGAGTAGAAGTGCAAAGTGGGCGGGGCGCGTGTTCTAATATTAAGCGATGTTCCGCGCAAATCTTTCAAATCCGTCCCTAGTCGTATACTGACATCGAGTTGAGTAGGTAATTTGGTAGAAAACAAGGTAAAACCCCCCTTATGTCTTTAATATAAAGTCCACTTGTCTTGACTGTCTTGACAACTGCTTCTCGACACAGTTAGTGTCATGACCGGATGATTTGTTGATATTATCGATAATATCGATAAATTTAACTTGTTGCAAAAAATAAATGTAGGGTTCCCAAAGATCCTGGTTTCAAAGAAAAATGAATAGATGCAGCTGGTAGAGTTAATTGGATGGCAATGAACTGGATCTGCTGGCACTTCTTGGAAGATATTTTTTAAATCCAAAAAAGGATGTAGGTAGGTACACCAGACCTACAGCGATTCCAAAAAACGTTATAAGCATTTATTTTTTCAAGGGTTTTCATATCCCTTTAAAATTATCATAAGTTTGAGAACACCTTTTTCAATTAAATTTTTCCCTTTTTCGATTTCAATAGCAATTTAAACAGTTTTTTCTTTTAAGAAATTCAATATATTTATTTAAAAGATCCAAGAACACGATCCCTAATTCAAGTGGGTATAGTAAAGTAAGTAAATTATATTAATTATCGATTTCTTACACTTACGCGAATATTAGACATTGAAATAAAACTACTTTTTACGGATTTTATCGCGGTATATTGATATTATTTTAACCCGACGTTTCGGATCCTTTACAACATCCTTAGCACGGGCCGACTGAGGTGTTGGTTCTCTGAAGTTATAATTACTAACAGTTACCTTACATTTTTAATTTTGTATACTATTTATTGAAATGATTAAATCCCGGTGTTTCTATACCCATTGTAGTCTTAGCAGAGTACCTACATAATGAACATCCCTATATACCTATATTATAGAAAATGTCCATCGCCTTTCAAAAATTAGTTGTTAAGTGTATTTTATTTATTGTTACGTAACCTCACTTTTTCTAAATCTCTTTTGACGGAGCTCTCAAATTTCCAAAATCGGCAAGATGTTTTAAGATTGCTTGAATAATATACCTAATAGCTACCAATTAACAATAATTTCATCTTTTTACATCCAGACCCAAATTTCTATAAAAGCATTTGTCCCTCTCCTTTTAGACGCAAAACCTACTCGGGAACTAAATTAATAACCCACTATAAAAAATAATAGGTGGTAAGAAATAAACTTTTTTTAATAATAATATAATATTACAAATATTTTGTAGATCGATGTATCGATATTGATTTTGATCAATGCGTCGCGCACTGATTGTCGTTTGACAGTGGCGTATACATATAACGCTAATGTTAACCTAATATTTATTTATTTAAGGGTCATAGTTGCTTCAATATATAACAACGTCATCTTTGGTAAAGTTGCAAAATTATCTCAACAATCGTATTTAGTTTGACCTTAGATCATAATAGACTTAAATAAGTTTCTAATATAATAAAAATTGAATCTTATTTTTTTACAGTAAAGGTATATTGTCTAATGTAGCATTAGGGAGTTAATCTATTTTTGACGGAAATAAAAATGACCAATTGAGTACATTGTTTACATGGAGTGCAGAATATGATTATTGGTACATTTGTGTGAGTTTGGCGACAGCGGTTCCATACTAATTTTGTCACATACCACTTCTACTCTTTTTTTCTGTTCTGTGGAGTTACCTAATACATTATAACGTCGCTGCCACTAAAGCGTAGAAGTGCAAGAGAGATAACGAGATGAACGTTCACTGTTCTTGATGCTGATTTAACATAAAGATTTTTTCGATAAAAAAATTAAAAAAAATCAAATGCTAAATTTTGTGAAAATGATGATATTTTGAAATAAATCTGTTGAGGTGTTACCTAAGTAATACCAGCCGTTAGTGATAGGTCAATCAGTCAGAACAACGATAACATGTATAGTAAATGACTATTATTATAGTAGAGGCCATGTTTTTTTTACCTGGCAGATTAGAAGCACATTGCGCAGATCATGCAAAACTTGTTGAAGGAGCGACGCGCCGGCGGCGACCTCCCGCTCGAAGAAGCGGTAAAGAGGGTCTTTGATATTCTCCACAGTACGACGCAATGTCTAGAATGAGAGGGTACAGTAAATTTTATAGTAATAAAGTTTTTTGCATTAGATGACGTCGAAAATATTAAGATTTTCTATAGCTGTAACTTAATTTATTCAAATGGTTAAAAGGAAATTACTTACCGGTAGCTGTTGTGGCAACAGTTGCAGCCAGTTGGTGGCGGTTGAATGTAAGGTCTTCATCCAAGCCGGTCTACCTTCAACCATTGAGTCTGAAACATCATTCAAATTGAGCTAACTGAGTTTGCAGTTTATTTAATCGTGATATATATAATCATACGGCATGCCTACGTTCAGCAGTCAATGGCAATAGGCTGATATTATAATAATAATGTATAACCAGTATTCTATTGTAATTCCAATCATACTTCATCCGATTCTTACAAATCGAGATTCTAATATGAAATTACCTGTGACCACATCATGGTCCTGGGCAGCAGCGTTGTATGCCAGCTCCTCTTCATCTTCCAGTTGCTGCATCTTCAACAGCTTAGACACCAAGTCGCTACCTTGGTTTGTTAGCAGCACCTTTTACATAATCAAAAAACAAATATTTACACAATATTGAAGTTTCATCTTGTGACGGAATATAAACCGATGCAAAGTTGACCAAAAATATGGTCTACCACCTTGCGGTTGAAGCTTATTTGGATGTCACGGAACAACTAGGTCGATTTTCTCTTGCAATAATATTATGGTGTTAGAAATGTCAACAGTCACAGAAACTTTTGTCAAAACTGGTAGACCACTTTCTTAGTCAAATGTACAAAGAAAATTAGTGTTAATGTATTTGTTTTTAAATATATGACAATATGATATTACCTTCTCAGCGTTGTTGGGCAGACCTAGCCACGAAGGTGTTTGCCTGTCAGACAGGTCTTCAATCCATTTAAGGAAGTGGTCACGGCGATTTCCATCTGGCATCGTAATGTGACGCTGATTACCGCTTGCCTAAAGAAAATATTCAATTAAAATATCGGAGGAATTTCTTGGTTTATCTCAAAAAATCTATAGTAAGAAATAAGTACGTACTCCATCAACATTGGCCACAAGAGCGAAGTCGGCTTCGAACGACTTAGGAGTGAAGAGTTTGCACAAGAAGGAATGCAGAAGGCGCTGGTCGAAGGAGTTGTCGATCTTGCCACCGTATATACACTGTGAGAGGAGGGTCACTAGCGCCTCCCATGGTACCTTCTCCGGTGGTAGGTTGGTACGGCCCTGTAGAATTAGAAAAATAATAAACATATTACATGAAAAGTAGTATAAGCATCAAAATCGACTCTTATTTTAAACGAAAAAGAGTTGAGTTTCAATATTCAGAATGTACTAACCATAGCCGTGGCGTCAATCCAGGTGTCAAGAGTATCGCAGGCAACCCTAAGGTCCGACTCGTTGAACTCGTAATACTTAGCCCAGCCGAGCGGCACGTAGCGCAGACGTTCTTGGACAATACCTGAAAAAAAAAGCATTAACAAATAAATATCCTTCTTGAATGAAATTCGATAGGGTATATTAGGTATTTACTGAAATATGAATGTTTTATTACCGTGGAACCAAGCTAGTAGGAAGTACAGTCTCGCACGTTCTGATGGTTGTTTCATCATCCGAGATGCTGGAACCTGGATAGCAAATGTTATTATTATTAATTCTCTACGGAATGAAATATGCTGTTTTTAAAACTGCTCCACACACTAGGATTTTCTCCTGTATCGTGGTTACGTGTACAAAAATATTTTTTCATAAACACTAGAGTGACTGAGAGACTGTAGATCGTGAAAACTTATGCTCCGTGCGGGGTTCGACCTCGCAAATCATGATGCACACGCCGATCGCTCAGTTTGTTGTCCATGTTTACAGCATATTTTCCAATAGCTGATTGTGTTTAGAAAGTGTTGTCGGAATGACGTCTATAGTAGTCTAATACTGCGGGTTATTGTAAGATATTTACGGTAGCGAAAGTCCTGAGCAGGTTAGCCCTGATGCCGGGCGGCGGTTCGAACACGAGCACGCGGCCGGCGCGGAGCAAGTTGACGGGCAGCTTGGGGCTGATCTCCGTCGTCAGGAACAGCCGGAAGTTAGGATGCGGCTGCAGCGAGTGCAGCTTCTTTTCTAACTGCACCAACCACACAGGGGCCAAGTGGACGTTCTTAAGCATCACCCAGCTGTAACAAAATGAAGGCGTTATAAAGATATATTTTTTAAGTGGGATTACTAAAAGCAGTGTTGATCAATCCGAGTTTAGATTATTTAAGCAGCGAATTATAGCACCATTAAGCATTTTGATCCACAAAATATATAACTGAAGTTCTGTATAACATTACTTTGTCAGAAGTTGTTCCAACAATAGTATTATCATACGTAATCAGGTTCCTCAGACAAATTCCGTCTCGATAAACGGCGGAGTTAAATCTGTTGACGGTATATCCATTCGTAGAAAATTTAAATTAGATGCTTAAATTTTGTTTAAATCTTACCGTCCAGTCTTGCAAGCGGTGTTGATGGCTCGCTCCGCTTGGTTGAAACCTTCAGCTGAACCAATGGCAATACTCGACAGGGGTTTGTTCAATTCAGTTGCCATGTCGTCCACGCGACCTGAACACAAATAAGATTTATAGCATTATATAGTTGATAGAGTCCTCCTGTCGCAAGTTATTCCGAATACCTAATTAAGTAGGGGTCGAGGAGACATTCAATTCGGTCATCAAAAAGTAGCTGGATATAGATTTAGAAAGATTATTGCAGAGAGACACCGGATCGGAGATCGAGTTGATCAAAATAGTTCACAATGTCCTATAGTTCTGCAGATTGTTCGTCTACTTGGTATATATATTAATGTGTCGACAAACAATTAAGATCTATAAGGATGCTTTCTAGAATAGAAAAAGGAAGAATAATAAAAAAAACCTCCAAAATCAAATTGAATAGAAAAAGGACTCACCGCTAGCATCGTATCCAGGTACAGAGCACAGTAGCGCCGGCGTGGTAGCGTTAAGCTGTGTTTCTGTGATGGATGAGAGGTCGAGTTCCGTCTCGGCCTTCGCCATGTAACCGGCACCAAGCACCGCCGTCACCAGCTGAGTAGCTGCCGCAATTACACGGTCCGGACGGAAAGCCTAGTCAAATCATAATTTTGTAAAAAACGGATCGAATAACACAAAGGCCAAATTAATGACACAGTCATACCAATATCACTGTCTTTAATAAAAAGGTATCAAATAGAACCGAAAGTATGTCTCTTACTTTTGTTTTTCATCTTTAAGAAACAAACCAGCCAGATTATGATAGAAATGTAAGCGTAATTTCTGATTGATAGGTCTGTGTCAGGCCTTTTTAGTTTATCCTAATATCAGTTAATATACCTGTATAAGCAGCAGCCGGTACATAGAGAGCGTATGCGGTGCGGGCGGAGACGCCGCTTCGCCGTCCCACAATGTTGGCACGCACTGCTCGGGCGCGGCCTGCGATAGCCACGCTGACAGCTCTGGTAGCTCGCCCACCTTGTCCAGCAGCCGACGGAAGTGCGGTAACCTTCGAAGCAATGTAACATTACGAAATGCGAAAGAGATACTTTCTCTGATGTATTTGCAATTATTTGCATTAATCTTTAATTTAATAACTAGTAATTTTTGAATGAATAATCACTCTGATGAGCGGTCAATGTTGTAATCTGCTTTATGGATGTGCTATTTAAGTAAATAGGTCAGGGGTTCCCAAAGTGTTCGCCGCGGCGCCTTGGTGCACCGTATAAAGTAAAGAGGGGCGCCACCGTGAGTCGATTATTTATTTAATAAAGACACAAATATTCGCCTATTTATTTCTAATGAATATTTTTCAAATAGCTAACCAGAGTAGGGCGCCGTGGCAAAATTCTTAATTCGTGAATGCGCCGCAAGCTGAAAAAGATTGGGAACCCTTGAATTAGGTGATAAATCGCTTTCCATAATACCTGGAGCTAAGTCTTGCGGCGGCGTCATGTTGCTGATGTGTGAGCGGTTCCAGCGGTGAGGTGGTGGACACGAAGCCTTCCTTGCCTCCCAGGAACACGCCGAAGGTGCGGTCCAGTGTGTCCTCAGCGCCTGTGCCCTTCAAGTGGATACGGCACAGCAGCAGCGCGAATGTGAGCCGGTCTGTGTGCAGCATGCCGCGGGCCACTCGCTCGTAAACCACCTGTTCAATCGTTTTTTCGTAGAATGTTGGATATGATATTACCCACAGACAGGTCATGAAATGTTTATAGCTATTAATTTAATATAATAAACATAAAGTGTATTCACAAGATAAATGAATTCATTATGCATTCACTGTTAATTTTTTACCACATTCTTAGCTAATCATTTAATAATGTCATCATTACTTCCGAGAACTTTGTCAAGTTATCGAACTAGCTTAAAAAACTGTGTATTAAAAATTAAACCTATCATGAATACAATAAAAGGCCATAATATATTAACAATTATATTTCACAAAGATCTTGAAATATCACTCACCGCAAATAGTTCTTCTGTAATGATATTTAGTCTAGCCGTGTAGTCGGTGATGCCACTTAGCATGGGACACACCAATACGGAGCTGAATATGTCCAAGAACATCTTCAACGAGTACTGGTATAAGAAGTGCACTTGGTGAAGCGACTCCATTGTGAAGTAGATGCTACTGCAGGCCTGAGGAATAATTAATAGTGTTGAGTCAATTAGGTGATTTATTTTAGATTTCAACGATCGCTACGATATGTTGCAGAGAAGAGATCTGAGAATGTTTTTGGCAATAAATATTGTTCTTGTAATAAAAGGTTGTTCGATGACTATTGGACGATACTAAGTAAAGTTTTATGAATGTACTTACTTGAGATAGTGGTAAGTACTGCTGGCTGACAGTTTCAATCTCCCCAATAACTTTGTCAGTCTCCTCAACTTTCTGTCCAATGTCGTCAGCTTCCTTCTTCAGGGTTTCAAGGGTAGCGATCACAGAATCGTCGTCCAGAATCTTGCCTTTAGCGTCGTTCAGGGCTTGCAGTAATGACTTCTCTAACTGACGTAGACGTAGGTGGAACTCGCCTAAAATTATAAGCATACAACGTAAATATGTATACTTATTTATCATATATATGCTGCCATGCAGTATTATCATTTAAGTGTTCTCTCGGTCAATTGAAGGTATTTTCTATTACTATTGGACATGAACTTACCTTGCAATTTGAGCAGGTCCGACCTCTTGGTGTCGATATCGGGTCTTTCAGCCTTGAGTACTCTATGCAGGCACTGCGACTGTAGCGACGAGCGCGTCACGGTGAAGTTGACAAATGTCACTCGAGAACACATATCCGGAGGGAACTCTACTGTTGGGTCCCTACGGAAAAAAGTTGGAAGTTGGAATAGTTACTATGTTCAAAGCCAAACAAATAAATTATCTATATGGAATGCCACTTTATATATGAATATTCCTAAGTAAGTTACCCACCTGGTACTTAGGAATATAACGAAGGACGGGCTGAGATCAATGTCCTGGTCTCCAAGAGTGATAAGCACTCGTCCTCCCGTACGCCGTAATTCCCTGTTCAATACTGGGTTTAGAATTGGGTCGTAGTTTTCTACATCCTAGAAGAGAAACATACATTTAAAACAAGAAAATAATTGATTTTTTTATTCCTAGAAAAGAATTTGTAGTCACTCTGCAATGAGCTAAGCATTCGAATTTAATATTATGTACTTCTTATGACATTCATATTCATATTTTATTACATACATAGTATGATACTTACTTGTACAAGCAGCGGGTTACCGAAACGCAGTGCAGACTCCAGATTCTTTCTGAAGGAGTCGTCAAGGAACGATGTCTTGGTGATCTTACGTTCCTTGAACTCGCGCATTATGAACTCGGTAGCTTGGCCAGACGGATCGATGATCAACGGGTAACGGTTAAAACGCTAAAATAAAACAATACTCATTGAATGTAAGGACTGGATTGAACAATTAGATAGTACTTTACTATAATACATAAAATAATTATATTGATAAGAATAAAAATATAAGCTAGGGCATAACTAACAAAGCCAAATCAATATACAGTACAGTAGAGAACAGTCCAACAGTTTTTCGCTATGTTCAGGTCCTATATCAGGTGCCAGACCAGACCATTAACCAGACACAAATCCGAATTCCGATCAGGTATTGAGATGAAGACTCACAGTTATGCAGATCACTAGACCAATAAAACAGTTAAGGTAAATGAAAATGAAAATGATCGAAAATATTCTTACCCTGAGCATGATGGCGTTTTCGACGCACAGTTCGTCAGTAGGCAACGCGTTCGCTTGCCAACGCAACCGCTCGTCAGGGTTACTGAGGTACTCCGTGCGAGCTATGTCCGCCCGGTACTTGATGTTCGCCGCTGCTAAGTGCGCCGTCCATGTTGTAAATAGGTTTTGTCGGTACTAGGAAGATTAAGATTTTTATATGTTACATTAATTAAAAGTGCATATCTTTTTTTTCAAGTTTGTGTTGAATTTTGTCTAAGCAGTCAAATAAAAGAATCGCTTAATTCAATAATAATTACTTTCATAAAAAATGAAATAGAAATTAAGAAGGCTGACATTATTATGAGGGTCTCCAAGATCCTATTAAAGCATTTAAAACACCAAATTATGTTTAAGTGCTCACGTGTTGATCAAAGTATCCTCCATAAGCGATGAAAGCGGCTGATAGCAGCACATCACCAACGATGGTGCTCATCTGCGAGCGGAACGTCTCCGAGCTGGACTCCCAACGCTCACGCTCGATGACCAAGCTCTTCAGTAAAGCGATGGATCTGTCCACCTATGTTGAGACAAAACATAGTAATTAGTATAAGACAAATGGGTCTTTTAATAGATCTTCTAAAGAAAAAAGCCGCCTTGGACTGCTTATATAAAAGCAAACTGTCCTGTATTCACAAACTTCACTAATTATATCAGTAATTTACCTTAGCTTGCACATTTTCCAGGTCTGTCTTGATCGCTTGAGCTTGGCTGATGAGTTGAGCGTATTCTTCCTTGTACGACGCAATAGACTTCTCGAGCTGTGCGATCAGCTCGCTCACTTCGCTGCCAGCAGTCACATTGCTCTGAGCTCGGTCTTCAAGAGCCTTGAGTTCGTTGCGCAGGGGCTCGACACGTTTTAACATGTCCGCGTATTCAATCTACCGACAAATTTTGAGTGAATATACGTGGCAACAACAACAGAAGTCTGAATAGGTTTATTCATTTATACATTCAAATCAGCATATTCTTACCTGCGCGATCGCCCATTTGACCATAGGGCCGCAAGCCATACTAGCCCTGTTCACTTTCTCGAAGTTGTAATCAGGATTGCTCAGATAGCGGGTCCTCATTTTCTCCCGAACGTCATCACTGTCATACACACATAAATAATTAATAGTGTACAGTGACGTAAGATTGTATAGCATTGATTTAACTTTATTACGTGCATCGTGCAATGTCAATGAACCAGACCATCTCAATGAATGACTTTTGACCTTGTACCAGAGAAATTTTGACTTGTATGAACGACACGGGATTTCTGTCAACAGGTCAAATTCATGTTCGATAAAAAATAGCAGTTAAATTACTTATAGCTCCCGGGTATTAACTATAGTATGATTAAGAGGCCTTTTTTATTAATCATAATATCAATGTATTATTAAACATGAATTTGATATTTTTTCATTTACACTTTAACCGCGTCCAACATGCATATCTTGTTACTCCGCAATGTACCTCATTTCAAATATAAAACAGGACGTCACTTACCCACACAGCAAACAAAGATTCTAGAGATAAACACATCGTATGCCTTCTCCTGTTTAAAGGCACATTAGATAGCAAACAAACAAAAATAAAAAATAACATTAAAACAGAAAAAAGCTAATTTCACAGTCGGTAGTAACTTTCTTCCTTGGCGGTTTGACACGGACATTATTTATTGGCAAATACATTCATGCGTCCTGATGTCAAGGTAATGTACGATAATGGTGTACCTAGAAATTACAATATGCTTTTTTAACAGCAATAGTTTTGGTATCATATTGTATTTAAGTATCCTAATTGGTAAAATGTTTAATTCATTAGTTTAGATGATTGAGAATGGAACGGTTGTTTTTGTGATTAATATCTACATAACTTAACAAATTAAATTGTTCAAAATAGATCTAACATTATCAATCTATCACCACAAACGTACCAATTACCGATACATGCGCGTGCGACTTTACGTCAGTAAAAATGCAAAAACTGAACATACCATGCGAAAAGCATGCAGCAAGCACAAAAATTTGGCCTATCTTTTTATGCAAATTGCACGCGATTTTTACAAACGAAAAACCTTTATGTAATATATACATAATAGAAAGTGTTTTTAAAAATCGAGTGGAACTAGCATTACTATGCTCTTGTGATCCTTACATACCACCACCAAACAAAACAGAGGGCTAACGGGAGGGGTGGAAAACAAGCGGCAGTGCTCACGTTATGTCCTCGGTGGAGAAATTGGAGACGATGCTGTTGATGAAATTCTCTCGCATGATGACGGCACGAATCGCCTTCCAGTCGGTGGCGTTCTCCCCAAGAAGCAGGCAGATGGATTCCAGCGCGACCTTCACGAGCGCCGGTGGGTTGCCCATAGATCTTACTTCCACCAAATGCTGCTTCTTTATAGATTTCACCGCTGTTTATTATAAACGGTTCGTCGACGTTTCGTAGGTATTCATGTAGATCAGCCACATCGGTGAGTCGCGTCGCATCCGTCACCAGCACGAAGCGAGAGCGAGAGAGTACAAAAAAGAGAGAAACAAAAAAGGCATTTAGCTGCTTTCTGTGACACATGCGGCTGGCGTTATTATGTAACGTTGAAATTATACCGCTGCTACCAGCGCCGGGACTAAGAAAACTAAATTATTCCTGCAGGCTATTTTATGTTCGCCTGACTTTATAGTGATTATGAATTGTTATCAATTTTCTGAAGCCCCGAGTCGGTAAACAATTATTCCAATTATATTTCTGAAAAGAAACGGTTAAGATTCCTAATAATGTTAAAACAAATGTTAAATGATACACGACGATGCTTAGCGGGGTTAGTCACGAGTATTCACTGTATATTAGTGTGCCTTACATTACATAGATGCCATTTTACATTACAGTGGTCACAGCGTTACGTTTTTGTTCTATATTAATAACAACAGTCACATAATGCAAGCGAGCTTAGCTTATTTACAACAACATATTTATCTATAAATTCATTCATTCATTACAATAAAGAAAATGTATAAAGAATATTAAATACATTAAAATATTCTGTTTTGTGTTTAAACTTAGATATATAAAAATTAATGCATAACATAACATTCAAAACAGGTAACAATGTTGGTAATGTTTTTGCCAATAAATACGACTTAAGTATAATAACTAATGAACAGAACACTAATTGCTATCTAGGATGTTGATCTCTAGAAAATTACATTCATATAATATATTTTTTCGGTATTTCTGTAAAGATAGTATGTCGTTTTGTAACAAATCATTTATCATACATAAAATATACGAGAATAAATGAAAATAAAATGTGCGAGAGTGAGTATGGTCTAAAGTTTCTTAAACGGACACACAACAAGACACTGCACTCTTTACCCGTAGCGTTCCATAGCTATTTGGGAAATTCAATATAAACTAAGAGTGAAAGCGGCCAGTATGTGACATACAACAAAACAACTACGACATGCTATCTCACAAAGTGAAAGTAATTAATAAAACTAACGTGATGTTCTCAGTCTCGAAGTTAACGATCGTTGATATGAAGTTGTCCTTCATGACGACGGAGCGGATGCCCTTCCAAGTGTCCCCCTTCTCCCCGAGGAGTGTGCATATGGACTCCAGCGCCATTTTGACAACAGACGGAGGGTTGGCCATCGACCTCACTTCAACTAGTTGCTGCTTCTTGATCGAGCGCACCGCTGTTTTATGAGATTGTCTTCGAGTTTAATACTAAATGTTGTTATAGTCAACGTTCAGAGTATTCAAAACATGTTGATTCGATATAATTATATAGCAATACAGATATCTGACCGAGTAAAAGGGTCGTTAGTATCATATTTAATGTTGCCATTAGAATAATTTTACTTAGATAAAGATGATCATTAAACTGGGCGAACCTTTCAGGTTATAAATATTATATGATGAATTCGATAGATTGTTTGTGCCAAATAGAGTTAAATAGAAACCTTCCTTCCTTCCAACTGAATTAGCACAGCAGTAACTTGTAAAATGAGGCAGCAATTCATATTTTAAAGAAAGAATAGTACTGGTGGTAGATAAATCACTCGCCCGCTCACATTTAATGGCAATGACGTCAAATATAGAATTCAAAGGTTTCTAATTTACTTCTGAACGTTAAAAATACGGTAATTTCAATTATATTTGCCGGGTCAGATATGTGTTATGCATTAGCATTTAAAATAAATATAATCATGATCTTTAAAATGCGCTACTTATTGACTATAACTACGTTGCTAATACTAAATACTTGATTTCTTTAAATTTTTTGAGAGTCATTCTTATTATCATTATTCAAATACACTTATTATATTAGGAAATCAAGTAAATTAAAAAAAAATATATAACATACAAATGAAATAAACGAGGCATCTTTGTGACTGTCTGCAAAATTCAAATGTTAGACAAAAATCTCAAACTATTGACAAAAGTTAATCATTATGTCAGCGACAACTACACACTACATTATCTAATTGCTTTAACAGTGACTATCGAACATAACGTCGTGGTATTCATTTTTGGACAAACACAACACAGGGATAGGTGAATGTAAAAGTTTTAGTAAAAGAATGTTGATTTAAACAACACAATTTGAACGACACATCGGTATGACTGTGCATATTTATGTTGTAGTAACATACACAATTTGACTACCCCGGATAAATCTGTCATCATATTTATCCCGGATTGAACAATTCAATTGAAGTTTCAACTAAAACCAGTACACAGTTTGATGAATACCAGAGTTTCATGCGAATATAATAAAAAGTCGAACCATTTTGCGCCTCTATGACAGCAGGCTCCACTTGCGCCAAGTCAGCCATTACATCTCGACGCTTTGCTTCTATTTCCTTTGTTTGTTTCTCAAGAGCGACCTGAAGCACAAATATATTTATTACTGTGTCAAATACTTTATTAGGATTTCTATTAGGTACCACAAATGGGAGGTGTTATATATCATCTAAATAAAAGTGGTTCCTAACCTGAATTTCCTGACTCTCAACCTTCTTCTTTTCGGCTTCTTGTTGGTCTTTCACCATCTGACGAAGCTTGGCATTAGCGGCTTCGTTCTTTGCTTGCAGTTCCTAAAAAACAACATTTTAACAAACAGTTATATCATATTGTAACCTATAGTGAAAACCCATTAACTTAGTATAATGAAAAAGATATAAAATACTATAAATATTACATACCTGTGACTTGACAGCGAGGCTCTTCTGCATCTCTTCCACCTGTTCGACGGTCTCAGCTATCTTACCGAGACCGACGTTCAAGTGCAGCTGTTGCTCCTCAAGATCGGCACGCTTTTCAGCATAAAGCTTCACCATTTGTTGGATGAAGTCCAAGTAGTGTCTGTTTTAAAGAATTACAAATATATTATAAATCAAATTAGGCTGTCAATTTTACGGACCATTTGTATATATTCAGAAAAGTTACTCAATTTAACTGACCTCGGTGTAATAGCCATAGTGCGGTTAGCTCTCTTCGCTAGGCTAGCATTTGCCCTGTGTAAGGTCTGGTGCACATACACGCAGGCATTGACAACGGCCTCACGGTGCGAAGGCCGTTCGCCTACCTCACCGCAAGCCGACGGGAAGCCGTCCGGCGGTGAATACTCAGCAGAGTCCAGGTCCATGCGCTGAGTAAACTCTTTGCCCACCTAAACATAGAGAGATAACCTTAAACACTAAATACCACAGTAATTGGCTATGAGCCTTTATATCATGAATGGTATTGCTTGAATTGTTAATGTTATTACGTATTGTTACGCACACCAAGAAATAATGTATGATTATGATTAAAACCTAGAATTTATAAAAATACTCGAGCAGTTTTTTGTTATCCTTTTAACAACTTTTAAAAGGTAAATTCGCGTTATTTCCCGAGTAATATAATGAGTTATCCTTTTGATTAAACGCTGTGCAAGTACCCAGTCAATCTGTTACAGCAAACTTACTTGGAACAGAGCACCATCACTCCAGTCACCGAACCAGTTGAGTACGCATCTGTTGAAGAGAGCGGGCGAAGTTGCCGCGCGGTCCTTTAGACCTTCAGACGACGGATTCATTGTGAACACTACGTGCAAGTTGCGCATCACTTGACCAGTAAACCTGGGTGGAAAATACAATTTGTTAAAAACATAACGAGAAAATATTGAGGTACTTATATACTGTAAAAGAATCAAGAAATTTTGGCTTTAACATAACTACTTACCATTTGTACAACTCATCGTTGGAATCCAACATCAATCCCTCCCTCTGAGCGCCTTCTTTGCATTGAGTCATTAGTGCGGCGAATTCATCACCTTCAAACAAGCCAGGAACCTATGGAAACAGTATTTTATTAATAAATTCTCCTCTTCAGGTTATGAAAATAGTATAATTAATCCTTGGTAAACCATAAATAAGTTATATATCAATAAGTTATTATGTGTTGCTGGTTGTAGTGTAGACTAGTACAGTTTGAATGTGCATGGGAGTTTAAACCTTAGCAACATACCATACTTCAAAACTTATCTCTTAACAAATAACTTACCTCTCCGTTAGCCAGCAAGGTGTTCATTCTCTCGAGGAAACCACTGTCGAGAACGTTGGACTCGTCCAGTATGAAGGCGACCTTTTCATCACGACAACCCGCACGCCGTAGCACTGAACGGAGGTCCTCATCGAAATCAGCACCAGTGTATTTGTTGTGCACCTATGTATGGAGATATTGAGAGGTCTAAATTGATCAATGTCGTTTTGTAAATTGTTTTGGATATAAATAAACTATATTTTAACTATATAGGAGTCAAGGGAAGTTGTATTATACATATATTATTACGGTGTAGTAAAAAAATAATTTCCTACAAGTAAATGATCCGTGACCACCTTACCTTTATCTGGAAGATGCTAAGCCCGTTCATCCAGGCGACGAAACGACTGAGCGTGGTCTTGCCGGCCCCCGACACACCGATGAGCAGCAGATGTCCCTGCGGCTGTCTGAAGATACGGTCGATACGCAACACGTGGTCCAACACCTCGTCGAACAGTACTAGAGGCACGTCCAACTCCTCCTCGTAAAATACCTACGCAGAATATCCCATTTGATCAAACAATTTGACTACAAATTAAGAAGGAACAGATGATATTTATGAATTGCGAATACACAGGATTGACTAGAATTTCTGGACCTGAATTATTTTTTTAAGTGTTGTTTAGAAGTCAACGGGTTACACTTACCTTAAGCCTCGCCTTGACATATTCACGCAGTTGATCCCTGAGCACCGGTACATAGTCTTTACTCAACCAGTTACTGTATAGAATAGGACGAGCCAAAGCTTGTTCTCTGTTAATGCCTAAAAATCACATGTAAATGATTACAGAAAATTCAATTATAAACAAAAACATATAAGGTCTAAATTACGTTGTAAACTTACCTGGGAAGAACATCATAGCGACATTGTCGATGTTTTCGTCGGTCCATTGTCTCTCGGTGTCGTCAACCAAACGATCTTGGAAAAGACGGAGGGCTTCGTGCGCCCATAATCTGACTAGACCTTCGACATTCAGATTATCTAGGGGCCTATAGAAGAAACCAAACAATTAATTGAGAGCAGTTTGAAAACAATCCTAACACTAAGATTAAATAAGCGGAAGTATGGCATGAATCCAAAATGAATAAAGTTCGATGTTTATATTTTATCTAACTCGTTTATTCCAGATAGCTCATTATCGATATTTGGCGAAAGTGGGTAATTTGTATAGTTCTATCTCAATTATTGACACCAAAATGATAGAGATAATTTCCAATAATAGAGGTTTATTAAGCCTCTTAGAAATAAGGCCCTATTAAATAGTACGTACCTGATAGCCTCGCATATGCCTCGCACCCATCTGGTCATTTCTCTAGGCGAGTATACGTAGTGCGGCTGCATGTCTTGCGTGAACCTCTCTTGCGATGCAAGGTATAGTTTTACCATCGCTTGCGTCAAAGGCTCCGCATAACCGCGCAGCGCTGGTTGCATGCGCAGCATTGCCCGAGTGAATGTACCGTAGATCTTAAGACAAATTATAGGAAATTGTGAGTTCACTTTTAATTCAAATACATATGTATATTAGTCCCCAAAATGCAACTAGCATTTTGGGGGTCTACCATGGTTTAATTACCTAGGAACTATCAATATTTGTGAAATATAATGGTAATAATGATGTCAAAATTTAGACGACAGTTAAATAACTTGAACATTATGATATTTAATCCAGTAGAATTAGATTACTAGACATTTAGTGTTCAATAATTTTTTTTCATCATAAATTGAAATAACAACGATATTTGCACGATCAAAAAAATAATTGAGGATGGACATATGCTGATATATACCTGTTCGAGCGAGGTCTCTCCGGGGTAGTCTACGTATATAACGGGCACATGGCGCAGCAGTCGGTGAGACAGAGGCTTCCGCCCTGGGTCTGTAGGCGGGTTGCAAGCACCCACGAATTGAATGCGCTCCAAGTGCACCCACGAGTGATCTAAATAAACACATTTATATTTATAATATTCAAAATTTATTAACTACTAGCTTTTGCCCGCGACTTCGTAGATTAGTAATTTTTAATCAGGGATTAAAACTATCCTATGTCCTTTGCTCGGGACTCAAACTATCTCTATACCATATTTAATTCATATCGGTTCAGCGGTTATAGCGTTCTTCACGCTACGCTAACGGTACCAGACAGACAGACAGACACACTCGCATTTATAATATTAGTATGGAAGTAAAACTTACCACTGGCCCTGTAGAAGCCCTTATGTTCAAGTAACTGTCTCAAGAAAGAAATAACACGCTGAGTCCCGTATTGATCCATATCTGGCAAGTTGATTTCGTCGCAAAACAGTACTAGCCATTTTCCAAGCTGTAACAAAGCAAAACATTTATTTACCATGACTTTAGATTTATCCAAATAGAAAGAAAGAAAGAAAATAATATTTATTGACACAGTCACGAACAATGCGCACAATAACATAAAAAAAGAAAGAAAAAAAAAGAAACATTGGACAATAAACAAACTCATTGTGTGCCCCACGGCTGTGCCAAATGGCCCAGTTCAGCTAAAAGCCAGAAAACTGGTAAGCTGCCTGGCGCTGGTTTTCAACTGGACCAGGAGGTGAGTGTCAATAGATGGTATATTTATTTTTTCAGCTTCCTATGTGAAAATTGTTTGACTTCATGTAAACAAAATTCTAGGCACACACGTTTAATAGTCCAAAAAGGGTCTAATAACTTCCGTATCACCCAAAACGTCAATGTGGAATACAATGACGTTTTGGGTCTTTGTGATTTGATAATTTTCGTTCTACAAGCTATTCTTAATAACAGAATTATAACATTATAATTACCTGTACTGGAGCAAGTACGACTCCATTGGGTGTTTTCCTATACTCGCAGTAGTGATCAAATGTCTTCAGAAGTAGTTCAGGTGTGGTAGCCGAGGAGAAGTTAAGACCGACCACCTCCATGTCTGGCAGAGCTCGGAGCGCAGAGAAGAGTGTCATAGTTTTACCGGAACCAGGGGGCCCACAAAGTACTGATGGATTTGGTTTAGTATGAGCAAAACGCGGTACATAACATTATCGTTTCGTCTTTAGAATCAAATTATAGATTGGGAGTAAAAACATAGTCTCCAATTGTTATATCTCTATTTGATGTAATGATTGATTAAAAGGATTACAACATAAAAATAAATAATCCAATATTTATTATTACATTTCCAATAAATTGAGCAGTATTTGCAATAAAAGAATATGATTACACATACCCAGTGGTTTATGTTCCGCTAACCAGGTATATAGCAAAGCTTCGTGGCGGACCGTATCAAGAGTTGGCACAACAACGTCAGGAGCGGCCACCTTATGCGTCTCCACTTCTATCTGGGGTACCTTCGCTGACCATGGCACCCATTCACCAGTAATGCACACCTGTTACACAAATATTGCTTATAGAAGTGTATAGGTATAATAGGGGATATCTTAAAATGAGTATACAGTATTTTTATAACTATACCTCAAAGTCTATGATGTGTTGATTTGCGCCACAGTTAGGAAGCTGCATAGTGCTGGCAGATCTAATAAAGTCGCCAAGTTCGTTACGGTCCTATAAAAGAAAATGCAATATTAATAATTTCAAAATGTACAGATAAAAATATAGACTATTGTTATTATAGTACGTACCTTTAGTTTGGCATCTCCAGCGAATGACCACAAAAGAGAGTATACTAGCCATTTGGGTACGTAAGCTTCCAGTTGTTCGTTTGTGATCGGGAAATCGGGATGCTGACGGTTGTAGCCGAGAATATTTCTAAAAGAAAATGAAAGAATTTGAAACCTATTGAATGTGTTTCCAAAGCTACACGAACTTAATCAGTAGTTAATTGTTATATAACTTTACATTCATCATCATCATCATCAACCCATTAACGTCCCACTGCTGGGCACGGGTCTCCTCTCATTTGAGAGGGATTAGGCTATAGTCCACCACGCTAGCCTACTGCGGGTTGGCAGACTTCACATGCCATCAAGACAAATCTCTCAAGCATGCAGGTTTCCTCACGATGTTTTCCTTCACCGTTTGAGCTTGTGATAAATACGCACATAACTTCCGAAAAGTCAGTGGTGCGTGCCTTGGGTTCGAACTCGAGACCTTTGACGTCTCAGTCCACTGGTCACACCGCTAGGCTACCACAGCTCTCATTAAAACTTTACATTAAATTTTGCATATTTAGACAATCGAACCAATAAGAATTTTGTAACTTACCTAACACCACGGTTGAGCATAGAATGTAGAGATGAAAGCGCTCTGTGACGTGTAAAGTCCATAATATGATCCAGGCTGACCGCTCTCTCGAGACATTTTACTACTAAGCCGTCGCCGAAGAATAGGGGTTGCAGGATTGCGGCGACATCACGCTGAGTCTAAAATGAAATAGGACGAGGTTTCTAAGTACAAATGGAATGTGGCTGGAGCCTGGAATGGATGTGGGCTTATGGTAACAATAGTACAAAGACAGATAATATTACAAATCTGTTAACAAACATTGTATAATCCTGTTTGTGCCTTGTATCAAGGAAGAAATCAATGCAACGCATTCCAGTAATTTTTATCTAATTTATAAGAAATCTTCTTCTTTGATTGACTTACTTGCAAGGCAGGGGATAGTATGTTTTCTGTAGCGTTCTGATCGCCACCTGCAGAAGGTGCTGCCATCACGATACTGAACGAGTCTTCCTCTCCATCCTCCAAGGGGATATTTCTCAATCTAAAATTAGGGAATTACATTAAAACAAAATGTTTATAGATAAAAGTTTAAGAGTGGCAGCATTTTAAAATGGTTTTTATTTACCTCATCAGGTAGTTTTCGAAGATCATTTCAGTAGTAAGCACATCCTGTGAGAACCATACCATACCGCAACGGGAGACGGTAGCGAGCGTCGCGTATTTCAGGTCTTGTACCTGAAATATACATGTACATAAGTATACTGTCGGTAGATATTGTAGGGTTTATAAGTGTGGAATGAATGATTAAGATTCGCACTTACTTCGAACATGACTCGAACGTTAGGAGGCAACGACAGACGCTCGCCATTGGGTAGAGTAAGTAGTTTGTTATCATCAAGCACGGAGTTCAAGTTCTCAACCCATTCAGGGTCTACATCACCGTCAAATATGATCCATTGACGCTTGTTGATCTCACCGCGTACGTTGTCGATAATTTTCCTGTTGGATTGAAAATATGTTATGAGCCAGTAAAATAATGGCTAAAAATATTAATATTAATGAGTACTTAGAAGCCGGTATCCAAAATATTGCAGATATTTCGTTACTAACTTGAATGAGGACTCACCTGAGAATGTGTGTAAAGAGACCGTCGGTCCATTCACGGGTGTTAGGATCAAGAACACCATACAGTGTTTCCTTAGACATCGCCTTGGGATCGATGACGTGAGCTACACCTTCAACTCCTTCATATCTATAATAAAATATAATAATCGTTAATTTAAGCTTTTTACTAAATGAAGATGTGATAACTTATAGTGCAGGATCCTATTATGTATATCTTAGTTGATGAAGTATATTATGATACATTAGGATGTCATCGGTCATCGTGGTGATCCTAACGATTCATATGATGATTAGGATGTCGAATGCAATGTAAACGACAAATCGAAACATCTGATCGTGTGTTCCTCCAATAGAAAAACAAATAAATAAAATACAATTTTAGTCCTACCTTTCTAACGCCTTGAGCAGAACACGCCAGGCAGTAGACTTGCCACTACCAGATGGCCCAACCATCATAAGACCATGGTTCAACTTGCAGATTTGGTACAATTGTAGGACCTGAATACATTACATTACAAGTTAGTTTATTTATATAGACATACATCCATTATCTCTTGCATTAAAACAGTGATAATGGATCATGTATGTATCCGTTTTAGCACAAAAGTAAGGCATAGTAAAGTTATAAGAATGTAATGAAGTAAATAACAATTTTAAAGAGAAAGAGTACATATAAATAGCGCAGGGAACAAACGTATCGCAGTATAAAACAAGGCGTACGGCGAAGATCTTCTGAGTATAAATATAAGCTATAGAATTAAGTTATATCAAAGGTGTATGTTATGCCAATTGGCTTAGAATTAAATAATTTATCATCCATTTTAACCTATGAATTATTTCCTTATTTCAGCGATATTCAACCATTGAGACATCAGAGATTGTCTATAAAATTTACACCTTAAAAGCTATAAGGTATGTTACAAATGCATGCAAATAAAATAATAGTCATTCGTCATATAAGTCTGAATGCAATTTTAGCAAGAGTTGTTTCCTAGTGAAAAGCTTAGCAGAGTAACGTTACAAGAAGACGCCAGAGGTTGAGTATCACTGATCTAATAAACATAAATAACAATACTTAAAAGGAGTAGCGAAACTGCATAGTCGAAACAACTAAGAGTAAAATATCCAGACAGTGACGTAGTTTGACCAGGTGTAGTAGTGGTGTGTAAGCTTAGGAATGAAGTACAGGTCGTATTATGTGAGTGGTGGCTAGAGAAAGACGGACATAGTTAACTAATGAAGACCTAGATGTTATTATTTGCTTCTAATATTTCATACCCGTATTTTACTATCTGAGGTTTTACCGGGTTTATTTATCAGTATCAGAACTCCATTAGTTAACTATGCTGTATCGAAAAACACACACATAGGCAACGTTGTAAAGACACATAGAGCACACCCACACCGCTCGGTCACTGACCTTCTCGATCCACGTGCTGTGCTGCGCGCGCGACGATGCACTGCGCCTCTACGTGCCGTTAGCGGGTTAGCATGGAAACGCATATGCATTCACACTCACGTACTACCGTATTATGGTAACCATATAATAGGTAATATGGGTACGGCGAGGCTGCCTTTTATTTACATTAATGTCAGCAGATGTGTTTAAACAAAAACGATGTTTTGGGGAAAATTGAAATAATATATTGAATGTACAAAAAAAACAGCCTCTATGTAAATTAAATGGATAAAGCAAAATGTTAAATTGTTATGAATTTAGTTGCATGAAATATACTGATTATGTAATTAATATATTATATTTTTTTAGAAATTAATGTAGATACACTCATAACATACCATCACCTTTCAGTTACGATGAATTATATCATGGATGTTGTTATATAAACTCAAATGATGTGCATATAAAATGGACTTGTGTTCAAACAAACTGACTGTGCAGTCAATGAAATGGATCTTATTAGTTAAAGTCCTTGACCAGTTAATTGAAGGGTCCGCTACACCGTAAAAATAATCTCTGTTTTAAGTAAAATAAGTTACCTTTTCCATCCAGGTGGATCCTTGTTCGTCGCCTTCGCCACAAACTAAGAATTCTTCAGCACATACAGCACGGATTTCATTCTTCAAACCTGAAAAATAGTGTTGTTGTTTTGAAATATTCACAAGCCAAACCAAATAAGAAACATTTAGTAACAAGTATTTTCAAACAAGTTCCTAACTTTGATACTCGTTTCACATATAGTTTTTGGGTAGAAACATCTAGGTTATGTTCAGAATGGATGCTTTTGTTTTATCGCTCCAGTAGGGATGCAATAGAAATTACGACTAAAGATCTTAATCTGTTACTTACCAGTCATCTCAGCCCTAGTATATCCAACATTGGGGAATACATCGTTGAGCAGTGAGAAGAGCAGCGGAATATCTTCGGCAACCAGTTTGGGCACCATAGTCTCACACACGGATTGAATCAGAATATCTTGTTCTGGGAGGGACTCTGCTATAGACGCTTCATCTGGCACTTCTGTGCTGCGTTCTATTAGGTTCTCCTAAAATACAAATATTCAGATCGTATGGCATAACAACATAAATATGGAAAATTGTATAAGTGGTAGTGACTCATATACAATGTGGGGAGGACAATATGATCATAAATGAAACTTCGTATAAGTCATGATATTCCCAACCGTCACACAAAAAATCAAATGAATATATCCAGTAGTTTAGCCACAGGACATTATTTTTCATTTTAAGTATTTTCGACATGATGTTTTGTAAACAGGAGAGCACGCGACAGGTTAACGACTTACGTTGCCAGCTCGCCACTTTAAAAACCTACGCCTTTTCTATCAAATTTATTTTCTCAATGCAAATTATACTTTATGCCCGAGCCATAAGAGTCATAAAGCGTGTCATCACAGCTAGATAAGAAAAAATGCATACGAAAGTTATTACTTTCCTGTTACGCACTCATGTCAATCGCAAAATATGTATGTGCGAAAGAGATAGGTAAGTTTGCTTGTTTCCTCTTTGCTTACTTGTCGACGTGTCTAGGTTACGCGGTCAGTGTGTCACCGGACGTCCTTACTGCCTGTGACGCATTTTATTTTCTCTGGAATTTCGGATGCGCCCGCGCCCGTTTGAAGTCGCCGCGCGAGTGTTATCGTATCTTTGTTGTTGTGTTGTGTTGTGTTGTGCGAAATTTGACGCTTTGTTTTAATAGTGACAGGACACATAAACGTATTATAGGTACTTAGTTAAATAGCTAAGTGAACTTTGCGAAATTAGACGCTTAATACTTGGTGTTTCAAGGTTTTATTATTAAATAATCATGCCTCGTTACAATTATACCGCTTCGGAGTACACTGATATGATTTTAATTTATGGGGAGTGTCACGGTAATGCCGCTTTAGCTGTACGGACATACCGTGAGAGGTATGGGAACACGCGTATGTGTCCGACCCACGGGCGCACTATTGTACAAGCTGTCCAGAGGATACGGGAAAATCAATCTTTGATCCCGCACGTAGATGGTGCTCCTCCACGTGCAAATGTGATTTCAGACGAAAGAGTTATTAATTATTATGATCGTAATCCGACGTCCAGTCTGCGTAATGCAGGTCGACATTTTCGTGTAAATCACAAAACTATTCAAAAAGTTTTGAAACGTGACAAACGCAGACCTTATAAGTACAAGAAAGTACAAGCATTGTTACCGAGAGATAAGCCAATAAGAGAAACTTTCTGTCGCTGGTTGGAAACCAAACATCTCGAGAATCCTGACTTCCTGTACAATGTGCTGTGGACTGACGAGAGTACATTCACAAGGAATGGTTTATGGAACCGACAGAACCTTCGGTACTGGAGCCGCGTGAATCCGCATCTAGTACGGGAGTCTTCACACCAGTACAGATTTGCGGTCAATGTGTGGGCTGGCATACACAGAAATACTATTATTGGTCCGGTATTTATTGATGGCAATTTAAATGCTGTAAAGTTCATTGAACTCCTCGACGGATCCGTTTCCGAGTACACGGACGAACTTTCGCTGGACGTGTACAGGCAGATGTGGTACCAGTTAGATGGAGCACCAGCTCATTCAGTGGTGTCTGCAAGAGAGCGTTTGACTCAAATGTTCGGACAGCAGTGGATTGGCCGTTTTGGACCAGTGCGGTGGCCAGCGAGGTCACCAGATCTCACGCCCCTGGATTTCTTTCTGTGGGGTCACATAAAGAATGAGGTATACTCAACAGAAGTTACTACCGTTGAGGAATTAAAAAATAGAATAATAATATCTTTTAATAAATTGAAAGAAATGGCTGCTAATGGTGACCTATTATCAAGAGTGAGAAATAACATTATACGTCGGTGTAGTTTGTGTATTCAAGAACACGGCGGACATATTGAAAATAAAAAAATTTAATGACTGGCGACATAATTATGTGATCGAAAAGTGATTGTGAATAATAAATTGATCAGTGAATAACTCGCGGGTGAATGATGCCCGACTATTTGGTTAATATTCTGTGATTTGATTTGTGTAATTGAGCATTAATAACAATAAGAATAATGGCGCCAAACATTACGTCGCTGCGTCGGCCACAGCTTTAACATGAATGAAACCAAGCTGCGTTGCCATTCTTATCGCAGGTCAGTGTACCATTTTTATAAATGGTGTTTTATTTTGTTTGCAGTTTTAAGCTATTTAGTTTGTAAGAAAATTTTTTTTTTTTTAATTTCCATGTTCGGATTTATTTGATAGTTTACAAATGTTTCTATAAACCAGTATTGCCAGTGTTTTCATTTAAAGTCATATTGTCATCTCCACATTGTATATGGTATTATTTAAAAATAAAATGCTATCAACATTACTGTTCATAAAAACAAATCAAGAAGAGTTTTCTTTACCTTGATCTTCTGAATGCGATCACGTTTCACGTTACCAGCAGAGACGAGTACAGATTTGAGAGCTCGCAACCCAAAGTCGTAATGAGACTGGTTGGACAATTGTTCGTCGCAGAGTCTGCAATCATCAAAATTTATGTTAAGTAATAAGAACTAATTAATTTTTAGGAAGTACTTTTTAACAAGTAAAATAAGAAAAAAAAATTTGAGCGCAAGCAAAATCAATTGCAAGAAGCATTTGAACTAACTTGAAGAATGGCACAATCTTGCATGCCAGTTTCTCAGCAGTCCTGAAGCCTTGACTGAACAGCATAACCTCGGCAATCAGCTGCCTGTCTGGTGTAGTCATGGCCAAGCTTCGGAACAATTTCTTCAAGTTATCAGGCAGATTGGAACGGCCCGCGTACCCCGGATTCATTGTGATGAAGATCGCCATGTCTTGGCTCACACGAACTTGTTTGCCGACCAGTTCCACTGTTATGGACTTGGCTGAAAAAGATTTGGACAATATTTTAAAATTAGTTTGAATTTTGGTCAATGCCATAAATTCGGATATTTGATAAATTATTTACCAGTGTTGTCTCCTTCTTGGTGACTCTTGAGAGCTTCTTGTATAGTTTGTACTTGTTGGGACACAGCCGACAACATTCTTTCCTCCAATCGATTGAATTCATCGAAGCAACCCCAAGCACCCACCTAAGATGATAAGAATGATCATGTTTTATGTCTAATATTGATATAAAATAGATAGTTTAAAAATATATTATTGATGAGCTTTTAATTTACCTGACACAGACCGACGAAGATACGGCCCATGGCTTGGAAGTCGAAGGTCTCGTCACAGTTGAATACCAGAACGAAGCGACCGAGTTGGTTTCCGAGTGCCTTCACCGACTCAGTCTTACCAGTACCAGCGGGACCTAAAACATTCATATGATGAGGACCTCTTTCAAAAATTTACATTCAAATATGTTTTCAATATTAAGAAATTGTCATCTTAGGGTCAGGGTTTTATACAATTATTTTGACCAAGTGATCCTGTGAAGTTGATGAAAAGGGGACATTTTAAACCTACCGAATGGTGATCCACCAAGTCTTGCTTCCAAAGCTTGCGTCATAGTGAGATAACAGCGATCCGTCAGCGGGGTCTGTACCAGTCGGTCTTGGACGCCCAGATATTCAAAACCGTACAGGAACTTGGCATTGGCCATGTGGATGGTGAGCTGTTGTAATACCTATGCGGAAAATATTTAGAATATAAATTATAAATTTTTTTTAACATAGAAAATGATTCGGATTTTGGACTTTCGGACTTACATCATTGTTCCTTGGATCGAAGTAGAATCGCATCTCGCACAGCCACTCAAATGAGCGAGGACTGTTGACGTCAGACGCAATCAGCCTACGTGTCACCGTACGCTTGTGAACGAACTCGTTGATCTAATATAAAATATAGAAGAAATAATAACATTAGTATTAGTATAAACCTTAAGTTTATAACTTATAAAATTCAAACACCCAAATACGAGTTGCATGATTTATACACTGGGACATTATCTTGGTCTCTGTTTTAATATAATCGAGTGTCGGTGTTTGTTCAGTAAAAACATCTATTTTCATGCTTATTATCAAGTCATATAATTTCCATTTTAAATTCACATGAAATAAACTTACCAAATGTTCAAGCTTCCTTCTTCTCAATGGCGGCTGTTCCTGAAGCACGGAGTCAGCGAGGATGTTTAGCATGTTCTCGACATGAGCCAAAACTCTCTTTAAACCGTCACCACCACCGCTGGCTAAGGCTGCATCCACATCTTCCGACCACAGGATTTGAGCGGCAAGTACCACGATTTGTGCCTATTCAAATAAATGGATATTATATAATACAGGCTCCTTAAACCATACATTTAATAAAAAATAAAAAAAAACGAAAAAATATCAGTTATATGTGAAGACCCAATTAGCGACCTGGTATGTTAAGGATCTCGGGCCCGAATCAAATGTTTCTGGGATGAGTATGAACTTTTATACTTTATTCAGAATGTGTGTATTTACAAAAAAGTAGTATATTGGCCATCTAATATCCGTAACTCAAGCTTAGTTAATTAGATCGTGACAAGATGGTATGTTTGGGTAGTAGTTGATCTATAATTACTTACTTGATACTTGTCACACCAATCGATGAACTTCTGCGGGTCGACGTTACCGTCCTTGAACTGCTTGACGTCACCCACAGCGTCCTTGAGCCGGCACGCCAAGGTCACGCGCATCTCGCGCTCCACCATAGAGAGCCACGAGTTTATTTTAGGGTTCTCGATCGTCGAAACGGGCGATGTGAAGTATACCTACAAAAAAGTGCGAGAAAATCATAGTAGATATCTTCAAAGGGGATATGCACTTCAGAAGTGGTGGGTGGTTTGGTGACGTCCTTACCTCTTCACCCTCTCGCGAAGCAATACCATTAATAACGGTGTTGTCGTCATTGAGAATAATGGCTGCCACTCCAGCAAACATTTTCTTGAAGTGTTTCTGTAGGCGAGCTATATTCTTGCTGTTGCCAATGATTTCGAGTAGATCTTCGTCACCCACGAAGTAGAACCTAAATAAAGTTAACGGTTTTCATGAATAGATCGATTTTTTTAAGAAATCCTAACAGTTACACAACTATTAACTACATACCTTGGGAAGCTGCTTCTTTCCCTTTCCAGATATTCTCCAAGAGCTTTCTGGATCTTGCCCAGCAAATCGGCAAGACGCTCCAATGACCTTTGTACTCCAGGGATGTTGAGCACATCCATCACCATTGGTGACTTGCTTACTTTCTTCATCAGTCCCAAGAACTCAGAACTGCCGAGTTAAACATTATTATAAGCAACACCTGACTTATACTCAAATTTAAAGTTAATTAGCTTAATTAGCTAATAAAGTTGAGATAAACCGAAACGAAACGAATAATATAACTAACATTAAATACTAAGAACTACTGAGTGGAACCAAAATAAAAAAGATTGTTCATTACCTGATACTCTGGAATCTACTGGTTTCGACAGGTAGCAAGGTTTTGATGTCAGCAGAACCGCTAAAGATACCCTCTAAATACACCCAGCGGCGCTGTACGTCGATCCACACATCGAACAAAGCGTTGATACGGTTTAGTTTCTCTTCCCAAGTAAGAGCTTCTTCTTCGAAGACCTTTTAAAACAGTAAATAGAATGGATAAATATGTACATCAATATAGGAATCAGTATTTAGATGTAGAAGTAAGAATGCGAGTCTAATCTTTTTTATGGTTATGTTATACGTGTTTTGTAATATTTTTTTGTGAATATTCACGTTTTATTCCGTTTTGAGAAACAAAGGTTTGGAGTTTCTCCTAATGATCACCCATTGTCATGGTAGGGTTCAGTCTGATAAGTCTGATAGAAGAAGACTAAGAAGAGTATCTCAGACTTACCTTGTAGTAAGGCGAGAGCTTCATAGCAGCAACGCTGTTGATATGCTCCTTTACTTTGTTGAACAGATCGTCCCAACCGCGGATAATCTTGCATTTGTTCTGGTAGTTGATCAAGTCTAGTTCATAGCTCTGCCAAGACTCGCGCACCTATGAATTTAGGAAAATGTATATTTATGTAGATAAAGGCTGAGATCTGAATGTTGTGGCGCAACTTGGGAGAGGACTGTATTAGGTTAAAGGAGGTATAATAAATAAACAATAAAAAATTTGTCTAACTGCTTTTATGCTTGACTTTGCGTTTCAGCCTATTTCAGCAATAATTATGTTAGAGATGCTGTTCACACTGATTTTGTGTTGATGTTCTTCAGCACAATACAGCTGGCGCTATTTCTAGCGACAAAAACTGTTTAAATAACTTACCTGCTTCAAGAACTCTTCAAGGGCCATTTCTCCCTGAGCCACCGACACCACATCCTTGACGGTATGTTCGTTATGCAGCAGATCAGCGTCCCACACTTGGCCAAGAGTAAGTTCAGACAGGGCCCAGTCTACTTTGAGAGCACGACACAGTTGGCGCCAATGACGCTCCTTCAAAGCGTCCGATTTCAACTCTACTATCAACATGTTCACCTACAAAAAGCATATTTTAATAACCATCATGTTTCTTCTTTTTCCATTCCAATATTTATGAGGAAAAAATATAAATTATTATTTTAGGATTAAGTCATTACCTTAGTGTAGGATTGCAGTAGTTTGCGGACATATTCGTAGCTGTCATACATGCGAAGGCGAGCTGGAAGTTCTTTGAGCTCGTTTAACATCGCCTCTAGTTGTTGCCTATTATAGAAAGCAATTTCATAATAGTGAAGTCGTATAGAGGAACTAGTAGTTTACTTAATTGTTCTGTGACTAAAATTAATTTTACCTTAGCTTCCTTGGTTGGACTGAGAGCCAAGGTTTCTCCCTGATGTCATCAATCTGTGTCCAAATCTTGCTGAGTGAAGACCAGACACCGCGCAAGTCTTGTAACTCCTCAAGAGCAACAGTCATGCGCTCGTTGTTGATTGAGCTGCCTATAAATACGAGTTTTCAATAATTACGTCTTCATATTTAAAACGTCTTAGTTGGGACCACGGTATTTTCTCATTTGCTATCAGCCTTCTATCATAATAAGTAAACTGGTGAACTAGTCAAATATGTGCACTTACCAGTATCATGCAATTCAAGTGCTTCCTTTGCCTTAGCCACATTGTCTCTCTCATCCTTCAGCCTTGTGTATCTAGTTTCCATAGCTTGCAGCCGGGACAAAGCGTCTTCAGGTCTGGTAGAGCCATCAGTAGGCTTACTACGCTCCCATTCAGTGAGGAACTCGAGCGTGCGAGCCTCAACTGCTTTATCTTCAGCTACGATCTTTTGTTGCAGTGATGCGACCTAGAAATTATATTAAATATTATTATACTGGCCATTGCTAGCTGTTACTTTTATCGTAATATAAACGTAGAATTTTCTACAAATTTGCAATTTTACATAACGGTACCTGAGTCTGAATAGAAGAATCCTTTCTGCGCATAATCTCATTAAATGCACTCCATTCGCCCTCAATGTTATCGACATGCAGCCATTGTGCAGGGAATTGGAATCTATAAATTAAAATTGTGGTTTGTAGAAGAAAGAAGGATTTTTTCTGAAAGGGAAGAAGTTAATATCTTTGGTATATTATTTACCTCTGTCTTTCCAAAATACGCTGCGCCTCCCTGTAGATATCGACTTGCTTCTCCCACGCTAGCACTTCCCTCTTTAATTGTTGAACATAAGTAATGAGGGATACAGCATCGCTGGTTGATGCCGCCTCTGTAAGAACAAATAAGGTCGTCGTTTAAATTTTATGTGAAAAGCTTAAGAAAAAAAGTCTTCCTTTGTTTTTATACCGTAAAATATATGCTGGTAAAGGCAGAGGATACATTGTTTTTTTGCGTATAATAAAAATAATATACCGATGGTCTGCTGCTCCAACTGGTTACGTGACTTGGCTAGCTGCGAGTGGAAAGTGACCATCTCTCCGCCGAGCAAAGCTCCGAACTTGCCGAGCACCTCTTTGTGCCAGGCGTCGTACTTCAGCGCCACTTTGCTCTGCACGCGAGCGAAGTCGATCACTACGGGCCCGTATTCACGACGAGTATCTGATGTATCGAATGTAGTCCGGGATTTCCTGGTACACAATGGTAAATCAAATCATATTGTAACAAGTAATAAATACATTACTCGGGCGTGAAAATGTCTACTTACTTAATGTCGTTCAAGCATTTTATCCAGAGAGTGATGTCTTCTCCCAGACGACCATATAAACTTTCGGGCTGCAAATCCCACAGTGCTTGATAACTATAAAGAAAGAAAATATATTACTCAGAAGTTACCATGTTGCAAGTACGATTAAGGTCGATAGTAGCAAACTATGGTACGCGTAGATGGTGACCTAGTCAACTCACCGTAGCCATTCGTCTACATATTCGCGAACTTGCGAAATCTTTTGTTCGATGGCGTCATACGCATTTTCCAATGGTGACGACCCTCCCGGTAATTTAGTCAACAGGTTTCTGTACGTCGCTGTCTGAGCGCGGGCCACGCCTACTTGGTATCTGTGGATGAGTGACTTGTTTAAGTAATCGACATGTAACAGTTGTTATATTATATCCATTTAAAGTAAGAACTTGTTGATCCGAATTAGTTCTCGAGGTGCCAATTATATAAATAATGTAATACATATTTTGTGATTCTATACCTGGTGCTTTGCAAGCGATGTTGACTGGTGACGATAGCTTGCCAAGCGAACATTTGCCTCATCAGTTGGAAGCGAGCCTCTTCTAGAGACGGGAACAGATACATCTGCTGGTTTGTTATGCGCACCTCGTGGACTACGCGAGCGATCTGGACAAAGTAAAAAAAAAATGTTAAGTATTCAAGTACCAAATTCTATAGTATAGCATCATACTCTAAGACACATCTCTATTTATATTTTACTTGCCTGAGGTTCTCCGCCAGGTTTGTGGGTAGGTTCTGTGGGCGAGTAGGTATCCATCGATAGATCGAGTTCGTGACTCTTTCCGAGTAGCGCTGATGTCCAAGCTTCAATACCGGCTTGCAAACGGGCGGCCAGGCTCTTCTCAACCTAAGACAAATAAATGACAATTGTATTTACGTATTCTTAAGTCTCTTGGTTTGTAAATATTTTTTTAATACTTCTTGAGAAAGCTTCTTTTATAACAAGTCTTTTGAACAAGATTGAAAAACTATAAAATAACTCTGACAGTAAGTTATTTCAGCACTAAATTGGTATACATGACTGTATATCAGAGTAGCTGTTTGGAGCTTCCAACAAACCTCTTCATCCAGGCGCTGCACCCACAAATGCAAGTTGCTGTACTGTCTCAACGACAGATCATCGATAGCTCTCTGCAGTCGGCTCAAGATGTCGGCCAGGCTTCCAGCTGAGTAGGGACATGTTTCCAAAGAACGAGCGTCCACAGAGATCTGTTCTTCTACTGCTAGTAGATCTTCAACCTGTGAAAATTGAAGTAAACTTAGGATATATCCCACATTTTGAAAGAGAATAGTGGTTGTTTACGTCATTACTAAAGAGCATAATTTACGGCACTTTCATGTCATGAATTACATATTCATGATATGAAAGTGCCGTAAAATTCTTTAAATAAGCAACTTTTCTTCAGCCTATTGCCATTCAACGCTAAAAAGTACACATTCATTGCATAGGTTTGGCGACATAACTTACAACAACTGTATTTAAGGCAAAAAGGTTTCTAACTTTACACATACCTTTTCTTGGAATAGAAGCACGACTTCGCTGAGCTTCTGAACATATGGGTCCAGTTTGTACGACTCCCACACTAGCCCCATACCCTCAGAAACCTGGTTCAACACATCACGACGCAGTCCAGCTACTAAAGGTATGATGGAGGCTTTGTCGCGAATCTGAAGATACATAGAAGGACCAAATATAGAATACTAGGCAGACCAGAATTCGTCGAGGGAAAGGCAAGGTATTGGATGAAATTATAATCATTATACAAACCTAAAACTACATAAAAGGAAATAAAGCGCCACCGACACCAGACACAATAATTATAAAGCTATGATATTTTGTTTCAGGGAACTACATATTGTCATGGCTATTATGATGCATGTGTTGTTTGTATTTATGATCATTGATAGTCCTAGCAGTATGTCATTACTGATATAATTATCAATGATACACCAGTATCGCTGGTTTTAATAATAGTAATATGTAAATGTAAAAATTAATAAACATAATTATTGCGGTTTCAAAGCTAGTTATGGACCTTCTTTTAAGTGTGTAAAATAATTTCACATAGTTCCTTGAAACAAAACATAGGATAACAAAAAAAAATAGTGAGTAGAAGTGTTCTAAATATGAAGACATCAATATAACCATGCAGCCTAAAAAGTATTAAACTACCTTTGTATGATTCCTATTATTTAGCTGCACAAATGAAAACGCACTCGTGTTAGTGTCGTCACACATACAACACATAATAATATAATGAAATTTAGTGTAAAAAGTTTCAATAAAAATCAAGTGTTTGTGCGAATATCGTGTTATGTTCTAGTGATTGAAATATGTGAATTCACACTGCTTGTTTCAAAATAATTTTGATGTATTACCTTCTCCAAAGTGCGTTCGTAAGTGCGCACACTTTCTATGAGGGATATCGCGAACGGGTACAGTTGGTTCGCTTGGTGAGCCTTGTTCACTATGGCTAAAGGTACCCTGTGAAAAAAGGTACAAAGTATAGGTAATAATGAAATAGCAGTCAACAATCAATACTGTAGAGTCAATATCTCACTAAAAAACTCTAAACATTATTAAGTATATTGACCCTTTCTAAGTTATGATTTTTTTAAATTATACATAGGAATAAGGGGATTAAGTAAGAATGTTCTATTACCTAAGATGACTGCAATCATAAATATTTTATGTTATTAAACAAATTCAATGAGAGTAAGGAAAAAGTAGTAATATTCCATAGTTTTTTAGGTAATTCTGATTTATGAATCTGTATGTAAAAATTTACCTGAATCCAAGGTTCTTCAAATTGCGCACTTCCTTGTAAAGCGTGATGATCTCAGGCAGGAAATTAACCTTCAGTTTCAAGATGGTGCCAGTTTTGCTGGAGCGAGCACGGACCGATTCTATGGCGAAGATACGACCAGACACACCTAAATTACGTTGTTGTACCTATAGAGTAAAAAAATACATGTAAAGTAGACGTAATAACCTTGTACAATCAGCAATCATGGTCATTATGATTTTGAACTTTATTAGTAAGAGCAGTATTTAGTATTCGCTGGCTGTAAGGAGTTTCTTTTACCTTTCGTGCCCAATCATCAAACACCTCTTGAGTATCCAGTTTAAGACGGAAACTATCGCCATCTGCTTTCAATTTCTGACCCTCAATGTGGTTCTCCCATCCTTTTCCTGATCACAAAACGATTTTCATTAATGAGTATTCTATTAAAAATATCCAAAAATCATATAATTAAAAGAAATTGTCCAATTATTTACCAAGTACATCCTCAACTCTCTTCAAGTATGCAGTCAGTTGATGGTCAATTTGTTTAGCCCAAATGATGGAACCGGCCACCGGGGGCAGATCGCGTACTAGAGACAGGCGGCTGCATTTCGATTGAGGATATTGTACCTGAACAAAATATAAATTACTTTCAACTTACTGTCCTACTACTTGGAAATGTTTAGAATTAATTAAGAAAATTATAGACAATTTGTGAAGAACAATATGTCACGTGTTCCCTAAAATACGTATCCATAAAAAAATACTTGCCTTGAATTTTTCATGCAAAGCCTCGATATCGTCTTTTACTCTCTGTATTAGTTGAGTCTGGTACTCGCGGATAGCGCCACGAATGTGCGGGCGTACGAACAAGGCGTTGAAGCGGGAGAAGATGCGGAACATTTCGTTCGCGTTCTTGGCAGTGCCGAGCTGGTCACGCAGGTGTGCTGTGATGCGGGTCTCCACACGATCTAATAAATAAATAAAGAATGTTTATATTAAAAATATCAGGCACTTAACATAATAGTAAACTATAATTAAGATAAAACGCGCATTCCGAAACTTACCGATTCTATCTTCATAACGGCGGACAGCTGCCTCCCAAGCATCGCATCCCTCGCGAGAAATATCCAGACAATCTACTTCTTTCACATTTTCGTACGCAAGGTTCACCTAAAAAAATATCAATATTAAACATTTGTACGACACGAGTGACGTCATAATATAATCAAGTGACAGTATTATAAACCTCGGCAATGGCGTTGGCATCAGCAGCATCCATTGGCAGTGAGTGAGGCTGAGCCGGCTCACCACCAGCGCCTGCTTCAGCCGCTACTATTGCGCGGGGACGAAGCACCTGTACAAACAAACAAAAAAGTTAAAACCTTTCATAAGTCCTGTAATAATACTGGATAGACCTATTCTGCAAAAGACGGGCCCAATTTTGCCACACTTACTCTAAGCATGACGGTGCGTAGTTGTTCATGGTGCCTGCGGAAACGACGCATGTGTTCCATGCGAGCCTGGAGGCGCTTGTGCGACGGTGACACACGCCACACCATCTTGAGGTGCTCGTCGCGCTTTTTCTTTACGATATCGCTGTATATTATATTAAAATAATGAATCAATAAATAATTAGTACATACTTGAATATATGTATATATGTAATTTTTCTGGTAATAATATCATTACAAAATTGGTATTACTTTGAGGTAAGAATTTAGATCTGTTATAAGCTGAAATTATAACCTACCGCAACAATCCTTGCAGCTTCTCATATTCATCATCCCAGCATGAGAACACTTCAAAGCACTGCGTCATCACACGTTCGAAGTCCTCGAAAGGAATATGCATCAAACGGCGAGTACCAAGCACCTGCATGGAAATGGGCCAAAAGGATTTATACATATTGACTCAGCAGTCTGAAAAAACAATTCAATTCTCTTGATTAAAAACTGACCTTGAGGAGTTGTTGACCGAGGTCACGCGAGATGGCTTCAACAAGTCTCAGACCACGCTGGATAGGGTACTTGGTAGACCGGATCTTTCGTAGATGAGAGAATATCTGTTGTACTGCCAATCTGAGGGAACATTCATTCATTAAGTAATGTTAGCAGTGGAATTATTTCTTCTTTTCTTCATATAAAACATTGCCCCACACTAGGATTTTCGCCTGTGTCATGGGTGCGTTTACAAACACATATTTTCACATACACAAACGCCCAGACCCGGAACAACTACCTGTAGAACGTACAAATATTTGCTCCGTGCGGGGATCGAACCCGCAACCCGCACAAACCGATCGCTCAGGCACTGCTCCACCCAGTCCTCAATTGGTTGGTAAGTATATGGTGTAATTTCATTCATCAATATTACTACTACTACTTATCATATTTTTTTCTTACTTGTCATGGTGAATTCATATATATAAAATTCTAACAAAATTTTAATAACATTATCAAGTATATGTAGACTTATTTATGTACCTGATCCTTTCCAGCTCCGTGGCACTAAGCAGATCATTGATTGGAAAGTCTTTCATGAGAGGGTTGTAGTCTGAGACAGTTGCAAGAGCTTGCTTCAATCCAGTGTCAGTGTCAAATGAAACTGTGGCATGGAAACGCTTGCCATACTTCAAGATTTCCAAAGTAAGGGCAACCTAAAAATATACATAGGGATTTATTATTACGCTTTTATATAGAACTATTCTTATACAAGCAGTTGTACCTACATTCAATAATGTATGTACAACTTTACTTATAAAATGCAAATGAGGACAGCTCATGCACTTATTATGGTATGAATGACAGAAATTCTACAATAGGATACTAAATGTGTACTTCTACATCATTGAAATACATGTAAACTAACCTCAATACTCTCCCTCTTCTCCTGGATTCGGTGGAGGGCCCTTTCCAAGTTAAGCCAGAAAGAGATCTCTTGCAAAGCTGTGCCATTTGAAGGGTCGCGATCTAGCTTAGTAACCTACACAAAAAAAGGAACATACAAAATAACCATGTAGATGATTACAGTATATTAGTATTCATAAAAATATAATTGTACACACTTTTTGTATTTCTTTGATCCAGCGGTTGACTCCATTTTGCAGTTGATTAAGGAATGTGGAGTCTTCCACTTTATCTCCAAAGTCAGCAACACGAGGCTTACGTCCTTCATCAGCAGCTCTAAGGCAGACAATAAGATAATTTAAGACATTGTTGGCATTTTGTATCAATTTGCTACTCATACCTAATAAATTTAAAGGCACAAGTAAACATACAGTTAACAGTTTATGATAGAAATAGGTAAAACCTATTTCTTGGATAGTTTATTCTAGAATACATGTCAGTCATATAAAATAATTTCTAAGAGATAGATAATAAAAACGTTATCAATATGTACCTTTTGATGACAGCAGCTACAAGGGGATGTACAGGTAGAGTAATTTCAGGAATGTCAATGTTTTGCTGAAGGTGCAGGAGTCCCATCTCTAGCTCCGCTATTTTCTTTTCCACTGATGGTGCCATTTTATCCCCATCCCTACATTATACAATTAATGTAATATATTGGGTCTGTTCTTAATAATAAAAAATGTAGTGTAAATGCAATTGACATTTGGATAATAATAATTTTAAACTATGAATGGATAGTAGATGCAAGTAGTAGTTCTATACTTTGTTCAGATTTACCTGTCAGCCCTCCCACTTTCTTTCACGTAACTCTTAAAGAAAGGGGCCATAGTTTTGCTGATGAAAGCATGCAGAGTTTCATAAGGGGAACCATCTGACAGGTTGATGAGTCGTAGCTGACTGTGGATGGACTTGTCAGCTTCGATGACAGCACCACGCTTGATGCAGACAAAGGCTGCCACTCGGGATGAAGAGAAATGCACCTGGGTATAACAAAAATATTTTTAGTAAGCAATAATAACAATTAGAACTTTGATATTTAAAAAATAAATTAGATTGGATGTTGTTGAGGATCAAAAACACACGATTAAAATAATTCCGCTCTCACTATTCCGCAGTTTTATTACAATGTCTAAAATTTACCTTCATAAATGTATGAAATCAATATTTTGTGTATACTTTACTGACCTCATTGCTAATTTGGTAAGTCACTGCTTCTTTCTCTTCTTCACCTTCAGTTGGCTGCTCACTATCATCTTCTAAACATGAGAGAAATAAAATATTTTAATATGAAATGTATAATTTATAATTCAGTCTGAATATTATTCTTTTAAATCAAATTATATTAATCTATAATAATAGACTCAATTTTAAATGCCGTATTTGCGTGACATAATGCTGCATATATATCTAAGTGCTGCAGCTGCAGCAATGCAGGTAGAAAGTTGGCATGAAAAAAAAATCGGGTGATGTCACATACCTTTGGAAGAAAACCTCTGCACGTATAACGACGCAACCTGAGGGTCTGAGATAAACTTTCTAATGCAATCTTGGTTCACTTTATCGTCTAATGCAGCGTTCAACGCCGGTGGAACAATATCATCTTCGGGTAAAAGTACCGTTGCTCCCCTGCGCAAGTAGTTCGCAAAATCTTGGAAATCAACAACGACCACATTTTGCGAGTCTGGTGAATTTTCACTTCCATCTAAAGAATCTCCCATGATGTTTCAGGGAGATCCTCGTTTTTTCTTATAAGAATCAATAAACTTTTTTAGAATTCAGCCGCAAGTTGCAGTTAGCCGAAGTAGAAGTACAGCCGTCAATTGACAGATGATGACGCATCGGTATGTGTGGCAACTGAGAAAAACAGTACAGCTGATTTATTATTCATAAATGGACATTCAACATATTCACAAAATATTTTAAATTACCATTTTAGTATATTATTAGCATTAAAAACTGAAGGTAATTTCACATAAACTTTTTAGAAATATTATCTTTCTTTTGGTTAGAATTTCTTTCTGGCAACATTTTATTACTTAGATATTTGAATGCGTTCGGATACACAATGACTAATATGTAGGTAGTCTAAATGATGAAAATCAGTCATATTTTATGGATTTTACAACAAATCGCATGAAATGTTCATATTAATGGTTTACAGGTCGATTAAATTGTTTTGTAACTTTTTATAGTGTTCTTAGTGGGTACTAGTTTTAGACAAAATGCTGTCACGGTCTACAAAATTTAAAATTTTAGAGTAAAAAATAGGTATGAAATTATTTACCCATTTGAAATTTAGTGCAGTTTAATAAAGGTAGATATTTTCCATTAGGATGCGCAATGGTACCTATATTAAATTTGCGTTTTTTGGTGTCGATTTTCATAACTGAATACCTCGCTTCAGTTTATTAGGTATCAGTTTCATTGAACTGCTGATACTAGTACGTAAAAGTATTACTGGAGTAATAAAAATCTTTATCGTTAATTTAACTCCTCTGATAGGCAGTAGGTATCTACTCTGAGTTACTGCTGCTTGACCCAAATCGTGTTAGAATCCTTATTTTATTTAATGGCCTAGATAATTTAATGGTCTAGATTGTGCTGAATGTGAGTTTCTTGACTCAATAGAAACGAAAAGTAAATGAGTTCGTCTGGATGGCTCTAAGTACGTTTAGCACTGCACTTGGGTTTAGCATTAGCTTACTCCGAGTTTTCCGGCGAATCAGGGTGTTGGACATTGTAAACGCGGCGAAGTATAATGTAGGTGGTGGTAAAATAAGAAATTAGTAGAATAATAATAGCTTACCCAAACATTGTGCTTTTAGTATTTCAAAAACCTCCTAAAGGGAAAACGTGGTTATCTTTGGCAGTATTTTTAAATAAGTCGTTGTCGTCTCCTCATGTTTATCCATTATACTACGACGTCACATCCTCCAGATTTATTAAATTCACTTGGTAGTCCACTTTCTTAGTGTACTGGGCATCGCACAATATTTAGAGCTAAAAAAAATTATATTAAAAAAGTGAGTCAATTGACTATAGTACCTTCCCCCACTACGTTACCTGCGCCCGAGCCGCCATATTTCATGTCATTCGCTTTTTTTGTGCGGGCATCGCAACATCTCTCGTAATATTCGCGTGCAACTCGTATAACTTAGTGTAAAATTAGTGAAAATACCTCTGTGATTCCTAATCCACAATAATGGGTAAACGGAAACACGAAGATAAGGAATCGCGCATTCGAAAGAAGATTAAACGGCTGCAAAAACAACTTGACCAATTCTCGGAAACGACCGAAGGTGAGTCATTTGTTCAAATTATAAAGAACTATCTCTAATTACCCACGTACGCATAATTCACGGATCTAACATCTCGGTATTAATACCATATTCTTATTTACGGTAGATGGGAAAGTTACCTACCGTCAATTATATATATATTTTTTTTCTTTTTGTGAGTTTATTCTATCCTAAGGTACCTAGTTAACGATAGAGCATATGTTGACAATATAATACAGTTTTATTAAAAAGATGACTCCTACCTGCACATGCTATTCTCCGCGACGCGATCGCGGGTGATAGATTTATGTAGGTAGGAATACCTGAAGGTTATTCTTTGCGATGTGATCACAAAAGATAACCAAAAACGGCGTAATAGCCTACACTGTTATTCTCCATGACGCGATCATGGCTGATAACTAAACAGTCTGGTGTTGTAACGTGATTACAACCAAACGACTTTAAAATAAACAACTGCAAACGCAGTATACAACATTCCCGGTGTCCTTTACAGACTCCGACCACTGGTCGGTATCACCGTGCAACTCACTACGGTGCCATGAACAAGTCGATCCCTGGGAATCGGACGATCCGGATGTGCCAATACAACCTATTAAGTCTGTGGTAGCCCCAGTTTTTCCTATAGAAAATGCGAATATGGAGCATGAAACACAAATCGGAGTCCTACCGCCGCTGCCAGAACCAAGTCCCGGGACTAGCAAAAATACCTCGATCCCTGCCATTACCCAGGAGTCCCTTCCTCAGGAGATTTTAGAGGCACTCGGGGAATCGAAGGGAAAAGACGAAGTCTTTGGACCACCGATCCCCGATGAGATTGCTAAACGTTGGGGGTGTATCTTAGTAGACGGCCTTACGAAAGAACAGAAACAAGACTGTTTGGATAAGTTTCTAGTACCAGAAAATTTCAAGCTTGCCAAAGCACCCCTGCTAAATCCAGAAATCATCCCGGTTCTAAGCGACCCTGTAAAAAACAGAGACAAGTTACTGGAAAAGGCTCAAAATCACCTTGGCTATGGAATTGCAGGACTAACAAATCTGACCTGTGACATTATTAATGGGGATACAGACAAATTAGAACTTTTGAAAAAAATATCGGATATAAATAAAATACTGCTAGATCTCCATTATGAAAATACAAAAACTAGACGAAAACTGGTGATAACATCCCTGGATAAAAAATTCACTCAGCTGATTACCGACGTAAAACGGGACTCTTACCTCTTTGGATCTAATCTAGGCGAGAAGATAAAGGCATCAAAAACTGCCGAAAGATCCGGACTCCAGATAAAACGTAGTGATCCTACACCATCCCGGAAATATACGCAGCAGGGAAACTGGCGGGGCCCACCCAGATCTCAAGTTCAACACTCACGCAGACAGGGTGGGCAGAAACCTCGTTACCATGGTCAGACGAACAAACGAGCAATCACACATCGCCAACCGCCGTCATCGAAAACCAACTTCAAGACTCACAAACCTTAAACAAGGTAAAGTTACCCCACGCGGGTAGATTAAGCTATTTTTTCGATAACTGGCATAATATAACCGACGATCCTATCGTTTTAGCCTACATAAAAGGATTTAAAATCCCGTTTACGAACCTCGTCGTTCAAACAGTCATACCCAAAAATGATAACTTTAATGATTCCGAAATACATAATATAAAAACCGAAATATCTAAATTACAATCGTCAGGGGCAGTAGTCAAGCGTGCAGCGGTGACTGGCCAATTTTTGTCAAAAATATTCCTGGCTACTAAAAGTGATGGCTCATTCCGATTTATCCTTAATTTAAAGAATTTAAATAAATTTATTACTACACAACATTTTAAAATGGAAGATATTAGAACGGTAACAAAATTAGTAACTAAAAATTGCTATATGGCTACCATAGATCTCAAAGAAGCATATTTTTTAATAAAAATCGATAATGATAGTAGAAAGTATTTACGATTCATGTTTGAAGGGAATATTTTCGAATTTCAATGTTTACCGTTCGGTTTGTCCTTAGCACCGTATATCTTCACTAAACTTATGAAACCAGTAGTCGCTACACTAAGAAATAGGGGCTTAATACTGGCTATTTACCTAGATGACATAATCTGTATCGGTAATAATTATGAAGACTGTCTTGGATGTGTTACTAACACAAAGGTATTGCTAGAACGTCTAGGGTTTGTCATAAATTTTAAGAAAAGTAATTTAGAACCGAAACAATGTCAGACTTTTCTTGGTTTTGAACTGCATTCGCAGGAGTATTGTTTAAAATTACCAATAGAAAAACGAGTCAAAATACGCAAGTGTGTCGAAAATATTTCTAAACAAACAAGTGTATCAATTAGAGACTTCGCTGAATTCCTTGGTATACTATGTTCCGTATGCCCGGCAGTTTCTTACGGTTGGGTCTATACGAAACTCTTCGAACGCGAAAAGTTCTTAGCTTTAAGAAACTCTGATAATGATTACGATAAAACTATGACGTTACCCACTAGCCTAATACCAGACTTCGAATGGTGGGGAGACAGTATTATGCATACAAAAAACCTAATACGCAAAGGAAGTTATGCATTAGAAATATTTTCGGACGCTTGTCTAACAGGTTGGGGTATATTCTGTAACGGTGAAAGGTCAAGCGGGTTCTGGAATATTACAGAAAGCAGTTACCACATAAATTTGCTAGAATTAAAAGCTGCCTTTAACGGACTTAAGTGTTTTGCTAAACAACTCCGCAATAAAGAGATACTCTTGCGCATTGACAATACAACAGCAATATCTTATATAAATAGATACGGTGGAGTACAATACTCGGGCCTAAATGAATTAACTCGCGAAATCTGGCAATGGTGCGAAAAAAGGCAACTATATGTCTTTGCGTCATATATAAAGTCCAAGGACAACGTCGAGGCAGATGAGGAATCTAGGCAAACAAACATCGACACTGAATGGAGCCTATCCCTATTAGCTTTTAGGAAAATTGTTGATAGGTTCGGCTATCCCGAAATTGACTTATTTGCTACTCGAGTTAATGCCAAATGTGACAGGTATGTCTCATGGCAACGAGACCCGGAAGCATTTAACATTGACGCTTTCACTATAGACTGGGGTTCTTATTTCTTCTACTCGTTCCCACCATTCTCATTGATTTTAAGATGTCTTCGGAAAATAATGAACGATAAAGCTACAGGAATAATTGTTGTACCACAATGGCCTAGCCAGCCATGGTATCCACTTTTTTTGAAGTTGTCACAAAGTGACCTTATTTACTTTAATCCTGAACCTAATTTACTACTGTCTCCTTTCAGAACCAAACACCCACTCTGGACACGACTTACCCTGGTGTCATCCCTATTATCAGGGAAGCATTTGCAAGACAACACTTAACACCCGAAACCATAGATATTATGATTGCGTCCTTAGCGAAAAATTCCCTAAAGCAATACTGCTGTGCTTATAAAAAATGGTGGTTTTATTGCAGGAGTAATAATATTAGCTGTTATAACGTAGACATTCCATTAATTTTAAGATTTTTAACGGGGGAGCTTGCAGGGGGTGCAAGCTATTCCACACTTAATTCCATTCGCTCAGCGCTAGCTCTAATATTAGGCAAACAGTTAAGTAACGATGACCGGGTCTCCCGGTTCTTCAAAGGAGTGTTTAAAAAGAACCCTAGCTTCCCTAAATACCAGGCAACTTGGAATCCAAATCTAGTACTGGATTATGTCTCAAACTGGTATCCAAATGATAATCTGTCATTAGAGAAACTTACCAAAAAGTTGGTTGCTCTTCTCGCGTTATCGACTGCACAACGCGTGCAGACGCTGTCATTAATTCGTTTGTGTAACGTGAAAACTAATGACTCAAATTACGAAATAATTATCACCGATGTTACAAAAACTTCGGCACCAGGGCGAAACATGCCACGATTAGTAATACCTTTTTTCCCTCATAGAGTAGAAATCTGCCCTGGCCAGACTTTGTCCTCATATCTGGAAGCCACCCAGAAATTTAGATCTTCTTCACAAACCGATAAACTTCTTTTAACTATTAAAAAACCCATACATAATGCCAGTGCCTCTACTATTAGCCGCTGGATTAAACAATTACTTAATGAAAGTGGAGTTGATACAACTATATTTTCGGCGCATAGTACGCGTCACGCATCGACCTCAGCGGCTAAAAGGAAAGGCATATCTGTCGACCTTATTAAGAGAACAGCAGGTTGGTCTGGTAACTCGCTTACGTTCGCAAAATTCTATGACAGACCACTTATAGATAATGACGATGAGACTTTCGCTACAGCCATTTGTGATTAAGACATATAATCTGTTATATAGTAGATACATAATTAACCTTTGTTACTGTTATAAATCATAATGAAGCCAATTATTAACGAATAATAATATTGTTGATTTGAAATTAATTGAGTTTTTTTATTTTAGGAAACTGCGCTCATCCTTTATTCTTCATCTATTTCACTCCAGGTTCTAAACATCTACCAAGTGAATTTAATAAATCTGGAGGATGTGACGTCGTAGTATAATTAATGGTTAAACGAACTTACCTTAAGTGATGTTCGACCATAATTATACGAGACGTCACATCCGAAAGATTTATAACCCACCCAAACCCTATGATGATTCTAGAATCATCATATCTTCCCGAATAACGTCGTGAAATAGGCTCTTCTTCTCTGAAAATAATGACATGAAATATGGCGGCTCGGGCGCAGGTAACGTAGTGGGGGAAGGTACTATAGTCAATTGACTCACTTTTTTAATATAATTTTTTTTAGCTCTAAATATTGTGCGATGCCCAGTACACTAAGAAAGTGGACTACCAAGTGAATTTAATAAATCTTTCGGATGTGACGTCTCGTATAATTATGGTCGAACATCACTTAAGGTAAGTTCGTTTAACCATTAATTATAGATGACAAAAATATACCCATACCATCACAGAACTTTCTATATTGCGTCAAAGAAATATCAACTGTCTCCTTTAGAAATTATAACTCATTATGGTTTGTGTTTTTTGGCAGAATGTATGTACATGAAGGTGAATTTCGGTAACTCAGACCATAAAAGCAATGATCCGAGGAGCAATTCGTCATTTTACAAGCCCGCTGTAATAAGATACGTATGGACTTGGATTTTGTCTTTGTTAAGTAGGTACAGAGCTTAAGTATGTGAAAAAAGAAAGATTTCTTAAATTGATGTTTAAAACTGTGTAAAACATGTTTCTGAGTAGATACTGAGATTTTATATTCATATGCTTATTTATTCTAAGCACAGACTCATTAAAACAGTGAAGTTAAACATTATAAATTCATAAGGATTTACGCGACAGCGACGGCATGTGAAAACTGCCAACACGCACTAGGCCAACGCGGTGGATTATAGCATAACCCCTCTCAACCTGTGATATCTTATTGTGTTTTTTTTCGCAACCTTGTGTAGTTTAGGTACCTACTATTCAAGAATAGTCGGGACCTCTAGAGGGCTTCAGACTGGAACGCCTGTTGTGGAGCGGCCATTGGAGGCGGTTCATGCAGGTCTAGTGACCTACCAGATGACCTCTGCAGGCCTAGTCCGTTGGTGTGGGACGGACACCACGCGGTGGTGCGGTTGCGGTGTCGAATAGGAGGCAACAGAGGTGGAATGTGCGCAGCTCAAGAGTAAGCGGGCCGGTTTACAACGCATCACTCTCCCTGTCTTTAGTTGCGGAGAAGCGGGACGTGGGAACCTTCAAGAGGAGAGTATATTGTGACGACCTCTGTGGTCTAGTGGTTCGAGTACCGGACTGCTGATCACGAGGTCGTGGGTTCGATTCCCACTGGACACAAATATTTATGTGATGAATATAAGTGTTTGTGTTCGTCTGGGTGTTTCCTATGTATTATAAGTATGTATTTACAAAAAAAAAGTATATAAGTATTTATATCCATTGTCTAGTACCCATAGTACAAGCTCTGCTTAGTTTGGGACTAGATGGTGATGTGTAAAATGTTGCAGAATATTTATTTATTTATTATTTATTTATATTCTTTCCTGAAAGACCGGTAGCACGGCAATTTGCACGTCCTCTGATGTTGCAGATGTCCATGGGCGGCGGTAATCACTTACCATCAGGTGAGCCTCTTGCCCGTTTGCCCCCTTATTTCCATAAAAAATAAAGCGGGTTCGCTGGGGTGAAGAAGCACCCATATTACAACGGGTCACTCTTTTTGTGTTCTACGGATGAGGAGAGACTCCTGGCGCTCGAGGCGCCTGGTTGCCTGTAGCTTATGGTACCCTAAGCAAGCAAGCTGTTTTCAGCCGTGATTTCCGCAGCGGGATTTCGTGATATGGCCAGTTCACGGAAGTGTTGGTAGTGTGGTGGATTTAGTTGGTATACACGGTTTTTTACCTATGACTTTCCTCTTGCGGGATTATATTAAACATGGGTATTAAAGATAAACAAGAGAACCCACTTCTCTTTTAGGTAATTGTTTTTTTGTCAATTCTTAATTAGATTAGTGTAGTCTTTCACAGGTACTTGACAAACCAGATCCATCTATTTCCTTAGATAACAGTTTAAATCTCTTCATATCAGACTAGCCACTTGGTGTGCCTATTGAAATTAAAAAAATTATAAGAAGCTGCCGAACTAACTATTGTTTTCTTTACCTACCAAGATAAATACATATTACAAAATGTTTTATGTTAAGTTTTCTTTGTTTCTTATCGAGTTAATGGTTAAACAGTATCTGAGAAATTAAAGTAATGGAACTGAATTTACGCATTAAAAAAAATAACTATGTTATTCCATACGCTCAGTAAATTCTATTTCCTACAAAATAAACATAGTGCAACTTTTCCGCGAGCATTTTTATTTCGTATCTACTTAATTACTTTAAAAGCGAAACAAAATGTACAAAATGATACTAGCTGTAAATGGAAAAAGAAAATCTATATACTTCGAATTGCTATTCGATTTATATCCAATGTTACCCATTCAAATTGATTCGAAATTCGAAAGTTTCCTATGTAGCTAGAGGTACCTTCTAGCCACTGTTAAGTTTTCTTTCTGTACTGATCCTATTTTCGCTAGTTTGAAAGTTTCCAAAGAAAGGGTGAAACGTTTTCGTGTGGTAATTTGTCGCTAAAATCCTTATTTATTGCAACAGAGAAGTTGGATCGGCCCCGGGGGCAAATTCGCAAACTTTGCTCCTTTAACTTCGCTTCACCGCGTACCGACACCTTGAGCACATATTGAGGTTGAATCCTCGTTCTCTTGTTTCAATCGAATTATGGAAGTGTACTTTAACACTGTTTTATTTTCTATAGCCCATTATCTAACTTTGTGATTGTTAATCAATTTATAGTGTGTATCTTTTGTTTAATTACATCATTATTATATGTGCTAATCGAATAAACACGATATGTGGGTAGAAGGTTTTGCTTATGGAGCAAATAGCAGGCTATAATAAGTTACTATGAAAATTAGAACGAAATTAAATGAAATGAAGGTAGAGTTACAGTGGATTTAAGTTAAAGTTTAATCCATGCGTCCATTCACTGTGCAATATTGACCAGTGCAATTACCTGACGTTGTGTCAGGATTTTGTTTACCGATGAGCGCAGTGATTAAAAGTAACATTTTATATTTTTAAACATCATAAGTTTATTTCACAGAATGCAAATGGGTCGGTATTGTAGAGCTTTATACATAAAAAGTGATGTTGTATTGTTGGATGCCGATTCTCGTACAATGTCATTGTAACTGGGATATCGCACTATTCGTAGTTTGCAGTCAAACAATGCGGACATCAAACTCTGTTCAATACAGAATCGATTGTACCTTTTAATAGTGTTTAGAACAAACTTTGCCCACTACGTTGCGGTAAAATCGGTTCGAAAATAGAGTGTTTAAGTAAGTAGTTTGTATACAGGGATTCTGATGGATTTCCAATATTGTAACGGTGTAACGGAAAGTTTTACTTTATTTATAACATGATATTAAAATGAATAAGGTAATCGAGGTATATAGGTACATATTTATTTATTTTCTTATAACGGCATAGTGCCACTTACAATAATTAAATCACTTATGTTATCCTATTGATGATTAGCATGATTCACGCCTATGATCCACATATCAAAATCATTAAAGAGTAAAGAAGTAATATTTACTTCGATCTTTATATTTTTTCCTACCAACTGCACATTCCTATTAGCTTCAGTAGCTTGCCCACCAAATCAACATCCTTTACATAACTTTCCGTACAAACAACTTTAGCTATGCAGTAATTACACGAGTGTGTGCAACGTGACTGAAATAGTTTATATACTGACAAAGACAATCGTCTTTCCAAATTAGGAGCTTCAACCATCGTCTCACGTCTTCGTTGTTATATATACTCATAGTATATGTCATTATGACTATATACCACCCACCCTTATATAGGAGATGGTATTACAGATCTGCAGGCAACGTACCTTCATTGTATGAACAGTGTGAAAACAAAAAAACGAGGTTGAAGGAAAATGTACCTAATATTCAATTAGTAGAATCAGTAAATATATATTTATAACAATCTTCGTTACAATTAAAGCTCAAAAGAAGAGGTGAAAAGTAGTATCTATTAAATATATTTGAGTGAGAATTTATTTAATTTTTACTTTATTACCGAACTTACAAGTAGGATTCTTAGATTACTTAAATATTAGTTCTTACCTAAGAAATCACGGGTGTATGTACCTTTTTATGTAAACACTCAATCTTATAAATAACGACGTGTATCTTTTTACTGAGATATGTGAACATATAGATATACATGGAAACATTCATCGGACAGTTTTATATAAGTAGGTAGATACTTTCACGTTTTTCTTTGCAAGTTTCCATAATAGGTACTCGTTCTATGCTGTAATTAGATTATGCGCTTGCATGATGTTGTAATTCTGTTCATGAAAGTGAAGCGCTGCTTTGAACAAAAATATGTATATTAAAATTTTTGATGCTGTGTTTTACCAAACAAAGTAAACACATTTTTTACGAAACTTCGTGCTTTTAAAAGCAAAGACAAAGCTTTCCATAAAATGAATATAAAAATAGTATGCATGTGTGGTTTAGTCAATTATATATACTTACCAATATAAAAGTTATACATAAACATAACATTAATAATCGCGCTTGCATTCCTGAAGGAGTAGATAGATGTGTACCACAGTTCGCGGTTATCTTTTTATTTTTTTCTTGTGAGAGAAATCGAGCCTATTGCCAACAAAACGACAACCAGAAGCTCGAAGCTGCTTCTGCGAATTTTATAAAAAAACCTCATGATTCTGCCTACACTAGACCCGAATGAGAAAATCACACTAAAACGCAGTATAATGGATGTAGATTGTAGGTACTTTTGAAGCGACTCAACGACTTTTTAAGTTTACTTCGTGTAGCTATTTTATTTGGTCAATGTTATCCATCTTACTTCATCATCATCACATTGTCCCACTAGGGCGGATATCCCCTCAGTACGAGGCAGGTTAAGTTATTCGACACGCTGACCTATTGATATTACCATTTACGGATCTTATAAATTACGGAATGGGTGAAAATGGGTTAAATTTACAATGTTTATTATAAAACAATTATGCCGTTTGCCGAAATGTATATAGTAAAGCGGGTTATTTAACCTCTTTACTTATTCCGCCGTGCCAAGCTCTTTTATGTGCATGCGAGGCTCGTAGGTAGGAATATTGCAGTCGTCAAAATCTTATTCTGAATAAATGTTGCGACGCCTTACGCTCTATCTACTATGATACCTTTTGATGTCGTTTCATTCACATTATTATCATTACCTAGTTTAAGAATAAACCTAATTACACCGGCGATACCTGTTGTGCACTATATACTATACACTATATTTTTTTACCAGCTTCTTTTACCAGCAATAAAAAGGAACCTTGTATAAAATATATTTTCATACCTATATCTTTTAAACATATAAATCTGTAGACGTTGCGTTTTTGTACATAGAAAATGTTTCCTGACAAAATTCCTAACCAATAAAACGCGTTGCCCTTATTTCTGAATTTTGTGTATGTTTAGTGTACTAACAGCATTTTATAATGAATCAGGGAGTGTAACTTGAGTGTTTCATAGCAAATGGTTCACTCAATATTAAATGTATTCAAAAAAAGTTATCATGTAATCAATTGCAGGTACCAATTATTTTCCAGTTCAGAATTTGTAGACATACAGCTTGTACTTTTATCTCAAAGCCAACTACGATAAACGTCGACATATCTTATCATTAAAGTGAACGTCAAAAGTCACCATAATTTCATATTAAATGTCATCTGGTCATTTACTTAATATTATTGAAATCAAAAATGATTTTTTTCTATTAGTTATTAGTAGGAACAAAAAAGAAGTAACTATAATATATTATTTGTAGAAGGATGACGATACCACTACACAATAAAACACGAATGAATTATTTTAATAAGCATACATTACAAAGAAACATGTATAAAAGCCAGGCTTAAAAACTTTCAATAAATATTATATTAAATCTCTTTGATCGAAATTAAAATATTTTTATAATAAAAATAGCGCTAGTGCTTGTCACGTTCACATTGTGTTGATAACACAACACGAATGTCAAATGCAATATCAAAGAAATAACGTTCTTTTACGAAGTAGTCTATTACGAAGTAGATAGGTATTATGTGTAAAAAAGGATTTAATTGGACCGAAACTGAAAATAGATTTTAAATAAACTATAAACGTAATTGCAAAAAAATATAACAAATCCTTGTTAAGTTTGTTACTTTACTACTTATAAAAACTTTTTTATATATTTTTTTATATAAGTACGACCCGAATAACCCTGCTGTAGTAAATGCGGCCTTGTGTCTTTATTTATTTACATTAATTAGACTACACTATGTACTTAATGAAGAAGTTAAAACTATAATGATAAAATCCGTAAAAAGTAGTTTTATTTCAAAAACTTACGCGAATATTAGAATATTCGCGTAAGTGTAAGAAATCAATAAGTTAAAACTACTGAAAAAAATACAATAATAATAATAAAATAACAAATATATGAATATTTCCGGACATTATTACACAGCGTCATCTAGTTCCGTGGTAATAACGAGGCATGTGTTACGGATACTAGATGGTTGATATACTACATATATACTTTTTTTTGTAAATACATACATATTATACATAAAATATAATAAAATTTGATTACAATGATTGATTCAAGGAAAAATAAACCAATGCAATTTTATTTATTTTGAAATTTTAGGACACTTCGGCTTCGGAGACTGATGATTCACTTAATCCAATGACAACGAAAAGAAAATAAAAATAAAATACTCAATATTAGCTACAGCTTTATATAAATTAACCTCGTTGATGTAATGTTTGCACATTCAAACAGAAACACAAACATCCATAAATAAATAATTGTGGTTTGTGGTGGTTCTAATTTATGTTCTACGTGATTGGTTTTTTTGAAATATTTTTCGATGGATAGAAATGCCACCTCTACAGATGTATTATACGTTTAGACGTAATACATGAATACCATAAATATGATTGACCTTTAATCTAAACTACAATTTAATGAGCATGATGAATTTCATTTTATTTGTAAGAAATTGTTTTATGCTTAATAATAAACTTACTATTAACCCTGTATGCTTAGATACTAAATAAGTATGTATTTAGTATCTAAGCATACATATCTTATTATTGAATTTTACCTTTTTATAAAATGTATTTATAGATTCTTTATTTTAAAACTTTATTTTAAATTACTGTGATACGTATTATGTAGGTAAAGTTTTACGCAAACCATTAGCAGGTTCCTAATGGCTTACGTAAATCTTTTAGATTTATGGTCAGCATGTCTTGTCATCTTATATTACTGGTGGCATGGTTTTTATAACTTAAATTCTGATGCCTCCGACAAATTTAGATGTTATTATCTATTAACAAGGCTCTAAGCATCTATGGTTACGGCACACACGGCCTTCTAATCACGGAGATGAGGCTACAACACAGAGGCCAGAATATGCAGACTGGAGCATCTATAACACTAATGTGCACTCTCCTTAATTATACTAAATGCACGATGGTTGGATTTACGCCTCGATGTCGGAAGTCTTTACAAACAATATAGACGCACAGGTACGTGAGAGCTTTTCAGCAGATTACAAAAGTTACCGAAGAAGCGATAATAGAGGCCGAACGAGCGTTGGAATAGAAATTGTCTACGTTTTCGTCTCAAAGAGAAATCTGAATTCGTTCTACTGTTAAATGTGATGTGATAGATGATATTGGAGTTTCTGTTGTAAAAGTTACTTGAAGAAAAAGTTGCGTCGACAAGCTTAGGGAAATTCTTATATCTTGAAGATTGTCTTTTTATGGCTGCCGTGTAAAAAGTTTTCAGTGAAGCGTTCATGATAGGTAGTTAATATAGATTTGAAGACAGCTCTTCGTAAATATAGGAGAGAGTAACATTCATTATTGGCGACGCGACTAATTTGTGCCAATGGTTTAGCATTCTATTTAGTACTCTGCAATCGCGTCTAATTAGCAAACGTGATTATTTGGGCGTATAATACACCCGCGTTGCGGTCATGTTAATTATTGACAAACTTGTAGGTACCTGGGATTCACATTCGAATCGGGACTTGTGTTAATGATTATGGCATCGTTACGACCCATAAACGATGATTGAATTGTTCACGCATAGTTGTTTCGACTTTTAGGTGGGTAGACTACTAGATAATATTATAATAATATAAATAATCATTAATATCATTAATATTAAATAAAAAATAATAAGTACATTTTATTCATTGATATGATGAAAATGAAAGGATATAATAAAAAATTTAAGGAAACTGTATATAGGTATATAGATTTATTTTAGGTGCTAATTGGTAAGAAAGGCAATACGCGAAAGCAACGTGGTTAAAGTATTTTTTTTAAACTTTGCCCCACACTAGGACTTTCTCGTGTGTCGTGGGTGCGTTTACAAACACAAACGCCCAGACCCGGAAAAACTACCTGTAGAACGTACAAAATAAATATTTGCTCTGTGTGGGGATCGAACCCGCAACCTGTGACGGACAACCTGGTTAGGTATAGGGAAAAAGCGTAAATATATACAAAGTCAGATAATATTGATCCCCTTATTACATATATGGGGATCAATATTATCTGACTCCTTAAATAAATTTAACTAAGTATAACGTATCGCCGACAAGATATCAAACAAAGTAATATTATTCAAGACATGTTTAATAACAATACCAACGTTAATGAAATACAAACAAAATGACTTTAGTCACGCAACTAGGTTATCAAAACATTAAAAATCTTTGCAAACGTTTCTATTTAATTATGATGTTCGACGTGCCTCAATTTTTTAGGATATTGACATTTTAGGCGCGAAAGTTGGTACGAATCGGGATTAGTGTGGCAACCCTGAGAAATGGAAGGAATGGAATTGGAAAAGTTGAGGCGCGGCGGGCGGCTCGCGAGGATTACTGCTAGCTGTTTGGCACATTGCGACGTGTACAAAGTTTCATTGGTACCTACGTCACTACAATGTCTGTTTTCTTGGAACTTGCATATTTTCCTTTCGAAAAGTACTTTAAAAATGTGTTTTCCTCCGACCAAGAATGCTGAGTCGATCTCCGACCTTACTGGGAAAGTTTGTTACATCGTTTTTTGTTGAGATTGTGTTGCTTTTAGAAAAAAAGACAAGCCATTTCATAAATATACGAATTCCCTACATTAATCTTGCTTACCTACTGTAAATTAAAAAAACGATCTCAATTAAAGCTCAGCTCAGCTCGGTCAGGTGCGCAGTACTCGAAACCGGTGCGCGGGCATGTCGAGGCAAAAGTGGTATGCAGGAATCGTAGCGCGTGGCATTCTGTAATTTCTGCTCACCCCCATGGAAAAAAGGCGTGAGTGTATATACGTATGTATGTATTACAGCGCATTTGGAAATATTGGTATTATAAAAACAAATATTACTAAATGATAATTTTAAAGCAAAATGATATTTTTGAGGCTCAGACATATCTTTCTGGTAAAAGTTATACATACATCCCATCACGCCTGTCGTCCCCGAAGGGTTATAATTGGCAGAGGTGTACTAATGTACACCCACGTTTCGCCGGTATGTTTTAGGTTCCATGTAATAGGGGGCAAGCCTAATGCCATTAACCGGGCACAAATCCAAACTCCGAGCTGCTACTGAGAATTTCATAGAAAAACCCAATAACACTGCTCGGCTTGGGAATCGAACCCATAACCTCCTGCTCGGCAGTCGCACAGTATGACCACTAGACTAACGAGGCAGTAGGTAAAAGTTATACACACAAATATAATATAATTTTGATAAAACATTATAAACAAAGTTTATACATTACTAAAAAATAAAACGCATATTTGCATCCTCTAATTTTATTAATATGTATTGTGCATCGTGCAGCATTGCACAGTGTGTTTATAATTACATAATGCATCATTATATTTTAGCGTTTGTGCACGTTTATTTCTTCATATTACGCATAACGGCAAAGGCTTTGTACGACCAGTTGATGAGCTAGAATAGAATAAAGTTATTATGGTTTACAAAGGGAACCAGCTCATGCTTTATGAAATAATAGATAATTTACTGCATTTGACGAAGTAAATTAGGCTAGGTAATAAAGACAAATAAATAACTAAGAACAGATTAACCGTAGGATGAACATTACTTATTCACTGAATTAGACCAGGCATTATAGGCTTACATACCGGGAATTGACATGAGTCAGTGAACTTTCAATATGTTCTATATACGTATACCAACTAGTAGAGTTGTATATATATATAACTATAGGTTTATAACATAGGGATTTATTGTCACTAATTGGGTACAAATTTATATTTATGTATTCAAGCGTTTATGCTATATACTTGGTTTAACAATTCTATTAGGTAATCTACTTGGTCCGGCAATAATATCCTCAAAGTCAGCAGCTGTGATGGTGGTCACTACATTTATATCCATTGTTAGATATGTAACCTTGGCCTTATGTAGTCTAGTGCCTCAGGATAAGCTTAGACCTTAAAACCTTTCAATGACCCTAACATCAATTAAGTGATTTAACCTAACCTAACATCAATAGATGGTCATTAAGCAATTAAAGCTTCTTATTGTTTGAAAAATAAGGTTATATAGGAAAATAAAATATCTTTTCTTACGACGGTATAGGTATCAAGTGATAGAGTGAATATTTTTCCCGCTGTCAGCCTCAAAGGTCGTTTACATCGCTCCAAAAAGATTATTATATACATGTTAGTATGGCTGTCACTGTTCATCCAAGGTCCTTCAAAAGCTGCCTTCGCCAGGTCCATACTCTGCAAAAATATGATACCAATGGTAGTGAACAGAATGGCTTTTACCTTGATTTTAGATTATTAGAACTACAAAATGTCTCGTCGTCGATCGTCTGTTATTTTATGCAGTTTTTACGTATTTAAGTTTCTATATTTGATAATTACATGAGTTGCTCATATAGGAGCGAATGCGCAATTAGAGACAAAATATTAGTCTACCCAACTTCTCTTTTACTGCACAAGTGATTACCTTCCAAATCAATTCGTCGCCAAACCAGCAGAGTATGAACACTTCAATCAGCATGCAAGTGAGATATATGCCCATCCACGCGATCTGCATTGGATGACTGCTCGGGTTCTCAATCTGTAAGGAAATCCGTAACCATAAAAATCGAATCCGCTTCGGTTTTCGGTCAGACTACGGCGTAGCTTCGTAGTTCGTAGCCGTACTCGTATTTGTACAATGAACCTGTGGAATTTGTTTATAAGTGAGTATAGTAAGTGAATATAGATATAGGAAGCCATTCGTTAAATTTGAATAAAAATAGATTTATGAAAGTACATTTAGGTTTAAGTTTTGACAAGCTGCTAAGTATATCGTCTATGTGGCGGTATCTTAGAATTTTTATTGTGTTATATTTTATTTTATATATCATACTCAGTTATAAAAGGTCTTTGCTCATCAGTGGGACAGAAACTAGGCTATATAACAATACCTACGCACCGATAGAAACTGAATTCCGATCAAACAAAGCACCATAACGCTCAACATGAACTGTAAAGCTGACGCCAAACTGAAAGCGCTCTCAATCATTGACACGAATCTGAAAATCAATTTATTTTACAACACTCGTTTACGAAGCAAAAATAGTGTCATCTATTTTATCTGGGTAAATGAAAAAATATTTTGGCTGTGTTTACAGGCACTTTATGTCATAATAATGTTATAAAATATCGCAAAGACACTGACACTTTATTAGGTTTAATTGAACAGTTATACATACAACATTTTATTACTTTTAACTTTTTATCTATCTTAACTTTAATACTTTGAGCTTACGTTTTATTATAGATGTTACATAAAGTTATATTATCTACAAGGTTTGATAGAAAAAAAACTAAGAAGATTTCGCTATAAAAGTTCACAGTTATGCTATACGAGCTTTAGCGGCTAGGTAGGTTTTGTGTTCAATAACACAAAATTAAAAATAGTTCACGACTTAAATCACTTCATTTAAATATAAACTGGAAAATATGCGCACTCTGTGGAGTAAAAAAAACACTGAAAATCACTTACTATGCCTATACTTACTTCCGACGAAGATATGGCGTAACTCTATGAGGAAATAGAACAGATACAGGGTAACGTATCTGTTCTATTTCCTGATAGAGTTACGCCATATCACATATAACATCATCACCTGTTAAAAAAGCTTATTCATACTGCCGTCAGCTATATGTAAAACACCGATAGTTACAAGCAGTGTCAAAAAATAAATATTATAACATTCCAGAATGGTATTCGATAAGACAAACAACTGTAATACGCAGACACCAAAAGCGATTGAATTAATTACATTCCCGTATCACAATGCATTTTGTCAGTTTTTTGTACTGTCGATAAAAGAATATAATAATCTACCGCAAATAATAAGAAATGAACAAAATGATAATACAAATAAAATAAAATAAATGAATATTTTAATAAGAAGTAGGTCTCTCCTCTTTTATTTTCTACATTGCCTTGCACGGCAGATTCCTCTAATTATATTTTGATTGTTGTGACTGCTTACATAATAACAATTGTGGGGAGCAATAAACGTATTGATTATTGTGTAAACTCAAGTTAATATTAGTTTCACCAATAATGTCTAGAATGAAATATAATTGAGATCCTTCTCGTGAATTCAAGTTAGGTCTAACCAATTTACAGACACATGAGATAGAATCCCCGATACGCTTGAGTAAACATGAAAGTATACACATATGAACGTCTCCTTCAAAATATTTAAAGATTTAGGCTTCAAAATACGGCTAAAATTTATAGGTAATAAAAAACATTTCAAGCGTATACTCTCATTATTCCATGAAATATTTACTAATATATTTTTCACGCGTAACACCGCACCATTAAATGTCGTATTGCATTAATCGTATTGCAGAAAATTACTTAATACATATTTTTTTAATCCAAGTCGACATTTGATGCATGTACATAATGTGTACTCTTAATTAAGCCTTGATTAAAACCTCATCAAACACTGAAGATCGCCATATAAGCAGTGACAAGGTACGTTTCCGTCGGCTACGAGCCGTGCCTGATACGATCACCCCTTTTCCTCGAGCATTTGCACTAGTAGATACACCACTGATTTACTTTCTATTGTTCTTTAGAACCTTGATTAGCTCAATTTATTACACTGATAATCGTTTCGGTGAAGAAAAGATTCGTCTTTCCTAACAAGTTTAACCACATATACGTACAGTCGCGCTCATAAGTGCAGTAGCAATCCTACGCAACTATAGCGTCAACACTAGCACTACTTGTGACCTTTTTCTTTTAAGACATTTCACACGCATACATATAAATTGTTCTTCCGTAGGAATATTATCGATAATTTCGTTATAACTACGTAAGCGATCGGTGGCCGAGTGGTTCAAGCAAGAGGTTTATAATTAATACTAAGGTAGACCGTTCGAATCTTCAATCCTGCTAATCACTTTTTGTATTTCATTTATAAATAAAATATGAATCTTAAGTAGAATATTATTTGTTAAACTTTAGCAAAGATCAACATAAAATGTAAAAAGTATGAAGGTAGATTTGAAATAAAATGGAATAATTTATTCGCTCGCTGCTAACACTAACATGAAGAAAACAAGTATATTGGTATCTTTGTCTCGTATTGACCTCACACACTATCACCTTCTCGTAGTTATACTATTCGACGTAAATGTAAATGTTTGTATAGGTAGCAATCACTCACACATGTATGTGTACACGCAGTTACCGTGCAAGCGAATACGATCTTAGAGGTGCTACTGCACTTATGAGCGCGACTGTACCTACATATATCTATATCTAAACTAATATTATAAAGAGGAAAGATTCGTATTTCCGTCTACTGTTGAACGTAGGCCACCATTAGGTAGGTTTTCACCATTAGTACCTATGCTACATTATTTCTGAGGAACATAGGCTATATTTATTACTAAATAAAATATGTCTTTCTAAGTTTATAACACGTACGAAGGCGGGGTTTCGCAGGCCGCTAGTCTCAGTTGACAGATTGTGTTATGTATTAACTAATTAGTAAGCTTTCGCAAAAAGCATATCATAACTGGCTTTATGTTAATTTTGATGGTTAAATAAATTTTCACACAACATATGGAATAAAAAAGATTTTAAGGCAATTTAAATTCTCAGGAGGTGCAGAATATCTATATGCCAAGTTACTTAGTTTTAGATCAGTGTTAACAGTTTTAAAAACATTCACGTCTCTTTCATTTATAATACTTTTCATTTACGTCACTTTCTACTAAAATATAGTAAGTAACAAAGTATGTATAGCATTACCGTATAATGCAGTTGTGGTGTACGATGCAGTCTTTTAGCACCAACCTTACGTAGTGCCGTTCCGTATATTCCTCGATATATTTGTTCTCTGCCACGTCCCTTTTACGGCGTCTCTCAGCCACTAGATTGAAGTTTCGTAAGTTGAATGCTAGTATTTCTATTTGTCCAACTGTTCAAATATAAAATTATATCTAAATGCGTCATATTAAATGTAACAGACATATTAGCAAGTAATGCGAGAAATCTCACAACTACTAAACACCACTCCTTACGTGTAAGATTAATATCAGGATATAGAATAGCATGTTTATTATTCAGATTTTATACACAATAATCTCGGAGCTTATTTACACATAAACTAGCAAAAATTGAGTTACGGTAATAATAAGCCTTTTAAAATATGAAATTTTACCACTACAGCGGAATTAAACGCATAATGAATGCAATAAAAATCTGATTTGTGAGCACCAGAGGCAGGTTAATACTAGGGTTAGCTTTCCTGGAATTTTATATTATATTATAATCATTTGGAGTCTTATAAACGCCAAACAATGATGTGTAGTTACAGACGAGAAAGCAGGAAGACTGCAGGTTTTTCCACCATTTTGATACAAAAAGTCTATAGAAATAAAATTCGGCTTAACTTAATTTAGACAATTAAGTTAAGTTACTTAACTTAATTTAGTAGTATAATAAGAAGATAATATCACGCTTTTGCAGCGAGTATTGGTAGCCTGGATTTTCGTAGTATTCGCAAGTGGTTGAACGTTCCGCGTTGAGGCGAGATGATCCTTTGTGGCTGCATTATAATGATATTAGCACCTAACTGCACTACTAACAATAATTAAAGCTGTTAATTTTCCTGCACTATATTATGATATTCTTTAAACACTTCGAACACTTCGGATTTTGTCTTAAGCGTGTGTATGATTTTATTATATTATATTAGACTGTGTTTATATGTGCATTGTGTGATAATTCTTTATACTGTCCTTGCTGTCTGCAAATCACTTTAGGTTAGCTTTCTGTAAGCTTCGGTAAGCTCAGTAAGTGAGGATTCAATTTGGTAGGGCTTGGTGTCACTGCTTAGGTAATATACTGAAAGTTTATAGTGTCGACCGTTATCGTTTTATTAATGTTTTGATTTCTTACATGGCAATAAAACAATAGTATCTATAAAGTCTATCTAAAGTGAAATAAAACAATAGTATCTATAAAGTCTATCTGTGATCACGAATGCTTTGAATGATCCCAAAACGTCGAGATTAAATTAATGTCAGCAAAATTCGAATATATGGTAAAAATAGTTTTATTAATTGCGACCGTTTTCTTCTGCTCTATGTAGTCTAAGTGTTTGGTACATATTTAAGTGCAATACACTGAAATTCTGCCATCGTAGTTGCGTTCATTAACAATACATACAAACTAGATAAAGTAAACAAAATACTTACTCGCAGATGCAACAAAGGCTGCTAATATTGTATCCATAACACCATCGATTATGCACGTCGCCGGTTTGTAGTACATCTGTAAACGCAGAAGTTAGTTATTATTCAATACATTGTGGACATTAAACTAGAACTTAATTAATCCTAGCGCATTAGTTAGGCAAATCGTTATTAATGTGCTACTTTGAAGGATGCATCAAATATGTTAGTAGGCACACCAACATTCAACTTATGTATTACTGTTTGTAAACAGTTTTACTTACGTGATGGATGTAAACGGCTTCATATGCTGGAGACTTGTACACATTGAAGAAGGGATACTCTACGTTCGTAGGCAGAATGTCGAAGTTTTCAGTTAGAGGCATTATTATTCCAACTGGTGATGAAAATAGCGCATTATAAACTTGGAAACTCTTTCAAAATTCGATTATTATTAGTTACTCAATATAATTTTCGTTTGAAACCCACCTGACACGGCACCCACGCACATGGTGGAATAGTATGTCATAACAAAACGAGCACTTTTTATACTTTTCGCTATAATATCTCGATGCTCAGGTTCTGTCGGCTTAAATTCGTCACAATATAAATATTTCAAGAGATCCACAACTTTTTTTCTATTCAGCCAAAATACAGCAACTTTGAAATACGTGTACATCTCACTCAAAAATAAATACAGCCTAAAAAATACAAGTGTTATTTTATCATTTCCATCTTGACATCTTTCGTATGATGTAACCGATTCTCCATTTAATAAAGCACATTTGATCAGTGATCTTAGACAAACAAAATATAAGTAAACGGGAAAATATCTAGCTACCCTTCGGCGACATCTCCAATATTTTCCCTTCGCCTTAGCAAATAAACGACTTCTCCAATGCCAGGGAAAAAACACACGAGCCATAACACGGCAAGCGTGTACACCATCTGTACCCAGAACTTGATACCCTTCGGCGAGAAATTGTTGAACCACATGCCGTAAAACTTGAGCCAGTAAATGTGAACGGCATGGTACAGCCGTGGGTTGAGGTCCTCCCAAGTCTCAAAAATGCCGTATGGCAGAAACGGTGATAAAAATACCAATTTCTTTTTCATATCTTCACTTAAAATTATCATTTTTCTTGAAATGTGAAACGCAACTGAAGCCTTTGGCGCGTAATAGAAGAATGCTTCTTATACCTCATCACATTATACCCCTTTGTACAAAAACAGAATGAGAGAGCGACGTTAAGTGGGTGTTATACAAATATACATTATATTGTGAAATTGTTAAGTGGAAGTGCTATCGGGGTAACAATTTTTAACTACCTATTGAAAAAAATATTATTATATCAGAATGTTAAAAAAGTGTAGTTTTTTATTTTCCCTTTTCATTAGGTTCACACCATTGTCAAATATGTGTCTACTCTACATACTTATTTGATACTAAGCTCTTTTATTTTACCGCGGATATTTTAAGGATAAGGAACGCACTAAATGGTTACAGAAGTACAGTTGGTAAGGTAGTAAAAGAAATATGTATTTTAATAACGTATATATTACTGGTTTGTTATTTTAGATACTAGAGAATAAATGCAATTTTTATTTTATGATTCTAAAGTTACTATTTTTGTAGTTGAAAAGATTAAAAAGAACATCGCCTTAAAAAGAGTTTAGTTAATATGTCGACAAAAGCAATTATTATAATTACAACAGCAATGTAATTACCGCTATAAGAAAAGGTACCGCTCTCTTAACTACGTATAATTGTGTTTTCAAAGAGGCTTTCAGATATTCATAATTTTCAAGTGAAACACAAAGAAGATTTCTAAGCAAATAAGTAGATTGATTAATATAATAGATCGCATTTTCTTGAAAGGGGAAAATATAATAACTGCCGCAATCATGTGAAGTTGGTTCAGTTGTGGCAAGTATCGACAGAGTGGGATTTTATTAATATCAGTAAGTTACGAACTCAACATTATATTAGGGGAAAAGAGAATTATATCTGTTATTAACCCTCAAGCGAATCGAGGGGTGTTCCGAGATTTGTACATGGTATTTGTTTGCTGGACAACTAATATAAGAAGTTTTGATTATGTTGATATGTTTTCTTAAATAAAATTAGGAAATTTAGTAGCATACATGTTTTATTACACTAGTGATTGGTTCCCACATTATTTCGTACGTGTTCGTACATAAATTTAAAATTTAAAACATTTCGGATTCGCTTTAGATCCCCATTTGACATTTTATTAAGGTGCGGAATATCTTCATGGACCATCCCGTCCATTGTGAAGCCGATGGAGAGTGGCTGTCTGTAACCTGCCGACTAAGAACCGAACCCGTCAACGCCTGACGCTTTGCAAAAGTATTCACCACTATCCTATCGGAGAACGGTCTAGCTGTTGTTGCTAGACCCAGATAGGAGGAAATCCTTCACAGTTCAAGGACCCTTTTAAGGCTGCTGAGGATAGGAAGAACGGTGTATCGAAATACTTCACGTCTTTGGACTTCTCGTCTCCTGAAGTAGAAAATGAAGTATTGTAGTAAGAAAATATGTAGTTTTTATATAAGTACATATTTTCTTACTATAATGGACCCATCATACGATATTACAGTTCCGGGAGTACCTGCTTCGGCAGTCATAGCTTCAATAGCGAAGGATTATCCGCTTACTATCATACATACGGCAACTTCTTTGCTACTTTACGAATGCCACCAGAAAATAAATAATTATTGTTCAATGGATCAAGCAACATTGTTATGTTTCTTGATCCATTGAAACAGCACCTGGGGTGATGCTGCAACAGACAAGCCCGCTAGAAAATACTCAGGTAAGGTCTTGAATACAATATATATATAGTGCCACTAGCCTTTGATTATTTACGTTGGTACTTGGATCACTAGGATAGGATAGGACCAGCAAATAAAACTAGACCAGTTTTATTTGTGGTCCCCTTATGAATTCAGGTAGGCCAAGAAAGCAGTTCCACTATAGACAGCATATAGCCTATCACACACCACAGACAGTCCACGGTTCTTTTAACGAATTCCTATATATTTGTTATAGTTTTATGTAACTTATACATCTCTATGTACTTGTATGGAGGATAAGGAGACGGCGGATTATGTGCTAAACTGCCCTGAATTCACTAAATATAAGGCTAAGTATTTCGTGTAGCCGACTACTTTCCGAGATATCGTCAACAACAACAAAAGGATGGCCTTTGTAAACGCCTTCAGGGCATGCATATTTTTGCGACTTGCAGAAAACCGCCTCCTATATCAATACCATTTTACCAATTAGTAGAAATATGGGGCTTAAAACACACAAATTAACCACACGGTTAAATTTATCATGAAATATGTATGTACCTACTGCACAAAATAAAAAAAGAAAATATAAGATTCCGATACTTATTTCGCGACAAAGTTCCACTTGTTAGTTCTATGAATTAACTAAAACAGTAAAGGGTATCTCTGCATGGGGATGGAAGTTGAACGTGTGAGTGTTGAGTATATAATGCGTGATAGGTGATAATTAATGTGAGTGTGTGAGTGCGTGCGTGTGGAAATGTGTGCATTTAATTAGTAGTAAGGTACTAAGACATTTCAAACAGGTGTGAAGTGCTCCTTGTTAATAATATCAATAACATTTCACAGTATTACAGAGTTATCAATCGAGCTGTCACTTAACAAGCGTCACTCATCGGTTATACCTATTTACATTATTTCACCAGCCCTAAGACAAGACTTCAAACGATTTCAATATTCAATCATTTATTTCGTATCTCTCATCTCTTTATTATTTCTTTCTCTTTATTGAACATGTGAAATATGCATATCGGTTTCAATAGGAATATTATGCATATTTAAATTATGAGGCATGTGTGCGAGGTTAGTCTAAAGTCAAGTAAGATATTCATAGATAGAACAGAACATGCAGTGGGGGATACCTACCGTGTTATTACAGAGCCAGCTGAGCAGAAATGGTTAAGTAAAAACTATGTATTACTGAATGAGCTTCTCTTTATCCTTATGCATATATTTAAATAACTAAACGGTTATATGTAGTTTAGTATTTAAATTTTAATAAATGATTATTTCATTAATCAATACTGAGTCATTCAGAAACTTTTTTGGTAATTGCGGTTCGAGATGAAAAAATAATAAATCATCCGTCAGGAGAGGAGGCGCCTTTCAGCAATGAAGGGCGCTGACTGATCGTTGGCTTACACAAAATATATTATGCAAAAAAGTGATAAAATATGAAACGATTTATGTGATTCGCACAGGGGTGGTCGATTTGCATAATCACCGCTCGCGCCGGCTTCACACAAAATGAAAATATTTACGTGACGTCCGAAACAACAAAAATAAAAGTAAAAACTCGCTTTTAACAGTTTCATCAAATGTCACGACACCTGTAATCGACGTTGACTAACGCGTACACGATGAAATATTTACTTGTTGATAACATTGAAAACTATATTCAATACAAATAATATAGGTACCTAAAGATTACACAACAATAACGAAAAAAGAAGTACCTATATTTATAAGGTCGTAGAAATTTATACTCCGAAGTTTGCAGTTTTATTATACTTATTGTGAAGTCTAAGAAAAACATGTTGTATTGTTTCAGAATACATAAAAAAAGGATCGGTAAGTGTATTTGTGAGACCGTAGAGTGATATCTTTCTTACTTTACATTGTTTACACAATTTCTAATAGTCTGTGAGTGGGATAATAAAAAAATAAATACATATAAGTATTTAAATAGATAGTATTTTTCTTATAGTTCCATAAATTTACATGAACAAATAACGAACTACAAGTCGTACAATGTGCGATGCTCGATTGGAACATTATGATTGCGATTTTCCATTAAAAAAACCTTTTATCGTTTAAATACGCAACTCGATTAATACTATGATTAGAACAATCGATACGAACAACCGTTTGTTGACTGACACTATCGCAGTGGCGCGGGCGCGGCGATGTAGTCAAATATACGATTCGCTGCACTAGTTAGGTGTTTACTATAGAGCCGGTTTGATATAAAGCTCGACGATGGTTTATTAATGTTTAAAAGTATATATAAATGAAGTTTGAACACTAAAGAGTTCTTTATAATAATCTATACATAAAATAATAAATCTGTAGCGTGCTCCATCTTAGAACACATCGTTACTTGCCATAGGTGAGATTGTGGTCAAACGCTAATCTATGTATAATAAGAAAAAGGCGTATCGTTCTGTGCATCTAAAATATTTAAAAACCACATTTTTGATATAACGCGCATGGATTTTGTTATCCACATACATAGATGCGTCAACGTGAACGTCTGTTTCTACGCCTTAGTCGATATTTATTGTTACAGCATTTCAGCAGGTCAAAAGCTGACGTTAACATAAAAAGCTATCATTAGGGCCTAGATTAAGAGTGTAAATATAGTTTGTGTATTTACTAAATTATTATTTTATTTGTAGTTATATTTATTGAATTGTATTATTATTGAAGATATCTTACCGAAGATCAACCGAAATTACGAACAATATTTACGAATATTATTTTAGCGTCCATAATTCAACATAAAACGGCTTTAAACAGTGTATTTGCGATCTAGATATCGTTTATTATAATTGCAGATCGTGGTGGAAGTTTCAGCAGGTACGGTGAGGTAAGTGTTTGAAGACATTTAAGGTATTTGTATCGCTTACAATTCTTCTGTGAACATCCGACGGTGGGTGAGACAAATGGGTCGTTTTCACGCGATACTTCGCCATTAATTAGAAACAACGCGTGCAGCGGCCTCCGATTGCTATCTGTCAGCGAACACGCGAATGCTTGTTCGCCACACCATATCAGCGGTCAAGATTCAGTTTACTTGGTAAGGTGCTGTAGATCTTAGGCGAATACGTTCACTACTGTCACTTTGTTTGGCAATAGCGCGATATTACACAGCCAGTTCTGTATGGCCAACGTTCGAAAGTTGCTTGTTACAATAACTTTATTGCGGATAGCTGCCTCCCGCGGCTTTGCCCGCATGGTATATAGATAAAAAGTAGCCTATGTGTTAATCTAGGAAATAAACTATATGTAAGCTAAAGTTCAATCAAATCTGTTAAGCGGTTTTTGCGTGTAAGAATAACAAACATCCATACATCCATCCATACTTACAAACTGTCGCGTTTATAATATTAGTAGGATTTATGTATGTAAGTCAGTGTGGATACCTCAAGGCTACCACAGGCAGTTGCCTGTGGGGTGCGTGTCAGCTACCTCCGCGAGTGCTCCCCGGCTGCTGGTCCTTTCGGGATACTTGTATCCTGGGGGAACAGCAGCTGATGGGGCCGGTGCACCCTGGGCACGGGCAATAACTCTTCCTGGTTTTGGGGAGTCTTGTTGCTCGTGGCAAAAGTCTGACGAGTCGGGACTCCACGATGCCGCGAGGCCGAGCGGAGTCGGCCCTTTTCAGGGCCACTGGGAGGGAACAGCCCTTTTCAGGGCTACGGGGAACTCCCCGAGAGAAGGGGACGCTGCTCCGCGTGTTCCTCTGAATTCAGCAGAGGACACAGTGGAGTAGTAAGGGTAGGCTCGAGGTCCCTTTACAACCTCCGAGCAGGCAGCGAAAATTCTTTTGCTGCCACTACCAAAGTGGGAAAAAAAAAAAAAAAAAAAGACGTGTTGGGAGATAGGGACCTCACCCTTCAAAGGAACTTTAATGACATGGCCGATCTCCAAGAGAATCTACCCCAGGGCGGTACCGACTGCTCCGCAGTCGGAGAATCCGCCACGGAACCTTCGGGTTCCGTCTGCCCCTCGTATTCTGGGGGGGGCAAAGATCGCCATCCGTTTGCTGCCCCAAGCAGCAACAAGAGCCGAGGAGGCTCATGTCCCTCCGGGGACCGAAATTCGTCCGACCGATCGGAGTCGTGCGAGCGTTCCTCATTTTGGAGGAAGCGCACGCACGACGACATGGAGGAGGACATGTCGGACATGGAGGCGGTGGGTCTCTCCTCTAGCCAGGAGAACCTACCAGCCGCCAAAATGCCCACGGCACGAAGGGGGCGTTCGGCGGGGCCAGTTGTGTCGCGCGACATTCGGGGTCGCTTCATGAAGCGGCCCCCAACACCGACGCACACGCACGCCAGTGAGTGCGATAGCGACACTGGCACCGCGCAGGAGGGGGAGAGGGAGCCGCTGCCTGCCACTAAGGCAGAGCTAAAAGCCGCGAGGCGCGAGGAGCGCCAGGCGGCTGCTTCCGACGAGGTCACCGAGCTGGCCCGTCAGGCCCGCGTGAGGCGGTCGGCTCTCGCTGTCGCCGCCGAGGACATCGCGGCGGAGGACCTCAGTCGACAGGTGGCGGATGGCGTGGACGTCATCCTGAAGGTGGCCACGAAATCTGGCCACCTGAAGGGGACGTTCACGCGTGCCCTAAAGGAGGCGGCAGAAGGGATCAGGGAGGCGGTAGAGGTCCTCCTTGTCCGCACAGCGTCCGAGGAGGTAGTCCGGATGCGTGAAGAGAATGGCCGCCTCACGGCTAGACTGGAAGCCCTCGAGGGAGAGCTTGCCGCGGTCAGGGCCAGCCTGTGCCAGCAACAGGCTCGGCCCACCTCAGTGACCGCGGGTCCGCCGGTGACATCGACGCCCGCCTTTGGAGTCGATCAGATGGCGGAAATTGCGCGGGCGGTCTTACTCCAAGCCGGGGGCATGATAAATGCCCGGCTGGAGGCGTTGGAGCCACGACTCCTCCCAGCCCAGACCCTTCGGCCGCCTCTAGCGGCGGATAAACGAAGGATGGAGGAGTCCGCGAGGACCAGGCCCGCGCAAGGGGCCAAGCCGGCTGGGCCGCCCGCTGCGGTGACCTACAGCCAGGCAGCGGGCACAAAAAAGCCCGCAGCTGCCCCTGCCAAGCCCGCAGCTGCCCCTGCAAAGTCTGCAGCGGCCACAGCGAGGACTGCGACGGCCGCCGCGAGACCGGCACCGTCTGCGGCGGCCACGGCGAGGCCTGCGAAGGCCGCCGCGAGGCCAACAACGACTGCGGCAGGGACCGCGCGAGGGGCCCGGGCGACTCAGCCCGCGACCGTGGACAGCCCGAACGCTGAGGGCTGGACCACGGTCACAAACAGAAAAAAGAGCCGCAAGAAGCGAGGCGGCAAGAAGAACAAGAAGAAGTCGGCCCGGACTGCTGAGGCCAACAATAGGCCGCCTAAAGTTAGCGCCCCGCGCTCCGCGGCTGTAGTGATCACGCTGCAGCCCGAAGCCGTCCAGCGGGGCGTCACCTACAGGGCGGTCCTGGCGGAGGCGAAGGCCAAGGTCCAGTTCCCGGACCTTGGTACACCGGCCGGCTTCAGGTTCAGGACGTCGCGGACTGGTGGGCGCGTCCTGGAGGTGCCAGGTGCCGCCAGCGGCGAAACGGCTGACGCCCTTGCCGCCAAGTTGGGGGAGGCCCTCAAGCCGGAGGACGTCCGGGTGTCCAGACCCGTAAAAACCGCAGGGCTTCGTGTGGTCGGGCTGGACGACTCCGTGTCGGAGGAGGAGGTGAGGGAGGCCGCCTCCAAAGCTGGCGGGTGCCCGCCCAAGGATGTGACGATCGGTCAGATCCGCTGGGGGTCTGACGGTTCCGGCACCGTTGTGGTGCGGTGCCCAGTAGAGGCGGCGAACAAAGTCGCCGACGCTGGGCGCTTGCTGGTGGGGTGGGTTTCGGCAGCAGTCAAACTGCTGAAACCCAAGGTCATGCGGTGCTACCGTTGCCTGGACAGTGGCCATGTCCTTGCAACCTGCACCGACGAGGCGGACCGCAGTGACCTTTGTCACCGCTGCGGTCGACCTGGCCACAAGTCGGCTCAGTGCACCGCGCAGCCAAAATGCTACCTTTGTGCAGCAGCAGGACGGCGCGCGGGGCACAAGGCAGGTGGAGAAGCCTGCCGCGCGCCTCCCGCCAGCAAGCGGAAGTTTGGAATTCGGCCTGTGGGGGGAGCCGCACACCCCCAGCAGCCTAGTTGCCCATCGGCCGACTCCCGGCCTGGGGAAGGAGGATCGCAGGAAATGGAGTGTTAAGTATGGCACTTCATTTCCTCCAGGGGAACATCAACCGCTCCGCCAGAGCTCAGGATCTCTTACTCCAGAGTATGGCGGAGTGGTCGATCCATGTGGCCGTGGTCGCCGAACCGAATTTTGTCCCCGCCCGTGACAACTGGGTGGGGGACCTCGACGGTTTGGTGGCTATCATCGGCGGGACTCTTGTGAACGCCTCCCGAGGTCGCGGCTGGGTGGCCGCCCTCGTGGATGGCATAGTCACTATCGGGGCATACTTCTCGCCCAACAAGAGTCTCGCCGACTTCGAGAGTTTCCTTGTCGAGTTAGGGGCCGTCGTGGGCCGGCATCACCCTCGCCCCGCGCTGTTACTCGGGGACCTCAACGCCAAATCTGCGGCTTGGGGGTCCCCTGTCACCGACCCAAGGGGTGAGGTGTTGGAGGAGTGGGCCATCACGACCGGCCTGACCGTCCTGAATCGGGGCTCGGTGTTTACGTGCGTGCGGCAGCGGGGCGGCTCAATAGTGGACGTTTCGTTCGCTAGCCCCGCTGTGGCGCACCGCGTCCGCGGCTGGCGTGTCGCCGAGGAGGTGGAGACGCTGTCGGACCACCGCTATATACGGTTCGACGTCTCCGCCCAGACTTCGGGCGACCGCCGTCCACCGACCCCGCAAAGGGACGGTCCGCGCTGGGCGCTTACGCGCATCGACAGGGAAGCTCTCGAGGAGGCCGCCATGTTCCAGGCCTGGGTCTGGGAGTCGGCGACGCAGCGACCCACTGACGTCGAGCTGGAGGCACAGTGGGTCCGCGGGGCGATGACGCAAATATGTGACGCGTCCATGCCCCGGGTCCTCGCTCACTCCGCCAAACGCCGGGTGTACTGGTGGTCCGCTCGGATCGCCCAGCTGCGCATCGCATGCGTGGCGATCAGGCGCCAGTACATCAGGTACCGGAGGCGACGTCGGCGGATCGAAGGAGAGGAGACCGCGCTGTACGACGAGTACCGCGCGGCCAAGCAGGCTCTGTGGCTGGCCATCGGCGAGTCGAAGACGAGCTCCAACGAGGAGATGCTGGGGACCCTCGACGCGGATCCGTGGGGACGCCCCTACCGCATGGTCCGGGGCAAACTCCGCCCCTGGGCTCCCCCACTCACGGAGGGTCTCCAGCCAGAGCTGCTGGACCAGACGGTCGCAGCTCTCTTCCCGGAGCGTGGGGAGTTCGCCCCACCGCCGATGGCTCTGGCCACGGCCGCAGAGCCTGACGAGGAGGAGGATGATGTCGGTGTCCCCGAGGTGACACAGCCAGAGACGAGGGCGGCCATAACGCGGCTCCGGGCCAAAAACACGGCCCCGGGGCCGGACGGCGTACCGGGCCGGGCCCTCGTCCTAGCTCTGAACGAGCTAGAGCCCCAACTGAGAGGACTCTTTTCGGCGTGCCTAGAGCAGGGCCAGTTTCCCACCTTGTGGAAGACAGGTCGTCTGGTCCTGCTCCGGAAGGCAGGGCGCCCCGCGGACTCTCCGTCCGCGTACCGGCCCATAGTGCTGCTGGACGAGGTGGGCAAGCTCTTCGAGCGGATTGTTGCAGACCGCCTCGTCAGCCACTTGTACCGAGAGGGGCCGGACCTGGCCGACTGCCAGTTCGGGTTTCGGCAGGGGCGCTCCACGGTGGACGCCATCCAGCGGGTGAGAGTCCTGGCGGAGGAAGCGGTGTCTCGGGGCGGGGTCGCGTTGGCGGTGTCCTTGGACATCTCCAACGCCTTCAACACCCTGCCTTGGAGTTGTATCAGGGAGGCACTACGCTATCATAGAGTGCCTCTCTACCTCCGCCGCATAGTTGGGGCCTATCTGGCTAGTAGGTGTGTCACCTACAGGGGACGAGATGGAAGCGCGCATAGGCGCGAAATGTCGTGCGGTGTTCCGCAGGGTTCGGTCCTGGGGCCGCTTCTGTGGAACATCGGCTACGACTGGGTGCTGAGGGGCGAGCTCTCGCCGGGGGTCGACCTGACGTGTTACGCGGACGACACGCTGGTCGAGGCGCGCGGGAGCTCGTACAGGGAGGCAGCGTTGCTGGCTACGGCTGCGGTCTCACAGGTGGTGGGCCGCATCCGGCGCCTGGGCCTGGAGGTGGCCCTCAACAAGTCGGAGGCCATCGCTTTTCATGGCCCCCGACGCGCGCCGCCGCCGGGATCACACATTGTGGTCGGAGGGTCCCGAATCGCTGTCGAGCCCACCATGAAGTATCTTGGTCTGGTGCTCGACAGCCGGTGGGATTTCGGCCCTCACTTCCGGCGGCTGGTGCCCAAGTTGATGGGCGCGGCGGGCGCGCTTTCGACGCTGCTTCCCAATCTGGGGGGCCCGAGCTCCGCCTGTAGGCGGTTGTACGTGGGGATCGTGCGATCCATGGCCCTTTATGGGGCCCCAGTGTGGGCGACTGACCTGACGGCCGGGACCATCGCAGTTCTGCGAAGACCGCAGAGGGCGATGGCCGTCAGAGTCATACGGGGATATCGCACGATCTCGTACGAGGCGGCTTGTGCACTGGCCGGATCTCCGCCGTGGGACCTGGACGCGAGGGTTCTCGCGTCACTGTACCGGTGGCGCGAGGAGGAGCGGACGCGCGGCGCGGCGACTATTACGCTGCGCCAGCGGCGTCAACAGCTCCAGCGGGTCCTGGTGGCGGAATGGCGGGAAAGGCTCTCACGCCCTACCGCCGGCCTCGGCACTATCGAGGCCATCCGGCCAGTGCTCGACGAGTGGCTCGGGAGAAGGCACGGCTCCCTGACGTTTCGGGCGACGCAGGTGCTCTCGGGGCACGGCTGCTTCGGGAGATACCTGTGGCGCATAGGCAGGGAGCCGGACGCTCGGTGTCATCACTGCGTCCAATGTCGGGAGGACACGGCGCTGCACACTCTCACTGAGTGTGCAGCCTGGGAGGAACCGCGACGTGTTCTCGTCGCAGAGATAGGCGACGACCTGTCGCCGCCGGCCGTCGTACGATCCATGGTCGGCGGCGCAGAGTCCTGGGACGCAGTGATCTCCTTCTGCGAAACAGTCATGTCGCAGAAGGAAGCCGCGGATAGGGAGCGGGAAATCTCAACCTCGCTCCCGTGCCGCAGCAGACGCACCGGGCGTCGGAGGAGGGCCGACAATGCCCTCTTCCGCCCCCCCTAAACGGGTCCGGGGGCGGTGGACGCGGGGACGTCCTCCGCCACCCCGCAACAGACCCCGAGGCGGCGGCGCGTAGTGTTCCACGCGCGCCCCTCACACCAGTGAGAGATGGACAAGGGGGGGAGTGCCCTAAACTCCCCCCGAGACGGGGCCCGCCAGGCGGGCCATCACCAGCCGGGGGCAGCGGACGAATATTCAGTTCCCGAGGCCCCCGGCGCAGGTGCGAGTCGGAACACCGGGGTTCGGTTTTAGTCGGTAAGAGTCCGACAGACCCCCTCGCCCTCCCCGGGGCGAGGGACATCCATGAGGATTTCCACCCCGTAAACAAAAAAAAAAAAAAAAAAAAAGGCAGTTGCCTGTGGTCTCTAGGAATTCTTAAGTGCAGATTGGAGATAGCTTGTCTTAATAGGTGTACCTATATAGAGGAGCACTGGAGCAGGGCAGGCCCTACCCACGTCCGAAGGGTCTATCCCAGGATTTTGGGCTACCGATTCGAAAATATATGATGGATCCAAAAATATGTAACATATTCTCATCGGCGGTGGCATGTCAGGGGCCAGGCAATTGGTGTATCTACCAAAATAAAAGACTAGTTTCAACTTTAAAAGTGGGATCATCTAGTAGCTTCGCCTCTGAGCCCGGCTCCCCCCTTAAACATGACCTTAGATACGCGAATGCTTGTTGTTGCCATTGTTTTATAATAAATATTTGAGTTTCTTAAGGTTGTTTCCCCCTCGACGATTAACACAAAAACTCATTTAAAGTTAACTTTGTTATTTAAAGGGAACATAATAAAATAAAGTGTAGTGTGTAATATGCAAAGTGGAGATTTCTTACCTACTGTTGGATAATCCACTACACTCTGCCGACGCCAAATATTTCTTAAAGCGTTACTTAGAAACGATGCAAAAACATAATCATTATGACCGAGTCATTTCGTCATATCATTAAAAGTAACAACATGAAAGCATATTTAGCCTGTCATCAATAGATCATCGATTGTGAAACTATCAGTTTTATTATAAAATACAAAAATTAGCTGCGGGGACAGTACCACTGACCACCAACCCATGCATGACAATGACTCGTATATTAAATGTAATGCCCATAGTTGTAGTTAGAAAATGTCTTTTTTAAACCATCCGGTGGCAAACAAGTTTACGGACCGTCTGAAGGTACGTAGTTACCATGAAGTTATAGTTGAAATAAATCAACTTTATACGAATTTTGTGAAGAAACCGAAACGTGGGCTTAAAAAATGGTAATATACAGCGATAAAATTGATATATTAAATTGATATATTATGATGTCTAGGATTAGCGTATAAATAATGATACATACGCAAATACTAGATAGGGCTGTCTTTATTGTCGACGTTCAAAAAGAGCCTATAATATTTGGCCTACTTTGAATAAATTATATTTTGATTTTGAGATTGATTTTGAATCACTATAAAATCGATTGTACATAGAACTTACCCCATACGTATTTTAGTTAATTACGTAATTTGAATTTATAAATAATAAATAATAAATAAATATTCCTGGACATTATGACACAGCGCCATCTAGTTCCGTGGTAAGCAACGAGGCTTGTGTTACGGATACTAGTTGGTTGATAAACTACATATATACTTTTTTTTTTTGTAAATACATACATATTATACATAGATACATCCATGACTCGGAAACAAATGTTGATGCTCATCACACAAACATTTGTCCCTACCGGGATTCGAACCCGGGACCCATAGCACAGCAGGCAGCGTTAACTACCGCTGAGCTAAATGGGTCGTCAATTTAACCAAAAAGATTTGATAATAGATGGCAGGTAACGGATTAAGGTAACTTATTCTTGTGGACTGACTTGGAAAGTATTATCCTCGTTTATGTACTGTTCAAAGGTACTTTGTAGTTGAGCGGAGCACTTACAAACTCGGTCGAGTGCTCTACTGATACGTGTTGAGCCTTTACAGATCAACTTTGAAGCACTTTATATAGTATCTACTAAGAATTAAGATTAGGTACTCATTGTATGAGATTGTAATTATATACGATTAATTCTGCAGATGGCTACAGCAACGCACAACTTTTGCGTTCAAAATTATCTACTTCGGAAAGAAAAAAAACTTTGCGGAAGGACAGCATTCATGAGTTTTACTTAAGTATTGTATTTCCGTAAAAACACTCAGCTCTCCTCGTAATAGGTAATTAGCATCGATATTTTATATAACTACTAAAGTTATAAGGCGTAGTATACTCGCGAGATTTAAAATGCAATCATTTCATATATTGCAGTTTAAAGCTCGCGAGTATAAATAGCTTCATAGCGAGTTACTCAAAACAATTTTTTACAATAAACTATGACTATTGTGGCACATAATTTGAAAGACAATTTTGTAAACTTTTGAAATATTTGAACAAAAAATCTTACGCGACGATTTAAAGAAGCAAACTTGATCCCAAATAGGCCAGTTACGGAACCCAAATTGTCCTCAGCCCGCTGACAAGCCCAGCTTCAGTTTTATGTAGGTATATGCCCCAATTGATAGTTTGTTGCATAGAAATTGTAAAAGCATGTAGGTATTGAGTAACGCGCGATAAAGTGATTCCAGTGTCAGCCTATAACTATGTCACCCGGCCCGTGGATCCTCGAAAGTACATGACTCATGCCATGTATACCGTTCTTGTTACATTTTTAATCTAATATATAAAATTCTCGTGTCACAGTGTTCGTTGCCATACTCCTCCGAAACGGCTTGACCGATTTTGATGAATTTTTTTGTGCTTATCCGGTATCTATGAGAATCGGCCAACATCTATTTTTCATCCCTCTAAAAGTTAGGGGTAGTCCACCAACCCCTATAATGTGGCAAAACAACGTTTGCTGGGTCAGCTAGTAACATATATAATTTATGAAAGATGTCACATATGTGGCCAATATGTGTGCGTGTTATTTCGAGTTGTAAAATACCTAAATACATTCCGATAGATTTTATCAGTTTGACGAATGGTGAGAAAAAATGGATGGAATGCTAGTATTGTTACAGCAGCAAGAGTGGAATGTGGAGATTCTTTATGTCAGCCCCATACCAGAGGGGAGGCGAGCTAGCTCGCGGAGGTACACGGTACACACGATTTATGATACATTTCTCTTTATATTTTTATATATTGTACAGACAATAATACTCGTATATTTTCAGTTGATAGGGAATTGAAAAACTCGTATTTCAAAATAAATTCTTTTACAAATAGTTAAAAGGCGTAAGTCGTTTAGCGTAAAGTAAAGCGTTATAGCGTAAGTCAGTATTATGTAGTTTGTAGATTAAGCTACAAGGCAAACACAGGGAACAACAACATCGAGGAGATTGTACTTACATTTTCAGGACGAATTTAAATGTCACGGTGCGCATGTAGATGACTACAAAGGGGTCCACAATTCGATGTTTGGACTTGATTTGAAACTCCGACAAGAACCTGCTTGTTTGACGATTGCGAGCCGTGATCAATTGTTCCCTTTCGCTTTTGAACACAGAAATGTTCTTTTGTGTAATTTGCTAGTTGCAGTAACCGGGTCGCAATACCACACAAACTTCGGATTTGTGTTATTGCAAACCAAGTTATGACATGTACTTTAGGCTTGTATAATATTATTATTAGAACGTAACAAGATAATTCAAGTGAAGCAGCGCCGATTTGTTTCTTTGTTAGTTTCTCTTTGTAAAAGCAATTTGTAATTTCGCTGAAAAGTGTAAAAAGCAGCTAAGCTCAAGCTCAAGCTAACTCAAGAAGCTCTAATACTAAGAACGGGTCATAGTGATTTTAAAAGCTTTATATTTAAGCACAATTGTTTTTTACATTAAATTACATTTTCAGACACAAATGGTATGCCTAGGAGGCAGTTCCTCGAGTGACCAATGGTAGCTACTTATGAATACTTCATTTATAAAAAGCGTTCATTAAAGCAGTTGCTAATTAACTAGAAAATACTAAAAATACAGTCATACTGTCTCAGAATTGCTTCAAGAAGACCCAGACGATAATGAACTCATAAAATAAGTTTAATTTCATTCCTAGACCAACACTGAAATTCAAATTGTATAGAAACTCATCCTGCCGTTACCTAATTACCAGTCATTAGAAGTTAACGCCAATGTTTGTGATTAATGAAGATTGATTACTTCAATCTGATAATATCGTGACTTTGGTTTCGTGAAATAAAATGCACATTTCGTTTATTTATATAGTTCAACAATATTAATGAGAAATGAAAGATAATGTCTTTCGTTTATTCTTTTCGGAGCGAAAAATACGTTTTGTTTATGTTTTCAAATTATTCTTATAAAGTGAAACGGCTCTTTTAAAAATATATTAATTGAGAAAGTTCTTATTAGACGGGGTTCGTAAAGATTTTTAAATGTAAACTAAGCTCTTTAATGTTATTATGAAAATATCGTATTATTTTGTTTACGGTCTTTATTCATACTAACTTGACCGTAGTTTCCGGAATAGAGTTTTGCATGGGAGTAATAAAAACAATTTAATATACTCTATATTTACCACAAGAAAATATGGGTATTTCAATATACATACACGTAACAATAGTACGAATCATACTGTTAACTGAAGGGTTAATCATTTAATGAATGTAATTCTAACTATTCTACGTTATTTGAAAATTATATGCTCGCTATTGTATTTATTGTACTATATGAAATCGTTAAACTTGTGCAATCTACTTAACAAAGTTCTCATGAGTTGAATTCAGTATACTGTTGCAAATTAGGTTAATCGTGTATTTTAGTTTAGAAGGGTACTGAATTATTAATTACACGGCTTGTTCCTTAACAAAATTTATGATCATCAAAGGATTGCAGTATTATGTTGCATACGTTTGAGTTATATTGTTGAAGTTAAATAAAAAGAGACTTTCAGTAGAGCTATCAAAGAAAACGGTAGCGCATCTCCATTATAAAATCCATATAATTATAATCCATTCTATTCTATTTTATATCCATTATATTTCCTATGTCCAGCAGTGGACGTCTAACGGTTGATATGATGATGATAATCCATTCACACCTGTGATAAATTATGAAACATATAAGAAGTTTTCTTCTTATTGTGAACTGACTACAATTGAAGGGAAAATCTATGTTTATTATATATTATATTTAGAATAGATAAATAATAAAATATATACATATACACACATTATTTTCAGTATGAAATCATACCTACCTACAGAGAAAATAATTTTAAAGTAGTTGATAGTTTTTTGTTGAATTATTGTATACCTATACATATGTGTGTATATGCATCTTATAAAGTTTCATTACCGACCACTTAGCTGAATACCTTTAGATGTACACATGCTATATCGAATAATTTGCTTCCCCTAGCCATTAGTGACGATAAAGCGACCCCTATGTCACGTAGGAGTTGCTTTCACGTCATTTTTCACTAACAACACATTTCACTAAACACTTGAGGTGTTTTGAGTGAGCTCTTGACGGTGGATGTAGTAATTTCTGTGGCGAGGCGTAGCGGTCGCGAGTAAACGCCCTTCTCGTCATTAGTGTTAGGCGAGAACGTCACTAGCTAATTACAGAAGATTGATGAAGGCGCCGGTCTCACCGCACTTCGCTAGACCGCTTGTAAGCCCACGACTTGAGTATTAGCAAATCATAGAACGACGCGGCTTCTGGGTCAAACTGGAAACCGTTGGTCTTGTTTGCCCATTTTATTTGCCATAAATATTATGACACCAATTACTTATTTTTTGTAAATGTATTGTACAATATTTGTCCGAGCAGTTCCTGAATATAAAATATGTACGTTTTATACAAAATAATATGTCTAGTGATATTTACATTCCATCCTATCTCCTTTCATGCAAAAGCCGTGAATACAGTAGTGAGTAGATTTGTAAGAAAAATGTGTTCAATACGAACAAAATTAATAAGTCCCAACAATTTTTATTCCGTAGTTACTAGTTAGATAAATTATTTCCTTTATGGTGAATTTTTACGAAGCCAGTACAGCGAGCCGGCGGAAAATTAGCGCCCTTTTAGGAGATGAAAAACTTCGTTCCCTTAGGATATAATGAAACGGGTTGCAATGGAATTGTACGATATAAAGTTGGCTTTTTTATAAGAGTCTCTATAAAAAATATTCTGATCGTTGCATGCAGCCTAAATGCCTGGATTTATTTTTAAGAATCCTAGGATTTTTAACGTAAAAAAAATCTATAATCTAAAAACTAAAAGTATGCAACAACATTCATATATTTTAAGCTTCGATTAAGTACCATTGTGTGTATTACTATACAATATACAATACAATCATATTTTGAATTAAGTGAATGGCATTCGATTCGATTGAATAAATCGTTCAACATGCAATGTTTAAACGATGTTATTTTGGTATGGTATTTTAAAGAGCAATAGGATTACGTTAATTGGTAGGTTATTTGAATGTTATAAATGGTTTGATATTAGGTATCGAAATATTCTAACGATAATGTTCATTTACAGATAATTTTATTAATTAAGAAATTAATTCGTTAATATCTTTATAACAACTAAAACAAAGAATCTTTACCCAACTCGAAGATGCTGGAGATGGTGTATAAAGGGATTTCCAAGAAGTCAGCAAAGTACGTACTCAGAGCAAAATGAAGCTTGCTCGTAAATATTTTAAGCGGAATTATTTTGTCTGACACGACGAAACAACTGGCTGTAGTTTAAAATTTGTATAAATTGGATACGATACTTTACAAAGGCACTTACTGCTTGATATTTAAATTTTACTTGCGCTTTGCTGTGTCACTGACCTTTGATTCTCAGTTTAACTTCCGAATTATGAAATGTTTTACATATGTATATTCTTACTTACGTTTGGCTATTGGTTTACATATATATATATATAGGCAAAGATATCGAGTATTATCGAATAGAGAACCTATTAACAAATAAAAAATCCACTACAACAACAGCCGATATATTTAGACCTTTTGAGTATATTAATATTTAGTTACATTATCTATCTGGTTCTGAATATATTTCTATTCTGATTATATGTCTTGTCAATAATATTCTGATTTCGCCGAGCGTACTTTGAAGCCTACTATTGTACTAAAAGATGACTAAAGTTTTGAATCTGTGCAGCAACATAATTATACTGACACAATAGAAATTGAACCTTTTTTGTTTTGAACGCTGATTGCTGTATGATGTAGCGGAATTTATTATAATTGGAATATAAGTTCAACTTTCATGCAGTCATTTGCCTAAAATATTTAAAGATCTGAAGCGTCTTAATCACTACTTACACGGTCTCTTTGACGTACACTTGTGAATAAGAAGAATTTTCTAAAATGTTCTTTTCACATAAAGTTTGTAGAAGGCGATTGGTCTAAGTTGCATCGCTTTGCCTGAATTTGCTTCAAAATTCACGAGTGCTATAAAGATAATAGTTATTTTTTTATTTAATAAGTTATAATTTTGCTAAGCCCCTTTATCAGTCTATTGTAGTATAACCTAGGTACCTGATATCCACATACTCGGTGAAGAAAAGTGGCTCTATATCGTGATAAACTCGTATTTAATAAATACCTCTATTAAATTAAATACACATTAAATTTTACGACATATTTGATGTTACATAATAATTTCCTTCTTTCCCCTGCTTTGTATGTCTCTTTCATATTAAAAATAACTTTCAGCTAAAGTCCTCTCTACGTACGTATCTGTCTATAAAAAGTCTTTTTATTTTCATTTGAATAATACTTGACAACCCATTTAAAAAAGAGAATGTATGGTCCCTGTTAAAATAATTTCAAACCATATAAACTTTATTTATGATTGAAAAAAAAAACATGTCGACAGTTATACCCGCAGATAAATATAAAAAGGAAATAATGAAACTCACGCTTGGGAGCTATTTCCGAAGACCGGATACAGGGAACCGACGAATGCGTTCTCTCTGGAACATTTTATGTGTACCATTCAACGTCCATATTCGCTTTTGTGTGCTTATACTTATCTACTTGTGTTATCCTATCTTATTTATTGTGGAGGTAATGATATTTCTTAGCATCCGTATAATCTAAATAATTTTAATATATACTGTTTGCTTACATTTACGCAAAACTTAGATACTAGATTGAAATAGAACTACATTTTATGGAATTTATAGCGGTATTTAGACGAGGTTTCGGAGTCTGCCTGTGACTATGGGTGCTGTTAAAAATCTAAACTAGGGAGTAAATCTGTTACAACAATTAATACTTATTCTTACTACTTTCCAACACTTTAAGATAAAAACCAGCCAACTGCGAGTCGAACTCGCGCACAAAGGGTTCCGTACCATTGACTTGGTACACAATTGAATGAAAGGTAAATTGCGGTTTACAACCGGAACCCTAAAAAGGTCTTGTTATTTATTCAATTCAACTTTGGTAAGTAACTTTTGGCTAGTGTGTCTATTATTAAGTTAATAAGTAAGCCGATAGAGAATACTCTTTACTTTGCAGTATCTTTTTATTAACCTTCCTCATACTAAGTATATTATATTTCTAAAAACTTCCACTGTTAAATCCAATAATAGGGCCAGCTGTGAACGCTTACTCGACAAGCAAGTCAGTAGTCGATTGTGAGAACGTGTTCAATGTTAGGGGAGAACGTAGTGTACATAGATATACGAAAACGCATACACTCGCCTGTGGAACTGTGTAGACGTACCAATAAAAGTTGAGATCCGATTCTTTGTACTGTGCATTGAAAATGGAACAAAACGAAAAAATATCGACGCGGCTGTGAACATTATATCAATCTTATTTTATTTAATTAATGTGTTATTTAAATATTTCGTTTAATGATATCGTCTTAATTGAGTTTCATAATAAATATTAAGGTAAGATAATAAACATAAGTATATACTTAATTTAATTTAGTACGTAGAGAGAATCAGTAATAAATAAAAACAAACTTTCTAGACGAACCTCTTCACTGAAATGTATTACCCAACAATTTTCAACTACAAAATATAGCGGTTTGCGTACAATTTATAGCGTATATTCAATTTCTCCGTATATAACCAAATCTGGGTAAAAAATGGGACGAGAAAAACATCGAAACTAACAGAACATAAATACAACTCTTCTACACATACGAGCATTATCTAATGCTTCGTGAAAATTAATTGCTCGGAAGAATTCGGGCTCGTTGTAGCTAGTACAACGAATACACTTATCATTTAATACGTATACAAGTTTAAATACGTTTCAGTTTACTTCGACATGGAACATTTATTGTTAGCAACTTTTAGTGAGTCCAGTTACGTTTTGGAAGTGTAGTTTTCGAGTTGTTATAGTTTATGTTATATAATGATCGAGCTCTGTGGCGTTCACTAGGGGAGGCCTACGTCCAGCAGTGGACGAATATGGGCTGATGATGATGATGATGATGATGTTATATAATGTAATAGATATGATTTCGTGGGCGAGATTGAGGAAAATACGTTTTTTTTTCTGTCATATCCCTGAACTAACAGCCTAGGATCAGGTTCCGCGGCATTCTCTAGATGAGATTTAAAGGGTCTAACTCATCCATTGTACTGTAGGTAAAAATTTAATCAATTACAGACTGATGAAAACTGAACTGGCGTGCTTCTACAGTTTTTCCGCAGGGATTCCAACTTACGAAACTGACTGTATAAAAGTCCCCGCCTAAAATTATAGGGTAATTTGAGTAAAACATTTTTGTACTATTTTACACAAGAATCAAATATTCGAATATAACAAAAGAGGAGGTCCGAAATTTTAAATAACACCCGCTGAAACCTCTCGCAAACATTGTTGAGTGCGAAAAAGTTATCCAATTCAAGTTTACGATGCAGTGAACCAGCGTAGAGTTTTATTTCGCAAATAAACAATACCAACCATTGGTTTTATTAGGTGATAAAAGCTATTTATATCACTTATTAAATAGTGAACTCAGTTAAAACAGCGCTATTTAAACTAAAGGTATATATTACAAAATAGTTGTAACTTGTAATGCTGGTATTATTTTTATTTGATACTAGCGGCCCGCCCCAGCTTTATACGGGTAGATATAAGTTATAGTAATATAATATAAGATATTAAAAAAATATAAAGTTTAATTGAACTTTTCAAACTCTATAAAATATTAGTATAGATGACATTCTAGCTTCACACGCTGATGCATGTGCATCAAATAGCCATGTTTTTTGTCAAATTTGGTCTTAAATGTTTCATTAGTCTTCATTGGCGGCGATGGACGTTATTCTCTCTCTAAAGTTTATATAAATGAATTGGATATTAAGCTAAAAATATTTAAGGTGGTAAAAAATTAAGATAAAAATTAGCTGCTTAGAATTAATTGGGTATGGAATAAGTATTGTAGTTAAATTTATGAAATATTTTAGAGAAATGTCTAATTTACAACCATGTGTCAACTAACTAGATGTGCAGTGTATGACACAATTATTGTAGTCAAAAGCTTAGTACCTGTAACACCGAATACAACGAAACAATTTTCGTGTTTTATTTTGTTCAATCTTAATGTTTTAAAAAAATCATATCATGTTAATTTTATTACTTATAAAAATAACCTACTTATTAAAACTTATAATTGACTTATTACTTATAATTTAATTTCTACAACATGCATCGTTAATAAATGATGATGTCATTTACCTGAAATGGTGATCGCTGTAAAGGGTCCGAAACGTTGGGATTGAATAGTAGGTAGGTACTGCAAAAAAGGGTAGGCTGTTGCTTTCTTTATCCGTTTATACATATATAGAAAGATAATATGTGTAGCCATGTCAATTTTCAAGTTTGTTATAGAAATAGCGAGAGTAGACAATCAAAGCCGTATGAAATTATACGTTTTATTGTGTTCTTGTAGCCGGGTTTGCATCTATGTAGAACTGTGAACGCGACTGCAACTGTGTGAGTGAGGCACTTGACACACATGAGAGATGACGTAGGTGCTGCTCAGCTCTATGTTCAGTTTCAACGCATTTGCTTCCGAGGCACTCGTGAGCTGACCCTACCGGAGGGAAATCGACTGCGTATAAAAGATTTTATGCACTCCCGATCAAAGTGGTTACGTCAAAACCGTAACAAGCGCAGTAACAGTTGTTGTCGACGTTTGCACCAAACTTTCCCGTTGTTGCTTTGCTTGTGATAAATCTCTCGTTGGGGTACTCTTTTGTTCAGGCCCATGTTGGAAAATTGGCACCGCTTTTACTATTGTTAGCCTTTGTAGATGAATTGTCTTCGATTTGAGGGAATAAATTACAATAAAACTGCCGCAATCCATTTATTTCGGGGACATATTACTGTGATATATTTTCCTTTGTATTAATAAATATCCTTAACTTGTTATCAACTTTATTCGCTTCGATTTTCCGCTTTTTAATAAAGTTTCCTTGTAGGACCTCTCTCGTGATATAACCGCCTCTAATATATGAAATTGAATGTATATGACGTAGCTAACATAAATATTATGCACATTGCGAACCTTATTCAAATTGGAGTAGATTTACTTTAGTTAATATACCAAGCAAAAAATTAAGTTGGAAAAAGTAAGAACAGTTCATAGGCTCGAATGAGTAATATGGCGGAAAGAGGAAACATGGCGGAGACGCGACGTTATTAAAAATATAGTATAATACTAAAAAAATATAATATCGTAAATACTTATAGAATAAAAACATCAGAATTCAGGTTTGAATTATTACAATATCCAGTAAAACAAAAAGCGTATTATTTTAGATACGCCGCGGCTGTGATACCGGGTCGCTCATAATTTATCATCACCATCTTTTGACAAACTCTAAATATTTCAGTCCCTTTTGTTCCTGTAAAATAAACCACAATAACAGCAACGGTACAAATCAGCTAAACGCGGGAAATGTTACCAATTCCAAGGGGGAAATTCCGGTGGGAAAATATCTTTGGAATAAATGTGAATAAATAGGGCTTGCGAGATTAAAAGCGGACCGCTTGATATATGGCAGTCGGTGGCGGCACCCTTGGGCCGGGTCACGAGTTACTGTCCAGTAGATAAAAAGTACTAAGATTTGGTAAATAAATTTACAATCGGTACGGACAGATATTGTTTGTGTTTAGTTGTTACATTTACTTATATTATTTTATCGGAATGCTAGCCGTTGCCTGAGACGTTACCCGTACTTCTCCTATGTCTCTACCTAAAGTGAAGATATCCAAAAATCTCTAGCATCTGCTGGTTTGTTTTTGTACATCTTATGAAATATATCTATGTTCCTAATTTTAAATTTCTACATTTAATATTATTGGCTGTATCCACCTAGGTACTAGACAGTGGGAACGATCGCTTTTATAAGGTTAGATATTCAACCAGATAGTGCAACTTGAAACAAAACATTGTTACATAAAATATGAAGCATTGCCAGCCATGTTTTCAGCACAAAGACATTCAAAATGAGAACGGTTGAGATTGGAGTTACTTAAATATTAAAATTACTTTGTAATAATATATAAAGTATAGTTTCTATTAAGTAATTATAAAGTAAGTAAAGTTTGGAAACATTTGAAAATGCTGTTCAAGTTGAGATTCCTTATAAAAACGACTGATTTGACGGCGAAGCGATTGTTACATTCGTTAACTTTTATACGAGAAATACTATTGTTTACACTATTATATATATACACTATTGTTTATTTTGTTAACATAAAATTAAAGTCAAAATAATTAAATAAAGCACTGCTTTAAAAGAAGTTAATAATTTGCTAAATAACACGACACAGCAGAAGCAGCACGACAGAGCTTGAGTCCGAGAAGTAGAATATTTGGTTCACGATTAAGTAAAATTTTAAGTGGAAAGTTGTGCCCAAAGTACTAATGGAAAAGTTCTCCGGATCTGTTCAGAATCTGCATGAACTGGATAGAAGAAAGGAATACGCTCGTTCAAGTTGAACACGAAATGGTTGTTGAATGTAAAACATATTTAAATTCATTAGATTGAGACAACACGCTTATCTTTAAATTTGAATGTATATATGAGTTGTATGTTATGATTAAAATGTGGTTTTTAGATATACTTGTACTTTAAAAAGACCAACAGGATTTTTATGGAACAAAGTCATAGCTTCAGTACGTAAAATTTTAAACAGCACACACTTAACATTCAAGTTTAACGGTGGACCAATTTATTTTGGAGTAAACATAAATATAATTGTGTGGTGTTAGGCCCTCAGAGTAAAGATTCTAACCAAATTATACAGAGTAAAATGGGCTCATATGTATCCACACTTGTTTACTGTGTACATTGCAAGCCCCCTGGGTTAAGGCGAGCGTCATTTAATGTGGGCTATATTTAAGTAGGTACTCCGCTGGTATTTAGTTCATGGCACTATTAGTGGAGGTACTGTGTATCAATGTTGCTCATTATGCTAGACAAGTAGAAAGTAGCAGCTGTGGAATTCGATAGCGGGTTACAGTTGTTTTAAATATGCTGCGAATGAAGTTTATTTGATTCAAATTCAATACATTTATTTCAAGTAGACCAGTATAACAGGTGCTTTTGAATTATCATACTAGTTGCACGGTTCCAAAAAGTAGGTCTATGGAGAAGAACCGCAAAAAAACTCCATAGATACTTTTTAAATAAATACAAATTACAATATAGGAAGTCAATTCCTTTACAATTTTCATTTGCAACATCAATATGAGAATAATGCAGTTTGATGTGAAACGTATGAACTATTTACCCAAGACAAAATAAAACGAATTCAGAATGCCAGAGCATGTAACAGTCGACCAGCCTCCACCGACAGCACCCGTTCAGGGGTATGACGTGTGTATCAGCGTCGCTCCACTCAACCATGTTGTTGGGAATAAAAGGACCCGACACACGACGCCACCATCGGCAGGACATTTTAGTGAGCATGACAAGCTCAAACTGCTTGGCAACCTGTGGGCATTTTTACTTTTTACAAAAGCAACATCAGGGTCAACATCAGTCTCATATTTTACAGGCTACTTATTAATTAATAATTACAACAGTAATATCTCATGTCACTTATGTGATAAAATAATAAATTAATATATTAATAAAATAAGTTATAATATAACTAAACATGTCAATTGCTTTAATATAGTTGTAGTAACACAAGGAAACTTTACTTCAGTTTCCTTAGTTCAATTAATAACCAATGTCAACTGTTTTCGTAATTTTAATAAAAGTTTAATTGTTGCCTGTAGGTTAACTTAATGTTTATTCGGGCGTTATTCGAGTTTTTGGCAAACTTTGTAAATATAAATATCAGGTGTAACTGAAATTTGTTAATTTTCCTGGGACAGTAAATTCGACTAAATAAATGGCTGCATATAAAGGTAGATATGATTTTAGTCTAAATAAATAAAATTACACCTTTGCATAAAATATTCGTATATATTATATTGGTTGCAGTAGATATAGGTATATATAATTTTATAAAATTCATTTAAATATTTTTTTAAATACAATGACTTCTGATCAAATTGTTATTGAGTTTCATATTAGCCTCGCAACATATTAAGCTACATAGTTTATGCTAACAACAGGATAACATAAGCACTCCTGACCCATATTCGAAGCTCCTTACGTTTAGTTCCGGATACCGCTTTGGATGTGTAATTAAGAAAAACATGAGAGTGTACTGAGATACAATGAGAAACAGCGTCTACACTCTTAATTAAGTTGTAAGCATCAAGTTGTGAATTAATTTAGGTAAAACTATCTTCTAACAAGATGTTGGACTGTTTTCTATCAAAGGCCTAAACATTTGATTAATTAAGATTTCTACTCAGATTAATAAAAAAACTGCCTTTTGTTATCCGAAACTTCCTAACTTAGTGTACTTAGATCTTTAGATACTGAAGTAGAGAGTGAGAATCCAATCTATCAGATCGATACTCATTGCAATAGTAAAGTTACTTAACACGTAATGAAGGTTACGGTGGGTTTGTACAATAGTGCTAAAAAAACTTGTTTCGTTAGAGCAGTTCATTAAGTGGGCGCAGCCGGCCTAGAGAGCAGTTTGTGAAGCTCGCGCTTGACCTAATTAGTGTTGCGCCACTGTCACTATGACGAGGATTTGTTTTTGTAAGTTCTTTTGTTTAAGTAATGTTTAACAGCCAGTTGTGACAGTACACACAATATGTTACGCCGTGACATCGCTATGTTAATGAGTTATTTCTCAGATTGCCATGCTGTCTGAATTTTTATGGCGCTACAAGTCATAAAGAAAAACTATCATATTGCGACGCGAGTGGTCTATAATATACATATGTGCACGTACTGCTTCTAGGATAAAAAAATATATGAGTGAAAGGATTTTTATGTTCTTAAATTTATTATTTACAAAGTAATTCCCAGGAAATTAAAATTAATTTGTTTCTTCCAGGAATCGAAGCTACGGCGGCTCACTTCTGCATTCTTTGGCAAATAACTAAAAATATATGCGTGAAAAGAAAAAACGATCACTTTTAAAGTGAACATCTATTCTTTTAGCAATTCACTCAATTTATTCATTACGATTTTTATGGCGTGTCCCAGTTCAACATGAAACTCTCGTTTCAAATGGCCAGCATTTGTCTTCAAATCTTTGTGTTAGATAGTAAATTGATTCAAATTTTACTTTCTTAGTCCAATATTTAAAAAGCGCTTTTAATCTAATGAAAGTTTTATTTTGGGCTATCAGTTTTGTAAATTATTTTGTTACGATAACTTTAGGTAGTAAAAACCTTGTACACTTAGTACAAAACTTAATGCTGAGCTATTAATGTACCTATATTTAAAAATAAGGAGAATATTACGATTTCGATACAAAAACGATGTAAAAACCGCACAGATGAAAATATAACGCTCTATCGTCGTCGTCATCTACCCTTTATTATCCCACTGCTGGGCACGGGTCTTCTCTCATTTTGAGAGGGATTAAACTATATAGGCCACCTTGCTAGCCACTGCGGGTCCACAGACTTTACATGACATCGAGAAATTCTCTTAAGTATGCAGGCTTCCTGACGATATTTTCCTTCACAGCATGTGATAAATACGCATATAGCTTCCGAAAATCAGTAGTGCGTCTTGGGTTTGAAGTCCGAACCTTTGACATGTCAGCCCACTAGTCCCGCACGACTGGGCTACCACGGCTTATATAAATCTCTATACATAAATATAATTAATAAGATGGTGGAGTGTGATTTACTTGACTTCGACCAAGGAATTTGTTAAGAAAGTTCTGGATTAAAATTGTATCAACCTATCGCGATAAAATCCGTAAAAAAAAGCAGGTATATTTTCAATGTCTAACTTTTATCTACCTTTGAAATCAGTACGTATGTATTTTGCGTATACGTATATATTTCTTGTATATATAGGTACGTAATTTGGTACATAAGGTTCCCAAACACATTTCAATTGAGTGTGAATGTTATCGCTACCGTGGCTTTCGATTTGCCTCGTTGTGGCGGTAGTTCCTGTCCACGTTGAGTAATGACGCCATCTATTGCGCTCTCAGAGAATTACGCACGTTTAAGAATTTACTATTAGACGTGTGGCTCCCTAACTATATTTTATTACGCTGTTTACGTATCGGGTCCACATACTTCTCATACATTATATGCCTATATGGTATTATTTATGCATTATTATTAGGTATTTATCTAAACTTATAGTAATGCAACAGGCATCCATAAAACTGTAGCAAAATCCTTTGGAACATAGCATTACATTTATTTACATTATTATTAACTGCGATTTAGTAATTCCAGTACCTGTTTTTTTCTAAATGCACCTGTCGTTTACCATATTAAAGTAGCCTTCGTGTAGTGATCTTGTTTGCGTGAAAAACCAATAAGCTATCCGAAGTTGACCAGATATTTTTATAATGGAGTAAATTAAGTTAATTAATGGGCCAGATAAACCTGCTTATATACTTAATGTTTATATACTTAATGTTTTCGCCAATGGAGCTCTGGTTTCGAATTAGAAATTTTGAAGTTTTATAGCCACTAGGCTATTACAGCTGTTCGGAAGTTAAAACCGCATTTATCACCTACTCAAACGGTGAAGGGAAATATCTTGAAGGAACCTTGTTTGGGAGATTTTCTCGATGGCATCTGAAGTGTAAAAATGCGCACTAGCCTACCTTGGTGTAGTTAAGGCTTAACCCCAGCAGTGGGACAATAATTGGGTTGATGAAGAATGAAAGTTTCGCGCTATATGCAAAAATCCTTACTTTTAGACTGATTTTAATTTACTTGTGAAGGTTGAGATAACAAAGACCTTTCGTATTAGCATTAAGAATTCGTAGGTAATTTTTAATCCAAAACTGTGGAGTTCAGTTTAATTTTAAATTATAGTCTTTATAGACCGTATTACAGTGAATGTATTCGTTTAGGTAATAATAGAAAATCCATTGTTAGTTAACGCCATCCTGCACTCGTTTCCCTTTGTGAGCCTCAATAATGTGTATATAGGTAAAACTTACTTATAGCTTTTATGCTATGTCTTCTGTGTTCGAGTACCAAACATCTCATTATAAAACTTTGGTAGGTTCTTTCGCGTATTCACACTCATAAAGTGCGATCGATGTTTCTCTTTTCCACTAATGTGAAAGAACATACAAGTCAACATCAACGACGGCTTAAGATTTAATTAACCGAAGATCGTCAAATTAGTCAGGTCCCGCTCAGGCTTGTGTAAATAAAATCTAATATTCTCAATTTTATTTCAGCACCAAAATATTTACAATACCTATTCAGTTGGCGATTAAACCTCCCTTTATTTGTGTATTAGGAGGACACGATGTCGGATAGCATATATAAATGTATCACTGTTCCAGGACAGCGACATCGTAACAATAAAAAAACGCATACTATTTAGCGACCTGATTTTATTGACTAGCAATACTATCAGTGGTTAGGAGCACGATCAATATGTAATGGCATGTATGTTAGAATGGTAGGCAATGGCGCTATAATGTATTTCCGTGTTCGATAGTCGCTAACGTCTATCGGCCAATGAAACGTAAAACTATGATTTTAGTTTCTCATGCGACCGGAATTAGCTATATTAACATAGACGATTATTATAATATTAGTCATTTGGAAATAAAAGTTGTACGTAAGAATGCTCTTTTAAATTTATCCACTGTTGTTTGTTACCTGTCCGCAAAATGATGTGCTAACGCGATCATGAATAAAAAATATTATCAAGTTGGAAAGTATGCAAGAAACGAAATAAAATTAATTTGTTTCCAAGTCCCAACTTTGTAATGGTTCTTCTGGATTCTGTTATTGGATACACTACGCACCTAATTGGATTTCATTTCGGCTTCTTTCGTTTTCATTACGGAGGCAGATATAAGTACATGTTAGATGTATGGATGGATCCGTTTTCATTTCGAAAAGTTTAATTAATTATTATTTTTTTCCTCACATAACTTTTAGCCTTCTTAGCCGTTAAGTAAAACTATTTGTTATAATTAACGGTGTTACATAATCTAGTCATAAGGAACATTCTATTAAAATGATTTTTGATGTTCAGTTTACGTTTAGGATTCTATAATCCTACATACTTGAACAATGTTTTAGGAGTTAGATATAATTTAATCATGTTTGTCATGACAGTATGTATTTTTTCATATTAGCATGACATACATGATTAAATTAAATTGAAATCTAGTTTAAAATACACAGTAAAAATGAAAATAGCAAACAGAGTAAGCAGCGAATCTTTTTTTATTTTTATCTTTACGGCATAAACTTGCGACATATAAATATTCATATAATTAGATGGTTCTCGCTGTTCATTTGTAAGGATTCAGAAATATTCTATTCCAGAAAATTGTGATCCATTGCCGTGGGCGTTTAGCAATTTTATGGAAATATTGGTCGCGTAACAACAACCTGTCTGACGCACAAGAACATAATCTATACGTACATAAATCAAGCATCTGATCAATATTCTAAGAATGTTACTCGAAAACGAAGCAGCCGCAGCATCTGCAGAAAGTTGCCTAATGATCGTTACCGTACGTAAATGCCAGTTCCAAGGTAAGCGAGTCAAACTCTATCAAACAATATGAAAGTGATAGACATCGACATCCACGTGGAGTTCGACTACGGAAATATTCACTCCGCTCCCAAATTGAATTCCAATATATACGTCGAAATTACTTGTACATCTTCGTGTTCACCGAGGAATTGAATGGTGTATTATATAGTTACTATATTATACTATTATTATAGATCTATGTTGCGATATTAAATATTATACTTACTTAATATTATTTTTTTCTAGGTAAGTTAAATATACAATGTTTATCATAATATCAAATATTTTTATTGATAACAGTTATGTTGTATGAATGTTAGTTATCTCCATATTTTTATGTCGCCCAGAGGGAATATTTTGTTATATTAAAAGTGTGGGCTTACTGTTCGAATCTGTCGGTTTGGCACAATAAAAAACAGCTTTTATTTAGTTTATTAGTTGTAAAATCTTAAGCTGAATAATCATAAATTGCAATGTACGCGAACATAGAACAACTAGCGGCGGCGCTAGAGGACGTTCACTCAAATTTATGAGTCGCACTGCGGAATATAAATTCTTGCGTGGCTCTCCGACGATGAGACCGCGAAAAATTTATAAACTAGGCTCGAAAGTATAAACACAAGGCTTTTTATACAATGTCCTCTAATAATATAATGTAATTATTAGGATAACACGAAAAGGGTTTTCTTATGAGTTTTATAATATTATCAGTTTTTATAATATTTTTTCTATAATATCTTGTTAAATCTTAATAAACATCAAAAGAAACAGTGAATTGTTTTACACACATAAGAGTATATGTGTCATAATGATAATATAAACAACAAGTACATATTTTGTTGTAAGTACTTGATCCATAAATTGACCTTGTTTGTTGAAAATAAGTTAAAAATATAAAGTTATTTATCTTGAAGGTTGATTTTTCCAATAAATTATAATACATTTTGAAACTTCACCTTCATTATGTGGGTGAGAGGCTCGAACCGTGCGAACTTATTCTTAGTCAATATCTTTCCTAAGATTTGATTCAAGAAATACCTGACTGAAAATATTGAAGGGTCGATATTTTAAAAGTTTTCGTTGAGTTTTCAAGACTCTCAACTTATGAGATCGTATATTAAATATTTATATTTTTCATTTTAATTAAATCTTTTATTTTATTATCTACTTTCTGCCGTGCCCGCATCCATGTCCATCTGACTTGCGGGCACGGCAGAATTTACAAGATTAAACAAGATTAAAATTAGCCTATGATAAAATGCCTAAAATAGGAAATACCTACGGGAAATTTAGCCTATGGTGTCTAGTGTTTTCCAAGTGTGAAGGGTGATAACGTATTATCATACAATTCTGTCGCCAATTATTTGTTTGCAAAACATTATTGTGTTCTGGTTTGAAAGGCACTTACTGTCTTAGAATATAAAGTCGGTATTCGAGGTACTTATCTAACAAGTGACACTTAATAACAAACGCCTCAGGATTGTGAAGTGTGAATAATAATTACATCTTGAGTAGCTTCGGCTTACTACGTTAGAATATTAAGTCACATTTTTGCATCTTTCGTAGTTTTAGAAATATTTCAGCACGTAATTCCCATGACGATGCATTTCTCCAGGATATATAACGTATGTATTAAACACCTACTCAAACATAACTTGGCATGTTTGAGCGCACGGCCTGTCTTTCATTTGTCAGACCTCAATATAATGCGGAATAACCCTTTTTATCCGTTTATCTATTCAAAGAAAATTCTCCATGAATACAAATAGGCACGTTGAGTGAAAATATTAAGTTGAAATTGACTATGAACCTTATCATTTGCATTTAGAACTTATAATAATACTGCCTAGTGCCAGTATTAGATTTACACTCATCTCTGGTGATTGTATTAACGTTGTAAAATATATCAGGGTAGACTTTACACTGCCACTGAGGTTAACTTAGTTACATAATGCATTCATTATTAACTCGCATTGGCGATGAGCTAAACTTAACTAACTACTAACTAACTAACTGCAACTGCATTAAACGACAGTTTTGCCGATTCCATAATGAGCTATTGAAACTTCTTAGAAATAATTATAGAATTAGCTTTTGCTCGCGTCTTTCTGGGCGTAAAATTAGTATTATTTGTTCGCATACCTTATTTTTAATTCAATCTGCTATTTTATTATTGTCCTTAGCGGATGAATGTGTTAAATTATAAAAGTATTATAATCCTTTTTCAGAAATCACTGATTTAATATACAAACTTCCACCCCTTTCATTCCCTTAAGGGATGAACTATTTTGTCTTTTCCCGAGACTTAAACTATATCCATACTTAATTTTATTTAAATCTGTTAAATATAAATAAATATAATATTCCGTGACATTTTACACAGCACTATCTAGTCCCAAACTAAGCAGAGCTTGTACTATGGGTACTAGACACTGGATATAATACATATATCCTTTTTTTTCGTAAATACATACTTATAATACATAGGAAACACCCAGACGAACACAAACACTTATATTCATCACATAAATTTTATTGTGTCCGTGGGAATCGAACCCACGACCTCGTGATCAGCAGTCCGGTACTCGAACCACTAGACCACAGAGGTCGTTAAGCGGTACAAGCGTGAAGAGGTAACAGACATACTTTCAAATTTATAATATTAGCATAGTAAGGATGGAGAGACTAATATTGTAATTTTTACGTATATTTAATAATCTTATTTCAGTATATTTGTTAATGTTATGTATGACATTACCCACAGCAATATTTTGCAAAGAATTTTTGGTGGACTAGATTTAAATTCTTGACTCAATTCAACTTATTCCCTTCGATTCAGAAACAGCGCTTTTGATTTAATATTACTGCAGTTCTAGTTCCAATCCATGCATTTACTGTCGTTAGGATCGAATAAGGGGTTTTATTAGGAATCGAATACAATTTTGCCAATACTATTATATTTGCACGCAATACCTAAATACCTATGTCTACTAGAAATGTAAATATATTAACACTAAAGGAATGGGTAGTTTTAGTTTTTCGATGCTACGATTCTAATAAACTGAAAACAAATAGCATGAATATACCTAGAATCCAGGTTTCTTTTATTTCTTCTCATTATTCCCATAAAACCAGTAGTCTAAGACGTAATAAACGAGCAAGTCTGGCAATTTAGAACGCTTAGGCATGGAGGGAAGATGCCGCGAAGAGGAATGCTCGCACGACGGAACGGAACGTTATGTAATAAAGTCATCCCGGAGTGATAGATTTAGGAGATTGTGACTCGCACTCGGAGAAAACGAGATCCCCTTTGTATTTGAGAGACTGACTGTCTCATTAACGAACACGAACAATGGTTACATTTTGAATAACTATAAAGCCATACTATAGTGAGATCCAGACGAATTAGTCAGGTCATTCACTGATCGTTTTCTCATTAATAGTAAGTAGAAAGTAGTTACGTACTTTTCTAGAATAATTTTTATGGATATAATTTTTACTCTGGCAATAAGTAGTTACATAGTTATCGAATAAAACTAATTTAATATGAAATACGAATTAAAGTAATGCAACGCACACTCATTCCATTTTTTATTTAGTAGGACTAAATAAAAATTGATGGTATTATATAGTTTGGAATTTTTAGGATTGATTGATGGTTTGTAACAGTTATATTATAATACTAGCTTCTGCCCGCGACTTCGTACGCGGATCCTGTTGCTTATGCCAGCGAAAACGGGGTGGTCAAAATCGAAGATCTGAAACATCTGATGTCGAATTCTAAGAGCCCGGGGACGGGAAAACAACGGGTTGCGCGAGACGATTCGAGACGTTCCAGATCTTTAATTTTTGTAAGTCAACCGGAAATGCCCATTATGTACTTTCCCACCTGAGCAACACATATCGTTTGTTTCTTTTTGCCATTTAACAGCTTCACAAAAAGTACTATTTTGAACCATACCTGCGATGATGGAATATGTGGCGGGGTCAATTATAGGAGTATACGTAAATGCACTCCGTTCCTCATCAATCCAAGGAAAGTCGCCATGCCCTACGGCTATGTCTTGAGACACATCCGATTCTTCAGATGATATCGACATTCTGTTCAGAGGAGTCGAAGACGATCAGAATTCAAATATTCGTTGCGCTCTTCTTCTGTCTCTTCATGCTGTACTCCACCAATTCTTTCTCCCTCACTTTCTAACTGATTATGTATATTTTGTTGTGTGCGTGTTCGAGACAATGTATGATAACCTCGATCAGCAGTTAGTTGCGCATCACGTTCATAACTCGTTTCAAAAAACCTGTTAGTAAATCAGATGTGCGAATACGCTGAGAACTCATGCGTGATTCTGTGTCTGTTTCCGATTCGCGAGACAATGCATGTCGCTCACGATCAGTGGACAGTCACGCATCATGTTCCGTACTTGTCTCTAGAGACCTAGAAGCAGATTCGTAGATACGCTGAGAACTCAAGTGCAATTCTCTATCCATGAACGTCTCCGACTCGCGAGACAATGCGTGACGTTCACTATCAGCGGTCAGTCGCGCATCATATTCTTCAATGGTCTCTAGAGACCTAGATGTAGATGCGTAAATACGCTGAGAATGCAGGCGTGCTTCGCGATCTGAAGAGGTTTCCACGGAGCGAGTTGCAGCCTGATGTTCTCGTACAGCATCAAGTCTCTCCTGACGCTCCTCGGTAGATTCTTGGGATCGTATGAGCCTCAATCGTTTTGCTCGATTGGAACATTGGGAAAGATTTGACCTCTTTCTAGGCATGGTTATAGTTTTATTGTGAAGATAGCTGATCAATTAAAGTGACTACTCCCCTGCGTTACCGGGTAGGCTACCGTGTCACGAAGATAAATGGAAAACGAATTTAAACACTCAAATAATATAAACCAGCCTGAAGAATATTTTAGAAGAATATTTACTAAATAAATTAAAAAATAAATGGTAGTTTTGGCCTCTAGTATCTATTTTTCAATGATATACCATCGTCATCAAAAATCAGTCCTAAACTGTGACTGCCTTCACCGCGTGGAGGTAAAATTAGTGACAGCTTTGATTTCCACATCGGATGTCTGATCTTCGATTTTTATAAGTTACCATGAAATGTCCATCAGACCGAACACATTTTGCTAAGATGTCATTCCTATATGTGTTACGGTGTAGCTGGGCTCTTGGAGTTCCACATCAAGTATTCCAGATCTTCAAATTTATTCTCTCAGCAGAAAATGCTCATCACGTGGAACATTTTTTCCTATGGTACCATTTTTGTATCTCTTATAGTTTAGCTGGTCTCTTGCGGTTCTGCATCAGGTGTTCAAGTTTCCAAGATAAATTATAGCCTATATGTTGCCCAGACTTAATACCTATACAACAACAAAAAAATATTTCAAATCCGGCCAGTAGTTCCGAAGATTAGCGTGTACAAACAAACAGACAAACAGACAGAATTTTTTTTTTGGATTCGTGCTCTCTTACTGTTCCTAAAGCCCCCTCAATATTTTTTTTTTCATCATCATCAACCCATTAACGTCCCACTGCTGGGCACGGGTCTCCTCTCATTTGAGAGGGGGATTAGGCTATAGTCCACCACGCTAGCCTACTGCGGGTTGGCAGACTTCACATGCCATCAAGACAAATCTCTCAAGCATGCAGGTTTCCTCACGATGTTTTCCTTCACCGTTTGAGCATGTGATAAATACGCACATAACTTCCGAAAAGTCAGTGGTGCGCGCCTTGGGTTCGAACTCGAGACCTTTGACGTCTCAGTCCACTGGTCACACCGCTAGGCTACCACAGCTCTTCTAATTTTTTTTAAAAATATATTCAATGTACAGACACAGTTGTTTTACTGTTTTATTATATGTATAGATTATGATACTTATCTTACATGGAAAATCATTTTAATAAATCTCCACGTAAATTTACTCAGAAATTTATTTATGGCAGACAAAGATCAGGGAAAAGGAGCTACGTTCAAAATAAATTCTCTTGTTTAAAAAAAATCCTTTTGACTTTTTGTTTGTTTGTTTACTACAATTGTAGTAACTTTCTTTACTCAATTGTTTAACAATAAACAATATGTGTACTATGTCACACGTAGTACAAACTAAGGTACCTAAATAAGTACACATTTTCTTTTGAGGGTATGTGATATTAAGTGTGGTGACGATTGTTCATAGAATACAATCTGAGTCAGTCATAAAATTAAGCCATAATAAGAGGACGTTAAGTCTTACAGTCTTTTCTCTCCTAGGTGACTAGTAAAAAGAGTGCCGGTTTCTTGAAGCGTTATTTAATTTGGTACTAGTTAATTAGATATTATAAATGAAAACATGTAGTTCGCCGGCACGGCCTAGGATCAAAGAGTATAATAAGTCTACGGGTACCTAGGATACAATCCCAAAAAAAAGCGCGGAACGGAATCGTTCTATCTGTCAATTGTCAGCGACATACGTCAATGGTGACATTAGCGTTGACGTTCTTCGTTTGGAAACGGTTTAAACAAGATGTATGTATTGGTAATGCCGATAAGCTGTACACTTTCTTCGACCTGAGACATCCTTCCAGGCGTTGTTGGCGTAACGCTGTCAAACACGACAAAATACACATCTATTGACACTAAAATACCGTGATAGGATTGATTTCTGACCACTTGTGCGGTATAAATTAATTGAAATGCAAAGAGCTGTACTCTTTGCATTTCAATTAATTTAAGAGGAAATCACTATAGTAACATTATATTTGATCCAGAAAAACCTGCTTCATCGATTACAAAACTTTATTTCTAAATACGTGAGGGGAAAATCTCTGATAGAATAATAACGGGTTGTTCTTATTTCGCGGATGCTTTCCAATATCTTTTTCGCGTGTTCCAACCTAATCCCTGAGATTACTTTTCGTTCTCCTCCAAATGTATTGAATGAATTACGAAAGTAAGTTCATCGATTGACGGAAATAATAAACGAATTTAAGAGCTTTCATAAAGTCATTAAATTATGTAATAATTATTCAATATATTGGTATAATAAATGTATTATAAAATCAATGGATTTTAGTGAGATCGTTCAAAGAAAACGAATTATGTTGAGTCTTTAAAACGTGCCGCATCTTAATGCACAGAATGCGTGCCAGTACTAATGGCCTCCTGAATGTCATTGCTAACAAACCAGACTCAGTATTAACATAGGTTCTAAGGCATAATGTAACTAACAAGTTATGGAATGTATTTCTGAAATAAATTGATTATTACTATAATTATGATTATAAAAAGATTCACTTTTAGTAACCAGTTGATTTGTTTTATTTTAAACTGAATTCGTTGGTTGCAAAGTATTGAATCCAAAAAGGGCCAAGACAAATGTATCAAACATACATACCTACATTTACCTATTGATATTTGATATTTTGCGAGTATGGGTTCTAGTATATCAGCATCTATAGGCATATTGAATCCCAGAGAGTATAGAAAGACAATCGAAAAAATCGAAAATACATTACAATTTGCTTTTGAAGTCGGCGGCGGTCTGGACGAATAAATTGTGATTACTTACAGATAAACCCAGCTATGATAGATGACCTGATTGTTTACGGGATAAAACGGTCGGTAGTTAATGTCTCACACATCACGTATGTGCTCAAATTCCCTAGCTAGATCGAGTCTAATAATTATGAAAGGTCTCGCTGTCGCGCCGTTATGAAGATAGACGTTTCTTTCTGTTACAAATATGACATCATTTTGACGAATTGCCATTATTTTTGGCGTAGGTCCTGAAAGCAGGAAGATTTTTTAATAGAAAAAAGACTAAGGGAAATATTAGCTCTGTACCTACCACTGCGAAAATGTTACTAAAAGTTTATTGTACTTTGATTATACTCTGTACCTTAAGCTAAAAGAAACTCTTGGCAGAGGCATTAAGTCTTAGTTAAAAATGTTGCAAAACGCAGCACTATTTGTCACAGCGACTTTGCGTCACAGACAATAACTCCACGTAGAGAAATCCCCCACCACCTCTTTGTCACATTTTGCAAAGAAAAACTGTTCTCCTTTTATTCATTTTGTCGCTTGCTCTTTGCTTGGGTATAAACTGGAACTGAGAAATGCAATTTATCATTATTTCGTATGAAAAAGATAATAATAATTATTTTTGGTGGTACGTAAGCGCACGAATGTCTCAACATTAAATTGGTTTTATAGTATGCAAATGGTTTTCGCTAGGGGAGACCTATGTCTAGCAGTGGACGAATATAGGCTGATGATGATGATATGGTTTTCTATAAGTATGTGTCAGCTGGGTGATATTTATTTTATTATTTAAAAGTGCACTATTAAATATATCCATATATGTATACAGTAAAACTACTTTTTACAAACTTATTTCCAATTAAATGGAATAATAAAAATAAATAAAAAAATATATATTATTAATTAAGGCGCATCCAAAATGTCGTCTGCGTCACAGTCAGGCAGTAGAGCGCCCAGAATACATGCGACATTGTCACTTTGTATGGCAATGTTATAGCCAAAATATAGGCCATCCTTTGGGTCACAGGAGTTTGTTTTGTCTATTTCTACGGTATTAAATAAAGTATAATTTAGAATAAATAATCTAATTCTGAAATTAATGAAGTGTATTAGTTGATATTCTTAATTACTACTTTCGTGGGTAATAATCTACAATCTTCGTTTTTATCACAGAAATGGTTAATGATCATCTAAATAGGTACCTCATATAAATTTATAGGAAACTGTTTGTGAATAATTGCTAAACTATTTATACAGATCACAATCAAATTTGGTTATTATAACTCGCACTATGCGATTTTGTGGTTCCTCATGCATAGCCCATTATGGTTGGTGGGGACATCGGCAGAATCGATCATGCGCGCCAAGCCATAGCATTCAATGCGTCCACTACTGGCAATTTGATAACCTTTGCGGTTATTTCCGAGGACCGCTGTTAGGGTTGCCCCATTCTCCTCATGACCGCTCCGCTTGCTCTTGTGTGTAGAATGAATTATTGGCAATACGTGATTTTTTTCCATGGAAACCTAATCTTGGTAGAACGGGTCACTGACTTCATGTATAAATGGGTTATACCTAATTATGGGTATTTTAACATGATGCGGAAAAATGGAATTGTCTATAATCTTTGTTTGTTAGTACACCCTGGGTAGCCTAGCTATCAACTAGTTTTCTGAATAATCTTTTTACCCTGATCCAAATTATTATAGTACAACAACACATGATCCTAAAAATAGCCACACCCGAATTGAGAACATCCTCCTTATTGAGGTCGGTCAAAATAATGAGAAACTATCTGCTCCTCGTTGTACTCCGAGATACAACAGGCAGTTTCTAGCGGGTTATATGACAACAAACTTTGCACTTTCTGAACTCTCGTACGTACGTTTATTTCATTTAGTTTGCTTGCTCGTGCATTTAGCAAGAACGTCACATTTGAGTTTAATTTATACTATTTATAGAATAACTGACATCTTTGAAATAAAATACAAACAATTTGTTCGAGAAATTATTATGTAAACCTAGGATTTAGTGTTGCTTATTATTATTGCGGATATCGTTTAATATTAGGTGACCGTAGGCTTATTATAAAATACAAAGACCGATTTTATGCACGCCTCAATTTCAACGATTTCATATAATAACTAGTACTTGATAGCTTGCACCGCATCGGACTGAAGAATTATTTTATCATAAAACCGCGACTAAATCGTCTGTGAAATCGGGGCCGAATAACTTTTGCACAACGTTCCGCGGTTCATGGATAGTTTAGAATTAACTGAATTTTATGAACCAGTTATTCTGGAATAATACGTGATGTTTTTTTTGTCTAAAATACTTCAGTGCAGGTTTTTCTCTCTGAAATTATTTATCTTCAAAAGGTAAAAATGTCGACATGTCTGAGAAATTTATTTCGAAGCCTATTTAAAACATCAATTTTAATTAAAATTCTATTAGTTATTTGTAGATTTTTTTGCTTAGTCTATTTTCAGAGTAGGTACCATTATATTATTTTCTAGAAGTAATATCTAATTATTCAAAATCAAAAAGTTGGCTTGTTGGGTATAAGCTCTTGTAAGCTTTCATGGAACGTTCTTAATTTGTAGTAGGGTTCCAAGAATTGGATGTTGAAGCTAAATTTAAAATAAAAATGTTAGTATGTAGTAGTGAATTGATTCTTATAATATATTATACATATATACTTTATTCTTATAGTAGTGAGTCTTATCTTAGTAGTAAGTCTTCATCATTATATCAAAACGTTAGATGTCCACTGGTGGGCATAGGTCTCCCCCAAAGATTGGCATAATGACCGGTCCTGCGCCACCCGCATCCAGCGGATTGCAGCAAACGTTACCAGGTTGTCGGTTCACCTTGCCAGGGGCCTACCCACGCTGCGTCTTTCAGTACGTAGTCGCCACTCGAGAACCTTCAAGCCCCATCCGCCAATGGCAATAGCCAGAGTACATCTCTCGAAGAACGGATGGCCGTCGTGGTATTATTATACATATATTTCGCTTTATATAAACACACATGTTTTATTTTACGGACTAAAGTTTTGGAAAATTATTACACAACGGGTAATTTCGGATTTAATTCGTGCAGGCAGACATGCCTTGTCTATAGAAAACTCGAAGACCCAAATTTTGTAATCTTTCACATACTTAGGCAGTAGCTGTCGCGCTAGGATAAAATATATGATGCTTCCTACAACGGTGAAACCCAGTCGTGATTGTCGTGGTACCATTTTAGTCTCAATCATGCATAAATATTCAAGTATTCTCCGTGAGTATTAAATCATTCGTGAGTAGGGACTTATATGCAGAGACCCTTGAAGGAATTCAATCTTAAATGTTATGTGACGTCAAGTTGGGATTTATTAAGGTTGGATTGTAGTTTATCTTCTGCTTATACATATATATTTATATTTATTAGTTTTACCTATTTATTTCCGATTGCTGTTGCTATGCTAAGCCTCTCTCTTTCAGCAGGGTTGGTTTATACTGGAAAAAAATTCAAGCAACTTACATTTCGATTTATTCTTTTGCTATCCGAGAGATATGAGCATGAGATATATACCTACTCACACCACTTCAAAAGTATGTATGTGCGTGCTTTGGGATCGAATTTGAGACCTTTGATTACGCGGGCAGACTACTAGGTTATGACAGTCCAACAATAGTCTTTGATGTTTAGCAAAGTTCACGAACGTTAGATATAAATACTAGAATTGGCAATACACGTCGTCGAGTAGATGTAAAGCTCATAATGTATTTTGTCGCCGGTTGAATGTCGAACACTCACTGCTGATATATCGTCCAATAAAGTCGTGATGTGAAGAATAGCTCCCATCCCATTAACGTCACACGCAAAACGATTTCGCCTCTGCCGAACGCGATTTGTAGTGGCAGTGATTTGTGTGTCCATATTGTGAAGTTGAAGTTTCGAAATAACGGACCATTACGAAAAAAAAGAAATACTCGGCGGACGTCACGGAGTGGTATTACCTACATACGGCGAGAACAATGCGAATAATTCCGTTTTTCGCAGCTTTACGTAGGTTAGCCTATTGGCGTTGGCGGGGTCCATAATATATATATTGGCCTACCTTCGTAGTTGCACGTAGATTGATGTCAAGTTCCTTTTTTAAACTAAATTTATTGTTTTTTTATGGTGATAAGGGGACAAACGAGCAGGCGGCTCATCTGAGGGTAAGTGATCACCGCCGCCCATGGACCTATGCAACACTAGAAGGCTTGCATATGCATTCAGGTTTCATAAAACAGGAAATTACTAAACTGACAATAACCGGAATGCCCATGTTGTCAGAAAAGTCACTCCCCCAACTTGCTTTGGTATCTCTCGGACAGCAGAGACAACAGAGGAATCTCACTATGCCCTACCTCTTACGAATGAATGTAATATAATATCAGCTCCAAGAGAATGATAGTAACCGTCAACACATCGTCATGTTTGTTTATCGTGTGATGCTAAAACGTATCAACAGTTATTTTGCTATTCAAACGATTGGACGACAAAACTTTTATTAAGGAAAATCTTTTCATAAATAAGAAATGAAATCATAAAGATTTCCTCGCAATATGAAGTACCCATCTCATGGTGAGATTTAGTATATTTTTAATATCAGAGCAGCACGTGTGTCCATGGTGTGTGAAAATTATACACAACATATCTAACTTATATCATAGAAACCAGACATTTATGAAAATGTATACAGCATAGGCTTCCACACAATAATAACGAATGATAGTGAAAACCTAATAAAAATGTATCCTTGCCATCTTTATTGCGAAATAAGAATAGCTGGCATTTAATACAATTTTATTTCCATAATTTAACGTGTGTTGGATTGAAAAGAAGTAGTCATGCATGGAACAGTATGTAACGGTGTGTATATTATATATTAAACTCTTTTATGCTCTACGAGTTATGTCTAGTAGATACCTCATAAAATTGTTTTTATGAAAGAAAATACGTAAGAGGCTGCAGGGTGGTGACCATGTTCTAGAAAAGTGGACGACTAGGGAATCTGAACAGTATACAGATAAATTACACACCGAAAACACTTTTTATGACTGATTTTGAATATAGTTAAAAAAATTGATTTGTTATTATTATAAAACACGATTTAGCTCAGGGAGGGTTCAGTGAAGGCTTCAAGGCAAGGTAGAGTGGCAGGATAGAAGCAGGCGCAGGATATTTCAGTTCTTTATATAAGGCTGCGCGGTGTGGGGCTCGAGGTATTATACAGTACAATACAAGTACCAACTTACAATTATTAACCTACCTTATTAAGTACCTACTGTGCCGCAGTCTAACTCATATAGGGAATTTCCTAAAAATTACGTTTAGCGGAGGTATATGTCTATTGAATATAAATTCAGTTTCTAATATCAATCAGCAGTTTGGGCATTTTGGACTGTGCGTTAAAATTTTGGGGTATCACGACCTTTATCGTGAATTTTCTAAAATCTATTGGATTTGGACGTATTTCTACTATGTACTTTGCTATATACCACACATGACAATTTAGCTATCGGTGTGAAGGCGTCACGTAATTTGAATCCAAATACATAATTACATAATTTGATTTACCAACATAAGCTAATCGTTAAAAAGGAAATAGTATGTTCAACTATATTTTAATAGTAGGCATCAAGAATCAGAGCATTACACATCAAGAGTGAGAGCAGGTGCGAAAAACTTATTCACATTACTTTTCTCACCGAGAACCTATTATACAGCTGCCTCCGTTGCGTTTGCTTACTTTTACAAATGTTTTCAATTGGAAGAATTGCTGTAATTTAAACTTGTTCAAGTAATTTCATTTGTGAAATAATCTAAATTCTCAAGATTATTCCCCTCGAACAAAGCAAAAAGTAAATGAAAACTTTTGCGTGCGTCGAAATTTTTACATATTGAAAAAATATCATTTGTCTGAACCGTCGTTGTTAGTCGAAAGATCGTTCGCCGAATCCATTGAATATGCATTTATTGAATTAAGTGCCCATCGAAGCACGATCTCAATAGAATAACGTGAGTAGTGAAACGTAATAGATGCCGAACAAAACGATAAAAAAAACCTACGTGAAACATTTGAACGACATCGCTAAATGACATGGAGCGTAAATAATGTTTTATTTGAAGTATCTTCATTAGCATCATTCGTTTTAATACAGTGTAGGTATAACTACAATGGAAAATATAATGTCTCGGTGTTGGGAGGTCTCGGAAATCCCGTCCTCCTGCAAAATGAAATATGATTCACATTACCTAAAGCTCTTGTTGTGTTTCGTTTTTGTCGCGAACCGTTTGCTACGCTTGTATTCGCCACTGGATTCACTTCTAAGTGTTAAATAAATGCGGCTCACTTGTTCCTCTTTTGTTTTAATTCAATTATTCTTGCCCCGCACGGCTGGATTGGATACTTTTTTCAGAGCGGTCGTCGCGTTATCGGCTTTTCAGACGATAGTTGGCTAAAATGCAAGTCACGTTTTTGATACTCGAGGCAGAAACGGGCGTTTGCATTTCATTAGTAGACTTTTGATTACAGAATATTGTAACGTGATTAAAGTTCAAAGTTTAATTTCAGTTAAACTTTCAAAGATTGATGGAGGGCATTTTAATTAAACCTGATTTTGTTGATAGTTATGCAGATTAAGAAAACCGGATAATTGTGTTGTGCCTTGTGATAACAACATTCAATTGTTTTGCAAACTAAAATTATTATAAACTCTAAAGCTTAGTTAAGTTGCTAGGTTACAAAGCATGATAACGATTCAACGATAGAAACACTGGTAGCGTTTAACATATGGTGATGATGACATATCGCTTTAGGGGCATAGATTCAAACAGATCATAAAGCGGGCAGTGTAAGCGACGTCTACTAATTTTCACCTTTGTAGAGGATCTGGTGTATGACGCGACAGCAGGCAGGTCCATTGTTGTCACATCCATGATGCTCATTCAACTCTTTGATAAGCCTACGTGATTACCGACTTGGGAGACAAATATATTTTTTTATCTTTCGTAGGTAGGTACGGAGACAAAAAAAAAAAAAATCTGCTCTACGAAGACGTTAGTTTGATTACGTCTGTGTTTATTAAGTTGCGTATCCCGTAATATAGAGAAGTCAGAAGAATTTTAGTAAAATACTTAATCCTGACTTGAACCTCTTACACTTAAACAAATAAAATAAGTATACATTAAAATAAGACTACTTTTCATAGATTTTATTGCGATACATAAATATTATTTATTTCCAAGGTTTCGGATCCATGGTCACAGGTAGACTGAGGTGATCTCTATTCTACTTATCCAGTATTCTATTCTACCCAACCTACTCTACTCAACCTACTGACCCGTGTTTGTTGTGGGTCGACGTCACGGATTGCGGGTTCGATCCCCGCAGCGAGCAAATATTTTTACGGTAGTTATTTCGGGTATATGTTAGTGTATATGAAAATTTGTACTAGTAAACCTACACACGATACATGAGAGAATTCTAGTATGGGACATTTTAATAAAATAAAAATATAGCTCTGCGGATAAGCTAGATTGATCTTGAGCGTGAGGTCCAAGTTCAAATTTCAGATCGAGGTGAAATATTTACGGTATTTCTAATTATACCGGGTGACTTTTTTTACCGTCTCGATAATTATAGGGTAGGTTATATGTATATGTATAGAATGGAATCTGCGGACGAGACTATTTCTGTAATAGCACTTTGATTATGGAAGTTCTGAAAATCCAAGATAATCCAGAAAAAGAGAACATCCTACACGGCGCGTGCGTAATAGTAAAATAGATGCCTACACTGCGTGTACCGTGATTTCCAATGAATGAAAAGTGCGAGCGAAATAGCGTAATTACATATCTGAATACCTAGGCATTTTGCCGTTGCGATTTTAAACTCCGAATTGTTTTGTAGAGATATCAATCTTCCCTTAACATTTTAAAGAGCTTATGATCTGTTAGCATGGTATAGTTGTGTGTTACATGTTAAACTTTTTCATTTGTCATTATTTCTTTGAAAAAATAGAGTAGTAATTAGGTACGAGTATGCGTAAACTAGAAATGACTACATACCGTGCGTATTTAAAATATTAAAACCAACTTATTACAAATTACAGTGATTTTAATTACAAAATAATAAAAAAGTACCTTTGAGCGATATCGCAGTAATCACAGTGTCCACCGTTTCTCTCTCTCTGGAAGTAGGTACATTCCTCGCAAATAATTCAAAGGAACGTCCTCTAACATTATATCGATGATGGAATGTTATGGATGGGACGAGTTGTTTGTGGATTCGGAGTAGGGGTACCTACTCCGAATCGACAGTCCGAATGTCGAAGAAGAGATTGCAGATGGCTTGGTCCTGTATACATTCGCCGTACACCATTTAAACTTGCAAGGGACATGATATAACACTGCACCATTACTAAATAAGTTCTCTACATTGTTATATTCGTACATGTTTATTGTTTACGTTAATCACTTTTATCACAGTGAGCGACCGACGGAGACATGCGCGGTAACGTAAACATTGCGACTAGATCACGCGACGTCACTGAGTGCCTAATCGTATGTGACTAAAAAATATTTAAAATAATAACAATAGGACTGTAGGGCAGTGGGGGTCCAGCGCGGGATGGCGGGAGCGGGGATCCTGTGTCAGCATCGGAAAATCACAGGCGGCTACACGTGTGCGTTTGTTTGAAGATCTAGTTTTACCTATTTGAAACGATATCATTCATAATATGCCGCCTGTTTATTAGGGTGACTATGTTTAAGAATTTGAATTATTTGAATTATTTTTTTAAAATTTCTCTGAAAATTAAAAAATTATGTTTTAGTATGAAAAATTGGTTGTAAATGACTTGTGTATATTAGTATACAAATTTTAAATGATGAGTGTAAAACAAAAAAAAAGTAAAGTAACTATGCCATAGGCTTCTACTCCATTTACCCATCACCCCCTATTTTTATCAAGACGGCAAAAAAAGTCACCCGGTATATGAATTTTCGATAGAAGCTTATCGTTTAGATTTGTGCCTGGTCAATGGTACTGGCTCACCCCATTTGCATGTAACAAAGAAAAATAAACAAATCAAAACATATTAAACCAAGCTGATATAACAACATCTGTAAGACGCTGTCAGAATTGCCACATTGCTGGGCACTTTTTATTGTTTGCTTACTTATTTTGTATAGGCAACGTATGTTTTTTAAAGACATTTAAAATAAAAATATTTCTTAGATATGTTCGATACTTTTATAAGAACCATTAAATTATTGTCCTTCATTCACTCCAACCCACGCCTTATCTTGTAAAAACATTTCAATATCTACTAAAGCATGTAAACTTGAAAAGGGGTTAAATTAATTTATGAGTAACGTCAAAGATTTTATTTATTTTTGTTCACAGTCGTATTATGAGAAAATACGTCTGAAAGGCAAACACACTACACAATTGCCTTTTATTTTTATTTTTTAAACAGAATTCATCCTTTGAAGTTTTGTGACCTCAGGCGATACATATTCGCAGGTGGCTTCTGCGAAAACAGGCTCGTTATATTCAAATAACATATTACATTTTTTCACATGATCACACTTGGGACAACTAGACCCATACTACGTTATGGGTCCGGGTGTATACATATCAATACTTACTTGCAAAAACTTTCAGGAAAATATGCAAGATGTTCATGTGTGTGACTTGAACCGCTTCATAATCAAGCATGTATAAATAAAATTTTAATTTTGTTAATTTATGTATTTTGTATGAAGATACAATAACGTTACATCACTCCATCATCGCTGCCTACGTTTAGGTAAACACATTACCATGATTTCAATTAGCGAAGTATGTACACAGTACCTACAGTCTACTCCCCGCGCCCTACCTGCGGCGTGCTATTAATGAAGATGCCACGATATATCCCCCGCACGTCGTCGCTGGGACGTCCCTTAGATATTTCTGGAATGATAAATGAGTGTCGTACGTGATGTCATGCTTCGAAACTCCCATGTGTCCAAGGTGAGGGATGTATGCCGATATTGCAGCTGGACGATTGAATAAAAAGAAGCGTTTTTAGTGTTTGCACACTTAATACTCCAAGTAATTTTTATTTTTACTATTATCGAATTGTGTTCGCGATTGTTTTTCGAAATTGATATCCTTGATATCGAAGACTTACTTGATATTGAAGATTTTGTCATGATTAATTCATGAGTCATAAATGAATCATGACAAAATCGGAACCATATATGCATTCTTGAATTTTTCAGGTAGTGATTAGAATACTGTTGATTTAATACATATTAGAGGCCACATGTCATCAGCGAACACATTTTTCTAGTGAAAACTAAAAATAATCTTTAATTTATTTCGTAACTATTCAACTGCATTTGAAACTTAAGGTTCCATTTGGCGACTGTGCGTATACCTACATAACATGATATTATTTTTCGGCGTACAAAAGATAACCAGTAGAGACGTTGACGTGAAAGTGGACGTACCAATGTGTGATTTTTTCCTTGTATATGAAGAAGTGAACGTGATAACTAGATCTCTTCTTCTTTTGTATAAAATATTATAAGATTTAGTCTGCGTCCTAAAATTGTCGCCTCTATCAATGCGTTCTCAATCATTATTAAATACATAAGTATTTTGTTAAAGAAATCTATTCTTCAGTTACTTTTTCCTTGTATGAATTACGTACCTATGTAATGTAAACCGCTCTCACTATGCCTGGCTAGTTGTTTAGTCGATAACCATATATGAGTGTTCATATGATTCCAAACCAGTTGTTTGCAGAATGCAATTTATTTTACGACCGTACTGTTCTGATGAAGCTAATTTTTAACGGTTTATTTATACGTGAACTATTTTTACATTACGGCGAAAAAGGGTAATTAAAATAGTTACCTATCAATTATAACTAATAAAGTCGGTTATTAGTTATAAATGATAAATTGACAGGATTTTTATTGATAGGAAAATTGGGCAGGATATATAATCCTAGTCTAAGTAGACAATAATATAATCACGCAAGCAGTTAGCGATCCATTATCGTCACTTCACGCTATGTTGACCGTTCTAGTACATTTAATTACAGTACTAATAAATAATAGAGTGCATTACTTGCAATACTGGTGCCTTAACACGCACGCCTATGTTCAGTGGATAACTCACAATTATGCGCTATCGCGTGCTGGACTACAAGTGGAAGTGGATACCACCCTACAGCATACAGCAATGACGTTGCATAGAAAAAAAAAACTTTTTATTTCATACCTAAATTGGTCAAGGTTGGATAAGCAAAAATTACTACAAAGATCTGTAAATATTCGACTAGATGCTAATTCAATATGTTGACACTTGCAATTTTCATTTTTAAATTAAATGTTGCATTATTATAATATGTAGCATTAAGTAGATAAGTTCACCACTTAGTGTCTAATGAATTTTTAGATGCTTGGAGTAGAACATATATATATATTACTCCTCTGCCAGCATGATAACCCCCAGCTGAATACCTAAAAGTATAATTGGTTCGCTGTAGCCCATGATATTCACCCAACTTTCCTATGTTTCTAGGTATGTATTCACAAATTGTGGAATTCAGGTTATGTTTAAACGTGTGTTCATTTTAATTAGTAAAATTGACTACGGTAGGAGCTGTGATAGCCTAGTTGTGTGGACTGTGATAGTCAAAGGTCTCGATGTTAAAACCAAAGCACGCATTGACTCTTCGGAAGTTATGACGATCCGATTAGCCCGGCGATAGGTAACGCTGCCTTCTGTGCTAGGAGCCCCCTGTTCGAATCCCGGTAGGGACAAATATTTGTATGATGAGCATTAATATCAATATCCGAGTCATGGAATAATATGTATATATTAAAAAAAAAGTATATAATTATGAAGTATATAACTACTATATATCAACTATCTAGTATCCGTAACACCAGCCTCGTTGCTTATCACGGAACTAGATGGCGCTGTGTCATGATGTCCGGAAATATTTATATTTATTTATATGTGCGTATTAGTCATGCTCAAACGTTGAAAAGAAACATCGTGAGGAAACCTTCATTCTCTTGAAAAAGATTCTCGATGGCGTGTGAAGTGATCCAACCCGCAGTAGGTGGTGGACTATACTTATTATATGCCCAGAGTGAGAGGAAACGATTGCCCAGCAGTGGGCTAGTAATTGGGTTGATGATGACTAGGGAAACAATACGATACGCTTGTCTCGCTTGCAGTGGACACCACAATTAGAAGGCTTTAATTTTCCTTCACTTCTTTTATTTTTCCTGTTTTCTTGCTATATTAAGGAACCCAATGCGATGTATTAGTTCCGTGTGTAAATGCGTGCGGCATATGTATGTAGCATTACGAGTAATAAGGTGTCGAACGAAAGTTACTCCTGACATTCATTGTACCATATAGGCAGTTTCTTACCACAATTTGTTCACGAAATAATAGATACTAGAAGAAATATAAAGCAGTGTTTTATTTATCGTAAAGTAATAGAAGGCAGAAAGAAAAAGTACTGAAAATTGTGATCAGTTACCTGGCATACCCAGGTCCGTTTGCGTAGTGTTACTTTCAACCTAATTTTATTTTTATAATGATAAAAATAAAGAATTCTGATTATTGTGTTCGCACAAATTCTAGACTTATATAAAATAAAAGATTATTCATTTAATATCTGAACATGTGTAACTCGTTCTACATTACGTTCGAAATCATGAAATATCAAATGAAAAAATTATAAAAAGGAAAGTTATTAGGTTGCAGATTATTTTATTCGTTTCCACGAAACCAATACGACTGTCATACACATTTTTTTGAAATATAACGTATCTACATAACACACAGTCGGATAATTACTTCCCTTCGGTTATTTACGGGAACCCTCGTCACAGTGAGCGCTTGTTTTACACGTCATTCTTGTTTACTAATGAAAAAAGTGCTGGTGGAAAAAATAAATTGCTTTTTATTGTCCGACCACAGTCAGCCGGCCGGGTGCGTAAATCAGAGATTATAAAGGATTTTTTGAAATACTGTACACTTTAAACCAACGTAAACATTTGTCACCGACGTGATAACACGTGGCAGAAACCAAATAAAATACGTTAACTATCCGCAGATTTCAATGTCTTTTTGCGGCGAGTTTTTCTGAAGTGGACTTCTGTATTATGTGTGGTAATGTATCTGATGTCACTTTTAGCAATGATTTCTGTTATTTTTTAATATTCAGGGTGATATAGTCGTAAGACGGCCAAATATTCAAAATCGTGTTCTCAGCGCGGTAGGGTAAAAACGTGTGCTCCCGTAAGTAAAACAGTTTGCTGGATGATAGGCCTCGTGATCACTCTGGCTACTGGTTACACTATGGCTTTAATACCTATGTTCAGAGCATCAGAGCTCAATTGTCTGGGTTGGTTGTGGGCTGGTTAAGTATATACGTATGTACCATATTTAAATTAAGATGAACCATAGAGCCTTTTTATGCTTTTCATGAGGTAACACGACGATTAAACGCATCTTAGTCAAAAATAAAAAATATGCATATTTACATTTAATGTCGATCTCCGATAGCTAGAGAATATATCCTGTAAACGCATTTCGATCTTGGTAATTAGGCCTCAAAATGACAAGGGGCGAACGTTTTTACGTTTAATCATTGTTACAAATGGCGAATTCCAACGGAATGGTAATGGAAAGCATTCGATTCGAAATAAAGTAGACTTTCAATTAGGCATGCAGAGCCATTTTACATTAATCAGTAAACATAACACGAGACTTGTACTACGAAAATGCCCCCTTTGTGAAAAGGTTAACGCCTTATCTTATTATCTTTAGCCTTCAAAAGCTTTTTTGTTTGGGGTTCCAAAAACCCTTTACCGCGATATGAAAACACAGAGAGATATTTACGCCAAAATGCAATGTAATTTATTACGTGAAATTGGTTCTTAAAATAACTTTGTGAGAAGGCAAACTTTATTCTGAATTTATTAAAAACTGCATTTGGTTTTTATAGTATTATATAAACAAAATGCAATTATCTTCCGCATTATTGTGAAAGCTTTTACGTTGTATTTTGAGATAGAAAGCAGTAAAAACAAAGGTAAAGATACCAGACAGATTTCAAACTAAGTACCTGCTCCAGTTTTGAGCTGCCTCACAAAAAAATTAAATGAAAAAATAATCCAGAGACTCGGTATTGTTTTATGTTCGTTCTTTAAATCGAGATGTTTTATTGCATTTTTTATTTGACTCTGTTACTTGTTGAACATTTATGATAAAAATTATACTTTATTACTTTCAAGTTTTCAATGTATAAATTCAAACGACAGATTTAAACATGTAGTGAGTGACTTTCATGTAATAAAGAAATGAAATACTTTATACAAACACACATTATTCAATTTTCAATAAAGCTTCTTCGTTAACTTCAATAGGATTCGCACAATTTGAAGTATTGTCAAATGACAAATGAAATTTAGCGAAAGGAAAGAAACGAAACATTTAATATTCAACTAACAAACTCACGAATTTTAAAAATATGGAGAGTTGTGGAAGTTTGTACCTAAAATTAAAAAAAATATGCCGTCCCGAAAAGTTTTCTACCAGAGCGTAGCGGGCCGCCGAGAAGTTTTCAAGTAAATTGGAATTCAACAAATTACTAAAATACAGAATATAATACCTGAGTGATGAACGTTGAGAAAAATAATGACTGTTGTGATTTGATTAATAGATATGAGGTATGACGGGTTGTTTTATACTGGTAAGGTATTATAAAAGTCGTTTTATTAAATGCGTTTAGATCATTTGAGTTTTATCAGCATTGCCGAAACACTTGAGTGTTTAAAAAGTCGGTGGACTGTGCACATGGGCAGATAGCCCCGTGTTAGAAAATGTTGGTTCTAAAACATTTAATACTCCAAACATGGCACAATTAATTCTAGGAGCACGGCAATTTTTTTCGAAATGAAATATGTAACAATATTTAGAGTGCACGAGTTATGTAAGTGTAATAAAAATAATAATGGTCGGAAAGGCCGTCGGAAACGGAAACGTCCGAGTTGACGCCCGCCGCGGTGAAATTGTCGAGTGTGCGGCAGGCGTATCGTGACTTGTGACGTCACTTGCAACACGCGTCACCGCACGCGCTGCCATATTCGAAATTTAAACAGATCGCAGACGTGCCGTACCTGAACTAGATGTGCGTTTGCTTTAAAATGATGATAACCATAATGATGAATGAAAAGATAACAAAAAATTACCAGTATTAGGTAAACACAATATAATACTATCACCAGTACTAGAAACTCACTATAAGAACTAGTTTTCAAGCTGAAGTTATTGTGTTTAGACTAGCTTATCACATCATAGTAGAGGATTCATTAAGGTGCTGCATCTTTAGTCAAGTCTAAAGTATGCTGCACAGAAATTATATCAAAGTAATCAGTAATACGTTTTGACGTACTTCTAATACAGTTCCAAATAACAAACAAAAACGTCAAACGGTTGGTTGAATTACTCTGTAAACGTGCTACCGTACATAACTACAATTCCTCAAAATAATATAGTTGCCCGCCTAGCAGGACAATATCCAACACGTACGAACGCATCTAATATTGTTGGGGCAATTGTTTGAGCAGCCATGTCCGGACAGAAACACACAACCATTTGTCATGCGACAACACCGGCTACGTGGTAGGTACGTCTGAATGGCGGCCGGCCCTCTTGTTCTATTGTCTCGGACATAATGACCGCCTCCGACCCGCTGCGATTAGTGTTGCTGAAACACCTAAAATTAGGTAAAAGTTATCCAACGAGAAAGAAGGGTTTTTATATTTAAATGTTGGTAATTTTACTAAAGCTCTTTACACTGTCTGAGTATGAGACAAATTGCTAAATAAAAATAAAATCTTCTTAAAGTTCATACCGCCTAATATGTAATTAAAATCAATATAAAACATAGTAGGTATGATTCATACAGGTAACTAGAGAAAAGTAATCCTAATACACTTGATGCGTAGCACATCGATTTTCAGCTGCTACGCTACGCGCGTAGCCGTGACGTCATCAGTCATGCTACGTTCGTTGTGGCAATAGCGAATTTATTATTTTTATGCTGAAATTAAAATCAGTGTTAATTTGAAAGAAATGTAAGACCTAAATGTTGAGCTTGTACATTATAGATTATTGTACAACGAGCACCACGATAGCATAGTACATAATAACCTATTATATCTACTTTGTATATAATCTGAATATTATTTAGAAAACTGTATCATTGGTCTAGTGGTCGTGATTGGGACTGCTGATCAAGAGGTCTTGGGTTATTGGGCTTTTCTATAAAAATTTCAGTTGTAGCTAGGAGTTTGGAGTCGTGCCCTGTTGATGCCAATAAGCTTGCCCTATACTATGTACATGAGACCTAACATACTGGCGAAATTTGTGCGTATCAATTAGTACACCTCTGCTTAACCCTTCGTATATAAGTTCTAGTAATTCCACGATACTGTAAAATCTTTAATCCACTTAAATCCTACAACTATCAGCAGAATTGATATGTAGGTTTTTTTAATACATTGCATGGATACAATGATTTATGGTACTAACCTATTAGATTAACACCTTTTGGTAACGCATCGTTTGGGTTACTCACTGGGTGGCCACAAAAACTTAACCTCATTTCTGCAATCATTTTTTTGTGGTTTCTGCCACATGAGCTCGTGTATTATTAAATAAAGGAAGTTGCTGTTGATTTTAGTTCAATCCTGGTCAAGAGATAAGAATAAATGTATAAATGTTTTATGGAAATGACCAAATTTTATTGTTAACATAAATACTGTTAGTTGGTCTAGTACTAGACATTGGTGTTTTACAGTAACATATAGAGTGAACAATGTACGAGTATTCCCCTGAACACATACATTAATTTTCTCTCCCAATACCGAAGCACTTAACTTGTATGTAGCGAGCAGAGAAAGTGTAACCTACATTCTGAGCGGACTCAGCGATATTTATGACCCTTGAAGAAGTGCCCAATAAATAATATATTTTAAGTGAAACAGAACTTTCTTCTACTAGCAAATCTTTGGCAGTGAATATGAAATAAACAATCATTAAGTTCACAAATTTTCCATAAGTTACACCAGTATACGACATCGAATTACATTTTTCTCAGTCCCTTTGAGATCATTGGACGGCAGTAAAAAAATCCTGAACATAGAACTACTCGAAAATACTTCACCGTTTGCTAACGTGCAAAATAAAAGGACTTGAAAAAAAAATCACTTTGAAGTAAAAGTCAGTAAACCGAGCTGATTGCCACTTTTACGGTATTCCGAACGAGACCCTCGTCACTCCTTTTCGGCGCTTTTTGTTGTATATTTACAAATGCAAATGAGAATCGTACCTCCGGAACCAAATAATTTTATGTGACGTATTGTAATATCAACATAATATGATCGGTTAGTCTTAAACGATATTATATGTTTGTGTGCCTGTAAGCATCTGGGGAGATTTGTACTCGAAAAAAAAGCGTTTGTTATTGTAGCTACAATTTGTTAAAATAACAAAATAAACACTATACCTATTTCTGTAAATCCAAAGATAGACAATTCTTCGGATTCTTACGAAGAATTTTTATATTACATAACAGTATAAAAATTCTGTATTATACAATTTAATATTTTTGAATTATTTCAAAGCTCTACCGTCTATTGTTAAATATTATTATTACACAAATGTATTTACCTAAGGTAGGTACCCGGTATAATAATAAGTGGTTTGGGAAATAATTATATTCCGCTAAAAGTCGGAACGGGAGTCGAGGAACATTAATAATACACAAGCAGTCACGGTGATGGATGTCACCTCAAAATAGATTCGCCCAGGTTTTATTATTATCTTCATTCAATACATTATTTTCGGCTACCTATTCCTACGTGAAGACTTAGATTTATTGAAAGGAAAAAGGATTGAACGGTGCTGACGGTCCCTGAAGAATAACCCTCTTTGGGTACGAGCGTGACGATACGTAGTATACCACAGTTAAGGAAAAAATCATCCATACAAACTCGTTATTTTATATAAGAATATTTTTTCCGCAGCTATTACCAGAATACACAAATCCAGCGATAAGAGGTTGACAATGCTCATGCATCTGTATAACGCGTAAATTATTGTTGACATAGTTGCCGATATAATAAATAAAGCGGAAAAATGACAGAAAAATGCGGGTATAAAAACAGTAGCTGGAAATAGGTGCGAGAAGAACACATTGTATGTATTTACAACGATGTTTTTGTTTTTCATAAACTTCTTCAGCGCAAGGAAAATACGACAGTTGTTATAACTAATGAACTTACTGTCTCGTATCCTCTTAGGAATAAATATAGCGAAACCATTTTAATGATATTATTTTTATGGGTAAAAGCTAATGAATCATGAATATAATATAATCGAATAACACCTGTCAAACTTCAGAGGGTTTAAAATTATTCTCATTTTTTTAGTTTTACTGACGATTTTTTTTTAATTTTAATGGGAAGAATTTTAAGGTTTCATGGTATGCTTGATTGATATACATATACACACATCATATATTTGTAGACGTTTCTATATAGATATCGATAATATTTCGTTTAATAGATAACATCACATGATATGCTTTTAGGCAGATAAAGTGGTACAGCAGGAATAGCTAATAAACACCCAGTAGTAGTAAGTTTCTCCATTTTTGTTTTTTTATTCACAATTGCAGCCCAGGTGTATTATATATACCAAACAGTAGGCTTTGTGGGGAAGTTGACCTGCTAGGCCGTACATCACCGTCGATTGTATGGCTGAATTAGATGTGATTTACGTTGCTCAAACAATGCTCTTTGCCCTGAACCGTGTTTATTGTGACAGCGAGCGTACCAAACATAGTTCCTAATTTAGAATATCAGAATACAAAGATGAAACACGTCACACGTCATAAGTTCTAGTTATTTCTTAATGCATGTTAAAGATGAAGTCACCTTCTCTATTCTATTATTTAATGAAAAGGTTTTTAATTATTGTTACTTCTTGCTAACGTGTAGAACGAATAGTTTAAAGCACACGTGTATAAATCTAAAACAATAAATACAAATACCGCCTAATACAAATATTGTATATTTGATACACAGAACGTAATACGCTATTTGTACCATTTATTTACTGATGTGAGGTATATTCATTACTCCTTATAAAAAAGACTTACCTACGTAATTACACTTTTTCGTATGTTACCGAGTGTTCACTCTGAAAATAAAACTACATTGTTGAGCTTACGGGGACATAAATTAGTTACGTCTCAGGTAGAGCTTTTGTGTTTAGCCTGAAAACACTTCGCTTGGAGAAAATTTGGCAGTACTTTATGTTACAAAAAGCTTTATCATAACATTATACGTTTGGCTTTTCACTTAACGTTCTGTATCTCAATTCAAAAATGTAAAATAGACAAATCAAAATGTTTTAAGATAATATTTTTCAATTTTAGACGTTTTACAAGGACTTAAAGTTGATGGCGTGGAATGCAAGCGGAGATTTCATTTTCGTTCAATATACGCTAGGAATTAATATTTAAAAGCACAAACACTGTTAGCAAGTAGGTACATATTTGGTGAGCTTTCGATGCAGCTCATATTCGTTTGTGGATCACATTAGTGGAAATCCTCTCGAAATTTTACTCCGAAAACAAAGGAATACACGGTATCGGTAACCATTGTTTATATTGAATAATATTGGTATAATCTAACCGATCTTACGGTTTCTATAATAATCGATTAAGTCGTATAAAGTGAATGAATGATAGGTGAACAAAAGGAACTTACGTGGTTCTGAAAGAATGTTTAAAGAGTCTGCGGAATACTAAGAGAATAAGCTTTAGAAGAACCAGTCATACACCTTTATTTATTTACTTTAACTTTTTTTAAAACGTTCATATGAAATTTTAAAATCACCTAAGTATGAAATCACATTCATCATACGAGCTTGTTGGTGAAGTCAATAAAACATGTCGGGTACAGTAAGTTTATGACAACATGTAGTATATTGTTTTATGACAATATATATTATATGAATGATGACAAATGAAAAAAAGATATGAAAACATATCAGTCTCGGTGTTCCATAATTTCTGCTTACCCCGTGAGAAAACGTCGTGAGTGTGTGTCTGTAACGTTGCATACGAAATCTTATTCCAAGGAACAGACACGCTATAAACTATTAATCTAAAAGCCTTCGTAAATGGATGTTGTATATAGATAGGTATATAGGCTTCGGCTATCGGGCAGCCTCTTTGCTTAGTACAAAGAGACCGAGGAGATGTTCTTATCGCGACACTTCGGGAGACGCTGCTTCTCGTCGCGGATGATAAATGGAAGGCTTACGTGATTCACCGCCTTCCAGTCTAAAGCTTCTTAAAATCCCATTCTGAATATTTTTTCTGCATTCTATGCAAACTTGTCTTGTTAAGAAGTTGTCTTGTTAAGTCTTTTTTATATACGGTTTATAAGTAGTAATTATTTAATTAACTTGCTTCTTGTATGTGATGTTGGGGTGGAATTTTCAGATGATCTAGAGACTTGACATTTTAAATATGGTTAAGTATTGAATGACAATGCAAGTAAATAGAGAATGAGATTGTATAAATAAATAAATATATCCGGATATCATGCATCAAGCTATCTATTTCCGAACTGAGGTGAAGTTGATAATATACAAATATATTTCTTTGATTAACCCTTATTACCTTCAAACGAATAAAGGCAAGCAAGTGATATTTTTTTCAGTTCATAAAATTTTAACCAAGGTCCTCTCATTTGTTCTTTCAATTTTCTGTCACGCTGTCTACACATCTGTGTAGCTTTGTGGGCTAAAACATCTGGTGAAACCAATTTAATAAGATTTTGTATGAAAGGGCGACAGAAAGAAGAAAAACCACTACTAAACCAAACAATACAAGTACTTAGATGTATTCAGGCGTTTTAGTGACTAAAATGATTGACGGTGATTATTAAAACCACAAACGTTGTAGGAAAAATATTGTTTATATTTCAAAATCATAAATCTTCTTTTAATGGAGAGTTCAATGAGCCCTGAAATTTTATTTAACTGACGTATAAAGGATCAAGTTTTTTAACCTGTCTAAATTTGGTGAAAGAACCTATAACTTGTGTAGGTTGTTTTTTTTTTTCAGAATATATAGTTACATAACGTTTGGCTCGCGGGTAAGTAATAACCACGCTGATCGGAGCCGAACGGTACAAAACAGAATTGAATTCCTTCTTTCAATGTGATGTGCTGCTGCAATGTGAACAATCATCTAAGCGGAATATTTATAAATTATAATATCACAGTATTACAGTTGTAATCCACAACTATAATACTGTGATATTTTGACTACCCGATTTGTACAGTAGTATTAAAAATCTTCTGTGATAAGAGTCCTAGGCACAATTCCCGGTACGGGAAAATGTTTGTGTAATCAGCATGGACATTTGATCTAAGTCATGTATATTCTATGTATAAAATGTATGTATTAACAAAAAAAAAACGATTTAGTCTTTTAACAATCAAGTATCCATAACACAAGCTGGAATAGCTTAGCTCGGAACTAGATGGCACTGTGTGTGTGATATATTATTATTATTTGAAAATAACCAAATGACTCATAAATGACACTTCTGGAAGCACCTGTTTCAAATGTAACAAAAGGATATTTTAAACAAATTAAATGTTTTTAAACTTCATTTAAAAATCACAGGCGGACCCTTGTCAACCTTTGTTTGCTTATTTTAGCTTATAAAGAGATTAAGTGATATTCATGAGTAATTTATACGAGCAAATTGCGGTTTAAAAGTGTGTATAGCGTTTATAGGGGTTCTCACTTTGCAAATGCGATTATATTGCGTAACTGTTATTAGCATCCTTTTTAGTTTGTTTATAACGAAGAGGTTATGATGAATCGCGTTTTTAGTAGTTTATAGCAGGTGTGGTGTAGGTGTTTGTGGAAATAAGGCGTATGGTGCATAGAAACTACAAATGCACTATGGATACTACGTGATATTTTAAAATTAAGCTGTGGTAGACTAGTGGTGTGACCAGTGGACTGAGATGTCAAAGGTCTCGAGTACGTACTAAGGCACGCACCACTGACATTTTGTAAGTTATGTGCGTATTTATCACATGCTCAAACGGCCAAATGAGATCCCTGGGCACGGGTGTCATTTGAGCGGAGCTCAGTGGAGCATTAATGGGTTGATGATGATGATTTTGAAACAAATTTTCCATTAATCTGTAAGCATCGACTTACAAATTAATGGAAACATGATAAATAGCAAGAAATGTAAATTAAGCTTATGCCTACAGATTATTGGCCTTACTATATGTTACAAACCTTGCTTGGAAGGGGCTTGGTTTATCTTTATTCAATATATAATACTAGGCCAAAACCTCCCAACGGTCATAAGAATATTTCCATTATACTAGTTGGTTCCTAAAGGAGTGGATTGATTGGAAAAGAATTATTATATGTATATTAAATATGTACCAGTTATAATGGACTATTTTAAAATAACACGACGTCAAACATAACTGCGTCGTCTAAACATTAACAACATGGTTTACTTTCGGTATACATTGTATAATTTTGTAAAGCTAGTATTTAAAATTCAACATCAGTAATTAGGTTTAGCTGCTGTTGGTCACTAAACTTTAGTAGGTAACAATTAAGGTGTTTGAAGAGCAAACTATTTAACGAGGCAGTTCCGTAAATAACTTAATCAATAATATTTTTTTTTTTAATTTTTATTAAGAAAGAAAAATTCAACCTCAGGCGGGACTCGAACCCGCGTCTTCTGGATCGGTACTCCAGACGCTCTGCCAACTGAGCCATCGATTGGACAATTCTGTCCAACCCAGAATACTCCCTTTACAGCGAGTAGATTCCGGATGATATTGCATTACCTTTTTATACAATCTTTTTGTATTTTTTAGCCTATTTGTTGCTATGTCGCCGTAAGACATAAGTAACATAAAGAAGGCAAAATTCAACACATCAGGCGGATACCTCGGTGGCTCAGTTGGCAGAGCGTCTGGAGTACCGATCCAGAAGACGCGGGTTCGAGTCCCGCCTGAGGTTGAATTTTTCTTTCTTAATAAAAAATTTAAAATCTTAGCTTGAAATAGGCTAAAAAATACAAAAAGATTGTATAATCAATAATAGATAACGGCGCAGGACCGGTCATCGTGGTGATCTTTGGGGGAGACCTATGTCCAGCAGTGGATGTTTAACGGTTGATATGATGATGATGAGATAAATTGAAATCCGTAAAAATTCAAAGAGTTTTCAAAGGAGTATTGCAAGTGCAACAAGTATTATTCTAGACTAAAGAAATAAAGAATCTAAATGGTCCTGTCAAGTAAAAAGTCCATAACTCTGTTATCTACAGTTATCATCCTGTGCTGGCAGGTGTTAATAAATAATGTATTAGGTGCAGGATTATTAATTTCAAATATATAAGTCAACATATATCTTTGAAGTCTGAAGCGCAATACCTATGAAATAATTTTGAGTCCAGCTTGAAGCTAAATTGAACTCACAGCGAAAAGAATAACTAAAATCGGTTCACGAATATTTCCGGAATATACATTACATAACAGAACCTCCTCCATTTTATAAACTTGATTAAAAAATAAAACTTAATCAGAGATAAATGAATTGTGTACAAGATGGTATACCCAGAGGAAAAACTCATTGAGCGCCAGCGTGATGATGGGATTGTTTGAATTGTAAATACCACAACAACAACCAATATAGGCAATCCTAAATGAATAAATTTCAGTGAGCAAACCTAATTAACAAATTAAACACGCGTAATAGCCATATAAAGTATAAAATGTGTGCGGTGCGGTACACATATAAAACAGCAATTATCTACAATTGTTTTGAAATGTCCATCTCGTCTGTTATTGTTTTACATATTAATCGCATTTTGAACTTAGCTAGAGTCAGAACTCAATAACGTATCAATTGGTGCTAAAGCATTGTAATTTACACTGACAACAAATGATACATAAAATAATATTAGGTGCGTCAATATCTTCGTTTTGCTATATCTCTAGCAAGTGTACATTGTTTTAATTTAATTTAAATTACCTACTTATTGGCTTAAGTGCCAATAATACATACTCATTTGTTTTACATACATACATGTAAGCTATAACAATCACACTGTGAATTTACCTCTGACTGTTTGTGGGTAGACCAATTACTTTTCCTACCGAATGGTGGCGCCATCCAGCGCCGCCGGCACTGGATTAATGTTATCCATGGGCGCGCAGGCGGGGCGGATAATTTGGCGGCGAGGAGACCGCTCAGGTGGTGCATAGACTGAGCTTATTGCCAATAACCAGGCACAAATCTAAACATCGAGCTCCTAGATAATTGCATAACCTCATCAAAATCCAATACTCTTTTCCTCTGTTGTCACATCTTGTGAAACCCCATTTTAATGTCTTAAGTTACACCTTATGTCCCCGAAGTATCGATTTCTATGCCAAAGTAACAAGAGGAGGAATATTTAATGAACTCAAATAAATCTAAAAAGTTTTGATCGATCCCAAGGTTAATGTTTGCAATAACACAACTTTTGACAAAATATAATTTCCTGTAATATCAGTTTTTGTTATAAACGCACAATAAGAAAGTATTCAGGGGAGCTTAATGAAATTGCTTATAATCGTTGGTTACAAAGAAAGTAATTATATCTCGAACCAAACTTAAACTAAACATGGCCTTTGTTCGTGATGATTAATAGTATGTAGTTGGGTCCCTTTCATTATAATGTTCTGTTTCCCGCTGTTAGTGGTAATGGAAAATACATAATACAAATAACCCGTTTCAAATAATTGTCATGTGTGAAAACGGTTACCGTTCTCATTCTACAATAATTACATGCTTCGGACGCAGTATATTTTATTCATAAACAAATGAAGTAGATTCTACATGAATCTACTTTAATAATTGCAATTTTAGTTGAAATAGAAAATAAGCGTACACAGTACATGCTTGAAGTTGTACATTTATGTAACTTTGTGACAACGTTTATTTGAATGTTTGAAATTAACTGTTTTGGAATGCGTGCACGTACACGAGTCACGTCACTTTCGTATATTTACAAAGCAATTTGAGTTCTAATATAATTTTGTAATTATGTATAAAATATTTCTCATTTGGTTTGCTTTTTCGATATTCTGCTCCTATTATGTTCGCATGAGTTACACAATAATGTGTACATGATTTATATGTATAGTTTTAGCCTGACGGCAGGGTTATGGAGTTAGTCCGAGGCACTGGTCATATCTAATACGTTAAATTAATTATTCGAAAGTTAAGTCGTGTAAATACTCCTTGGCGTCAATAAAGTAGGCATCCGGGCCTTGCTTTAAAGCATTAAAAAATAAGGGCTATATTTCCTGTCAATTCAACAGTAACAGTTGGGCTAAGCGTGGTGAAAGTGCCAGTTCGATTCCTATAGCCCTGATCACATTTTCCGAGACCTCGATGGTGAATAATTGGATTTTTTAAATATTATATCATATTTTTTATGCTGTCACTTGTTGAGGCTATTTTAAAACATGGTGGTTTTTAGGTGCAGTGCTAATTTGAACTTAAATTCATACATAAATTACAATCAGTGAAATACCAACAAATTTTAATGAATTGTTATTTGCTACAAAATATATACACCACATTTTTCCATGTAATTCATTGGAAAGCTGTTTACACATAAATCACTTGAACAAATAAGTACCCAGGCTCGGAAAATATTTGTAGGCCATGAGGGCAGCCGCTATCCACTCTAATTTAGTACCTCATAACTATACTGTAAATGGAATAAAAAATACTTAACCAAAGTATTATTTACACTATTGCCGTAGAAGGGAGGAAAAACAAAAACGGTTGACTTGGAAAGGTAGGTATTTATGTAATTGTGGTGATTTTAAAATAAAACTATTAGAAAGTGTTAAAATTCAAAATCTTTGGTCGTAAATATTTTTTTACGGATTTGGTCTATGTAATTTATTCATATAGTCCACTCTGCCCTTGATCAAAGTTGTTACAGGGAAGACGACGCGCAGGCGACGGCTCTGGTTTTGCAAACGTCTATGGGCTACGGTTTCCGCTTGCGATCAGGCGAACCGAAAGTTCGTTTGTTACCTTTGTGGTACAAAATAATCATGCGTGCTGCGAAGGCCGTCGGGATACAAACAATATCAATATACTTTAATAAAAATGAAACATCTCTAAGGGAAACCACATTTGGAAATGTTTTAATCCTACTTTTATGGCAATCACCAAAAAAATATAGTTTTCTCTGTTTGAAGTCATGCCTACTTAAATTGGTATAACAAAATAATTGTAAGCGGAACCAATTGTAATGTTATTTCCTATAAGTATATACAGAGTTATTTGCCTCGCCTCTTCTCGTTAAGACCTATTGAAAATTACTGAAACCGTGTAACTTTAACGTATTTTCACAATTAATAAATCTTTATTAAATAGACAAATTTACTCAGACTTGACTGAAACGGTTTATACTGTTTAACGCAACTGTATTCCACAGGCATTTAATTTATATTTATAGAAAAGGAAGAATTAAAAATAAAGCATAGAGTTTATCATACGAGACGATACATTTGCACGTCGTAGGCATAGCGCAATAATATGTTGCCAACGAACTTTTTAAAAGAACAAACTTTGCATTCTCATACAAGTTTTAAGAAATGCCTGCAAAACGTTCCTGTCTTATTGCCTCCCAGAGAGTTATTTCACAACTTTTCAATCCTCAGCCTACTTATAACTTTTCCCATCACAATGACTCCGCTTCAGACGATACAAATAACAAAATCCCCGAACAAATCCATATGGGGAGTAACGAGATCTCTTACAAAATGCGTGTGCTTCCAACTTTCAAGTGAAGTTACATTAGGTTTAAGTTATACGGGTTGACAAATTGAATCACACATTTGAGAATTACACCGTAATATTATAGCTTGGAAGATTATTTGTCCAGGCCCGAACCTGTGTACCTGGCTTTGAACAAATTGTTTAATAAATATATAAACAAAAATTAAAAAAAAAACCGCTGATATAATATATTAAAAACATGGCGGCGGCTATCATGGACTAATTTTCATCAATGATGAGAAGAACACTCTCGACTAATTCACCTTTCAAACAAAGATAACAAAATCGTTACATCGATATATCTTATTGTATCAATAAAGCCAAAAAAGTATACTTTTTCAAGTTTTATCTGGTTTAAATTATTGTTCACCGCATCAAATTTTTGCTTGCGTTTGTTTTCAGTTCTAGTAAACGGCTTGATTATGGTAAAGAGCTCATACACCATGTACATACGAATAACATATGAATGCTACCAACTATATACATATACATCCTACGTCCTAAGACACGTGGATGGTGTACTTCGTAGATAATTCCACGAATCAAAAGCGTACGTAGCTAGCTGACGTACCTGGCATAGTGTTAGATCCTAGTACGGATTTGAAGCAGCAGAGGTGATAATTGAGTGTCTAAATTATCCCATTCCAAGGAATCCCAGCCACTTATACATACTAATGTCTATTGCGTCGATTGCGTGATAGCGTTAGTGTTATTGGGCCGTTTCTGGGACAATATTGAACTGGGATTATGTATTATACAAAATCATGCTTGTGACGTGTTCAACTTGCACCTACTTATACGTTAAAAACGTTGTGGATAATACAAAGATTGAATATGTAATTAATCGTCCATCACAATTTACCATACATACGAATATTAATCACTGTATGAATAAAGTCTACCACGACTACTACAATAAAAAAAATGTTTATCTCATTTAGTTTATAGCAGTAGTAGTGGTAAACTTTATTCATACAGTGATTAATATTCGTATGTATGGTAAATTGTGATGGACGATTAATTACATATTCAATCTTTGTATTATCCACAACGTTTTTTTTTATTTAGAATAAGACATGAATAACAATATTAATGATTATAATATTAACAAGATAAACCACTTACGAAACAACCGAAAATAAAGTCTGAATTTTTGTATAAATTAACAGATTAAAACTCCGAAACTGATAAATTAATTTCCATTTTGATAGACGTAAAAAGTCCGAGTCAATTTGTCGAGTGGCTACACCTTATTTTCAATAGCTGAAGGTTTATAAGAAGTTGTCGAGAGTTGAAAACTTTTTAAATTAAAATAAGTCAGTTTGTTTTTCTCTCTTTTTCGTACTTGTTACTCAATGTGGAAGTTTAATTTATTGATTTGATGATTGAAGCTTAGTTTGATCGATGTTTCTGAACCTACTTACAATATATATTATAAGTATATATACATTGTATTATAAAATATTGCACACACTAAATAATTGCATTTTGAAATATTTTTTTATAATATTTTAACTGCGAAACCAATAAACGCATATTGAAATTATGATAAATTATGATTATGTTCGGTGCGACTATTGTTTAAGTACTTATACAGTTATCATGATAATTATACAATATAGCAGATAACAAGCATACATTACATAGCATAACATTTGTTCCTCAAAAGTCCTGTATTTTGAAATGTTCAATGTTCTGAGTTCAATGTTGTGAAGGGCGGGCGTTTTTGGGGGCTGTCTTTATTGTCGACGTTCAAAAAGAGCCAATTAAATTTGGCCTACTTTGAATAAATTATATTTTGATTTTGATTTTGAATATTGGCACTACCAACTATTGATATGTTCGATAAATCAATGCATAAAATCAAAGCTGAAGTTCTTAGAGCAGTTTGTGCGTGCCAGTAGCTAGTATGTATTGATTCAATATATTTCTGAATATGACACCAATTCGATAGGAATCGTCATTATAATGTTGGTATGTTTGGTGAATTTTCGAAATATATAAAAACATTGCCGTATTTAAATTCTTTTACTTCTTATTTACTTTAAAGTTTGTCTACTGAATATAAGAAATACAAGAGTATTGGATAATATATATGTACAAATGTATCTCAACTGAAACAAATATTTTTCATGCGAAACTAGGCCATACGGACATCAAACGTAAACTCGTGCTAACCCTACACTAAATTATCGACAGTGAATAGATCAAACTGTAAGTAGTAGGTATTATTATGTAAATTGGTATCTCAATCTGAAGCCTGTCCTTGATTCCGTGACACCAATTTGAGTTACGGTCACCTTAATTTTACGAACTTTCATTTGCCTATGGCTACTGGTAAAACCTATGTGTTTTGAGATCAGACGTCGATTGCGGCCATCACAATAAATTAAATAGGTCGAAAAACTTATTCCACCCCAATTGTAATTTAGTACGATCGTTAAAAGTTTTACGAGCAATCTTCGGCTTTCTCGGCAATAATCTGTTTTAGCCGTCGCCATCAAACCGTTTCGTATCCGATTGTTCCTTCATCTCCGATCAGCAAATTGACTGACGACGCCCGAATCAATTTTTCTTCCCCTTTTATTACAAAAGAAAACGATAAGCGCTAATCGATGGCATTTTTCTTAGCTGAAAAGACATTTTTCGGACTTAAATCGAGAAATATGAACGTCTTTGCTTTGTTTTTATGTTTTTTGATATTTATGTTTCTTGTAGACCTCTACGTTAGTTATATTCTCTCTATTATTCTATATATTTCCTCTAAATATACCAAATAGTAACTATTTAAAATTACTATTAGATAAGTTCGGGACTGTCACTCCTCAATACTGGTTTATTCTATTTATTTTGTGAAAATTAAGAATATGTTCCGCAATAAATTATTTACATAGAACAAATATTATTATTATATATTTTATGGGTAATTTGTGAAGCGTGTCAGATTTAGAAGACTAATGTTTGTAATCTCCTTGGCTTAGAATCTCTTATTTTAAACATTAAGCTATCAAGTTTACGAATACGATATTATAAACGTTGTTAACAGAATACAAGCATCTTAGTTTATTATGTAGGCGTAATTCTCATCCTTCCATCTAGGTATCTACATAATTTAATTTTAAATATTGCCCCACCGAAAATTTTCCGTTACTATTGCGCTGGTGTTTGCAAATACAAATTCTACACACAAGGACACCCAGTAATGTAGAGGTGAATTAACGGCCCGTGGTGTGCATCCTTGTTTCACAGGTAATGCCAAGATTTTCCCGTGATTAACAACCACAATATTAAATTGACTTTGAATATACAGTACATTCTATGTATTTAAAATATCATATTAATAGGCTTTTACACCGATTATCTGAAATATTTTTAGGCTACTAGATAAACTGTAAGTTTGTCATAAAATTCTCACAACTCAGAATAATCCACCTTGTCTTATATAACAGTGGCGAAGGCATCTTAGCGTTTACGTTTGGTCCATGAACAACGCAAGTGTCAGAAAAGTTCCAAGCTAAATTCTCATAGAAACGTCATAGTAGTTTTAAGCTAAGAATATCTGCTCTCAAAATAGTTCTCAAGAAACTCAAGATGTTCATGCGAATTATGAGCTCAATTTTTATGGAATAAGACGACTACGATGACGCAATAAGATTAACAATTATTTTGGCATATTCTATATTAGAGACTAAATTAATTTCATCAGTACTAGGAAAAAACCTTTCCTCACCGATTAGAGGGTCAGATATTTTGAAATATACTCGTACTACTGTAAAAATGTCACATTAATATGTCTTTATACATATTGATTTCTCATACTTACTTGACACGGTGGTAATGACTACGTCAGATTACAATGTTGAAGTACTTGGAGAGATATGGAAAGCATGTAAGACACATGCTTTCCATGCCATGGCACTTCAATACAGTGTGTAGTGGATTCGGCATTTAAAGTATATGAGCTGCCGTATCACATACCAAATCTCAAAACTTAGAACGTTTGATAGCTAAATAGACTCAGCACTTTATGTCTAGGATAATTTGTGAGTATGTAGAAATGGAAACCAGCCAATTTTCAATAGAGGAGATGATGGCTGGGTCCTATGTACGACCTGTTTCGACATCTACCAAAGATTATATTAAATGTAAATTCAAGCCTACAACTACCGGACCAAAGGATGTGGTGAGCTTGTTCTACCCTAATTGGATTATCAATAATTAAAGTTGTAGCGGTCGGTGTTGTGATCATAACCTCAAGACACCGAACACCCAAGACCATGAATGCTGTAAATGATCCGAAACGTCGGGATTAAGATAATATAAATAAATATATCCTTCTGATATGGAGTTCCACACAGACATAATAGAATATTATTAATTGGACTGCCGGTGTTCTTCCCTCACTAAGAACTAGAGCTCCTTTATAGCTATGGGAAAATATCCTAACTGTACAATAAACTACAAATTGTACAACAGACCTATTGCCATTAATCTGATTATTTAACTTATTAACTTTCCCATATTATTGAAACAGTATTTTGCTTAGTGTGTAGTCGAATTAAGTAATGCATTAGGACTATCATTGGTGTTTAGTAAGTATGGTCACCGAATGGTCACTGAGGGAAGCCATGGGAGAGATTACCAACGAGTGTATAATCTGTATTTACCTACTCACGCTTTACTACATAGTGCTTTTGACTTCACTTATGAGGTAAATCCGTCTTTACCTCGTAAGAGAAGTAAAAAGTTTTCACATTTAAAAAAAGTTAGATTCATTAGCTTTAGTCTTTGTACTTATAATATAATCAAATGTAAACTTGGATTAGCAACCATTATCAAATATTGCCCGCGACCTCGTTTGCGTAAAATTAGTAATTTTATTTCCACCCCCCTTTAAAGGATGAAAACTATCCTATGTCCTTCCCCGGGACTCAAACGGTTTCTTTACCAAATTTCATCTAAATCAGTTCAGCGGTTATAGCGAGAAGAGAACCAATAAAGACCAAGGTTTATTAACCTTATTTAAACATAACTAGTTAAAATGCTGTTCGAATTTTGATTTTAAGATTTCTTGCTACTGTAATTGTTTTTTAAATACTGACGTATAAAAAGAAAAATACATCCCTAGGGACGTAAAGACTAATCTCCTTTCTTTTCTCTTATAAAATGAAAATGATTAATTTTCAGAGTAGGTGAAGTAAAAAAAGTATTATACTGTGGTGTACTGTAGTTTTCTTGGAATACACTTTAATAAAAAAATCCTTAACAGACAATCTTATTCCATTCTCGAGTTAGTTTTAGAATGGCTGACATTTATTAACTGTTGAGACAATGGCCGTATAAAAAAAACAAAGAAAATGGACCAGTGTACTCTCATCCAGTTTATTTGAATTCACTTTTCAAACGGACTTCTAACAGAAATGGAAAATGTAACAGCTGAAGTTAATTATATCAGGTTGTAGACGTTTGTTGAATGTAAATGGAAAGTAACTGTGTTGTTAATATCTGTCTGTGACTTGGTTGTAAAGTATTGCTTTTGCACGTCAGTTAAATGTTTGAAATATATTTTTAGATGATATTGGAACACTGGTTTATAATTAAATTATACATATGACCGTATGAGAATTATACATATCTCGTGTCTTGTGTTTGTCGCTGAACTCCTCCGAAACGGCTAGATGGATTATTATGAAATTTCTTATGTATATTTGGTAGGTTTGAGAATCGGTCGTAGACCCTAGGTGATAAGGATACTCACCAGACTTTTTTTTTTTTTTTTTGGCAAACCCTTTTTGTATTTTTTTACGATTTGGCATTAAACATACTTATAACCCAAAATTTTCACTCTTCCACCACCAATCCCGATATTGAAATAATGGCAAAACAACGTTTGCTGGAACAGCTAGTATTAAAAAAAATACCTTTATGCACTAAAAAAATTAAATCTGTTTTAGTCAAAAGCATTAGGTATTCAAAATATTACTAAAACATGACAAATTCTAATTGCATTTAAAGACAATATTGTATTATCGTATACTTATTATCTTTATACTGTAATATCAAAAGTTTATGCTTCCTGATTATAGTAGCATCTAGTTATTGTTAGTGGTACTTTGTTTTGTTAGACAATAAACGTTATGGCTTGTAAACAGTGCAGCCGTAAAACTATTCGAATGACATGCTTTGAAAGAATTACGGCTTTTATCTGATGCTGAATAGATAAAAAGCAGTAATTACAGTGTGCGATGTATTTTTCAGTCTTTAATTACGTAAATAAGCTTAAAGAATATTGCCGATTCCTAGGTCAAGGAAACCTATTAACTTTCTTACAAAAAAATACTTTTAATACTGATAAAGTAATTATAGATATATAAAAAAATTGAGATAGTCTCAGACAATTCGTTTTAAGGAGATACAAGGCTTGACTCGCAATTTTTCTCTATATATAAGCCTAATAATTGTCAGTTAGAAACATAAACATGGTAACAAGTGGGTAGGTCGAAAATAAACTGAATTACTCGCGGGTCGGACGCCTAGTTCAATTTATGAGGGGCAGCGTTACTAAAAAGTAGAATACGTTAGTGCGGCGCTCATTCCTAGCTGCTAACGACCGTTTAATGCTAATAGAATAGTGCTTACAATGGGCTTACGTACGTACTGATTGTAGATCTGCCACTGCTTTTTAATTCGAATTGTGCAAACTGCTCGTGGTACCTATTATCCTTTGTTGCTGTACTTTATCGATATCGATAAAAAATCTTTTTATATTTAAAACATTCTTAATTCGAACTGCTAAGCTAACAGTGGTATACACACACGTAATAATATCGCAGCAAGGCCTAGAGATGAAAATAATGATTTTATTATCGCATGTGTAGTATAATAGAACATTATTGTTTTTCAATGAAAAATGAAATTAATTGGATTCTATGAAATTTCAATACAAGAGTATTATATTCCATCATAATAACGTTATTTTAGTTTGTTTGAAGTTTTAGGAACATGGACATCGGTAGATGAAAGTCATTTTCTGAAAAACAATGGAATTAGGATCTCAAATAATATTATAATAATATTATTCAACTAAATATTATAAGATGGGATAAGCTACTTACGACCTTTAATCATCACAATTATATTTTACTAAACTCCTATCACACGAGAAGAAATATTATGGTTCTTGTAGCCAAGGATAACTCGGTTAGCAATGGTCTACGGATATTATAAAGCATATTGTCAAAATAAAAATGACGCAGTGGGCTGCGTCATATTTATTTTGTTTATTATTTTTATATGAATTTGTTTCGTAGATTCTTTTCAGACGGCGTTTATTTGATATAATATTTGAAATAGAGACATTGTGTATTAATTTAAAAAGTCGGTAATAACCACCATTGGGTATAGAAGAAACATACTATTGTGAAGCCTATATCGCTGCCCTATCTTCTATGTAGCGACTGATACATCATCGTCTAAAGTCCTTAGATTAAATGTACGCATTTTAATGTAGTAATTTAATGCGGAAGCAGTAATATTTGGATTGGAACACTTTATTAATATCACTATAGAATCGTATGGTGGTAAATGGGTACGTAGTTATTATATAATTAGGTATGTTTCGGGGAAATAACTCGTCAAACTAATTACAGACACAATAGACAATTATTATTTTACATTTCCTTACATACAGTTGTCACGTTTGTTCGTTTTTTTTATTATTTTAGTTCAAAGGTCTTGCTCAATATTTATTCTATAAATGAAATGTGTTTGAAACTCTTTATGTTAAATTAAAGCTGAATTTAGAGAATTTAAATCTAAACCAGATTAGGTCTGTAAATTCCTTTTCATTATCTCTTTGATTAACAGCAAGAAAAAAAAATGTTTTATTGTTGTACCTATTGAAAAAAATAAGCTTGTTTTATCATAAACAAATGGAATATCAGCCCGAGGCGGCGTGTTGGCCTTTTGATAACACAGGCTTTCTATTCGTTTAATTAAAAACAAAAATTGATAAACGAATTCATTGTGACGGGCGGTTGGCTGTTTTTTTAAATAGGTTCAAGGATGAAAGTCAAATGAAACATGGTTCAGTTTTGCCTTACACCGGCAAAGGCAAAACGAGCGTTGGACGGTCAGCTCAGCTTAATTTATGTGGGCAACGCCGTCGTTGAATAAAAATGTTACGAACCCGAAACGCTTGCAACCCGAAGTGAGCGCAATGTTAATGGGACTATAGCTTACACAAGCCAAATGGTATTTGACGGTCTCGATTACATTTCACTCGTCTTCAGGCTGCAGTGCTTGAGTTTTTATACTTACGAGTGTAATTATAGATTCTAATTTATATTAGTCGTTATCTCGGTATATTTTAATGTTGCCTTTTGTGCTATATAAAAAAGCTATAACTTACTGAGTGTATCTACGTCGTAACCTTTGTATAAAGAATAAAAGCAAAAGATGGTTCCTCTAGCGCGGAACACTTGTAAAACAAAACATTATAAAAGTATAATTTATTGTTCTTATTGGTAGGTCCTGGTAACAAGGTGAAAGAATTTTCTTCTAACCTTGTTACTCAAAGTCGAAGGAGTAATGCCTAAATATAACACCTACGTATACTTATTTGTAGTTTTACTTCGTTCCCAAATCCAAACAACAGATGGAACATAAGTCGAATCCGCGTCTTTGTTTTTATTGGTTGCGTGATACGTGAAAAACGGTAAGATTTATAGAATAAAATGGGACATCTAAGGCGGTCTCCCACGAGACCGCTCCGAACATCTATTTCGTTAGTTTCCGCACAGTCACCGGGACGGTCGTTTGTCATTCCGCCCTTATTGAGGAGCAAATTTCGGTGACCGCCTCCTGCCTTCTGATATCCTCGTAATATTTTCATAATCCCGCCTGAAGGACACGTTCTAAGCTTGTTATTGTTGTTAGTTGTCGTAAACTTCTATCTCAGAGTAATCATCGTTTGGTTTAAGTGCCTATTACAAGAACAAGCGTTATTGGAATATATTTCAACGTAATTTAAGCCACTACACGAGTATTTAATATTAAGAGTGTACTTTTCAGTCCGCTTTGTATTTTAATTATTATATATTTCGTCTGTCTATTTAGACAGACGAAAATTTGGTAAAGCTTTGGTAAGCTCGTTAAAAGGCTGCTATATCAAAAACGCAAGCACGATGTTAAATTGCTCGTTGTTTTCCGGACCATTTGTCAAAGGAATGCAACGAATCTCCGGATAAAGGCGTTAAGGGAAATAAATCGAGATTAAAACATACTCTAGGGCAACCGGTGGGTGTACCCCCGTTTTGTGAAGAAGAAAAATCTCATCATATATTTACAGCACGCTTTCCTTACCAGTCTATGGAGACGAGACAATAAACAAACTACTCTATTCCTCGCCCCTCAATCGATTTATCACACGTCTATGATTAAGATTTATGACTATAATAATAACTTTTATAAATAAATTCTTTCTGTGCAATTCATGATGTGATGTCATCCACATTGAACGGTGATTACTAATGTAACTTTGATACTGCCTTCCGTTAATTTCTATAGAAGAATATTATATAGAAAAATAATAATATGAGACTTAGATATACCTACCTATTGAGAAAAGATTGAGCTATCAATCTCCTTATTATTCTTAATTATATCTGTATTATATTTATAATTAAGATTCCCCCGAACTAGAAGTATTTTTGTTGAGTCACTGCGTCGTTGCCACCTGATACTTGCTGGCAATATCATACTTGAACTGCTTCTTAAACATTCTGACGTTATTGCTGTAGGTATATGTGATTGCGTTACGATTACTTTAATAAATGTAAATATATATAATATCCTAATATATATAAATATATACTATTTAAATCAAAGTAAATAGTATCAGATTCAGCTCCTAATCATTGAATTTCCGATAGACAGCACTCCTTGTGTGGTATGTACTTGTAAATCAATAGCGATCTTAACGTGCCCTTTGAAGTACAGAAGATGATCTGAGTTGTGAGAACCCTCGATTTGATTTATATGAGCCGTTTAATTTCTGCAGTGGTTTTGGAGACGTCAGTATAAAGACTTTCTGCTATGTGTCTCCCCACGGTATCGAGATTCTGCTTTCCGACGTATTCCGCTCACGATATTTTCAAACACTGAGCTCGTATTACGTGACACAGTCAACTGCTATTATCCCCGTGACATATTTGTATCTCAGGAGAAAATTCTTTAGAATATTTTATTATTAAACCTCGTGAAAAATCACCTCGAAATCTGACGTGTGAAGGTAAAATATTTCAAGAATTAAAAGCAGGCAATAAAGTACTCTCTTTATGCACGTGAGAAATAAAATATCACGACTCCAAAGATTTAACATTTTATAAATAATTTTTATTTTATGTGTATATTCTACTGGCAGTAGGTATTATAAATATTGAAAATTAAATTTTGTAACGCGCATCATATTCCCGCCATATTTTGTTTTTAAGAATAAGCCGCGCTGTGACGCGGCTAGGTACGCGCATGCGCGATCTCGCGACTCGCGAGTGGCGACGCGGTGTCCCGCGCCCCCGCCTTGAGTAGTGCGCTTGATGCTCTGAATGCGTCTGGTCGAAGTGGTCGACACTCGATCAATTCGACGATTGTGTAGAATAAGTGTAACTCTCCTGTATGTCCTCTTTTATAATGTGTCGTACATAATCCCTGTGTTCTAACTTAATAAACTGTTTTCGTGAATATCGTGGTTTTCTTATGGCTCGCAAGCTATAATTTGATATTTAAATATTATAAATTTTATTTTAATATTTATGGACCAATACCTGATATAAGCATGATATGTGAGCGTATATATATATTCAACGATTAAGCTACAGGACAGTGGACAGTGGTAATAATTATGCTCTAAAACACTGGAAAAAAATCTGGTAGGGTAGAATATTCGCCTTTTACCAAAAGTATTTATAAATTTAAATAGTTAATCTTTGAGTTTGAAACAAAAATACCTTTTCTATACATGCGTAATTTTGTAAAGTTATGAATAGAAATACCTAAAACCAAATTAGGATTACAATGAAAGTTTAGAATAAACTGAACTTTGGAGAATATGGCACAATTATGGTGTATATATTATGAAAAATTTAAAATACTTTTGACGGACTTAGTTACGGTATATTAATATGATTGTATTCCTATTAAATATTGTCTAAAACTCCTTTTTGCTGGTTAAAACTCCCGGAAGTATAAGATATCAGTGTAAATTATTTTGTTTTTATCGTCGTGGAAAGATAGCAACCTCCTGTTTTAGATAAAGGAAATCAATAATTTTATTTCTGCAAAAATAAACAAGTACGTAACAATACAATTTAGGAACTACATTTAGCCTACCTGTATATGTATAAGTAATCGTACAAAACTATGCTATTTAGACGAGTAGGGGAGAGCCGCGATACGTGTAAGTGTTCACAGGAAACTTTTATGTGAGTTCGAACCTAAAAGATTTTTCCAATTTTGCCCGAAAGGCTCGAGAGATCACAAAGCGAATAGTAAAAATACATTCCCTATACGTGACCGTAAGTTTAGCTACCCACGGGAGGACATGTGAGGATGGTCGCACACGACGTGTAAACGAAAATGTCATTCGGAGCTAGAAAAATGAACGAGGCACAAATTTTATGCCAATAGCTACATACATTTTACGTTTTAGTCTAAAAGCTGAAATTGGTATAGGTGTAGTAAATATGTACCAATATGTGTCAACTTTTATTAATATTTACAGGCCACTTTTAGATCCAAATAGCTACCAGCTACCTATTTGTCAGGTTTACTTATACGGGACTTTTAATGATACCAATTCAATTGAAAACTATTTTATGTATCTTTGTACGTTTTGCAAAAACGGTGGCGTCACATAAATGTATTATAATCACGCAATAAATGTATTTTCTAAGGAACTGATATGCAAATGTAAATCTAGAAAGTGAATTTTAAGTGGCATATTATAATTTAAAGCTTTGTATGTCAATATGAGCTCGTCAACCAACTCTTTGTAGTTGTCATTTTTATGGTTCCCCAAAAAATTCGTAACTACGTTATCAAAGCATTGCCATGCCGATTTTTCCAAAACATTTAATTTTTCTTCGACTAACCAACGCAATTTAAATTAATAAAGAAAAGGAATGTAATTATCACTGTTTTTTAACAAACGTTCACATGCATTTATCGCTGTAAAGCCAATAATGAACTTGACTTATTACAAGAACACTGAGGGTCATTGAAACAAAATAATTGCACTTTCGTAATGAGGGTAGGTAGTCAAAATATAATTATCTACAAGAGTTCGTGTGGCATGACCACTGTTGAACAGTGCAATTTTTAGAAAAAAATATTAAGGCATATTAAATGTAATGTCAAAATTAAAATTTACGCAATTTTGATTAAATAATCCTTAAAACTGTAAACTGTTCGTAATGAACCATTGGGACGCGGGTGGGTTATTTTTTTTATAACAATGGCGGGTACAATTCAGTGCTGTCAGCTATAACCATGTCCAAGTCCACATCCAAGTTTTTCCAAATACTATAAGTATGTTGCTGTATTTAGTACAACATTCCTGGTTCTTTCTACTTGAACTTGTTATGTCTTCTTGAGGATAGATTAGCTAAACTTGATGTAAAATATTAACCGTCTACTAACTACATGCTCTAGTAAAAAGTTCAATGACTTGTTATACTCCTGTAATAAATAAAACATAATTCTGACCAACCAAAATAATATGCAAGCAGTGCGGGCTTACAAAATAAACATCATACGCGTAAAACAAACAAACTTTCCAACCTTTTATTCCGCTCTGTTTGGACAACCCGATTTCGTATTGCCTTTTAGGACTCTAGTAAAAGGGATGCTGTAAAGATTTAATACTCTACTGTTCTATTTGTTTGATTACATAATATTCCAATAGTTTTCTTAAAATTGTAACAGTTTGTTGTTTACAATAAAAACCTTCTACTTCCTACTGACTCGTTGGTCTAGTGCGCGTATAGTGCGACTGCTGAGCAAGATGTGTTTTGTTTGATTCCCGAGTGTTACTGGATTTTTGTATAATCTTCTCAGACATTCTGAGTAGCAGTTCGGAGTTTGGATACGAGCTGCCTTGATGGCAATAGGCTCGCTCCCACTTAAATAGGACCTAAAACATACATACATACACATTAATTTGATTAATTTCGTACATAGTATTAATAATATACTTACATACACAGGTAGCGTGTTTACCCGTTGACCGAAGTCGGGAAGTCATCGGTCACGGAGCAGACCGGCCACGTCGCTCACTGTCTGCCGCTTGATGAAACACTCCACCCACTATCTAAATCACTGCGTTTAACCTAAATACCTAACGGTCACACAGTATAAGGATCTTGTTACATTGACGAATCCCCTTTTTAAGTTTAATATTAGGCCTATGTTACATTGTAACGCTTCAAGCGTCTTGTCAGAATCATGACGTTTGCAGTCCGAGAAATTATGTTTTATTTTTATCGGTGGAATTTTATTGCTGATTATGGGTTATCTATTTATGGCAGCGGATGGATGTGAGCTGCCCAGACCGGTATTGTTGGCGCTCTTTAAACTCAAACACAAATTATTTATTACAATTAGACCAATATTACAGGTACTTTTGAATTGTCTAAAACTAGTTGCACTTTGGGGGAGCACTAATATTTAAATTACGTTGTCCGTCTGAATCCAGTTGTCTTTTACGTCTGGCAAGACAATGATTGTACGTATTTTAATAAACAATAAAATAGACATAAAGTTATAAAATAAAGTTATTCACATAAATTACCCTTTTTATATCTTATGTTCGAATGTAAACTCCGATATTATGAAAAAGAAAAAGATTAGCATTATGTTTTCAGCTCTCAGTTTTCCATTTCAAAAGGCTTACAAATAATGTAAGCCTACATTTATCAGGCTGAACAATCATTCTGTTAAAAGCTTTTAACAAAAAACATAACATTACATTTATGCTTACACTTAATTTGAATAGCATCTATCTTCAAGAAGACTGAGGATGGGAGGAAGGGATATGAAGAAATATTATAGACATATCCGTAATTAATTGAATACATATGTAATGTGTACGCATGCCCGTTTTCAAGGATAGCCCGAACCCTTGAATCAAGCTTAAGATAAAATAACGCAGACAAAAATGTTTATTGCTTTATTACAAAGTCTCCCATTTTGTTGGAGATAATAATAAAGTGTAGTAAATTAATAAAGTTTTATTGGACTTTAGGCGGTTATCCAATTTAAATCGAGTATCTTTCGTGAATAATAAGTATTTTCGCCTAAAAACTTGCCGCTTACATTATATTTGTGTAATGTTTTGACTTTTCCCTGTAACTGCCTTGTTGGTCGAGTGGTCGTACGGAGCGACTGCCGAGCAAGAGGTCCTGGGTTCGATTCCCAGGTCGAGCAAAGTGTTATTGGGTTTTTCTATGAAACTCTCAGTAGCAGCTCGGAGTTTGGATTCGTGCCCGGTTAATAGCAATAGGCTCGCCCTTATTACAAGGGACCTAAAACATACCGGCGAAATGTGGGTGTACATTAGTACTAGGGTTGTAACGGAACTTCGCCTCCGCCTCTGTTACTGCGGAAGTTCCGCAAGAAATCGTACCTTCGCCTCCGCTTCCGCCTCCGCACAATTTTGGCGTAGTTGTAACGGAGTTTTATTTACGTAATCATATAGAAATACCGCGCGAGCGCCGCAATTAAAATTTTTTTTTTTTAATATTAATTAAAAATTAAAATTATGAATCCCTTAGAAATCGTTTGGAAGGTGATAAAGCCCCAAAACTATTGTTTTTTCGAATTTAATTTACCTCTCCTTAATTTTGATTACAAAAAAGTTAACTTAAAATTTTTACTTTATGTTTTAAATGTTTAGTTAAGTGTTAAGTATTTAATATAAACACTTTTGAACCTTAAATTACTATTTTATTTACATCCACTTTCACCTTCGCCTCCGCCTCCGTTAACCTCCGCATCCGCGGAAGTGAAACTCATCGCCTTCGCATCCGCCTCCGCCTCCGTTAAGAAGGCCTCCGTTACAACCCTAATTAGTACACCCCTGCCTAACCCTTCGGGGACGACAGGCGTGATGGTATGTTTCCACTAGTACGGTTTTGGTAAAACAATATTTTTGTTTGTCGTTATATAATTATGGTACGTAGACATTGCCCAGTCTCAGGACTCCCGTCACATTGACAGCTATACATTTTCATAGCAGTCTTTTGTTGTATTGATGACAAATTGGCACGCTCATGGGTTTTTGGAGGAATTGGTTAGCTCATGGGCTAATGGCCTCAGTTCTCGATCATCGCTTGGTACTTTAATGTCTTACAGTGCTAACACGTGTCATCTTCAAACCACTCGAATTCTCCACACTCCCCGTCTCCCGCAAACGCACCCAAAAGTAGATTCACAAACTTGTTACGGTTGAAGCCGGAGGCTTGTTGTTTAGAAACAAATGAACAGGCAAGTTCATTTGTTCAAGATATTATGTACCAGCTTGAGACGATTGAATTAAATGGTTCGTGTTAATATTTCAACCGAACAACTAAGATAACAAGCATGATACTGTTGATTTTGTAAATTGTTCTAGTGGTCATAATAAAACCTGTTTGTAGTAGCTTGTTAAATATTTTGAATATACTGAAGTAATTATAGCATTTAAAAGAAATATGAATGTTGATTTTAAATTAAGTACAGTTTTGTTAAAATGATACATGATATTATTTTCATTGTGTACTCGTAATAAATTGTATGATAAAGCGGTGTTGCATTAATGCAATCAGTTCGTTTGTTGTTTATAATCATTCATTTTTGTTTGTCCATAAAGTACAATGGATAGCTCACTTTTTGCAAGTTAATATTTTATCACCATATTTTTGTAAACAAAGCTTTGTCCATCGTCATTGAGGTATTTTATCTTTTACTGTCGTGAAACTGAGTTTCAAGTGTAAAAGATAAAATAAACTTCAATAAGAAGCCTCGTTTTTATTTTGTAATAAGATATTTACCATTATAAATTGATGGATCATCATTTGGATATATGCACGTCTATACCAAAATTTGTAAAAACTGTAAACGAATTTCTTAAGCCGCGTACAGACATCACGAGGCTTGCATCGCGAATGGTTCGTCATACATGCCTCGGATTGCGAGGATGTGTGTGCTCACTGTGAGCATTCGCCTCATACGATCGTTGCGAACGCCGCCTTAGTGCGAGCAGAGCAGTTGTTTACGTGCTCAGCTGGAGCATTAGTCGTTCGGGACGCAAGCACAAATGTACCATCGTATGCATCAGGTTGAGGCATGAATGACGAACCATTCGCGACGCACGCCACGCGATATCTGTACGCGGCTTTAAATAATTACCAAATTTGTACTGCCATTTCACATTTGTTTAATACGACCCAATTAGCCCAGCGGTAGTTAACGCTGCTATCTGTGCTATGGGTCCTGTTTTCGAATCTCGGTAGGGACAAATGTTTGTATGATGAGCATAAACATTTGTATTCGAGTCATGGATGGATGTATCTATATTCGCATACATACACTCACGCCTTTTTCCCATGGGGGTAGGCAGAAACTACAGAATGCCACGCGCTACGGTCCCTGCATACCACTTTTGCCTCGTCCACATTCATACATCTCGTCATACACGCGCACCGGTTAATTAAGAGTACTGCGTACCTGTCCTTTTTGAAGGAGTTCACCAATTAGGTCGGTGTATGTCCTTCTAGGGCGCCCCCTCCCGGCGTTTCCACTGACATCCGCCTTATAAATTCCTTTCGTCAATCGCCTATCATTCATCCTTTCAACATGCCCAAACCATCTCAGTACATTCTTATCAACTTTTGTCACTACGTCGTCTTTCAAACCACAACGTTTCCTTTTCACATCTATCATTCAAAGTTACACCACACACACTTCCACGGCATTAATTCTTAAAATTATATTTAATATGTATATATTTACAATAAAGAGTATAATATATAAGTAGTATATCAACTATCTAGAATTCGTCACAAACCTCGCTTTTTACCTTGGAACTAGATGGCGCTGTGTCATAATGTCAGGGAATATTTTTTATTTATTTATATTTATACATAATTATTACCTTAAAATTAATTGTTCCAACTGTGAAAATCAGTAACGTATACTCGTAATTGTGGCTTAGCGATACTTCTACTATGTTATTGAGGGATCCGATTCCGATGAAACAAACTTCCTCTATGTGAAAACTTTTTACCATAAAAAATTAAGTTAAGTAATTAATTAATTTGCTTGTTTGGCGCCGACTCAAAATTACTTAGGTATATTAATTTCGTATACTTACGCGAATATCAGACATTTGATATTATTTTAACCCGACGTTTCGGATCCTTTACAGCATCCATGGTCACGGGCAGACTGCCCGTCTGGATTGGACGTTTTTTCTTTCGTCGGTAGAAAAGGGTAATACTGGAAACGTTTTGCAATAAAAAAACATGCATAATTTTTGATTTGTTAAATGACCGCTTACGGCCAGCCAGGTCTGCGTTACTGTATTAGGATAATATGGAAGAGTTATCTGACACAAAACCTACCCAAAAATGTCTATCAGCTCTCTATCTATATACCGCACTGACCGTACCGTCAGCTATAACTTTGGGTTTCTACAGTAGAAATCTTGTTACTTAACAGTATTTCCAATAAGTGTCGGACCACGATGATTGTAAATTCTGTAGCCGCACACAGGTTATTAACTCGTAAAGCGTATTTAATTTCATAGTTTTCCTTTTAACCACTTTATACTACCGCAAGAGAATTTTTCGCATGTGCAGAACCAACCATTTATCTGATTGGGGGAAAAAAGAAAAATGGCTAAAACAAAACCTAGATATTTTTAAACAACATATCCAACTAGGCCCACCATGGGTCAGGGAAGAAATCATACTTGCATCAAGTGTTCGTACACGTAACGAAGGGATGGTTTTTAGGGTTCCGTAGCCAAATGGCAAAAAATGGAACCCTTATAGATTCGTCATGTTTGTCTGTCTCTTTGTCCGTGCGTATGTCACAGCCACGACTTTTTTCCGAAACTATAAGAACTATAATGTTGAAACTTGGTCAGTAGAGGTATTCTGTGAACCACATTAAGATTTTCATAGGTACAAAAATAGAAAAAAAAACATTTTTTTTTTTACTTTTTTAGTTAGAACTTAAACTCAAATCCATACTTTTGGGGTATCCATGGGTAGGTCTTTAAAAATAATATTGAGTTTTCTAATTTTTTTTTTCTAAACTGAAAAGTTTGCGCGAGATATAATACCAAAATGGTAAAATGTGTGAAGCTTACTGTAACTTCCAAAATAAGAGAATGATAAAACTAAAAAAATATATATGGTGTACAAATGCAAACTTCCACCGAAAATTGGTTTGAAGGAGATCTAGTAAGTAAATTTTTTTAATACGTCATAAATCGTAAACCGCGATTTACCTTTCATTCCAGTCAACGGTACGGAACCCTTTGTGTGGGAGTGCGACTCGCACTTGTCCGGATTTTTATTCTACCATACTGCACTGTAGGTATCTAATATACCGTATCCACAGTATCTAAATCTTTTCAAGGTTATATTTTTTTGGGCAGATGGAAATTGTAAAGATTTTTGACTGCGGAACCTAATCAAACCAAAACCAAATCTTCTTTTGTATATCCCATAATCTTGAACTAAAATGACATTCACCTTCTCCGTAGGATCATTCCAAATTCTATTTAATATACATAATCTGATCAGTCCTAATGCAAGAGCCATATCGCAGAGACATTTGGCCAAGGCCGCCAGCAGCATCGCCAGACAGCTCAGACGCTTCAGCTCTGAATTATTAAACATCCCGAGTAACAAACACTCTGTTATCATTCGTCTGAAGGGCCTTAAAGGGAGCAATCAGAATTAATCAATACCAACAGAGTTGATACATAATTACTTCGTACAATTAAGCTCATGCGTAGCACTTACAGTTATGGAATAGACGACATCCAAATTTCAAACATTAGAACAGCGTGTAGCATAAACAATACATGAACGTGTTAATTATTAATTGGAATCCCGCTATACAATACTCATAACGTTAAGGTACTGCACATTACCTTACGATGTGGTTCATTTAGATTTCTTGAAACAGTAATTTATGCATAAATTAAATAGTCATTATTACAGATCTGTTTAACCCATCATCATAAAATTAATACCTATACAGTTTTATCTCGTTTTAAATAAAATTTGGTTATATTTTTGTTATGATGTTTATGCGTCTACAGTCAAGCACTATTGGACAAACGAGTCACTTTTTATTTATTCCTATTTTCATATTTTGAAATCAACGGTACGTTCCAGGAACTCTCCGCTGCCTAGTGGTGACGTAATCCAAACTTCTTTGAATAAACCTTGGCGGAACTTATATTATTTGTATGTTGTGACAAGTATTAATTAAAGGGTTAAAAACCCCTTTTTATCCTCCTTAATTGTTTTGTGGAAATTAATATTTCATTGGAAATAATTCTCCTACTAAAAAATAATTATTAATGTTCTTCATAAATCTATTTGTTAAATTTTGGGAAACATTTACTTTGAAAAAGATCTGGTTCTAAGTAAAACTTTCAGATCTCAGACCTCTGAAGCATTTGATTTCGATTTAAGAGACGGTAGGTATTATTAGAAGGGAGTGTCGGTGGAGTAGCCCTAGCTCATACATCATAGAGTAAGACCCGGAGTGGAACATACACTGGTATCTAAGCGCGATAGGACGACAATATACCGCTCTTACTGTTTCCTTTCATTTAGATACGGTCGGTTTCGGCCCTTTATCCACTTTCCTCAATTTCGTCTTCATTTCTCTGCCCTACTTCCACGGCCGCTTTACTTAATACAATGAATTTTTTTGTCCTTAACTCAGTCGAATGAATTTTTTTAGAGATTATTTTTATTGCAATTTCAGCTAAATCTGCTTTATCTAACCTCCGCAAACAGATTTAATTTTATTAATCAACGTAATCTACATAAAGTGGAGTATTTCAATTGTTTATATTACTAGTATGTACTTTCGTAACACGGGCCAATAAATTGACGTAAATTGGAATGATACGCATAATATTCCTCATTGGTTTTATTACTATGTTCTGTATTCTTATAAATCGTTAGGTAACATATTTAAATACATCTACAATTTGATAGTTTATTACACAACCCTTTTGTTAACTACTTGTTAAAGATGACGACGCCTGAAACCATTGCCAAAGTAATCTGAATACATGAAATGTATTTTTGGCTGTTAAGACATTACAAACATAACATTTAAACCTTTTTATTTACACATGTCAAATATTTACAATTGATTGACTAATACATATATACAGCATACATCTAAACCTTAGATTTAAACATTATTTATTTTATTAAATCTTTAAATACAATAGCCAATGTCTATAAATCATCTAGAGAAAATTAACATTTTATACAATTTAAACTTGCCTTTGACAAGAATTTTATTTAAGTTTTAAACAGATGTAAATATCTACAAAGTAACAGAGATTTAATATTGACATAGTAGCAAAACAACTTCGCATTTACCCTTTCTTTCTTACTTGGAAAGTCATAAAATTGTTTTTGTTCGTACTGCTAACATAAGTAATGGAAGGTCGCGAGCTGTATAAAAACAACTAACAGAGAGCAATGTTTAGTACCAATCTGCCAAATTCGCTACATGAAATGAACTCGAAACGAATGATGCTGAAGGTACGTAATTTGTATCTTGCTGTCACTCGAGAGAACTTTTGGGACGATGCCTTTTATTTTACTCAGTAAAGCAACCCTAATTCTAAACTTTGATTGTGTAATCTTATCCCGAAATACGGTGAAATGTGAAAAAGTCAGGCGAATTTACAAAAACGTATACGCAGTTTTGTTGTTAAAAATTCTAGAAAATTCAAGTTAGGATTTTTGAAAAGTACATATATCTCCATTGTATTAGGTAAAAATATTCTAGAGTAAATAGCACTAAAGGTTTTGAATAGCACAATGTCAAGCTATTTGACGTCTAGAGATGTGGAGAAGCTCATTGAAAAGCCACCTTAAGATTGACGACCTCTATAAATTCTCAGAACTTTCGTGCAAAACGAGGTGAAATGGTTTTGTGGTGGCTGAGAAATCAACTCAATTTAGCCTCATTTTATGTTTCAGCGCACTGGAGATGTAATCATTTGAGTTAGTAGATAATCTGTCAAAAGCACTAGGGCTTTTTTGAGAATTCTAAATCACATTAACAACAAAATAATATTATATTATAATTTTGTTATAATTTCATTAACGCTTCAATTATTTGCTATATCAAAAATAATTTTCTATAAAAAGGGTCCCGATGATAGTGATAAAACATCGAAGAAACTGTGTGATATAAAGTTTTTCATTAAATCTCTAAATTGGATACTTAATTTATGATTAAGAAATTATTGTTAATTTTTCTTCAATTTAGACAGCGGAATTTAATAATATGAATATGATTTCATAATTGAATTTGTTATGGCGGGACCAACATATATGTATATGTATGTATACAAGTATACATATATTAGTTCAGATGTTGTTTGTTCAACTTGATCGAACGCAAATAACGTGGCAAAGAGAGCAACTGGCGGCTTAGATACGTTACGCATAGATAAGCTCCCCGCTTCGATTGAATCTCGGTATATTCCTGTGTTGGACTAACGAAATCGATTTGCTTGTAATCTCGATACCGGATTAAGACGACGAACGTAGTTAGCTGTGAGAACAAAGGAGATTCAGCTTTGGATAAATCATCAGAAGGATTATCTTATGCGTGCCACATTAATCCCGCTGGTTGTTATTTATCGAAAATACTAGAATTCTGGTCTACAGATAAAATTGTAATTTCATAATTCACTAACAAAAACATTCTTAAAATTGACCGTATTCTATTGATTTATCGCCTTAAATTTACCTCACAGGAAACATTACTGTCTATGTTTTTATCGTTGTATTTTAAATAAGTTCAATCCAGATAACACAAACCAAAGTTCCGACACAAATTCGCTTGTTCACTGAATCATATAAAATACTTCCTTAGTTCAGAACGTTTAGGAAGTCACGTTTGCACTAATAGGTCATCTTGAAGATGTCGGTTCGATGTGAGCTGTCGTAAATTTTGATAGGAGTTTGACTAGGGCGTTGACGAAAAGTAATGTGATTAGTAATGTTGGGAAGCTGATGTAGTGTGCTGCGATCGGGAGGGCCACAAGGAAGGCTGGTCGGGGTTGGCGGAGGGTGGTGAGCGCGACCAGCGTGGCAAGGGTGGCGCGGTTGAGGCGCGGCGGCGTCGACCCGGAGCTCTGCATCGCCGCCGGCCGCTCACCGCTCAACACGTGGACTATTACCGACGCCGATTCTGTACACAAAAATATTTTATAATGATATCTACAACTAGAGTAACTAGGGCTAACAGACTGAGGTTGACGAATGCTCGACGGATTGGGTTTCGCTATCCTCACCTTTTTGGATGGTTTACCGAAAGTCAGCGATTTTTGCATGTACGATAGTCGATAATCCGCTTGGTATCGGCAACATCAAAGAAATTGTACCATCAACCAAAGTCAGGGCGAACAAAATTCACGAAGAACGAATTCGTTGGCCCAATCTGTATCCAGAATTAGTTGTTTTACAACACGCACTGGACATGTTTGATGGTTGAATATGTAAATTTTATTATGTTACTTCCATAAATACACATTTTACATAGTACATTTTCACAAGTCACATATTCAATGCAATCAAATAATTCACATCAGTTGCATTGGGTTATAATTAAGTTATGTTAATAAATAAAGTATGCTTGTTTATATAGTAAAGAAAATAGAATAGGTACTCGATCTTGTTAATAAGAATAGGTATACTTAATTTAGGGAACCAGTAGACAAAACGTTAAAATAATTCAAACAAAGTTATACATACATATATAATCAACTTTATTTTTCAAAAGACAAATTTTTAGCAAGAAAAAACATGTTTAAGCATGTGAAAAATACGCACGTAACTCCCGAAAAGTCAGTGGTTGTACTTGAGTTTGTACTCGAGATCTTTGACATCTTAGTCCACTGGTCTCACTACTAGGCTACCACAGCTCCTTGTCGGCCTAATTGTCAGCAAATAATCATGAACAGCAACATAATAATCTTATATATGACTTGTAAGTGTCCCTAAAAGATCTATAATATACAGAAATAAAAAAATATTCAATCATTTAAAGTACCTACTCATGCAACAGCGCGGTTATTTTGCCAAAATATTCAATGACCGGATCCGGTATCCGAATCCGGTGATTTGGTACCGGATCCGGCAAGTGTACATTAATACCAGATCCACCGGATAGTTATATATATTTTACGAGATATTATGACTACACCAGAAAACGTTGTATTGCCACATTTTAGGAGTTGGTGGTAGAAGGGTGAAAATATATGTAGAATTATAAGTATTTTTTTTATGGCAAATCATTAATATTTTGTCAAAATAAAGAACATAAAAATCTGGTGAGGGACACCCTTATCATCTAGGGTCATCAAAATTTCAAAATGTTCAGCCGTTTCGGAGGAATTCAGCGTCAAACACCGTGACACGAGATTTTTATATATAAGATTTAGTACTTTCTCAATGGCGTGTCTTCCAATCCGCACAAGTTTGCATGGTGGACTAGAAACCTTCGAAGTGAGACGATAACTGGGTTGATGCTGATAAGATATAAGATATTTTGATACAAACATCTGTAAAAGTAACAAAATCAAAGAAAATCTCCTAAGTAATGCTGTACAAAACAAAAAGAACCTTCGAGAAATGTAACAACGGCACACGATTTCACATATGTACATGGAAATGGAATAGTGGAATGTAAGTCTAGATAAACGAAATGTTCTACCGCGTATATCTTGGTCTACGTACATTCTACAATCATATTTTATGAAACAAACCACGACGCTATTAATACATTAACATATAGCAAGCATTAACAAGCTTTGTTAAGTGTTTACTGCATCGTAATCACAAAACACTGTGATTTTCCAAACAAAACGATATTAAATTGCTCAACAGTATATTTAGAATTTCCAAGAACATCAACAATTGAGTTTTATTTCAAAGCCATTAAATGACGTCAATTAAAAAGTTGGCAGCGTTAAAACAGTCGTGTGGGTAATTGTGGAACATAGCAATAATGTTAATGTACTTTGTAAGATTCCAGACTAGAATAATTACACGGCATTTTGCAGCAAATCCTTGTAATGAATAATTTTAATATGAAAGTACTGAATACGGCAATCTGTGAGTTGGTTTAGTACTCAGGGTCTCTCTCGGAGGTTTTATTTGAGAATGGATTAAAAATACATTCGGCAGGTTCTTTCGGTCTGTTTTAGTAGGTTAATAGCGAATAAATATTTATTAATACTTTGAAATACATTTTTTTAGTTCAAGTTTATATTAAGAACGTGAGCTTAAATCGTACTTGTACGAGAGAGACAAGGAAAATATGTATATTTTTTAGTAAAATAACGAAGTATCCTTATAAACCGACTAAACTGCAATACCTAACAGGTACATCTGTCGATTACACAAATTAAATGACATGTATTTTTAATATAACTGAATTTTAATTGACTTATATCAATTTAATTATTCTGTAAGTATGTATATAATAAACTAAGAAGTAAACATCATCATAAAATATGTTACTGTCCCGTTAGACATAGGTCGTCTCTAATAAGGCTTAGATAAGCTTATGTAAGAAGACTTCAAACGCCGTTCATAAAAATCTTTAAAGCATTCAGGTTTCCTCACGCAATTTCCTTTCATTATTCAAGCATATGGTAAATAAAGCTTAATATAGCTTATAAAAGTTTTAGAAGCCTTCGATCAAACTCGAGACTACGCTCACTGGTCATGCCACTAGGCTAGGCTATCACGGCACCTTATATTATAAACATACCATCAAATTTCTGATTACTTCAATAATAAGGGGGCCGTCGATAGTAACTATGAAATATTGACCCGTTTCCCGACATTAATCGGTTATAAAATTTATGCTTCCGTCCCCATTTCTCGGTTCAAACGCTAGAGTGCCTTTTATAATTATACAAATAATTACGTTCTGGTGTAGGAGTAGGCATGAATATGGTGAATAGAAATTGGGGTTTAGTAGGTATAATATAACATGCGAAGGCTTTATTAATTTACTGTGACTTCTAATAGTATATTCATCATTTCGACCTTGGAAGTTGAGACTACGAGAAATTTTATTATTGTTAATTCACATGTTGATATTTTTTGTGATAATTGATTTGCGTTTACTAAAGAATCTGTACACATGTTTCTGCTTGAATTGCAAGTATTAATCACGCGGCTGAATTGCAATCAGTTTTTAATATTTTATAATAGCTCTGCTACAATATTCGTAGTATTCTGCTACGCCGTAGCCGATTGCTACGAAACAGTGTAACGGTCATTGGCTTTAAATTAAACGTATGCTCAAATATAGCTGTTACATGCTGTTACACATTAATTTTCTTACCAGAACTACTCGGTGCACAAGTGTAGTTCCCTGAGTCGTGAGGTGCAGCGCGAGCAATGAGGAGACGACTGGTGCGCGTGCGCTGTTCCGTCTCCACACTGATGCCACCACGCTGTGCATAGTTCACTACTTGTTCCCCTCGATACCAGTAGATAAAACTGTCAATACAAACATATTATATTGGTAATTATAACATCCAAGACGTTTATGAAACGAAGTATAGTGTACCCATAAATTAAGTATTTGACAACTTTAGTAGAAAAAATTTTGTCTATAAATAAATTTAAATCATACAAAAGGCACAGTTTTAATGACATTATTTTCAATGAATTCGAAAATACAGGATTGTTCGAAATTAAGAAAATAAAATACTCAAATAATAAAGATAAAAAAGCAAGAAAGGTCACAAATATAGCTAGCTGAAAAAAAAGACCTTTAAAGCAGATTTTATCAATCAAAACTAAAATTATTTTTTTATTTTCCTTTAACAAAGAAAACAAAAAAGATTTAACAATCATATACAACTTAGAATTCAATTCTTTAACATACAGACATCTCATCTGATATGAGATTAGTGATCAGTCTTCTAAGAGATGCACTCGTGCGTTAACAATGCCACACAATAGGATTAGCTTTCTATTCTTAACACGAACTACATCAAAGCTGCTTTCAACGGTTTATTAAATCCTAAAATAACAGAGAAATGGTTCAAGCAGATCCCACCCAGTGTCTTTGCTTTTGTTAGTCTGGGGATGAATGACCGTACTTACTATCAAAACCCCGTAGTGGTGTACTGAACTTAGTTTAGCTGGTAAAATGCTATTGCTGATTTTATCTAGTAATGCATATTTTTGTGTGGCCAAATACTTTACCGCTAAGTAGTAGCGTTATTTATTTATAGTCTACCACTTACCACGGTGGACTTGTGCGCGTGGTGGCACGACGAAATTAAATAAATGTTTGTGTCAACTATACCTACCTAATTAATTTTGATAAACTTACATAAGAGGCAAATGTATGGAGACCAGTAAAAATAAATTATAATTTAAACTGGTGTTCATCTTTAGGGACATGAGTTAATAATGTCTCTTAAACTCTAAATGTGCCGTTACCATTTATATAATACTGACTGACTGGTGACTGGTTGGCATTGAAATGATTTTAAATATGCAATATGAAATAATGTCTGGGTATTAAGCGTAAAGCTAATTATTGAAGCAAAATAGTGACAGATTCTATGCAGTTGCCTAAGGGAACAACTGAGATTATTAGTGTGATTTAATATTATTGCTCCTTAAAATAAAGCCGTTGTAAAGATAACTTTATATGTATATACTACAAGACATACTACAAAAACTGCATACAAACAATGCGTAAGTATTATTTGTATGCAGTTTTTCTTAGATATATTAATGATAGTTCTGAGACCAGCTCAATTCGTATTAGTAACATAATTAAAGTTACATAAGTTGATATCGTTATACCCTACAATTTAAAAAATGCTATACACTTGACATAAAACATTTTACATATTTACTCAAAATAAAACACGGAAAGGGTTTATAGTGACATTTCAGTTTGAATCCAACACTTCAGGCCGCTTTCTTGTACACTAATTACATATTATTAAACGTCCCTCGGCTTTTCATTATAACCCAAGCATGTATTTAGTTTATACTGAAAGTCAATATAATTTGAATCTAATAAGCATATACATAAATTGTATATGTCGCTATTTGGGTCATTACATTCGGGCGCTACTTAGAAATGTATTTGACACATATTGGAAATGTGAAACTTCTGTTCATATGTATGTAGGAATATTTTATTTGTCCCAAATGTATTGGCCCGACCTTAGCTATCCGTCCTGTTTATTTATAAAGTGACTTTACAAGGATATGTTTTTCTTATATTTTTTACTGATACAAAGCTTCTACAAATCTTCCACGTGGTGTGAAGAGGGTTTCATATTGATCAATTGTTAAATAAAAGTAGCTATTTTCGGCAGCTGTGTAATATTATGTTATAACCATAATGACTTGGAATGACACTACAATAACAGAGATTAGCTGCAATCTGATATACTATTTCTAAAATGTGTATTTGTTGGATCGCTTGGATCCTTTCCATTGTTTGGAGGTGGAACCATGGTTAATAAGTAGTCACTATAGTTTATTTTTAAACAATCAATTTATTGGACCAGTTAATCACTTTTTAAATTACAATTATTTTCAAAAGAAAATATTAATAAAAGTAAACAATATAATTTACATTAAAACTGAAAACTGAAATAACGAGGAACTCAGAGCGTACACAATACGCAGGAGCGTTCCGTCTCGTACGGCGACTCGCTCGCATCTGAGCTCCGGAACGGGAAGCGGCTGCTTTTATACCTTTGCGCACGGTAGTAGTGGGGACGTGGTGGGGATGCGTCACTAGTTATTTGCTGATTGATGAGTGGGCGTGGCGCGGACTTGTTTGTTATTAATTTTATTCGATCTTGTGATGGATGCTTGGTGTTGAATCAAGGTCCACGCCGACACGGCCATTCTGCAGGTGACGCGTCTCTGCGTCAATTCTGTAAAACTACAGCTTCTATCAAACTTCAAAGCAGTTGGTCATAGTTGGCCTCGACGCCAATTAACAAGAAAGCCTTCAAATTTGTGTTTGAGAGTTTTTTTTTTTTGGTGCCATAAAAACTTCCTTGCATCAAAAATAATAGTAAAATATTTCATACCAAACATTATGTTGTAACTTCAGTATTCTCAGTTTCCGATGACGTCTCCTCCGCCGACACGGCCGTTTCATTTTGTTTTCCAAAGTCTGGAGCAGGTCGAAGGTTTTCATGAGCTACTTTTCTTGGTCGTCCGCGACCTGTTATTCTCTTAACCTCATATCGATCATTAGCTAGTACCTTTTTAATCTCATAAGGACCCCCAAATTTTGGGCTTAATTTGGTTCCTAGTCGGACAGATTCCTTGACTAAAACGTATTGTCCTTTTTCAAATCTTTTAACTTTTGCTTTGGTGCTATCAAATCTTGTTTTAGATTTATTTGACTGCTCGGCCAATCTTGCATAAACTACTTTTCGTAATGATTCGGGATCAACTCTCTCATTTTCTTCGTCAATTACTGAAAGTAGTTCTGGTGGGACGCATCCATTTTTTCCTGTGAGAAGTTCAATCGGTGTTTTGCCAGTCGCTTTTGATGTTGTGCAGTTAATAGCAAGTTGTAGAGCTCCTAGAGCACATTCCCAATGGTCTTTTTCAATGTTGCTAATTACTGTAAGACCATCTTTAATAACGCGCATTACTCGTTCTGCCTGACCATTTGCTCTGCTAGTATAGGCTGCGGTGTGATGCAGTTCAATGCTATACTGTTTACAGTATTTTTCATACTGAGATACAAATGCACCGTCGCCATCAACGATTATTCTTTTGGGAGCTCCAAAGAGAAATATTATTTCTTTTAAATGTTGCAGCGCGGATTCTTGGTTTTTCTTCATGGCATATTTTAAAATGACGAACTTAGAGAATGCATCAACCGCTACAAAAACGTATTCTTTTTCAGATGATGGACCACTTAGTTTTCCAGTAATGTCGATGTGAAGCGTGTGAAATGGTTCAGCAATTTTCTTAATGGGATGTAACTCTGCTTGTATCGCACCAGAAGCTCCTTTCATTGTTTTACATACCACACAATTTTCTATAAAGCTACGAACTTTTGAACTCATTTTCTCGAACCAGAAATGTTCTTTGAGCTTTAGAAGAGTTTTTTCCCAGCCAAAATGCTTAAGGGCCTCATGGTAATGGTTTATTATGCTCCATTGGTATGATTGTGGTACTATTTTCAGAATTTTGGTATTTCCACTTTCCAATTTGATCTTTTGGCATAGAACTTCATCTTTGATCAAATAATCCGTTTCTGAGCAGTTGCCTTGTTTAATGGTCTGAATGATCTTGTTTAGAACGGGGTCTCGGTGTTGTTCCATTATTAACCAATTTTTATCAGATGTTAAGCTGAGGATATTCTGGGTCACAGGGTTCCTGCTAAAGAAGTCCGCATGCTTCAGTTTTTCTCCTTTGCGGTATTCGACCTCAAAATCAAAATTCTGTAGAAAAGACCACCACCGATGGACACGTGGTAGTAGTTCCTGTTTATAGCGTGATGCTTTTAGGGCATTGCAGTCTGTGACAATTGTGAATTTCCTGCCATATAAAAAGTGCCGAAAGTGTTTAACTGATCTTACTACAGCCAGCGTCTCGAGCTCATATGAGTGGTAATTAGATTCAGCTCTAGTTGTCCTTTGGCTGAAGTAACCAATGACATGTTGTCGTCCTTCCTTAATTTGGATCAATACTCCTCCAAATCCCAATGCACTTGCATCTGTGTGGAGTTCAATTGGCAATCCCTCATTAAATATTGTGAGAAGTGGCGCACTTGTAAGATAGTTTATTATTTTCATTCTTGCTGCTTCGTGGCAATCAGTCCACTGCCATTTTGTTCCGGTTTTAGTCAATTCATATAGTGGGGCCATCTCCGAAGAAAAGTTAGGCACAAATCGTCGAAAATATCCTGCTAATCCGTTAAACTGTCTGAGTTGCTTGACATTTTCTGGAACAGGGGATCTTGATAAAGCTTCTACTTTCACAGAATCTGGTCTTACTTGTCCATCAGAAATGATATATCCCAAATATTGTACAGATCTCTTCATAAATGAGCATTTTTTTAAGTTTATCGCAAATCCTGAGTCGCTGAGTGCTTTTAGTACCATGTCCAGCTTTTGCAAAGTCTCAGCAACTGATCTTCCAGGCACGAGGACATCATCCATGTAAACAAGAGCTGCTGCTCCTCTTAATGATCCTAGTGCCTTATTAATGCATCTTTGGTACACGGATGGGGCGTTAGTTAGTCCAAACGGCATTGTCAAATATTCATACTGCCCATCAGGAGTAATGAAAGCAGTCTTTTCAATTGAGTCCTCGGCGACGGGAATTTGGTGAAACCCGGCTGCCATGTCAAGACAGCAAAAATATTTTGCCTCAGCGAGTTGATCAAGTTGATCTGAGATAAGTGGCAACGGATAGTGATCTCGAACAGTGTTAGCATTCAGCTCACGGTAGTCAACGCAGAGGCGATCTTGTCCATTTTTCTTTTTTACTAGGATTATTGGGCTTGCAAACGGGGAGTTGCTCTCTCGTATAATCCCGTTATCCAAAAGATCTTGCGTGATCTGTTTAACCTTTTCTCTCTCAATTGGAGCCATTCTGTAGGGTCGCCGTTCCACAACTTTGTTAGGGTTTTTCAGCCTGATATTAAGCTGACCAGTAGTCACTCGGTTAGAACAAGTACCTCCAACGAAAGCATGCTGGTATTTGTTTAGTATTTGCATCAAAGCATCGAGGTCTTCATTAATTAGATCTTCATTAATGTTGACTTCTGTTGTACTTATATCTTTAAGTTGAAGAACAACAGACGGATTCTCTGTGCGAGTAACAACAGTGCCTTTTATGGATAGTTCCACTGTTATACCAGGAATCATGAGAAGATCTTTACCAATCAAAACTTTTGCGGGTAATTGATGGTCCAGCACCACACAAAACTCCATTTCAATTAAAATCTCATTTATCTTGCAAGCGGTTCTTATTTGTGTATGAGAGTAAATTGGAACTGGACCTATCCCTTTCAGACATTTTGCTATGTTTGTTCTTTGTCCTGGAATACACGACGCCACAGATTCTTGAATTAAAGAACAGTCCGCTCCGCTGTCAAAAATGCATTCCAACGACTTTTGTCCAATTTGGATTATAATACTGTTGAATGATTTAGTTTCATTGCTATGGCAAAGGTTAATTTTCTTACTATGCTGTTCATCAGCAATCCTCTTGAAACATGTTTCTGCAGTGTGCCGAGTACCTTTGCAGTAGGAGCATTCCTTAACTGACTGTGTAGGTGTATTCTTGGCTGAAGAGGATGCTGGTGTAACCGTTGCTAAAGATGTCCCGCGTCGCAATGCATTTTCCGAACAATATCGAGCGAAGTGACCGGTTTTACCGCAGACGTAACAAGTGAGATTGGGTCTATCTCGACTTGAGTTTAAACGAGGTCGTTTAGAGTACTCTCTATCTTTTGATGATAATGATGATGTATTTCTTCGTTTACGATAGGTCTTTGCAATAGCAATCAACTCAGGAACAGAAACTGACTTGCTGTTAAGAAGTTCCGTGCGAATTCGCTCATCATCAATACTTCCAATCACAAATTCTACAGCATCTTGTTCCGTTGGATTGGGTTTGACAACCCTTTTGAACATTCGCCAAACATTTGAGATATAATCTTGAATATTTTCTGCATCATCAAGAGTATAATTCCTGTAACGTAAAATATCGGCAAAGTATCTCGATTCTGGCTCGAAAGTTTGCAGCATATCGTCGCGCATTTCTGTCCAAGTTGTTGTCCTGAGAAGGCTACTGTCAGCCCATGTTTTTGCACGTCCTTTTAGCACACTAGCTGCTTTTAACCGTACTTCATGATCCCGGAGCCCATATTCAGTTTGTGTGCGTGAGATAAGATCAACCCAGTCTCGGACATCGGTTCCAGTATCAGGATCATATGCTGGAAAGTAAACGTCCGAAATACGTACCCGCTTGTTTTCTTCCGATTTCATGATAGTCATCATTTCTGCCAAGCTAGTACGATGATCGTAAGATAATTGTGCCATCATATCATTCATTGTACTTTGAAATGTATTCGCCATAACCTGGATGACGTCACTCTGGCGGTGCTCAACACGTGGTATCCCACTTCTGATGTTGGATCGCTTGGATCCTTTCCATTGTTTGGAGGTGGAACCATGGTTAATAAGTAGTCACTATAGTTTATTTTTAAACAATCAATTTATTGGACCAGTTAATCACTTTTTAAATTACAATTATTTTCAAAAGAAAATATTAATAAAAGTAAACAATATAATTTACATTAAAACTGAAAACTGAAATAACGAGGAACTCAGAGCGTACACAATACGCAGGAGCGTTCCGTCTCGTACGGCGACTCGCTCGCATCTGAGCTCCGGAACGGGAAGCGGCTGCTTTTATACCTTTGCGCACGGTAGTAGTGGGGACGTGGTGGGGATGCGTCACTAGTTATTTGCTGATTGATGAGTGGGCGTGGCGCGGACTTGTTTGTTATTAATTTTATTCGATCTTGTGATGGATGCTTGGTGTTGAATCAAGGTCCACGCCGACATATTTAGAATTTAGTTTATTTTTTTTATAAATGCTTGTACACATATGTATATAAAATAACCTATAGGTATAGCTAGTAGTCTAGTATAATTTACAACGTGATTTGAATAAAAAACGACATCTCTACGTGGACCATATTATCGTATAAATATTCAAATTGTAGGTCCCTCGATAGATCTCAGACATAAGGCACCATTAAACGTTGATAGGCAAAGAATACCTCACTTTGGGACCTCAGCCGACCCTTTTATCTGAAAATAAGCTTATCATGTTTATGGATGCCAACACTAAATATATAGGTACGGTGCGGTGTGAAAAGGTGCCTACACGATAACACACTTCCATTATAAGATCGTAAGGAGGAAGGCGGGGTCGTCTATGTACCTCACAGCGATTTGTGCCGAGTATTTATTTGAGGTTACACCACCGCAAACACTAATAACGAAGATCGAATTTTCTGTACCATGTATTCTTTTTCAGGCATAATATTTGTTTTATATATACACATAACACGTAAGTATCTTACGTATCGTGTTTCCGTTTATGAGTATACTGGCTAATGCCGTTCGATTTAATTGCTATAGCTAGCATGGAATGTTTATACACGGTAGTAAAATTGTAGTAAAATATATTAGAAATACTGAAATATAATAAAACAAAATACAATACGGTATTTTTGTAGGTCGCGGAGAGCCGGCAAATATGATCTAACTGAACAAGATGGTCTCATTACACTTTTGTCACGTACGCTGACACAAAAGTCCCACCCGAGTGTTATTCCTTACTTCCTCGTTTTTACGATTGCAACTCACTTTCATAGCTGCCGTTACGGCCAAGTTAGAACCTATTCCATTTTCTTCATAAATCATACAATGTCCTTTATATTAAAATTAATTGGTTTTATTTATGAACAGCCACTGATTGCAATACTTTTTTTTTGATGTTGTTACAAATAGTTGGTGATAAAATATAAAAAAAAAACAATTTTAACCTAAATTAAATATATTTGGTCTTTTTATCGTTAGTTTAATGGGCAAAAAATACAATTAGGCTAAAATAAATACAATCAAGTCCAAATAAAATAAAAACTAACTACGATTTAGTCTAGAAAGACGAGGTACTATAAAATGAAGTAAGAAATTTTAAGGTAATTTATCTACATTTTTTTAATGTCTAGGGATTGGTACGGATGTCTAGGTTTTTTACTTACCTCGGTGGGTCGGGGGCGTACTTCGCCACGCAAGTAAGATTGATGTCGGATCCAGCGCGGACGAACAGCTCTGGTCCAGACAATATCTCCGCTTTCGATACTGGGTAATGAAAAATTATTACAACTCAGTATAAAAGGATTTGTTGATTTGCACCTTCATTGTAACTGGAATTGTACTGTAACTACCTGACGTATCGAAACTCAATATTTAGACCAAACAAACAATATTTTCGTCGTTTGAAACATAATGAATTGCTTCTTGAGTTCAACCAGTGGTAATTTGTTTAAGTTAAAATTTAATAACATTATTCGTGCGCTGTTCCACCTGTATGTTCAACAAATAACTTTCTTAACAATATACTTGAACAAAGCAAGTCACCACACAAATAAATCGATGAAATTAAGAAAGGAGGTAAGAAAGATTGATTTTTTAAAATCGTAATTCATTTAAACCATTATTAGTGGTGCGGTAAACATGGTAATTGGTAAAAGAGGAAAAAATAATAATTTATCTAGTAATTATTGGCACACATCTAATTGCTTAGCTTATAATTTCCAGGTATATTTGTAGTCTAAATATTACATATTTTAAATATTATTATATCCTTTTCTTACTTTTATTTTGTATACTCACCAACAACGGTAAGTCGAAACGACAAGCTAATTTTAGGCTCCGTAGAGACTTGACATTCGTAGGCGCCGGAGTCGCGTGGTTGCGCAGGCGCCACCCGAAGCGTCCATTCGTCGGAGCCGTCAGCGTGAAGCGCGGCAAAACGCGCGTCACTGCTGTACGTGTGCACACCCACCGTCAGGATGTGCAGGTCGCGCTTGCGGATCCACGACACCTGATAATATAACAATTAAATGCCAGAATAGTATAACAGTGCAAGTCAATACATTTGTTAAGCTGTGCTTGCCGCGATCGCGGTAGGATTACTTACAACTTTATAATATACAAAGTTTCATCAGGCATGCGTTTTAGCTAATTAGCTTACACTTTGTGGGATTTTAGAATATAGGAAAATCTTTAAAATTAGCATAGTATAATAATAATAATATTAATATAATGTACATAGTACATTATGTGTCATAAAATTATTATGTTTGATAAATTAAATTAATTTATTTTCAGCGCCTTTTATGAAACAAACTATTCAATAAATAGTTGTTCTATGTAATTAATATTCACATAAGTGTCTCTATAATTTACTGTAGACTACATCTTGATAGTTAACATATCTGTTCGAACTAATCTAGATACCCACCCACAAGATTTCAGAGTAGATAAACTGAAAATTTAATAACGCTCCGCATTGGCCTACTTCGTTAGATTCTACATATGTATTAAGAATTGACTTTTAACTGACTACGGTGTAGGATTTTGTATTATTAATTTGAACCATTCTTCATGCTGATTGCCTCATAAATTAAATTAAATTTGTTGTAAGTTTAGTTAAAATCATGGCCCGTGTATATTTAGGATTGATTTGTTGGTTTGCTTTCGTATGTGTCCGCTACCGTCTTGCTTGCTAGGCCCTCCTCGGCTGTTGTTTTAACTACAACTTTGTAAATTTTGATGTCAACTGTATTGGTGGAGTTTATTACTGAAACTTAAAGTCTTAATGGAAACTGTGGCAGTGTTTAACTGGCTAACCGTCACGTATACAGGCAACAGTGTGGTAAGGATGATTTTGACTTTTAAAGGTGGTAATAAAATAATAAGGTTATTAAAACTCAAAAAGCGTGTACCTTTGAAGCCATATCAATTCTAAATTGATCAAGATATTGCTTAATAGACACAACAAATAAAAGTTGATACTGTCGAATTAAGAACCTCCTCATTTTTGTAAAGTAGGTTGAAAATTATATTTCTTGGAATAAAGATCACGACATATAAATCACCAAAACTTCAATATTGTACGGAATATTAATCTTCAGATAGTGCAGAAACCTTCAAGGTTTTTGGTATATGAATTCACGTTATTTAGTTATGCGCATTTAATAAATTTGGTTGCTATCAAGTGCTTGACAGCCCTGCCGACCCCTATTAAAGGGAGACCGGCCTTCCTATTGTGAAAAAAAAACTCTCAATGACGGTGACTATTTAATGTGCTATCTTATATCCTCTTTATCTGTATATTGAATAAAAGTTAAAATTTTACAAGTAAATCATTTTATTTGAATGACTAGTGTAACAAGTCAGTTAGTACATACAATGAAATAGAAGACATCCAATGATAATGTTCTTTTGAGAAATTAAACTTTAAGTGGAAGGCAGTTCTGCTTAAAGCGTGTAATGCGGCGACCAAGTATAAAGATAAAGACGTATACTTGGTTTTTATTCCCTATTCAAGAGCTTCCAATGTAATCTGAACTGTATTGACACATACATTTGCTTTATAATGTCCTCTACCATCGCCGCGTCGAGTCTGAATGGCGGCATATTAAGTATTAATCAGCGCGTGATCTTGTTTATGTTGCCAACTTAAGATTATGTTCCCTTACGGAGTTCTTATGTGGCGTTACTTGATCAGGTGTTAATTAGTGTATCGAAGGTGCTTGCATATTTAAGGATTCTCAACAGTACGATCGTAAAGTTTTGGTATTTGTTTATAAAACGATTATTAAATGAGTGTTTTGGTGTCAGTATGACAATATACGGTTATATGGTTCTTGAAAACGTAGTGAAAAGGTGTTTACAGGATTTGGAACGCTCAAGTGACACCTGGTGTTTTTTAGAAGCTTGCATTTAAATTAATGTCAGTATAGCGCGATAAAATTCATTAAAAGCTGTTTTATTTCAATGCTGCATTTAACTCTATAGACTCTTGTAATGAGGATTATAATTGTATAATATTATTGTCTGTTCTGACGACTTTCCCTAAATAACCTAGTAGCTCAAAAATAAAACCAAGACAATTTATTTTAAAATATTTATAAAATATGGCAAGATAATAATCTCTTCGATCTTTTTGGGGATCTGAGTTCATTCCCAATAAGCTCTCCTAAAGTATAGGAAAGGAAATTTAAGCACAATAAAATTCGTATACTTAATCCTGGATAACCATAAATTCCTTGTCAGTGTAAATATGAAAAAATCGTTAAAAACAGTAATTATAAAGGAAAATAAATTGTCGCTGTTATATTGTGTTATTTTAATCTATGGAATAATAAATAATGTCAGTCTGTTTCGATTTGTTCCAATTTCTATGTGGGCGCATCAAGAAAGTTCTATTCGAATTTGTATTCGAGGCTATTCGCTCCGAGGTTTTAAAACTTTCTTCGTGGCACGGTTTAAACCGTGGCGGAGACAGAACTAACTGGATATAACCGGATACCCCCCGACCATTCTTTCTCGTGATGTTGAAGTTTTTATGGGTCAAGCCTAGATCAAGTAGGATTGAACTCGTTGTCAAATAAAATGGAATGTTATTGTCACCAATATATGCTTCGATTATGCGATAAAATTATCATTGGTATTTAATTATGTAAGTAAGCGTTTATTTGACTATGATATATAAAATAAAAACATCAAATAAGAAATATATTCAGATATATAGAGTAACCACTGTGTTTGAAACTTGTCGTTTCCGCGTTTGTAGAGCATGCTAATAACGCTTTGTCCGCTTAGGGTAGCGCTGGATAATTTTCACACTCTCTAACGTAGCGCGGCTACGTAGGAGAGTGGGAAAATTCTCTAAGCGACTTCTTTATACAAAGACACCGTTTTTATTTAGTGTCAACGATAAACACAGTAAATGTTTGAAATCGGAACGGACGGCCTGATTAGCGTTGTGGTATTAAAGGCTGCCTTCTGTGATAAGAGTCGGTAGGGGCAACTGTTTGTGTGATGAGCATGGACATTTGATCTCAATCTCATGTATATTTCTATGGTTGTTGTTCGTTGCTATATTTGCTTGGTGCTGCTAAGTCTGTTAACCTGCACTAGGCTAGCGTGCTGGACTATAGCGTTATCTCTATAAAAAATGAGAGGAAATAGTGCCCAGCCGGCAAAAAATGGGTTGATGATTCTCATACTGTTGGCGACTGGCTGGCAACAGTTCTATTTTTGATAGTTTTATTTTTATATCTGATTTGATTGTTTTTTGTCCTGTCAGTGTGTGTTTTTACTATCATTGTGATTGCGCTACTAGTGTCTCTGAATTAACTAAATTTCTCTTTAAAATCATCATAGTTTCATTTCTTACACCAGTCCACTCCTCTCTCGAACATTTTGGTCCTTCGTAGCTATTAAATTTACCCATACCATTTTATCATACATTTTTATCCCATTTTTCTTTCATTTGACATTTCTTAAGCATACGTAGAACTATGGTGGTTACAAGAAGTACTAGTAAATTAAACGCAAGCGCGACCGGCGAGGCAGTTTTAGCCCAGCCACAGCCAGGCGTGAGCGGTACAAGTGTGGTCAACCCCGCAACAGCGGACTCACACCCGGGGAACATTGCGCAAAGGCAAGAAGTCCCAATGAGTACTACCAGCGTCACGGAACCACTCGAGGTACGACACCGACCCGGAAGTAGACACTTAACACAACAATCACACACATCTAAATCTAGTTCGACGGTGTTGGCACAAAAGCTGGCCGTCGAAGCCGAGTTTCGGCGTCGGCGCGTGGAGCGTGAGCGCGAACTAGCCAATAATGAGCGCGAACGGGAGCGTAAACTGGCGCTCCTACAACAAGAGGCCGACGAGACGGAGCTGCGCGCTCATCTCGCCTCCCTCGAGGCACAGTCTGCGCACTCCGAAAAATCCCAGAGGTACAATACTTCTTTTAGTTCTCAAAGTCGTGTTGTGGAATGGGTTGGACATCAGAACAAGACTAAGGATCACGATCCACATGGTCTACATCTTACTAATGTCCACGACCCACACATTACTAACGTCCCACACGACCCACACATTACTAACGTCCCACGCGACTCACACTTTTCTAACGTCCCACGCGACCCACACCTTCCTAGCGCTACACTCGACCCACAAAAGGCAATTGCCTGCACTGGTCACCACAAACGTTTGGAGCTTGTCGCCTTCTCAGGCGAACTTAGAGATTGGCTCGCTTTTAAGTGTAGTTACGAACGTACTAAAGCCTTTTTTTCTCCTGCAGAAAACATTGCTCGCCTTGTTGTTGCTATCCGCGGTGCAGCTCGAGAGGCTATTACCTCCATTTTATTTCAAGCGCAAGACCCCGAGGAGGTGATGACTGCCTTACAGCAAAATTATGCCCGACCAGAATTGTTGATTAAACATGAAATTGCTGGCCTTCGACCCTTAAAGTCCAGCACTAATGCGGAGCATTTAAACACATTAGCCAACAAGCTTAGGAACTGTTTAGCTACCATCAGGTGGCTCAAACAGGATGAGTATTTGTCGTCGGTTGAGCTATTTCAGATGGTACTGTCAAAGCTCACTGATAACACAAAGGATCGTTTTACAGATTACGCAGCAACTCACAAACCTTTTGAGCCTACCGTAACAAAATTAGAACTACTATCTAGGTTTTTAGTGACCGAAGCCGAGAGACAGCTCAACTTCAACTATGTGGCTGAAGCACTTGTAACACCAAGCACCTCAAATTATAAGCCCGCTTTTAATAAGCCCAAAATGACAAAAAATGTTAACGTTTTTGCCACTGTTTCTAACGATAAAGATAGCAAGTGCTCATATTGCAAACAGGGTTCGCACTCAGTAAAGACATGCAAGGTTTTTCTATCGCTTGAGGTCGACGAGAGGTGGCGCTGGGCAACTGTTACAAAAACTTGTTACAGATGCCTTAAGTCGCATCCACATACCTGGAATAATTGTCGAACCAAGAGATGCGGTGTCAATGGCTGCGCTAGGCGCCACCATCCTCTGCTCCACAATGTCACTTCACCATTAGATAATAAAACCAACGCTAATCAACTTAACTCACCGCAGAGTTCACCAAATAATACCGTCGTGCCTCATGAAGCTGGTGAGGTTGTCGCCGCATTGTTCAAGGTACCTGCAACGAGAATGCGCGGTTTGCTGAAGATCTTGCCAGTCGTTTTGGAAGGTCCACACGGCACTTTCGACACGTTTGCGCTTCTCGACGAGGGCAGTACCACTACACTTATAGACAGCGAAGTAGCGACGCGCATTGGGGCAACGACTACAGGCCGACAACAACTTCGCGTCACCGGTATAGGTGGTATGTTCTTGGACACGGAGGTATGTCTTGTCAATTTTTACATACGTGGACGTAACCTTCCAGACTGTCACTATATTCAAGGTGCACGGAGCATCACGTCTCTTCGACTTAGTCCACAATCTACAGATATGATAGACTTTTCAAAATTTAAACATCTAGTAGATTTAGCCGATGTCCTAACACACCAAAATGCCACGCCAACCGTTCTCATCGGAGCTGCTGACTGGCACCTGTCATTGAGCCGTGAGATGAAAGTAGGTAGAAAAAATGAACCTGTAGCATCGAGAACTCTTTTGGGTTGGGTAGTTCATGGCGCTATATCCACGACTGCTAAACCTATAGTTTTTGCCAACAGTACGCCCGCTAAACCTATAGATTTCATCAACAATACCTCCATAACAGATTTTGCTTCACGATCTTTCGATTCTCTTGAAACACTTATTAAAAAACAATACGAGATAGACTCATTGGGTATACAACAACATGCCCCGAGGCAAAACTCATATGACACACACGCAGTCGGCTTACTCGAATCGTCTGCCCGAAGATTAAGCACTGGTCGTTTTGAGGTAGGCTTGCCCTGGAAGGAACAGATAATTAACAATTTACCTGACGATTACTTTCACGCTTTATCACGCCTCAAATCACTTGAGAAACAGTGGCTAAGGACGAAACTTTCGCAACAGCTTACAAAGGCTTTATAGATGGCATTATTCAAAAAGGTTACGCGGAACTTTGTGATCCGTTGTCATATCACGATGAGTTTTTAAAAAATAAATCTTCTAATTCATTACGATGGTACCTACCCCATTTTGGTGTGTACTATCCACAAAAGCGTAAATTAAGGGTTGTTCATGATGCAGCAGCTGTCACTAAGGATGTCAGTCTAAATAGCATGTTATTACAAGGCCCTGACATATTGCAATCCCTTTTAGGTATTTTATTTCGTTTCAGGGAGGGACCAATAGCATTTAATGCAGACATACGAGAAATGTTCCCTCAAATTAAAATAAAAGAAAGTGACCGCGACGCACTTAGGTTTTTATGGCGCAGTGGTAATACACAGGATACGGTAAAAGAGTATAGAATGTCTTCTTTAATTTTTGGTGCTATATCTAGCCCCTTTATTGCTATGTACATCAAAGATAAGAACGCTAAAGAGTTTGAGGCCAATTATCCCGCCGCTGCTCACTCCATTATCTATGATCATTATATGGACGATTTTATCGGAAGTGAATTTGAGCTTTTAGACGCTGCACATTTAGCCGCCGATATTGTCACAGTTCATAAGTCATGTTGTTTTGAAATGCGTTCGTGGGTGTCGAACGTACCAGAGGCGCTAGCTTTAGTGCCAAAAGAACTTCATAGCGAGTCAAACTCTGACGTAAACTTACCACCTAACAATGACGTAGGTGCATTAGGTGTTAAATGGAATCCCTATAACGATACACTTGGTTTTCGGATAGGTCGTGGAGAAATAGCAAGGGTAACGAAACGAAGTCTCCTATCTAGTGTCATGAGTGTTTATGACCCTTTAGGTCTGCTCATGCCCATTGTAATCCAGGGTAGGATTTTGGTTCAAAAGTTATGGCGGGAAGGAATTGATTGGGATTCGCCTGTCCCTATAAAATATGAAAATGAATGTAGAACCTGGTTTGACCAACTGACAGCCACAGCCAATTTTCGCATTCCAAGGTGGTACATGGGCAGACTAGGGACGTGTGACACTCAACTACACATCATAGCTGATGGGGGGGAACAAGCCTATGCTTGTGTCGCTTACTGGCGTTATACCTTTGATGATGGTTCAGTTAGGCTTGCCTTAATAGGCAGCAAAGCGCGTGTTACCCCTTGAAGCCACTTTCCATCCCACGAATCGAATTGCAGGCAGCACTGATTGGATGTCGTTACGCACAAAGCATTTTGGTCGCTCATCGCACGAAACCTTCCACAATTTTTTACTGGACCGATTCAACCACTGTATTGAAATGGATCCGCAGTGATGCGTGCAATTTTAAACCATTTGTAGCGCATAGACTAGGTGAAATTTTAGAGTTCACCAATCCATCAAATTGGAGATGGCTTCCTAGCGAGCTTAATGTCGCAGACGATGCTACGAAGCCAAAAGAAATTAAATTCACCACATCACATAGATGGTTCATTGGCCCCTCTTTTCTCATGAATCCGTATTCAGAGTGGCCAAGTGAACCTGACTTAACTTTAGAGCGCGTTTCCAACGAATCTGCTGAGCTAAAACCAGAGTTCACGGGGTTTTTAGTAGACTACAGCTTAAATGGCCCATAGGTCCCAGATGCAGCCCGTTTTAGTAGTTGGCTACGGTTATTACGAGCAACAGCCCTGGTATTTCAGGCTATACGAAAATTTCGATCGTTATGTCAATCATCACATTTGCTTTCAGAGGATGCTCGTGGTGCTACGTCTCCCTCGCAAGTTTCTGCCGCTGACGTCGACCAAGCAGAGAAGACATTGCTTCTGAGGGTGCAAGTAGACAGCTTTTTGGAAGAAATCAAGACCCTGAATGCCTCACAGCCACTGCCGAGGAGTAGCCGCATTGCTGCGCTCGCTCCAGTACTCGGCCAGGATGGTCTACTACGACTATACTCACGCATAAAGTCCACCCCTGGGGTGAGCGAGAGTGCAAAATCGCCTATCATACTGGACGGTCACCACCGCATCGTTCGCCTGATGATTCTACATAAACATGTCGAAGCTGGCCACGGTAATCATGAACTTGTATTGAACGAGCTAAGACAACAGTACTGGATCTTACGGGCGAGAACAACTATACGGAGTGTCGCAAAATCCTGCATAAAATGTAGACGTCAAAACGGCCGACTCATAACACCGCCCACAGGAAACCTACCACTAGAAAGGCTTGATCACCATACGCGACCTTTCACGCACGTTGGTTTAGATTATTTCGGACCAATAGAGGTGGCCGTAGGTCGACGGCGGGAAAAGAGATGGGTGGCTCTATATACGTGCTTGGTTACAAGAGCCGTACACTTGGAAATTGTCACCTCACTTTCGTAGAGGCTCGTGCGTTCTATCAAGTCCGCTCTACGCGCAACTTTAAAAGATAGAGCCCCCCGTGAGGAAATCTTAATCACATTATTGTTGGAAGCGGAATCAATTGTGAACTCCAGGCCGCTCACATATGTCTCAAACTCCACTGACGCTCCTGAAGCAATCACCCCATTTCACTTCATTCTCGGTTCTTCATCTGTCGCGCAGTGGCCCGTCAAACTTACAGACAGCGACTTGTTGCGAAGGTGCGATTGGCGACACGCTCTTAGGCTAGCTGATCACTTTTGGAACAGGTGGCTTTTCGAATACCTGCCGACCCTTATTCCAAGAGGACAGAACAAGAATGAGGCAAAATTTTGCGAGGGAGACGTAGTGTTGATAGCCGACAACACCCTGCCACGAGGTCTTTGGCTTCTAGGAAGGATTTCTAAAACTTTTCCGGGACCTGACGGACTGGTTCGCGTCGCAGATGTCGCGACCAAAGGAGGAATCCTACGCCGACCAGTCCGAAAGCTCCTTCCACTCGTGGCAGACCCCCAGCCAGTTGCCACCAGGACTTAGTGTTCCACTAGGGGGCCGGAATGTTGGCGACTGGCTGGCAACAGTTCTATTTTTGATAGTTTTATTTTTATATCTGATTTGATTGTTTTTTGTCCTGTCAGTGTGTGTTTTTACTATCATTGTGATTGCGCTACTAGTGTCTCTGAATTAACTAAATTTCTCTTTAAAACCATCATAGTTTCATTTCTTACACCAGTCCACTCCTCTCTCGAACACATACTATAAAAAACCTATACTAGGCTATTACAAAACACCAAATGTATACCAATTTTTTTGCAAACACTATTATATTCTGCATAGTGATTACTTCTTTATCCAATAACGGTTTGGATCATGCAAATTACAAAATAGTGTTAGCTGCAAAATAGGCACGCAGTGGGTATATGACGCTAGGGTTTAGATAAATTGATTGGAACGCTGTTTGTGTTGAGTGCTTGCAATTTATGTAGTAGTCTACGTAATTGTTAGTTAACGAGAGTGGCATGTTGTTGGCACTAACTAGTACATTTGCATACCATCATACTTGCACCTCTGGAGGCTTCACTCAAATACGTATACTTATGTATACTTAAAGATTATTTTAGAACTTCAACACAATATGGAGTGGCCGTATTGATGTGATTGATTCTATCTTAAAATCTTTTTTTAGAATATTTGTGGAGTGTTTATTTAATTATGAATTTAATTTTACAAATAATGCATTACTGCTGTTACACCAAATTAATTTTACTAAAAAGTAAATTTATTACCGGTGATCACTTACCATCAGATGAGCATCCTGCCATTGGGGGGTAAATGGCAGGATGCTCATCATATATTTTCCACCATATATTTTCATTAAAAACAAAAAAAAACATTTTCTGTACACTTTATATAAAAAAGTCAACTTTCACACGTGGAACACTTTATCTCGTAAATAGGATCACTAGATAAAATGTGAGTGGAGTAAAGTGAAGTGAATCGACGCAATCTGCGGCTCGAATGAGTCAGCCCTTCACTGGCAATTTGGGCACCATTCACTCGCCGCTCACATCGGAAACCACATAGAATATTGCCCACTCCTCTGAATAGTTCCGCACTAGAAAGCCAACCTTTAATGTCTTTCACTAATCTTTTGCCCGGACTCTGAAAAGAGGATTAAATATTGAATCTATTCGAGGTAAGTTTTGGACGTGAATTGCGACGGCTGAAACCGAGGTTGACCCAAATGCCGTTTTTGTTGAGCAAGAGCTATATATTAATGGATCTGCATTGTCTATGTTTATTTATTGCTCGAATAATCGTATCCATCTAGTATGATTGATTGAATTAATTAACGTCCTATAATGAATTTCTATTATTAATTTATCTCATGCATTAGTAAAATTATTTTTGAATCGATTACTAGCAAACAGTAACACTGTGAAGAAACTGACAACGATTAAGTAATTAAAGCAAGATGAACTACCTAAATATAGAACTGTTCTAGTCTTTCAGTGGATAGGTGTTTAGAAGATGGTGAACACAAATTTGCTTCACCGTGTATATTTCGAGGTGGATCCTCCTTGTAACTTGAATCGAGTTAGCCCGCAGCTGTTAATTTCGGATCAAAGTTATCAAAAGTTTGTTCTTATTGTTTTTATTTTATAAATTTCGTTATTCAGTACCTGGCGGTACTTACGTAGTAACTTTTAGTAGGCAGTTATTGAAAGAGTTTAATATTTTTCGTTATTTAATAATTTTACTTAATACTTCGAAGTTTACCCATGACCTACCTAAGCTAGTGATAATATCTGAGAATATTCTTTTTCGCCGACGAGACCTAGATAGTGTGATCGTAACAATAGCAAGGCCTTCACAATCTTGAGACCGCTTCTAAAGATCCATATTGTGTTATTCATCTTTTCACCGAATGACACAAGTGCAAGAATCTAGTGCCAATTTGAAACCAAAGTAAATCTTGGAGGAAGGTTCTAGTTTTTCAAACTTTTAAATTTAAGAATTTTGTCTTCCTTTTATGCACAACAGGAATTCATTGATATTTTTTGAGAAAATGGCGTAATTATAATATTTCTGGTCCTAGTTTATCGACTGTAAACTGCCAAAATGATACGATAACGAAAAAATTGAATACCTGATAATTTGGAAAGTCATGTTAATTATTTTATAAATATTTATTTCCAAAAAAATACCATAGCTTTCTGGTACATACACGAATCAATGAATCGTGAATACATGAATTTAAGCAAACGAATTTCTAATCAGTGAATAGTTTTAACACCCCCGTAATATTTTTGAAGGACCTAACGATACTCTACTCATCTATGGGTTAAAACTATTACATCCCCACTACATGTGTAGAGGAGCTAAGCTTAAATTTAATTAAAACGTTGTATGTATATTTGAGAAAATCCCGCCTCATAGTAAGTGGTTTACGTAGTCCATAGACATTAGCAATCCTAAATGTGTAGTAGGTGACAATCGTCTAAAAACCTTTTCACTAATTATTTTTAACCCCATGCTGTAGTCAACATTCAACGCGAATAAATTGTACAAAAATATCATCTCATTACTTCAAAAGATTGATAAGCAACAATGGCAGAATTTTATAAGTTGACGTAGTTCTGTAATTATGAATTAATATTGTGTCCTTAACAAATAAAATAAAATTCTTTATTCTTCTTACTTTCTTTCTAAATAAGTAATCTCGCGATTGCTAATTAGAACTAGTTACTATAACACGGAGTAGTGAAAGAATAAAGACGAACAACATTGAATATAAACAGTTTCGTTGTTTCTTCGTTAACTTTTTAACATTCCCAAGTTTGAAGCAATTTGCAGCGCTCGCAATCACGAAAGTGCAACAAATACTGAAGTTTATAGATAATCAGTGGATATAGGGGTAATTTTTAAGAAGCTGCAATACAATTTAATTTATCTTACAGTACCTATCTTTATTACGCTCATATTAATGAAGCTTATGTTCGAAGGTGATTCCCAATAATCGCTGCGTAAGTCTGTGTTTCACAAAAATGTTTTAACCTTTGATAATTATGAATTTTTAAATTGTATTGGTTATAATTGTATTTAAGAATATGCATGATTTATAATTAACCTAGAATAAATTATTTGAAATAGGTACCTAAACAAAAATATAAAAATAAATAGAATATCCTCGGTTTATATGAATACTATTATTTTGAATTTTAAGTATAGTGAATAATTATAATAATACAACTACTTTGACAATTCAAAAGCACCTGTTATATATACCTACTGGTCTACTTGAAATAAATAAATAAATATTCATTTTGACACAGCGCCATCTAGTTCCGAGCTAAGCAACGAGGCTTGTGTTACGGATACTAGTTGTTTGATACTACATATTAATACTTTTTTTTTGTAAATACTTACATATTATACATAGATACGTCCATGACTCAGATACAAATTTTGCTCATGACATAAACATTTGTCCCTACCGGGATTCGAACCCGGGACCCATAGCACAGAAGGCTGTGTCAACTACCGCTGGACTAATTGGGTCGGCATAAATGATTTGAATTTGAATAATAATATAATTAAAACAAGAAAAAGGAAGATTAATTTTAACTGTGACTGATGTCCGCTTATATAAAAGACCAACAAACAAGATCTATAAAGTCTATAAAAGAATTTAGTGATTCAACCAATAAGTAAGTTTTCCACAACTCGTTACGTAATACGTTTATTAACTGTACCACATTTATATCTATCGATATAATTCTACGAAAATCAGTGATATTAGTCGAGCTGCTATATAAATGCACGAACTTTGTTACAAATTGTTAGGAGCAAAGAAGTTAAGTGTTGCCAGATGTTTCTCCCTTGATTAACACTTCGTCCCAATCTCAGAAGGCACATTTTTTGCTAGCTGAATTTCTCTATATTGAATCTGGCAATACTAGGTTATGATACATTTGGGATTTGAAGCTATTTGAGATGAATAAAAAACCTAAATGGCTTCATATCGTAAAACATAGAGATGGCTGTTCTGAAAATGGTTTTAGGTTATATGATCTTATAAGAACGAATGTAAGATTTTTTTTTTAAATAACGTAGGAGACAAATGCTACATACATCACGGGCAGAAGGCAGCGCATTGGCTATTGCGTTCGTTATATTATTTCGTTTCCCAGAAAATTAATACGTTATATTAAAAAGAGTATTCCCTGGAACTACTGCATTTGTATGAAACAAATATTTAACCATTTGGAAGATAAATTAATCCAGATTGGGATGGGCAATATATTATTTATAGTAAATGACAATTCGCGAAATACAAGGATGAATAAATGAACGATACATAGCTAAAATAAAATAAATAAAACAATAGCGAATCATTTGGTAATTCAAAATTCGGTCGATGGCTAAGAATAAATATAAATCTTTCCCTTCACACCCATGTAAAGTGAAGGCAAAAGGCTGTAAAACATTAAGTGATATTGCGAAGTTATTATGCTTATTAAAATTACATTTTTTTTATTTAGTAATGTATAATATATATTTAAAAATATGTATTCACTAGGTATACCTACACAGTGATACAGAATATTGTTATTAGAATCGAAATACGTACGAAAAGTGCTCAAATTAATGGCCAAGGAAAAAGTATCGAGCTTTCATCGTTCTGATTGATAGTGATTGAGTGTCTTCACTCACGCAAAGTCTAACATCATAATAAATAATTATAATGAATGCCTTATTAACGAAGCTATTAATGATTAAATAATATTAATTATATTAAATTTTGGCGTATCTCTGTAAACTGACTAGTTTGATTTGCACAGTAATAGTATTACCAACAAAGACCTGGGAAAGGTCGCTGGTATCTGCTGAATGCGCGCGGCGCATGACCGGTCGTCGTGGCGATCCTTGGGGGAGACCTATGTCCAGCAGTAGACGTCTAACGGTTGATGTAATGATGATGATGATACTATTACCAAACATTAAATAAACTGCTTTTTACGTTTAGGCATGGCTATTTTAAACGTAGATGATTGACAACTCGATTGGTGTACTGGCAATATTAGTTTTTTTTTATTGCGATTAGGGGGCAAACGAGGAGGTGGCTCACCTGATGGTAAGTGATCACCGCCGCCCATGGACATTTGCAACACCTGAAGGCTTGCAAATGCGTTGCACACCCCTGCAGAAACCGTTTTGGTTTCTTAAAATAGGGAATTACTAAACTGACAGCAAATGGAATGCATTATAGTCACTCCCCCAACGAGCTCTGGTAACCTTACTCACTCGCAGAAAGACAACTATTGTTGATTCACTGCCTTACAAAATACTTCTCCAGTCGGGCAGCTCAATTTGAGCGAGGAATCCGCTATGCCCTAACTCCATAGTTACAGGTACTTTATTCAGGATTTGGGCGTTTGTGTTTTTAAACGAACTCTGGAGAAAATCCTAGAGTGGGGCAATAATATTTAATTATAGTGTTTGTGTACTAACGGACGCACATTTGATATTGGTGCACTTAAAGCCGAAACTACCTGAAAATTATCCACATATTTCTCATGCGAGAATTCAACCGGCTAGCTGCGCGCTAATAAAGCAGTATTTATAACAATATATTTTTTCATTCTGACATGTTAACTGGCTAGATCAAGCAAATTATAGAATAAAGAGACGGCCGTATATTTAGGACAACTAATTATATATAGCGTGAAACTGTACATGGGTACAGTTCTTAGAAAGCAAAAACCTCTTCAGCACGTTTTCCTTCTTAAATTCAAATGCAATAACGAAATACGAGAGTTCAAGCATTATCCACTTGGGTCGCGTTGAGTCACTTGAGTTCAGTATGTTCCGGAATTGAAAGGAACGTAACTTCATACGTACCCATTAAGTTTGTGCTACCAGCCAGTAAGAAAATAGTCTTTTTATAAACGAAACTCTTAAGTGAAATTTATATTTATCTTGAGAACTGTTCCGGACAAAATAATCAATAGTTCTTTGAACACTATTTGCCTTCTTTACGAGTATTGTGTCTTGTTTGGAATAAGTGAGAATTAACTTTGATATAAAGAGAGAGCAACAATGACTATCCAATGTTTATAAAAAGACATTCATGAAAAATAAAAGTTTTTTTTTGTGACAAATAAGCGTTAAGCGGATTAGTTCGATTGAAATTAAGTGGCAACTGCGGCCTTTAAAACTCAGTTATTTAGTTTCAGTCACTAGTAATTTATCTCATAATATAAAATAAAAACAATACCTTATATTCACTCTACTAGAAATAATAATAATGTGATTCTATGTTATTCTGCCATTCAGCATGCGCAATAATGCGCATATTTTATATAGGTGTAAAAGCAGTACAGACTACATCTCAAATTGATAGATTAATTTGGGACGAATTAACACTAGATATGGCATGGATTTCCGCAAAGTAATTATATAGTCGTAATAAATTCATTGTAGTAATTATTCAGACAATATTATCCACTAAACTGCAACAGAATATGCACGCACACTATTGATCAGCTAATGAACTTAGGATTATATAATAAATATAATAAAAGGACACCTATCTCCAATTTAGTAGGATAACTATTTTTGACTAAGGTCTATATCGATGGCCCCACAGAATAAACGTGCAAGAACTCTTACCCAAAATTTTTTTTTTGCATTTTTCGTTTCTTTGGCCTATCCAGCACCTTCTCAATTTTTTTTATAATGTTTTGACCGAAAATACGCTTGTTATATCACTTGATTCCTTTATTCTACGGAAAAATAAGCAATTAATATCACAAGTATAATAGTATATGCTATCATTAAACGCTTTTTAGGTCCCCGAGGGCACAAGAATAAACATGTTACAACAAGTAAACGTTTGAGACGACTTGTGCGTTTGTGTAGTGGCTACTTACACGTTTATTCGTGTAATATTGCATGCAGTTTTTATTCCTAATGTTTCATATTATACGATGAGAGATTAAATATATTTTTTACTGAAAAACAAAAAGGTATTGCATTGTCCCTTACAGTATTTAATCGGACTGTTCAAATAAACTAAAGTGATCAAAATACTAATACTTTCATCACATTAGTATAAGTTAATGCATAGTAACGACGATCAACGTTCCGTTCAATCCAATTGTGACTACACAGGTATTTTACTGATTATTTGTTCTATTTAGATGATATGATTGAAGTGACAGTATTCTTATTTGTGAAAACATTGAATACTTTTATTCGGCGAAATATAAGGGTATTAACTGGCTTATTGGTTTAGTGATTAATAATACGATGAATGCGAAACCGGAGGTCTTAGGTTCGATTTCCACCCAGGACAAATGTTTCTGCGATGTGCTCAAAAATTAGTTCTTTGTCTAAAAGCTGTGCGTGAAATTTTCCACAGATAATTATAATTATACTGATTTCTGACACGTTCGCCCTTAATTATTATGTCTATCCTTTTAAGCAAAGCAAGCAATAATTTATAACAAAATGTTCACATCTTGTAAGTTCTCTATGTACTCCCCTCTTCCCTTCCTCCCTAATATTGTTAAAAAACAATACGACTACGAGTACGGTGAATGGGCACGGTATTTATAAAACACACAGATATCGTCTTGTAACTGCAAATTAAAATGTTGTGAAAAGATAAATAAAGAAATAGATACCGAGTTATATATTAAAATTTTCAAAACCATATTCTTAAATTACACAGCAAGTATTAAATATACATACCGCTATTTGGAAGTTGAAGAAGGAAATGAGAACTATATAAAAGATAACAGAGGAAGACCTAAAACTATGTGAGAGGAGACTGAGAGCAGCATCTTACATACTAATACACGACCGATCAAATGAATTGCTTGATAGAGAATTACACAGTTACTGAGTACAAATACCAAATAAAACAGATGATAGAGAATGATCTTTATAGATTTCAAGGAACTGATAAAATAGAAGAATTGGTTATAGGACATGAATTATGTACCCATTATTGTTCCACTGCTGGGTACGGGTCTCCTCTTATGTTAGAGAGATTAGGCTATAGTCCACTGCGCTAGTCTACTGCAGGTTAGCTTAGACTTCACACCACACCCATCGAAAAAACCTGTCAAACATGCATGGTTTCATCTCGATGTTTTCCTTCACTGTTTGAGCATATGATAAATAAGCACATAACTTCCGAACAGTCAGTGGTGTGTGCCTTAGGTAACTCAAAATCTTTGACATACATGACATAAATAGCTACAAAATTTACTGGAGTGAATAATATAAGTAAAATTCTCTCGTGAAAACGAATTACGAGGGTGGTGAGGAGAACCTACAGAAGATCCTGAACACTTAAAGTACGTACTTAGATCTTTGTAACCAATGACTGTAACGGGGGCACTTAATCTCAAGTATTTCAAATTACAATATGGTTCATTATTTTTTTTTGTTATAAGTTCAAGTTAATAGCTAAGTTTAATTTTAGTTTTTTACAATATCATCATCATCAACTCATTATTATCCCACTGCTGGGCTCGGGTCTCTTCTCATTTGAGTGGTATTAGACTGTATTTCACCACGCTAGTTAACTGCGGGTTGGTAGACTTCACATGCCATCCAGAAAATCTCTCAAGCAAGGTTTCCTCATGATGTTTTCCTTCACCGTTTAAGCATGAGATGAATACGCACATGACTTCCGAAAAGTCAGGGTTTGAACTCAATTTTACATTATCATTAGTTCTTTATTTTGTATGCATGTAGATAGATAGTTATTTATTATATTTTTTTTTTATATCACCTTCTTACTGTATAATTGACAAAGTAAAGCAAATTACATTATAATTCTATGCAATAACAACAGTGTATTACATAAATGAGAATCGATCGTATAAACCCTGATATACATGCATTCTATCTTTACAGCAATCAAACAATAGAGTAAGTTACTGTAAACAACCGTGCTAATGCCTATTACTGGGTATAAAAAAAACTTAATTTACGCCGAATAATAGTGTAATATAACATTATATGTTTTGTTCGCTTGACATTTTACACGAATAAACGTATAATGACAATTTACTGTTATCTAGTCATACAAATTTTACGAGAATAAAAAAATTAAATGGTTTTTCATAATTTTCCGGAAAACCGATGGATTAAAAAATAAATAAAAAATGTAATGTAATGAGTTTTTTTTATATCTTTAATTTGATATACAATACTTAACCCTATTTACTTTTAAATAAGAGTTATTCAAGTTCAAACGTTTTTATTTTTTCCTGAACAATTCATGTTTTTCACTTGCACGTTTATTCTGTGGGGCCATCGATATGTGTTTTACGATGCATCCCTTTTATATGCTATAATGGTGTATACCTCAAAGGGTTATCAAAGCGCAGCTCTGGTGAAACGAGTAATTAGCAGTCGGTTTTGAATGGCTGAGTCTAAAGAGACATAAATATCGCGAGCTAAGCTTAGGATTAAAAACACCACAACCTATACAGTAAGCTCTTCCAACAATTGTATAAGCCCATTTTTAATCCGGAAATATACATATATATGCCTCCGTATTGATAAAATGAATACGAGTGAATATCTAAATAAATGCATGGTAGAATATGTGAACGTCTTGTGAAGTAGATAAAGCAAGATGGATACTATCTATTTCATCTCCGGGGAGTACCGTTTGCGGTAATTACTTGCGGGTAAAATCCTTCCCTCTTAGTTTTAATGTCCATCGAGCTGTTTATGCAGCCTTTTGGTTAGAATATACAATTTTATGCTAAAGTTTTCCGTTTCACGGTCTTCTGGGAGTAAAAGGAAACCGAGCAAGTATTAACCGTTTATCATTGAAAGACTTGAAGGCAATTTTGTATCGTTTCGATACATTCATACAATTTTACAGACAACACTAAACATACCTGCACAGTTTATAATACATTGATGGGCAGTGGCGTGTTTGATTTTTGATTGATTTGATGATTATGGTTTGATGTTCATTTTGACGTACGATTGGCCCAATATCGTTTAACAATCATTTCTACACAATAGGGGTTAACAATCGTTAATTGACTTATTTTAAGTAATTAGTAACGTTTCGATAAATAAATATAAACATCAATTAAAAAATCGTTTACAGAGTATTAAAAATGTTCTATGCTTACAGTGTTACTGTTAGTTACAGTGCTTACGTAATGTGATTATTTTCAACCTTTCATTGATCATTTGATTATGGAGCTATACAATTTTATTTGAAACCACTGCACGCCATTTACGTGTCTAACTTAATTTCGGATGGTGTTGAAACTACAAAACTTTATTGAACAATAAAATCACGTTTGTGACTTATCACCAGTTTAGTACTGTACGTACCTATACATATATCCATATGTATATACAAAAAGGCGTAAACATTGTGTTAGAACTGATACTCTACGTACATATATATTCTTATTCACCAAGGTAATAAGATCACTAAAATTCAATACCTACTCGTGCTACAAAAAGCAGTTTCAAATTCACTTATATTATGTAAAGCGGTGCTGATAACTTTTTCAATTGGGGTATCTTATACAGTGTAGGGTTTGTCCTGTAAGATAGGGAGGGTCTCAACGACTTCTGAGCCAAAGTTTAACACAGAGGTGATTTCGCGAATGTTTCGTTTTCAGCGTGGGAGTAAGTGATACTTTTAGTAGGTATATAAGTCTTGTATCTACATTGTACTCTGCAGTTTATATTATACGTTTAACTTTTTACTTAAATTTGATAAGTAAGACGTTGTTCATCGGTGTTTGCATAATTTATTATTATCTTATATATTAAAGGCTTCGACTAAGTTGGGATTTGGTGTTTTTTCGGGATGTTTTATCTCTTGTCTTAAGAGAGAGAATAAGAGAGAGAAATATTTACATTTTGAAGAATATTAAGGTCAAGTGATTGAAACCTCGATCCTTTAGATTCGAATCGTCGAGATTAAAATAATCCGTAAATTGTTAGTTGATGATTTTATAAATAGTATTTTCTAAATGTCTCCAAAAGATAATCAATAGGATAGATAAATAAATATTTTAATACATCAATAATAGTGAAGGTTAAATGAATCTTACCGCTCTGTCAGCCAGGTTCCGTACTCTACAGTGTAGGTAGGCAGGCTGGCCCACGGCGGCGGTGGCTTCGCGCTTCGTGCTGTTGTCGAAGTACGGGGTCCCCAGAGGCTCCCAGCCTCCGCCGCCGGCTGATACACCTGCGACAAATATATCATTTATAAAATATAAAATACTAACATAATAAAATGATGGTGTCGATAATATAGTTGCCATACTATCAGGCTTTTATCCTTGAAAGGTTAGGGACGGGTGCATTGTATTTTTTACAACCACAATTCACTTCAACTTAAACTGGTTTTAGATGCAATTTGATCGTTGGACTTGCTACTTAGATATTCATTAAAACCCAATAATACTTGCATGGATCCATGAACTGTTTGAAATATTGGCTGTATCTAGTTAATTAGCAAACTAGTATGTAGTAGGTTCATTAAAAGGAGAGTTAGATTACAGGTGTAAATCGGAGAATGCGGTTGTAGCAGCGCTCACTTGGCCAGGTGGAGAAACGGAATTGCAGACTCAATGTTCTTAATTTAGTGACTTGTAGTCACTAAATTAAGTTAATAATTATACGATTGATTAATTGCCCCACAATCTTAAAGTAAATGAAAACATTTAGGTAGGTCGTTTAAATCAGGAATAATTAATGAAGGAGTGGTCAACATAAACACAACAAACTAAGTATCGCGCTCCCTCTGCCGACACACGAAGTTTTCCCAGTCTTGTTTTCATAGTAGAACCTTTTATAATATTAATGTATTAAAACGAGATTAGTCGAGAACTTTACGACCACTTATAAAAAAACCGTGATGTAGGGTAGGGAACATGCATATCTGCTTTTTTGATACTCTACTTGACTTTTAGTATTGTAAATAATTAGAACTATCTATTCGTATTTGTTAACCAATCATCAACTACCTATATAGGTTTTATATTATACCTAGCTTAGATTGTATTGACTGAGCAATATTATTCCTTGTAGAATGCACTCCAGCCAGTATTTTTTGTAGAAACTAGTTTGTTTCTACAAAATATATTTTTAAAGAACAGTTTAAAAAAATGTGTGTTGTTGCATATTTTTTATTTTCTTACCCAGAAAATTAGGTAAAGGTATTATTCAGGCATTATACGTTATTTATTGGCCAATAAAGCTCGCCGTGCTCATGGCATACGGCTATGGGAGACGTAAGCGATAGCATGGGGAACGCTTTCAGGATACGGTGGCCCTCTGTTAGCAGGCTATATTTTTTTTTATATTATAAAGATATAGTCATAGTTATAAATGATCTTAATACCTACCTTTCATAACTGAGCTATATACATATATTTTTATTGATATGTACAAAAAACCCGAGCTAACTAAACATACTTAGATGAAATAATGATCACAGTAAATGTTTTAATATGCTTTGAAATTTAGTGGATTTTCTTTCATTGGGTTTATGTGTGGTGTATGTAACGCATATTAATCGTGTAACCAATAATTGTATGTCAGTAATATATCAGACTTATTACTATTCGGTTGTTTCTATTCATCTCCTAATCCGCACCGTACATGGCGACCCTGCAACTGGAGCTCGCCTCGCGCGCGGCTCGCGAATTCCTTTCCTTTTTGGGACTATAAATCTTAAACAGTGGCAGTGATGTGTAAATTTATAGGAACAATAATTATAACTAAGAACATTCGAGAGTGCGGTTGCATATAACACAAGGTCAAATAATAACTAATTCGGACAATGTGTCAGTCTAATCAGAACAAAGAAGAGGTATTTCTTAACCAGAATGCGGCTGGTTCAAATAATGGCAACCTACAAGACCTTACTTGGCATTTGGGTACAAATAGCATCATTATGATGATATTGACTATTATGGGAGCTGTACTACTGATATTCGCTGCTTATAAACTATACGAAAGATGTCACAGAAGGTGGATTCAACAAGAGATATATCATTCTACATTTAGGAGCTTTCGAAGGTCCTTTCGTCAAGGACGAGCTACGCCTAGTGATGCTACCAGGCATCCTGAGAGCCCGACGGATAAACAGTAAGCCTTGAGTGATAAATAATGCCGGCGTGTGTTTTTTTTAAGTGCGTGAAGTGATAATGAAAGTGTGTATCAAAAATATATAATCAGCATATTACATCGTATTTGTAATACATAATGGACATATTTAGTGGACTATAGAAAAAAAGGATAAATATGGTATCGCAACCTTATGTCAATGTTTTTCAGGAATTTTATATTGGTACGTATATTTTAAAGTGTGTTCCTTATTTCACCTCTTGCTGTACCTACTAATAAAAATTTATTATTATGTATTAATAGTATGTAATGGCCCAAGATCTTAGTGATCTATTAAAAGAATTAAAATATATTAAAGACTATCTAATAAAGTTAGGACCAACTAGGAGATCTGTTCAAGACTTACGAATAAAATATGACAGAGCTTGTAAGTTATACGAACAATTGTCAATTATTACCGAAAATATAGACAAACAAATTGCCAATAAACTAATTAAGTCTTCTGACCTGAAATGCACAGAAGAGTTGTGTGATAAAATTAATTCTACTTTTGTACGCATAAAGGAACTTTGTTCCACTTGTACGAGTATCGAAACGAAAGACACCAAATTAACCATGGAAAACTTTCAATTAAAAACTGCAATATCTTTGTTACCAGTTATGACGAATGACGAGGAGGTTACAAAACAACTAATTAGTAATATAGAATTATATGAATCTATGTTAGATGATGCTGGTAAAAAATTGTTGATCCAATTTATTTTAAAATCAAGGTTATCTGAGAATGCTAAATTGCGCATGCGTAAAAATTATTCTTCTATGACAGACCTTCTCAAAGATATGAAATGTTTATTGTTAGCGAAAAAATCTGATACTGCAATTCAACAACAATTACAGCAGTCGAGACAAGGAGGGAGAAGCATTGAAGATTTCGGTAAGGACATTGAGTCTATGTTTGTTGATTTAACTATCTCTCAGGCCGACGGTGACTCACAAAAATTTGAAATTTTAAGACCAATTAACGAGAAAAATGCAATTAAGCGTTTTTCCGACGGCCTGCGAAATAGTCGTATAAGTACTATCATAGCAGCGCGTAATTATAGTACGCTCAAGGACGCGATCAGAGGTGCATTGGATGAGGAGCTGTCATCCCGGCCTGAAGGTGCAGTCATGACCTATGGCTACGCCAGAGGTAAGAGATATATTAATTATAATAATCGTGCACACAACACGCGAAATTTTAATTATGCCAGGAGACCTGCTAATACGCAGTTTGGTCGACAGACAAATAGAGGTCGAGGCACAAACACTGAGTTTTCGCATCAAAATAATTATAGAGGTAGATCATTTTATAGGAGTAATTTTCGAGGTCGACGAAATTCTTATAATAGGGGAAATACGTATCGGAATAATAATGTGAATAATCATATTAATATGGCGGAAAGAACTTTTGAAAATACAGTGGAAGTTTCCAATAACGAAACGGAACCCTCAAATCATTTTTTTCGTTCATAATAAATTAAATAACACGTGTGGTAGTATTAATTCTGTAACTATAAACATATTAGGTATTCCGCAGAATTGGCTAGTTGACACCGGAGCCTCGCTCTCCGCCGTGAAGTATGAAAACTTGATAGCACAAAACATTCCTTTCCATATTGAGCGAATTTGCATACGAGGTATAGGAGGTAACATCTACTCAGAGGGATATGTTTATCTAAATTTAGAAATAAATAATACCGAAATTAAACACAGATTTTATGTTTTTAAAAATTTACCTTGTCAACCAGATGGCATATTAGGTCTAGACTTTTTGGATAATAATAACTGCATTTTAAATTTTGAGACCAATACCTTAAAGTTAAATACTAATAATGGAATAGCTATTTTAAATTTAATAACAGGAAATTCTGGTTTTAATAATTATATTGTAGTACCACCCCGATGTGAGTCATTACATTACATTGATATTCGGTTAGAACAGGATTGTATAATATTTCCAAGGGAGTTATGTGACGGAATATTTCTAGCAGGCACGGTAGTTAGCCCAATAAAAGGAAAAATACCTCTAAAAATTTTAAATACTAGAGAGGACGAAGTACGGTTAAGTTTCTTCGCACCTAAGATAGATTATTTAAGTAATTATACTATTTGCAATTTTGAGCGAAATTTAGTAAAAGCGGATCGTGTAAAAAGGTTATTTAAATTATTACAGTTAAATCACTTGAATGTAGAAGAAAGAATTTCTATAGAAAATATTTGTGCGAAGTATGCAGATGTATTTTATCTTGATGGTGACAAGTTAGGAGTGACTAACCTTTATCAACAGTCTATACAACTAAAAGACAACGCCACATCTGTGTACGTCAAACCTTATAGATTGCCTAAATCCCTGAAGCCTGAAATAAATAAACAAATTGATAAAATGCTGGAAGAGGATATAATTGAAGAGTGTCAGAGTGAATGGTCAAGCCCACTTCTTCTCGTACCGAAGAAAAGCACCGGTGAGAAAAAGTGGCGCGTTGTGATTGATTATCGTAAGTTGAATGAAAGAATAAAAGATGATAAATTTCCTTTGCCAAACATAAACGATATTCTAGACGCATTATCAGGTGCTATTTATTTTAGTCACCTTGATTTAAATCAAAGTTATTATCAACTAGAACTTTCCCCAGATAGTAGAAAATTTACTGCATTTACAACTAACAAACAGTATCAACTCAAACGGTTACCTATGGGTTTAAAAATAAGTCCTAGTGCTTTTAGTCGTGCAATGACCGTAGCTATGTCTGGATTAAACTATGAAAAGTGTCTCTGTTATTTAGATGATTTGATTTGTTTTGGAAGGTCAATGACTTTACATAATAAAAATTTAATTGATATTCTGGAAAGATTGCGAAAAGTAAATCTTAAAGTTAACCCGTCTAAATGTCAGTTTTTAAAGAAAGAATTAATGTACTTAGGACATGTTGTTTCAGCACAAGGTATTAGCCCAGATCCAGAAAAAACTAAAGTTATTCAAAATTATCCAAGGCCCAACAATAGTGACGAAATCAGACGATTCGTGGCGTTTGCCAATTACTATAGGAAGTTTATTCCTCGTTTTGCTGAAATTACTATTCCCCTGAATAAACTTTGTCGCAAAGGAATAACGTATGAATGGACGTCTGAATGCGAAAAATCATTTTTACATTTAAAAAAATCACTCATGTCCCCACCCATCTTACAATACCCGGATTTTGCTGAAGAAAACGAATTTATCTTACATACTGACGCATCTGGTGTCGCAATTGGCTCTATGCTTTGCAATAAAAATAATTTACCAATAGCCTACGCAAGTAGAACATTAAACAAATCAGAACTTAATTATCCCACTATAGAGAAAGAGTTGTTATCTATTGTGTGGTCAGTACGCTATTTTAGACCTTACCTATTTGGGAAGAAATTCGTTATTAGAACTGACCACAGACCACTAGTATATTTATTTAATATTAATAGCCCCAGTAGTCGTTTATTAAAATTCCGCTTGAGTTTAGAAGAATATGATTATAGGATTGAGTATGTGAAAGGAGCGAATAATGTAGCTGCAGATGCATTATCTCGCATAGTTCTGACTTCTGACGAGTTAAAGGATATGAATAGACATGTTATGACTGTGATGACCAGGCGAATGAAGAGAATGAATGATGCTGAGTGTTTAGATTCTGAATTGGTTGATAATCATTTATCCACAGATGGCTGGACTGATCACCCAAAAATCGTGGAAATAATTAAAAAACCGAACTCAGGAGTTGAGCTAATTATAGGAAAATACAAACGTAACAGTGATGACATTTGTGTACATAAAGATAAGTTTACGTATTCACCATCAAAGTTAATTATTTATGCTTCTGTTAACGCTCGATCATGTTCTGCGCGAGACGCGTTCGTGAGGGGGTTAGAGTCGTTTTGTAAAAAGATAAACATCAATGAGCTATACATTATAAAAAATAATGAAAATAAATATATAATTGAATGGTTAACCAATGAGATGAAAAATAATAAAACGTGGTCCGGACCAAGAATTTGTGTTATTAGAGGAGTAACTAGAGTAGAAAATGTCGATGATAGGAAAGTTATCCTCAATGATTTTCATTTACTACCAACAAGTGGTCATGCAGGCGTTAGACGCATGCTAAGTAACATAAAGCGTTACTACTTTTGGCCGAATATGACTAACGATGTTAAAAACTTTGTAAAGAAATGTGATAGTTGTCAAAGGCAAAAACATTCCTTGCCAACTAAACAACCAATGGAAATTACGACGACGTCAAAAAGCGCTTTTGACAAAATATATTTAGATATTGTGGGCCCACTAGAAAAAGATTATTATAATAAGTCTTATATTTTAACTATTCAGTGCGAGCTGAGTAAGTACGTAGAAGCATATGCGTTAGAACATAAAGATAGCTGTAGTGTTGCAAAGTCTTTTGTAGAAAATTTTATTCTTAGGTACGGTATTCCACAAGCGATTGGCACAGACAGAGGAACCGAGTTCATATCAGCAACTATGACCGAGGTATGTAAATTACTAAAAATAACTCAAATTTCCTCCACAGCTTATCACCATGAATCATTAGGATCGATAGAAAATAGTCACAAATCACTAAATTCATTTTTGAGAATACAAACAAATAATAACTCTAGATATTGGAGTAGTTGGTTACAATATTGGTGTTTTTCGTACAATACGACTGTACATAGTGAAACGAAGTACAGTCCCTATGAACTGGTTTTTGGAAAGAAATGTAATTTGCCGAGTAATTTAAAAACTAATTTTGTAGAACCATTGTATAACAGTGATAATTATCCTTTAGAACTAAAATATCGCTTAGAAAAGTCTCAGTTTGATGCCAGGCAAAATTTAATTAAAAGTAAGGAACTAAGGAAATGTTACTTTGATACCTATGTTAACCCTATAACTTATAAGAAAAATGACTTACTGTTAGTAAAAAATGAAACAGGAAATAAATTAACAACTTCAGTGTATTCGGGTCCTTATGAAGTTTTACAAGATTTATCACCCAATGTTAAGATTTTAAAGAATGGTAAAGAAGTAATTATACATAAAAATCGTACTAAACTATACAATAAATGAGTTATGTTTGTATATGACCGATTATGTTAACCGATTGGTACCTACTTATATTATACATTTTTATTGTTATACAATTTTACCTAACATTATACACTTTTGTTTATTTTTACTTACTGTACTTTTATCCAATCAATTTATTTTATATGTACTTAGTACCTATTTACAAAAATTATGATATTGTTAAAAAAAAAAAAAAAAAAAAAACTATTGTTATTTTTTTTTTCTATTTTGATAGGGCGTGTGGTGTATGTAACGCATATTAATCGTGTAACCAATAATTGTATGTCAGTAATATATCAGACTTATTACTATTCGGTTGTTTCTATTCATCTCCTAATCCGCACCGTACATATGTATGAAACATCTATGAGTGAAATCAAAATGTCCATGCTCATCTCACAAACAATTTTCATCCCTACCGGTATTTGAAGCCGGATGACAGCGTTTATTACCGAAAAATAACCAATGGAATTAGGTACACTCATTAAGGTTTATATTTCCTGACACGAAAAAACGTGATGGTCGCATTAGAACAATAGTACAGTTATTATAAACGCATAAAATAAAATAAAATAAAAATAAAAATATCGGTATACAGGTTTTATTAAAAAATGATTCCCTCAATTCAGCCAATACTTGTTCTTATTTACTCCCCGAGGACAACAGACAATCGAATTGTAGCACGAATTATATCACAACGAATAAATATAACAGATGAATTTATAAATCACAATGTTCTTTCTGTTTTGTATGACGACCCAATTAGTCCAGCGGTAGTTAACACTTCTTTCTGTGCTATGGTTCCCGGGTTCGAATCCCGGTAGGGACAAATGTTTGTGTGATGAGCACGAACATTAGTATGCGAGTTATGGGTTTATTTATGTGTAATACATATGTTGGTATTTACAATAAAAAGTATATATGTAGTATATCAACCAACTAGTATCCGTAACACAGCCCTCGTTGCTGATCACGGAACTAGATGGCGCTGTGTGTCATAATGTCCAGCAATCTGTATTTATTATATTTTGTTTAATTTTTTTTAATAAAATGACAAATAATGGCGTTTTGTTCTGGATTCAGACATCCATAAAGAATTAAAAATAATATTTTAAATTATATACGGTTGTATCTATTATTTTAAGTATATTCAAAAAAATTAAATTAGTAGAGGCATATAATAAATAGTAAACAAATAAACCATCAAGTATAACAGTATATATATAATGTTGGTATTACTTCATCGTACTTTTATACTATTAGTAGTATTCTCGCATAGTTGTATGAATTATTCTACAGCCAAATTTTCATAAGCTGAACTGTATAATTTCTGAATTCAAATAGGTAGTATACAACATGAAATTATGAATCCTTTTATAAATTCCCAAGCTGCTTGTAGAATCTTAATAATTATGCAATTTCATTTCCAATGAACATAAAAATGAGGAACACAAAAATGAAGTGGAAAAGATTTAATAATTTCGAAGTCTTTTTAATTGAGTATTTTATAAATGAAAGCTACTCAAGATGGTAAGCTTTTAATTAGGAGAGACTTAAGACCGAGGGTCCTAAACATCAGAAAAACTAACTGGAAGTTGGTTGCAAAGTTAGCCTACTTTGGTACATTCAGTGGCAAAGTTCAATCCGTGCCCCACTTTTGGTCTTAGCTGAGCTCAAGGACTTTACGAGTTTATAAAACTAATAGTATGTATTTGACAGGCAAGAGTTCGTGAATATACCAAAACAACACTGTTGCTACTTCGAGCATCAGAAAATGGTTTTTCTTAAGAAGAAATATTGTTTCTTTATACTTTAATACCATCTTAAAATATTATGCGTTGTAATTAGCGGGCTTCAAACTTTTAGGAAAATAAATACAAATTTGAATCTCCTTTTTTAATTCTATTCAATTCCTATATTACCGTGACACGTTGTTTAAATGTCAGTAAATCAACTTTTTAAGTAAAGAATAAAATATTGTCGATTTAAGATTAATCAAATAGCATTAAATTGCGAATCTATGGTTAAAGACTTTAGAAAATATATATAATTGATCTTGTTATTGACTTACTGGTTAATCTTTTTATCAGCCATGACACTAGAAAACGGCGAACTGGTACTGCCAAATATCAGCTTCAGCGTAATACTTGCTCATCAGCATTTGAGAACAGAAATGAGAGCTGTTATTCGTTGCTTAATTGAATAAAAGCATTTGAGTTGCAACTATGTTAAATGTTTTTGTGTTTATATTAAATTCCGAGGTGAGTCGGACTAACACTAAAGTTGGACATAAGTGAGTAATAAAATATTACGTCGAGGTTATTAGGGTCAGCTATATCGAAGGTAATATTCATTTAATGCTATTATGTCAATAAACTGTATGGTGAAGGTTTTTATGTGTTACTTTATAGATAAATTATTATTTCTCATCTTATATTCTTATTGAAATGAACCACAAGAAATAATGTCTAACTGTAAATTCAAGTTGATGATCCGATTAGTCCAGCGGTAGTTAACGCTGCCTTCTGTGCTACGGGTCCCTGGTTCGAATCCCGGTAGGAACAATTCTTTGTGTGATTATGAAGCATTAACATTTGTATCTGAGTCGTGGATGTAGGTATCTATCCTATATACGAGTAAGTTTCTACTTACAAAAATGTACAGGTATATGTATATAATAATTATATCGACCATATTGTGTACTAGTACACAAGCCTCGTTGTTTATCGCGGAACCACACGGCGCTGTGTCATAGTGTTCGGATTATTAAGTTATTTTACATTATTATAAGATAGCAAGCAATGAGAGGGACTGACTGCGGGTTGGCAAACTTCACATGCCATCGTGAAAATTTCTCAAGCATGCAGGATTCCTCACGATGTTTTCCTTCACAGTTTGAGCATATGATAAATACGCACATAAGTTCCAAAAAATCAGTGATGCGTGTCTGGGGTTTGAATTCACACCACTAGGCTACCACAGGCTCTATATTACTATATATAGTATATAATTATGGCATATGCTACTTATTGCTCGCTAACTAAAATAAAATCTCATACATTGATCAATGTACAATAATCATACATACAAAAATCCTAGTAGAGATTGAAATTGCTGGCTATCAGTATTACCCTGGAACTGGATGGGGATGGCCTATCAATGAACTAAACAGTAGCTCTATATTAAATACATGGTTTTTAGCTGATTCTTTCAACAGTCTTTTGTCAAGATAACAAAACACTGTCGAAATAATCAGCTTCGGGTCATCAGCGAATCAGCTGGCCGTCACCTAACATAACCTATTTATATTTTTTTATCTAATTTCATACTAACATAATCTTTCTCAGATCTTCAACTTAAATTTAATATTTATGTGGACAACATTTTTATCATACCTCTACTTTGATAAATAATTAGCTAACCAATTAAGTATTTGCAGCATTTGATGTCAAGAACCCCGCTATTTAAGGAGTAAATTTGTTTTCTACTTTGTACAGTTTGCTCTCAAAGCGAGATGTTTTTTAGTCTTTTAAATTTATTCAAACTGAAAAGAGACTTTCAACGTAGTTGTAAAAATAAAGAAAAATAATCATGACGAGAACAGAAGTCAATAAGTTATCTGTGCTTTGAAGATAAATATTCACATTAGTAGTGAATTTGTCGAAAATGATCTTTGCAGAACCCGTGCGCGTCCAGCATCCATTAGCGCGATCCCTTCCAGCGATAAAAACGAGCTTTGTTTCCCGTCACGTCTCGTTATTTTTTATTCCTCCACTTTTTGAACATTAACCGGGGCATTCCGCAAATATTTCATTATGTAGTCCGCCTATTGAAAAAGAAATTTTCTGTTGTAACTGAGATAAAAGGGTTTCGTTTGTTTGAATTTGAAACCAAATTGCGATTAGGTCATGACTGTTCTGTTTATTGTTCATCTGAAGGCAAACAATGTGTTTTTATAACTGAATTATAAGCGGCTATTGTTTTAATAATGATATCACATTACAGTCGCAGCTGTGTTGTATCTAAAAATAAAATGAAAAAACATTTTTGAGTTTTAATTAATTTGTATTTTCCGTGAATTTGCTTTGGTTTAAATATTAATTAATTGCTATTTGTTTTCTTCGCCGTCGGGCGATTTGTGGTGATAGTAGGTGCGTCTACATTATTGCAGCCATTTAACAATCTGTCACATTCCTCCGGTCTTTGGTGACGTAAATAAGTCAAATATGTACTCATATTTGACTTATGTCCTCATTCTCATTGATTCTCGCATAGATTTCAAATTCAAAGTACAGCAGAATCTACCAAGCTTGTTAGCTAAGTTAAATCTTCATATTCTTCATTTTAACTTCATAAACCAATTTTCAAATGATCAGATTCCTTATATAATCAGTGACTAAGTAATTTACTCACCGAACAATATGAAAATAAAGCTGAGCTGTGCCGCCCACATTGTGCCTAGTGTCTGTTCACATCATGTGTCCACTGCTAATCACTGTCACTGACACTATCACTGCACAAGCTCCAACTTGACATTGTTCATGTTTAGTTCGAATCAGTTTTTGAAACGATCTTCAGTCGTGTCTGATACCTGAAAATAAATATAAGAATTAAATTTTGTAAGAAATTCAAGTATTCTCATAATAGTTAAAATGAGTAAAATAATCACAATACACCATACCAAAATGTGATAGTAATAGGCGTGTTAGGCACCAAAAAAATCTGAATATTACCATATCGGAATACTTAATAATAAATTACATTGAAGATTTTTATTCTGTGTATTTAGTTATTTTTCGTTTTAATGTGCACCTATTCTATTTGTAGCTACTAGTTTGTGCTTACCAGATATCGGTTTTGTATTGTACCAATGTACGTTTTTATATGTACAATAAAATTGTATAATTATACTAGTTTCATTTCAATTTTACTAATTTAGCTACAAACCTGTGTCTAAAAACAGAGAGTTATTAGGTATTATCTAATATATAAAATTCTCGTGTCACAGTTTTCGTTGCCATACTCCTACGAAACGGCGTGACCGATTTTGATGAAATTTTTTGTGCTTATCCGGTATCTGTGAGAATCGGCCAACATCTATTTTTCATCCCCCTAAAAGTTAGGGGTAGTCCACCAACCCCTATAATGTGGCAAAACAACGTTTGCTGGGTCAGCTAGTAATTAATAATAATTAGGCACGACCGTGCTACGGAGATGGAAAACGAGGAACGCTGTGTGGAGAACTCTCAAAGTTTCTAAGTAAGAAGGGGGAGGCGTTGTTCCAAAATTATAGTTAGCACAGCGACAAGAAAATAAGTGAGAGGTGAAGGTGAAGACGAGTGAGTAGTGAGTGAGAAATGAAGTGATAGCCTACTGGCGTGACCAGTGGACTGTTAATTTCGGACACAACGTAACACTGACTTGGCGGGAGCTATGTTCGTGTTTATCATTTTTATATGTTCAAACGGTAAAGGAAAACATCGTCAGAAAACCAGCATGCTTGAGAGATTTTTTCGAGGGTGTGTGAAATCTGCTAACCCGTAGTAGGCTAGCGTGGCGGATTACCACCTAATCCAAACCAAATGAGAAGAAACCCGTGCCCAGCAGTGGGGCAGTAATGGGTCGATGATATTGACTAACGAGGCTCAAACCTAGCGAAGGCCTTAAACTACAAGAATTATCATTATCATTTGTAGGCACTCACTCCCGAAGTATTACATAATGCTAAGCTTCATCGGCGAGGAAAATAAAAAGAAGTAGAAACTATAGGTACCTACACATAAAATAAATGATTTTAGACCTACGCCGTAGTAACCATCTACCATAGTAATCTGTTTATATTTGAATTCTCTCATCATGCAATGCCTTCTCAAATTACCAAAATTTAATTTACAAGTAATCATTATTATTAAATAAACTAAAATTTATTAATATGACAACGTGCGCATTCACAAATACTATTGTTGAAATATTGAAGACATTGACTGAATGACCAAAAATACCAAAGAAATAGAGGCGTGCTAACCTTTAAACAATAGTGTTGTACGAAATATTAAATTCTCATTCCTTGATATTTAATATTTTATTTATATTAGAAAAAAAAACACCTTGTTAATATTTAGTGTGGGGCAACGTTTTATTTAAAAATAAAAAATAAATAAAATTTATTGATTTTCATACAAATTTACATCTTTATGGGTAAATATATAGACCTACTTTAATCTTTCTTACAAGAATTGTAACGGTTCAGCTTCACAGTAAGTGAAATCGAGGCTTTTTCTTTCTTTCTTGGCTATTTTAGGTATTTAAATCTACGCATTCCTGACATCGTAAGTGTAAATAAATAAGCGCTTGCTCTGATTCTGTGAAAAGTGGGTGCCAATAAAAAGAAGATTTGGGGTTACAAATACCTCGAGTTTAATTAAATATTTGTAAGACGTACAAGTATTGTAAAATACATAGTTCTTTTGTATTCAATTATGTAGGAATTTTGTGAATGTAATTGTCTGACAAAAGAACAATTTAATACAAGAAAATCATAAATGGCTCTACCTATGAATTTAGGCACTGATGAGAAACTATTTTAGAGTTTAATTAACGAAATCAAACAAGCCCAATATCAATTAATAATTAAAACAATACCAACTTACAAAAATATTTAATGTATTAAGGTTGTTACAGAATTACCACAGAAACTGGGACGACGCGACGGGTTGAGTCGTTTCCACACTAGATAGAGATACGGCTAGGCAAGATTGCGGTTAGCAGTTGGCTGCAGGCGGCCCAAATGCATTCGTTACATCGGTTATAGTATACAGAAGAGGCCAACTTTCGAACTAATTACATCTTCTAAGCTGCTGAAATTGTAAACTTACTAAACTCGGTTACACACCCAATAGAAAATGCTTTTCTGATATCTCTCGTTGCTATCGATACGGTTAAGCCTTGTTACTTTCTTTGAACATAAAATAAATAAATATTTTCGGACATTATTACACAGCGCCATCTAGTTCCGTGGTAAGCAACGAGGCTTGTGTTACATAGTGTGGACTTACTAAAGGTTTGGCTTCGGTTTTCAAACTATAACGAAAAATTATGAGTATTGGCTACATTTATTGGATTGTTTTTGATGGATCCTTAGATGTTCATAGTATTTTGTACTGAAACAGTTTTACATGCATAGGTAATATAGATAATATTATAAATGATCGCATTTTTCCGGTTAGTTTGTTCTATTTGATACTTGTATGATTAGTAGTTAGTGTGTAGGCACCCATTGTATAAAATAGAGCTAGAATCAGTTTCATTACCTATATTGTTTGTTTTTATGTACCTTTTGTGTACTCTGTATTTTTTATCTTTACATAAAGTCGGTATAATGAAATTTAATTTTGATTCAAATTTTATCAAGAACTCTTCTACATAAACAGACGTTTATTATGCAAAGGTACGGCACGTGTACCGTCTTTTGTTTTAATGCGGCCCATTTGAATTGAGTTCTTTTTTCAAACTGCCCTGAAATTGATATACTATACTTTATAGCGAAAAATTAATGCTTTTGTAAATTATGATCGAATTGGTTGTTCAAATCTAATAAAATCATACGAAGTTTGTGGATATTGTGTTTTCATCCCCGGTGGTGTCCAAGCGCACTAAAGTTAAATGTCATAAAGTAAATTTGAACAATAAAAGTTTACGAGTATAATTCAATCCGAATTGTGAGCCTTATTCTCGCGTTGAGCATTTTATTCGGGAGTAACCACACTAAACTTGAGGTTTTGGGACAAAAACGACACCTACAATAAATCATAAAAAAACTGTAGACCTTTTAATTGCCATATACTATGAAAAACCGTCCATCGGCCACGTATGGTGATTAGTCCCGTATGTAGCGTTGGTATCTTAACATTAAGCCCCTTATCAACGTTCCGGATTATCTTACAGGATTATTGTATCATTATAATTATTACTACATACTGGTAGCGAAGGGTAAGAAATTGTATGTAGATACCTATTTATTTAGAAATTGCTTTTAGCGATAAGACCTTTACTTTATTACCAAATTCCATATTGTTGGCTCATTCGCTATCTGTCCATCTATATATGAATGCATATTTATAAAGGTCTCATTTAAAGTCGAATTCGAATCAGACGATAATTTAATGGCAGCAGTTACGCCCCAATCGATTATCGCGCCTTTGAAATAAAAGTCACCAAACTCTACCGGTCACCTTCAGACATCAGTTGTCACTTCACATTTGCTCAGAAATTTCAATTGACTGGCAACGTGGTCATAATTAAGTTATATCCGACCGAAACAATAATCTAATTAGCATATTTTTAAACAAAGAATCACGGCGTTACTCGGTTCTAATTAAACCGTTTAACAATTTGATAAAAAATGCAATATAACGTTCAAAAAGTTTAATTAAACCAATGTATTTAAATAATGTCTGAATTAAATGCCAGATTTATTTAAAATTTTAATTATAAAATGTTTCGTTTAAATCATCTCTGTTTGTTCTGAACATTATTCTCGGAGATGTGTTTTTATAAAGGTTTTTAAAAATATGTGCTCATGCATTATAATTTTAATTATACGCGTTATAATGATCCGCTTGTGTCATGCCTGCAAAAATGTTCTTAAATCAAAAGTAATAGTGAATTAAATTAAAGGATATACATATATTCATATTGTTTACTTTTTTTATTCACGCTTTATCCGAACCACGCTTTGTTTGGAAGTCCTGTCTCAGTCTGACTGTCATTGTGAATTTATCATGCGACTCTTTGTACCGGGATTTATATATAAATGGATTATACTGGGCGTTAGGCAGAGAACACAATGTCGTGCTGACTTTGTATTCTACATACGGTCTAGCCATCACTTTAATTAAAATAGAACGAACCTCTCTCTAATGTATACAGGCAGCGGTTTTGATACATTTTATATAGGTATTTACTTGTAGTTGTAACTTCGATGTTTTATTTGTATTTTATTTGGGAAAACAAACAATTGTCCTTTGTATATTACTTATATGTCTATTCATCGTGTGCTATAAGTGAATTTATAATCCACTATATTTCCACGTGTTACTATTTTATATTAGATACAGTTTTGGAAAACAGTTTTCGTGGTAAAATATTGTTTAACATTTAGGAACTTATAGCATATGTGTGTACTGTGTATGTTTTATTGTTATGTTTGTAGACTAATAATGAACTATCTTTAAATATTACGACTGCCTCTTTGGTTTAGTGGTTGTATATGTGACCGCTGAGTAAAAGGTCATAGGTTTTAGTACTAGGTCGAGCAAGTGTTATTAGGGTTTTCTAGTTTTTTTAGTAGCGGTTACGAGTTTTGATCCGATTGCTCGCTATATATAGGACCTAAAAATACCACGCCAAATGTGAGTGTATATTACACGTCTGCTTAACCCTTAGGGCACGACAGGCGTGGTAGTATCTAATGCTACAAATATTTTCTAACAAAGATCTGCTTGAGACAAAATAATTATCATAAAACATAGCTTTATCCAACAAACTTGGTTTAAGCTTTCAATATACGCAGATGAAACTGAACATGAGACTTCCGTGAACTGGATGATTAGCAATGCGTATATCGATGTCGAAGTCATGAGTTCAGTTTCTAGTTCAAGCAAAATGTTATTCAGTTATTTTGGCAATAGTTTTAGTCGTAGCACTCTGAATTTGATTCTATTCCCGGTTCATAGCAATAAAGTAATACGTCTTACCTTACGGAGTATTTTTAATTTGAAATCAGAGATAGCAATGAGTTTATTGTAGGGATAGATACAGCTTGACATCTCTATTGTGGGCATATCACAATAGAGATGTCAAGCATAAGAAGTGTAAATATAAACGTTTACCAAATATCCAACTAGAAATCGTTTGTACAATCACCATTGTACAAACTGGATAAATTTAAATGAATTAAACAAGAATTGTAGCTTCCAATTAGAAACTCTAAATAAAGTTATCGATTATCTGGTGAACGTGAGCGAAACAATTAGTTCTGTTAGTTAGTGACGTAGTTAAGTGTCGAGTAAGACCTGCACGCGACATGGGTCAGCATTGAGATGCGGTACCTAGCTTCAACCACTATTGTTACTTACAGTGGTTTACGACTAGTTGGGAATCCGTTTAAAAGCCTAAACTTCTAACAAAATGATCGTAAACGAGGGCTGTCTGTGTTGAAGATACCAACTTTATGTTTGGCAGTTTGTCGTGTTTAATGTTTCTAAGTAAGCGTAAGCGGCCTCCGGCGTGTTCCGTCGTACGACGATGTAACAACACCCTGAGGATGCTCCGCGGAGAGGTAAAACAAGTATCGAGTTAAATTTTAGTGATGTTTATGCATGTAGGTCCTGTCCTAACTGCATGTTCATATTTAATAAAGGCGGTCCATCACGCATGATGTCGGGTTGTTAGGCTGCCGCCTGACCAAACTGAAATTAGTAACAATTAACAGGCTAATTTATTGCGGATTAAAGATTACTTAGATCTAGCGTTTATTTTTTGGATTTCTAATTGTAAAAAAAACTTGTTATAATTGTAGACCTTAAACCGATTGATATATTTAAAAAATGCTGATCGTCGTATAAATTATAAGGTAAATCGATTTATAGTTTTATTTTTCTTACTAAAGTAGACACCTACCTGTTATTTTTCAAATATTTTAATGAACTCCAGGAAAGCCGATTAGATCAGAAATATAATTCGATTTGTACTTCGCCGCGCCGTCTACATCTCTAGTTTTAAAACAATATATGTACTTATAAGACCAATGTTACCTCTCGAACGAAAATCTAAGTAGCAAGATGCCTAAATCGATTGGGTACCCAGCTGTAGGACAAAGGTACCTACCCTGAAACCTTTATTGCAACTTACCCTAGATACAAATGCTTCTTTCATATAAATGTTAGTATACTTTACTTACATTTTATTCCGTAGATTGTCAGTACTAGAACTAATTTAATCGACAACTCCATCCTATTACATTTTCACCGATAATTTTGCATAGTTGGATAATGTTTCGTGTTTAATGTCAGTATTACCGCTCACTATTTCTGTTATTGATGTATCCTGTATCAAACAACACAATAATTAGAATATACGAGTAATGCTTGCAAAGACCACAATTGGCGCATATGTTGTTAATAACAAATTAAACGGTATTGCGTAATAGAGCTTTGAACACACAGTTTATTGTTCATGATATATGGTGTTCATCGGCATTGTAAAACAAAAAATACTGCATTCCAAAAGAACCCGATTTTTCACTGAAATTTAAACATGCTAAGGCTCGCGTGCTAAAAATACATCACCTCAATACAGCCAAAAAGTAAATTTATACTTAGCAACTATACTTAAAACGAAGACATGGTATAAAGTAGGTACACATGTTCTTCATAAATTGATCTTTACTTATGTCGTATTTGCCGAGTTTGTTCCATAAATAACATAACGAAAAGATAGATATCTGATATTTAGTCTGACTCAGTACTGGTCTGAACACGCGACATTTATTCGATATTTGTTTAGCAATAAATCAATATTATGTACAAGATGTGTAATGTAATATGAAGATTATGTTCTGTAAGGGTTGTCTGTATATTTGTCTATCGACAAGTGTTTAACAAACGCTTGTCGAGGTTTCTACCTGAGAACCGATCTGGTTTTCTCCACGGTCCAAATGTGCGCTTCAATAATTCCCTTGTTACGTAGACGTCCGCACCGTTCGATTTATCAAGTCAAAGCGGGCCACAAAACAAGCAGAGTGTTCGTAAGGAAGAAGGGGCAATCGTATTCCTTTTGTTTCTCTAGTCGTGTCAATATGTTCCATTTCAAGTCTAGGACTGCGGTTTTTAAAATCGTATTAAGTGATACATAAAGAACCCTATAACATCTGAAGAATAGATGGAAAGGAATTCCAAATTCATGTTGCGTGTATAGATAGATTTAGAGATTGTGTTTGCTCGTTTCAGACCGATAGTTGGTTTAACTAAAAGACAAAGCAACATGTGGGTTACATACAAATTTTAATCTCTCTATACGTGGATGAAAATGCGTATACATAGTATGTGGATATGTGTATTTTAAAGCGTAAGAAGGGTCGGTTGACGTATGAAATAATCATAATAAAGGTATCATTAGGTTTTTGTGCATTTACACTTTAGCTATTAATTACAGTTTTGAATTTAGATTTATAAGGTAAGTTGTAAATCGAACGATAAAGAAAGCATTAGAACTTGTGTGATAGGTATGTTTTTATTATACAAGCCTATCACATCTGCTAAAAGGCATAACCTGGCACCAATAGTGAGAGACAATTTTTTTTAGGACGGTTTTAAGCAAGAATGTTGTTACAAAGTGAGTAAAAATATAAATCGGTTAAGTATGCTTAAAGTATTATACTTCATTCTACTTATAGATAAAATAGACAGTGATTTGCTCCCGATTCGATCCCGAGTAGCTAGAATGTACATTATTTTTATCTCGATAAGTGAAGAGTTTAATAGAATTTCCGAGATATCTTCGGCGACCGGAAGAGTAAGGAACAGTGAAATTTATTGCTGCAATATAATTTCCATTCGATAGACATTATAGAAACATGAATATTAAGAAATTTATGCATTGTATTAGTAATTTTAATTGGACCGATTTTTGCAGATGAAGGGAAAGGATGTAAAATATTTATTAAAAACTTGTAGGGCCTGCAGAAGCAAACAAAAAAGACAGCACAATGGAGAAAATGCATACCTACAGATGATACAAAAAAAAAGATATTCGTGGATTTTTTCGTAATATATGCTCATTAAGTAATAATTTTCTCAGGTCCACCAATTTTCTATTGGATAGGTGACATTAATATCGAAATCCATTGGTAAATTAGGGTAAATTAAAGTTGCTGATACAGTTTTAAAGATAAGTAAGCTAAGTGGCAGTGGGCGGGCAGATGGCTCCCTGAGCAGATGGTCGCTGGGGCAGAAAGGTTCTCGAACAGAAACCACGTTCCATTTAAGACGGAGCGGGTGTACGTAATTCTTTCAGGCAGTAATATACAAAAATTGCTCACATTAGTAGGTTTGTACTATTTACATATAATTTTTGAGAGTACGTTATTATAGTGGTAGTAATTGCGACTGCTGAGCTGGTTTTAGGTGCGATTCCCAGGTCGAGCAAAGTTATAGCACGGAGTCTGGATTCGTGTCCGGTTGATAGCAATAGGCTCACCTCTTATTACATGAAACATACCAATTAAATGTGGATTTACGTTGGGACACCACTGCCTAACCCTTCAGGGACGACAGGTTCTGTTCTGTTACTGAGTAATGATTATTGCAAAGTCTAGTTCTTTCCACCCGTAAATATTGAATGATTAAAGGATTCTCTACCTACGAGATCAGTGATTGAGTTCTTTAATCTGCCGAGTAGTTTGGCATTCACTCTGAGGCGTCTGACTCAGCACTTTTGATGAAGTGACTGCCTTCTTAACTCGGTACTGGATTAGGGTAGACCGGCTGTCAACCTTCCGTATCGATACCTTTACAACTTACAATTTTCCTTAAACTGAAACCGAAACACATATAAACAGTATAGCCACTCAAACACATTTAGTAGTTATTAACTCCAAACGTTTAGGCTTACGTAATTTAATTAATACAACTTAATTTGTCCGTATATATAGAGAATATCAACTTCCTCTCATAACGGCAAATTAATGAGAGTGATTGAATATCCGCGGAGATGGAAAATACATATATGTACTTCTCTAAGTATATAAATGATGTAGATAGTATATGTATATTATTCTATACATGTAATTATCTATTAGTAAAGTTATTTCAGTATTTAGTTAATGAAACAATTAATTGGCTTCAGATCTTCAGGTGATTCTGAAGAATCTTCTTTGTATAGAATATTTCGATTTTAACTCGATATCGAGTTATTTACTGTAATGTTGGTTTAATAAATTCAAGCTTAATTGATAATTAGAGATTGATATACGTTAATTTAGTCAAGCAAACAAGCTCCTTATAAATTCGTGTACACATTAAAACCTTTATTTATTTTATGTATGTAACTATACTTTTAATAAGAGCTTGTATAAGTTCTTTTAGAATAAATGTAAAGCTCAGCTGTCCTATTTATTCGTTACTGGTACTAAGGCTATAGCCCTTTGTCCTTGGTCCGTATCATTAGGTCCGTGCCAGTTATTTCAATGTCGCATCTGGCAATTGTAGGTTAAACGACATTAACGTTGATACGATCAGATCAAAAGTTCCTGTTTACGATAAAACATTGAAGTTGTTTTACGATCAAACACCGATCGTATCTAGTCATAATTTTAATGTTATATGGAATAGGTATCAGTAAGTATTATAGAAAAAAGAAATATATATACTCGATATTCAAGCCTTATTAAATAAGTCATAGGAACCATCCTTTTCATCATCAATCAATTTTATTGTCCCACTGCTGGGCACGGGTGTCTTCTCATTTGAGCAGGAGTGGTAGACTTCGCACGAACGCGTTATGGAGAAAATTTCTAAGTCATGCAGGCGATGTTTTCCTTCACCGCTCAAACCCATCCTTTCATAATTTTAAATAGAATGTTGATATGATATGTTATTCAAATAGACTCGATTCACATTTAAAAAAAAATATTATGTAGCTACTTTTATTATCGATTATTATCTTATATATAAAAATCTCATGTCACGGTGTTTGTCGCTAAACTTCTCCGAAACGGCAGAACGGATTATTATGAAATTTTGTATGTATATTTGGTAAGTCTGAGAATCGGTCGTAGGTTATTTTTTACACCCCTAGGTAATAAGGATGTTCCTGGCCAGACTTTTTTAAATAACTTTTTTTAAAAACATTTATTGTATTGTTTTATAATTTGGCAATAAAAAATACTTATAACCATACATTTTTACTTTTCTATCACCAACTCCTAAAAAGTGGCAAAACAACGTTTGCTGGGTCAGCTAGTATATAGAGATATATATATGTTATCATATTATAACATATACCTGCAATAATGACGCAATGGTTATACGAAAATGTAAAGAGCTCACAACATTAAAACATTAACGATTGATTTATTCATATTATGAATAAATAAATAGACGATGCGACTATTTTATTTGATAAACCTATTTTAATGAGATACAGTTTAATCCAAATGAACACGTGTATTTTGTACAAAACTAATTAAAACCATATGGACAAAACGTAATATTGGTATAGCACATGGAAATGATATACACACGATACATCATTATGTTATTTATTATTTGCTTAAGGCTGAAATGAGGACTCCATATTAGTCTTATTGTGTAATATCCGATGAATAATACATTAATAACAACAATAAGTCCGCTAAACATTTCGAAATTAGTAATTTTAAACACAAAAACATCTTTATTAACTCACTTCCTATTCGAGCTTATTTTAAACTATATAATATAGATACCTAGATTTTCTAAACTTAGCTCCAAATAGGATGACAGTGCAAGAATATTACGAGAGTACATAATATTGAAGAGGTAGAGGAGAAGATAAGAAGTGAGAGCTTCTAGATTGATACCGATTAAAATAAACGTTATTTATAAAACGAAAGTCTTGATTTCTCTCATATCAAATATCTTACAAACACCGCCCTTATAAGTAAACACACACTAGAGACATTTTTATATCCTTTGTCTGAGATGAAAACAGTTTCAACACTATCATAGAAAAGATAAACACATTCCATACATTGTTTGTAATATATAAATGAAGAAAAATAGTAACGGATTCCTATGAAAATTAACAAATAAACTCATATTCGTACTTTTCCGAAACCTTACGAGTTTTTTATATACGCACACCTACAGACTAATAATGTCGGGAAAAAATCCTTTCAAGCAGTTCAGTATTCAGGCCGTAAAAAACATTATTCTGAGAAATGTGATCTATGCTTCTAAATAGTAACTAGATAATTAGATTCTAAATATAGCTGCGTATCTGGAAGCACTTTATATAGAACGCAAATTGATTAAGTTAATATTTTGCACGCCATTGTCAGATATACGAGATAAACAAGTTAGTGCCTTTTACGCCACCGACACAAATATGTGACAAAAATACAGTGCACGATAATACAAAAGATTTTGATGAAATATTGGTGTCCCTAATTGCCTATAGTTGGGGAGCTTCATAAGGTTAAATAATCCTACTCCATTTTCTATTTTTATTACAGGATAGTTTAGTTCCTTGTTACTGTTGTTTATTGTTACACGGTTGGTCTTCTATTTCTAGCTATGTCAACATACCTAAGTAATTATTATTATAAAACGAATGAATTACTACAGTTATTCATATAACGTATTTATCACACGCTCAAACGATGGACGATGATTTAATAATAATAATATGCAAAATTTAAATATGTATAAGCTAAATATTTGCACGCCACATTTAGCAGATAATGCAGAACAAGAATACCAAAATGAATATATTTCATGATTAATAATCTTGGAAATAAATGCTTCTATTCTAATGTATTGTTATTATTAAGCTTGATTGTCCTGAATGTGGAGTCTACAGTTAATAACGTACGATTGAGTAACATTATGAGCATGCTTGGTATGCACCACGCGGCTAGCCACATTAAGTTCTGCCGGCCACCGTTTTGCGCAACTTTGTATACAGGGAGTACAAAGGACTATTGTCATACAGCCTGTTTCACGCGGTTATATCCATAGGCGGTATGGGTCGTCGCATTATGCGTACTGCGTCTAAACGTTTTAGATGCATGGTAATCGAATTATTATCATACAAAAGATAAACATTATATCCTCGGCTTGGCTTAAGGCATTTTGTGTTTACATAAGCTCATTGCTAAACTTACATATCCATGGAGTAAGAAAAGCTTTTTTACCGTCGCCCCGCTTGGAATTTCACGACTTTCACTTAGTTAGATTTTTACCAAGAAAAGCAAGATAAGGTACATTAATTTTTCATTGCATTAAGTATTAAAAACCATTTTTGGGAGTTTCGTTTAACGTTAGTTACGTTCTGCGTAGAACCCAAATAGAGAGCTTTTATTCATACCACACGGGTGGCAAACAAGTTTACGTAAGCGATTACCGTAGTCTATGAATGTCTGCAAGACCAGAGGTGTCGCTCACTCTTGCCAACCCTGTAACGTAACCTTAACCTTGTCACTCCCTATTATCTTAGTTTATAAGCTTAAATATATGTATAAAACAGGTAAAAAAGAATCAATGCGCATAAATGTTTAAGTTATCAAAGGATGACAGTATTAACATAATAATCTCTCAGTCTCAAAGTAAGTAGCGTTCAAATTCCAATGTCTTATTAGTTATTAGAAAATACAACTTCACTACAACAATTATTTATCCCAATATTCCACGATAAAAATGATCTACGTATTTCTGTTAAGGAAAATGGGCATTTTGTAGAAAAAAACACTTTCTTGGTATCTATTACAATGAAATTTTATGAATGCCGTAGTGAAAAGAAAGTGTCTGGATATCGCAGAAAATTGAACGACATGTCTAAAGTGAACAATGTTACTACGTTAAATAATTTGAATAAGTTTTGAGCAAGCATTTTATAAGTGGGTTCTATTGTTATGTTCCACCATAATGCTCTTAATAGTCAAGCTTTCAGCTTAACTCTCTCATTTTCCTCAAGTGTCGGCAAAGATTGTTAACCTTTAAATAATTAAGAGTAACTTAACCAATGCTAGATGATCACACAAACGAAGTCTCAAGTGAAAATTATGTGTTGTTCATTTAAGATGCTGCGACAAAACGTAACAATTTACATTGCAACAGATTTAACAATTACGATTTAACAGTATAGGCGTATGTACAAGAAGAAAATTGACCTGGTAAAACTGTGGAATTTAGTCTCACTGATGCTTACGCTATGATATTAGTATGGAAGTGGTCAGGCCAATATTTCATCATGCAGAAGTCAGCACCGCCTAGCCTCCTTATTAAACCACGCACGCAGGAGTCACGACGCTAATCGAAAAGATATCTAAATCAAACAACCTGCCACCGTAATAAGGCATGATGCCAACCCTACATGCTGTATAACATTTTACATTATATTTTAAAAGCCGCAGTATCCAAAGCGCTGACTCCGACATGCGAAGGAGATATGCAGCCCCCGCGTCCAAATTCGAATGCTTCCAAATTGTTTTGTGTGACGTTGAAGGGTCACGTATTTAGTTGGCAGACTCTTGCCAGATATGTAGCGGGAATTGGGACGAAGATTTTTGTGTTCCTTTTGTGTCCAATTACCTTTAAATGTCAGAGGATTTAAGGCTTGTGGCGGTGGAAATGTCAACGTGATGAGACGAACGGCATAACAAGATTGTGGTTGATTAATTCAGTCTTAATTTAAATGTAAATAATACTTACGAATTTTCTTCAATGATTTAAGCAATATTAAGTGGTCTTATATTGAAAACGGTTTGGTAGCAATGACCATTATGGTTAAATAATTATCGACTTTCATGTTGAAGTCCTTGGAAAAGGTCATGTATGAAGGGTGTCATAAACGGCCATTTTTACACAGTGCCGTCTATTGCCGGACTAAGCTACCGGTCTTGTATTACGGACATTAGGTGGTTTATATATATGCACTACCTAGACAAATATTTCCCCCCACTAGAATTCAAACCCAGGATCCATATCAGGGAAGCCAGACTTAAAACTGCTACGGTCATAAGGTTTTCAGACGAGGCACATGAATATGAATTAAGTAACAGTCCTACTAAGGTTTGTAAAGTACGTAACGTGTTTTATTTTATTCCTATCCCCGGAAAGAAAGCCTGAATATTTTTACGTAAAAATGATTTTTTTTCTAAAGCCTACAGACGTACTGCTACTGGGTACTAAAATTTTAAACTGTTTGCTACAGCGTGTTTGATAAACTTATTTTAAAATAGTTTTTTCTTATGGTGATAAGGAGCAAACGAGCAGGCGGCTCATACTTGCAAATGCGTTGCCAAACCCCTTAGAAACCGTTCAGGTTTCTTAAAATAGGGAGTTACTGAACTGACAGCAAACGGATTTTCCATGCTGTCAGAATAGTCACTCCCCCAATGAACTCTGGTAACCTTACTCACTCCAAGAAAGACAACTATTGTTGATTCGATGCGGTCTTCTGTAAGGCGGAGGTACTTCGCCAGTCGGGCAGCTCAATTTGAGCGAGAAACCTCGCTATGACCTACCTCCTACAAAATGGTTCATTCAAACTTATTAGAATTAGTAAAAAAAAACCTAATAAAAATGTAGGTATCCTATATTTTCAGAAATACAGCGTACGCTATTTGGGTTTTTTATTTTGGAAATCAATTGAGTCAGCGTGGAATAAAACATACAGGCTTCGAAATTGGAGGCCGTTTTTAAAAAACTAAACCAATTTCTAGGATATATGTTTGTTTGTCACTCACTTTTATTCGAGCCTAAAAGTAACATTTCAATACTTTAAAAAAAATTGCAGCGGCAAAACTGAACTGAAAAATATATTCAGAAACTTCATCATCAATCCTTTTTTTATCGTCCAACTGTTGGCCGCGGGTCTCCTTACATTTGAAAGGGATTCAGCTACATATATTCCACTACGCTAGACTAGTATAGGCTGGCAAACCTGACACAGCATCGCAACCTCTCTCAAGCATCCAGGTTTCCTCACGATGCTTTCTTTCACCGTTTGAGCAAGTGATATTAACGTGATTTTTAAAAGTCAGTACGTGCCGTAGGATTCAACTGGAGACTTTTGACTAAACAGTCGACTGGTTATAGCACTAGGCTGACAAAGCTTTAGGAACATTATTTTGAAAATTTGGCGACCGCGACCGAGCGGCCGACGGCAACACAGTGAAATTTGATTGGCGAAAAAATCTCGGAAAAAGAAACAAGGTTACGATGGGAATTAAGATAACGAAAAGAAATAAGGAAATTCTTTCTCATTGAATAATTTAGTTTATCCGAATTTATGTACCTATTGTGATTTTTATATTTCCAGTGTAGGATTGCTTCGTTGTTTATTTATACGATTATTTTTTTATGAAACATGCATTGCATAGTAATGTCTTACACGCGACTTGAATAATAACTTCTAATTTATATATTTTTTACGGTACTTAATAACTGACACACAAGAAGGTCGTATATGAATGTTCTACAACGGAAAGAAAGCAGCTTTCTCATTTCACAACTTCACTATGTATTTCTATCTTCTGATTTGTTTTGAAAAATCATTATATTAACTTGGCACTTTATTAGTATTAAAAAAAAGAGATTCTTTAAATATCTATAATCAAAATCTTACTAAAATACTTATTTTAATAGTCAGGTACATCTTGCAAAGTTCAAAAGGGTTAAAAATTTGTCACATGCTATGAAAGCTACCGACGTTGCGTGAGAAAAGTTGCGGTTAATGGTCTCAATACGCATTAAAACAAATTTTTATACGTATTTCGTGTGACTTTGTAAAGTTTTGTACCGAAGCAATGACGCAAGAATAATTATCATACTTTATACATTATATTTCATTATAAATATTAAAACCGTATATAATAAATATATTTAAAAAATAAAATCTTAAATAATTACCCATATAAACACACGACAACACCGTCAATTGTCACGTGAACTTTTTCAAACTTTTCACACAACAGTCACAAGTATATTGCACCAATTAAAAAAAGAACTACTTTGTAGTGTTTACATTGCGGGTGAGAGCGCGTTGCCGCGGGGTTTGACGCGGCGTCCCCGGGTTCCGTACGCGAACTGGAGTGGCTCTCCGGCCGGCTCGCGATGTGCCGCGGCGAACATGCGCACTCACTGCCTCTCTTTCAAACCATTGTAGAAGACCCCTGCAAACGCTCCTCTCCGCATTACTTGAAGGTAAACCTTTTTGGGATAGTGTGCAGATGGTTTTATTGTTTCCCGTTGTATCGCGAGATCTTTAAGACTGCGTTCCGCGGTAGATTCCACTCTAGCGGTTATTGAGTTTCTTTTTAACATAATATTATTTAACTAGGTAATAGGTAGGTAACTACAACAACAGAAAATATGTTAAAAATTATTGAAAATTAATAACTAACTTCTTCATATAACATACTTCTAATAATGAATTGACTTTTACCGACTCTTACAGGGTGAAGGAGTCACCTATAAATAATGTATAATATTATAACACAATGTGTTATAATATTATATATTATTTGTAGGTGACTCCTAAATTGTTTACAGATATAAGATTTTAACAGCATTATAATTATTATTATATAACAATCTCGATCTAAATACGATACCCACTATTCATAGGTATTTATACTAAAATATAAAAAAAATCGCAAACAATAAATTTGTTTTCACCGTACCCATAGAGGAAAATTTCGAACAGAATTTCCCTGACATTTGTAGCCGGCTTTAGCTTATAATTAGTTAGTTATAATATCACTAATTAAAACGTAACGTGTTTATTTCATAACAAAAAAGTTTAAAAAAGATTTTTGGATATGTTAACTTTAGGGCGAAATGGAGAGGTAGGGCGGACAAAGCTGCGGGCTATAGTCACGGTTAGACATTGAATTAAAACTACTTTTTAAGGAATTCATCGTTGTATATTATCTTATCCCAACGTTTCGGGTTCTTTATTATCTTATATGTAGTTATGTTTCAACGGCTAGTGTATCATTTTTTTTATAAATGAAGGTTGATAAGAATGGTTTGTAAGGCATTTGATGTCTTCATTAATGTAGGTAGGTATTTAGACTCGCGTGTTATTTATATGTATTTTCCGACAAATCTTAGTGAAAGGCACTGTCCCGTATCTACATATATAAAGGACGGCCCTTGTTCACCAAAATTAAGAAGACGACAAGAAATTGAGAGATACTCAGACCTAAATAAATAATACGAAAAGTTCCTACAATTAGATTAGGAAATGTTGTTATTTTATGCAACTTTTCTGCCTCACTACCGACCACCGTCGCACTATTTCATATTCTAGATCCAGACGACCAAGTTATCACTTTACCAATTAAATTATTTATATAACTCAACGCACATCTGTTCAATATCAAAATAGTTTATAGTTAATGGGTTTAGAAAAATTCAATAAAAATAATTATGTTTTATGATTATGGTTATATTTTATGACTTATATTTTATCACTTTACCCTTTTTTTTTTTTGTCTACAGAAAGAAACCTAACAATATTTGTCGCTGCCTTATAACGTTCATAATCACATCAACCGTTGTCCACTGCTGGACATAGGTCTCGCCCAAGGATCGCCACGACGACGACCGGTCATGCGCCACCCGCATCCAGCGGATTCCAGCGACCTTTACCAGGTCGTCAGTCCACCTTGCAAGGGGGCTGCCTACGCTGCGTCTTCCAGTACGTGGTCGCCACTCTAGAACCTTCAAGCCCCATCGGCCGTCCGTTAAACGTTATAAGACATAAATTAACATACCATCATGCCTTTCGTCGCCGAAGGTTAAGACAGAGATATACTAATATACCTATATAACCACATTTTGCTGGTGTTACTGGCTTATGGAATACGAGGCGAGCCTATTGCCATCAACCGAGCACGAATCTAAACTCCGAGCTGCTACTGAAAATTTCATAGACAAACCCAATAACACTTTGCCCGAACTGTGAATCGAAACCAGGACCTCTTTCTTGCTCAGCAGTCACACATACGACTACTAGACGGACGAGGCAGATAATCAAAAGAAAATATATTTACTGGTCTCATTAATTGTCACCAATATTTGACGTATCAAGCAAACCGTATATTTGGAACCATCATAGCTCTAACACACCAACTTCAGGTAAGATTACATAACTCGATATCTCGTAAACAGATTAATGCCTCCACCCACACTTGACTTAATGCTCTAATGAAAATAGCAACCCGCGCCGCCTAAGCGCGTTTACTGCTATAACAATTTTACTGTCGCAGCCTACTAGATAATATGATACTATCGTAGATATTTTGTGTCAATAATCATAAATAAGTTTATGACACATTAAAAAGTTCCTATAATTATGGATACATACTTACTATGTATTGAGTCTACCTACTTTGTCTTGGTGGTAGTGATCGCAGATGGTCTGTTAAATTTATTAAAAACAAGGCCTTAAAAATTTCAAACTGTAAGTATATATCATCTCTACCTAACCTTCTTTGGGTACAGAGGTATGGTAGTATGTATAGTATATTTATTGTATAGGAGCATGTTAGGAACGGCGAGCGCGCGTCGTGCTTGGCGTTATTGTTGCTACGTGATTATAATATTGTGATACACTACACCTATACTTATACTACACCTATACTTTGTTTTACACAGCATTGCCTGATGTCATTAACAAAATTAGCTGCATACAACTTTATTATTTGTGATTTACGGTTCAAAAGCAATATTACAGAACAGTTATATTTATAATTAATTTTAAAATATTCGTTTGTAGTGAAAATTATGGAAAAATCAGACGGAAAAATAAGCTTGGAATGTTTTTAATAAATCACATGCTTTTTCAGCGCGGGCTTTACATTAACCTGTACGGTAATATTTAATGAGAATCAGAACTCCTGCAATATCCTCAGAGGGAATAACTGGGACTTAATTAGGGCTTCCGATTGGAAATGAACGTGTAAAATGATCGAATATTCGAAAATTACTATACGGGTTTACCTACTACGAGTAATACAGAAAGTGGTTTGCCTGGACATATTGCGGATCTAATTGAGCCTCTTTTTTGGAGCTCTGACCGCCAGTGACTACCCTAGTCCTTACACTATATTATGTATTTTAAAGGCGAACGGCAGATTTGGTACCGCATATTTTTTTTGTTGTTCTGTTATAGAACTTGCACCACTTGATAAGGCAACTAAGCCATTTATTTCATGTAAGTGTACTATTTTTAGAACTTCGCATTAATTAATAATATCAATAAAAAGATTTTAATAAAGAAACGTAATACAATCGTAAACTAAACGCAGTTATGTTTTTAGAAGTTGCCATATGTAAAATAACACAAATATCGAAATGATAATTAATTATTTAGAAATAGAAATAACATTAAATATAAATAAATACTCATGTATTATACGTACAAACGCATAATTGTTGGATAAAGTAATATTAGGTTTTTTTTAAATATAAGTAGGTATAATAATTGTACTTACAAAAAAAAGATATAAAAAAAATATTTACCGACACTCAAAACCCCATCAGAAATTCATCATGATCAAACTGTTGCAGTCCGCTGCTGGACATAGGACTCCTAATACACCGAATCCTCTTCACAATCTACCTACTTAAGTAAGTAAAACACTACAAGGATAGCGACAAGCAATCTAAGACATTTACTTTACCACCAAAACAATGTTTATGTACCTATAAGTAACAATTTACATTGGTACACTAGTACATAACTTCAAAAAATAGAACTGGTTATAACTTTTACGTCCCAAGTTCTAAAAATCTAAGAATTTAAAAAAGGCTTGTCTATCATATTAACTACCAATTAAAACAAAAAGTATCCCAAAACACGAAATTTTATTAGGTGTACGAGATTCTCATACAAGCCTGCCATTCGCCTTTATGATGTAGGTATGATGTAGGTAGGTATTTAGTATCGAAATAAAGGATTTCATTCTCTGGAAGGTTCCCAAGTTATACATATACGTAAGATTTAAGCACAGAGTAAGATCTGGCGCCCTCTAAGGTGACACGTGCAATAGCTCAGTGTCACGAAAATTAAGATGTTGTAGTGGTGTTTTGACGTCACTGGACCCGACTATACTGTTTACTAGCTGCCTCTCGCGGCTTTGCCCGCATAGTATATAGATAAAAGTAGCCTAATCCCGGTAATAAACTATATTTAGGCAAAATTTCGTTCAAATCTGTTGAGCGATTTTTGCGTGAAAGAGTAACAAACATCCATCCATACATACATCCACTAACTAACAAACTTTCGCGTTTATAATATTAGTAGGATATCTAGGTACGGAGTAATGGCTGAAAAAGAGACATGTTTTAGGTAATAAATGTTCTATTATTTAAACTTACAACTGTTTTAACGAGTTTGGAAAATTCACTATTTTAAGAAAATAGCATATTGTTTAGTAGGTATATGGTTTGGTAATTGTGAGACTTGATCCAATATAATGTGACAGTAAAATTCCAATATTCTTAAAGATTCTAGACTTGGTTTGACCTTTTCATTTCTGAGGAAGGGTTCAAAGTGAAAAGGTTGGTATTTAGCTGTTTGATGGATGAGACAGCAATTTAGTGCATTCGCACGCTTTTTACAATTCACATATACATTTTTGATAAAATATCTTTGTTCTGCAACTACTTAGAATGTATGGAGCTCTAAATTCAATAAACTCAATATTAAAAAAAAAACCAGCCGCAATATTTCAAATTGTCTAGAAACCTTTATATTTATAGTATTTCTCTGAAAGTCTATAACAGTTAAAAAAGTTTATATAATAATCCGACCGTCAAGGATCAAGATATACTTAGTATAAAATAACGTAGAATATGTTATTATTGATAAAAAAAAATGTATAGCTCCAAAACTTTATATTTGATTCAAGTGTAATTTCCGAAATCATTGAATAGTTTTTCACTCGTTCTGCAAGCCATTGAACAATGCGAGTATTATTGCTTGCAAACACGAATGTTTGTTGTGTATATTGTAATTACTCACCCATTAGGTCGATTTTGCGAGATAATTAATAAATTTATGAACGTATAGACATGCGATTGTTACTGGTTTGAATTAACATTTATCTATATTACGCCTGACTAAAACATGATTTTCATTAGATAAATATGCAATATCAAAATGTTATGGAAAGCAAAACTGGGCCGTGGGCACAGCACTTAACTGATGGCAATACTATTTATATACCTACTTCGAATATTGAAATGAAAAATCTATCGATATAATTTATGTTATTACTCAAATAAAATGAAGAACCTTTTAATAAAGTCGGGAGCCGGTTTAATTTAGATAAATGTTTAACAGGATTATAGATGGAGTTGATTTGCTTAATGTGAATTTATATAACATCGTCAAAAAGAGTAATATTTAATTCTTAAAACTATTCTCTTGAATAATTACAGTGATTTTGTTGAGTATTTCAGTTACAAATGTCAAATATATTTTAGTGGAATGACGTTTAGTAAACTGAGATGTGCTTCCAGAATTTCTGCCGTAACCGCAATTAGAGTTACTGCAAGGACCTATATTCACCAATACAGTTTGGAGACACGTAATGGCGAGAGCAGCCGCGCTTTAAATAAGTATTCGGTTCTCAAAGGAGACCACATTTACGAAAACTTTATATAACAGAGACACTTGTGGGCTTGATTGTATGGCGACCTGTACTGACTGAATGAGTTTTTCAAAGTAAAATAGATTTTCAATAGGCTCTCGTGAAATTGGGTTGTACAGCGATGTGTAGGGATGAAAGTCATTCTGAACACAATTCCAGTAGAATATACTTACGTGCGTATCTTCCAGTGTACTCTAAATCGGCACTTTACAAATGAGTTGAGACGATTTCAAAGATCTTCGAAATGACATCTTTAGAAGTTCTGTTTAATGAATGTTGGTTTTAAGTTTGCTTTCTCTAATATACCATATATCTATGTACTATTGGGGACAATCCCTTGCCGAGCCGTGTCGGCTTGGCTCGGTTACAATGGGCTCGTTTCAAATCCCGAGCTCCGAGCACTAGTACATGCCATGAGGCGCGTGTCTAGGACGCCTGGGCGCAACCGGGATCAACTCATTTCATACACAATGCTATCCTTAGGCGTTTAGTTGAATTATTGTTCAAAATACAACATAGACTAAATATTTATTTACCTATATACACACGGGTAAGACAATCGTCAAAATCTTCAGTTATATACTGTGTATATATTGCAATGGTGACTTGACATAATCAATCGATAGTTATTATAGACATTAAGACTGTTTCTGATGTTGCTCAGACTGAGTTTCGACACAATAAAACTTACTGTTTATATAAATTAACTTATGATTGTTACAAAATGTACTGATTCAGAATAACAAACTAATTACATATTACAAAAGGCTTTTTACGGCACGTGCCACACTGTTACCATAACTTTATGTAGGTGGCCGCGTGCGTCGAAACGCATTAAAACCTGATATTGGTACCAATTCTGATGTCATGAGACCTTAGAAGCCAGCCTACGGCTTTCACACTAGTAACACAAACTGGTTGCAGTTTCTCTTACTATATTACTAACAAACTAGAACTATTAGAATGAGCACCAGATTTTTCACTGGAGCGCTATTACTTTTACTTAAAAGCATGATTATAATTAAGACAAAAAGAGGGCCCCCTCTTTTTGTACTACACATTTTTATTTATTTCAAACCTGCCTCGTTGGTCTAGCAGAAGTACAGTGCGACTGCCGGGCAAGAGGTCTTGGGTTCGATTCCCAGGCAAAGTGTTATTGGATTTTTCTGTGAAATTCTCAGAGGCAGCTCGGAGTTTGGATTCGTGCCCGGTTAATGGCAATAAGCTCGCTCCGTATTATATGGGACCTAAAACTTACCGGCAAAACGTGGGTGTACATTAGTACACCACTGCCTTACCTTTCGGGGACGACAGGCGTGATCAAACCGTGCCAACAAATAATATCTTCGTAGTTTATCCGATCGAAAACAATTTTGGGGGCGCAAACACTTCTCTAATTTGTTAGACAAAATGGAACTGACATAGGTATCACCACAACTTAAAACCGTCTAGTTCTTAGTGCGAGTAAAATGAGCAATTGTTAGTAAGAGTACCTACAGTAAACTAAAGTAACTCCTTTGTGTGAAGTGCCAAAGTGCATTAAAGTTTAACAATGCCACAACTTGTCGTTGTTAAAACGGCCCCACGTCACTTAAGGACTCTTAAAATAATTTACTGTTCTAAGTAAATTATAATGAAAATACTTGTTGATATTCCTTGTAAATGGTGGCTTTTTAAGCGTAAAAATACGTAAGCTGCTATCCAAGGTAAGTTATTTGAGAAAATTAACATCAATGTGCTGTTACGTTACAACTATTAAGTTTATTTCGGAGCTTTTTAGTTGATTGAAAAAAGTAATTTTGTTTAAATTTGTACTTGTATACCATCCCGCCTGTCGTCTCTGAAGGCTACAAAGAGGTGTACTAATGTACACCCACGTTTCACCGGTATTTTTTAGGTCCCTTCTAAGACGCGGCGAGCTTATTACCATTAACCGGGCACGAATCCAAATTCCCAGCTGCTACTGAGAATTTCACAGAAAAACCCAGTAACACTTTACTTCCGCTGATTTAAATTTTTGAACTACGTAAATAGTTTTGACAATTCCAAAGCAACTATAACTACATAATATTGGTCTAGTTCAAATAAAATATGTACCTACTATAGATACACTTTCCTTCAGCACAAAGATAATAACCAGATTCCGCTAAAATTGAATTGACAAATGAAAAGTAGCTTTTTATATCCTCACGTCATTATGAAAACTGACAATATAAGCTGTGTCTGTATGTGGTTTTAAGGTTGTCACAATAATGCACAAAGTTATTTTATAGGTTCGGTATTTTTTCAACTCACCTGACTCATCGATCCACACGTTAGGTGAAATAAAATAAAAATATGATTACGATTTGCTCAACCGAGCCCAAATAACAAGGTCAGGCGCTACAGTACACGCGTTAACCGACTATATTCGTATTTACGACTCCGCGTTACAACAAACGGCGAGTCGATAAGTCGCACAAAAAGAGCTGAACACTTAAAAACGTGTAAACATCAACGTATGCGAAAATTACAACGTATACACACGGCAGGTTGAAATTTATGGCACGATCGTGTGGTTTAATATTGGGGTCCCGTGTATCACATCCTGTGGGGTGTCTAACTCCGCCCCGCATATATGGAGCCTGTAATTTGCATTTTGAGTAAACGCTGTGCAGTTAAAACTTTCCCTGCTAAAAGCTTCAACGTCTGCTTCGTGCTATATAAACTTTGTCCCGACGATCATTTTGGACTGCGTCTGCTTCAAGACGGTATTTAATAATCCTGTACACTCTGTTTTAAAAGTTGGATTACATTGTGTGCAAAATGTAGGTTCTACGTAAATCAAGTATCTAATTCGGGAACTGGTCTCTCAAGTTCCCTGAAACGCAAATCATTATTATCTATTGTTTTTTAGTATGTAGAAATAATCTTTTATGCATACTTACCTAATACTTCGGTAATTTCATATTATAAATGCGCTATTTAAATATAATATAATAAACCAAATAATTAACCGATTTAGATGTAATTTGAATGCAAATATGTAGTTTGGGTCCCGGAATTCCGATATAAAAACTATTTTAAGCCCTTACCGGCTTAAATAGTTTTTGTCCCGGAATTCATCTTTTAAAAGGGTAAAAAAGGGGGTAACAATTTGTATGTGGAACCGGTAATCGCTTTAAAGAAATAAATAAGCAGAATGATCAAAAGCAAATTGCATAAAATTACTAATTCTATGCGGATGTAGTCGCAGGCAAAAGCTAGTAGTAATAAAAAGATTTATTAAAATATTTTGCTCTGCCTCACTCCAGTAGCCATAAGCGTTACAAAAGAGTATAAGATCCTGGAATCAATTCTCATGCGGAGATTTTGGCTTAAGAAGTAAGCCTCTATAGCCAAAATTTCTGCTAGCTACTTCATACTAGCCGAAGGGCTAGTACGAAATTCTCAGTAGCAGTTCGGAGTTGTGCCTGGTTAATTATAATAGCTTCACCACTCCATTACATAGGACCTAATTGGCGAGCTGTGGGTCTCCTACAGACCGCTACCTATCCCTTCGAGCATACAGGTTTATTAGGTTATATTATTGCATATACATAATATATCTAACACGTTTTTAGTCAATACTGTTAAACATTATATGTATATAATAATTTATTTCCATAAAAAGTGACCATTTGCACTGCCACCATAACTATTTTATGAGAGTTATGCATTTATAATTATGATACACATCATAAAACGTTTTTAATCTAAATAAAAACGAAAATATATTTGTATGAATCTCTGAGTACAAAATTTGTTGTTAAGAATGTGTTTGTGTAAATTGTAGTTGAGAAGATGTTTTGGCAGACGAATATACTAGTGGGTACTGACAGTGTAGGGCACTCCCCACGTAACAGCACAATGACCCGCGTAGGCGTAGGGGTAATTAGAGACGATATGACTGAGGAACTAAGGGACACGAGACAATAATTATGTTAGCTAAAAATAATCTCTATTTTTACTAGATTCACTTTTATGTGCCGTATGATCTTATTATATCCAAATGGTGGGCAGTCGTAATTTCTGAAGTATTAGGTATAGACTAAGGATAAGACTACGGATTTATTCGTAATATCTATTACAATGGGCTCATAAATAGATCATGTGGAATAGGCGACGTGGGTTTGCCTCCTACAAGATGCAGACGACAAAAAAAACTGACATGTGAGATTAATTATCTTAACATGAAAAAACGGGCACGTTTTCGGATTAAGAAGATTGTGAAAATTTAAATATTTTCGTTCATTCTTTTACTAAGATTTTACGAGTAGTTCACTTATTTTTTCTTTTCCTTAATTTGAGTAAAACGTATTTAAATTTTTTTTTTCAAATAAATGTCAGTTGTATTTTTGACACTTCTTTTATACTTATATCTTAATAAAGTTTTTGGCCTTCCGTAGCTGATTAAAATAAATTTGACAACGATTCTGTGAGATTTAACAGATTATTATCTTATAATTTATATTATTGATTTTATGCTAATATCGTCAATTTGGAAATAATATTAGTAAAAAATATTACAATATGATTTCATGTAGGTACTTGTTGTGCCAAGAGATAAACCTGTAAATCTTTTATAAACTCGAAACTAAACTCGAAAGCTGTATAAAAGTTTTGTAATGTGGCCGTGAAATATGTGGAACCTGACTTCGACTAAGTCCGGAGAAGTTACGACCGCGTCTGACCCGGACATCGCTGTCACGATTCACAAGACGCAATCCTTATTGCTTCAATAAGTTTAATTCTGTTTCGAATACATGCACACCCTACTTTCCCGACTCGTGTAACGTGTTTGGAGAGCAGCCCTGTTTATTATTATTGGATTTTCTTTACTTTATTGGAGCTTTAGTTTTTTACGATGTCACCAGTCGTTAGTACAATATAAATGTTTGTTCCGTGTTCACTCGACCGTTACCTGTCGCTTTGTCTTAACAACCTAAGTTGCAGAATTTGATGTGGGTATGACAGTTTTTGATATATAGATACGCGTTTAACTTGAGGGCCCACGACTCGTGTCAACTAAAAGCTTCGATCCATTGGAAGTTGTTATGCCATTACGTTGATGACTGCTTTGACTATAAATCTTGTTACTAGCTTACAATGTTTGATTTACGCATAACTCAATCAGGGTAAATTATTGCTAGTGCTAGGGTGTTGTAAATTAAATTAAACTTCAAATGATTTGTGGTATACATTCGGAAATATCTAATTGGATATCTATCGATATCTATTTAGATATCGAAATAAAACTACGTTCTACGAATTAACGCGAATCCTTTAGAGTTTATAGCATCAATGCAGGACGTTATCGCGAATTTTATTGCGGTTCCCATGGTCATTAACATCTAATACTTGTACAAGTGTGAAAATCAATGAATAGATTTCGTATAATATTATACAATATATACTTTGATCGGCCTGGAAATCAAACAACGAGGCAGAAGATATATAATAATACAGAATTTATTAATAAACCTAAATACTCATCATCATCAACCCATTAATGTCCCACTTCTGGGCACGAGTCTCCTCTCATTTGAGAGGGATTAGGCTATAGTCCACCATAGCCTACTGCGGGTTGGCAGACTTCACATGCCATCGAGAAAATTTCTCTAGCATGCAGGTTTCCTCACGATGTTTTCCTTCACCGTTTGAGTATGTGATAAATACGCACACAACTTCCGAAAAGTCAGTGGTGCGTCCCACCACCCAGTCTTGGGTTTGAACTCGAGACCATTGACATCTCAGTCCACTGGTCACACCACTCGGATACCATAGCTCCCACTCGGATACCGAAGCTCACTTAAATAATTATGTCAAAACTTAGCAGCAAACTTAAATAATTATGTCCAAATATCTCGAGATTATTATAGCGACCGGACCCTTTAATTTATACTGTTCCTTACCGTAATAACAATTGACGGTATATTTTTGATAAGTGAATTTGTGAAGTTTTTGTTGGGGGTTGGTGTTCAAATTAAGTAGGTAAGTTCGACGGCATGTAAGGCGAGAGGGCTAACCCTGGGCCAATACTGTTTTATCTTTTGGGGCTAAATAACACAAACGAAGTTTCTACGAAGTTTGTGGCCCACATTGAGGGGAAAACTGTAAATGTAGTATCTATTATGTTGACACTAGTGTTGACCCATGTTCCCACTCGTGTATACTATAGACTTAAGGAAAAATGTATTCAGCTATGCAACTTGCTACACACTGCCATATAAAAGAAAAAAAATACCGTGTTCATATATTTCATTTTGTGTTATTTCGTGAACTTATGAAAGAAGAAAAACATAACGTCTCAAAAGATCTAGAAAAGCCCAGAGGATCTGTTCAAATAATAGTTGTACCTTCATATACATTTTCTTGAATTTACTTACTACATTATTATTAATTATATTATTTCTTTGAGATAACCACTTTCCTAGTACACATCAATACACTTGTTTATATTGTTCTAAATTCAAAGTACAGGATTTACTCTGAAAATATGTTGCTATAAAAGCTCAGAAAACGATAAGATCTTCTAGTAAAATCTAGATTTACGAACCAATGCAGTAACAGTTCTAGATGTTTTGCAATGATCGTTAATTTCGAAGTCTATAATTTATTAGCGTTGTAAAATCTGTATATTATTGACCTGTATATATGTATTTTGACCATACTTACCTATATAACATAAAACTAAAATTAAAACATTAAGGGGGAAGCTCTCACGGTAGCCCGCGAAATTCAAATTTTCGTACGTTTTTTGCAATTTGCCGGTCATTGTCAGGCTGTACATTGAACAAAATATGATTCGCGCTTGTAAAAGGTATTTAGTTATAGAATTATAATAATTAATATCATCAATACAACCCTCACAGTGCATACAATTGGATTGAATGACTTTTTAATGAAATAGACAATCAATACAGTTATATGCACTTTGAGGGCTATTTAATTGATTTAAATTATTATAATTCTGTAACTAAATACCTATTACAGGCGCGAATCATATTTTGTTTAATGTTCAGTCTGACAATAACCGGCAAATTGCAAAAAACGTAAACACAGTGATTAAAATAGTATGTAGTGACAGCTTGCAATTCACTCGCATATTAACATTACGCTGACCCTTGTGTCTTTATTGACTTTCAAATGTGTTAGGGGAAATTAACAGTTGAACATTGTTTTTCTTTCATTGAAATGTAAAGATTGTTCATTATTATTTGATCTCCCAAAATAACCTCTAATACATATTTCATAACTTTTAACAGGATAATTAAAATTAAGTTGGTGAATCTCTAAACGTTTTCATAGAAGCATGATCTACATATATAATACTACAGTCCAAACCAATCAAGTCAGCTCAGCGTCCATACGAAGGACGTAAGTGTGTTATAATGTCCAATCTGTCCGCAGGATTGGGAGTAAATTTTACGTCAAGTCCATTCCAAGTGTCCCCGACGATTTTTTATTATTGGCTGAACGAATTTAGTATCTGGGGAGATATAAAAGGAAATGAAGCTAAGCCCTTCGGAAATCTCAGAAATTGGTCTTTTTCTCAGAGTGCGTATGAGGACAATGGTACGACTCGAATCCAATGAAACAGAGTTACTTTCTTTACTCTAGGGAACAGTTTTTACGATCGACTGCGAGATTTACGCTTCAATAGCATTCCGAATACTTGAATATTTTAATAAGTTAATAATACCTTTTTCTGGGCGAAGAATAATGGTTTCCTTTTCATTAATAAGGAAACGATTGGCATTTCCACAACCGTTTTTCGAACGACCTTATTACGATACCTTTGAAGATGAAAGGTTATTCATTATATTTATAAAAGTATGCTAACAGGCAATTCGATTCCGTCGAGAGTTAGTAATGAATGTTAGAAAGCTCTTCGACCAGTTAATTTTAGTGAAATTCGTCTCCAACGAAGCTTGACGCAGGTCTGAGCGCAGGTATTAACACAAGTATAAGTATAGTTGATCGCACCCGCGGGTCCCATTGCAAGTTTACCACTCGTAGTGGGGCTTCTAATGAAGCGGTAGCCGAGATGGAACTCAAACAACTACCGCCAACAGAATGGAAGCCTTTAAAAGGAAAACACGTAATTGCGTAGTTTTAAAAATAAATAAGAGCAGTATTTTCTCGGTGAAAACATCAAAATAAAATTGAGTTCGAGCCAGCTAACAGCGATAAATGAACTCATACGTGATAGTGTCGTAACACTGACCTATTTAACCCTATCATTGTTCGAATGAAATACTATTAATAAACTGACAATACGGGTAAACACAATCTGCTACGTCAGGGCCAACTTCGCCGACTTTGGAGCCCCCTCCCAAAGTCTCTGTTGGAAACAGTGGCTCTATATATTTTGCGGCATATTAGAAACTGGCGCTCACCTATGCTAAAATATGGAAGTTTACGCCGCGAACACGCTTCGTTAATTGTAAAATTCGGAGTTTGATAACTTCACCCGAAACTTTTACATTGCCGGGTTGAATTTAGTGCGACTGGTAAAGTTGTGACAACAACTGGTCACTTCTGTATGTACTGTGAAATCTGTGAGTTTTCTTCTCATTAAATATTAACAATAGTAGTAGTAGCTGGATTTAGCAGTATGTAGCTTTGTTAATTTAACACGAAATGTCTGAAGAGATGAAGTCTTTAACATAAATAATAATGAAACTAAAAAATATTCTAGGAGCTAATTCTAGTTCTAGATATTAATAATGTCTTAATTTAATTCAATGAAATTGTTATTAAAAACTTGACACACAATTTTAAATTTTATTAACAGTTTCATTACATGAAACAAAAGCCTTTTCAATTAGGTCGCAGAAAATCAATCACAATAGGTCTTATAGTAGGTAGGTAATAAAAGATCTTCCAGCGGTCTATTATTGTCTCAGACCTAATATAGGATATGGATTAGGTATCCACCTAACGACGCGTATTACGACGAGGGATCATTTACATTCCTTGCTGGAGTAGAGAGATATTGCGGGTCGATCAAACCAAGAGGTTACTTCAGGAACTGTTCATACGCTCATTTGCGCGATCAATATACGTTTGTATCATAGATCAGCGTGCAGATTGTGGCGACATCGATCAGAATAGTTTGCTTGCAAATTTGGCAGCTGCTAACCAAACGGGATTATGTGATACCAGCGTGAGCGAGGATTCGACTATAATCTGATTTATGTACCATGTGCTAGGCACTATACGACCCATACACTATTCATACTGATTATGTACATATAAGGGCACTATAAATCAAATTAGAATTCGAGCTCAAGAGATTATTTGAACAATAAATTGATTAAGTAAGTATATTGTTATAAATTTCCAAATAATTCTCAATAATATTCACCCCCAAATTATTAACACAATCCTTGACATATGGAATTTGTCAATCAAATATAAAATAGGTTCCTAAATACCTACCTATGTAGATTAATCCCATATAAATGATAGACACATGTCACAAAAAGATTCTGCACTCTTCTACTTTATCCTGTTTAAAGTAACTAGAGATATAATTTTATATATACATATTTTTATCAATAATACAACCTTAATATATTCGGTACAAACATTTGTTTTGATTTAAAAAAATATAAAAAATATAATAACTTAAAATTAATTTTATATACCAGCGTAAAATTTCTGTAGTTCCGGGTCACAAATGGCACCCTTAGGACGTGACCTTTTCACATAAAATATACGGAGAACTGACTAATAGGTGGTAAGGGGATGGATAGCAAGATCCACTGACAATAGTTTCATGTAATTTACAAACTAAACTATATACATTTATATTTTCATAAATTGAGGGTCTGGGTTTTATATTTATTTTGAAGTAATAATTTAATCTTTCTCATGTATTTTTTTTTTTAATTATAAAAATTATGTTTATAACCGCAGCCGGCTACTCCTGAACATGTCAAAATAATATGTAGGTATGTTTTATTTAAGTAGGTAGGTAGCAACAACACGAAGCATTATTTTCGCAGCAGTAGCGTCGGCCACATCTGTGTCTTGCCACATATGTAGTCCTTTGAAGTAGTGAACAGTTGTGAAGTGTAATTAACTGTGATAGTTTTCCTGTAAGATTCATTATTTAGGCTACTATCGTGATTTTTTGACATATTCAAAATTAATCATTTAGCTGAAAAAGAGAAAATACTGGAATACAACATAAATAGCATTTTGAAGCTTAAAATTACGCAAACGGATGCCCGAATCGATAAACGTTTTTCACATACACGTATTTTTTTTTCGATGGACGGTTTATCCGTTAAAACTCATCGGGGGAGATACCGTACATCTTTTTTTTTTCAAGATTTTATTTTACCACTTTGTTGGCTTGATTAATATGTATACTGCCAAGTTACAGTTTTCTAGCACCAAGACTCTTTGCTAAATCTAAATCGCGGACAGTCTGATGGTTGACGGATGCGCCAAACTTAGGGTTTCTTAATGTCTATGGAATCCTAATTATCTTAAAACTTCACGTAACCTTAGAGTAAATTGTATTGATTATATTTATTATATGTATTACCTGATAGTTCTTTTGTTTAAGAATTTGATTGCAAAATAAATTGCTGCACAGATAATCTAAAAGCAAAATGATATACTCGTTAGACACAAAAACTATGGAGCTTGCAAACTGTATTGGCAGGAAATGTAATGTGTATGTATCCGAAAGGAAAGGATTCAGAAACATTCTCACCGGATTCAGAAAAACGAGATCACGTGCAACGTCGAAGTTAATAGAGCTTTATTTTAACTTTAGGAGGATTAATAAATCGATAGATTTTCTTTCATTATATACCTAATTCAATATACCGTTGAACAAAGTAATATAACATTTAGAAAACTATAAAACACATTAATACCAGAAAATTATAGCTGAACAAATAAAATATGACATATTTCCAAATTGCAAAGTTTGCAGTGGCGAAACATTTCTGCACTTAGTAAGCAGCTCTTCTCAACGTCGGCAACAAAGCAAGATTAATTACTTACTTCATCACAAATTCTTGAGAAGCGTCGGTTTTCACACTCGCGAAAACCGACACTTTTACAGAGTTTTCTACGGCGTCATCTATGTGTGTGTGTGGGTATAATAAACCTCAACACACGTTTTATTATAAAGTCGGTACCTATTGATAAATAGTTGCTTGTTTCGTTAATTAAAATTGTTTCTTACTGTTGATAGAAATAGCGTTTTAATTCCTTTGTTTGGGTATGTCCTAGGTATTTCGTTAAAATCGTGTGGGATTGTAATTACGAAGTATATATTGTTTTATATCATTTTTATCTTAATACTTTATAAAACATTTTTTGTTCATAAAACATGTAATTTTTTCTCAATGTTATAGGTACGATTTTTTTAATGAACAAATATATAAAATAATAAGACAGAGATATCATGTTGAGAAACATATCATTATTTATAATAAAGAATTAATATTTTCATAAAAATATTGTAAAATATTTGAAACTTGAAACGTGGTGGGTGTATAGTATAATGAGCTGCACTTTTAAAAAACCGACACAGCCACTTGTCATCAACTCTTTTATTTTCATAGACTTCTGTCCCTTCTTTGTAAGAATACACGTTCTAAATGCTCCTCTTTTTCCATTTTCTAATGTTTCCATCTTTGATATTGTGTTTTCTTCGTTGCACGTTTAAAAATGTTGCAGGCTACATTTTTTCATTATCTGTGTAAACAGAAAGATGTAGCACATTTTCTAGAAATTGTTGTTGAATTTCAAAGGAGTCGTTGAAAACGTTTTTTTTATATTTTAATTGTAACTTTTAGAAAACTAATATGACTGTTTTCATATAAAATTAAGGTTTTTCACATTGTTCCAACGCATTTTAAAGTATTATATAAGTATATTTTTTGGAAGTTCAAGCCTTTACATTCACGGGTATCCTCTCAATCAAGAGGGCTTAGATTTCAGTCCACCGCGCTAACCTACGTAGAAGTTGGCGGAATTTACTCGATTTTCGATGTCGATTTTATCTCGCAGATATTTAATTTTGTTCCCCATTTTGTAAACATGTGACAAACACGCACTCTTGACGTTTGACTCCGTAATCCACTGGTATTACCAGTTAACCACTCGGCTATCACAGCTCTTACCGATGATGAATACAATGAAGCCAAGGAAACCGACATTGGGTCACAGACATATTTAATCAGTATAGTGTGCCTTCCTATCGGCTATCATAAATTGTGTAAAAATTTGGGAAACATTTATGAAACGATAACAGAGAAAACCATCGTGTTTTTTATATGATCTCAAATCGATTTAAATTAGAACTGATATAGGAACTGATATTATAGTTTTAATAACTAAATATAATTATGTTACATACAAAACTGATTAAGCTAATTTAAATTTGTAACAAATGTGTGAGTGTGTATTATTGTTATTAATTATTATTCATTAATATATAAGAATTATTTCAATATAATTAATTACGTGCTAAATTAAATTATGAGTCTGAAACAACGGGAACTAATAAGTTAATTTAATGAGAAAGTTCTTACATTTAATTGCTTTTAGTGATAAGATCGTCAATTGTACTTTATTACTCTCCATACATTCCATATTCTTGTCTTTTTGGTGTACAATAAAGAATACTCTATCTATTTATGTATATATCTATTAAAACACACGAAACATTCAACACAGATCGTGACACTTCAAATATACATTTTTGTCCTCTTTTGGGTTCTAACCGTCCAGCACAACGTTACGACAAATTAATCTGCATAAGGCCATGTACACACGTCACACGTGCCTCCATCATAAACCATCGTGCACCCTGCTTAGGTCAGGCGGCGCTCATTAACAACCGGAGCCTAATGATGCACTCGCTTGTTAGCCGTCTTGTCGCAACGCCTTGAAAAAAACCTTCATGTACAAAAACCGGTCAAGTACGAGCCGGCTATCAAGTAATTAGTGACTTGTGTTGCCCCTTTATATCTGATTAGGGCGGAAAAGATAAAAGGGAGAAACTATAAAGAAAGTCTAGATATATGTATGACGCCATGAAATGTTTCAGAGATTTGTGCATATCATGACAAGGATTTTTTTTATTTTCGTTTGTCTTTCCTCGCCTTAGCTCATAGACTTGGTATAAGTAAATATATTAATCACTCTAACAAAGTGGTAAAATAAAACACACACAATAAAATTGTATAAATTATATTTTTTTCTCATCTATCTGTCGGTGCAGGGTGTCCTAAAATAGATTGTTGAAAATATTACTAATGTGTGAAAACCATTTTTTAGTTCAGATAGGGCATTTAATATTTCGCAAACAGATTTACGAAATATTAAAATAAAAATAAACAAAAATTATGAGTTCAGTTTTGTAATATTTGGCCAAAGACAAAGGGTAATTATTTTACCACAAGAACCGATTTTTTTATTAAAGCAGAATATACTTACTTAAGTTAAATCGTGCATATTTCTCTAGCAATTTAACAAATGTTTAGAAGTTAAACAATTGGTTCATAATTTTGAATGTACCAGCACGTAACCAATTGTTGTGTCATTACAATAACTCCCTCATTATCACCCTTCCGTTTTTACCTAACTTTCTGAATCATTTTGTGTACAAAATATATTTCAACGCGTTGCGTGTAGAAGCATTATTGTGTTGAACAAAACGTTAACAAATCTCAAGGAAGATACACTTTACGTGAGAGAGAACAATGTTTACTTCAGTAACGGGACTACCGCCCTTTGACGGCTCCTACAATTGAATTTTGTATACAATGTAAATTTACATAGGCTTCATATAAGTACTACCTATTACTCGTACGTACAAGGGTAGCTCAAATTTGGCGAACATTTATTTAGTGAAGTTATTACGGTTGCTTAGTTATTGCCCTCAACATTTAATTTAAATTTGCTTCTTATAATATTTTGGGGAGAGAAACTTTAGTGTTATTCATTCTCATTATATATTCAAGCACGAAGTTGCCTTGAAGGAAATAATATTTAGAGACAAATTAGAGTTATATTACCGAAAATAAAGATGTTTTGAAAACCCGAGACGAAATCAGACGTTTCCGTTACTTCAATATCAGTTGACAACGTAATGAAAACCGACTTAATTGCTAAGGACCCGCAATAAATGAGAATTGAAGAAGTAGAGTGCTATTAAGCTAATACAGCAGAAATCCGCATTCGGGCCGCAATGGGCCATTTAGCCAGCGCTGGCTTTACAAAACATTGCCCCGTAAGCCGCAGCCAGAATAACGTTTATTAGGAAAAATGTGTTTACCCAGAGCGCGTAACGCATGCTTATTTAAATACACGTCATGACGATTACGGCGTAAGTCGTTACTCACATTTGCGTTTTGGTCGCGTAATGATAAGGTGGGCCCTGACGACGGATTTACTCGTGTGTTTACACATTTGAGCTGCCGACATTTGTAATAATATGGTTTTAGGAATTTGTTGACTGTATTCAGGTGGTGTGGCGTTTTTTTTTTACATGGAAAATTGAAGATTATTTTCAAGGAAAATATAAAACAATCCAATCTATGGCTTTGTCTAAATTTGATAGAGGCGTTGAGTGATATCAATGTGTCAATATACCGCGTGAATATTAACGCGGTATATTGACACATTGATATCACTTCAAATGTTGACCATTTAGCAAACATCATATGGATCGTCAATTATTTATGGATTGATTGTTTGAAAACCAATGATACAGTTTTTTTTTATCGAGGTCGGGCCCGATAATCCTTTGAGTATTTTTCGCTATTTAGTGTAGGCAATGACAAATCAAAATAGGGATTGAAAAATCGAAAATTTGTCAATCCCACTGGAAAAACAAAACACATTATAATGCATACATATTCTGCATTGTATTTACGACTATCTTTCATATGTAGCATAAAAATCTCACAAGTATTTAGGAGCTGGTTAGTTTGTATAATGTAGTACGTATTCGTTTAAACTTTGGTAGAAGGAAGAAGAGTAAAAAGTTGTGTACCAGAATTCTCACAATGGGAGTACTTTAGTTGCATTAGATGCTTCATAGAGTGATTATTTATTGTAACTTTATAAAGTATATGATCTGAGTACTGTGTATGCTGTATATGTTATCTGGGAAAAAGCGTCTATGTTTTCTAAAAATGTATATATTATAATTAACAAATTTACAATAAATATAATTATGTGGTATTTGTAAATGGCCCAAACAATAGCAAATTGCTAATTAGTACACGAAAGCGTCAACAAGATAAGAGGCATCTATCTACCTTGAACGTAACGAATTAATAAAAGGTTTGTTTATCAATGTCTTTCCCTAAGCCTCGCCGCCAAACGTTCCCTAATCAGATTTCAAGATTTATTAATTAATTCGAACACTTTGACAACTTCAAGAGGTTTCGGAAATTCTCTAATTGGTTTAATTTATACTTAGGTCATTCATCACATCTCGAATCCAAAACAACATTTATTGGTTAAAGGTAGGCGTGAACAAAGTAATTAATTAACAAACTTTTAGAGTTCATTTATATCGAGAGGTTTTCTATCAATTTGTCTCGCCGGTTCTGGGCTAGCAGATTTCCATGGGATCACCCAATTGTGCCAACTTTAAACAACTTATATCAACAGGTAACAATTACGTTGTCGTGCCTTTCGAGAGTTGATAATTAATTAATCCTTTACTTTTCACTTTTGTTTTGAATTCATTTTAAATTCAATACTCTAAATAAATGGCACTAAAGTATCGAATTGGTTACAAGAACGATTACATGTATGACAAGATAATTTGTAATCGACTCAATGTTAATATGGTATCTAAATACGATATATATGTAAATGGGTAATCTATGTCATGTTATAGACAGGGATGTGGTACGTTTTGATTGATGTTAGACAGGTGTGAAATTGAAGTAGCGAGGAGGTATTATAACAGTAAAGGACGTACTTGCCAATTTTGAGAATATTATCTAATTAGATTCATGTATAATTAACATAATATATCACCATACTTGTATACCTTAAAGGATAGGCAGAGAAGTACTGGTGTGCTTCTATAATTAATCTATGTATGTATATGTGATTTAGCCGCCAATTAATAAAGTTCGAGTCTATTGTGAATGGCAAGTAATCTCAAATATAGAGTTACACATTTTGATCAACCTACAAATTTTGCACGTAGAAGTATCGATTGCAACCACTACAGTGACTAGACCATTAAGGCATAATATGTTTAGTTATTCAAAATATTTCCGTTTCTTTAGTTACACTTGAATGCTCGATGGCTCATGGCTCATATCAAGGTATAAATATAAAAAGATTCCGACGAATTGAGAACCTCCTCCTTTTTGAAGTCGGTTACAGTCAACTTTAGAAATCCTAAATGTTTATAGAAGGGGTGCGGTCAATCATTTTCATCAGTAGCAGCCTCCACGCTAGTTTAATTCACCCAGTTATGCTACAAGTGGATTATAATAATTAATTAATTGGTCTTCAATAGGTTTTAGTAGGTTTCAACTTAATTGAAAATCAATTGCAACTCCTATTCGTATTCTGTGTGACATGTGGTTTTATTGTTTTAACGAAGTATTGGTAGAAATTATAGAGTCAGCTCTGAACCAAAATTATTACAATTTGGAAATTGAATCTCAGTTCGCCACAACACAAATACGCCATTGTTGTATTAAAAAAGACTCATATATATGCCTTAATTACAAGAAAAAAAATATACATCTTAAGAAGACGCAAATCGTAGGGTCGCAAATCTCTAGAAATAAGGGAAAAACACGTTGATTCTTTGTACAAACAATATTATACAACAAATAAGAAGGGAATGCTGGGATACAATAGGACGAGTATCATTCATCCATCTAATCAGGCTTATTTCCGCAACCTGTCGGCCTGGTTGACCCATTGTCACCCTAATAAAGTGAGGTTTCTTTCTGGAACACATTGACTTTATTACGAGTTGTTATTCATTCAACCAGTATAATTTTTAGAAGGTTCTGAAATATATCCCTTTTTCCAGGTTTTCATGATACTTTACTTGTATGAACCCGTTCACCGTATATTGTTATAATTTAAACGTTTTTCTAGTGCCTATTTGTTAACATTGTATTGGCTATAAGTGTGGTTTGGTGAAAGGGATATTCAAAAACTCTCTGAACGCAATAGTTGAAACTGCACGCTAATCTACGCTTGTTTTCAAAAACTGCGTTCTTTCTATTTTGATCATTATAGTTAATGATCATCATCCTTACACAGTTGTATGGAGCGTAAAATTTTACTTGTTTAACAAAGCCTGAAATATAAAGATTGTTGATATGGCATTTTTATAAGCTTATAAAAAAAGATTCTCAAATTTCTTGTAAAATTTCAACAAAAGATGCAGCGGAGGTCTCTGGTATAACATTTTGTTGAACACTCGAGAGAGTTAACCGTACTTTCGCCACAATTTAGAACGTCTTCTTGACAAACGGTTTAAAGTTTTCACCTTATCGGTATGACTTTATCCACCGACGAGTCTGGCTTTTACTAAAGTATTTTTATAATTACTCTTCGCCTTTTGTGAACGCCGAAGTTTGTCTCCGTCTTGTCTACGAATTTGAAGCACTCAAACGTAGTTGGGGAGTATTTTCTACAAAATATTTAACGTCTTTTGGTTATTGACAGTGGTTTGTAATAGATACAAATAAGAAAATAAAAGAACTTCAAATCTTTATTACTAAAGTCAAATTAAACAAGAGCTAATAAGTGATCATGTTTTTACCTTTCACATATTTAGTAAGGACATAACTTTTTAGTAACGGCTCAATTCAAAATAGTGTATTTAAATTAATTAACACTTAATTTGCGGATTGAACATTACTATTGGACAATATTATTGAACACGAACATTTAGTTCGTTTATTTATACATATCCCGTTGGGGTCGTAATGAATATGCTGGGTCCGAAGATAGTGCTGGTGTTGGCAGGTGTGGTTTTAGTTGGCAGGTCACCCACCCTAGGTGGAGTCTGATACACCCCGCCACCTTTCGGGCTATGACAAAAAAGTTGTATCTTAAATGATAATATAGTTCTTTTAAATCTATTACTTTTCATAATTACATATTTACATGTAATATCGAATTGTACTATAATCACCGAATCAATATATCCGTTACTTTATAAAAATATATCCGTTTTCAATAAAAATTATTTATACATAATTATTATGATTTTAGTATTTGAAACCTGAGTCCTATATTATGTTAAGAAGTCAGAGCCCTTAATAACAAAGAATGCTAGGTATCGTTCCTACAGTCTTATTGTCGTGAAAATTATTCAGGCTAGATCTCCTGTGAACACGTGCAACAGTTCAGTGCCACAGAAATAAACGTAGAATGAATGTGGCACGTTCAACTAGATCGGATTCGAAAACTAGTAACAACTTACAGAAAATCACATACATTCCAGCTAACTTTTTTTTATATTGATAGGGCGGCAAACGTGCATGCGGCTCACTTAATGGTAAGTGATGACCGCCGCCCATTGACACACCAGAGGCTTGCAAATGCGTTGCCAAACCCATTAGAAACCGTTCAGGTTTCTTAAAATAGGGAGTTACTGAACTGACAGCAAACGGAATTCACATGCTGTCAGAATAGTCACTCCTCCAATGAGCTCTCGTAACCTTACTCACTCGCAGAAAGACAACTTGTTGATTCACTGCGGTCTTCTTTAAGACGGAGGTACTTCCCTAGTCGGGCAGCTCAATTTGAACGAGAAATCTCGCTATGCCCTACCTCCTACTTTGTTACAAAATTAATCCGATTTTATATGCTTGGTTTTAGTAAGATAAGATTTATATCATGCTGTAGTTTGGGTGACTAGTAGTAGAAATGCGAGTTCATAAAGACGCGAGTACGTGCCTTTCAAACTCAAACTTAATGACAACTGCATGTGCTATATGCTCCTACAGTTTTCAGGTCACCTTTGTAAATGACACGATCGTAAGATCGGGTGTTATTTCAACGCGCTTTAAATACATATATAGCAAAAAGGCTACAGTTGTTATAGGTATTATATTTGTTTATAAAGTCCCGTTATAATGTAGTGTATTCTTAAATTTTCCGTGCCAGGCTTTAATGTCTTAGATACATAATATGTCAAGGAATTTTGAAATCGATAGCATTTCATCCTCAAAAAAAAAACAATAACCTATGGGTTCATTTAATGTAGTACGAGTGTTCTGTGTAAAATTAATTGTTAATTTAAATTAAGTTACCACCACCAGTATATCATCCTATGCGTTTGTTTTAGAGTTATTATTATGTATACATAGCCATGGTATACCTATATTGTTTTGATTCGAGGTCTAGAAAATTCAAAGAAGGGTTATCATACAAAGTCATTGTGGGTTTCGTGTCCTGCACAACGCTCAATTAAGTTCGCCAAATTGTGTTTTCACAAAAGTTTTCTTATCTCGCCCCCAATTAGAGAACACAAATAATCGCAGAAATCTCTTCCCACTTCCCGTCGTTGAAACAAGAGAAACAATATATGCAATTATATATTCCGGGAGCGCGGGGCAATTAACATGGAAATTCTCGTTAGCGTTTCGCAAAGGGGAACTTTTGATGTTAAGGAAGTGGGGAAAAAATTCAAGAGCCGCTCCCAGCCTCATTAACAGGCCTTTAATACTAGTGAGACGCTTCCGGGCAATGGGACTGGAAGAATTTTGAGCCCGTTGCAAATTTTAATCCGTTGAGGGACCGTGTTTGCCGGTCACTACGTATGAATAATTGTTTTGGCAGACTTGGCCCGCAGTGCCACACTAAAGTTGAAAAGCTTTTTTATTTCAAACCAACAATTTACAATGCACTCTGCTCACGTTATAAAACGAGGTACTGTTTCCCGATTTTATCAAAACTTTTTGATGGTATTTATTTACGACATTTGCATTTCTAAAAATTACAAACACAATACGTATTTCCCATGCATAAACACACAACACCGAATCGGGAACAAATCGGGAAAAACTGCCTGTAGGCCATTATATTTGTTCCCTGCGAGAATCAAATCCGCGTCACGCGACGCAGAAAGCCTATCGCCCGACCACTGCACCAACAAAACCGTAAAAGAAATATACCTATGTAGCCTACCCTTAAAATTTATTAGAATACATACTAGATACCACAATACTGTAGAAAAGCATTTAAAAAGTACTTGGAAACAAATATCTAACATTCGCGTAAATGAAAAAAGAATTCAGTAGGTGTGTCGATATATTTTACAGTAAATTCTGTAATCGAAAAAATGTTTACGAAACATTTTATATAGACATGAAGAAAAAAATTGTTCTTTCGTTTTTGGAATTTAAGGTCTCTTGTCCTTTGTCCTCAGCAATAAAGTTTGTATTTGATGGGTCTACACTAGAAATAGACTAACCGAAGCCTAACAAGCATGCCTATACAGCCCCTAGATCTAAGATAAAAATATGTGTGCCCGACTTCTATTCACGTCTTTATAATACAGAGGGAAAGGGATCTTAGGCACGTGCTGACATTGAACCGTAAACAGTCTTTTAGTCGAGCCTTCGTACGTGGCTCACCCAAGAATGTTATTAAGTTACATTCTTTTATAACCTTCGCCAACTTTTGGAATTTTTGCGGCAGTGCTGAATACACTTTTACAATATTGTGGCGAAGAAAGGAATAACGACGAGATAAAGATGAAAATATTTCAGTCAGTAATATCAACCACATTTTGAACTCTATCTTTACTATACCACGATTCAAAGTCCGATGTAACGAAAAGGAGACACCCTAAATAGTCAGTCAACTTGACAATTAATTCAAAGTATTCAGTCAGCTGAATAACAGACTTGTTGTTCCGCTACCTGCTAAACTTGAAATTGAGAGGGATATTGCTTTTGTCTCCTAAATATATTATACTGGCAATATCTCTCACTTTAAAGAAAAGCTTATATCTAACTTGTATCTTGCATCGTGTCGATTCAATAGATATTTTATTGAGAGCCAATAAAAGTGATTCAATATCTTGCCAAGCGCTCATTGGTAAGTTTCCTTATTCAGACAAATATATTTTTTCTTTTAGTATCTACCTAGGTACATACGTGCATCACGATCTTATGCCAAATTTTAAGTACGTCGTATTTAATGTTTGAACTATAAAATGAAAAGTAAACCATTACTATTATTCGTTTCCAGTTCTATTTGATACGTTAGTTACATCAAATAGCGTATGAGAAAGTAAGAATATTATAAAAAATTCTAATTCAAACAACTCTTTATAAAAAGTAACTGAATACGCTCGTTTGCATCCAACTTGCTCAAAAAACGATTCTCCGTCAAAAAAAAAAACGTCTGAAGTAAAAATAGAATAAAGTGCCGTGCACATCGCAAGTAAGACTTTTTAAACAAAGTATATTGCTCGGAACTGTGCTTGTTATAGGAGCGATGCAGTTAAAGTTTTTAAAACAATACAGTGATGGTCAGTAAGGGGCCAACGCGGCGGCCTAACCAGCAACGTGATGTGGGAACCTTGCCCAAACAGGGGACAACCTCGATGACATTTTATCATGTCTTTTTTCCCAGACCATTCTCAAAAACTTTTCATACCCGCTACTATTTAATCCAGGCACAGGTATGAAGATAAAATGCGGATTTGCGATTCAGTGCATGGATTTCAATCAGTTTTGTTTCCAGTTTGTTAGGGCCTATTGTTAAAATAATTGTGAGTTAATGTTCCCGGCGGCAAAAGCAAACAACTTACTCAGCTTAATGGAAACATTTAACGTTATAAAACACTTATAACACGTTTTGTAGCAACAAAATGCTTCATAACTGAAGTTTTAAAAAATTACTACTACTCAATATTTCAGGAATTGCCTCAAAAGTACGGAGTCGACGACAAAGCCACAAGCGCCAGCTTGCTTAAAATAATTCCTCTAATCTCTTCTACTCAGTGCGAACAGGCGGTCTGGTAGGTTTAACTAAAAATGAGGCTAGAACTTACAACCTGACACACTTTTTTTAGTTTTATGCGTCTGCATTATGGACACTGCTCCGGCTATGTTAAGTTTCGCAAGACGCCTGACCTCGTATAAAATAATCTTAAAATAGTTTATAACTTTAAATTTTATCAGACGAGATATATCCTCTAAAAACTTTAAGACCTATTTAAAATTCTTAGGGTTTCTATAACGTATTCATATGTATATTATTTATATATATTTCTATAGGGTTGGATTTCAAAAAACAGACGAAACTACATATTTAAAAACACACGAAATAAATTCATTATTCTTTGTTATCAAAATAAAAAAAACATTATTTTGTTAACAAATAATTTTAAATTACTTATGTCTATAAGTCAATCTACGTCTGAATTGGGTCTTAATGCCAAAATGTACCAAAATATAAAAGCTAATAGAAGATCAAATAACAGATGAAATTTCAAAAGCCACTAAAGATCAAATCGTCGCCATCAAAATGTCATGACTTTCTTTGAATGCAAGAATAATATTCGGAGCCACAAATCGATAAAGGTGAGGTTTGAAAGGGCCGCGCCCGTGGCGAAATACCTCCGTAGATTCATTGAATGCAATAAAATTTTCTGCACAATTGAAACCATTAAAGAGCGTCGCCACTGCGCCGAGCTGAATGTTAATCACGGGCTTGTGTGAATGGAACAATCATATTGTGGAAAAGACCTCATTTTTATCCAATTTTCATTTGAAACAAAGAAATCTTCGCAAGAATATAAAGGGATTAAAATAATTCAACATATTTCAACTACGCGGTGTATAGATAGTTATCAAAAAAAATTACGTGACGAGCATTTTTCTCCTAATGAAAATATTATTTTTTTCTTGGAAATATTTGTTATGTACATATGTTGACAAAATAAATGCTAATCTAAAATTTAAAGCATGCACGTATATAAACTAAAAATATATATTACACACAAATATATATTTTTAAAATAAATTACTTTGAAATAAAACTACTTTTTACGGATTTTATCGCGGTATATTTGATATTATTTTAACCCGACGTTTCGGATCGGATCAGATCGGATTATGTCTTCTTCAAGTTCTTAGTGAAGTCTGAGGTAGGCAGTAGGTAAAAATACTGCAAAAGAAAAACCTAAACCCCTTATTTTCCCTGAGTTCCTTTGTCATTAACTGCATAAATTGTTGTTCCTGAGCGGGACTGTCTTGGGTGGATCTAGATTAAGCGGTAAGCCTTTCTAATTGAGTTCACTCTTCATAGTGCGCTCTAGGTGGTCGACACTGCAGATTTTGTGATAAACCATTTATTAGGAAGTTAACTGCAAATACTGGCTTGAAATAATAATTTATGTTAAAAATGCTAGGCAAATAAGATAACGTACTTTCATAATGTACTCTATTATTACAGTACATTACAGTTTTCAATCTCAGCTATCGTATCTAAATACACAGTATATTTTTTGCATCTACTTTTTTCTTACATACGCATTTCTAACTTTGAAGTTCCATTGAATTCATATTCATCAGCAAGAATTTATTAATTGTTGTATTCAATCAAGTGCATGTCAATGTTTAAAGCAATAAGTATATATTTTGCTTGTAATTACGTTTAATAATTGCCTTTTATTAATTTTGATCTAAGATAAGAATTAGATCATTATAGTTCTTGTAAATATACTAATAAATATACATCGCGTAAAATACCGTTAATTTTACATTTTTGTTAATATATTTATTAATTTCAGTGTTACCAAGAAAATACGCGCCATTTTTTTATTATCATGTTATTATTTATTTATTAATTCTAGATAAAGTGCTCACAATTAAACATTGCCCCACAAAACTGTGTTATCAATTTTATAATAAAATGTTTCCAGTTCAATCGAAAGAGAGATTTAATATAATATTCTTAATATCCTTGGATTCGACCAAATTTATTTGATTGTTTTATTTATTTTGTTGTTAACTATGTAAATTGTAATTAATAATGGTTCGCCTATATACGATTCTATGGAATGTATGATTTATTGGAAAAACCTAATTAAATATAATTAATTAATTCATGTAAATGCTCTTTTGTCACATAGATGCATGTTATATAATAGAACAATAATTTTACTTTCGATAAAAATAGACGATGACAACCAAACCAACCAGCCAGCTTGATAACGATAAGCAGAACTATTTATTGAAAACTTCCTTCTGATTTTTCTCTTAATCTGTAAATTACAGAATGTAACAATTTAAAAAATAAATTAAACTTTCCTATGGTATTTTCATATTCGTTCAATAATAGTTTATCAACTTTTATAGGATAAACGCAGTGAATAATTATAGTTTTACTTTTTTAGATGCAGATACTCCTCGTGGACCGTTACGTCGCCCGGAGACGGCGTATGTCCTAGGTCAGAGTGGTCGACCTACCGACTAAAAACCGCACCCGTCAACTCCAGCGCTGTCGCCTGGACCATGGGATTCGTAAATGCATTCACCACGACCCCGACTAGTTCTGGTCCAACTATATTGTTGGATCCCGAAGACAGTACGGGTATAACTTGCGTAAATTATATGCGTAACAGATATTTTCTGTGACGAAATCTTCTTAAATACGTACTTCTCCATGATTATGGAAATTAAACCCGAATTCTAGATTTTTTCACTTGAGCTGTCAGTTTAGTAACTCCCCTATTTTCTGGAAATTTAAACAGTCTCTACAGGGTCGGTCACAGACGAGATAGGCTACGGCAACTTCTTACCATCAGGGGGACTGTACGCTTGATAGCCCTTATGTGGTATAAAAAAGGTCTCTTTTAAAATCTGGGGATCCATATGAGGAAGCTATGCTCACATAATATAATGATAATGTTAGATTCTTGCATCGACGATGTTTTGGGTAGTATACAATTTCTCTCTGCAAGCTAGCAAAAAAAACGTGTTATTTATGTGGGCACATAAATAATACGTTTTTTTTGCTAGCTTTGCGAGCATGGCATACTTAATGCTATCGTGGACCTTCCAAAATTCACAGATTAGATAAAATATTCGATAGCCCCAAACAGAATAAAATAAGTTACGTTCATTTGTCGGCGGTCGCACGTCCCCACAAAGGCTATCGGTTGTAGCATTTTTTGTAAGGCCTGCCCGACGACTTTCCCTTCATAAATCACGGAGGTACGTGACGTCACGCCCCTTTCGATGTGTCGGTCAGGGACGTGACAAAACACTTTGCGTACTCTTGGTAACTCCCGCTGGTGCATATACACACTTTTGAACCAGGACGTTATACCCAGAATATGTGTGCCCTTTGACTTTGTATCATTAAAACCTGTTTCGCCGGTATCGAACTGTGATTTTCTTTTTGCAATTAAGAATTCTTTGTATTTTATACGCATAAATTGGGATGAAAAATTCTGCCTCTACAATCATGGGCCGATTATAATATATCACAAGCATAAACTAGTAGAAGACATTCAACATAGAAGAACAATAGTTAAGATTATGATGGCATTAATTGTAAAAGTATAAAGCGATCTATTGATTATATACGGGAACTATGTTCCGATTACGACATAATAGCGCTTCAAGAAACTTGGCTATTACCAGAAGAACTTGCTTACCTATATAGTATCAGTGATGAGTTCGGCTGTACTGGAATATCAGCTGTGGATACAACGGCGGGGATTTTGCGAGGCCGCCCGTTCGGAGGTGTGGCAATACTTTGGAGGAAAAGTGCGTTTAACACGGTATCAGTGGTTCAGTGTAACAACCCGCGAGTGTGTGCTATCGAAATAATGATCAACCATAGATCAGTGTTAGTGCTCAACGCGTATATGCCAACGGATGAGGCATGTAACTTAGTGGAATACACGGATTGCCTAAGCGCGGTGAGTGCCATTATTGAGCACACTAATATAGAAAACTGTTACATTTTAGGGGACTTTAATGCACACCCAACAGGTCGATTTTTTGCGGAGTTAATAGATTTCTGTCAGGAATTTGATTGGAATTGCGTTGATATTGAATTGTTAGGATTAAACTCAGATACATATACCTTTATAAGCGATGCACATGGTACACGTAGGTGGCTAGACCACTGTGTGGTCACAAAAGCAGCTCGTGATTCTGTAGTGAACGCGTGTGTCATTTATAACGTGTAGTGGTCGGATCATTACCCACTCGTAATCGAGTGTGTATTTGATAAGATTTGTCATAAGCAGTGTGATTATAAGTATGTACAGAATGTTGTTGTATGGGGGGAGAGAAGTTCTGACCAAATACAATCTTATACCATGGCATGTCATGAGAGACTTAGGTTGATTGACTTCCCCGATGAGTTCAGAAAGTGTTGCGATAAAATTTGTAAACAACATTGTCATCGCAATACTATTGACAATATGTATAATAATATTGTACAAGCGTTATCAGAATCAGCTTTGGTGGGTCGAGGTAGCTGCAAACATAGGAAAAAGAAGGTTGTGGCAGGCTGGAACAAGCATGTTAGTGATGCATACAGGGACGCTCGGCTTAAGTATTGTATGTGGCTGGATTATGGTAAACCGTTTATTGGTCCTCTGTTTGCTGACATGTGTGACGCTAGAAAGATATTTAAATCTCGTCTAAAGTGGTGTCAAACACACCAAGAGCAGATAAAAATGGATATTTTGGCATCGCATCACTCGAAGAAAGACTATCGCTCTTTTTGGAGGCACACGAACAGGATGAGTAATAGACCGGGCCTCCCTGTATCGGTTAACGGTGTGAACGATCCTGTAGACATTGCTAATCTCTTTAAGGAACAGTTCAAAGTAAAGTCACCACTAGGATCCAGCGTGTTTATGCCTGATGCGTCAGACCATAATGATCTTGAAACTAGGTTTACAGCCAAGGAAATCAAGGGTGTCATCACTGCTATGTCTAGAGGAAAGTCCCCAGGTTATGATGGTCTGAGCATCGAACACCTAAAATACGCGGGTCCTCATTTACCAAGAGTATTGGCAATGTTATTCAACATTTGTATAAGTCATGAGTACTTACCCAGTCAGATGACTAGGACGATTGTAGTGCCTATAGTGAAAAATAAAACAGGCGATATCGCGGATATAAAAAACTATAGACCTATTTCCCTAGCGACGGTGATAGCGAAAGTGCTTGATAGCTTGCTTAATAGACAGCTTAATAACCATATTAAACTGCACGACAACCAGTTTGGGTTCCGAGCCGGGCTGTCTACTGAAAGTGCCATTCTATGTCTAAAGTGGGCTGTCACAACACTACACAGATCGGAAAACACCTGTGTATGCGTGCTTCCTCGATCTATCCAAAGCATTTGATCTGGTCTCTTACAGTATTCTTTGGGGTAAGCTTGAGAAAGCTGGAGTTTCACCTGAAATTATAAACACTTTCAAGTGCTGGTATGGAGGCCAAATCAATCAGGTTCGATGGGCTGGGGCCTTGTCGGAGCCGTATGGATTGGAGTGTGGCGTGAGGCAGGGGGGGTTGACCTCACCTACGCTCTTCAATCTTTACGTCAATGAACTGATCGAGGCGCTCAGTAGAGAGCGCGCTGGTTGTTACATAGACGGGATATGTGTGAACAATATTAGCTACGCTGATGATATGGCTCTACTGAGCGCCTCGGTCTGTGGCCTTAGGAGGTTGGTGGGCATCTGTGAAACCTATGCCAAACTTCATGGATTGATATACAATACTTGTAAGAGTGAGCTCATGGTATTTGGTGCCGGCGGCGGACGACCTCCAGAAACTATACCATCAGTCATGTTGAAGGGAACTCCGCTCACACGGGTATACAAGATCAAATATCTTGGACACGTCTTGAACGCAGGCATGAAAGACGATGAGGATATTGAGCGTGAGCGAAGGGCGCTGTCGGTTAGGACAAATATGATAGCTCGCAGATTTGCACGTTGCTCACCAGGTGTTAAAAAAACCCTGTTTCGTGCGTACTGCACTTCGTTTTACACGTGCAGTCTGTGGGCCGATTATACGCAGAAATCGTACAGCGCCCTTCGCATACAATATAATAATGCGTTCAGGATATTGATGGGGTTGCCCCGTTTTTGTAGTGCATCAGGGAGGTTTGCGGAAGCTCGAGTTGATTGTTTTTATACAACTATGAGAAAACGATGCGCTTCCCTGGTGCGCCGCGTACGGGCCAGCCCCAACCTTATCCTGAGCTGTGTGGCCAGCAGACTCGATTGTCTGTACGTGAGTCGCTGCTGCAAGCTGTCCACCTCAGTGTTAAGAGAGTGGCAGTGATCGTGATTGCACATAGGTTTAATTAATTATTGTTACTAAGTGAGTCAAGTTACTTTAAATAAATAAATTATTATTATTATTATTATTAATACAACATAATAATAATTTGAAGAAGTTTGAGAAAAATCTCTTCTCTCTTTAAGCTCGTTTATAGCAAGAAAATATTTATTATAGTCCAAGATCCCAGGGCCGCCAGACGTCACGTATTTTCTGACGAACCAAATGTGGATTATTGAGTAGTGCTAGTATGTACTAAGAACGCATGCCTACCAGCTATCTTGCCTAGTGGGCCAATTTTCAGGTATCAGGTAATCAAGGTACACACAAATATTACTTACCGCACGTAAATTCTCCAAGCTGATTTTTACGTATATTGTAGGCAATATCCTTAAAAATAAGTCGCCAATACTCCCAGACACTTTCCGTCGGCCGAATTGCTTTGCAGACGCTTTAAAGCTCCCGAAGGAATTAATCAACTTCACGTAAATTATGATGTTCCATTCTAGTAAAAGGTTTCAAAATAGTTGTGACAGATGACAGACCGATCATAAGAGCCAATCATCCCCCTTAATTCAATTTTAATGCCACTGTGGGTAGGAGCGTGAGGGTATTATCAACGCGCATGAGAGTGAGCCAGATTGCGAATATGCGGAAGTCTAGGGGATGATTGGCCCCTTGGATCGCTCTGTCTTCTCGTAAAAGGTTTCGAAATAGTTGTCTGGTGGAGATATAAACAATGGAGCATCATAATTTACGTGAAGTTAATTCATTCCTTCGGGAGCTTTAAAGCGTCTGCAAAGAAATACGGCCGACGGAAAGTGTCTGGGAGTATTGGCGACTTATTTTTAAGGATATTGCCTACAATATACGTAAAAATCAGCTTGGAGAATTTACGTGAGGTAAGTAATATTTGTATGTACCTTGATTACCTGATACCTGAAAATTGGCCCACTAGGCAAGTTAGCTAGTAGGCATGCGTTCTTAGTACATACTAGCACTACTCAATAACCCACATTTGGTTCGTCAGAAAATACGTGACGTCTGGCGGCCCTGGGATCTTACTCTATTATACACTAGCATAAGTTACATAGTACCTACATAGCTAGATTATATACCAATGCCAAACTAGACCAAGCCTCCTGTCATGTAAGACGTGTTTTGTCGTCGCGTTCAGCTGCCGCGACAATTCACCGTCTCGACGTCATTTTTTTTTGCATAATGACACTGTCTGCGTCACTCGGCTTCCGTCAGCCTTATTCACGGCTTGGTGTCGACGGGTAATTTTGGTGGAGACTAGCATAAGCCAGTACAACTCGCTGGATTTGGTTGGCTTGGTTTGCGCTTCACTGCAAGTTAAACTATGTTGCATCTATTTTAAAACAAACTTACAGAGTTTTTTACAGAGGTAGAGCAGATAAAAGGTAGCGAGATTTATTTCTACCCTAGATGGGCTACTATCCCAACTGAAGTAGTACCTCCGCCTTATAGAAGACCGCAGTGAAACAACAATAGTTGTGTTTTTACAAGTAAGTACGGTTCTGATTAGTGGAGTAATTATTCTGACAGCATGGGAATTCCGTTTGTCTGTGTAGGAACCCGTCTTTTTAAGAAGCTTAGACACCCACTTTTACTTCAGGGTCTTCAAAAAAAGAGTGAGTCGCTTTCACAAGGTAGGCACCGTGCGAGCGACCTACAGAGTTGCCGGCCGCAAGCTTCTTTTCCACACTCGTACTATAAAATAAAAGTCTTTCGGTAACAATTCGAGTTCTTTAGTACAATATATTATTTGAGTTCAATTTTCCAATTAAAGTATATTGAAAACATTTTTAAGAGTACGAAAACTCGTCTTTAATTTGTCTTTAGCACACCTGTGTGGCTAGGCTTTGCGCGTTTAAATCAAAACGACAGGATCCCAGTATTTATTTGTACACGTACTTCTAAAGTTTATCGCTGCGGTGCTTTGCTCGTAAATCTAAAGAATGTCCCACTTATCCCCAGATACGTCACTTTGGTGACGCCATAGCTTCCTTTTATGCTGAGCTTAATTAAATAATGTTTTTTTTTTCATTAAAACGTGGAAAGCATTCGTGGATATGATAAAAGGTAATATAAATGTAATTTTGTACTTCTTAATTTATATTAATGACAATAATAAACCTTTGAAAGTTAGGTACCTAAGTTTTTTGCGGGTGTGTGAAAAATTGATTCTCTTTAAACCCTTTTTTTATTAAATTCTTTATTGCACACAAAACGTATATATAAACTTAAAATTTGTGCAATCAAGAGCCAGGACGTTTATCAAGGTAATTATTTTTTGTAACAAATACAAATTTGCTTTATACGAAATGTCTGATACGAAAATATTGATAAAACAAAACAAACCTATAATGTAGGTAACCCATAAAAAATATTTAAAATACAAAAGACCTGACTGCTGCTTACGTGTTAAATAATGGTTGTAACTTTTACAGCTGGATGTTACTAATATTTAAATATGTGTAACTACAAAAATTAGATACGCAAAAAAGCAACGTAGCTTAGTCAAGGAATGGAACCATTAAGTAGAAGCGAAATGAGTTCATTTAAAAACAGAGCGGGTTATTTGAGCGTCCTTTACTTCCCACGGTTGAAGTTTAGACATTGACTTTAAGTTACTTTGGACAGCTTTTATGTCAGTTAATTTTTAAAGGGTTAAAACATTAACTAAGATTATTGTTTTCCCTACGCCCTTTCTTATCAGTTAAAATAACTTTAAGAAACACAATACGGAAATATTACGAGAATTAATTACAAAATAAATTAAATATAAATGCTTTTGTTAGTTAAATATTTGGCTGGTCATTTATATGCATTACACATCATATTTATCTGAACACTTTCTTTTGTATTCCATGTTTGTGTCAGGTAAGAAAGAAGCCAAAAGGGCTTACTTTGGGTATTTGTTCTAAGCGGCCACATATAGCGATCGGCGAATTTAATCTCGGGGGAACCAATGCAAGCCACGTACTGTATTTCTACAGATTCTCTTTGCAATAGTGTCCTATTTTATGATCCATCTAGTTTATTGTTATAAGCAATTTTATGTTCTTTATACAAGAAACTTTGTGTCTCGGCATTCGGCGCAAATTGCCCTATCGACCTCGAGAATTTCGCAGTCAAAAGCGCTGCCTGAATTATGTAGAGTACGACGAGGGAAAATTGATATAAAAATTGCTCGTAAAGCATAAAATTAAAACGTGGATCGCGGCGGACGGTGTTGCAACACGCTAAATACCTGTCGTATTTCAAGCGCCATCTGTCGGCGACGGCGCTGAGACTGCCGCTTTTAATTTATTAACCAATTTACTGAACGCCCTGAACCGCGCTCTACTCCCGGTATTTTGTTTCTTGACTTAATAAATTTGAAGTCATAATCCGTGATGAGTATTTTTGTGACGGGACTAATTATGTATTAATCATTTAAATCACATTATTTTTTCCGATAATTTGAATTTATTGTATTATGGTATGAACTGAGATACCATGGTCGTCAAAGTTTGGTAGACACGATGTAACTTAAGATTTCTTGGTTTTTATATCTGTGAGGTAGCTTTTTTATTTTTTGAATTTAGTGGGGTTAGCAAATGATTGCACGCGAAGGACTATTAAAGTTTGCTACTTATTCGCGCCTCAGTTCACGCCTTGGGTGGCTTTAAAAGCATGTAACTTCGCCTTTCGTTGCGATATAAAATCGTTATTAACTTGTTTACTGGAAGAATATTGTGAATAAAATTCATATCGCCTGCATCATCGTCACATCGCTATTACAATGACTTTCCAATAAATAAGCAGCTAACAAAAGCCCCCATGAAGATTTGTTTTTTGTAGAAATCGAATTAAAGCAATTATTCTAGTGTCCAAGTCGGACCAAAGTGAATACAAATTATTTGCATAGATAGAACAAAATTACCATCACAGTAAATTTTGACGGCAAGACGGGGGCTGTAACTGAGCAATCAAATTCTGTGTCATGGATTGCGGGTTCGATGCCTGAATAGAGCAAATAAAAAAGGGGCACATAATTGAAAAGCCCCTCCAATTTTGGGATCCTTATAGCAATGAAAAAAGTAGTGTGTTGGGATTTGTATAAGTATTTTATTCAAACCTTTTTTTAGCAAAGGCGTAAGGGAGGGATCCTTTATTTTGCAACCGTATACAAAATGTGAACCATGCCTGTAGCCTTGAAAAGCTAGGAATATTACAGATGTTAACACAATTTCCCAGAAGTTTTTATACACGGTATAGAAGCGAGCTTATTACTATGGACCGGGCACAAACCTAACCCTGTACCTCAAGCTCAGAAGTCGCGCTGGCAATTACAAAGCAAATGCCTAAGGTAGCTTAACAAAGTAATTGTGAGCAGAATTCATTGGGTAGTTCTGTCTTATGTGCTCAAATATAACATCATCAACAAATTAACATAAAGTAAATGCAATTTTCTACAGACGAAAAAGAAAACGTTTGTTAGGACTATTCATAACTAAATAACCTTTTATGGAATAATCCGATTTGTATAATTATTTTCTATGAGGATAGGTACTTCAAAGTTGGTTCAATTTAAATTTGACAAAAAAATCCCCTGCAGAAAAGTGGAAATTTTCTAATTGATTGGTTGACTGCATGACATGTCAAACGTGTCTTGACAATTCGATTTCGATGTACGATTAACAGCCTCTGTCTACACCATTTTTATTTATTTATATTTTAACCTAATACAATTTAATAACGAAGTTCTAATACAATACTATGTATCTCATAGTAGTATCTAATACAATAATAGTAGCAGTGACTACTGACCAAAACAAACTAACTGACAAAAAACAAAACTAAAATTCATTCAATCCTAAATTCATTCTTCACCATGTAGTAGTAACATTTATTGTTAATGAATGCCATGCACACATATGTATTCACTTCGTTCAGTTTCCACTCAATTGTTGAGCAAGACGTTAAGAAATCTATATTGTCCATTTCTACAAAAGCGGTAGGTGACGACGGTCTCCAACTTCAAATGTGTATTCCCATTCTGAACCAAATTCTTTCACCTATCACACATATTATTAATTTTTCCTTGTTGACCAGCTCCTACCCTTCTTTATGGAAAAAAGCTATCGCACTACCGCTACCAAAAGTCTCAAATCCCTCCTTACCATCTCAATTCCGCCCAATATCCATCCTTCCAATCCTGTCTAAAGTCCTTGAGAGTGTTGTTCAAAAGCAACTATCACAATACCTCTCCTCAAACAGTCTGCTAAATCCTTTCCAGTCTGGATTCCGGGCTGGCCATAGCACGGTTACCGCATTGGTGAAAATCACCGATGATATCCGACTGGCTATGGAGAATAAAATGCTGACAATTCTCATTTTACTGGACTTTAGCAGTGCTTTTAATTCGGTTGATTTTGATATCCTCCTAGGAATCCTTTCCTCTCTTAACCTCTCTTCTTCAGCAATTGGGTGGTTCAAATCTTATCTTCATGGTCCCTCGCAGGTGGTTCGCGCTGGAGAGGTTAACTCCAAATGGTGTGAACTGTCTGCGGGCGTTCCACAAGGTGGTGTTCTGTCTCCTCTTCTTTTCTCCGTTTTTATAAACGAAATCACAAAAGTTACAACTTCTCAATATCACCTCTACGCAGATGACTTGCAGCTGTATCGTCATTTTAAAATAGACGATATCAAGGGTGCTGTAGATGCCATCAATGATGATCTTGAGAATATTCGTCAGTGGGCTAACTCTTTTGGGCTTGTAGTCAATCCTACAAAATCTCAGGCTATGATCATTGGTGGCAGATACATGTTGAACCTTTTAGAGTACCAGTCCCTTCCTCCAATAATTTACAACTCCATCCCAGTGGCTTACTCCAAGTGTGTCAAAAATCTTGGTGTTCTTATAGACTCATACCTAACATGGGAAGCACACATTGTAGAGGTAAGCAGGAGAATGTACAGTTCGTTCCAGTCTCTCAAACGTCTTCAAAATTTCCTTCCTTTTCAAACTAAGGTAATACTTGCGCAATCACTTCTACTTCCACATCTTGACTATGCTGATGTCTCTTTTCTTGATGCAAATTAGGATCTCCTAAATAAACTCGAGCGTCTGCAGAACCTGGGTATCCGCTTCATTTATGGGCTTCGGAAGTATGATCATGTATCAGAATTTCGCGCCAGATTGAAGTGGCTACCCATACGGCGACGCCGAGACTTACACATACTGTGCCTTCTCTATTCTGTCCTTCATAACCCTAACTCGCCCTTATACCTTCGAGAGCGTTTTGAGTACCTTGTCCCGAGGGACAAACTCTGCCGTAGCAGTTCTTCCCTTCTCTTGCGGACTCCGGCACATTCTTCCAGTTGCTATGACAGTTCATTTACTGTAAAAGCAGTGCGTTTATGGAATTCTCTGCCACACTCGTTACGTGCTAGCACTTCTCTGGACATTTTCAGGAGGAAAACTAGGGAGCATTTTCTGTCACAATAATTTGTCGATATATTATAATGTATATGTATATATATATGTATATATATTTGTACATATTTATTTAGTTATATAGCTATATATATGTATCTATTTATTTGTTTACTCATATGCTAAATGGAATTTCTTTATTATTATTGTACACTTTGTCTTTTTACTCTTCCTTTTAAAACTCTCTCACTCAAAGGTTTGCTGGAAGAAAATTCAGTCTTGAATTAAGCTCGCCTTTGTGCACAAAACTTTAAATGTATTATTTAATTTCTATGGTGTTTTATCTTTTGTGTACAATAAAGAATTAAATAAATAAATGAATTAAATATTATTTGTCAAGTCTTTTATTGTCGCAAAACGCTTGTATTTAGGTACCTTCTTTAACAAGGTATAAACTTATGACCCTTGCTACTGTATTGACGTGAACGGGTTAGTAAGAAAATATGTATAGTGGATATATCTTTTGGTGTGTTTCTATGTATGAGGTTCTTTCTATAAAATATATATGCTTTAATTGATTAGGGAAAAAATATAAATCATAAATTTCCTTTTAACTTAATTGTTTGAATACAACTATTTATAATTTCCTGCACATACATATTTATTGCTACCGCATTTATCTTTTATATGCACTTCCCGATTTATAGAAAATAAATGTAGATGCTACTTACACATCAGTTTTATTCGTAATAACATAACCATTATAAATAAGATCATGATTTGAAAATTTTATATACGTGTTACATACTGTTTTGTTATATATATTTTTTTTCTTTACTGTGAGTAAAGAAAAAAAAAATTCAAGTTACTTTAAATGCTTCAATATAATATATATTACACAAACAAAATGAATAAACAAATAGGTTATCTACTGATTTATTTAACAACACACAATTTAGTTATGCTCCTAGATTATTCAAAAAAATCTCTTAGCTTTGCTGAAATATTTTTAGTAAATCTATTTTTTGTACTGCAGTTTATAAGAACATTGTTAAATATTCATAAATTAATCAATTAGATGCTAATATAACAAGAACATCGTGGTATACCAAACCTAATATACATATATCTTAAGTTAGAACAAGCAAGTAATAATCTGAGAAGAATCATCAGTAACATTGCTTCGTAATTTTGGGAGCAACACAATTTGGTATAAGACACCGTGCCGTCCATAATAATTGTCTGGTTAGTCTTTAATTAAATAATAGACGAGATCTATTACAAGTTGATGGCACGAATATTGTTAGAACGTACCGTAAACGGCCTCTGTAATCCAATATCGGTCTTAGTGATAAATTTACAACTTATTGCATATTCATTATATTGTAATCAAACCTTATTTTATTCGACCTCAGATGACATACACTAAGCTGGGACTTAATTGTGTTTCACGCGATGAATCATGGGATTTTTTTGTCTTATTTAGTACGTGAAAGAAATTCCGTTATTTGGTTTCCTTTTGTTTTGAACAAAAACGCATCAAAGGCAATTTCTGTAGCCGAATATGCTCTAAATCCAGAAAGGCTTAACATCGACAGAGGTGCTCTCCGTAGTGAGTGTCACGCCCGAAGCGGATTGGGGGATTTTCCGATTTTCCGACACAACGCCGACTGCTGTTGCTCTAGCCTCGATTTTCCGCCTTTCGAATAGGGACCAAGGTTACCCAATACATCAAATATAGCCTGGTTTGCTGTTAACCTAAAAAATACACTTTCGAATTCGCTATCAATAAAAACATTTAGGCAATTCAGCTTATACCGGATTTGAAACAAGGAAAATCGAGATATGAAATTGCAGACAAAAGAACTTGATATAAAAATGTAACATATTTATAAGCTGTTTCTTTTTCCTTTTTGGAAAATATTTGGAGAATTATATCCGTAGGTGAGACTACTCAATTGTATCTTTCACGCTTAATATTACGGTGTTAAAAGGTAGCTCTGTCTGCTTCAATGAAAGTCAATGCCTTCGAAAAGGAACAATAAAAGCTCAGAAACCTCTTAATAAATACGAGGAGCCCTTACAAAGCAACTATCGAACAATGAAAATGGAAATATAACGCAAACGAAACAATGCTTATACAGAGTTAGGCCAATATTTTCCTTGGAGAGGAATTTTCTTTAACGAAATGTAGGAAATTAACAGTTAGTGGGCCATAAAGCGACCGACGCGACTTTGTAAGCATTGAGTGCTTTTGGCTATTAGGTTAACTCGTCCATTAACTACGCTCAGATTCGGCGTCTCGTGTTGACTTTCTTGAATTGCTTATGTTCTGCCATTTTATTAGTCACGCCCACTACTTACTGTCACGCGAGTCCGAGTCCGTGACAAGAGATTTTGTATGTTTTCATTTAGCCGAAGGCCATCTTAACGATGTGCACCAAGAGAGAACACTTTGTTTTATTAGGTCAAGGTCACCACACTAAAAACTCCTATAAGCTAACAATGGATACACACAATATAACAAGCTCCTAAATGTCCTCTGCAAAACATAGGTCAGAATGACCCTGTACTGATAACGACACTGACAGATCGTCCTCGTTAACGACACTGCCTAGGACCGTATGCATTAAGATTACCACTAAAATAGTATGAAATTAAAACCGCACTAGCTTCCCTCTCTGAAAAAGAACAATACTACTACTAGGACTCATGTAGTGCAAATACCTAACTCCGTTTTATTAGATTCGTTCTTTATATCTAGAATAAGAATAAGAATATTCTGATATGCAAAGTTTTAAAGACGTTGAAATGTCTAGACTATTAATCACATTAACTATCTGATGTAGACTTAGAGGTTAGTTTTAATGATGTTTTATAATTTCTATAATAAGTCTTACAATTAAATGAAAAGAAAAAGCGTGAGCGTGTAAATAAATTCATTCTTTTCCAGTAACAGTAACTGCAATACTTGATTGTATTAATCAACATAGCTTTGTAGAATCCAAAAATACTGTTCTGAGTAGAAATGCCAGAACAAGGCATTTATTTTCAGAGGTCGTCAGTTAGAAAATGCTAATGCCATCTAGATCTAGAAAAAAACATATGCATGTCTTGTAAATTGTCTTCAAAATATCTATTCACAGAAATAAATATTATTATGATTTACTACAATAAATACATCCCACTAATGCTAGGCATCTCAGAGTTTTGGTTAAACTAACAGAACATGTTTTCTCTAAGCAAAACAATATTTTGAATAGAAAACCAGCAGTGTTCACACTCTTTTCCAAACATTCATGTCAAGTTAGCACAAACGACGACAGGAAAAATTAAAACGGAATGCAAAGAGCCGTACTGAGAATCACTTCACTGCTAGTGATGTCCCGAAGGCTTCCAACTCCAAGTCGTATTCAATAGCATTTGAGTGGAATTGATACAGCCACAAGTTAGAGTCGTAAAATTTAATAGTTACTTCCTGTCATAATAAATTTATAATGTTACTTGGATCACTGGGGAGAAAGTTGCTGAATTTATTTATGAAATCATCTTTTGCAAAACAATTCAGTTCATTTATTATATTTAAAAGTAATCGAATTTTAGATAACTGATGATGCTTTGATGTACATAGATGCTTCAAATATATATTTAATTAGTAATAAATATTGTCATTTCTTGAATGATTGCATTTACATGCATATGGTACATTAGTACCTACCTATTGTAATAATATAAAAAGCTATATGTTTGAGTGTTGGCTGCACTTTTGTTTATTATCACACAACTTTTAAATCAATCTATGTTAAGATTAATATAAGATTAGTTAATATGTGTGATTACCCAACAAACGATTTTTCTGCTTCACTTCATCAACTCTATAGTTATATAGGGCGTCGTTGCGTTTGAATTTATCAATAAGACAATACCTGTCATATCAATAAACAAATTTAATTTAAATTCTCAATGGTCCAACCCGATAATATCTTGACACCCGCATTGACCGACCCTCTCGCCATCTCATCAATTAACACTAAGTTATGTTAATGATTTTGACGTCTGAAATTTCGCTTTGCGGTTTTCTTATCGGATCAATCCGTTCCGTTTATTTTGTAACCACTTAGTACTCTTATATTTTTACATAATATTAACGAATAATCTCAAAATATAGTTACATGAGCATATTTCTTTACTGTGCTAAAAAGAGAGGGTTTAATAAATTACTCTCTTCAATGAATGATCAGTGCTGTGATTAAAATCCACTTTACCAATATGCAAATTGTGCATCGTGATCGATACATATTGCGAATATGAATATAATCGATTCTCCCAGCAGGCTCGCGATATCTCGCATAGGATTGTTTGCTCGGGTGGCAGCTGTTTGCCGACTGGTGGTACCCTCTGCCGAAGATTGAATTCCGAATTAGGCTGGGTCATGCGTGTCGCCGAAAGTGGGGTCCTGATTGTAATTCAATCATTAATCATTACTGTTGAAGCGTTCGTGAAACGTTACATCTGTACTAAATGCGCGGGAAATACCGAGTTTATTTCTTGTTCCGATTACTTGAACCGTAATACAGGCCAATCATTGACGACGGCATTCCAAAAACGACTGAATTTTGTGAAACTCTTACATGCGGCGATTTTATTTCGAAGGGGAAGCTTATTACATTATTAATAAAATATGTACAGTTTCAAATAAATTATGTCACCATTAAAATCGTGGAGATTCTCAATTTTATATTTTATTATTAAAGAAGATAGGTACTCGTACATTGAGAGGCATGAGTTTCGGAGCTACGAACGCACTGGTATTTTTAATAAGAATTAGTTTATCTCAATACGACAGAAGAAAAAATATATGTTCTATAAATAACATTCCAATAATCTTTTGACATTATTAATTCGTAACGTCTTTTACCACACCATTTTTCGATGTTCTGAAAAGGATATAATAATTATGTATATGTAATTATGTACATCAGCATTAAAGCGTTGCGCCTCGTTATGACGCATTTTGCCAGATAAGTTCTTATTACTCTCCTTATTGCACTTGCTAAGAAGCAAACGAGATAAAAATAGAGGAAATTGGGTGGAAGTACCCTAAGGCTCGCCGCAGAGCAACAAGCACGTTCAGTAGCCTCGCTTTAGCCGTTTTAAAGCAGCTTAGCTTACTGAGTAGTCATCGTCGAACACTTTACACCGACCTGCATTTGAACGGAACACATTTCCAGCTTCACTTATAGTTTTATTTTATTGACTAGCTGATCTGTTCTGCCTGATATGATATTTTATGAATAAACTTTTTGGAAATATGAATTTTGACTGAATATTTATTTAAGTATTTTCTGAACTGCATAATATGTATACATTCATTTCTTTCTATTGGATAATCTCATGAACATAATTATATGAAATATTTAATTTATTTGTATTATTATGCATTTAAAATATTTTCATGAACTGAATCCCTCCTTAATTAATATCATCGCAATGGCCCAAAGTAATCTCATTGGGATTAATATTACCATTTGTATGATTTTCTGTATGTAATTCTAGTCAAAATTACCATTATAACTAAGTAATTCACAGGTACTAATTTCTAAAATCAGAGTCAATTAAAAAAATCCATGGACTGCTCTCAACTCAAAACAACTCAACAACACAGAACGGACACATATAGATCGATTACCACAGCTAAAAATAAAATTATCACTACCACTACATTCCAACATGACGTTCTGAATAGTACGAACCACAAGCACGAGAACAATACGTTTCAAAGAAACTACTAAAGTACATACTTAGGAAACGTCGAGTCAAGTCCTAAACAATGATCGCAGCGCACGTTTTACTCTCAGCCATTTGTTAGGATTTTTATTTTTTCCTCTTCTAGATCATCACGGGAATAATACTGAGTACAGCAACAGAAGCAAATCCATGCGTGTGTTCTCAGTAACGTGTTCCTGCCAGTGACATTTTTTCATTACGTTTGAATAATGTTGCGCTGACAGTGAAACCGCAGAGCGCGCTATCTGTGAGATTTTATGAATGAAATATGGATGTGACGTAGTTATATAATTATGTGAAAATGTTTGATTAATATTATATCATACATAAATACATATACTTATATGAGCAAATAAAATTGTTTGACGGCTATTTTGATAAATAAATGCTGTTATTATAATAAACTTTTTATGACTAGTATGTCCATTTATATAGATTAGTGCTTAATTACTTTTCTATTTTTTTCCTAACTTTTGAATTAAAAGGGTGACATTACAAATTACATATATTATTCGTTGGCCTACGATAGATCTTAGAAAAGAGACAAGTAAAATGTGTATGTTTACTAATCTTACCATAGCAGCCAGGAACAGAGTTGCACTTATAAATTTATACATTAAATTATTAATTTAAGTTATTTTTGTGCAATCGCATGCGACGTGAACTTTTATTTATTTAGTTTTGGTCATTCAATTTTCCCGCCCGACTGTGCCCGTGTTCTTTAAGTGTACTAGCGAGCAACTATTATAAGGATTATAAAAACCTTGTTAGCCTTGATTGGCGTTATAATAAACAAAGAAACGTTTATGTTGTTACTGTTTCAAGCCAATTACACATTATGAAATGCAGGAGTTACTAGGTGGTTTGTTGATAAATAAAATGTTATAGAATCACAAGAGTGGCCAATTATTATTTTTACATGATTATAAGTAGGGATGTTAATATATTTTTACTATATCAATACATTTTTTATACTTCCTGGGTGCAATTTTTTATATAAGCCTATTTTTATTTTATTTTTTGCTTGTTTGTATAATTTTGATTTCATCGTTAAATTACTACACTTATAATTTTGTAAGAAAACCTTTTTCATTTAGACTTTTATTGGTATCACTTCATATTTTAGACATTTAGACATAGGCCACCATTGAAAGTCTTTTTATATGGTAGACCAAACGCATAAAAACGAGCGGAATATAACATTTGAACGAACGCTCGAAATAGTCCAATCACTTTTAGAAAAAGGTCATATTTATACTTTATCTATGCGTATGTGAGCATGAATTTACGGTCGAACTACACTATGCCCAGTCATCTGCCAATCCTAGTCTCAACTTATATAAGCATAAACTGTTATCCAGTGTTGAATATTTGACCGGTCTCTGACGAAACCAATATGTTAAAGGGAATTTGTGTGACGATTATGAAGTCATACTATTGTTGTCCACCTAAGTATCCACCAGTAGTTGGGCCCAGAAAAGAAAACTAGCTTTAAGTAAATGTTTCTATTTAGCTACTGATATACAAACATAAAAAACATAACACACAGATTTTTTACAATTTCGTGAATTACGCGATTTATTTTATCCATTATACACTCTCATCGTATATATACACTGCCATTCACTGTAGCCTAATCCCTCTCAAATGAGAGGAGACCCGTGCCAAGCAGTGGGACGTTAATGGGTTAATGATCATGATGACGACCCCTTTCATGATCACGGGTCATCCCGTGACAATGAGTGCTGTGAAGGATTCGGAACGTTACGCCTAAAAATATCAATATCCCGCGATAAAATCCGTAAAATGAAGTAATTCATCAATACTTTCTATAACAAAACATTGACAGATCTCTAATGTAAGATGCGCGCTAACTGCTGGATTGACGTTTACACACATCACATTATCACACATCAGGGGATAATAATTTACAATATATGTATTTCTAATAAGTACACTTTGATATAATGGATGGCCATAGGTGACAGTTCTGATATCCTTTAATCACCCACGAATATCATCATCAAGGTAATCGTAGCTCCATTCAAGTTATTGTTTGAGTCAAATGAAGTATTAACGTTTCATAAAAGTTTGTTTTAATAAAATACCATTCGATTTGATCACATTCTCAATTTTTTGACAATTCAAAATCTGTTGGGGTTTATTGTAAAGTAACAGTCAAACATTTTTCAATTCACTTTTATGTGCTACCATATTTTAATTGACATTTTTTTTTGTATTTGATACTATTTCACGGCGCACTATGTTTTTTAGGAGCTGAGTAAAAATTAAACAAATAGTGGGTAAAACTCCCTGACGTAAATCATATTACCTACCTAATTGATGAGATAGGTACAGAATCAATACGCGAATGATTTATCATCGATCAATTTACTGTCTCGTCTCCTAACAGAGTGAGAAAGCAACCTACTAGATACTAAAAAAAATTAAATGACTTGTAAAAGTGTCTTTAAAAAGTTCTATTTACAGAAATAAACAATCATTTCACTGTTTCTTCTCTCTTTGCTAGTTTTATTGTATTTAATTTATTGTATACCTATGCCTCTTCAATATCATCAACATACATTTTTTTTATAAACTGGGCTTCACAGGTACCTAATAGGATTGTCTCTTGTATCGTATACTCAGAACAACTACCGGTAGATCGTACCAATATTTGCTCCGTCCGGGTATCGCACCCGCAACCCGTGATGCACAAGCCGATCGCGCAGACACAGCGCCGAGTCGTGAAATTATATCAATCGGATCGATTAATACAGATACACAAAGTTTTATAATATTAAACACTACGACTGGAACGTATGTTTACTATCTGTGGATGCATATTGCACTGGTAAATACACGCAATATATGTCGCTGATGTATTCGGTAACATGGCATACCATTTCCCGTGCTCTATAGCATCCGCCACCGCGATAATACAATTATATACCAATTCAATATTTGACATCCATTATGTTAAAGGTAGGACAGCTTAATTTAAATTAGCTTCATAACTTTATTATGATTATTATGCGTTTTCGTACCAACAATATTGTTTTTCCCGCGTAACTTTGCCCAGAACTTTCACAGGCTTCGTTACTCTTCAAATCGGAATGTTAGTTCAGTATTGCTTAATGATAATAATCTTGGCAATGTGGTGGAAAAATTAAAAAAACGGTACACGTTTCATTTTCTATTTGATTCGATTACATAACAGAAAAGTATAAATAAAAAAGAATTAGAAAACTTCTACACGATATAATGATCTCTTATACATTCTGGTAGCAGATACGCTATTTATTACTGAGCACATATGGTTATAAAACTATACTTCATGTATACACATTATTCATTTACCTATTATATTCAATGTTTTAATCGAGAGTGACTCATTAAATCGTTTATTATGAATACAGGAAACAAAACTGTAAATTGGTACTTAATTATGAATAGATCATTTGGATTTGTAACTCATTACAAAATCGGTTATTTAAACCTTATATATGAATAATCAATTTGTCATAATGCTTTACTAGGATTATGGGAAACAATATCAGCATCAACCCATTTACCTACTGTCCAATTTCTGGGCACTGGTCTCCTCTCATTTGTTAGGCTATAGTCCACCACGCTAGCCTAGTACGGGTTGTTAAAACACTTTAATTAAAAACAACAAAATCTTGTAAAAAGGGAAGCAAAATATAGTTCTGAATAAATCCTCCATGGTGCATCTGTAAAATATTGAAGCACGATGTGATTGCATCTCAGATTAATCGACGAGCGGTCTTGAGTTAAGACGGAAACCAGTTAATAAGTTCCAGCGAGAAACTTCACTTCAACTATATCGCCACTGATTAAAGAATTATGCTACGCTTCGGGGCTTATTTTTTGCTTGCTTCATGACATCGGTAAGGAGCAAAATTTCTTAAGTTTTTACAAGGTAAAGAAATGTTTAACAACTTGGATCTGAAGATTATATTGGTAGATTCGCTTTATATCAGTATTTTACACGAAACTTATAACCCGATTTGTGTGACAAAAGAGCTAGATGGATTAAGAGGCTCTCTAATCACCCATCTATAGTCCGTACATTGAGAACCTAGATTGATCTATAGATAGCTTAACCTTACAAATTGACTGAAAAGCGTTTACTCAGCCATCAAACTGAAGTTTTGTGGAACAAAATTAATTCGTATCTAGACAACAGTGGTGATTGCGTCATTGACAATCTACGTGCATTTTACTTAAAATCATTACAAAAATATAATGAATATCTATATACATATACTGGCCATAACCAAGACTAGCATTGTATCAAAAGCATACCTGGCATAGGATCTAGCGATCTAGAGCTGGTCTCGTATTGGTTATGTGAGAACTAAAACCCAAAAGTGTAGCTACTGATGAGTGTATTCAAGTTAATTAAAATTAAAAATATTATAGGTTTATATTTATAAATTAGTACTCCCGAAGAGTTAGTCTCTCCATTACCACTAGGTAAGTTAATACGTTCAGACGCTTTTATGAATACACGGCGGATTTTTTCTCAGTATATTGAGATTTTGGATAGTGTAGTTTTATTTCATAGGTCATTATTCCACAATGATAAATAAACATATCTAGATTTTGGTACTCACTAAAACCGTAGTTCACCGGAGTAAGCATTCATAAGGTGAATTCAATTCAACCCTCACCTCTGAGCGCTGAAAATCCAATAGCACGTATCCCACTAAAAACGTAGTTTATAAAAGAACATTTTAGTGTGACCAAATATTATATTGTATGAATACAACATGGTTTGGTATATTGTAAGTGAGTAGGTACCTAATTTCAGCACATTTAAAACACAGGCTTTCATGCAACAGTAGATTCTGATGTCATTCAACTGAAATGACGTTAATGATTGAAAGGATGCGTGCAACTTTAAATAATAATAATAACAAAACAAAAACTCAGTCTGGTAATAAACTACAGGAACTTACTGTCCAGAATCTGCAAATTAAACCAGCAGACCAGTAATAAGTGTACCTATTTATCATAAATACGCTGCTATACGATATAATATTAAGTAAATGTTGACACACTTTATGTAATCGAAGTGTAGTCTCTTTACGTTATGATGGACGTTTTGACATATTTAAAAAGTAGTGGAACTTATTTTTACATAATATCCAAAAATAAAATCAATGGCTACTCAAATTATATCAATTGCTAAACAGTTAAGGTTTTTATCTTTATCAACTATGTAGAGACAACAAACAAAAAAAGTCACACGTCAAACAACGGCTTCAACCAATTTTTCCCCAACCTAAATATACCATAACAGCCAACTAACGTCTATTTTGTCAACAGAACAATAGCAAACAAAGCTCGGCATTTAGCTAGCCCTCTGTGGGACATGTTGTGACAGCGACAGACGGGTAACAAGATAAGCAGGAGTGTCCTGCACGCGACCCGTCCACCCTAATCCTTTGACGCAGCCACGATACTGTTTATATCGGATTTACATTGCTCCCACTTGTCAGAATAGTCATCTTAAGACACCTAATTTAATGTTTTCTAAGCACTTCTGTTAGGTAAAATAAACGCAACAATATTACTACGACCGAATATCATTTTACGATGGTGGCGGCCAATTTTAAGTGAATATTAAATAAAGTCACTATATACAGTATGAAAAGAGCCGACTTTGTAAGGATTAGTAGAAGAAATATATAGTCTCTCACTAGAAAAATGTAATTTAACCTTTCAAATAAAATAATATACATATACTGCTATAGTATAGTACTTACTTATAGTATGATTAATAACTACACAACTACTAATCCCCTTTTGCCCGAATATTTACCAATTGTAAAAATAAAAAATACCTAAAAAATATTCTGATTAAGTCAGTGCCTAAAGCTGAGCTTAGTTTCAGCACCATGATGCCCCCATAGAGTATAAAGCGCTTAAGTTCGTTTCGGATCTAAATTAAAATGAACTAGATATTTTAGCCTAGCATTTTAGTAAACAGCCTAATTTCATCTAGAAGTCCAGGGAAGTAAAACCGTATTGTATTAAATTGATTTCAACTTCATTCAGCAAAATTGTCATGAAACCGGAAATTCTTAAACCAGTTTGTGTCGTGACGGTAACTTCTTGAAGATTAATTAATCGGTCTCTTCAAAATAAGGAATTATTAATTTCTCAGTTACTTAATTATATTTGTCGCGAGTTCACCTAAAAGCCCCGGTTAAACTCGTTTATACTTAGATGCCTCAAACTTTGTTTTCCTGTTTGTACAAGGTTTGTTATTATACTCAACAGAAGATACTCTAAGGATAATATTTGTTCTTATCTTTATGTTAATAAGTGTTTAAGATTTAAGTAATATTATACTAATTTGTGAAGTGTTTGATTGACTTAACTCAACTACCTTACTCAATATGTAAATACAGGTTTTACTTTAACCATGTACTAACAAAAAGTGCTTGAAACTTTATACTCTGTAAGATTAGTACACATAGTTGGGAGCACATTCGATTCAAATTTTTATTGAACAACAAAATCGACCCCATAAAATTACTGAATCGAGTATACCGAACCCTTTATATGTACAGCAACCCTCAGTAAATGAATAGTAAAAATATTTGCACTATCCCGTAGAGTATGCGGGCATCCTTTATACATATAACCTATGTGAGTAGGTAATAAGTTAATATCAATCTTGGAGTCAAGTCTTGTATTTAATAATACTGAGTCATTACCGTTAAGGGTACCTGTAACAACTTATCTATCTTGAAAGTAATCGTTATTTCACAACACTCAAACATCTTTAGAACAAAGAGCAATCGAAAGCATTTAAATTCAAGACCCCTCTCGACCGCAATTATTTACACAACGGCACTACACTATCCTTAAATCTGTATAAATATTCATGAAACAGTTTTATAAGGAGACCCTTGCTCTCTTTAGCAACGTAAACGAAAGTTGGGTGACTTTTCAGTTTCCCTTCAGTACGTACGTCGTACGCCGCTTACCGTCATTTCACGCGCAACTTATGAACTGTTTTAGCATAATATTATATTATTAAGATTCCCCACAAGTGGGTTTACTTTTTGGTTACAAAATTCACTTGAAAAGGCGTGACTTAACTGCTGTTTCGAGAGTCTTCTCCTCTAATTGAAATGTAAATCCCTGTGAATTTGTGCAAAATGCTTTTTATTCATTTAAGACGCTTATTCTTGTTGTACTAACTACGTCGTGTCTAGTCCAGCTTTCTAATCTGGTGCTAAATCAAATTCGTTTTCTAATTTAATATATTCAGGGAATTTAAATTATTTGTTTACAAACTCCTCAGCTATCAGTAGGAGGCGTTGGCATTAGGACTTGTATTACGTTGAAAGGTATTGGGTTGGTTTGTTGGTGATATTATATTAGTAAATAATGTTACTTATTTAAACTTAAATGTTTAAGTTAGAGCGATATTTAACTGAGTGTCGGGTGTGCACATGAGACCACAGATGACGAGGGTCCCGTGTCAGATGTTTGCCTGGGAAAACAAAATTTTAATATCTTCGCTGTCTACATAGGCTTAGCTATTCAAAATTTGCTTAACAAGTTATTGAATAACGTAACAAACTTTAGATGTAATGCGAAATTTATATCTCCACTAATTAAAAGCATGTTTACATTTACTTCTATCTGATATAGGTAGTACCTATAATTTAATCTTATAAATCGTGGCTTACATTGGTTCTAGTAGAATAGGTACTAGTGTCACAATACAATATAATTAATATTACACTTAGATGACATATGTACATTCAGTGGGCGCTAAAATATGTATCACTTGAATATTAATATATCTCATGACAAAAGAATATCTCATTACAATGAAAATTAAAACCAATTATTTTGTTACAGCATAAACTGCTGATAGTATCTCAAATGTAAGCAACGATCGTAAAGTCGACAAGTATATATCTGGTAAGGGCTACCCAGAGGTGATGATTAGCACACCCCACTACGCTCTGTAAGCCTGTCACGTCGCCCCCAATCTGCTTAGCAGGACACCTTTGTGTGGACCCTTTTATTTGGGTCGCAAAGTTACACAGAAACTGATTCACAGATAAACACTTCTAAGTCGTTAGCAAGGTATACAGATGCCTTTAAAAGTTTGTTTGTATTGAAAAGATCTGTAGACGAAATTGAATTCAGGTCGAATACCTCCACAATTATTTTCCCATGTTGTAGTTCGAAGACCATTTATCAAACAGTGACATGGTTTCAGTAAGTGATCTATAAAGTATCGGCTGACAATGACAAACACTATTCATAACTCATAACGAAATTACGAGAACGATTCATCCCCAAAGTTGGCAAAGTACTTCGCAGCTTATCATCGAGGGACAGAATTGCTTCAGTTGAACAAAGTAATCGTCGAGGTATCTGAATGAGTAATGAGAATGGTTAGTTTAAACGAGTTATTCGTATAGTTGGAATCACACTCTCACTAATCCCTAACATCAATTATGAACTGAATAGGAATGTAACAACCATTGAAAATCGTTAGAGTGGGACAAACGGTCATTAAAATTCGGGATCAGACGGGATTTCGGTGAGATCCATCAGAAATTAATATTTTAGCCGTCAGCTGCTACACACCTGGAAATTGTCCAATAAAGCCGCCTTATGAACTCGGCTTTTATAAACTTTGTGCGTCTACAGCGTTTTAAGTAGCTCATCTCGAGGGAGAGGAGGAAAAGTTGACGCGGTTTACATCCTTTGTTATGCTTTCATATAATTTTTAGCAGTTTGATGAGCCAGTAAAGATATTCTTATGGTTTCTGAAATGTATGTCTACTTAGAACATTATTTTAAACAACACAAACAAAAATTTGGCAAAAAATAAACGTCTTCAAGTAGTCTGCAACCTAATTGAAATGGGACTACAGGGGAAGCGCCAGCTTTCAAATAAAATAATAATCATCAAAATCGGTTCACCCAGTCGAAATTTCTGAATGAGTGAGAGTTATGTTTGTTACAAACATAAAAAAATACAGTCGAATTAAGAACCTCCTCCTTTTTTGAAGTAGGTTAAAAAACTTTTTAAATAAATTAACAGCAACAAAAAAAAACTGCCTACCCAAAATATATTTACGGTCAACAGAAACACGTACTTCTACAAAATGAATGTGGCTCGGTGGATTCCGTCGGTGTTGCACTTTCCTCGTACAAAATTCTTGGGGAATATCATAAGACGCCCGAGGGTGGCAGCTCTACCGGGCTGCTTCGAGGACCGTTGAACTTTGCAGCTCTTTGTGAAATTGCACACTCTGCTTCGCTTTTTTTGTTCGTGCATTATAAATATTATTTTATCATCTTGTGGAAACGTGATGAATTTACTTAAACTCTGTTAAATTAAAACAAGATAGATTTTTGCAAGGAATCTTTTTATTACAATAGTCACTATTGTGAACCCAGATTCAATTACACAATAGTTTTAGCAAATACAATCATCTACCTTTTACCTTCAATCTTAAGACCGACGTGATTTGAAAGCAATAGTTTATCATGATTTTCCAGCTTAAGTACAAAGGATTTAACTGTCATAAATTGCTCAATGGTCGGAGAAGTGATTAGAGGGTGAAATCTGGAGCTTGCAGTTAGTTCAGCTGAGTTACAGGTACTACTCGTAAACCTTTACATAACGTTGAGTTAAGCTTATATTAACTGCACCTTTGGCCTGTAGTAGTCAGTGTATTGGCACCATCCACCTCACCAATGGTTTTAAGTGTTTAATTAAATTACACACTGGTTGATTTCTTGATATATTGGTATTTAATTTTGTTGTGTGTGTTGTGTTGAGACGAGAGGAACGTTAATTAAGTGTCTATACACTGATGGTAATAACTACTACGAACTATAGATACATTAAACTTTAATTATTTTCTTTAGAGAAGGCGTGCAATGAACCTTTTCGCAACTTAGACTTTGTAACAAGTAAATGCGCAAATCTTGAACAATAGTCTTGTGTAGACTCTAAGCTGAACTCGGTCTCATGAAAAGCTGTAAATATACAACCTTAAATCTGTATATCTTACAACAGCTATGAAATACTGATATCTTACACATAGAAATAAATTGTCATGATATAGAGTGGGATTAAAATCAATATATCGCAATGAAATCTGTAAAAAGTTATTTAACTACCACAACCATGCAAATTCAAGTCTCACTATTGCCATTTGTAACGTAGTTATCAATAATTTTAACCAAATAAAATTAGATATTTACTTTATATGATGTTCCTCAAATAAAAACCCAAATATAAATCAGGCACCTAATCGTTTTATTTTTATGAATATTTTTTCTTTGTCCTCTTCAAGTAGTGTTTATACACGAGTATGAACTCAAACAAGGTAGAATAAAGTGAGTGTATTTCTTATTCCAGACCTAAAATAATAAGGGAAGGTTTTGTATTCGCTCGGGGCAGATATTATGTAGGCATGTAATTGAATATAGACTACAGAATCGGATAAATTAATAACATGGAATTCAACAAGTCAGTCAGTCAGGGATATCGATTTTGGTAAAAGGAATTAAAAATCATATCTAATAATACTTTTTACAGTTAGAGTCAAAGGTTAAGATGAGTTTAATAGTATATTTGCCTTAAAAAACGTCTGATTTACCAAGAACTCAAACTTTACTAGTCCAGTTTTAAAGACATATTTCTACATATGTAATACTTACGTTTCACATATTTAAAAACATGAAAAAACTAGAAATACATTGTTGAAAATAGAATTACATTCTTTATATACCAGTACGATTAGAAGCTTACATTTATATAGATACATTATCGTGATTAACAGATCGTAAAGCTTCTTAAACTCACAGGGGTACGATTAATGAGCCAATAATTATACGCTAAGGGCTTTACCCTGTACACACTTCGTCTGTGTCCATATATGTGTACATATAACTTTCGATGACTCGATTGAGTTGTGGAATATGATTGGTAATTTAATTGCGACTAGATAAGTATTAATGTTAATGCAATCAACAAATTTGAGCTTTGGTAGCCTAGCGGTGTGACCAGTGGACTGAGATGTCAGAGGTCTTTATTTCAAACCCAAGGCACGCACCACTGACTTTTCGGAAGTTATATTCGTATTTATCGCATGCTCAAACGGTGGAGGAAAACATCACGAGGAAACCTGCATGTTTGAGAGATTTTCTCGCTAGTATGTGAAGTCTGCCAATGAATAAATAAGAACTTACTTAACCTATAACTGCGGCTCCGCCCGCGTAGTAAAAGATGCTTATGTGTTATTGTGAAGTATTTGATATGTTACTGAAACTGTTCATCAAATTCGTTCACTAGTTCTGACACAGACACAGATATTTTCACACTCTTCTTCTTCACGTCTTCTTTTTAATAGTAGTATAGTCAAATAAGTATAATGAATAAGAGTATTGACATTAAATTTATTAATTCTATATCCCATTTCTACTTGTGGAATACTGTATCATAATTTGATTGATTTTCTTACTGTAGATATTGTTCTGATTATGAACAGTATTGCAATTTCAGAAGAAATACGTATTTATACTCAGTCGATAATGTGCGATATCCTGTTGCTGGTTTTTAAATCCATGTTGTAGGTACCTATAATTAAAAAATCACCACCAATCATCATTGAGTCATGCTTTATTCTGCAGACCCTGAAATCTTATTTTAACTTTATCGAATTAAGATCAATCTGAGGAGACAATGAACTAGCCCGCGTGGTCATGTTCATGTGCCACGATCGACGTAATCTGTTGTACATAACTGTGCGACGTAATCTAAAGACCTAATATCTAAATAAAATAAAGTTTTCCTAACGCATGTTGTATGTAGTAAAGCGGTGTGCGTGACTTATGAATTTTATAACTGTTGCCTAGGGAAAAAACTACATTAACAACGAATTCAGATAAACATCAATTTCGTTACTTTCTACTAAACGTGTTTTTTTTTTCTCTCCACGTTCAGATTTGTAATAAAGACCAGTATAAATGTGGGCTCAACCCACAATATTGGAATTACTACCTACCTACTAAACTTTTAAATCTAAACAAAAAGGTTTAATTTAAAGAAATCAGCGGTGAAGTGAAGATAAAGCTTCACACTAGTTCAGGTAGGTAAATATGTATATAAGAAAGTGGTTCACAAAAATACATATAAAAATTTAGCAGTAAACACTGACTTTAATCAAAACAATCTTAATAAAAGACCTTTCACAGTTTAGATTTAAAACCCTCTAAATTTATTTACTGAATTGCTTGCCTATTCGGCTGGTTGGTCTGACTGGGTAAACTAATCTACATTAGACGCAAAAAATATACACCGCAAATCTTCTATAACCAAAAAGTATAATCAGTACAACTTTTAAATTAGAACAAACAGAGATATAACGACAATGGAACAAAGAAACAATAGAGAGAGAATCTCTGCCACCATACGTTGCGTTGGTTGGGACCCCAAAACAAACCGCGATATTTCCAAAAGTCAACATTTAGCGGAGTGTAAACGCGAGTTGCTACATGCAACCGACCGCGTGCATCCACTGCTATCATGTAAATGAACACAATACATGTAAGCGAATATTCATGAGCTTGTAAAGCCAAGGGTAGGTTCCGTTCTGCGGTAGGTACAAACAGTTTCTCAATGAACCAGTTTAGAGCACACGAATGCTGGTTACCAAATTCATGATCGTTCTGGCATTTATTCTATATAAAACAAGCACTGAAATCAAATAATTTGAATGCAATTCGTATTTCATGTTAAGAAAAAGGACTGTGTCTAAATTTTGTCAACCCATACTAGGCTAACGTAGTAAGCTAAAGCCTTCATGCTATCGCTCAGTACTGGGACGATCAATTGTGTGTTTGTGATTACCCACGGCAACAAATCCCCACTAATAACATAAAAGCGAAAGTTTGTATGGATATATGTTTGGATTTTTGTTACTCTTTTATGCAAAAATTACAGAAAAGATTTAGATTATTATATATACGTATATAAAAGGAGAAGCTGACTGACTGACATATCAACGCAGGGCCTAAACTATAAGGGTTATAAACTTGAAATTTTGCATTCTGGTTTCCTTTTATAACGTAGGAGAGCAATAATAAAGAATCTTTAAAAATGCCCTCTTCAAGGGGTAAAACGGGGGTGCAATGTTTTTTTCTTCGATAAATTGCACGCGAACGAAGTCGCGGGAATCAGCCAGTTAATTCATAAATTGCCTAACAAAAATAAGTAATGACAATAATAAGTACCTAACATTAAAACTGGAAATCAAATGAGAATTCACAAAAATAATAAATCAACATTCAGCTATTCATCCAAGCACCATCCAGTTTGTATTTTGACTATAGTATGAAATATGAGAAAATATAAGATGCTTTATACCCAACTTAAAAATGCTGAAACGTTTCTGTTAGGTTTCTCTATCCGTTTAAATAAATGTTTAGGTGTATTTTATTTATATATTTGAAGCTTAAAATTGTCATCCCTGGCCCAAATCCACCCGCCATGGAGAATTTAAGCCTCTTTTTCTTTTTGTCTCCTCCAAGCGGCCGCCATTCGAATTTGTAAGTATCCTTGCTGTTTAAAAATATAAAAGGAAACCGCAATTGCTGATTCAAATTGCTTCATAAGCCTGTGTTTTTGTTGGTGAAGGTCAAAGGCCATCTCTTCGACTTTATCATTCCGTACTTCATTGTGATATCAAAACAAACTGGCCTCTACCCTTCCCAGAAATAACACATTTAATTTAAAAGTTATTTATAGTTAATTGTGAGTTATATTAAAAACAAATTATAACGCCTGCATTCCCTATACCAAGTACAATAGTTTATCGGTAACAAGTAAGGAAACTAATAAACTTGACACGGGGTACACATTTTAACTATATAAAACTCTATAACATAGACCTAAGACTAAAAGACCAATGGTAAAGTTACGGTAAAGTTATAAAAATACAGTAAAAATATCTACGTTTGTAAACCCCATTACAATAAATAACAAATCATTTCTATTATCTACCACTGTATTTTAGCTTTACCTTCATCTTACAGAGTTCTAAAAAAGAACAACAATATTTTGAAATAACAATATATTTTTCCCGTAAAGCTCACATAATGCTTTTGCGGGCAATTATAGGCCGTTAGAGTACTATAATGGATCTATAGGGGAGGTAGTATCGAGGTCTGTATCTTAATTACTAAGGTACTTAAATAAAACCAATCTCTTATCTCTCTCGCACACGTAATTTATTTTGGCAATTAATATAGCTAATACCTTGACGATATGATTACTGCTTATATTTCTAGTTGTTTTAACGATTTTTTTATATATACTTGATCCGTATATACCCTAAAACCTTACTGAACCAAAACTTAAACAACTCTTGCTGGTGATCTTCAAACGACTAAACAGATTTCAAAATTGGTTCTTCCGTTTAGGAGCTACAGTGTCACAAGCTGCCAAATAAATAGTCAGGCAGGTACAAATACCTTCTTCCATCGGAGGACAAAGGCAATTCAACATTACTTCATGCAGAAACGATGGTCCAATTAAACATTATGATGTTATAGCTTGCGAGCCATAAGAAAACCACGATATTCACGAAAACAGTTTATTAAGTTAGAACACAATGATTATGTACGACACATTATAAAAGAGGACATACAGGAGTTACACTTATGCTACAAAATCGTAGAATTGATCGAGTATCGACCACTTCGAGCAGACGCATTCGGAGCATCAAGCGCACTACTAAGGCGGGGGCGCGGGACACCGCGTCGCCGCTCGCGAGTCGCGAGATCGCGCATGCGCGTACCTAGCCGCGTCGCAGCGCGGCTTAGTGTTAAAAACAAAATATGGCGGGAATATGATGCGCGTTACATACTCCCCCTTTTGACCAGGAGAGAACCTCGTCTGGGCAAACAACAAAGTAACGCCAAAAGTCATAATTTATGAAGTCTTACGCGGGCGGCCTCTACCACGTTTGGGAACGACTGGGTCAGGACATTCACCCTCTCTAGAATGGTAACGACGCAAGTCAGATACGTGATACTTGCCAAATACTTCACCAGACTTCTCATGAGCTAATAGAAAAGTTGTAGGGCTCACCTTTTTAGAAATAACGTAAGGGCCATCCCTCTTTGGAATAAATTTCGAAGTAACACCTTTCGCAGCATTACTCAACACGTGAGTTTTCATAAGGACGAGATCACCTTCCACATACTCCTCAGGAATAGCGCGTCGCTTATCAGCATAAGCTTTCCTGATATCCTGATGACTCTCTAGGGTCTCCTTGGCTGCAGAAACAGTATCAGCGAGCTTAAGCAGGTAAGGCGTAATCTGAGGTACAAAGTTTTCGGACTCAACCACTGACCTTAAATCTGCTTCAACTGACAAAGGGGACCGAAGTTCACGACCAAACGTTAAAAATGCAGGAGTATGCTCAGTAGATTTCGTGAGCGAACTATTAAAAGCAAAACGAATAAAAGGTAATACCTCTGGCCAATGTTGGTGTCTATCTCCAACTAAAATGGCAAGTTGAGCCTTCAGATCCCTGTTCTTTCGTTCTACAGGATTAGCTTCAGGGTGATAAAGCGGTACAAGGCTTTGCTTTACACCTAAAACAAACATTGCCTTCTGCATAACGTCTGCTACAAATTGCACACCGTTATCAGAGATCATACGTCGAGGAAGGCCAAATCTCATAAATATTTCGCTTACCAATGTCTTAGCGCATTGCTCAGCCGTGGCCTCGACAAGAGGAAAGATCTCTACCCACTTACTTGCAGTGTCCTCTACGATGAGAATCCATCTCTCACCTTGAGGTCCTTTCGGTAACGGTCCAAAGAGATCAACTGCTATGACTTCAAACCGCTGTGCTGGGACTGGAGTCTGGAGCAGTCCTGCTGGTTTGAGGTTTGACGGCTTGTATCGTTGACACTCGACACACGTTTTAAGATAATCCGTCACAAACCTCCTCATACCGGGAAAATAAAACCTTTGGGCAATACGATATATAGTCCTGTCGATACCTCCATGAATGGCAGAAGGCGAGTCATGACATTCAAACATGACCTTGCTCCGCAAGCTCTCGGGTATGACCAGCTGAGGCTCCTCGCAATCAGCGTCATCAACGAAACGATACAGTACGCCCTGATTTAACAGATAACCACGTTCAGTCCACCTGTTAACAGAAAGTTCATCCTTACCCTCTAGGTCATGGATGATCTTGGCAACCTCCGGATCAGCCATCTGCGCGTCACGAGTCGAAGTCGCGTCCCAATGAGGAACATCTACGATCACCGGACAAATACCACAGTCAGGCGACGGCGACTCACCATCAACAACAGGACGACTAAGAGCGTCGGCCAACACATTAGCCTTCCCGGGAGTGTACTCGATACACAAATCAAAAGATTGCAATTTCATAGCCCAGCGAACTAACCTGCCACTCGGGGACTTGAGCGAGAACAACCACTTGAGGGGCTGGTGATCACTCATCACATGAATAGGATGACCATCGATATAGCCGCGGAATCTCTCGACAGCCCAAACTACGGCGAGGGCCTCCCGCTCAGTAGTTGAGTAATTCAGCTCGGCTGGAGTGAGCAGACGACTAGCGTACTCGATAGGATGTTCATCATGTGGAGACTCCCCCTGGAGTAAAGCTGCACCTAAAGCATAATTGCTGGCGTCCGTTCGCAATAGAAAAGGCTTGTTATAATCTGCTTGCACAAGGATAGGTGAGGTGGTCAAGAGCGTCTTAAGAGCAGTAAAAGCCTTACCTTGCTCAGACTCCCATTTCCAAACTTGATTTTTCCGTGTCAGGCGAGTGAGTGGTTCCGCTACTTTCGCAAAGTCGGGTATAAATTTACGAAACCACGAACATGTCTGAAGAAATGTACGGAGAGACGGAAGACCAGTAGGCTCCTTCATCTCCAACACAGCTCGCACCTTGTCCTCGTCAGGAGATATACCTGTTGGGGAAATCACGTGCCCGAGATACTTAACCTTCTCTCTAGCGAAGACACACTTGTCCCTATTCGCCCGAAGTTTAAACAGGCGGAGTCGGTCAAAAACTGCACGAAGATCAGAAAGGTGACTAGAGAAAGAATCAGAAATACATAAAATATCGTCAAGGTACGTAATTACAGTGACGTCCTTGAGTGACGAACCTGATCGGAACCGATCTATCAGCCGCTGAAACGTGGCCGGGGCATTCTTAAGTCCAAAAGGCATACGTTTAAAGCGAAACATACCGAAAGGTGTCACAAATGCTGTTTTATCCTGATCCTGAACGCGGCATTGCCAGTAGCCACTCCGAAGGTCAAGGGTACTCATCACACAACCCTTCCTGGTTGACTGCAATAGCTCATCAATACGCGGCATAGGATAAGCATCAGTTTTAGTGACAGCGTTGAGCCGCCGATAGTCAACACAAAACCTATACCCACCAGAAGACTTAGGTATCAATACAGTTGGTGCTGACCAGGGTGACTCACACTCCTCAATAATATCGTCCTTCAACATCTGGTCAAGCTCGGCGCGTATTATCTCCTTCTTCGCCGGCGTGACACGATAAGGGGGAACAGCAATCGGGGGGTGGTCACCCGTATCGATGTGATGTTCAGAGAAAGGAGTCGGCTCCCCGACTACATTAAAAATGTCACAATACTCACCCAGCAGATCCCCAAGGCCCGACCTCTCAGACTCCGACAATAACGTGCCTTCGTCCTCCCGCAGCAAGTTCACAGAAGCGCAACCTAACGGATCGCGTGAAGTCTCGGTAAGAAGAGGGTGAATGACCTGCGGCCGATCAGCTGTGTGCCAAGACATGTTTGAAAAATCTACAATAAGTTTACAAGAAGTTATAAAATCAATCCCTAACAAAGTTTCATTATTTATAGCGTTAGGAAAAATAACAAACTCAACTGGAATACACGACGACATTAACTTAACATTAACACAAGCTAACAATACATTGTCATTTCGAATACTACCATCCGCGAGTTTAACAGACATAATCTCAGAGCGCAAGATAATATTTAAACGCAACAAAAGTGCATACAGTGTACAACCCGCGATACTACGACGGGCAGCTGTATCTAACAGCGCCGTGCCACTGTAACCACAGATCTCTTATAGGCAATATTGGTCGCCCTTGAAAAACCTTATTATTACTAGTATTACTATTGCTACACTGGGAATGTAAGCCTGTCTGCACAGAAGATAAATTAATTGAATAGAATAAATCTTTGGAACAATTATTGTTTACATTACAAGTAGCTACTGAGTTACGATTATCGGACGATTGTTTACATTTCGGACAATTTGTACGAATAAACCCTTTTTCCCCGCAACCATAACAAAATAGGTATTCAGAATTACTTTTCTTACTTACGAGTTTACTACAAGAGTCTCTAGAATGTCCACGTAACTTACAATAGACACAGAATAACCTTTTATCACTATCACTGATTTTATCACAAACACTATTATCACTCGAGTTGGACCCGGCCTTGTGGGTAACAGAAGCCGAGGGTCGACGTGGAGAGTGCGGACGAGACGGCTGCGCTGCGGAGCCCGGAGCGCCCGATGTCCGGTCGTTTCCCGCCAAACTCGAAGTTGCGCGCGTCGAACGTGAGGCGGTCGGACGCAACGACGTGGACGCCGACGCCGACGCGGACGCGATGCATGTATTTGTGCTTTCCATGAGAGCTTCTTCTATTGATCGCGCTTTCTCAATAAGCGACTCAATGGTTTTAACAGCCTCTCTAGGTATTCTTTTACGGATACGTTTGTGTAGAAGCCCATAAATGATATCCAGCTTCGCTTCCTCCGGCAATGAATAGGGTAGCTTGGATAGCATGGCACGTATCCTGACGATGTAGGTGTCGGCTAACTCCTCGCCCTGCTCACCAGAAAATATGTTTCTAAAAATCTTGTGAGCTGGATGTGGGACACCATACATATGCCGTAACCGCTTAATAGCTTCGGGCCACGAGGACACCTCGGTCCGGACCCCTCTCCACCATACTGCAGCTTCGCCCTGGAGCAGCATGGGCAGACCCCGGAGTGCCAGGTCATCGCTGACCGATGCACACTCCTTGAAGATCTCGGTTGCATCGATAAATGCTTCTACAGAGTCTGGGTCGCGACTTTGTCCATCGAAGCGTGCCGTACATTTTGACATATTTCCCACTTGCGACGGTGACGGTGATGATGATGATGCAGCGGCGTTGGAGCTTGCGAGTGGTGATGGCGCCTTGCCTTCCATATGCGATGCCATGAGGGATTCCACGAGCTGCCGATTCGCCTCCGCCTGCGACTTCGCAAAGGCGGCCAGAAACGAAGATAGCTGGTCTCCAGACATAAGCATTGGTGAGGGCGCGGGCGACGCGACCTCCTCGTCCGAGCTAGCTGCGTCACTCACGACGTCATTCGTATTGGTACGTAACTTACGCGGCGGCATTTTTAATGCTTCCGTAACAAGCACGAAAAACCGTTAAAACAAGCGTCAGTAGGTAGAATTCGCGGCCACTAGTTGGAGCGCCACTTATAGCTTGCGAGCCATAAGAAAACCACGATATTCACGAAAACAGTTTATTAAGTTAGAACACAATGATTATGTACGACACATTATAAAAGAGGACATACAGGAGTTACACTTATGCTACAAAATCGTAGAATTGATCGAGTATCGACCACTTCGACCAGACGCATTCGGAGCATCAAGCGCACTACTAAGGCGGGGGCGCGGGACACCGCGTCGCCGCTCGCGAGTCGCGAGATCGCGCATGCGCGTACCTAGCCGCGTCGCAGCGCGGCTTAGTGTTAAAAACAAAATATGGCGGGAATATGATGCGCGTTACAATGTCTATTTACCAAAATATTCAACATGTTTCATTTTAATTTCTGCCAGAAATTATAAACCTGAGTAAGTCTCATTTATGCAACGAAAAAACTATACTGTTGCCCATTAAAATACTAGCAAAATTATTTTTATTACGAGGTCTTTAAAACCTTTTTAAACAGAGAAATAAGAAAAACTACACATACTGTAGGATTACCTACTTATTTCAGGTACAACTTCAAAATCAAACTATGCCGCAGCATTTTATTGTTTATAGACTATACTCAACGAAAACCCCCATAAGTGTTCTATACAACACCTTATTTATTTATTTATATGCAATTGCTTTTCTTTTCTTTTTTACTTCTTTTTAACTTGAATAATTTATTGGTCCTACTAAAGAAATATGCGTATGTATAAATTAACACTAACAAGCTAGGTATAATGAAAAAAAATATAGCGTCCCCATAAACAAATAAATATTACTTCAAGTTCCTATATCGCCTCAGGTAGACTAAAGCCTAAATACTTCCCGCATTAAAATATGTATCTCCACAAGTGACAAATTAATATCGCTAGATTGGTTCTGAGCAGTCAATCAGTTGACATACTAATCATTTTATGATGCATGGTTGGATATAATTATCAAATATGCAGATCAATCCACACAACACCTGCCTAAGTATTTATACTTCCAAATTAAATATTCAAATATCACGAGAGAATGTCGTAAATTCAATCGTAATAGAAAGGCTATAAATATATATTTAAATAAATATAAATATTTCTGGACATTACACCACACAGCACCATCTTGTTCCGAGTTAAGCAACGAGGCTTGTGTTACTACTTGGATACTAATTGGTTGATATGATACAGGTAGTGTACGCCCATATTCTGCCCATAAATTGTCTAACAAGACACTTGTTCCATTAATTTTATATTTATTCTGTTAGTACAATTGCAGGACCTACTCGTTGAAAAAAAACATTGATGTTTACTCGAAACAAAAATCTCTTTCCTCCTATTTTCGAACAGTTTACGGTGCGTGCCAACAAAATTACGCTAAGACAGATTAAAGAAATCAGAATTTGTTTTCATAAAATAATAAACTGTTTACGAAAAATGAATTGTAATGTAGAATTATTCACACAAACATAAACAATAAGTAGGTACACAAAAGAGTGCCAAACACAATAGAGCTTTCCTCCGCTGGATCGGCTGACAGGCGTAGGCAATCGCCTTTGTAGGCAGTTTACGTGCTTTGCAATACTCGCAAGGGTGTATTGGTTTACAGTTCGCTATAATCCGGGCCAAGGGATCGTCTGCAGCCCGCTGAACGAGCGACGTTCAATGACATCGAAGCACACTCCAATTTTAAAACAACTTTCCTTTTAAAAGCCAGTGAATAGCACCGTTAACTACCACGATGAACGAATTTTCTGTGTGATAAAGATTATAAGGTACAGGAATGAATGGTTATTTATAACTAAATTAAAAAGAAAATCTTTTCGTTTCGAATTAGGAAATGGAGTCTTAAGGTGCACAACACCAAATAATCTTATGCCATTTTTTGCTCCATAGTTACAAAAATATGGTAGTTACGAACATGCATTACAGTAGGTACCTACACTACCTAACTTTGAGAGAACCTATTGTTTTTTTACGATGAAGCAAAAGCAGCATAGTCTACAAGTTCAGCTTTAATCAAACAAAAAGGAATAAAATCCAAGCGATCTTTCTCTAAAAAACAGAACTTAACTTGCAAACAATCTTTTTGCAAGTTATCTTTTTCAAATCGAACGGTGAATGATCTTTTCTATTAAAATTTAAAAAAAAACGTGTAGGTATAAAATTATTTCTCGGGGCTATACTTCGAGAGGTACTTAGTAGGGTTGTTGTTAAAAATAAATAAGAACTGGGCTCTAAACTTGTACTTATGGATTAAACTTAAGTAAAACCCACACATACGAGTACACAGACTCTTCAGAATAAGATAACGTTCATTTTAAAAGTTCTGCGCTATAAATTCTGTTCATTGTTGAAACAAAAAGTTCTTACATAACATGCAATCTCTTCGACCCAATTTCTTAATACATCTAAGATTTATAAAGATATTAAGACGCATCAGATAAATTAATAATCATTATTTAAACATGACTGTGAAACATAGCTTTAGCAATTATTTAGATTATAGTTGATCCGTAGAGGTATCAGGTACACAACAACAATATGGAAGTCCCATGCAATAAGGAATCAAAGCAAGCACTTCAATTAGTCACAAATCCAAACTACTAACCTGAAACTACCGTACAGCTACTACACGTCAGTTCGCTCAGCAGTCGTGCTTACCTCCACTTGACTAATGAAGCTCTTAAAGTCGTAATTTCAGAATAACATAAGACATTGATATAATATAACGAACATTCAGCGACGCTGACTTGTGTGCAAATAATTGAGATTATAATCAAATTTTCTTGACAAACTGGAGCACCGAACAAAACAAAACAATTGAAAGTGTTACAAAGTCCAATCCACTCGGCACGAATTGAAAAGCGAATCAGTACTAAAATTTGAAAATACCAAAGTGTGTCTTTGATGGAAACAGGCAAGCAGGATTTGAAAGGTTGGAGTTTGGAGTTCAAACGGAAATTTCACAGAGGCCAACCTCTTGTATGGTAACGCCTTTGAGGAACACCACAACGGCGAGTGATCTGCTATCGCGCCCTCTCGTTGAGCACTCACTTAAATACTCGACGGCCTTGTATCAAAGAGCCTCAAGTTGCCGACTCAACTCGAAGTGCATAGCCCTTCTTTTTAATAACTTTGACCAAAGAATTTTCGTGAATTAGTCCCGAAGATGACGTGACAATATTATTTCTTTTTGTTAGTATTTTTAGTTATTCTCTATTATAATTAAACAACTGCTGTAGAAATGAATGCCATTTTAATGATGATATCTTTTCCAAAAGTAACATTGCTAATCTTTTATACACACACATTATATATCTTACATTAGCTAATGAAATTTGTTGAAGATAACATTGATTTGTGTTAGTATAACTAGTAGTTGTGTTAACTTTCAGTTAGGTGGAATTTCGTAATACTTACGTATTTTTACGACTCCAAAATAAACCTATATATAGGTACATTAACTACAGCGTCAAATAGCGTCAGGCGTCTCCAATATACATAGTATTAAAATCCGACAGTGGCGCTAGTGTTGAGACACATCTGCTATGCACAGATCGATCGCTATTAATAACCGTTCTAACCAATCGCTTACCGCGTATTAGGCAGTTCGCATCTCTAAAGTCGATTAACTCTCGCTAATTCGAATTTAGCGCGCTGACACATTAGCTCGGATGAAGAGTGGGAGCCATCTGCGAGCCAGGATTATCAAACCTGATTCTATGTAAATACGGGTAATTAAGTTTGCCTTTTCATTTGAAATGTGAACTTTAAACCGATCAGAGCTTTCAGGGAAGCAGCGTTTGAAGTAATATGCTGGATACAGTATATAAAAAATCCAACATTTATAATAAGGGACCTACTTAAAAGAGGTTCCTTCCTTTGCGTGCCTTGGCTACACGATCAGCTTCTGTGCCACGGGTCGTGGGATTGATTCCCGGATGTAATAAATATTTGTACAGGCTATATATGTGGTATCGAGCCTGATTATTTTGTTTGTAAAAGCACCTTCGACACAAGAGAAATATTGATGTATGATAATGTTTAAAAAAAACTATTTCTTTAGGTACAAAACCGTTTAGTACAATAGTTAACAAAAACTTATACAGTAACAATAAGAAAATCTACTTTTAGTTGCAGACAACCCCAATCGTCACATTTTCTTTTCACATGAGAACGTAATGCATCAGTAAAAATTTAACGATGTCACCTTATACGAGTACCTCTAGTAAATTGTGTCAGGTTTTTCTCAACGATGAAGGTTGAAAACTTTCGACGTGACCTCATTGCCAAGGCTAACAAGGTATTACAGTTCCGAGATACTGTTAGGTAAGGGTTGTTTCATAGACGTATTCCATTATTTTCTTCTGAGGTTTTTTTTTGTGGTAATGATATGATATGCCACATTATGGTTTATTTTTTTACATTTTGAATTAAATCTTTATTTCCACTATCATAAGAATAATATAATTTTATAAGTGTTCTCATTATACCGTTATTCATTATAAATGATATCAACCCACTTTTTATCCCACTACTTGGTAAGGGTATTCCTTCATGTCAAAGCCATCAAGCTATAGTCCACCAATTTACCCTCGTGCGGTTGGCAGACTTCACATGTCATTTGGAAAAAATCTCAGGCATGCATGTTTCCTCGCGATTCACATTTTATCATCACATTTTACTACACTGCACACTTCTCAACACGCACGTAATTTTGAAAATTCAGTATTGGATTCGAGACCTTTGACCACAAAATCCACTAGTCACACTGGGGAATAAAAGTTCAACCAATCATTAAGTAAATAAAGTTTATTCAACAGCATATCTTCAAATTATAACCAAATGAACCTCTAGAAATTAATAACTTTCAATTGAGCTCCATATAAGATTTTTATATAATGTAATTCCATTACTTGAAATCCAAATCTCGAATTATTTTACAAGTCACGCTAATATAACTCTTAAGAAGCTCTTATTAATATAAAATTTCATCAGTATAAAAAATCCTTATCGTAATAAAAACCGTAAAATCGTTTACGCCGATTATATTCTCACGCTATAAGTAAAAATATATAGGTAAGTTAAAAATACCTTTAAAACATCTGAAGGATTATTATAAAACTGTTGGTGAGATAGCAAACGTAAGATGATTAAAATATGTTTAGGCCTAATTGGATTAGAGAGTCCCTGCGTAAATCGCCCTAAGCCCTCAAAAGAAGGCCGCCGGAACAGAGTTTGAATACAGAGGCAAGTATGTACTTATTTCTGCTTTCATAATTATTTTAAACAGTTCTACTTTATGCATCAATTATAACTATTTTATAAATGACGAATAAAGGAGGAGGTACAAGCCGACGCGTATTTCTTTTTATATATGACCCCGCTTCACTTTTTGCAGAGCACACCGAATTTTTGGCTTAGTAGTGGTTTCGCCCTAATCTTGCTCGCCCAAATCGAACGAATGAACTACTTTCAGTTTTAAATATTTTTTAGGGCCGCTTTCGCCCGAGAAAAATTTAATAGCGGGCGAATCAAGTCATGTGAAATTTAGTAATGCACTATTCGCCCAAATACTATGATACTTCAGAAAAATAAGAGAGATAAATCAAAGTTGATCCCATACAAATAAGTACTTTAACATTTTTGATCTGATTATACGTTCCATTTTGACAATTTAATAGCAGTTCATACTTACAAAAAATAAAAGCTTTTTAACAAAATTAAATGGTTATACATTTTTATTTATTATCTGTAGTTCGAATTTATCGAGTCTTTAATAGTATAATATATTGTCTCAGTACTGGCAAATTATCTAGTTATCTACGTGCGATTCTGGGGTCAATACCCTGATCGTGCAATTTTTTTACTAAATTCTTTGATCTATGAAGGATCAGAATCTTTGTGATTTAATTAATAACTAGCTGATTAATTCGCATGTTAAATTACTGGTAATAAATAATCCGTTATATCAAAATATCACTATACATAAAACTAGCTCAATGCACGGCATACGTTCGGTGCAGTACACTCGACGGTCAATAGAACTCCACCATATTTCCGTAAAGTACGTGACACGCTCATTAAAGCTGTGCTGCCACATAATGACAATCATTTCGCTCTAGGAGGCTTTATAAACCAATTGACCGAACCCGATAATCAGCAGTACATTATGTACTATCTGCAGTGTAAATAGTGGTCTTAGCGTGTATGTATTGAAAAATTAAACACCTGGCACACCTCATTAGCGACCTCAACATAAAGGCGAGAACATTTACCAACGCTATACAATCCGCTTATGAGAACAAATCCGCGGTTTTCACATTACACCCGTTTGTTATGCCACTAACGATATTATAAACGAGCAGCTTTTGCTAATTTTGCGGTAACCGTTCCTTTTCCCAAATACGAAAAGCATTTTCATCATGATATACAACAATTTAAATATATTATTTTTCGGGAGCAAGAAATATACACGTGAAAATACGAACTTTTGCAATGGATTCTCTCAACAAAAATGAGATATCACTTTACTGGTTCTGAATTGCTGTTACATTAAAGAAGCCCTCATTGTTTTTATGATAAATATTTCAAGAATCACGTCGCCTCGCAAACGTAATGGAAACAAACATTTTGCTTCGTCCAAAATAACATTTATTTATGCAAATGAGGGGGGTAATGTCGGGTGTTACAGCTTCATTCGAAGTATAATCAGTTTACAGTACTATTTGAGACTGCCCTTTTCTTAATTACAGACATAGGATTTAATGAAGGCGCAAGAACGAGAGAATTGTACAAATCTCATAATTTTTTGCTATTAATAAAGACGATTAATTTAGAAATTACGCAGCGGATTTCTAACAAATAATTCACATTTAATTTATTTTTTCTGTATACCCTCTGATTACCTTATTTGAGCCCCGGGAAGGGGATTTTGGATAGGTCTATTGGATATTAATATAATTTTATTACAGAAGCTAAGGCGTACAATATGATTTTTTTAAAGGAAACAATGCCTCGTTTTTATTAGGTCTATTTCTGCATTTATTTCTAAAAATGTTTGAAAATTGGTTCAGCTTTATTTTACTTTATTTTAAATAGTTATTTAAAGGTTAATATAACATTTTTGCAAGATACAAGCGATAATAATCATAACTGAATATAACATTCTTAATAGTAATAATAAGATACGTAATTAGTTTCCAAAGAATATAAATAACAATTATGTTCTTTATAAAACTCAAGAATCACAGCTATACGACTTTATAGGCGTATCAAACATTTTGTACGAAGGTCACAGACTTAAAAGCACAGATTGCAGGGGTAAGCAACTCTAAATTGCTTGAATAGGTAATTCCTCACAGCAACCCCTTGCTGCAAATATTATCAAGAGGTTGGTATTGACGTTGCGCTCGGGGATTAAATAAACCCATTATTTATTTAACTAAATAATTTTGCCGCTTGAATTATTAAACGCGCCGTGCCCATGGTACATTAAAGACTTAAGTTTTGCCAAGAATCCTAGTTATATTTATTAAATTTTGCAGCTTTTTCGTATTTATGTACATAACAATACATTACTGATTGATCAAAACTAAAGCATAAAATTAATTTTTTATTCGAATTTGTTCTTGTTACATATTCCTCATGAAACGTCTTACGAATATTTTGGTTACGACGATTCACGTTACTTTGACTCGTAAACATGCCATCTACGGCTAAACACAGGTGCTCAAAACATTAACGATAAAAGCCCAAATACTAAGGTTGAGACAAAATTTACAGGCACTCATGACGCCCACAAAAGATACACACAGCCTGAATAAGTTTCATCAATTTTATAAAACGTTATAAGGTGTAAAGAGGGCTTTTAATAAGAGCATGTTCCGCCAACGACAAAGGATTCGGCGCTTTGTTCCTTTGCCGGCAGCGGTCGCATCTATACCTTATAAAGAGGCTTTTATCAATGCCGCAACATTTTCGTTTAAGATAAATATTGAACCCATTACTTCGTAATTTTATTGCGTAACTGTTGATAAAACGATGAGATAATATCAATAGCCGATAAGTTTTGAATGGTCGTTATTATATGGCTATCTATTAACGATTCAAATATAAATTAAAATTATTTAGATTTAAATTCCAACTAGTATCTGTAACACAAGCCTCGTAGCTTACCACGGAACTAAATGGCGCTGTGTCATAATGTCCAGGAATGTTTATTATTATTATTATGTTTATTTATTTATGTAGTCAGAGGCGATACAATTTATATTTGATAATCATCCACCCATTTACTGCTGGCATTGGTTGCCTCGTCCACATATGTATATTATATAAATCTTGATTTTTTTTTTCGATCAAGCAACGATGTCAACATAATTATTCATTTTTAGCCTACGGGCTGGCTTTTCTATTGTAAAATCATACGTGTAAACTTTATTGAGTATGTACATTGTATTGTTGTTTTGGTGTTTAGTTTGAATGAAAACAAAACGACGAGTTCAATCGACTAAGCAATCAACATAAAGAAGTCATCATTCTTAACATTAAAAATTAAAAAATAATATAATTAAAATTACGAACGAAAAATATTTGTCCGGGGATTGCAAACAAGCAAAATTAATTAACAAAATTGAAAAATTCCATTTCATTCTTCGGCTCGCGACCATTCACTGAGGGCGAGGCCTTTTTCTTCTTTATCCATTTTCCGTCTTGAGCCTATTATTTTTCTATTTTGGGCAATTCGGTTAATTTTCCTTTTCTTAAACGGCAAAAGTAGGTACTTATATTTAAAGTGGGTGACATAATGTCAAAATGCGTTATTGAATGAGTAAGTAGAAGGCTGTTAACCAAACCATCAAAGCACGATGAAGTATAAGTCAGCCGCTAAAAGAACGATTCAGAAAAAGTTTATCTACACATTTTGTACTGTACGCGTAGTGTATCCGCGGCGCTATACGAAATATTTCCGGTCATCGATTGATGGCTCCCACTGAACCGGAAACAACGAACAGATGATCGTTATCAAATGCAGGCTAGGCAATATTTTTGAGATTTCATATTTTAAAAATCTGCAAATCTAATATATATTTCATAGCCTATTTTAAATATTTTAACTAAAAAAAAAAACACTCTCTAAATATTGTCTCTCTACATATGAGTTATTAATTTTTTTTATTCTATTACTCATTAGTCTTTAATCAATCAAAAACATTTCTAGCAATTTCCATTTCATTCTAACGTAATTCCCTTCGTCCTGTGTGACTCTCTACATGTGCTTCCTTTTCCATATAGACCCTATACATATATAATCTTAGAAGTAAATTAGTATCACTGGGAATAAATTTATAAGGAGATGAAATAGAAGCGTTCATATATAACACATCTAGTTTCCGAAGCAATCAACTTCCAAGTTTCACGTCTGCCGATATTCGCTTTGAGACTAATTGAATTCTACCTGCCTCACCGGTTTAGTATTACTTGGTAAAATAAGAAATTTTATAGTAAATATTTAACTCGCCCCACGGTATGATGTTCAGTTTGATATTTGCCAATATAATTTTTTTATTTTAATTATACTATAATGTCCTGAACCTGCATCCTTTGAAGCAGATCCTTCGGATGATGTAGTTAATAAGATACAATTTATTCTCAAAATCACACTATACTATGTAATTAATTACTTACAAAAAGGTCGATTGTATAACATCTTTCAAATATTGCATTTTTTTAAATTATGAATTTCTTAAAGTGCTTCAAGCAAAATTGTTACAGTGTCAATTCAAATACTGTTAAAAAATTTGCTTATAGCAATCCACGTTGCAATTGTGTTACCCAATTAGGAAGTAGACAACAGAAAAGTGGAAGGTTTTTGTTACAGAACTTTTTATTACAGTAGTTGTACCCAAATGGAAATAGGCCCCGCACCACACGAGGACTTCCGTACCATACCGACCCTACAGTAATTTTTCGGAAAAACGTTGGTATGTATGTACCTACCTATTTAATACAATAGGTTTGTGTTTTCTACCGTTGGGTTGGCATGTAAATACGAGCGAGTTAAAATGTATTAGGCAAGGAGTTTCTAAGAGCCAGGGTTTGCTGGAGATTTACATATTTGTATGTTTATAGATATAATTTTTATACGGAGACTTACACGTCTCGTAAAAAATGCAATTATAGTGTAGTGATTAGGTACATGGACTGCCAAATCATAGACTTAAAGTTCAGATCTAAGGCACTAATGAGCGTATTTATAAAGAGTAAAATAAATAATTGTAGGGAAACCTGCATGCTTGACATATTTTCCCCAAGGGAAATGTAAAGTGTGCTTAACGCATATAATAATGGAAACTATACACTAAACTAAACTAACAAAAAGTGACCTGCGCCCAGCAGAGGAGCAGAAAATAAAAAAGGAAGTAAAAGTAATGATATATGCAAAAACAAACATACATAGACTATATTATTAAAACTGTTTTAATGATAAGTTCAAAAAAACTATTATAAGTACTAAGACTACATTAAATTAAAATATTTTATTACGGATTTATCGCGAAACATTATTTCGATTTTTAACACCCAAATTTCACAAAAAGAAGTTGGCTGGGTTCTACACCCCGCTTAGAACCTCGTCATAGATTGTATTAAATCTAAATTCAAACCAGACCAAATAATACGGTGAGCTCATTCAGTGTAAATTCGATTGTCAATAACTAATAAAAGTGGAGAAAATCAGTAATTATAACATTAACACACCCAACAACTCTCCCCATGACCAATGACCATGCTCCAAAAGATTTTAAACATGGCGGTCGGGATTGATAAATAATATCTATATATTGCTTATACATATGTAGATATTATTTATTAATCGCCTTAAAAAGTAATTTTATTTCAAACATAAACGAGCTAAAATTATGAACACGTTTTGAAAGTCGTAACTGTCTTAGGAAATAAACAGCATTTAAGTGCTTTCTTCTAAGTACTTAACAAACACAAGTACAATGTATTTGTAGCAAGTGTAACTAAGTGAGCAGTTAATAAAATTCCGAAGGGTAAAGGTCTTCAATGGCCTTGAGTTAAGTGACCATTTTACGTGCTTCCCGGCGCTTATCTGAAAACGCTTTTCAGCGAAACACACAACAGTGTTATTGCTTTGTGTGTGTTCGTTGTTGTAATTAGGGAGATACTGATAGAATGGGGGTCAACGGTTGTTGGAATGACATCATCCCGTGTTAACACCATAACAATGCGGAATCTTTCGTGATTTTATTGTCGTTTTTCTTTGTATATTATCTTTCCGATACGTCCTGTAGGGACGTTAGAAACTTCATACAAGCTTTTATTTAATATGGCCACAGATTTATATCGATTATTATATTTTGCTTAGGTAAATGTTTTTCAAACATTGGTCATATTCAACTAAACAGTAAATTTCAAAACATTAACTGATTATTAAAGTTACCTCACCTGAATTACAAAAACTAATTAAGAAATAGAATACGATATAATGTTTGAGTCTAGTGACTTTTAATTTAAAAGAAATGCAGTGCAGCCCGGCCGGAACCATTTGCGGGCGACGTCAGCCCCCTGTGCCGGCGGGGGACTATACTGACGCTCCCTATTGTCCTACATAAACAATATTTTATTAGAGAACTTTAAACCCATACTAATATTCATATTCAAAATTTCAAACTAATTAATATAATTCATGCATACGTTATTATAATTGCAAAAGTGTGTCTGTCTGTCACCTCTTCACGTTTAAACCGCAAAAACCGATTTAGATGTAGTATCGAGATAGTTTGAGTCACGGGGAAGGATAGGTTTTGACCCGAAAATCATCCCTTACAAGGGCCAAAAGGGGGCTTGGAAGTTTGTATGCTGAATCGATAATTTCTTTAAAGAAAGTAAGAATTAAATAAGCAGAATGAAGGAAAATACTAATTTCCGCAGACGAAATCGCGGACAAAAGCTAGTTCTGTATCGCCATTCTTTCTTTTTATTTCAGATCGTGAATCATATGGCAGTCAGTCTATTGATTGTCCATACGCTTTGTGATTGCCACATGAGCGTACTACAATTGAGATCACTCTGTCAATGACAACGAATACATGACATTGCACTTACTACAATGTTACCAATTTATGTAGTTGATTTTACTATCGAGTTTTATACGTTCATAACGGACGCTATAGCCTGAATAATTACGAAAGACTACACAATTTTTTACCGCCCGTATAAAATTAAATAGTTCTTGAAGGCCACTTTATAATTTCCAGTACCTAAATTTAATTAAAATTCAGATTTGAAAATGCCTTTTTGGCAAAAAAATCAGCTCGGGCCGTTTAAACAACCCTAATTAAATAGTTGTCAGTCATTTGGTAGACGGTGTTCTGATGGTTAATTCCTTTAGATTTTTTTATGTTATAAAGTTGTAGTTATTGTTGTCGTGGTCGTTTCGAATGTAAGATTACAATTACGATAATCGCATTCATTGCATTGTTTAGTCCTGAAAATGCTCTCGAATACGTAACGTACAAGACAGTGTATACAATATAATTAAGAGTAGTCATTATTAAGCGTCTTTTTGTCGCAAATACTCTCCTCCTAGCTAGAACAAATTGCGTCAACATTACCAGCACATTTTAGCTCATTACTGATATACTCTATTGTTTCATTTAGCGTCATTGCCCAGTAATAACGTGAAATTATGGCTGCTTAATTAACGCAATAAGTCTCGTCCCTTAATTATTTAATTAATAGAAAGTCGTGTTATTATGACGGGATAATACGCATCAATATGTTCCCAAAATTATAATTTATATAAAATTTACTCTTCCGGAGCCATTTTACAGCACTTGGATCAAATAAAAAAACTTACTTTATTTATATTGGAAATTAACTTAAACTTGTGGACAAATATTATACATATACATATGTATAAATTCCTTTTTTGTAGTTTATTTTCTGTAAAAGAGACACTCATTAATACTGGTAAAATAATTTTAAATTTTTGAGTTTTATAAGGATTGATTAACGTTCGATTTTGAAACAGCAGTACACACAGATACAATTACACGTCTGTTTACCCCTTGGGAATATTACAAGCGGTTATGTTACACTAGATAAGCGTGTACTTGATAATCTTTTTCGCGTTGTCGCCCCATTTTCCGTTTTTCTTCGCTCACTTCCTTTCCCGTAACATATGGCTGATCAAAATCTTTACTTCAGACAAGCACAAAGAATATACGGCAATATATTACTCGTTATAGCAACTTCGTAAATTTTGTTTGGGATTTCTTTCATTTTTGATTTATATCCTTAATATGGTAATGAACACACGGGTGTGTGACCGGACCTTATCGAAATCTATGGGGAAGGTCTTTATGTAGCAGTGGACGTCTTTTGGCTGATAATGATGATGGTGATGGTTATATTAGATTGAATTTTGGCAATAGAGTTTTCACTTGGATGCGTCCACATTTGTACACAAAAGCGAATAAAAATCTTAATTTATTTATAATTATTGGCTTCTGGTCCTGGGCTACACAAGTACTAAAAAAATAGTAGATAAAACGAACAGCTACCCACTCCCACGCACGCACACAAAATGAACTTAATAAAATAACACAGAATAAGATTATTACGAGAAGATTACTCCAATCTTCTCGTAATGAAATAGAAAAAAAAACAATAAAATATATATTACGGAGAACACACTAACTAACTGAGTAATGGACACCGTTATATCAACTTTTTCAATTGAAACCGTACCATTTTTCTTATAAAAAAAGAGCGCACTGGCCTTAAAACAAATATTTCACTGTTAAACTTTCGTCTTAAAAGCAATGTCTGCGTTAATACTCAGTAATTTGAGCGTTACGAGTTTACGGCTTAATTTGAAGTCGTAATCAGTTTAGCGCGACGCCTCGCCCGGTCGGAGATTACCCGGCGAAAACAAATGACTGACACATAAATCTTCCTATCCTGAATTACATTGGTACCAACATAACGTTTTTATCTTTACTGTCGCCGTTTATTGTCATAGTTTCGAGATAGGTACACACCTTTCGAGGATGCTAGTGTTGTTAACTTCCGTCAAGATCTCATTTGAAGAGCCTTTTTAACAATCATGGTCCACATTCCCTCCTATAAAGAAGGAAAAACTTCTTTGCCATGACTAACTAAGGACTGAAGTCAGTCATAAAACCAGACGTACGCTTAAAAATAATACGCAAGTTTATAAATAACCTGTGTGAAATATAGAGTATTTATATGATATAATGCTGCTTAAAGTGCTTCTATACTTACCGTATCGACATCCCACATCTAGCGTATATGAACAAGCAGGAGTACTATCTGTGAGAAAGATGTATGTATCCGAAACTTTACGAAGATATCATAAAAGGATAGTACCGTACTTGCCTCCATCACAAAAGCGTGTAGTACGCTGCCCTGTACCTCGTGTTAAGTCGACATTCGCTAAAAGAAATTACACGTATTTAGCTCCCCATTTGTATAATAAATGTGATAAAATCCATAAAATAAAAAAAAACAATAATAACAAATTTAAGGTGGTTATATCTACATGGCTAAAAGCTATGAGTTATGATGCAGTAGAAAATCTTATAGGGTGTTGAACCTTGATCACTCTAATATACTTGCTCATACACACTTGCTCACACTTACGCACACATGCACCCACGCAAACACACTCACGCACACACACGCACACACTGGCACAAACACACGCGCACGCACGCACCCACTCACACATGTACACACACACACACACACACACACACACAGATACACACATATACACACATGCACACACACACACTAGCATGCAAGCAGGTTTGTTATCAACTTAATTTATTTCATTTCATAAACATTAGCTTTATATAAATTTTGTTTGATATAAATTTAAAAATGATGTCAACATATAGAGGGGAAGACGCTAGCACCTGCAACACAGTATTTACTAGCGCAGGTGTTAGGGGATTCTACTATTCTGATGTATTTTATTTATATCAATAAATAATTATTATTATTATTATAATGAAAACCATCTCTAGCATGCAGGCAGTGAACATCTACTTCACGACAATTTTTCAAATATTTTTATTGATAAATGCACCACCAGTGATATTATAGAATAGTATTCTATATAAATGATCACGTCAAAACAATTGGAAATAATAGACAACAAAAATACAATTTATCAATATAATATAGCGCTAGAAACACCGGCTGCCCTGGAGCTAAATTGATTGTTTATTTTTATTGTGTCACTGCAACGTCCTCGTTCCCGATTTGTTCTTTTGTTACCATGTCAAACAATTTTGTTCAGAGCTACTATTTAGTCCTTAAAAGAAAACCTAGTGTTAATTACCACGGATAAATTGGTCTGCAATTTCAACAGTTGCATTGTTAAAACTATTTACTGAGAAAAATGCTTTTAAGCTAAGCATGGCAAGGCGTTGTGATTATTATCACTTTAATGATTCACAGTATTAAAGTTTTGGAAACTTTTTTCTCAAAATTGTAACTCCTTTGTAAATACCGTTTAAAGATACGGACGCATTTTAACCACTTTCTGTATACCTACGTAAATAAGTATAGGTACTCCCTATGTCCTATCTCATTATATGTTGCAGGCAGGATTTTTAAAGATACAGGATTTTAATTCCGTTCGAATATAATATTTTAATAATCTAGATTGCTACAAAGGTTGCTTATTATTATTTTTGGGAACCAATACTGAGATAATCAATAAAAATAATTTCCTTATTTTATACGATTCATCACTTTTTAAGTTCATTATTAAACCGAGTTTTATTTGAACCAGTTGACATCTGCCGAATTAAAATTTATGCTTAAATATTTACCAACGTTTACTGTGTTGTTTTAAATTATGAAATAAAATATCCCCAGATGAAATTTCCATTTTACACGAAAGTCGATCTTTCGGTTTATTTATAAAATTGTTACAAATTATCTCAATTTGTGAAATCTGAACACCTGCAATAATAAAATTAATTTCAAACTTGAGTACAGTTTTATTTAAATCCTTAATTGGTTCATGCTCCTCTAGCTGAACGAGTTCTAAACCTATAGTTTATTTGTACATATAGTCCTGTCATATGAGTATATACAAACAATAAATCAATACGAGGTATTCTGTAAATATTTAAAAGGTATTTTGTTGAATATTTTTAGTCGATTGATCTAAAGATAAATTATTTATAGCAGGTACGGCACTGAGTGTTTTTCCTTGTAACATTTTGACCGTTTTTCGTCAACGACGATTTGTCGGAATTATGCTTAAATGTCAATTATCACGGTTCCGCCTTTGTATGAGATTCTTTGAAGTCCAAAGTATTACCCAATTATTATAATTTAATAATTTATTTTCATTGTTTAGCAAGGAAGTCGACGATTGCTGACGCCATTACAATTTAATATTGAATGGTTTGAATTTAAATGTCAATGGAGGGCCTAATATCTCTGATTCTAAGATGGATTGGCCCAAGGTGAGGGGCATTAATAGGCTTATTAATATTTATTATAACATGCATTAAATATTTATGTATGTTAATACATATTATTTGAAAACAGCATAAATTGATCGTGACTAGTAAAACATACTGTGAAATAACCAGATAAAAGTACTGATGGTTTTTTTCGTAAGTATTTCATGAAAACATCTAAATGGGTATAAAATAAATACTTATCTCAACAGATAAGAGGCATCATTTGAATATAATGATCCCAAATAATCAAATGTTGCCACGTTTAAATATGTATAATAGCGCTTAGCATGACTAGCAATCATGTAATCCATTATCGAAAACCCTGAAATTATTCAGGTCTACTTATTTTAACTTACTTTTATATTTGTTAATAAAGTCTGAACCGCCCCTTTTACGTAAACCTTAATGATCGTGATAAATATTTAGTGTTGTAATAAGCTTCATAATTAGTTATGAAATTCAATATCAAACCCTAGCACCAGTAAGGCTACTGGAAAAAGTATTTACCTAACATTAATGCTCACTAAACATTTAGTTACCTAGAAGGTAAGTAAGTATGCTTTTCGTTTCGTATATTTTTTGAATAAAGTGTACTTATACTTATGAAATATAGAAATTGTTTCGAAATATTCAAATCAACGTTAGTAAATATTTCCATTTACATTTCTTTAAATATTATAACTATGCCTTTTCTAGACTCAACTTTAAACCTTGGTTTTTATATACTAGCGTATAGAGGTTAACATTATAAACAGATATTTTAAGGAAATAATGTATAAAGTTATGTATGGCTTAATTTAGGTACTGGTACTTAAGTGCGTAGGTTTAACCACATCACATACATATATCCCTACTTTGAAAACTGCAAGCTGCAATTTAAGATTCATGCGTATGTAAAGTATACGATCAATGAATAAATATTGAAATAAGGTAATCTATTACCTCATTAGAGTATTGAGTGCAAATGCATAGAGAGGACGAACATTCTACATTTTATGTAAATGAAGTCATTTCTACTTTCATTCATTGGTTGACTGAAAAAATACATGAAATATCTCCAATGTTATAATGGCATCTGCTCAACTTTGCACAACAGATAGCTAATTATAAAGAATGGCTAGTTTCTTAGAGTAATATTATTTTATTTCATGAGTATAATAAAAATATATATGTATGAGAATTACTCTAACCCAGAGAACATTAAACAAAGACACACTTACTAGAGACTACATAATATATGTTTGCGCTAACGACCAGACAGGCGCATTTAAGTTTTAAGTTCTTTAGCAATCAAGTAACACTTCAAGGAGATTTGTTGGGTTCCGCTATACAAACAGAAGCTTGGAGCATCGCCCCTAAATTAGGGGTGTTCGCTTTAATTATTAGTAAGTGGACGATGCGAACAAGGTTGGCTTCAGACACGTCCTTATCTACGAACCAAGATTATGTTTCGTGATGGTTGGTTTTGAGGTATTTTGGACGGACTTCAGTTTGCGCAAGATGAAAGTGCTAAATTCTAGACTTCAAATGATTAAGAATATTAATTTATTTACTTTCAATGATTGATTCTAATTGTGAATCAAAAGTGATAACTTAGTCTATGACTTCACGAATGTCCAATATAAAATTACACCATGTAAATTAGTAAATAATTAAATTTAACTAGACAACATCTAAATCAGTTAAATATCTTCTATCCAGATATATTAGTAGCGTAGTAAACATTTTAAAAATCAATAGGTACAGCTCAAGGACCTCTAGATAAATCACTAGATGTCAGAACACGTATATTCTCAGCCTTCATTTCAGGCACGATCAAATCAAATCAAAACTATGCCCGATTAAATATTAACTTTTCTAAGAATTAGTGTGACCTTGCCAATTTAAAATTAAGTGTTAAAATACAACTAATCAGGCAAATACTGTTGGAAACATACACATTCACAAACAAACGAACACAATAGTTGAACAAGTACATTGAATGCCAAATCAAAGCCTTAGAAACGTGAACAATGTCAGCTCAGAGGCCCAACGCAGTATGCTAACGTTCGAAAACCAGTTACCACAGCGATCGTCTAGGCGACAATCTTGCTATAAAGGCGTTACCACGGGCTTTAATCAAATAGACGGCATCTGACCAGATGGAGGCTCTAGTACTCAAACGTAAGATAAATAGTTTCATATGGGTAATATTGACCTAGTTTCGAACACAACTCCAATGCCTGAATATATCAGTGTTATTGTAGGTATATGTATTTATTATCTTGCTCAATACTAGATCCGTTAAAACTGTGAAGTTTTACAGCGACAGTGATACCAAGGACAAAGCTAATTAAAATAAGAACACTCCGTCAACCAGGTCATTCCCAAGCAAGATGGCTTAACGAAGCGTCTAATCTCTATCCCAACTTTAAATTAAGCAAGTCGCGAGTTAGCCTAAATTCGTAATGCGGCACTGTCTCGCCATCTCCCTAAACACCTAAGCACAATCTGAAATTCATCCGAACATTTGCGTACTATGCCGGGAAACTTTAGCCTCTAACATTATCTGGTAATACAATACCGATTCGCACATTTTTGTCAGATATTGTCAATTTTCTGAGCAGTCGCAGAGTTTTTCGCTGCCAAAGGTTTTTTGTGGTAAAATCATTCTAACAGTGTGTGACTCCCCTTATAGGAATGTCTCAGAAATGTACACAAGCCTCCGCCGCGTGTAGTGGTAGATACCGCGATCCTTAACTGAAGTGCAGCAGGTGCCTCCGTGGCCATGAATATTAACACACATGAATATTCCGACTATGTTTGCGCATTTCTTGCATGATGACGTCTCGCTTGCAAGAAAACCTTGAGGCGACTGTTAATACTTGGCTTTAATAAGTTGAAATGAACGAGCGTGTGGTATGTTTGAAATTTACATGAAAATGAAACACTTTACAAGTGCGCGTGAACTATTTGTATTTAAGCTTTTTTGTGGGCTTGAAGTTATGTAACCTGCATTTGTAAAATGCAAGTGTGATCGTTTTCCAATCGACGTAAATGCGAATTATTATTATGGCACTTTCGAGTTAGAACTTTTATTAAATATAGCCAACACACTGTTAAAGTAGGAGCGTAAATTGGTTTCTAGAACAACACATAAATTTAAAAATAATTCAAGAACACGGACCATACCACAATGTGTTTATGCAGTGTTATTTAGTTTGTAAGAGAGGGATAGCGTTATATCGTTCTATCCGCGTTGTGGTACGGGTGCTGGAAAAAGTTTTATGTAAACTATCAAAGTCTTGAAGTTGTAAACTCGTTAGTTGAGCAAGTTCAAAATCATGAACATTCTATAAATCTAACCGGGACGTAACCTAGATTCAGATTTAATAAAATTGAGTAAAATAACTATTTGAGGAAATAGAATTAGAAGTTTCGAGTAAAGTACCTATGCTTAAGAGAAAATCCAGTTTCTATAAAGTAGTACTATTAGTTACTAGGTAGTACCTTAAAGCTTCTCAATACCTTATAGCTTTCTATAAGGCCTTCGTATGTACCTTTGTACATACGAAGGTTCGTATGTACCTATATTTCATTAAATTCTACTACAAGGTACTTTTAGCTAAAAGTATTTTTTACGCACTAAAATATTATTAAGATTTTTACTGTCTGAGTTTATCTGATTATAAATATATATAATTGCATTATAGACGCCAATGAAAAGGTAAATCTTCAAAGCGAAACCTCGTATTCTTCATATGTTGCCAACGAAATAAATCCCTGTTTATGGGCAGTTAAACGCTTGTTACTTCACAAACATAAGCACGGTTGTTATATAAAGCACAAATAAAAGGTAAGTAAGAATATTCTGTCGAGTCACTTCATCGCTTAATGTGTCTTTTATGATCATTAGATTTATGTCAACATTGTTAATGTTTGCTGTAACACCTACCACACCTTGTTCAAACCTTGTGCAACCAAACAAGCAAGAGAAATAATTTAAACAAATCAATACCGATTTTTAGGTTTTTTTTTTAATAATTATAGTAAGGTCGTGACTTTATTCCTTCTAAATAAATAGGTTTTACTAAAGACATTGTGTAAAGAGAGTAGGTATATTATTCGACTTAAGAAATATTTTATTCGCTTTATTCCTTTAAAATCGTCACTCGACAAAAATACTATCATATGAATGTATGTATATTTACACTGCAGGAAATTTATTTTAGTGCACGTTCTCGCTTTATTTAGTTTATTAGTTTTAAAAAAACCAGTTGCACGCGTATGTCATTGATAAAATCTAAGCAATTTACAATAATCAATTAAATTTACTGCAACTTTGTGATACATCAATAACAGTATGTACCTTCTCATGGCAATGTGGTCAATAAAAAAAAAGGACGACACATAAATTAAAAAGTTTTTGAAATGATAAATTATGACGATTTTTTACACTCACGCGAATATTAGACGTATTGATATTATTTTATCCCGACGTTTCAGATCTTTTACAGTATGTTCAAGGGGTGTTGGTTGTCCTGATTTTGTATGTTTTATGACTACTTGACTTGATTAATTACTAACAGCTACCTTAAATTTTTATGAATTATTGACTATCCGATTTACACTTTGTAATAAATCTTGTATTACAAAATTTACATACAAGTCATACTTTTTTTAAGACCTTAATGGCATCAGCTTCGTTTTTGAAGTTACCAAACTTAATTATTTAGCATAAGCCGACACGATAGAAAACGCGCCAAAACAAAAGCTTGTGTACTCGAGTACACAAAGCACTCGTACATTTCCAAAACTATAAATCCTAACACTATAAAGTGATTGTTGACAATGCCTTTGCCTTTACGCTTTATCAAAAGCCCTTTACGAGTTTAAACACGGCACACTCGAACAACTGACGATGCAAAATGTACCTGTGTGCATAGAGATTCTAACTTTCATTGAGTGTGTTCCAACCTATCACGAACACAAGGTACTTTGTAGAGGACATAAAGTTGTTTAAAGTTAGTCGGTAATGGAGTTTCAAGACGGATAATTTTAAAATCTGCTTTCTCTTTATATATTTCAAGTTTCTGACTTATTAGTTTCATTGTGCATTAGAACATTTATCAATCAATTCAAACGACTTAAACGAGTTGCTTTGTTTGTGGTATAAGCGTGGTGTAAATAGGAGTTTAGGAGTTAACGCATAACCAGATTTCTCGCTTAAATTAAGCTACTCGACTGATAAGGTATCTCCGTTTTACGGAAGACCGCAGCGAAATAACAATAGTTGTGTTTCTGCGAGTGCATAATTTTGCCAGAGCTCGTTACAAGAGTGACTATTCTGACAGCATGGAAATTCCGTTTGCTGTCGACACTGACAGTGTAGTAACTCCCTAATTTTAAAAAAACCTTACACGGCTTTTACAGGTTCGACAACGCGAATGACACAGCACACGGTGACTACTTACCATCAGGTGGGCTGTAAATTAGCACCCTAGTGGTAAAAAAGGAGCAATCTGTCTATTGTCTAAGTCTATCTTAGTCTATGAAACCAGGTGTAAAATGGCGTTAAGTTTATAATATTACACTTTTAATATTACGATAAAAAAAAAACAAATTCTTTTCAGTTATACCCGACATCAATAAGCAGAACAGACAAATAACATTAAGAACTTTCGAATTAAGTGTTTACGTAAATCTTAACTTCGAATAAGTTTAATATTTTTAATAATTCTTGTTACAACATATTCTGCTACTATCCGTATATTCGATTTCCCACCATGTTATTAGAGCCACCCACATGAACTTACTTGAATATATCCCTAGTAGGCGTCGTAAATATTTGGTTACATAGTCAGAGTTTTATCCGTTTATCAGTCTTTGTGTTTAGGATTTGTGGATGCTACTCGGACGTCCGTCGTTTCATGTGCCTAATCCTTAGTTCAGCCAGGCTCAGCCTTTCCATTCCTGGATCAGAGTATGGAAATATAAGGACAGTAAAGTCTAATAGAATGCTAATTTCTTTACACCATACCAGGATCTCAAGCACCCTACACCGTTTTACGTATTTCGATTTTAATTTGGGTCGCTAAAGTGGGTGTATTCGCCAATTCATATAAAAATAATTAACTCGACAAATTATTAATAATATTATATGGTATTGTACAAAAAACAATTTAAACGAATTTTTTACTAACAGCCCACGTAGTAGATAAATTCAAAAGAAAACTATTCAGAAACGCGTCTGAAAAGTATTTCTAGATTCGAAATAAGATCTCATAATAATATAATAGGTAAGTTACTTCCTCTTGAGGTAACATCTTCAATATGGTAAACCTTTGTAAAGGAATACCTACACAGGAAATTGTATTTCATGATTTTGCCAATGAATAGATATGATTGTAAAGGAGCTCCCTTTTATCCCAGTTATTGTATCTCCTCTTACAAATTCTCCTTTTTATCGTGCTACAGTGCATTCAAAGAGAAAATATCAAGCAATGCTACTGAGAATTGAACCCGGCTAAGAGAAGGGCTACCTACTAAATATTAATAAATAATGGATATATTTTCCTGTTAGTGTCATCACCAAGAGAGGGATAATAATTTGAATATCTCAGATAAATTTACGTTTTTGAAACGTAAAAGGAATTATCAATGTATACTTACTACTTCAATCTTGTATTTTTTATTTTATATACGCTACAAGAGATTCCGTGAATACAGACAAAGAGATATAAAAACAAACTTTGCTTCCAACGTTAAACAAATTCATACCAAAAATACGAATCTAAAGAACGCTTCCTTGTACGTGGTTTGTTTCCCTTTTCCTCCTCTGCGGTGGAATGAGTTTTTTCTCATACTACCCTAATGTTGCAGTGCACTCGTGCCTCACAAATTCATAGCTCAAAATATCTATATAACTATAATATTAAAGTACATGAGTAGTGTCGGCCACACACACAGAGGAACTATTAAAATGACGCCATTGGCTTAAAGCCAAATCGATTTGTAACTGCCGCACAAAAAGCAATAAAAATTGGACGTGCATACATGATAACGCCGGAAAAATAGCTGCATTCGTCATAGTATACCGCTTCCGTGATAGCATTGAAATATATTGTTGTCAAATGCCTTTATGTAAGAAATAAAATTGGTATTCCTAGGAGCGGAATTTTATATCTACGATTTACAAATACTGATTTTCTACTCAGAAAGTGAAGTCTTAGAAAGTACGTAGTTATTTACTTCAAAAGACGATTAATTATTTGTTCAGGCCTGTAAGCCTGCAGCCTGTAATATGTCTAGACCTTAAACCACGTAATGAAAAGGTTTCCGAAGGCCACTTTTCGTCATTACATAAAGTTATTACAATCATTAGATTTTAGATCACAGAATTTTCTAATTAAAATGTTCGTAGACTTGGTAACCTTCGTAGCCAAGAAGAAATTAATATATCGATAAACACTTAGTAAAGTTAAACGATTTAAAAAAAAACAATAACTCAATATTTATAAGTTACGATCACAACCTAGCAATCAGTTCAATACGAAACTTGAATAGAATATATAGATGGACTTATTATAACCTAGAACTATGAAATTTGGCATTTAACATCGTTATAGACCAACAATGCAAGGAAAAATCTTAAAACTGAACATTTGTAACTAAATCTTAATTAATTCTGAATATATATATAATAAAAAAGTCTGAATTTTGTTATAGGAATCTGAATTTCTAGTTGAAGCTATTAGTTCAAATGGGGTATCATATGAAACAGCTTGATGTGCATATTGCAAAATAAATTTTATTTATTTTTTCCGACGCATTATTAATATATTTATCAATGTCATTGATATATAATATAAAAATATTTATTAAAATAAAACTACAAAATACAGCACCCGCCATGATAAGTCAAATGTCAGTTTTTAAACACCTACATCGAGTACTGATTATTTGATTTTTACTTCCGTTTAGGAATAAGGCAAAGGAATTTAGGCAATACAGCCAAGTGTTGTACTCCAGTAATTTTATAATTTATTTGTGATGGTGATTTTTTTGGGTGGAACGTAAATATATAATTTGTTGAGAGTTGTAATTGATGTATTTATTGCATTGGGGGGCCGCGTACCACTTATACATATAGTTTAGAGTTCATATTTAACACGCTAAATATATTAGTTTATTAGCACCTAATGTTTAGTGTTGATATACATAGAAATGACGTCAAAGGCAGACGCCATGACCTGCATGACCAGTAAGCGTCTTGGCTTGAATATTTAACATAAAATTAAAATGTCAATTTCATTAATATTAAAAAATCAATTATGGCGAATCGATTGTTTAAAATCTTAATCAGTACGGGTACAACCACGGGGTACAACGTCCTGATTAAGATTTTAATACAATCGATTTCCGTATCAAATATTAGTGTAATAAGATGTTTGAAACAATACCGATTATGATATCAAAAATAAATAAAAATAAAGCTAATAACAATTGTTTCGTCACATTTTCAATGAAAATAAGATAGGTAAATGAAACAATCAATAAGTTAATCTATTTCATTTTATTGTAAGTAGGCCGGTAATCTCCATACACACATTAGAAAAAATGGGCATCCCTAGTATTGACAGGCGATAGTAAAAAAATGGCGTACTTTTAATCGGAAACTTAAAAGTACTAATTATTATTCAAAAAACTATCTCACGTTAAAAAGTAATTAAGTCTGTTTAAAAAATATATATTTTTAATTTAGATATTTAATGCTATTTCGCTTTTTGAGATACAAGCCATTTGTCAAGGTACTGTCCTTTATTAGATAAATCAAGGTACTATTTATCTATTTAATTAACTATTTATTTATTTTCATAAACTATTTATTTAATTCTGTAACTAAACACAATCCTAAATAGGTACTATTAAATAAAATATGGAAATTAATCATCTTTACTTATAGAGTATATTTTTATAATGACAAGCTGCAAAATCAACAACGTTGCTTGGCAACGGTGTCAACGAGTATGCATCAGGTATCTACCAACTTAAGTGTCTTGTACTTATTAATAAAATAAATAATATCTCTGGACTATGTATATAATATGCCATCTAGTTTCGAGCTAAGCAACGAGGCTTGTGTTACGGATACTAGTTCGTTGATATACTACACATATACGTTTTTTTTGTAAATACATACATATTACAAATAGATATATCCATGAATCGGATACAAATGTTTATGCTCATCCCACAAACATTCGTTCCTACCGGGATTCGAACCTGGGACGCATAGCACAGAAGGCAGTGTACCGCTGGACTAAGTGGGTCGTCAAATAGAAATAGTAGGTATATTTTAATAGGATATTAAAAAAACATACGTCACGTTTAATTTTAACGTTATAGCAAACTTCAACTAAAATACCTATTAATAATTAAAATAGGTACCTATCGAATTATTTATCATACAAAGCAATTGAAGAATATTACATAAATTATATAAAGGCTACTCGAAACGGACTAGGTAAGAGGATCCAACGATTTCAATCCAAGTTTCCTCCAAATCTTGCTATGTTAAGATTTTCACGTCCTTTTAAAAACAGTCACAACTTAAATATTTTTTAAAAATGTCAACTTGATAATAAATAATAAATTATAATAAACAGCTTATAGACATGTGCTCGTTTTTCGTTTAAGATCTCCTCTGCGCCCACTTTGATGATCTTATATTTAAATTAGGTACGGAACCCTCGGTGGGCGAGTCCGACTCGCACTTGTCCGGTTTTTTTAAATATAATGTACCTTTTTTTATCGCTGTACTGAACATGAGTTTTATTCCGCACGGCTGCAAAATTATCAGTAGGTATCTTGAGATTTAGAATCCTTCCAAACCTTCGCTCGTGGTTTCATCTTACAATCGACGGTTGCTCGGTATTCAATATAAGCACTTGAATTTAATATTAACTTTACAGCCTTGCGTAACAAAAAACTATTGTAACGAAATTCAGTCTACCTGAAGTAAACAGAATTTTGGATATCGCTTGTGTTTTGTGACACCGTCCTGTGAATCGAAAATTCGACTTATATGCTTTATACCTTATGTTGCGCCAAATAAAAATGTAGTATACCTAGTTCATTTGTTATAATATAAAGCCGCAACAAAACTGAAACCTCAATAACTCATACAATTTATACAATAACTTCCGTGCCGATTCGAAACTATAAATCTTTTATATGAAACCTAGAAATATAGTATTAAAAGAATATTTGCACGCCGCAAACGAGATTAAGTCGGTCCGAGGAATTGTGGGGGCAGGTAGGTACCTACGGAATATTTTCGACGGCCTTGCCCTATGATGAATAGGTTAGGACGTGGCGAGGGTGCCAACTAACCTAGAATACATCGTGGACTGGCCACTACTCGCCTAATAAGGTAAACAGCTATTTTACCACAAAGCCGCACTTCATAATAAGAATACAATTTTTTTCCACAATATAGTTTGCGTAATAGTGGGTGATAAGTACGAGTTCATTATTTTTGAGCTGTGTAGGTTGTAATCTAGATTAGACGTAATATTGGCATATTTGTAAGTTTACAATGCCTGACCACAATAGAATTTCTATTGTTAGTAATAATAATAAGGATTTATTGGTATGATAATGTAATATTTATAGTAAATTATATAAAATGAATAAATGGGTTAGTTAGCTGTACGTTTTTGTAACAGGAATCTACTGAAAAATCTTTAGTCTATAAAAAATTAAAAATATATTCTAAGTAGTATCCTGAAATATTATTTATTTCAAAAAAATATATTACTGGGTATAATAAAGAGGAGCAACATAATAAAATCGTATATGATATTTTAAGAAGTTTTACATAATTTTATTTATATCTAATGCGTCATTGGCATACTGTTCGCAAGTACTCAGGTCGGGGAAGTCTTGTGTTCGATTATCAGGTAAAACAAATTGGGTTATTCTGTGAAATTCTCAGTAACAGCAAAAGTACAAACATTGACGCTTGCTTTTCGATGATCAAATACTAATTTGCTGGAACATAGTCCCGTCATTACATGCACAATATAAATTACCTAATATGTTAAAAACGCCACCGGCTATCCGAAGATACCTAACAAGCTAAAACCTAGTTCAATGAACACATTTCAATCGGGTGTGATGTAAAATCAGCAAACTGTACCGTAGACCACTTTTGGACCTTATGTATATAATAATAAGAGTGTAAGTTGGTCGAACAGAACGGGACTACTTATGGTAGGGTAGATACTTACGTAGTTTTCCAGTATGTTTTAGGTTTCATAAGCGGCGAACTATTCACAGAGTTGAAACCAATTCTTTGTTCTTAGGAAACACCAATAACACTTTGCTCAAAGTAAGAATCGAACCGTCATGCTTAACAACGGCATTTCCAACCACTACAAGTTGAAGTCATTAGTATTGCAATTAAGTAAAATATTCGGCTCAACAAAATATTCTCTTATAAGTCCAATGATACAGATAAAATGTGAAATGTAAACAAACAAATGTAAAGTAAGCTATATGTATGAAAGATACATGAAGTATTAAGGAAAATGCCGACTACAGGAATGCCTTAAGGAAGTGCTCCTTCACTTGAAGTTTATGACTTTTTTGCTTGCTGCAAATATTCTCTGGGTGCATAGCGTAAACCTGTTTTATTACAACAATTTTCATTAACAAAGCATAAAATGTTTTCTATAATTTTAGTTAGAATTTATATTAGTTATATATTTTATGGTCAAGAATTTACGTTTTGAATTATGTCGAAGGAAACTGGTTAGTTTACGGGGCATGCTATAAGGTAATGACTTAAAAAATACAGATGAACTCATTTATATTTGATTCTGATTAAATCCAAGTACATTCTTTGTAAATTCGAATTAATAAAACAATCTTCGGAACACTGTTCAATTACAATAGCATTTTAATATAATATTTACGATTTTGATTATATCCTGTAAAGCAGATGTGCCGTATTTAAATAGTAAAGAACGCAAAAGTAAGGTTTTTTAACCGCTACATAATGAGGAGCCAAGCTATTAAGGAACTGAAAAAGAAGACGACATAGCGTGAACATGCCTCAAATCGTTTTAAATAAAACAACGCGCGAGCGGCAATCAGTGGCTGAGATCGCAACAAACATTACAGGGTAAAACAACCGCTTCCCATTGTAAATGTGGCGAAGACAAAGGGTGGTTAGTTAACATTTTAATCTGGCGTTCAGGTAACACACTAATGGCCTTACCGCAAGTGATATATCGCCGCAGGCAGGATGCAAGCGGGCATTCTATTGCCCACTAGATGATCTACGGTTAGATGCATGCGCCGTTATTTCGTATCTCAATTTAAAGTTGGCGAAAGTGATATGAGACTGGGTAGCGCCACGGCTTTTTGAAATATTGAACAGAGATTCGGTTTTGTAATACCGCAACGAAATCCTACTACAGTATGAATGAATGTATGTCTACATGTTTCCTTTAGTTGTATTGCAATATCTATCTAGATTAACACAAAGGCAAATTTCACGTAACATGCGGGCGGAGCAATAGGCGGGTGTAATAACTAGACCTAACTTATACAGTAACGAGGTATAAATAACAACAGTAAAACTGGATGTACAATAGTAATAATAACATGATGTAATCTGCTACTAATGAAACTGTATAAACCCTATTAAATTATGAAAGCCAAACTTCCAACTAACTACAAAATCTAATGAAATTCTAACTACCTGAATGACTATTAAACTAGCAAAGTTATAAAAATCAATGGAAGCAGGCGTTACTTTGTGAAAATATGTTATATAATAATTCCTGTTTCATTCTACATTAATCTATCAATATGGGACATAGATTGCAGTTATTATGTGTCAGTTGGAGTCCGAAACAAAAACGTCGATTATAATTCAACAAGTATAGGTAAATGAAAGTTGGTATAATCCGACGTTATACAAACTAGGGATCGTGGATCGTGCAGGTGGCGGGCTTGGTAATGGCGTCAGCGACTTGATGAATAGGCTGGAACGTGCGCCGAGTGCAAAATGCCTCATTCTATTGCCGTCGCCTATAAAATATTGCCGAAATCGCCCGTTCAACATCAACTAATTCAATGTATAGATTGATTTACTTACTCCCTAGGTGCCGCGTTACGTTTACAAATGCGTTTAATTTCGTTTGAGATTAGGAAATTTAAACCATCACAGCACGGATATTGCAATAAGATCAAATAGATAAATCAAGATTTTAAAAAATAATTTGGATCGCTTTCAAGTCCTGTTTTAATATACGATTTTAGTGGTGCCACAATGAATAAGAAGCAGGCTACCACTTTCCAATGTAAATAAAACATGTTCAATAACTTCACACAGTCTAGTCAGTAGTCACATTTATTATATAAAATATGTTACAGTAGAGTCATCATATATACATACATCTCCACTCTTTATTTATTCTTTTTTTTAACAATAAATAAGATTACTCATCGGTTTGATTTAAAATAAAGTCGATATCTTTGTGTAAGATACTATCACTGAGGTGAAATGTTAGTGAGCATAAAAAACTACAAAACGTCTTTGGCAAATTCTCACGAAGTCAAGATTTATTGAGAGGGCTTTGATTTATGGTTCAATCCACACATGGGCCCAAAAGGTTCAAAGACAAAAAAAAAGTAAAGTTTATTTTCGGTCAAAAAACAAAGAGATTCTCATTGAGAACCGAGAGAGGTTTTTCCAGCCACTCTTAACATTTTGCTTTGTTGCTTTGTTTACCTCATTCCTATGCGCATAACTAATTTATTAAAGTCATTGAATTAAGGGCTTATTTTATAATCCGGAGATAAGAAGCCGTTAAACTAATTTATAGGATCATTAGACTTACTAAAAGTAAGCGCGAAGGACGACACAACGTACTCTGAGTATACAGTGGCTGCATATTACCAAAACTTTACAGTATTGGTATTTTTAATGAGTTCTGTATTTTTATAATAAGTATCTTGTCATTTTGCCTAGATTATCTGTGAAAATTAAAACATTAAATACACGTATTATATTCTAGTGCTTCATACCCATGACAAACTTTGATTTCATCATCTTTTTCGGCTTCGCAAAGTTGCTATACTTTGCGAAGCCGTAAATCAAAATATCACTTTTATAAAAGATCCAAGTCTAACGTTATGAATCAATGTCATTTTCCATAACTGGATTCAGCCTTCATAAGGAATGATTTCAGTTCAAAACTACTTCTTTCATCTTTAGTTAAACCTATTTCCGAACCGCAAGTTTACTCAAACTTTCGTTAAGTTGGGTGTGTCTCGACGCGAATCCGATCGAATCAATTCGAGTTTGAAAGAATAGACAAGCTGGCTCGCAACTTTACCTATTTTTACCTCTGAATAAGTTTTTAGTTGGGAAATTAATTGAGATAACTGCTACCTTATAATATAATTTTTCTGCGCTCCGCTGAGTCTGCACTTAAAGAGGTAATTTTGGGGAGACTTTCTCGCTCGCAACTGCAACATTATTGCTCAGACATTACCATTAGCATTATTACAAGAATGTAGACAAGGCACAAACTGGAGGTATTTTCAGTTCCTGTTTTCAAATGTTATTAAAGTTAGGTTTTTATTTTAAGTAGATTGTGGGTGAAATTATTTTTGAAACGAAATAATCAAATAGTAAGATATAATATAATATAACAATATTGGAGTTTTACTTGCCTACTTCATAATAATTTGCAGGAACCAAGATTATATGCAACCCAGTAATTTGATAACTGAGTGAAAGATTATAAAATAGACTCACAAAAGCCAGAGAGAGTATTTATTATATATATTATGCGTATTATTCATCGTAGAAAGTCTACCTAAAAAAGTAACCTAATTCAGATATCTTATCTAATTATGAAAATAAATATTATATGAAATAGGTCGTTTTTACCGGGGACTGCTCTACTTATAATATTTTTTTAGGTAATATTTTTGGCTATTATTTGGCATTGACAAGCTGACTGTTAAGAAGGTAGTAAGCATACTATACGTAGTTCCAACTGAGTTTGATTTTTTTTCTCTAGGTTATTTCAATGAAGTATGAAAACATATATATAACGTTACCGAAGTCGTACTACAATTCGATTTATACTTTTGAATCAAAATGGAGTGGTAACAAATAATAAAGATTCGGAATATTTGGTATTTTGTATGGATGGACCTGATTCCTTCACTTCATCCTCAAAGGAAGGAATAACATAAACTATAATATGATTTAATAGGTGGAATCCCAAATGACATTTTTTAGAACAAAAAATATGTTTTTAGTATTTTTCAAATTATGCAACTAACTACAGTTTTATCTAATGCGTTCTAGCGAAATATTATGCATTAAAAATCAAAATAATGTGTACCAGCCGATCATTAATATTATAGACATAATCGTGAACTAAATGTTTTTGTTGAAAAATAAGATACATTTTCCACACTACGGGATCAATTGAAACTTTGAACGCTTTGGAACAATAAAATAAAGAAAGCTTTTTCGAGCTAGTGAGATATAAAGAGAATTTCGTATCCGAACGAACATTATTAAAACTCATTTCACGGAAAGAGTTTTCCCGTATTGCAAAATGCGTGTCATCGGTCGCCCACATTAGGGCCGTTCGACGTCGGTGATAGATACGCTAGTGTATCCAACGGGATAATAAAAACCGCACCGAGGAAACGGATCCACATTTTCTAGCTGTAGAACCACAGTGGGAAGGAAAGATACCATAAAACAATATAAATGGGACGTGAGCACCGCTTCTCGACTAAGTTTGCTCTGTCTGCGTTGTAAATTCGCGCAAGTCCTATGTCCTAACACATTTTTATGTTGCTAGCCTTTTAACGGGGAGCTGTCGTCGCGTAAGCTATTACTTCTATGATATGTAAGCTAGTAAACCATTCAAATTCACTTGCATGAACTGGATAAAGTCACAATAAAACTGATAGGTGGTATGTAAAGTTAGCGTCAACGTCATACTAAATCACTTTGTACGATATGATCCGAATTCATTTGAATTGTACAGATTATATTATATGATCTTCTAATTACTCAATATAGTCCATGGACTGCTGTATCCGTGTAACCTGCAAACTCTGATGTTCTTTTTTGGCTTAATGTATTTAAATAATTGACATTGATAAGATTTGTCCTTTCTTGCAAGGAACCTACGTAGTCTACATACATCAGCACACTTTTGTTTTCTACCTCAGAATACACCGTGATATTTTTTTTTTCATTTGAGGCATATTAAAAATCAAGTTCCTACCACTTTTCATTATGGTAATGACGGTCTAGTTCGTCTGTAACAGTCAGGTCAGTACCTATAGAGAAGACAATTGAAGTGGTGACTAGATGAGAGATTAACTTTTGTGCCTCGGGTCACGTGTTTAATGCCCATACCGTACATATACTTTATTTATTCTGGGTATTGTTTTAAATCTTGATTTGTGTTTTCACTCACTATACAGAAGAAAACCTAGTGTAAGACTAAATTACATTTTTACCACCACAATAATAAATGTAGAATATAGCAGTGTTTCATATTTCCATAAAAACAACGTTCGTTCTATAAAAGAGCACTTTAGAACAAAATAATGACAGATTGAGCGTCACTCCGAAGTAATTTATGTAAAGTTCTTTACGTAGGTGCGTGTCGAGTACTGAGTAGAAACGATGCCGCCCCCTGCTCTCATTATTCAGTAGGCCTCTACTTTACTGCTGACTCCAGCTTCTAATTATTTCAGCATTCTTAGCGCTCTGTTCCTTTTGACAAATCTTTTAGAGGACATTTGCTCCTGTGTAGCACCTCTAAAAGCGTCTGCAATAAAATTAAACACGCATACATTAATAAACCTATGCTAACTAAAGGTCGTATTCTGATTTTATTTTAAGATTGAAGAATACTATGATTAAATCAGCTTTACATTACAAGTAAAGGTTTATAAAAAGTTTTTTTGTTCATGTAACTAAAACAATATTACGTTGGTCGTGACTGAAATTCCTATAGGTACCTAATATATTACCACAATAATGTCTATTTTATGAAGATTTATGTTAAGTTAATATTCAGTAATAAAAGAAATTACATACAAAGAAAAATATTACCATGCCTAAATATAATAATAATATAATATTCTCGTAAAAATATCTTCTTAAATTAAAGTACTAATAGATCGCCCTATTTCATCAAAAGGTTAAAGGTCCTCTAAATTAACTCAAATATTTATACAAAATTATACAGTAGAAAAATATAATGCAAATTCACTGAAGTTAATCAAAAGCGGAACGTGTGGAAAGTGAGCCGTCTTCATAATAATCGTTTGTCACGAGACTGGCAATAAAGCCCGTAAGTCACCCCTCCCGCACCACCCACCCCTGCCCTTCACAGAGACGCACCCTTCGCGTTTCACCGGATTTGTTCACCAATTGTTTCTGACGTACCTACGCAAATATTATAAGGGGCTTCTAAACTAATACACTAGGAAAATTTGCCTTTTGTCTCGAATATGTATAAGGCAAACTAAATAGTTAAACAATACAATCAGCAGTGACCAAAGTCCCTCTCATTAAATTATGACGTATAGGAATAAACCACGAATCAGTAGGTTTCATTACATAAAGCAGCTGTACCTATAGAATTGGGTATAAATACTGACTCAGAATAAAGATGATACGATGCTTGTTATTGCTCTTAAGCGTATGTATTGGACCAAAATTCTATATTTTATAGCCCTAAATTTAGATTATATTTTGGGCTACAAAATATAGAGATTGTGTTCTTAGATGTAACTAAAGTTTAACAAAATTCAATAATGTGACTATGAATTTGAGCTGATCTAATTTGTTTCGAAAAGATTTTTGAATCCGCTTTATTATTTTAACAAGAACTTAGCTAGAGATTCAAAGATTTTCGATCTTAAAATAATCTTCGAAGAGATAAGAAAACTTTGCAAACTAAACTTATTAATTCGTAATTAGTTTTATTGACTGAAAGTAAATTAAATCTTTTTGGATATATTGGAAAATTCTAAATTGCATCTGCGAACTATATAATGTAAAATCATTTGAGTATGTTATATACCATATTGAAACCTGTACTAAGGTGTGTCATTCTACCAATTCACATTGCCAGTTTGAGAAATATTCTAAGAAGAGCCACAGTTCACCTTCTCATGCGAGAAAAAATATTCTCATCTATTATTCCTATCTTCATATTCTCAGAACACTTGATTTTGCAACAAGCGTTTTATTAGTTTATTCGACAAAAAAGACTAACAATAATTATGCTACGTATGATAATGCAAGTCGATACGTGCATTTCACAGTCATCTAACTGCTTACGATAGAAAATCTCAAAATAATTAGATATTAAAAAACTAAGCTTTAAATTTAAGTAATATACATATTATAATCATCCTTCATACTTAGCAATCTGAATGACTAAACGCAATTGATGTTACTATCACGCACAGTGGCCAAAAAATTGTCTTACACAGTTCACAAAGCAATTAGTCGACCGATAGTAACGTGACATGTCACCGTGTGTGCGGGATCGTAGTTTTTGTTAAACTTTTGATAGATTTTGCATTAACTTCGGCCTCGTTTTAATTTCACGGTTGAGGGCACTGATTTATTCGAATGTCCCGAAAAGCTAAACTTTGCCAACTTTTGATCAGTGATCATGGCGTGTGATTTATCCAAGCAGCAGAGATATATTCACCAGCGTTTCAAGCTCGCCCACCAAATTCAGCAAAAAATGACACTATTATGACTTATGCGAAAATTGTTCAACCAAATTTTGCACTCACTGCAAATGGTAATATTTTAAGGTCATATTTTAAATAAAGCGATGCAATGAAGAGCAATTATATCTTTTAATATTTATATTATTCAATTGAAGATTTCTATAATTTTAGATAGATAACTATCGGCACAAAGAACAAAGCGTACAAATAAAAAGTTGTTAGGTATGAACTAAAAACAAAGAACGACGACAGAAACATTGTCTTAGTGTCGACGAGCGCCCAGACAGGGTCCACTGTCCGCCATGGTCAGGTCCATGATTAATTACTCAGAAGATTTATGACACGGGAAACTGATTATTCGTGTCGATAACATTACACAGAGCCCTCCGATATATACAGAGAAGAATAGTTTCTCTCAGACCAGATAACATTGTTATACATTTTCTTAGACTCTATTCAACGTATTTCAGACCTACAAATATTTGCTCAGTAATTATAATCGATATCAAGATCTCCCAAATACATATAAAAAAATATTCAATTCTGTTATGACCATATTTATTTCTAATCATCGACGTCGATCATAATCACTCACATTCCATCGCGTGGTGTAGTGCACTAATGAATATACACAAACACAAAAACGAAATCCATTAAATTTGAACTTTAAATCATCTTGATAACAATCGATTTTATGAAATTCTTTGGGGAGGAGATAAATGAAATTTGTTACAAAAGTTCCATCCGATGGCTCTCGGTTACGATATTAAATTTATGCCATCAAGTGGCATTCAGAAAATGGGCCTTTAACTTAGATTTTCAATCGTGAAATTCAATAACGCTTGAATTTCTAAGCACCCACTTATACTTACAGAAATTTAGTACTTGCAAGTGCAGAGTGAACTAAGAAAATATTGAGCCTCTCATTAGAGTTTTAGTTTAGAAATTATAATTTACAGATTTGACACTAGTTATATTATCGCCAGTTTTTTTTTATTTCTTCATTAGTAACAAAAGTCAACTCATTATTAAAATACCTAATTAGTTCAGTGGTAGTTAACACTGCCTTCTGTGCTATGGGTCCCGGGTTCGAATCCCGGTAGAGACAAATGTTTGTGTGATAAGCATAAACATTTGTATCCGAGTCATGTATATATGTTTAATATGTATTTATTTACAAAAAAAAAGTATAAATATGTAGTACATACATACATACTCATGCCTTTTTCCAATGGGGGTAGGCAGAAACTACAGAATGCCACACGCTACGGTCCCTGCTTACCACTTTTGCCTCGTGCACATTCTTACATCTCATCATGCACGCGCGCCGGTTATGAGTACTGCGTACCTGACCTTTTTGAAGGAGTTCACCAATTAGGTCGGAGTATATCAACCAACTAGTATTCGTAACACAAGCCTCGTTGCTTAGCACGGAGCTAGATGGCGCTGTGTCATATGTAAAACATATGACAGAGCGCCATCTAGCTCCAGAAATATTTATTTGTTTATTTTATTTTACCTTTTAATTTACCAAAGTATACAATTTTGAGAGCTATAATATACAATTTTAAAGTTAGCAAGCTTATCTAATTTGCAAATTAATAATAGCGTGAAAATTACAGATTCAATACAAAAATAACTTTGAAACAGGATGCCAATAGACCGATACGATAATGAATAAATTATGTTTTAATACAGATAATGGAAATAGGTAAGGTTATTAGGTCCGTCAATAGCCGATGGGATTAATAAAACCGATCATCGGGCCAGGGGGTTGCTATGTCCGAGGTGCGGTTACGGGAAAATATCGCGACAGTAATCTGTGGGCGGCGCGCGTGTTTTATGAGCACAGATTTTCGACATGTCTCCTTTTATGCTCCGTAAAACTTTTATCCTTCCTTTATGTACCTACGGAACCCCGGCCTTTGTAACTCATACGTATCATGTACGTTTTTATGTATAACAAAAGATATTTATAAGATTGCTCAAGTTTGAGACAGTTTTGTGATCGTTTTCAATAACAGCAAATGTTCAGCACTCAGCTGTAATTTTTGTTTATGAGTTTACATCGTAATATTTAATATGATATTTTGAACTTGTTGTACACTTTGATTAGCTAAGAGTTTTGACAGTTAGGTAAAGGGCTTAAGAGGTTATAAATTAATATAAATTTTATCACAATAACTATTTAAATTTCTTGTGCTATAAGCTAAATTATTATTAAATCTATTAATTAAGCTTGTGGCTGGATTTTATATTTCATTCAAATTAAAATTATTTATGTTATGAAATGTTTTTAAACTCTCTTCTTCCTTTTGCTGTGTGAAATTACAATAAAATTAATTAATTCACGTGTCTTGATAACCTTATCAAGACACGTTCCATTTCATAGCATAGTTCTTCATAGGTATGAAGTGAATGGAATTGTAATCTCGTTAACGGTCCATCATCATCATACCTCTGTATTTCTCTCCTACGTATTTTGAACACATAGGCATAAAATATACTTCGTCCTCTTAAGAATAGGTACTAATAGATGCATAAGATCTACAGAGACCAATAATTTAATCAAAATTTACTATTGTGTATCCCAATAATCACATTGACATGGTTTATTTCGGTGCTTATATTAAAATTAAGTGTAAATTTATGGGGTACATATCAAATTAATTATACCAAGCTTCCTTATGCTTGACAGCCGCTGCCGTTGAATCATTAACTTAACGCAGTAATAGCAATATACAGATTAATGTGCGTGGAAATTGATACAACCACCAATAGACATGACATCAGTTACTAGACCACTCTGTTGTGGTCTAGTAACTGATGTCAATCAAAAATATGTATATTTAATTGCATTTTATTTCCAACTAGCTTTTCCCGCAACACTGTCTGCGTGGAATTTGTAATTTCCATGAACATACTTTGTTTCTTACGGAAAGTAAAATAATAACACTCTCGTTCTTCTTAAAGAAATAAATAATTTCCATAAATATTTTCATTAGGTACGTTAAGAAATTATTTCTGGGAATCAAACTATCTCCATACCAAATTTATATGAAACAGTTCAGCGGTTTAAGCAAACAGGTAACAGACAAACATACCTACATTCGAATTTATATTATTGAAATGTAGATGCGGAATAATTACAAAATGTTTCTGGACCAAAATCCGAACTAGGCAGGACATTTAAAGATGGAGTAATAATACTATATGATGGCCAAGTGATGCCAAGAAAAATGGCAACAATCAGATAAGTCGACGACATAGTACAAGTTATGGAGAGCAATTAGATAAGAGCAGCTCAGAGAGAGCATGATAATAGATGGCACAAAATGAGGAAAGCAGAGAGCGCATTGAATTACTATTAATAAATAATTAAAGAAGCAAATTGAACACCATTTGTTTCAATTACTCACAAAATGTAACATAATTAATTGGATTTGTGCCAATAACGGATTTGTGTAATAAGTATCGTTATAGGCAAACTAATACGCACTCTAATTCTCAATAACCACAAAGTGGAGCTAACATAAACCTGACCAGTAAACACGTCTTAATACAACGCGGCCAACCAACGTTAAGGGAGCGATTCGATGTACAGTACCAGTGTGGCACTGGGGGAAAATTATCATCTGCAACTGTTAAACGTACCGCAGTATTACTTTTTAGCAAATCAGTCATCCTTGCGCATTTAGGTCCAGGTATAGGTTCTTTTTCCAGCACTTCCTTTCTACTGATGTACATATATGAACAGACGTCGAAAATAATAATAATAATAAATCTTTATTCTACAAAAATTAAAATTACATGATATTTAAATCAAGGCTTAAGCTAATGATACAGAGAGAAAAACACTGACTTCTAAACTAAGTGTATGTACCTGTATCTTAGAAGTCAGTTATACCTTCGAAATGATGCATTACATTAGGCTTTAGTTATGTTGCTAGAAGACAATATTTATAAACAATAATCCGTTAGAGCTAGTTCAGAGATAAATGACATGATATGATACAGTCTAGATATAATTGAAGAAAATAAAACTGTTTAGTTCACCTGTCCCAACTGGCAAAACTCATGCTTTAGTTAGGACAGGTCAACTATATAAGCATCGTGCATCGCACTCATTATTTTGGGAGTTCAACGATCCATTGCACGACAATATCAGATACTAGACAGTATTCATCACTTAATCATGTACTGTGAATCTTCAAATGGGGCTAGACTTTAGTGCACTCGCTAACCTGATGTCGGTTGGCAGATTACACGAGGAAAATTCTGCAGGCATTTAGGTTTTCCAACATTCCTCATATCTTTCACCGTTTAATGGAATGAATATCCACGTCATTTCAGAAATGAAAAGTTATACGCCTTTCATGTGAACTTAAGACCTATGACATGAAAACTTATTGTTAGATTTGAAACAGCTAACTATATTTCACTAGACGTGAAATAAAGGCCACTAACAATAATAAATTTTGGTTCTGCGGGATTTTTATAGCGTAGGACCAAATTGATTTACATGGCAAAGTATTGACGCCCATTGCGCAATTAAATACACATTGTATTTAATTGTCCAATCCGTATAAATTTCGGAAGTTCATTTACTTGTTTGTTTTATGTGATTAATGTGAACTGCCTTATTGTGAATTGTTATATCGGCGAAGTTATAATAATACTTTTTTATTAAATTGGATGTCACAACTAATACAATTCTAATTCATTTGACGATCTTTTTCTATTCAAACTTGACACTGACAAAAAATATTTTTAAACAAGAGTATTTGCCATATCAATCCGTTGAGTGGCAATGTTCAGCGTATATCTGACGTATTTTAACCCCTGCAGCCACAAGGAGCGCTTCAAGTTTCCTAAAAGCGCTTTTGCGCTAAACCTGTGGGTGCACACAAGGAATTTTATGCTCGTTTAACCCTGGCACTGACGTTCCATTGATTGACTGCATTATACCGGAGTTACCACGGTAACAATAATGCTGCTTCCAAACACTGTAGAAACCAACAGTTTACTGACCAAAATATATATAATGTGAATTTTCCATTAAAATTATGGCTTTGAGTATAGTAAACATAATTATGTATAATTAACTGGCTTTTGTCTTATGGCAGTTGAATTTTTAGGGTTCCGCAGCCAAATCGCAGAATTTGTGATTCATCATGTCCGTCTATCTCTCTGTCCGTCCGTATGTCGCAGCCACTTTTTTCCGAACTATAAGAACTATACTGTTAAAACTTGTTAAGTAGATGTATTCTGTGAACTGCATTAAAATTTTTACACAAAAATAGAAAAAAAAACAATAAATTTTGGGTGTTCCCCATACTTAGAACTGAAAATCAAATTTATTTTTCTTCATCAAACCCATACGTATCTATGGATAGATCTTTCAAAATGATATTGAGGTTTCTAATATCATTTACTTCTAAATATATTCTTATATTCTGAATAGTTTGCGCGAGAGACACTTCCAAAGTGGTAAAATGTCCCCCCCTGTAACTTCTAAAAAAAGAGAATGATAAAACTAAAAAAAATATATGATGTATTACCATGCAAACTTTCACCGAAAATTGGTTTGAACAAGATCTAGTTAGTATTTTTTTTGAATACGTCATAAATCGTAAACCGCAATTTACCTTTCATTCAATTGTTTACCCACTGCTGTTTACCTAGTCAATGGTATGGAACCCTTTGTGCGTGAGTCCGACTCGCACTTGGCCGATTTTTCATCAATCAGCTTTCTAATTTCCTATGAGAAGTTATTGTTTTCACTAATAATTAATTACCCTCTTCAGTAAAAGTAATAAAATAAGCACGATTGTATTACAACGAATTATTATCATCATTATTTCAGATAAGGAATGTCCTCCTGCTGGATATGTCTCCACCAAGGATTTCAAAATAATAATGGTGTTGATAATAATAATTATGTTTAATAGGAACCATTGCAATGGCGTGTTGTTAAACTATATTTTCTCTATAAATATATTCTTATAGATTCAGTGATTTCTTAAATTTACGCGAATATTTTATTGTAATCCTAACATTTCAGATCTCTTACACCAGTCATGCTGCCACGATAAAATCCGTACACGTTGTTTTATTTCTATCTATCTATCAGTTTTATATCCATACTTCAGATATACTTCAACAGATATTTCTTGTAACAAGATTATTGACATCGGATTATCAACTTAAGCGCTGAGAATTATATAGGGAATATCTATATATATATAAAAGGAGAAGCTGACTGACTGAATGACTGACTGACTGACTGACTGACTGACTGACATATCCACGCAGGGCCTAAACTATAAGGGTTAGAAACTTGAAATTTTGCACAAGGATTCCTTTTATAACGTAGAGGAGCACTAAGAAAGGAATTTTGAAAATTCACCCCCTAAGGGGGTAAAACGGGGGTGTAAGGTTAGTATGTAACTTTGCTGTTTTTGAAGTTATTCAATTGAAATTCAGTTTGAAGGTTTTTCATTGAAAGTTATAAAACACGTGTAAAATATTTTTTCAAAAATCACCCTTAAAGGGGTAAAATGGGGGTGCAAAGTTGATATGAAATTTCTTTGATTTGCAAATTTATATCAATAAAATGTTATATTTGGGTTATAAGATCCTAATCATGATTATTTCCGACATCCCTTTTTGAAATTCATCCCTTAAGAGGGTAAAACGGGTGTAAAGTTAGTATGAAATTTCTGTAATTTTCAATGAAACTTGGCGAGTGTAGTCTTTGTATGAAGAAGGCATCCGATAAGAAAGGATTTTCCGAAATTTTGCCCATAAGGGGGGGGGGGATAGGGGACCCAGTTTGTACGAGACAACGTGATTCCTTGGTCCAATCTACTTCAAATTTTGCATAAACATTCTTTAACAGAATTGATGGAAGACGTATTTCGTATTTTATCGAAATTCAATCCCTGACGGGATTAAAAAGAGATAGAGAATTATGTTGGAGGTGATATCAATACTCCTTAGTACTTTTGATTTAAATTACTTTTTATTTTGACATATGCTTGAAAACTCAATCCGATTTTATTTAAAAGAGGTTGAACTCACATAAAAGCTTGATGCAAAGCAAATAATAAATAAATAATAATAATAAATAATAAATAAATATTCAGGGACATTTTACACAACACCATCTAGTCCCAAACTAAGCAGAGCTTGTACTATGGGTACTAGACAATGGATATAATACTTATATACTTTTTTTTTTGTAAATACATACTTATAATACATAGAAAACACCCAGACGAACACAAACACTTATATTCATCACATAAATATTTGTGTCCCGTGGGAATCGAACCCACGACCTCGTGATCAGCAGTCCGGTACTCGAACCACTAGACCACATAGGTCGTCAAAAAGGTCAATATTTTATACTCCTTAAAATTGGAATTTCTGTTTGTAATTTCATATATAAAAGTATATATACGGTAATTACACAAAAAAATAATTTCTAAAATGTTTGTCTGTCTCTCTCTTCGTTCCTTCTAATTGCTGCAACAGCCAGACCGATTTTGTAGGGACTTTCACCATCGTTATAAGTAGTAACTTAGGCTACTTTAATTTAAGAACACGAAACGAATTAGAGTTCCGTATGACTTAAAAACGCGGGAGCTGACCAATGCATGAATATGAACATTTTTTTTTTGTTAAATTTCACGCGGACGAAGTCGCGGGTAACAGCTAGTAGATATACAAACAGCACATTTTCTATTCAACAACTAGACAGACATGTCCATATTGAATGTAAAAGAACATTGTATTTATATATTTATAAATAAATATAAATATTTCTAGACATTATGACACAGCGCCATCTAGTTCCGAGCTTAGCAACGAAGCTTATGTTACGGATGCTAGTTGGTTGTAATAAAACAAGTTGACAGTTGCAATCAGACTATTTTTTTTTTGTTTTTACCACTTTAACACATGCATAACACAGATAACATAAACTACTCGTAATCAATATAAGTTAGAAATGACAACAGACTTGTATTATTTTGTTAAACATTATAACAGGTTGATGTACTACATTATATACTTTTTTGTTGTAAATACATACATATTATACATAAATACATCCATGACTCGGATACAAATGTTTATGCTCATCACACAATCATTTGTCCCTACCGGGACTCGAACCCGGAACCCATAGCACAGAAGGCAGTGTAAACTACTGCTTGATTAATTGGGTCGTATAAAACTTATCTGTCTCATATTTATCTGAATATGTCATAAACGCCCGTCCATCTCACTTGGTATAAATTATACCCGTACCCTTATAATTATTCAACCACCACCATTTAATACAAACCTAAATTAATTTTAAAAATGCCAGTTACAAACTTAAAATAAGGAAAGGATTTAGTACTTTGCAAGACGCCCAATTTTATAACTCAGTACAAGATTTTCAAACCTGGGGTCTATGGTACCAAGCTAACCGACAGTGAAGCAAAATGGCCCAGCAAACATCTTATTAGCTAACCACATCTAAACTATGGAAGTTTAACTATAGATATAATATTTATAGAGCTATAAGGTACTCAGATCTATGTATTTATAACCAAACCGCATGACAAATATGACATCACCTACGGAAATACGGGATACATGTTAACCTGAATTAACATATTCGTCTCTCTGTGAGCAAAAGCTGTTACATGTAGTGAATACATTTAAAGCAATACCACCGTTAATGTCATGTCATTAGGTCTAAGTGCCGTACCGTGTATCCACTATTTTGAACGAATGGTCAAATGTGAGGTACACAGTCTTTCACACTTACCCTGAATAGAATAGACGATTTTTCAATTCTAATTTTGAACTGCATTAGTAAGTTGTTACATAACTTTTGAGTTGAAATGATTTGAACATTCCATAGTTTACTATGGAAATTTTCAGATAATGTGACCTTTCGTATACGCTTTCCCCGGTGAACTTTCGATGCGACGAATATCTTAATTATGGAAGTAGTACCTAATAGATAGTTCTATTTACTTTTTTACTGTGAATACGCAGTTACATTACTCCACTCAGATTTATTGCTAGGCGTTTTTGCTATTATTTTAATCATTATTATGCTTAAAGATATTGATAGTTACGAATATACCGTCAAAGTTATTTTCTAATCCAAGGTTTCAACACTAACCCTTCTAATTTACCTAAAGCCTATTTATGTAGGTCATGTGGGTCTGACGAAAATCGTTTATTGCAATTGGTAAGAAAAAACAGAATAGGGTGAAAAGAAATGTAAAAAACGTTTTCAAAGCACTTGCCAAAGACTAAAATATTATTGAAATGTTTTTCACTAAGAACATAACAACATTTAAGTAGCATATCTTAATGGAATGCATAGCGTGCAACGTACTATCTTCAACAAAACTTACCATCAAAAGGAACATACAAAACGAAACGGTTCTACGGTGATACACGCAAACATAAAACATAGATTACAACAACCATTCCAAGTTAATCGCTAAAACGCTGTTAGTTCGTTAAACTGCTAATCGCCCCACAAAATTAGGTAACGTAATAAATGTCTCTGGTAATTGCACGCGTTAGCCGGATCGCCTGGAACTGGTCGTCTGAACCGGATCTACCATTGTAGAATATATTAGATCCTTTAAAATTTCAAACTCAAATAACTTCAGATCCGTAATATTAGGCAAGATATTAGGTACTTTACAGATTATATTGGGTTCGTAATTCCTTCTTTACTTATTTGCTTGGGCTTAGTCATAAAAATACGGATCGATTGATCTGGAAGGCTAAAGAGTGCTGAGCTCAACATTTTTACTTATCATAATTCTCAAAATTGCCATTCCCATCAGTCTCTTCGTGCCTTTGATAACACGACGAGGTGTCCATCCAGGTTATCGCTAGAAAACTTGTCATTTAGTTGTTGTAGGATTAGGAGAACTCTTCGTAGATATTATCATTCTTACATAATAGCATCATATATATGAGAGTCACAATGTATATTATCTCTTCTGTAGGAATATGGAAAGCAGACTTGAGAATATTAGCTATAACTTGAGATGCAAAAGTCGTATCTACGTTTCAATCAATACCAATTCACCTCCACATACGAAACAACGATTATGATTTCACGTCCAATCACTTTTCAAGCACCTATTACGCTCATCACTCCTTGCGATCGATATTAATCGACGAAATTGAATTGCCTTCACGAAACAACGTCCAGCAGAAATATTGAATCACCGCTGCCACTGCTGAATCGCAAATTGTTTATGGTAATGTTCGACGGTGCTATACGTGAAATATTCAGGTTTTATTAGTGGCCGCCGGCGACGCCGAATGTTCAGTAATGACGCAGAATGACGCTATTACTCCTCTGATCGTTACACGAACGATGCAGCGACGAAAAACATCGCCGTTATAAACTTCATATCTGTACCTACGTGAATGAGGTCAACAATTTTATGGTAATCGATGTTCCTTCAGATATTATACTCATGTACTCGATACTATTATTAAGTTATATTCGATATATTCCACTCGTTAGCGTCTTTATTATTGCATGTCGCTGCTAACTGTAATTTGAAAAACGTTTTTTGTGATTTATTCTTTCAAAATTTCTTTCAGGTTGTGGATTTGCACTAAACGAAACTAAATGATATTTTATTCGTTTGCTACATATACATGGTGGATGATCATTCAATAAAATATTGATCTAAACCAAAAACTTTCATATCGTAAACAAGTTCATTTTACCGTGTTAAATTCTATTCGAATATTTTTGTAGCACTTGCTACTTTAATAGCAAGCTGTTTATCCTGTATGTGTAAATCGTACACTTATATAACTTTAATTAACTAATATAACTTTTATTCAAATACTTAAAGGAAAATATTTAGATCAGTTCCTCAATGACCTTTAGTAGTGATGATGAAAACCCTAATGTATAGTGCTTGTGCTAAAACCAACCAATTAATTAAATCAAATCATTTCAACGACTCTATAGTAATTAAACCAATACTGAATTATTAAACTAGGATTACAAAATTAATTAACATTCATTGACTTTAATGTTAACACGTTAATGTATTGACAGAGAATATACAGAAGAAACGTAAAAAAAAAGAGAGAAAAGGTTTCTACAGGATATGCAACGCGCGACCAACACCTCTGGTGTTGCAAACGTTCATAGCCTACAGTAACTGCATATCATCCAGCGGACGGTGAGCTTGTCATTTTTGGGGTGTACAAAAAATATTTATTCAAGGTTCATCATCATCTACCCATGATTGTTCCACTGCTGGGTACGGGTCTCTTATCATCTGAGAGGGATTAGGCCCTAGTCCACCACGCTAGCCTACTGCGGGTTGGTGGACTTCACATGCCCTTGAGAAAATTTCTCAAGCATGCAGGTTTCCTCACGATGTTTTCCTTCACCGTTTGAGCATGTAATAAATACGCACATAACTTCCGAAAAGTCAGTGTTGCGTGCCCGGGTTTGAACTCGACATCTTTGATACGTCAGTCCAATGGTCACACCACTAGGCTGCCACAGCTTGGCAAGCTATTCAAGGTTGTTCGAATGAAAACGTGAAAAAAAAATGCCCGTCTTTAATAAGTCCACTCCGTAGGTCTACGACCTAGTCCATTACCTACGGGTAATGGCGCGTAAATACAAACACTTCTCCGCCGGAAATTGAACCCAAAACTATATGTATAGTGCCTACACTATAGCGAACCTTCCACTAGACCGTCCATAACTGTGCTTACATTGAGAATTAAGAAATGCGAAATCATTATACATATGTAGGTTTATGGACTTTTTACGTATCCCCTTTGTCCCCTAGTAACAACTAAAGAAATCAATCAATAAATAGACCATTCCAGTATTAGTTAATTGAAAAACATTACTCGTTTGTATTAAGATATAACTACTTTGGATGAATATTTATTGCAGTTTATTAATATGGTAAATGAATACAGCGCAATAAGTGAAATACTTAAAAAGTATTTTTCTTTCAATGTCTAGAATTGGCACAAGTGTAATAACTCGCAAGTATATATAATAAAATAGGTATAATATTTAATATCATGGCTTACCATATCACCCGTGTTTTATTTCGTGTTTAAAATAAAAAAATGTAGAATATCTAACGTGTTTAAAAATCTTATCTCGTAAAGGTACTAAGACGCATTAGGGTGATCATAAAATCCCTCGATTATATGAAAGTTTATGACTCATTTGCATAAGGCAAAGAGTAGACATAACGATCTATCGAAGAAAAGATAGGTCCCCTATGTATGTGTTTTATATTACCCAAAAAAAATTGCAACACGCCATTAACATATAGAAACTTTTTGTACCGCATTGTATACCAGGGACTGTCACTTCCTCTCTTTTTGAGAAAAACAATACATACATGACGTCCTTTGCTCTCAGCTCGCAATTTATTTAAATATTCTCCATCCAGCCAAATTTGCATAATTACATACAATCCGTACGTCCTCGTATATGATTTTCAAACCGGATCATATGTGTTTTTTACAAGAGAATTGCCAGTATCACAATACAAAAAATATCTTAATTATAATGTTGGGTTGTCTCATTAAACAGGTATTTAACATCAAGCGTTAGCCTAACACCTCAAGAATGATTCTTTCCTATTTTATATATAGATAGGTTTTCTTGTATTTCAAAACAAATATCTTACGGTTATTAGCAGTTAGGGTAGCCTCTAACCACAACTCCAGTAACCACTAATAATCAGGCCTCACCGTCAGTATGATAAGGTTTTCATACAAGGGGTGTGAATAAAATAGTTAAAAAATATTTATTTCTTATTAGACGGTAAATTTACCGTATTTATAGTTCAGATGCTATGCTACGAAATTAACTCTAAGATTCTTCCTTCCTGTAGAAGAATTGACTTAAAGTTCGGTTTGGTTACTTAGAATTTGTAATCTAATTAACCAAACCTAGTTTTAAGTTTACTTTTCGTAGGCCTCTATTTTACCTTCCACTAACTCCTCCCCATAATCATCCAAAATAAACTATTTCATACCAATAATCCCACAAAACCATTGCCATATGGAATGTTATATGGAGACTTAGCAATCGTTGTGTCGATAATCGGAACGGGCAATGGCCTAATACCCAAGAGGTTCGATAAACACGTCAAGAGGCTCTCGTTAGACGCTTGGCATGATCTGATATAAGAAGTGCCCCTCAACATCGCTTCCATATGTTGGTAGATGTTACTTTTATTTTATAATACGTGAATTGTTCTCATACTAGAAAATAATGTAGCTTACTCGAACAATTACATTCGATATATTTTGTAGGTATTTTATAATAATATAAACTTACTGTATGTCTATACAGTAAGTTAGCCTTGGATGTAGATATATAATGTGGCTTAAAGATGCAAACTTACCATAATAATATAACTAGGCGCAAGTTAATGGAGAGCTTAAAATAGAATGTTCATTGTAAATACAGATATATTATGTTTATAAGAAGTCAGGTGACATGATTATAAATATAACTGCGCCGTGTGTCTTGGAACACACGACAACGCAACGTTTTGATTGAATCAAAGTTTTGATTTGACGTTTTCTCAAATTCTACTGGAATCTAAATGCTTATTTTTTATTACAAGCTTTTATTTAAATCCACCCTTTACGTTACAAACATACTACACATATAACATACTTTTATAGTTATATCACCAGCTTATATCATTACAATGTTAAATATGCATATTCCCTACCGTCATAGAAACAAGCTTTCGATAGACTATGGCGAAGATAAGACAAAGTAAAGATTAAGCTGCTAAGAAAGTTGGTTCTTGGTAATAGTCAGGTTTAATCGCCCAAGGCAACAAAAAACTTTCACCTACTTGGTAAGAAGTAATTCACTAAGTGTCTGCTGTGTATGTTACAACAACTCTCTCTCTCTCTCTTTAAAGCTGTTTAGAACTAAACTCTCATAATTTATAAAGTTTTACTTTCTGGCTAAACAATAATAAAATATAACCAACTGCTACAATAGCACTCCATATGGAAGTGGAGATAAAATCACAAACAGAAGAAATTCTAATGCGCCAAAACAAATTTACCGGCTAAAACAACTCTTAATAAGACGGGACTTACACAATAACCGCATCAAAACCACAAAAGGGACGCAGTTAAGCTTAAAAACGAAACATTTTGCACGGAACGGATAAAGATCTTGGCTCGTAAAAACTAAGTAAATACAACGAAGCTTGTGGTGTACAGAAGCGTTAGCGTTTGTTTCTACGGGATTTCCTACGCCTAGCAGGGTTCAGATGGAATAAAAACTCCGAGAATCAGATAAAAACTATGAGTAGTGGCGGAGCGAACGTATAGCTGCGGGCGGCGGCCGGTGGGCAAGTGCACGAGCGTCGCCTCAAAATGGCGGTGCTGCGCGATGGGAAAAGAGAACGAGACAACGATATTAGAGCGCGACACACCCGCGATGCTTACATCCGCCTCGCCACTATTCTGGGTAATATTTATTTACAAACTACAGATAATAAAAGATAACAAATTGAATACAAAATATAAAATTAATGTCGTGCACATTCTCCCGCCGGTGCACTCGTGCACATCAGCTGGTAAGCACGACTATTTTCTTTACCGCACGCTTCAGCCGTCCCGATTTCGTCTGGACATCCACGACTCTCACGGTACCGTCTCTGCCTGGATACGTCTCGATAATCTGCCCTCGTATCCAGGCATTGCGTGGCAAGTTGTCGTCCACCAGTAGCACAACATCTCCTTTCTTAGGCACTCTTCCTTGGCCTTGTGGCTCCCGCCGGTGTTGTAACGCCGGGAGATATTCTCTGATCCAACGTGTCCAAAAGATATCTGCCAGACGTTGAGCGTGCCGCCACCTCTGTTTGCTGTGGAAGTCGACGTTGCTGAAGGTCCCTGGTTGTGGCACTCTGGCAGGTCCTCCTAGTATGAAATGTAGAGGGGTGAGAGATTCGGGGTCGTCTGGCGATGCTGACACAGGTGTCAATGGCCGGTTATTGACTGTATACTCCGCCTCTAGGAGTAGTGTGGTAAATACTTCTTCTGGGGGGTGTCGTTCATTTAGAGTTGCTGTTAGGGCTCTCTTGACGGACTGTACCAGCCTCTCCCAAGCACCGCCCATGAATGGTGCTCCCGGGGGGATATAGCGCCACCGGATCGTGCGTGACGCGGCCTCCTCTTCTGTTGCCTGGTAAGCAGCTCTTCTCAGCTCCGTATCTGCTCCTCGCAGGTTAGTGCCGTTGTCAGAGTGAATTTCGTTCGGGCACCCCCTGCGTGCCATCATCCGTCGTAGAGCCATGATTGCACTATCGGAGCTCAGCGATCCCGCTACTTCAAGATGGACCGCTCGTGTCGTGAGGCAGGTAAAAAGTGCAACGTACCTCTTTACGTGTTGTCGTCCCACAGTCACACTGCATGGGCCAAAGTAATCTAGTCCAACGTACGTAAATGGCCTCTGGTGATGTGCTAGCCTGGTGTGCGGGTGGTCGCCTGTCGCCGGTGATGCTGGTTTTGCACGCAGGATGCGACATTTGATACAGCTTCTCACGACGCCGCGCGTAGCAGGTCTAAGCCGCAGTATCCACAGGCGCGACCGGATCTCGTTGACAACCGTTTCAGTCCCGCCGTGGTGATTCTGTTTATGCACCCATGCGATGTATAGCTTGGTATAGGCGTTACCTCCATCCAAGACTGGGGGGCTGCGTTGTAGACTCGACAATTGTAAGGCTGAGTCTATACGTGATTTTAATCTTATGATTCCTTCGTCATCCAATACTAAGCTTAGTTTCCGCAACTTACTACTTCGCTCTAGGGGATTGCCTTTCCGTAGTCGGCACAAGTCTTCAAAAAAGTCTTTTTCTTGCACAGCTTTCCACCAGAGCTTTTCTGCTGCCTCCACATGTCGGCTCTCGAGGGTGACGTAGTTAACCTTATGCTTGTATGTTTGTGGAGTAGCTCCGGGTTTCGCTGCCGGTCGTGGTGTTGACTGCATCCATGGGCCGTCATCATCTGATCGACGCGCTCGTTTTGTAGCAACGCTGTGTCTTGTACGGCACATCTCAAGAAACTGAAGTACTCTGCCAGTCGTTCTCACAAGGCGCAACCAACTAGAAAATCTGGTGGTGTCGGGCAGGCTATTTCTGAGGCGTGTCGCGTGATGTGCGGTGGTGGTCACACGCTCTTCTCCGGTAGTCAGCGTCTCCGTCGGTTCTGGCTCCCGCGGCCAGGACTCCTCGGCGTTATAAAGGAAGTCCGGCCCGCGGAACCAGCGGTGATTGCAACCAAAGTCGCTAGGTGTGCCGCGAGTGGCATCATCGGCGACATTGAGTGCAGTAGGCACCCAGCGCCACTCGCTGACTTTGGTTTCCTCTTCAATTTCCGCCACCCGATGGGCGACGAACGGTTTGTAGCTGCGTGGCCCGGCTCGCAGCCAGGCGAGCACAGTGCGCGAGTCTGTCCAAAAGACCCGGCGCGCCGGCTTCAGGTCGTGCTCGGCCTCGACCGTGCGGGCTAAGCGACAGCCCAGCAAGGCCGCCTGGAGCTCCAGGCGCGGTATCGATGTTGTCTTCAGCGGGGCCACCTTTCCCTTGGCCATGGCCAGGGACAGGTGGACGGTGGCGCGTGCGGTCACCGCACGCCAGTACACGGTGGCGACGCAAGCGGACTCGCTCGCGTCCACGAAGATGTGCATCTCTCGGTGCACAGCGGTAGCGTAGTGCGGGTAGCACCGCGCAACGCTGAGATGGCGCAGGTTCTTCATGTGGCCCAACCATTTGAGCCAGTCGCTGTGCAGATCATCGGGCAGTTCGTCATCCCACCCGACGCCTAGACGCCAGGTGTCTTGGAGGAGGCGCTTGGCGGGCGCTGTTACAGGGGTGATGAGACCTAAGGGATCAAACAAAGACATTATAGTTCGAAGCGCTTCTCGTTTAGTGGGTCTCTTTGTTCCATCGACGACAGTAGGGTGGACCCTCTTGAGGTCTAAATTGAAAGTCAACTGATCTTCACTTGGCTTCCACATAAGGCCAAGAGTTTTCTCTGAAGCAAGGCTGTCTTGAAGTTTTACTTCTATACTTTTATCGGTTTGCTTGGGCGCAATGACTTTAATTACTTCTGCTTGATTTGATGCCCATTTCTGTAAGTAGAAGCCTGCCTGACGATGGACATGATCAACATCTGATGCTACTTGGATTGCTTCTTCTAATGTATTAAAACTTTGTAAATAATCATCCATATAATGGTTATTACATATCGCCTCTGCCGCTTCAGGGAATTCGTTTCGGTAATCTTCAGCATTTCGATTTTTAATATAAATTGCGGTGCACGGTGACGAAGCGGCACCGAAGATCACACTGCGCATGCGATACTCTGTAGGGGGTCCCTCCCGCTGGTCACCTCGCCATAAGAAACGTAAAGCATCTCTATCTTCTTCTCTTATACCAATTCTAAGAAACATCTCCTGGATATCAGCAGTGACAGCGATGCCTCTCTGGCGGAAACGCATGAGGACTCCGGGTAAAGATTGTAATAAGTCTGGACCAGTAAGTAATAAATCGTTTAAACATATACCTTTGGTTCTAGCGGCAGCGTCCAGCACAATACGAGGTTTTGGTTTACTAGGATTCACAACTGCAAAATGAGGCAAATACCAAGTGCGTTCAGGTTGGGGTGAAGTTGTAGCCACCTCAGCATAGCCACTTTCTAACAGATGTGTCATTTGCTCAGAATACTGGCGTTTGAGATTGGCATTCTTATCCAGTTTCTTTTCGATTCCTTTAAGTCGATTCCATGCTGTATCTCTGTTATCAGGTAGTTTAACTTCGTCTTTATTCCACAGGAGCCCCGTCTCAAAACGACCATCTGGCAGCCGGCGACTCTTGCTATCTAATATTCTCAAAGCACGTTCATTTGGATCATTCTTTGTGCATTTGGGTTCGATTCCTATAGCATCAAGATCAAAGAAGTTCTTCATGAGATCATCTAATTGTTCTTCTTCATGATTATGGACTGTAATTTTCGAAACTATATGAACTTTATGTGATTTACCTCTGTTAGGACCATGTAGTACCCATCCAAGCTCGGTAAGTGATGCTACAGGTTTGCCTGGCTCTCCACTCTTGACTGATTTCGAAATAATTAAATTCCAGTTGTCTTGGCCAATTAGTAAGGATGGTGTGCCGCAACAATACATTAGGTTCTCAGCGATTTCCTGTAAGTGTACACAATTATCTATTATGCTTTTGTCAACAGTTTGAGGCCAGAGACGGAGCTGGTCAATGGTGCGTGCCATTAAGTGATGCTCTGTGTCAGCATGTTGACCAATGATGTGAAGTGATACATGTCTCGATGAGCTAGCATTGACACGAGCTCCTGCTACGCCCTCAATGTCAAATGGTTCTATCGGGCCTGTGGCTCCAACTGCTTGTGCTACCTTGTCTTCGATTAATGTGACAGTTGAGCCTTCATCTAAAAGGGCGAAAGTATCTATGGTTGATGTAGGTCCACGTACTCTGACTGGTATTATTTTAAGGAATGCTCTCTCCATATTATGTGGCCGTGCTGAGGTAACTACTGCGGAGTCAGCAGGAGTTTCCTTTGTGTTAAATGCCTGCTTATTATGCAAAAGCGGGTGATGCGATCCACGGCACTCCTCAATGCCACAAGCTTTATAGGAACAGCTATGGCGATAGCCCCTCTTCTTCAAACACCGAAAGCATAAATTTAAAGATTTAGATTTTTCCCACCTGTCATTGATATCAAGCTCTTTGAAAACCATGCAATCACGGAGGCCATGCTTCCCGTTGCAGATGCTACATGCTGGTGTGGCAGGCGGAGATGTGGCTGCGTGTGCGGGCATGGCAGAGTAGGCCTGTTGTGGCTTCTTGTGCGGTGGTGGAGTGCGTTCCTGTATCTCGGCCTGGGCATACCGGCTGCAGAGGTCTGCTTCTCTAGATAGAAATGTAGAAAGATTAGCAAGATCAGGTTCATCTTCAGCTTTCCCTGCAGCATAGTCATACCATCGGTACCGCAAAGCTGGTGTCATGCGGTCAACCACAGTTCGAACAGCCTCCGGGTTGTACAGGTAATGTATTTTATTTAATGCCTTTACCACTGCCACAATGTTAATAATGCGACTAGCAAATATGCAAATATCACGCGGATTATCAGTAAGCTTAGACAGTGCCTTTATTTTATCCATCTCTGCCATGACAAGTGTATCTGAGCGACCAAACCTTACCTCCAATAACCGCATAACCTCGTCCGGTTCGGTCTCAGCCACAAACAATGATATCGCTGCTTCCTTCGCCGCGCCTCGCAAGCATCTCCGTAGGCGCATCATATTTTCAATTTTGGTAAACCGGGCGCACGTATCTCGGTAGGCTGCTCGGAATGCCAGCCATTCACTACAAGCACCACTGAAAACAGGCAAGTCGTAAATATACTTTAAAGGCACGTGCGATGAGGAGGCCCGCGCGGCCTCTGTAATGGCCGCGGCGAGCGACGCCATGTCAGGTATTTGTGTACCACTTCGTTGCACGTTTTCTTCGATAGGTCGGTTGGTGTGTGCCAACTCTTCATGCTCATTGGGTAAGTGAATAGTTTGAGTAGCAAGCCAGCTCTCAATAAGACCTGATTTATTTTCTTCGCCAGAGTCGATGTCCTCTTCAGTATATATGGACTCAGCGTCGATCCTGGCTAGCTCTGCCTCAGCTAGTGCCGTAGCCGCCTGGGCCTCATCCAGCTTTCTCTTAGCAATTCGTTCGAGAATTTGGGCACGTTTGACACTTTTATTGGATTTAGACTTAGCTGACTTTTGAGGCTCCACGCTGCCGTCATCCTTACATTTTACCGTAAGCCCTGGTGCTGGCAAAGACTTAGGTCTTGATACAGTGTCCGCACGTTTCAATGTAATTGACCTTGTCACTGGCATTTTACGTAATTATTATTAAAGTTCGATTCAAATATTTACTTAATTATTTACGATTATGTACTTGTTACAACAATTTAACTCGATTAAAACTCTTCACTATATACTTTACTACATGCACTATGCACTTAAACTTGCTTATATACGTAACACTATTTAATTTACATCACGATTCACGTTAGGTATTTATTATACCACGAAACGACACAACGAAATGACCATATAAGGTAATTACGATTCCACAATAAACTTTGGATTTCGATATTGAAGCAATTTACGATACGATTTTTTACGATTAACTTTACTTCAAATCAATGATAATCTAAGTTATTTACTTTACCAAAATGACCACTTCGTTGTGCCGTGCACATGCTCCGCCGGGCGCCGACCGCGTGCCGCAGGAATATCCAGATCCGGCTCGAAGGACCAATTTCTGTGGTGTACAGAAGCGTTAGCGTTTGTTTCTACGGGATTTCCTACGCCTAGCAGGGTTCAGATGGAATAAAAACTCCGAGAATCAGATAAAAACTATGAGTAGTGGCGGAGCGAACGTATAGCTGCGGGCGGCGGCCGGTGGGCAAGTGCACGAGCGTCGCCTCAAAATGGCGGTGCTGCGCGATGGGAAAAGAGAACGAGACAACGATATTAGAGCGCGACACACCCGCGATGCTTACATCCGCCTCGCCACTATTCTGGGTAATATTTATTTACAAACTACAGATAATAAAAGATAACAAATTGAATACAAAATATAAAATTAATGTCGTGCACAAAGCTCTTGAGTTGAGTGTACAGTGCATAAATTGCCCCCTATCTGACCATCGCCTGACCCTTAATGGCCACAAGGTGGGACATGATCGTTATCGTGAAAATGGGAATTCTGGTCGCCAGCTACTTGTCGATACAAAGAAATTTTGTAGCTCGTTTGCTCGCAACTAATGTTTCCAAACTCGCCGACTAGTTTTCTGATAAAACGTGTAAGAGTGATTTATCGTGTTGACATTACTAGATGCTTTTATAATTTCTAAACGACAAATAGGTATGTAGTAACAATAAGACGCCACATACATAAAAAAATGTTAATAGCCTCTTACGTTAATTAATTTGTAAAAAAATATTGACTCTGAATAAGATTAATAAATAGAAATAAAAAAATATGTATCAGTTACAATTTAATTTATTTTCTACATTATCTGTATTAAAGATATCATTATGTATATTTGTGACACAATTATCGTAAGTTATTTACTTATATTTAACTTTAGAGACCTCGAGAAACTTTACTATGGCTAGATGACTCGAGCAATCAAATAAATAAATAATATCCTCTTATTTTTTCTAGATGTATTAAATCTCTATAGACTCATATCCAATCATCCTGTAAGAACAATTATACTTAGATTAAATGTGAAATTGCTTTTCATTTACCGAAATGTTAGGCAATATCATTTTGAATCAACAATATTTTTATACCCAAAGTAAGGTAACGCATCACAATCCAGACATTGACACAAAAAAAACATATTTCATTTTTCTGGGAGACATTTTATGAAGTCTCTCCAATATGAAACAATACATAAACTTGACTGAGCAATATTAACACATTTTTCTAAGAACTTTATATCTACAATTTTTATTTGTGGAGAAAATATCCGTACCGAAACTGCAATAAAAACTACGATTTTCAAACTTTATGTTGCAACCGTTGAAATTGTTGGTAAGTTGCTTAAAAAGTACATATTGAAAAAGATGGTCTGCGGGTTATTATTTCTTCAAAGCAAGAGTTTTCAAGTATTTTATTGTCGACTTAAATATTTAATGCTGTTTACTCATTACCAAGCGAAAACCATAATAACACATTGTAATTTATGTTCATAGACGGTTTAGGATAAACTTAATGCTCCACTTTAAACTCTCCGATGTATTAATATCGACAATCTTAGCTCCATATTCAGAAATCTAGGCCTCTTTGAGAATTATGTGGAAAGCGTCGTCTAGTGGCATCTATGGTAGAACGCAGGCCGCCGCCAAAGTGATTGTTTAAATAGCAAAACTTTGAGTAGTAGATATGAGAGGCGGTGAGGCTTCAATAAATCAAAATTATTGGCAAAGTTTTGGGCTAGCTAGGCACCTGAAATATTAATTCCCCCCATATTTCATTACACTTGAAACATTTCTCGTCAATTACGGATAGTTTTGGTAGGCTTCCGCCTCGCACAAAACATTGTTGTCGTGAAATATGCACGTTCACAGTTTAATTTAATTAATTTAGTGTAATTAACCACACATGTGTGTCACTTATGTTAAGACATAATATAATAATAATGCAGAATGTTATCTAACAATAATAATAATCACAGTATGTGTGAAAATATTTAGTTCGGGATTAATTTGCTCGGGTTTTTTTTCGGGTGAAATATTTACGCAATCTTTTCAGAAACCCAAACATCTCCTCAATTGTAATGAGAGTGGACAATAAAAGAGAAAGCTTGAAGAACTCGGCCCACAGACCGGCGACACGCCACAACTAAGCGTTGTAAATTTAGCGAAAAATATTTCTTTCGTGAAGAAAAACAAAAGCGAATTTATCCCTGGCTTGAAATTTATGAGATGCGCCGCGGATTAAAAATGTTTGCCGTGCCCTCGGGCGCGGGCTCGGCTTCATTAGAGCGTGTTTCTGGAATATTCTGATTAATATTTACCTTCCACTTCTTGCGGATTGTAGTTCATTAACCTTTTGTCTTGTAATCGAGGCGTGCTGCAACCAAATTAGGTTGAGCCGAATATTTTTGAATATTTACTGACCTATATTTGCGAAAAATTGCCAGTGGCGGAAGAAGGCAGAAGCGGACCGCGACAGGCACTGTTTCAACTCCATTATTTCAGTATTCCCATCATTTGTCCAGAGCGATACAAAGTCCAGCAATGTTTCTAAGTTCTTTTTTTAAATTCTCCAGCCCATACTAAATGGGACCCAAAATTAATCGATAAAGTAGATACACTCAGTATTCCTTTGCCCATCATTTCATTGATAGAAGATTGATGATGTTAAGGAATATCTTGAGGATACATTTGTCATCTAATATTTAACATTTCTAATATATTAAATCTTTATATTACGTAATATAAAGATTTAATATATTAGAAATGTTAAATATTAGATGATAAACTAATAAATACCACTTAAATATATAATTATAAATAATACTAAAAGAAAAGCACTATATTACATGTAGCAAAATACCACTTAATAAATAAATATCAAAAACAATATATATTTTAAATCAAAATAAAACATTCTTTTTAAAACATAAACACCCAAATTTATATAAAACATGAACTAACATCTAATTATTAAACTATTCTACATCCACCTATAAAATTCATTACATATAAATACATTCTACACCTAACTATTAAATTAAATAATAAAAATAAATGAGCTGATATGAAAATATGTAATCCTATTACACAAAAAATTATAAATAAAATAATTAACAACAACATAACTATAACTTTTGACTACATAATTTATAATAAAATAAATTGCAATGCAAAATACCTATATAATAAAATTAATAAAAAATTGCTTACTTATTATATTTTATACCTATCTTCTAATAATGGAGCAATAATAAATATTAGATAACAAAGAATATGTATAAATAAATAGCTCATATTTCTAATAGTAGTAATTAAATTAATAAAGTATGTAATGTACATACTTTATTAATTTAATTACTTAATAATATCTATAACAATTTAATAAGAATTAGGCGCTTCCTCTCTCTTACATAACATGGTTGTGCACTTGTGCCCGACTGGGTCCATAATTGTTTCTATTAACTATATAATATATATCATCTGTACATATACATTATGGAATGCAATAAAAATTATGATTATGAGTATTGTGGCATAATTACAGTGCCTTTCCAAATTCAATATAACACCAATCAGAACGTTCATACTGATATGCAAATGTTTTTAAGCAGACAAAAGAGGTAGAAATCTCTTTTACGTAATATACCTATAGACAAATTTACTATAAAGGTCAAAATTCGACAAATCTAGACAATTTAAAGCGGCTAATTATCTACATAAATATGTATTAATGACCGTTAAATCGTGTCCTTGATGGGTTTACATTGTGTTATTAGCGGGTGCCCATCGGGGTCGAATGACTCAGCGCACGATAATTAATACTGTCCCGTGCCTCGCGGACATTATTCAAGTAAGGATCGGTATGACCTTATCACACTCTGCCCTTGGATTTGACTTTCTAGTTTTGTAGTAAACAAAGACTAATAAATGTAAGACAATCTATATATAAATAGACAACGATAAAACAGTTCAGTCGTTTTTTGGTACTGTTTGTCAACCGATTTTCTGTTATGTTTAGTAGCTTTTACATGGTTTAGTGATATGTATATGTATAAACAAACACAACGGTATTTTTTGCAAATTTTGACCAATCGATTGATACTAGTCAATATAAAACAGTGAAGATTAAAATTTTAGCTGTTTGTCCGGGGAGTGATATGAAATTTCGAATGACGTTATTTCGACGCACGCTATTTCAAAAATATTTATGAATGGTACGCCAGTTCGAGTATCAAAACATGTTTATGTTTATTATTATATTCTTAACATTAGATTTTATCATTATTATAAAATGACTGACGAAATCAATAACTACGTATAGTTACAATAGTTATTGATTTCGTAAAATTGCCTGTAAAATATGAAACTAATGTTGGCATCGATGTTGCTTTCTGAAATGAAAAATGCATACCTACTGGTAGACATTTTGGCCAGGCAGTCTGGGTTTGTCATGCTCTCTTAAATGTTTTTAAATGGTGATTAGGGGGCAAACGAGCAGGCGGCTTACCTGATGGTAAGTGATCACCGCCGCCCATGGACATTTGCAATACCAGTAGGCTTGCATATGTGTTGCCAACCTCTGCAGAAACCGTTTACGTTTCTAAAAATAGGGGAATTACTAAAATGACAGCAAACGGCATGCCTATGCTATCAGAATAGTCACTCCCCCAACGAGCTCTGGTAACCTTACTCACTCACTCACAGAAATACACCAATTGTTGATTCACTGCGGTCTTCTGTAAGGCGAAGGTACTTCCCAGTCGAGCAGCTCAGTTTGAGTGAAGAATCTCACTTTGCCCTACCTACCTCAAGAAAATGTCCTGCTGATGGTGGCGTTGTGTCGGGTCTCTTTTTTCCCTATATCATAGTTGAATATAACGACGCTGATACACACGTCATGCTCTTGAACGGGTGCTGTTAGTTGGGGCTGGTCGACTCATACATGTCATGGCATTCGAGTATTATATAATAGTTATTTTATTATTAGTTCTAATGGATAACTCATGCAATGTAAACATCAGATTGATATTACATTCTCATATTAATATTACATACAAATATTGTAAATAAAACTAATTATTTAAAAGAGTATCTATGAGGAGTATCTAGAGTGTTCTTGCCGGTTCTTCTCCATAAGACCTACCTTTTGGAACCGTATAACTTGTAACACCCTTCGACTTGCGTTGGGGATTAAGCATTTACTGGGAAGAAAAGCGCGTTGCAAAAATTAACAAAACTAAGTACGTTCTCGGAAGATCGTTTGATTTGCTACCCTCCACACATAATGTAAGTAGCGAAGTTGAAGCGTACAAATATTTGTATGGTCTACTCGCAGTTTCCGGTTCTTGGCATTTGTGTACGAGAAAATATATAGACTCATGGTATAATATAAAATCCGATTATGGAGTACCTAACAGTTAAAAAAACTCAGTGCCGTCGATTGTAAGGGGTCTTACAAGGAAGACACAGATTACCTAATATGTAAAATATTACTTATTACATTTGCTGTCAATAAATATGCTTTCTTAGTGTACCGGGTTCGTATACATCATTCGTATACATAATACATCGCGCTGGTGAGCGTGTACGACACGATGACAATGACTGTTGAAACCGAAACACTTAATCCACAGTACTATTGTAGTACATTGGACGAAGTCTAAACTTCTATGTGAAACTAAGACGATTCTGTTGATCTACTGTCTAGTGCTTTGTTGATCTCAAGTAAGTTCCAGAGAACTTTAAGGTCTGAAATGCAGGTTAACACACAATTGTAGTTATGTATATTATTATAGATACTCAATTTAAATAAAAATAATGAAAAATCTCTGTTTCAAATGTTTACCAGATATTTGCGTCCTGAATACCTACAATTATACAGAAATTATTAAAAAAAAAACGAAAACTTTTCTATATTCACATGCAGCTTCGTTCGTGGTTTTAGTTGTTGACCATTATTGTGCGATGTGATATTTTTTTATATACCTACATATAATATCTATTTCTGTTATCACAAACATAGATTAGAATACCATCACAAATTTACGTAGCTATCTCAATAAGCTAGTAATTCTATTATACTATATTATATGTAATAGGCACCAATTGCGACAAACAAAACGTTATCTTGTCCCGTCAACAAAATAAACAGAGAACCGTATTTATATCAGCCATTCTACGCTGACACGCCACTATTCATAATGAACACGGCTGTTCCAAGATTTAGATAAAATAATGTAGACTTGTTGGTAACACTTGGGCACGGTCGAACACGCTACCCGCCAAGATATCTACGACCTGGACTACCATCGATCAGCACCTTATCTGATATTCAAACTACATCATTCAACATGAATTACCACTTTGTTACTTTATTACTGAACACACTACTTTGCACTGTGGCCATACATTTGTTTGTTTTGACATGATTGCAAGAATATTATAAAAAGGTATTGAGCAAATAGTACAGTTTATGCTGTTTCTTTGTAAAAGTTGTTTTTTTTTCTGCCTATGCGTCTGGGCTGGGTACTTCCTGGGGAAACAATTGTGTCTTGTCAATATGGTGCACCATGGACAAGGTCAATAATTATCTTTATTTGGGAAATCTTATTTCTCGCAGCTAATACTCTGACATGGGAATCTGAATCTCATTCACTGGGCCAAGGGTGGTGCTGTCGTTTTCTTCTAATTTTAGCAGAGGGCACAGTGAAATGACATTTGCTCTGGTTGTATTTACCAAGCCGAATGACTAGGACTATTAGTTTTTAAGTAGCAGCTTGAAATTTGGGTTTATACCTACCTAAAATAAGGTTAAGACTTAGTCAAAGAATTTAAAGATACGGGTGATACAATATGTATGTGTTATTTACGTAAGAAGGCGTATTATTAAAGTAAGGCTTATTCGTAACAATAACAATAAACCTAGCAAAATTATATGATGCAGTCAAAATACACAAATACTAAACTGCACCAAGCTAAAATTCGGTTGAAAAAATCATATTATCCATTATATAAATTGAGCTTTCACATAAACGGCCGAAAAAGCAAGTATTAAGATTGAGCTACTTAACCTCAAATGTTTGTTAAGGTTTTACTGAATAAACAATTACAATGTTATCGTAGAATTACCAAAACAAACAAGTCTTTTTTAGATATTCTGAAGAGAATATATTACAAAGCTGGTAAAGAAAATAGTCTTAGAACCTAGATCTGTGAAGTACCTACCTACAAATTATAAAATTAATTTACTTGAGGCGTCGACTGTCATCATTGAAATCCTACAATCTTGAATAAACATCAACAATGGTTTGTTTAAATCTTTTTACAATATAAAAGCATCCGCTAAAACTTTCACATAATACATCACTCGACTGGGCCTTAAACGCTTAAGTGGAAGTACTACACCACTCGTCGGGTAAGCGCAACGCAGCAGTATTGTGTATGGGCGAGGCGCAGCGGCGGCACGGTACAGTGGCGGCGCGGGTAGGGTGCAGTGCGGTACGCGGGTAAGGAAGCGCCGAACCCCGGCTGACAAGTGCAATTGCCCTACGCGAGATACTAGATAGCGCAGGCACGCCCCGCTGTTAACACTTCCCAAGCACGCCACAGAACACTGACCTCTTTAATAAACAAGCTACTAAGAGTTATGAGTTAATTTTAGGTCGACGAAATATGACAAGTTGTACGTACATTTTAAATTCCGTGACGTCATTGCTGCGCAGGACTGAGGAAATACAGCATTCAAAGTGTTACATTGAATTTTAACACATAAATATAATGTAGGTACTCGCTAATAAAATGTGTATAGCATCATGACTGGAACTCTGTAAAGGCTGATAAAGATTTATGCAGGTAGTTGATAGGTCTGTGCATTCTAGGTCTTTGTTTGCCAAAAGGCGTTTTGTCAGCTACTAAGTACGCAAAAAAATAAGTAAATATCCTATCAAACTTGGTCTGATTTGGATTCAATTTCAAAATCAAACTAAGTCTGAACTTACGCTAAGCAGCCACTAGATTTGACATTATTGATTGTTATATATATATATATGTGTTATATCTATAGGTACCTATATTTTTATGACTTAGCCATGAACTTAAAATGTGTGCCCAAAAACAAATCACACTCAACAAGGCTAGACGAAAGTGACAAGCTAAAATTAAAAAAATGGTTTGGAGTATTTTTTTTTTGTATTTGTATGCCAGCGTTGAAACACGACAGAGCGAGTCATGATTTTAAAATAAAAAATATATAGCAGGGAAGTATTTCATCCGGTTCGCATCGAATGGAAATTGAATGTTAACGATTTTTCCATATACAGGGTCGATGGGCATAGCGACCTCTTAAGAGCAAAAACTACCCATTATGAGTTACTACTTTTGCTCTACAACTTTTCTAAATACTTAGCGACATAAAAAAATCATCTTCTCAAACACTAAGTACATCGATATTTCGGAAAACAAAAGACGTACTTAAAAGATAACAAGCAAATAACTATTTATTTACTTGTATAAAAATGAGTAATACATGCTTATTTTTCTATTAAAATAAGCATATATTAATACCGATTAATTACATTATTGTGTTCGGCTGATTTACATGATTTAATTAACCCAAGTTCCCACGAGCAACGAATGATGTACCCGAACAAAAATATTGGTGTTTGTAAACTACTGGCTAGTCTCTGCTGCTGCTTACCCCATAAAATAATATCTATGGATTATATTACCTTGACATAATGACAATTAAAGAAAATAATGAAATTGAATATTTCTTTATAACTTCTTATCTATTTATTAACTGCGCAAGTTCTAGGTAATTTAAGTAAATATTTTTTATCTATGTAAGACATGAAATTCTCGGCCCAGACTGTATATTTATTACCTCTGCCGACGTCCAGTATTCCGGATACCATCGCTACAGCGCAAGGCAGCGGAAAGGTGCACTTTGCACCAACAGCAATGAAACAGTGAAAAAACATGTGAGAATTAGACAAAAGATCGCGTGAGAAGTTTACAAACTGTTACTACTCCTTTGGACTTTGTATTGTTTGTTTGTAATTTTGAAAATTTAGCTAGTACACACTAAGAACTAGCAAAACATATTAAAGATATATTAAATTTCACATTATATCTATGAAATACTTTACTTGTAATGAATTCCATAAGTAAGAGGAAAAAGCTGCTAAAATTATAAAAAACCGGAAAGTAAACCGCAAGGTTTCATAAAAAAAGTTTAAGTTAAGAAGTTGTATTACGATTGTTGATTTTGTACAAAACACAATCCATATTTCGCATACAGTATTTAACTATAAAAATATTTTCAATTAGCATAATTTCAATTAAAATTTAATTTGTCAATGAACAAAATTCAGTCTGTTTCAATTAAGTTGTATGCAACTGTGTAACAATTCCAAATTAAAATACATTTTGATGCACCGGTGAATACGTGCTTATTCCAATTATGATATTTAAAAAGGTCATTATGAGTGATAAATCGATTCAAACAGTTTGAAAAAAATATACTTATGTTGCACTATAAAGTTATAAAGTCACCTATTAAAAAATCGAAGTGAAAATCTCGCAGTTAAACCGTGCACAATGAGATACATTTCCATACGGGGCCGTAACGCGCATACCATTAGGCCCGCATGTGACATGTGCGGACCAGATTTAATTAGGGATATGCGACTAAACAGGCGCAAATTCATCGCTCTCGTCAAAATGTTCATTTGGACAAAACGTGCTCACATTTACACCAAAAACACTGAATAAAAAGGGACCGAGTATCAGTACTTACATCTAATACCTTCCAAATCCCAGTTTTAATTTACTCGCCTCGTACAAAAGTTTCCCCACGGCTTAATATTACTACCTACCTAGTTTAAAAGTGTGGCCGCTTGAATTTTCGTAAAACGTAAACTATATAATTTTAAGAAATATTCAACTTAAAGAGATTTAAGAAAATTGAAACTCAAAATAATATTGAAAAATAATAATTATATTTTTACTCATATATTAAACTTTTTTTATATACAATGTATAATATGTGTTACATACATATTGTTTAATGTTAAGTTGTTATTATTGTTACTAAGGTACACACTATTCATTTTTATGTAGGTATTGTGGGTAATACTATCTATATGCCACATCCTACTCCAATCATCCATCCTACTCCAAACGGTTTTGCGTGAAAGAGTAACAAACATCCACACACATACAAACATTCGTGTATAAATAAATATTAGTGGGATTCTTTGTTTGGTTTTAAGTCCCCCCCTTGCTAATGAAGGCTAAATGACATAAATAAGAATGTTAAATGCATTGTGGGTAATGATACTAGTTTTTAAATAGACAAACCTAAAAACTAACAGTGAAATCAATCGCAGACTATTCTATATAATCTTTAGAACCATTTGATATAAGCTTTACAACATTAAAATAGGCCGTCTCATCTACAAAATGTATAATAATAATGTAAAATTGAATAAAATTCGAGAACACACTACCCCCAAAACAATTTTACTGTAGAATAATATCACAAAAACGTTTACGAAGTATTCAAGTCCACAATTTGAATGAGACATTATGTAAATGAACACTTTTGAAAGCTTTTAGAGAACTATTTGGCGTCAAGGCCGTTTCATAAAAATTCAGTTCTCACACCTTATAATTAGCAAGCCACCTTCAGCAATACATTTTGGTCTAGTTAAATTAAATTTTCCACTAATAGTGAAATTCGTGCAGCGTTTACGAAGGCAGTTAGGTTGAGTTTGGAACTAGCTCAATTTGCGTTTGCTACACGAAATATTATGTCTGAATTCATAAAGCCATGAAGCCAAAATTATTTTGTGTTTGTGAAGCAGTGATTAAAACATTGTTTCGTTTTCAAAAGGTCGTCTGTCTTTATATCAACAAATAAAATAAAATTTTAAGGTTGTGTACCGAGAACGTTTTACAGTAGAAAGGAACAACAGCGTGAGTCCTACGAATTATGAGCGAGAACAATGACTATAAAAGAGCCGAATTATATATTTTTCTATTTCAATAATACATATTCTTCTCTGTTTGGCTTATCTATATTTATATAATATACATATTATACAACAAAGTACCCGAAGCCGCATCTGAATGTCTGCGATAAAATCAAAAACCGATCCAATGTACAGGTTTTAAAAGGCTTATGTGTATAGGACATTAATTAAGGCTTGTCGCTCTGTGGTATAATAAATCAAATTTCGACAACCACTTCTGTGAAAAATTATGGCATATAGCAGTCTTACAAAAATAACATCACATTACATTAATGCCCTATTTCCCGCAAACAGCTTTTGCCACGTGCAATATAACACCACTATACTGTAATATTATTACTCCCAAACGTCCACAAAATATTTGTACAATGATATTGGGATGATTTTAAGTGTGACAATTCCTTTAAATTGCACTTTTTTTAACAATTTGCGTAATGACGGTCACTGGAAGAAATCGGAACCTTCTCGCTAATGGTTCGGGAGCTGATAAATCGAGTAGGGCGGGACAGTGATCGCTCGTAAAAGTTTTAACGACTCACCAAATTGCTGCCTATTACATCGCGTTTGAGTCATAAACTATTCAATAAAATGTATAGTATACAGTACAAGATTAAAAGTTACGGAAAGACGGTAAAGACGGGCAAGTTAGCTAGTAAACAAAACTTTGTTAGAAATCATAGAGAAATATAACTAATATAACAACATATATTAGTTATATTTCTCTATGATAAACCATAAGTAGTTTCAATACATTATCAGAAAATGGGATTGTATCTAAAACTCCTACCTTAATAATAATTAGTTCTTATAATTTTACAAACAAACTTCCGCTATTCCTTAAGTAACACCCGCTTACGGAAGAACAAATTATAGGGTTTATTTTTTATCTGATTTTATGAAATAGGTAACATAGGTACGAGAATTAAGTACCATTTAATTCTCATCTCATTTATATTTAATCTAGTAACATTTGTGGAGTCACTTGTTTTGTTTGACTTACCCATTGATGGTCGCTTCATTTACAATTAATTTTGCAATATCAAGCAGTTACATTTACTGCGTTATTGGTTTAGTAATCCCGAGAGTGTCTGGTGACGGTGAGCTCTCTAGGATTTCAGGACTTTCTATATATTTCGAAGGGTTCATTGGTCGAAATCAATTTACAAATTTTATAGAATAAAGCTTTATCTTCAAAGGCCATCTGTTTCTTCTTAATTCAATAATTTCGCCTTTAAGGAGTACTCTACTCCATTTTATCACCTAATTTTGATTGCATACTTTTACATAGGCACTTATTTACATTACCATATCGTTTTATCACAAAACTTTATGAGTATTAAAACACATATATTATACAAGTTATTACGTACATAAATATGTATGTATGCGAGTTGGAGCCACTGCGTTGTTTCTAAAACAAAATGCGGCCACTTTTACGGAATAGTTTAAAGCTTATTTTGCACCAAAGCGTCGCAATGTGTTGTTCTCCTAGGCGGAGCTAAAGAGAACATTCAGGCAATTTGTTTGTTTGCGTCGGAAACTAAGAGATTGTCTTAAAACATCCCCAGATTCCTTGTTTTACATCTCATTTGCCCAGAAACGGCTGGCCGATGTTTGTTGCCCGAGATGGGTTAAATGAAACTATGAAAATGAATGGACCCATTTGAATTGTATATTGGCAGCGACGACGTTTTTTTTGTAGGATTATCTTACTGATAAAGTAATTCAAGAAACATCATTGGAGGATTTAATTTATTCACATTCGGTGGAAATGATTATTATTAATATTAATCATCAAAAACTAATTAACATTAATATCGAAATGAGCAGATCTAATCTATCTAATAAATCTATCTAAAAATGTATAATTAGAAAGGTATATCATGTGAAACGAGAAAACTACAAATTAAACTAACTAATAAACATGTTTAAGTATATAAGGTAATCATAAATATGTCTTTATAAGGAATAACGTAAAAATGCTCAGTTGTTATAATTAGAACATAATACTGTAAAACATTACAATATTATGTTCTAATTATCCCAACTCAGCCAGAACATTGTTATGGAAGCATTACAAACGTTTAAAACTTAACATTAATTAGCAGACTTAGAGCTGTTGGTATAATTAATACCAATACCAATTTTTTTACAGCTTAAGGGTTTCGTAAAGTAACAGTTTTATCTAGTTTTATTTTAGACATTTCTTATCTAACTACTAATATTTTACGCTAAAAATGGTGTCATAGTATGTTTTCACTAAGCATTGTATTTGAACCCATGAATGCACCTAATTATATACAAAACAATAGCCGAACAGAGGCAAGCGACAACTTTTTATCTATAGTAAATGACTCAAAGGAAAACAATGTGTTGATAAAACAAAACACTGTAGTACAATAGCTTGATAAGTTGGTATCGAGTCCAACTCTAATTAGTGTTGCCGAACAATCCGGAAAAGTTTGTTAATAAAACTGGTCTCAACTATTAATTGCTGCGATTCGAGTGTTACTGACGGGTTGGCTCGATCAATTTCGGGTTATAATGAGGTCTAATGAAATTGTAAAATGTAATTGCTATTTTCTCAACGTTATGTGGAGTTTGTTTAAATGCAGTCATGAAAACTAAAACATGCGTTTACCTTTAAAGCTGACCATATATTGGAATATATTTTTAAATCTGGTTTGCCAGATCAGTTACAATTTCTAAAAATCTAAATGTATTCGAATGTTCCAAAAATGTTTTGTTGATCTAAAATTGGATTTGCAGCTGCGGGTATGCGTTCTAAAAACAAAAAGTTAAAAGGTGGATAATACCTGAAACAATTTTTCACGTTGAATTTGTGTATATTATTTCCTAAAAGTGTAAAACTTACAAAAATATTTTACCGTCCTATTTGTTCAACTAAACCTAAATTGTTGAGCAACTTAAAATACGACGTTTACTTGGTAAGATTCCAGCGCTGAGTAACGGGGATATCACGTAAATGAGTTAGAAAGAGTTATTCGACTTGGGATAGGTAATTTCCTACGTTCGACGTATATGGAGCGTGAAGCTTCACACGACGAACCAACTCGTATGGCAGCGCAAATCGACATTATATATTTTTTGTAATACAAATGAAAGAATGGCTAACTGGATTCCTTTCTGTTTACTCCCTGTTCTTCCGTTTTTAAATGTAAAATTATTTGGAAAGGTGGATTTTATTGGTTTAAAAATATTGTGGCCGTTATTTGAAGTTGCTCAAACTACTTCATACCTACATTTCTGCTAATAAAAAACGGTGGGTGTGGAGAGCACTTATAGAAGAAACAACCGCTACGTGGCCGCTACGTCGTAGCAACGTAGCTTCGACGACATACGTCTACGGGGTACGTATCGTAGTAGATGACTTATCATACCTTTCAGAAATAGTAATCTGTTTTTTTTTTTATTTCAATTCTTATTTTTAATTCTATATCTTTAGTAGAGTTTCAAAGGTGTACTTATCAGTAATAAAGTACAACATTACAGCCACATTTAGCTACTACCTACCGTAATTAAATTTATCAGCTGCAGCTTAAAATTTAAATATAATTTCCTGTCCGTTGCCCGTCTGTTATATTACTATAATAAACTTAACGCTCCCAGTGCTTAACGACGCTGACGAACAACTGATGCATTCTATGTTTTCTCGTTCAGTCACAGATCAGCGTAAAAGCCAGTATAAATTACCCGAGCTCTAACTTTCGCACTCACAAAACATACAACCTTTGTTTCCCCACGCTCGCGCTGCATGTATCTAAATGTTATAAAATAGTTTCTGCTTTGTTCTATATAAACGTGTTATAATACCGTGACAAACGCTTACAAAATATAATACACTGGGTTAAAATATGTTTTAACGTGCAATGGAGGCAAAAGCGTAAGAACCTATTGTGTTAAGTAAAGTTTAATGAATAGTAGTGCAATAATAAATATTAGCACCCAAAGAAGATCTGATGTTTGCTTTTGCAAATCAATATTGAGTCAAGAACGCGAGAAATAATTTATAATAGAAGAACTGTAGATCAGAACTTGCTTAAACTTAATCAATTACGTAAAAACATAATATTTTGTGCGACCACTATTTTTTATAGTTTCGTCAACGATAACTTACCTCAACTACTACCTCTAACAGTACCAACAATTTGTTTTTGGAATATCATGATGTAACATGCCTTCCCGCAGTAATACAAGACCACCACAAATGAGACACTCGCAATGCTAGCCCCAGATACCTTCCTGCTTTACAATGTCGTAAAACAATGTGACGCCTATCCGGGTCAACTTATTGTTTTCGCTTAGTCCAAAATATTTACGCTCCTGGCAAATATTTGTAATTACACAGCTGTGTTCATACTGCTAGCTTTACAACATTATTTACTGAAATATATATTTATATTTGTTTTATTTTCAACTGGTTACTGTACTAGAAACTCCGTCGGAATAAAAGTGTAAAATTAACATTATTTTATATAGCTTTGACAGACTATTATTATGAAGTAAAATAATACCGTAAAATTAAAATTAAATTACGCATATATTTTCTATTGTTTTCGATTTTGACATGCTTCGTATTTAATATCACGCGGGTCTATAATTTAAATATATATTTTAGAACAATCGCAATCGAATATTAATCTTATTATTGGTACATATAATTTCCGAACGCTACTCGTTTTATTTTATTATATTTTAAATAGTAGAGAAAAAAACTGCAGCAGACACTATACGTTCACCAGATAGTCAAATTTTCACAAAGTCATTTCTTTTTATAAACAATAAGTTTTTGGAGGGTCGAAAATATGGGCGGACTGTCAACCTGCCTACAATACCTAAATCAACCAAGATAAAAAAAACTAGAGATCCCCTGAGGAAATACTATGTATTGTGCAAAAGGAACCAAAAGAACGGATCGGATACTGGTTAGTTCTGTTCTATTTTTACCTCTTTTCGAATACTGCACTCGTAACGATATAAGTTTAATTGTCAGTAGCAAAGTACTCAAGACCTGCAATGTCTTTTGCCAAGTTTAAGTCTGATGCTGTTACTACTACATAGTCGGTAGATACGATGATCTAAGAAGATTTTCGTAATAAATATAATATTCATTCCAGTTTTGTCTGTGCGTCTCTGCTTATTTTTTAGACATACTATATATATTTATATATTTTCATTAAACATGAAAATGTTGAATGTTTTAGAAAAAATACACAATATATGGCTGACAACCCAATTAGCGCACCGGTATTAATGCTACGTTCCGCACTAAGGGTCACGGTTTCAAATCTCGTTAGCGTCAAATGATTATTGTTATTGATTATAGATGTTTATATGTGAAATGTGTATGTATATTGTATCCACATTCAAGATGACTTAGCCAACATGATTTGGCCGTCTATAGTGATATTGTTAGACTGTCATTCCAATACGCGACACAATAATATGTATGTCAATTCGCAACGAATATTTCTGCTTGTAGTGGGGTCACACTTAAACGCATTTCACAAGGGAAGACAATGAGAAAACAGAGAGCACGTAGGTATCAGACGTTAAACGCGAAACTCTTGTGAAAATCGACGTGCACCCTTTTCTTTATACGTTTGCTTCTCATTTTAATTCAATTTACTGGATGAAGGAGAAAAAGTAATCTCCAGGGTTGGGTCGGGACGCTACAGAGAGATTGGAAGTCATCGACGCAGTATTGGGACGAACTCATATACTTTTATGGCAGCGAAACTTTTTTATTCGCGGCAGAAGAAAAAGATTCGCGTACCGCGTACCCTCCCACATGTGAGCCGCATACGTGAATAACTATGAATACCGAGATGAGGAATGAAAACATTAGTAGTCCGTTCGATTTCATCACGGATCAAACCCATCGGGAGTATCTTAGCCTTTACTGCATAAATATTGTGCTGCCCCCAGACGAAGTATGGTAAAAAGATAGATATTTTATTTGGCACGCCGGCGCCTTCATAACGAATACACTGTATATGTAATAAATAAACTGTTCACACTCATATTTCGTGCAGTAAACTGGAGTTTTCTATGTCTTGCGTGTCTTTAAAATAACGTGAATCATGCCAGCCTGTTATGTAGAGATGTGCTGTCTTGTAACCTCTTTCTTGAGGGAATAAATAAGAATTAAAAATAAGACGAAAAAAAACACCCTTTTCATCACCTGACGCAGGCCGTTGTTTTGTTTGGACGCATATAAACTATTTTCTCTAGTTGATCTCTTAGACCATCTAAAGTTATTATATGCAATAAATTATTCCGCCTTCTGACGCATAAACAACAACAATAGAGTTTAATATGAACTCACTATCTACTAATCCATAGTTTTGACATTAAAAGTATATAATACTCCTTTATAATTGATTCTACGGTTTATCCTCGAAGACCTGATTAGTCTAGCAGTAGTTAACGCTTCCTGCTGTGTTATGGGTCCCGGGTTCGAATCCCGGTAGGGACAAATGTTTGTGTGATGACAATAAACATTTGTATCGAGTCATAGATGTATCTATGTATAATATGTATGTATTTACAACAAAAAAAAGTGTAGTAAACTAGTATCCAAACAAAAACCCCTTTGCTTAGCTCGGTGGCGCTGTGTCATAATGTCCAGAAAAAAATATTATTTATCCTCATTTAATTTACCTATCAATAAAAACGCAAATTCTATCAAATAATACTGAAAACGCACATCTAAACGCTACAATATCGAAAATGGCATTCAAATGATGCAAATATCTACTTCCTAAAAAATTCGATATTGGCAAATGTTTTCCTATACAAATACATAGATCAAAATACAGATAGCCCATGAAACGAAAATGCCTGTGTATAGCCAGTAAATATTCCGATGAAAGCATGTTATCAAAATCATTATCGTAACTGGCATACCATTGAGCGGAACATCAATAAGAATCACTCATGAAAATAAATTCAAATGCCTCTTTATGCAATTTCCTTGACCTTTACTGTCCACACGAAATCTAAAAATAAATATTCTAAATACAAGCGATTAGAGAATCCAATGGCGTAACTCGCTCCGTAGAACGTTATTTCTCGGGGTCTTTCCTCACGTTTTCTTATATTTCCGCTTGTGAGGAATATTTATTTGGGCTAAGAAATAGAGAGTAATAGTAAACCGGACCCCGAATACCGAATATGCGACACGCGGCACGTAATATATCACAAAAGCAAAACTTTAATCTAACCCCTGCCAAGTTCTGTACATAAACGACACATACCTATGTTTCTGTTCGGACTCCTGTTATATATGAACCAAATATTAACACGGCACAAGTTATATTGAGAGAAATAAAAGGCAGTTATGACTTGCTGTTTTATTGTGCAAATATATCTAGAACATTCTCTAACATTTGCAGGTATTCGTACTTATAGCATCGTTACATAAAAGCGATGAATTTTACCCGTATGTCTAAGCAAAGGTAAGTCTTTCAGCATTTTATTTATTCATGAACTTATTCTTAACACGCAATGCGTAACATTGAAATGTTCTGGATTTGCATATGTATGTGATACAGAAATCTTAACGATAACAGATTTATCGGGATTTTCCATCTTGTTTTTATGGGTGCGTGTCTTTGTGAGTTGTGCACGTTACGACGGCAAATCGGTATTCATCAACCGATATCTACACAAGAATTGATTTATTTCTCTACATTTATTACTACTATCAAATTCTATTTTCGAATATTACTGTCTTATCTTGTACCTGTTTTGAAACGTTAAGTGTAGTAGGTAAGGATAAATGGTGCCATACAAGATAAAGTGATCTTGTTATAAATTTTCTTGGACCATGAAATGTTAATATCTATTTTGTACTGTGCGTTTGATTGTGTTAAACCATCGACACCACACATAAAACGTTTTTAATATTTCCACTTATGTGCCCATTTAATCATCAAACTCCATAGACCGCGAGATTATTTCAATAAAATTCAAAATTAGTCTACCTCGATTTTTACGAACATGCTATTCTTTTTTGTTAAGCTCTTAGTAAACCAACTGCACTTCAATATTAACGATGTTTTGTATACGCTGGTATATCGTAATACGCCTTCAGAGACTCGTTATGGTTAACAGAGCATTTTATTCCTTTGAACTAACGCTACATCAAATAAGATAAAATATTAGAAAACATAAAATATAACTATTAAACTATTCCAAGGTACTTGTAGTAAGTTGAAATTAACCAAATGCGACCGCAACGGTATTATACGCTGTGTGATCTGTGGTAAGAGTCCCGGAATCGGATGTCGATAGGGGCAAATATTTAACCTTTTTACAAAAAAAAATGGAAAGACCAAAAAAATAGTAAAAAAAATTTGTTCACTATGCAATTTCGGAACTAGATAGCACTGTATCATAATATCCTAATATATTATTTTTTTATTTATTTATCTTTCGAACCTGTTATTAAGAAAGCTATACCTACTTAAGTATTATTACAATTCTGCTGAATGCACTTACGATCTCCGTAATACAGAAATTTATTAGTGAGATCAATTTAATTTATTTGAGTAGGTAGTAATAAAATTAAGTATTTTGTGCATAAAACAGAGCGAAAACGGAGTACGTCCCACGCAGCACCTGAAACAATAAGCAATTAATTAAAATAAAATAATTGACCAATGACCAGACATAATAAATTAAATTAACGAAGGTTTTGCGCATTTCACTGAATTCCAATGTACTTTTGAAACTTAAAGGCTTAATACGATTATTAATTAATAGGGAGCTTTTATACCCACTTCATCAGTATGATAAATTAAAACATTAAGCCCAATCTCACAATACGGATAAAGAAACAAACATAATTTTACTGAACTGAATATAAACGTCGACATAGGCAATAATATAATACAATAGTAACTACTATCAACATGTAAAATTTTTAGGTTTGACAATACCAACCGTATTTTGTTAGAATATTTTTGAACAAAGACTTTCTAACAACACCTAGAATCTATAACTTATTTTTAAATTGTTCAACCTGTTAGAGATTGGTAGAAGTTTTACACCGATAATTTGTGATGGAACATTTATAAACATACACATATATATACACCTCAGTCATAACGCTCGATGACAACAGTATAGCAATGTCTCATTTAATTGGATCTCAGCACGTAAACTGCCTAGAGTATGTCGGACGAATTGTGAGTAAAAAAAAACATATACATATACCTACTCTATGACATTACGATCGACTTACAGCCAAAAACCGAAAACTCTGATCATCATACAGTAGTTACAGTACACAATTTACAGTAGAATCAACAATTATCTGTATAAAAAAAAACATTTTGCTCAACAATGTATGAATGTCTTTTATTTGTCATGTTTTTAATATTAATCATAATAGTATACTGTAAGATGGCTAAAAGTCTTGGTGTATTCTAATATACCTACGTCACTCGTGGAAGCTCTATTATTTAAATTGTGGTAGAAATTCTAACCAATAAAAACGTTCCGTAGGTCAGTTCTAACATCTTGAAGGCCTTCATCACTAGAGGGCGTTGGGCTTGTATCATCGCCATCAGGACTAGCTGCCTTATGTTGTGCCGGGGAGCAGATCGGGGGCGCGGGGGGCACGACTGCCAGCCGCAGTAGAATATAGCGTCAGATACCTGGGATGCCTGTAAAAATTTTATACTTAAGTACTTTGGGTGAACTCAAACTTAAGGAGAAATTACCTGAAGCAACGAGATCTTAACGCGACTACTTCAAATATTATTCTAATGGCCACATAGGTTTATACGTACTCAAGATAACCAAAACCGACCCTCGACTTTAAATTCATGTACGTACTTTTTTATACCTGAATAAGTGAGGTAGATATGTATTAGATATTTCTTAACGTTTCATAAACTGTCTGTGAAAGAGACCACGTAGGACTATAAAACCTACATAAATAGGCGTTACATAAAACTAAGCTTTGTAATTTTAGTGTATATACATACACAAACGAAAGGTTTTCAAACAATAACTCGTTAGAATTTTAGATATCCACCTTAGGCCTAGAAATCATGTTATACCATTTTTTATTCAGTAAAAATAAATAACAAGGGTGTAGGTACACAAGTTGTGATTTATGTTGATGGCCCGTATCTGACCTTACGTCGTAACTTATTTTTATATCCGACACCGCAGACATTTCTGGGGATGTTAGCGGCTGTCACATTTGGCCGTAATGTCCGGGACATATTTGTGCTACCAGAATTATATTGTATTAAACTGAACTGAGTTTAGCCTGGATTATCTTGATTTATTATCAAGTTTCAAGTGCTACATTTTATTTTGAAACACCAGTTAATGTGACTACACTACGGTGTTTGAAGATCTAATAGGTGGACTGAGTGATAGTGATTATTAGAGTTTAATATTTTTATAAGATTTTGTTAATAAAAATATCTGTGATAAATATTTTTGCATGTATTTAAAGAGTGTTGTAGCTATTATGCCAATTACCTCTTAGTTTGTATTATTGTACTAGATACTGCAACAAGCAAAATGTAAGTTTCATTTTTATTATCTTATATATAAAAATCTCGTGTCACAGTGTTTGTTTTCAAAATCCTCCGAAACAGCTTGACTGATTTTTACGTCTGAGAGTAGATAATAAGGGTGGCCCTCTCCAAAATTTTTTATTTTTATTTTTTATCTTTTTTTATTTTGTATTTATAAATACCTACTTATAGCCCTAACTTTTCATCCTTCTTGATAGAAGAGTGCAAATGGGGATTGGTGGTCCAACCCCTATTTTTTAATGGTGATACTATTTTACTTTCATCCACAGAGATTCACTAGAAATAACTTATGTGGCAAAATGTTTGCCGGTTCAGCTGGTATAAAATAATATGCTCACCTCACGGTTGTGATACGATAATTATTTGAAACTAAAGTAAAAATCTTAAAATCGTACACAAGATAAAAGTGATGTCCATTAGCAACAGTTTTTTAGATACAAATCTAGCTGTTCTCTTACCAATTACGTATTAGCATTTGGTACTGTGATGTTTTCGAATCATAAAATAGGCACTGAGTTACGAACTAGTTAACGGCTAATTTAACATTTAATTTGTAACCAAAACAAGACTTGTGGTATCGAACAAACTTATACAGTTAATTTTCATTTCCACATAAATAAATCTATGTGAAATACGTCATATTATTCTAAAATACAACCGTTGAATATGATAAATTAATTACCTGATATGTTATTTCCCCAGCATTACATAAAAATAGGCCCAGTAAAAAGAACAGTGCCACTACGAAGAAAATGATTTTCATGCTCATCATAAACGTGAGTTGATCTGAAAGCTGTCAAGAATATAATAATAATTAGTTGACAGTGGTCATTAAATAATAAATTAAAACACAACTATATCCCCGTTGCTATTTCAAAGATACTCGGTATCAAAAAAATACGGCTTTTACTAGGCATATTCGTGGGGCACTCAAAATTTTTAAGAAACTAAAAACTAATTTTACTACTACTAAAATTTTTTTTACTAAATCTTTTCAAAGAACTCTCCACCAGCCTCTATACAAAGTTTTATGCGTCTGAACCAATTTTCAAAACATTTTTCCCAGTCCTCCGCAGACACCTCTTCCACGGCCTTCTCAAACGCTGCTACCGCGACTTCCGGCGATGAAAACTGTATCCTTTTGAGCTGATTTTTAATTTTAGGGAATAAAAAGAAGTCACACGAAGCCAAATCAGGACTGTAAGGAGAGTGTCCCAAGACTCTGACCGGTGTGGAGTCCAGGAAGTCCCTCGTTTTGATCACAGAGTGCGCAGGCGCGTTTTCGTGGTAAAGAGCCCGCGGAGCCCGGTATTTGGTCGCTTGTTGCTCATTGCAGGCATTTTGTGCTATACCTACCGTTCGGCGTTGATGCTACTTTGGTCTCGAAGTGAAATTGAAATTATATTTCCTGCGCTCCTCGTTCGCTTTTTACTTTTGTAGGCGTTGGTTCATTTTGAAACAGCCAAACTGTCGAGTGACGCTTTGTTTCTAGATCGTATTGATAAATCCAGGATTTGTCACCTGTCACAATATCCTAAACGCGCCGTGACGAGCCTGCATAAAATTTTTGTATCATGTCACGGCACCAATCCACACGGGCCTGCTTCTGAGGTTCGGTGAGATTGTGCGGTACCCAGCGGGAAACTATCCTCCTTACGCGATGGTGCTCGTGCAAAATCTTGTGAACACTTCCTGAACCAATCAGCAGAGTATGCTGAATCTCTTCGTACGTAATTTGTCTGTTTTCTTGATTTTTTTTTCTGCCAACACACTTTCTTCGGTGACAGCCGTCGTAGGACGACCACTTTTTTGTTCATCCGCCAAAGTAAGACGACCGCGTTTGAACTCGCTATACCAGCGGTAGATAGTTGATTTTTTCTTCATCCATAAAAGCTATTCGTAGTCGATCAAATGACACATTTGACTTCATAAAAAAACATTGCACGAAAATGTTCTCGATGCAGATTCATTTCTTTATGAGACAAGAAAATTTTAATTGACTCTCAAAAAAAACTTTCTGAATGGCCTGGTACATGATAAGAGAAAATAACGATATTATAGTATTTTCTATAGTAGAATCAATAAAAAAACAACTCACAAACTCAAATGTTGAATCAGAAACGACGTAAATAAAAAATATCATACACATTCCCTTACTAAATAAAATCGCGACTATTTTTTGCAAATATGTACCTTATTGCACAAACAGAGATTCAGAGGGTGGCAATACGATGAATGCGTAATCAAGACAAATAATTCGCACTTTTGCAAAATTCCCGAGCAGCCGAAGGTACTGGGGGGTGTACCAATTCGATTACTTACGGCAATTTGGAGGAGTAGAGAGACGGCCGAGCCTGAGCTTTGACAAACTTGTAGCGCCATCACCGTCCCGAACGCTTTGTCGATGTCTCCCGATAAACTGATGAGATAGAAAGAATTGTGCTCGATTTAACATTGAATAGATCTAGATGCGTTTTACGGCAGTTGCTTTAATTTTATACATTTAAAGCTGATCAGTCAATGATCATACAACATTAATCATGTTGTAACATTGACTGAATCGATTAAAAAAACAATCCGATTAAAATAAAATAAGGTTGATATATGTATCTTCATCAATTCATCTTTTTTTATGGATTACAAAATGTTTTCTACTAGGTTTTATTTAACCACTGTAGTATGGTACATCCCAAAATATTATTGACATATTATTTTTCTACATAATCTATAGAATAATATATAATTTTAAATAATTGATTTTGCTAGTTACCGTAGAAGACTATTATGCATTTCAATTCCTTCTATAAGTCCGTTAGCCAATTTTTCCGTCGCCATATCCTGTTGTCCATTGTCATTCAAAGCGAAAAAGTCTCGTCTTAAATTCTCAAAATATTGCTTCAAAGTAATGAATTTATACTTGTACATGATTAAGTATACCATTGTAAAGCTGTCGACTGATACTATCATAGTGATCATCATGATGAACAGAACTACCGTTGTAAATACTCGGACTAACGTCGCCAATACCGAGTCGTCTTCAAACGTTGGATAGTACGTCACTACTGTTACAAAATGAGACCCTAGAAATTAAACAAACTTAACAATACACAATCATAACAATAACGTACGGCAAAAGTTTGTGTTTGTTTTGTAAGAAAAATAGGAAATAAGTTCAATTCCAGCAATTGAACTTATTTCCTTTTATTAGCAATTGTAACTAACATTAAAAATGTACTTAATGTTTTTTTAGCATAATAAGTAATTATGAGAAACCACGTTTACCTGCAATTGTCTTCCTTAAGCCTTCGAAAACAAAGAAGAAGGCAGAGCCATAGACCGTTACAAAGTAAGCGACGACATTTATTTTCATGATCTTATATTTCTCTGCCATCAACGCGTTTTCTTCGTAACTCTCACACACTGTCACCATTTTATGATTCAGCGTTTTTATTAACGATTTGTTAGCAATAACCGAGAATATTTTGATCATAACTATTGTATGACTGACGGCGAAGGTCACAGAGTCACGTTTTTCGTCCTCGGGAAAGTCGCCCATCGTTGCCGCCATAATTTCGAATACCGTCATGAATCCGTATATGAGAAACAGTAGAGTGTTGTATGTTCTATAAAACATACTTCGATCGTCACCTATCTCATTTTCGTTGTACCAAAAATTTCCGGATCCGATCATGAAAATTCTTTCGCAGTATTTTTTTAAGATGTAATAGTTTTTCATTGTAGTGTTTTACGTTCACGTTCTTTTTTAGGAGTTATTTTAAAACCAGTTAAACTTACTTATTTTTTTAAACCAATAATTTAATAATGTTCATGTATACATGAACATTAATAGCATAGAATTCGTATAATTACCAAATTAAACCTTTACCAAATTTAACCTCTCTGAGTGCATCAACCAATTAACAAGCTAAAATAAGCACATAACCATGTTTATTTCCATTCCTTCAAAATGATAAATTGGATATTTCATTTCATATTTATGTAATTTAATTCATTTCCAACTGCATGAAGGATTTAGTAGATGAATTATTTGGTGTTTCGTTAATTGCGCATCAGACCCAATTCATTCAGAAAATAAAATATGGGCACATGCTTTATCAAATATTTGCTTTATTTATTATTAAATATTACGTGATGGCTGGCACCACACCTCGCCATGAACAAGTTTAATCACACAATGACTGGGAAATAATAGTCGATAGGACTTATAGCGAAAAGAAAAAGTTGTAATAAGCTAATTCACTCCATTGTAATAGATCTACAACGATATTAGAATAGATTTTTTTACCAGAGAAATGTTAAGTTGCGAATAATTTTAGGCATTTGGGATTAAATTTGATGGATAAGCATCCACACACAGACCATTGTCAAGAGAATTATTATACTCATTTTTTGTTGTTGTACAGAGTAAATTTGATTTCTCAAGAGTGAATCAACGAAAAATATTTAAATAATTATTTTCTTTTGAGTGAACACTTCAAGACCAAACCAACAGGAAACCTCCCGTCTCTCCTATAGGCCTTATTAAGTAGTTGCTAATTGTAAAGACAAGTGAAGTAAAAAGAAGTGGCTGATATCATACAGATACACAATGTATTTTTAATATAAGCTGGTTTTTAAACTTTTCCTGTTTTTGTCGATTGCCATAGGATCACAGTTATTCATATAACAACCGAGATTCATAGCTACTGACTTTTCTCAAAGCACGGAGGTGTTGATATGTGTGGTTCATAGACTAACCTTGAGATAAAAAACTTAAATTTGAAAATTTTCGCGTTTTATCTCAAGGAAAAGAAAGGATTGAAAAGACGCTATCACAAAGTCTCTAGTTGCCATGTGCGGAAAATTCAATTGCAATAAAAAACACATATCTGGTAAATCGTTTGCTTAAGTTTTGATGTAATTTTATATCCATCATCATTCATACCTTTAACAAAAATAAATCTTTGCTCGATCTGGGAATCAAACCTCAGACCTCTTGCTTAGCAGTCGCACTTGCGAATACTAGATTATTTAGTAGGTGCGTAATAAATAATAGTATTTTTTGTCACACAGCGCTTTATATTTGAAAGTCTGGTTGTTTATGGTTAGAATCACGTAAATATATATTCAGGTAACCCATTTAATTCAAAGTATAAGATTTAAGGCTTCATTTGAGTCGGTCAAACCAGGTCGGCCGACCTCCGAACAAACACGCAATTAAACCCATAAACAATCATAAACACAAATATTCCTCACGACATTACTATATTTAAAAAGTGGAATATTCACAACTCTATGTTTTAGAAAACTTCATTAACTCTTCATACGTATGTAGGAGTAAATGATTACTTAAGAACTTTTTCTAATAGTACATAATAACACCAAGTTCTGAAACTTAAAAGGGCCATAATAAATGTTTTATTGGATGGCGCGGAAAAACACACTAGTTTAGCAAATAACGCTTTTGTAAAGTTAAATTACTTTCACCTGAACAAAGGAAAAGTTTTCCTAACTAATTTTATTGTAAGTAAAACGAGATTCATTGTTATTATATCTGAAGATTAAATTGAACGCAAACTGCCTGTAACGGAATCTGGTCTATTTTTTTAAATAAAATATTAGAAATAAACCACACAATAAATAAAAGTATTAAAATACAAAAAAGTTGTAAAATAATACATTTTCAACTTTTTTGACAGCGCAGTTGTGCGCTTATAAACACCGTAGAGTATGTTCAATTCTCGATAACGCGTATTTTCAATTTGAAACTTTGGGATATACTTAGAAAAGTGAAATGAGATATGGATTTCCTGTAGCACAAGTTATTGTTACTCTTAAACCCCAAAGCATACTATAATAAACCAAATTTAACATTTTAATATTTATAAAGTTTAACATTTTATGAAAAAAAAAAATGACAATATCTTACAGAAGATATCAACAGTTTGGTATCTAGTAGTAAATCCAAAATTTCAAATGAAACCTTTAAAAAAATCAATGTAAACTTAAAGCACCCACCGCTATACTTACTTAAACCCGCCAGTATATAAAGACGCTATCACAAAGTCTCAAGTTGTAAAGGCAGTGCCCAAATTTGTCTTATTTCGCAGATTCCGTCGTCTGTTGGCTCCAAGCCAGGCTCGCAGACTTACCAAGATAACAATGTTCACTTCTACACTATTCTTCATCTTAAACTGCCTCTCATGACTTCATGCTCAGCCCATCTATCAAACGAAATGAAATTATTTTAGATTTCAAATACAATAAACATTACTAAGTTGGTATTCCATCTCAATAATTGTTAGACATTATGATATAGTTTCGAAATACATATGTGTAGACTGGTGTTATTTTATTCACTATCATGTAGATGCGAGCTATACAATACGTCCAAAGCTGATGAAATTTCAATTATTTTTCTAACATAAGGTATTGTATGTCAACATTTAATATTAATTAGAATTGTCCAATCGATGTTGCTATGTCGCCGTAAAGACATAAGTAACATAAAGAAAGAAAAATTCAACACATCAGGCGGATACCTCGGTGGCTCAGTTGGCAGAGCGTCTGGAGTACCGATCCAGAAGACGCGGGTTCGAGTCCCGCCTGAGGTTGAATTTTTCTTTCTTAATAAAAATTTAATATTAGTTTTATTGAGTATAACCGGTGTATAATTAATTAAATTAATTTAACAAATACAAACAGATTACGAAATTTATTTTAACAAACAACACAGTCTATTTTACAACTCTAAAAGTTTTTGGCGAGTCCCCAGTCGCTCCATGTGGAATAAATTTTCGAATTTGTTTTGATCTGACACATCCGGGGATGGGAAATGAAATTGGTAACGAAATGAGTTACTTATTTATTTTATACGCTTAACAAAGTCTTTCTCAAATGAGTTGTATCTTTGCTTATCTTATTTACATCAACGACTGTATTTCTGGGTATTTTTATAATTTGTCTTTTATATGATTAATCAAAAAATGGAGTTTTGAATTATGATTAAATGGAGAAAGATCGGTCTTGAACATAATTTATATGTAGAATTGAAACTATTGCTGTATCTTAGTATAAATGTAATTTTCTGAAAGTTAAAAATAATATATTATATCTGGACCTATATTTATATCCATCAATATGGCTTATATTCATTTTTTAGTTTCCGATATGATACTTAAATCACATCTTATGTGATCTCATAGATCACACCCATTGTAGTTTAAAGTCGCTTTTTAAGTTTTGCATTAAAATCGAAATGTTAACGCAAAACTTAAAAAGCGACTTTTATCAGTTATTAATCTGTCACAAATAAAGTTTGGTGAACGAGTATATTTGCGCTGTTCATAAAACACGTTAACAGTAAGGAAGCGTTCTAAAAAATGCGAGCAATAACCAGTTTGAAACAGTAACATTGTACCGAACGCATTGCACGCCAAACTGCACCGACCACTTCCAGGCCTGGGCGTTGTATCAGTTATTTATTGCCTACCACTTTATTGCCTCACTGCGGATTTGGGAAATGGACACCCTCTGTGGCAGCGGTTTCTATCCAATCGGCCTTATATTTGGTTTGCAAAATACATTTGTAATATTCAATTACATGTTTGGGTCGTTTGATATATGCGCGCATTTTCTATGTCGTATTGCCGACGTATGGTTTACGTAATATTTCTTATAAATATATATACATATATATTTCTTATAAAATGGAGGTAGATACATCGTGTATCCGTGTTATCCAAGAAATTTTATATTATACAATACAAAAAGGCCTTAATAATATTCGAAGGTGCGAGAAATAAATAAGAAAACGTTATCTTCATATTTATTTTTATCTCATCGTTTATTGTCCTTTGAGTCGAACAGGTTATAAGATAAAATAGTTACAAAAAACATATGTACATATGTACCTTATATATAATATCGATCGAGTTCAACTCGGTCAACATATTTCGTTTTATATTAACATATTACATTTGACTTAAGTCTAGACCACATCAATGCTATACCAGCAACGTTTTACCAGTCATTTGAGTAATAAACCCAAACACGAACAAGTTTTTAGTAACTTAAATTGAAATATAACTTCTAACAAACGTTTCAGGGAAAAAGCACATCGTAGATAAAATAAGTAATACTAATTGACCGCAACCACTCAAGATCACTGACAAACGATTTTCTATGTGGCTGGAGTTAAAGAAGTTTGCCTCTCAAATATTTTTTATGCCAACTAGACAAGGAGGCTGCTCGGTAATTAACACCTCATCACTTAATGTCAGACAGAGCTTTTAGTCTCCGAAATTGAACGGCCAACGTTTTTTTTGGTGTCAATGATAAAATACTACTGGAAAGAATTGTGGCACTGTGGAGTAGATTGGACATTATTCTATAAGTTATAGTACGGTCGTAAACATTTTTAACGTCTGGCATGACTCAGCGATAGTAATAAATAAATACTTCAAAGAACATGACATTTAATATCTTAGATAAAATGGATCTGTATCTATCATGTCTTGCTTGCTGTATTTGTGTTTTATCTATAAGTCTCATATACATAGATCTAACACAATTAGAGCGGTATAACATTTAAGAACAGTTAAATAATCACTGTACAGAAAATTTTAAGACAAGAAGACTTGATGACTGTGACTAACCTAAAGCTTAGTATTTTTTTATTTATGTTTATCAAGGTCAGTTTTTATTATAATTACAGCTATCCATTTTGCGACAGCCTCCCCCTTAATTGTGGTCTAAACGCCTAACCTACTTCCATAAATACGTTAACAAATGAGTCCAAAAACGTTAGTAGCATCTCAACAGAAAACATTTTAGTATTCAAAAATATTCGCAGCTGTGAGGGATTACGCAGCTTCATGCTAAGTCAGTTATTAATTAACATCATTTGGTCTACATTATGAAAGTTTGACATGAGGCGGGTACGGATGCTCGTATTAAAAAACTTTTTCTGTGCTTAAAACATGCAACACCGTTGAATAATTCATGATTTGGCTCGTGTGTGAAAGGCCAAATTGGAAGAATAAAAATATACTTGACGGCAAGCCGCTCCGGCCATTTTGATGCACTATTTATTTATACGTCCGCTTTTCTAACTTAGCAATTTGTAGTTTTTGCTATATAGTTGGGTCTGTTTTATCAAACGTTGGACTTCTACTGAACCTTATAGTTTAATTTGTTAAACCGATAATCAAATTTAATGGAACATTTAAACAAATGTGTGGTGACTATGTAATCATTAATATACTTAGTTTCAATAAGTAGTGATGGTTAAGCAAATAAGTAAATTTAACTTTTATATACGAACCAATGCAAATATGATCTGTTCCCTTACACCCAAATGTTGACTCTGGTAGAGACCTCGCTGTGGTTATATGTGTGGTTACTGTTATATATTGTTATTGTTCTCTTTTATAAATAATTAAATGGATTCCTATAAAAGTTTATTTAACAAACTTCAATAAAGGTAAAGTAGGACCTAAATTTTTTTGCATGTGACGCGATGTGCCCACTTTTTATTTCAATGTCTTTATTTTTCTGCAGTGATTTCAGTATTAATTCTGTAGCTAGTAATTTAATTAGCATTGAATTATGGACTTCAAAGATCCTGAAATAGGAAATACGTGTTGTTTTGTCAAGACACATTATTTAAAAATGTAAATACTTAATACAATTTTCAGATCATAACTAGGATTATTTAAGAATATTGAAATGTCAGTAGTGCAATCGATTTCGGTTGATTGGGTTTGGGATGATTTAACGGTACCAAACTATATACTTCTCTCTTTTCATGTCAAGGATTTAAAAAGAAAATGTATCGGAATGAAAGTTACAATAATTACCGTATTTTTGTAACATTTAAATGCAACATGACCTCTCTTTAGAGACCCTTAGATAGAATAGAGCGTATTAAACGAACCAATTCTCGAATGCCGAGTTAAGCTTCCTCAATTACTACATCTCAATCTTCAGTAGAAGCTTGCTACCCCGCCTACGACATCCATTCGAGACTCGAGTCGCTTGTAATAACAGTTGTAATAGTCAGATGTTAGAACATTAAAGGTTAAACAGGTTTACCTTGTCACTTGGATCAAATAAAATAGACATAGGACTGATCTCACTAGATCTAGAGTAAACGACAACGTACACAGCTAGGGTTATTTTTTTACGTTATAATCGGCCAACATAGCTTAGGACGACTGCCGGAAGTGGAGAGACGACATACAAAAGAGAGCTGGCAGCAAGTGGATGAGAAGAGCCCAAAATCGGGCACATGACGAGGCCTTGGCCCAGCAGTGGACGAATGATATAGCTGGCTTAAATCTACATATACGTGAAACTATTTTGATGTATAATAAATTAATAATGTAAATTTGTATTTCGCCTACCCTGTCTAGATGTTTCATATTTATACAACAAATATAACCGCACGGCTCATTTTAATCGCCAGTAACTAATTGAAACAAACAGGCAACCTCATTGTTTGTTCTAAAACGGTCCACAAAATAACTAATACCTCTTTTGTAAGGTCTAAAGGCTTATAAAGTTAGCATACAAACTTAATTAATCTCGACTCCATAATTTACATATTATTTTAATGTTTTTTTTTGTATAAGTAGAACCTTGTTTGTATGCTATATTTGAACGGGTCACTCAAATGTCGGGTCACATGTAAAGTGCGTACTTGCCCTGTTAATTGAGACATCAGTATGCCTCATGTTATTAAGTGCCTAAGGCGTTTGCCAACCTTTGTGTACCCCTTGACAACACGTTAATTTGGTTATAAGTATATAACAAGCTTGGAAGACTTTAGTGTGCCATAGTTAGAAAGTTTGATGTGGAAATTACTCACAGTCATCAATCATAGAATGCCCCTGTATTAGGACATTTTTCCTAAATAAATTTGTAGTATATAATTGTAGTCCCAAATATTAACGTTATTCAATTCAAAACAATGATAAATTATTTTTTGTGTGATTGCATTTCGATTTAATCGTTTTTTAATATCTGGTAAACCCGAATATTTTTTTAGTATTCATAATCATAACACATTACACTTTAAATTATTACTGTCAACTTATCTGGACTATAACTATGTATAGCATGCTGTTTCATATAATTGTGATCAATTCCTCATTATAAAGAACTTCCTTGTTACAAAAAATCCATATATTGTATTATATTCGCGCTAATACGAAGGAAGGTTTCATATTTCACCTCAGATTCAACCCCCCGCTGAAAATGGTAGTTTCAGTAGGGGGTCGCCTTCAAAAATTTATGAAGTACACCGTTTTTTCGCCGAAAATCATGTTATAATGAAAGACAAATGTCTATAATCTTGATAAACTATGTGCTCGGGCAACAGCTAAATTGAATTACAAATTTCGACCGGCGGTAGGTGAGATATTATGCAAATTGCCAAGTCTTGCCGACTACAAACATGGCATTACAGAACCTTGACGCAATGTTTACTGGGTCAGAGGTTTAAGAATCAGCATTTATACCCAGTTTTGCGTTATCTACACGAATAATTAAGTAAAAGGTACTCTCTTAATTATTTCTGAGCATTATTTGATACGCACTACTCCAGAACACTTACCGTATCACATTTAAATACCAATACAGATACCGCAAAAGCCTACTATACTACACGCATGCTAAAATACAACTATATCTGTTATAACCTGTCTTTTGTAATTTATACTTAAGGACTTTATTATTATATACTGTCTCCCGAAACATAATGAATATGATAATTTCCCTTTCATTTTCTTAGATGCTGTTCTCTTAATATTTATCACGAGTAATAGAACATCATAGTAAATTACAAACTGAGGACAGATTCATAAAGTAGCGACTAAACCTTGGTGCCCGCCGCTGTAGGTATTTGAACATATAGGTAGCATACACGTCGTATGTTTCAAATTTTTCAATAAGTCCTAAATTAATTATTAAAATACAGTATACAATTAGCCAAAGCCATACACTCAGTAACTGGATAATAAATTAATTTAATGAAATGAGTAAAATATCTTTCTTTTACGCAATATTTTTGGCGAAATTTCTTCTAATAAATATCAGGATCAGCGACGAAATATTACGTCCATAATCACTCGGCGCTAGTATAATATCTTTAGGTTGAATAACTAATGATAGGTGCATTTATCTTAGAGGGGGCTAGACGTGGCGGAGGTCACTGGGAAACGTTGGGGGTTCTTCAAGTAGCCACAGATTAAGCTGGCTCCAGAGACGACAGGACTATAAAATAAGGAGATTTAACTTGTTTTGTTTTAACCAATCCTAACGAATAGTCAATGGTAATAACATTATTACTTTATCATCATCAGTAACCGTTTAGTTTTCATCAAAATAATATTTTTATTTATGCAAAATCACTTTCTAAATTTAGACAGAATATTTAAACACTCAACAGGACTGTTACACTTACACTATTACGCCTTCGTATACAATAATCTATCCATGTCGGGTCGTTAAATTATGAACAGATACATATGTACCTGTGTACCAATCATTGACTTGTTTCAGAATTATACCAACTTTTATAAGGATTATCGCCCGGTAAATTGTGAACTGTCTCCGTCATTTATACTGACGACACAGATACAACTTAACCGCGCGCGCCTTGTATTATTCCCAATTTAATGGCTATCTAGCACGGACATATTATAAACTATGTAATATTAACATTATATTACATCGAGTAACTCTTTCACAATATTTGATAAATCTAAACAGTTTACAATCGGTATAGATTTCTTATAAACTGGTGGTTCTTATAATTTTACGGTTATTATCATATATATTTATTCTCATTTGATCATAAGTGAAATAGGTTTAAAAAATAAGGAACCAGAAAACAAACCATAACTATTTATTTGCGAACAATCAATTCACAGATTACTAATCCCAAACACCTTAACAAGTACCGCCTATAATACACGTGACCTAATCCAACGTCCGTACCCATCAAAGCACGCGCAGTCAATGAGCCCAAGATGTCCTGTTCCGACGAGTGCCGCCGAAAGATTGACGGACCAGTCTGGTGTGATGTCCTAGCCAGGCACCAGGCTGGTCTCGGGCCAATTCCTTCACACGTTCGTTCGTTCTTGGCGTGATTTCTGTGACGTAGATGTAGCCACGCCCACAGTTTCACAGATGATCGTTAACATTATACTATATGTAAAAATTTCAATGTTTTACCTAATACTCGTACAAACACAAATATAAACAAGTAATATATAGTGTCTACTGATAGCGGAAAGCCCGTTTAGATGTATATATAATGTAAATATCTGTAAATAGATGCACCACAAATTGGTGTACGCGCTGGAATTAAATTGGAAAATTCGCGGCGCTTCTCTCCGGTTGCAATTCGTACAACGATCCCAACCTCAACCACTATGTAATACATTAACAGGTAATTACAGACATGCTGATCCATTCATTTGCCTCCATTATTTGGCATATTTTTAAAAAGCGCTGTCGATACGCCATTATTTGCGCGTTGAAGATAGATCGATAATTCTCACCCATAATTATTGAACTTTTACGCAACGAAAATGCCAGTGACTGAAAATTCCATATAAAGGACAGGCTTACGAGCATAAATGTTAATATTATTATTTAGTGATAATTAAACTAAATTAAAACATAAATTATACAAAATATACCCTTACCTTACACCATACATAGCAGCAGAATGGAATGTTAAATTCTTTTATTAACATATTCCTAAATCCTGAGTCAAATTTCTAGATTGAAAAGACATGGGTTTAAAAAATTCTAGATGAAAAATTTTAATAGTAACATATTCACCATATTAGTACAAATCTACACACACTGTGTGACAACGTCACTAGATACACATCTGCTTAACTTTAGGGGATATTAAGTCGTGAAGATATTTTGTAAATAAAATAAAAACTATATTATCTGAATATGTAATAAAATATACGGTAGAATATAGGTTGAAACGTGATTGGCGATAGTTACAGTGAGTCGTAAAAAATATGTAATAATATTGAGCAAGACTTAAAATCCGCCCTTTAGCCAGGCCCTCTATGTTGACTAAATCTTTTAGAAGGGTATGACTAAAAAGCTGCGTAAATAATTTAGAATCGTATCAATCATTCACTATCATGAAAATGTTTTAGATAGCATAAGTCAATCGTAAGTAGGCACTTTAAAGGACGCATGAAATAAATATTTGTTGCTATATAATACTTCTAGTAACAATATTTATTAATTGTTTTGCCTGAGTAAACATACTTTTGGTACAATAAGTTCAAGTAAGTACGTCATTCACGATGACACATAATGTGGCTCTTGTTACTTTAAAGTAAGCATCAAATTAAAGTTATTTACGTACTCTCGTGAAATTTTAGTTTATTAATTTGATATTCTCAAATAGAATTTAGTTTTAAATAATTGATAATGAGGATTAAAAAACAAAACCCTATTCATTCGTAATATGACATCCAAATATTATAATGTAGGAGATTATGGGCAATATTGAAGGCGATTAATTTGATACCAGTCTGCCTCTCGACCGTTTTGACCAATAAATTGAGTTTGAACCCCATTGATCTACCGAATCCCCGGCCATTCACTACGGTATAGATCCACTCTGTCCTTATGTCTCAGCAATGGTTTAACTATGCATATAAATTTGTAAACCATGAATATATGCACTACAATATACACTATGCACTCTATTCATGTTGTACACAAGTGTAACTAAACAGTGCGCGGTCGTACTAATTCTGGTTTTATCGTGATTTACAAAATGGCTGATTACAAATTTTACACTGATTGTGAACAAAACTGCTATTGTTATGGTTATTGAATGAAATTGTATTGTTTGATTGACTTTTAATGTGACGTGACGCTTTATTCGAATCTTATACATATACTTGATAAATGTACTCCGTTTCCTGACTTACTATTTTCCCTACGTCCTTTTATATTCTTTGTCCTGTCTGTATCTCCCACAAATGTATCATTTGCTCATCACAAAAACATTTTCCTCTACCGGGATTTGAAACCCACGGAAGGCAGCCCTTAATGCCGATGCGCTAATCGGGTAATAATATAATATTTTTTATAATATAATATAATAATAATATTTATTAAATAGAGAGAGTTTATCCCTATGTTAACGCAAGGTTCTAATCAATATCAAGCTCAACATTTTAGATATAAGTCTAAGGGCGCAGATTGGCAATTTTTTAGTTCATTGTTCGCGTCACAAGCCAAGGACTTCACTCGGGACGGATTGTCAGCTGAAGAGTGTGCTGAAATCATGTCAGACACCTTCACTTACTGTGCTGATATTGACATTGGTCGAGGTTCTATGACCAATATCCGTAGATGTGATTGGTGGAGTGCCTATTTAGTAGAACAACGTAAATTTTTTCGAAGAGCGCGTAGAAAATTAAATAAACTAAAAAAACATCAAGTTAGGGGTGACTCACTCACCCTTGCCCTAAATACGTTTAGAGTTGCCAGATCCCGGTACAAAGCATCTGTGGAAAAATCTAAGAATAATTTACTGCACAAAGTTGTCCAAAAACTCGAAAGTGAAGGCCCGTGGTCGCCCCTATACCACGAGTACAAAGCAAACAGGTCGATAGACCTAGCTTATATTCAAAACATTAAAGTTAACAACACACATACCGCTGGTATAGAAGAGACAACGGAATGCCTACTTAACACTCTTATTCCGGACGACTCATCTTCTGATGACAACGATTACCACCGTCAGATCAGAGCCTGGGCAGCTGAACCACCAATGTCACCTATGTCAAACCTCCCCTCTATTGACAAATTCTCAAACGTCGTTAAAAAACTGCCGGTAAATAAGTCATCAGGGGATGATAAAATATCTAATCGGATGATTAAGGAAGCCTGTAAAACAGCCGGTGACTGTATACTAACTGTTTACTGTCGGTGTATTTCTGAGGGCGTTTTCCCGCGTGTATGGCGTCGCGGCTTTATTCGAATAATACCAAAAAGTGGCGACAAGCCCCCGGACGACCCTAAGTCTTACCGCCCCATAACATTACTGCCTTCATTGGGGAAACTCCTCGAACGTTTAATTATTCCACGTTTGTTACCGGACGGGCCTAAATTTCATAATAACCAATTCGGGTTTACCATAGGCAAATCTACAACTGACGCCGCACTCTCTGTTAGAACGATAGTAAATAATTCGAATTGTAAATACGTCGTCGGCATTTTCCTTGACATCTCTGGTGCTTTCGACAACGCTTGGTGGCCGATGTTACTGCTTAAATTAAAAAGTCGTGGTTGCTTTAGAAATATCTACACTCTTATATACTCGTACTTCTTACACGGAACCGTTAAACTGACACTTGGGCACCATTCTGTGTCGAAGGCACTGACTATGGGATGTCCTCAAGGTTCTGTAATCGGGCCGTACCTTTGGAATCTGGGATTTGATGATTTTCTCGCGATACCGCTCCCGCACGGCTGTTCATTGACTGGTTACGCGGACGATGGCCTTCTGCTCATTCAGTCAAATACGCGGTCTGGTCTCGAAAACTTAGCCCACTCGTGTTTACATTTAATATCCGCGTGGGGCGAACGGAACCGCTTAACATTCGCGCCGCAAAAAACCTTTCAACTAATCTTGAAAGGTAGTCTTAAATCCTCGCCTAGCATCAAATTCGATAACGTCACCGTAAAAAGAAAGGAGTCAGTGTGTTACCTCGGTCTCGTACTAGAAAAATTTTTTTCATTTATTGAACACATTAAAACTGTGGGTGAAAAAGCTAAACGTAACTTTTATGCTTTGACTAGAATATCTACGGCTACATGGGGTTTATCTTTTCATACATTAAAAACCATCTATGGGGCTACTTACCTAGGCTGTATGTGCTACGGAGCACCTGTTTGGGCCGATAGGGCCACCATAGGTGCGGTACGACGTAAGTTACTTCAAAGTCAGCGTCTAGCATTGATATTTTTATGTAAAGCATATAGGACTGTTAGTACGGAAGCACTACCAGTACTCGCGGGAGTGCTGCCAGTCGATCTCGAGGCACAACGACGTGCTGCAATGTATTTCGCTTCAAGAGTGCACTTGAAAAATGAATTCCTTTTAGAACGTGACCGGGCTAAGATTATTAGATTGTTTAAACCCCAGGCCGACGTTTGGGAGGAACTCTTAGACGAATGGCAGATAAGGTGGGATTCTTCTACTAAGGGCCGCCATCTCCACCAATTCTTTCCATCCGTTCGTGAGCGGCTGGAGAGGACTTGGTTGGAGGTGGACCACTGTGTTGCCCAATTCCTTACAGGACACGGCAACTTTAAAAGTAAATTGTTTTCATTTAAGCTTGTCTCCTCACCATTGTGCCCTTGTTCAACGAACTGTGAATACGAGCAATCTGCACATCATATCCTGTGGGAGTGTAGTCTATGGCAAAGTGAACGCAATATTATGCTCGATAGTTTGCAAATTATATCTGGGGTGATTTATTACTCGGACCTTGTTGCGACTAGGATGAATTTCCGTGCGTTTAAGCGTTTTTGCCATACCTATTATTGGAATCAGATATAATAGCTCACATTATTAGGACCCATAACTTATTAATTTATCATCCGTGGTGCCTGGCAACTGGGCTTAACTCAGTTGTAAACATCTGTTCTCATATCAATGACATGTAAATTCTATTCTGTCTCTCGCTTGATAAGGAGGGAAGTGAAAAAACTGATATTTTTCTTACTCCTCCTATATAACTTCATGATTAATTTCGCTGCGGGTTCCAAGACAGTTAAAATCATTCCCCTGGGACACGTCGGACTTCATTGTCTCGACGATTTTCTGGATAGTTACTATTGTTGATCCTGGTTTACAGGAGTTGCAGTAGTAGGGATTTGGGTGGTGGGCAAGTCCCAAAATAAAAAAAAATATTTATTAAATAAAAAGTATACAATACATTTAACAATAGGTATCTTACAATTAAATACAAATAACTCTTATTAATTGCCTTACTAGCAATATTCCTGAATTAGGTCAGACCTGTGTTTCAGGGTATCACTTTACTAAGCATACAATAGGTGTAAACAGTATATGGCACACTAATATAACAAATACGCTTGCATATGAACTCTTCTTTCATTTTGTTGCAGCTTTTCGCCGCTTGCGGATAGCCGCAGTGCGTGCTTGGACAAACAAACATCAAAAGAGCTACGCGCACCCGGCGCGCGGCGGTGAGATGGGTTGGCGATACCGTATAATTTGCTGGTTGTCACAGAATGAGATTGGCCCAAAACCAAGGCGAATGACAGAATTTAAGATAGGCCGACATTTAGAGGGATACATCGGGATGTGAATGATGATTAAAGTAGATAGCTAGTTACAGAAAAGCCTAGTAAACTAGTATGTGTGTGCCTCGTTACTGAACAAGCTTCCTTATACGGGAACTACGTAAACATCGAATATAATAGTTTTTTTTATTGCTCATTTATTATTGGGATTTTATACCTGTGTAGCAAAAAATTAAGCAAAGGCAACCATATACAAGTCCTGTTGACCAATAAATTAATCTATGTCGATCACGATCATGGTCCACATAGTCTTGAGTTCGATCTTAGTCTTAATAACTACGTAAAATTACGATAAACTTAGTACATTCCGTTCTTCACCGTTCTATAAATGAGGTGTTCATACATCTTCAATGCTGTCAGATATGAATGTCGAAACGACGCTCTTATCGACCGCCGAGTAATGCAGGATATTCATCTTAGCCGTCAGTCCCTTGCGGTATTTTTCTCTCTGCATCAACCCCCATGAGAAAATATATTAAGTTGAGTATACATTTCTGTATAAATACAAAGAACGTTTTGTCTCTATTTTATTTATGGTATCGGACATTAACATAATTCTTCTAGACCATGCAATTCCATAATTATTATTATAATCTTTAAGCTGTTTGTTACTATTAACGGTTCAGCTACCATCATTAAAATTCATCATCACTGCTTTACATTGGTAACCGCTTATTTGAGAGGGATTAGGCGATAGTCCACCAAGCTAAACCAATGTGGTTTGGAAGGTTCAGCTACAATTCAGCTACATCTAAAACAATTTTAACGCAATTAAGGGCAAATGTAAAACTTGACTTAATAAAATATAATATCAACGCCGGCAACGCATTTTCTCTGCCTCTGGTGTTGCAGATGTCCATGGGCGGCTGTGATCACTTACCATCAGGTGGTCCTCCCGCCCGTTTCTCCCCTTATTTCCATTAAAAAACCTAAAAATGTCTTTATTTTTCAAAGAATATAATAATTCTAGAAAATAAATTCTAGAAATTGGCACGAGATAACGTAGTCGACCTATTTACTATCTGACTAGGTACTGACTTAGGGTAAATTAGTTTTAAATTATTAATTTGGCTTAGTTTTAAATAATTAATTTGGCACAATCCTATAATAAAATTATATCATAATTTACAAAATGGGACCTAATTATCGTATTTGTCGATCATGCCAACGATAGATTAGATAGATAGCCGGGGTACCTCAGGGTGGCGTTTTATCCCCGTTACTTTTCGCAATATTTATTAATTCTATCTCCAACCAATTACTTTCATCCTACCACCTTTATGCAGATGATCTTCAAATCTACTCGCAAGCTCCACTAGAACGGTTGGCAGAGGCCGTCGATAACGTAAATGTTGACCTTGCTAAAATATCCGAGTGGAGTAAGAAATTCGGGCTTCAAATCAATCCGTCTAAATCTCAAGTCATTGTTATTGGCAGCTCACGTATGGTTTCTAAGATTGACTGGTTTAATCTCCCACAAGTCATCTTTGATGGCGTTCAGGTACCTGTAAGTGATAAGGTCAAGAATTTGGGAATTTTAATGGACAAAACGCTGTCATGGGGTCCACAATTGCAGGAAACCAGTCGTAAGTTATTTGCGTCAGCAGGTTCTTTGCGACGACTGCGAAACTTTCTCCCTACTGCCACCAAGATTGCGCTGGCACAATCTCTTCTTCTGCCAATTCTTGACTATGCCGATGCCAGTTATCTTGATCTCAACAATGACCAATTTAATAAGCTTGAGCGACTTCAAAATTTTTGTATAAGATTTATATTTGGTTTGCGCAAATATGATCATGTCTCAGAATATCGCGCTAAACTCAAGTGGCTTCCAATACGCCTTCGTCGGGATGCTCATTCCTCCATCCCTTTCTTTACTTTACAGTATTTTATTTAATCCTTTAACCCCGTCATATCTAAAAGAACGTTTTGAGTTCATCTGTGACACACATTCGCGATCCTTAGGTCATCGGAAAACCTAAATTTAAAGATACCTGCGCATTCTACAAGATTTTATGACCATTCGTTTACGGTTCAGGCCTCTCGATTATGGAATGCACTGCCGCAATATATTAGACGTGCACAGACATTGGCTGCATTTCAAAATTTGGTTAAAGAACACCACTTGACTGTTTAGACATTTGACAGTTTTGTATTTAAACATTTATGTATGTATATATTTACTTCTATGTAGGCATTTATATACTTTATATATATATTGTATATATATTATATTTATATGTATGATATCTAGTGTATTTTAGAGTTATATTGATTATGTACACCAACAGCTACTCGTTTCTTTTTCTCTTCCTTAAACTCTTGTCCATCCAATGGTTGTCTGGAAGAAATCGCTTTAAGCGATAAGACCGCCAATTGTACTTTTACGATTTGTTTATTCCATTTTGTTGTGTGTATTTCTTTGTGTACAATAACGAATACTCTATCTATCTCTCTATCTATCTATAGATTCATATCATTCTATATAATGAATGCCATGTATGTAACAGTTTAAGCTCTTGTCGTAAATTGTATGCTTTTTGTGGTTTAAGATCTTTATTTCCTCATAAGAATTCACACAATAATTCACTTACTGAGAAAACAATATTCACAAGATAAACTTAGAAGCTTAAAAGAGTGTACAGAAAACATAATTAATTTTGTGTAAGAACCAATAAAACTTTTGTAGTGATAGTACATATTGTACTATCTAATATTGGCACAATAATAGGCAATAATATTGTTTCAAATACATAAATTCGTATATACTTTTAGTCTCCAAACATAATAGCTACCTAAAAAACATCCTTAAAGTACTACTCGTACTGCATAAATGTCGTAACCATTATTATGTATCTACACACAGATCTACATTAACGGAAACAGATTGTAAAACAACATTGAAACCGAAGTTCACCTAATCTCGACAGTAAAATTAATTAATGTTTCGTTAACTCCCTGAATTACGCTATAAAATTACTGTAATAACAACATTCTGTTTAATACTATAACACTTAATCAAACTTTAAAGTAGGTATATAGTACTTATATTACACCGCTAACTGCCACAAAGGACCACATAGACAAAGAACATTAAATATTGCGCATAATTACGCGCATTCACAACATTAACCCGACCATTACGAGTCTCCTCGTGATCAGGTCACCTTCAAATGTGTCCTCAAGATCGATATAACATTACGTACGCAATATTTAAACAGTTGTAAACATATTAAGATCATATCGTACCAAATTAATGATGTAAACTTTACAAGACCAAAACATTCCCCATGTATGCGATCCGTATTTGTTTCGATAGTGACGTATTTATTAGTGTAGTACTATAGGTTAAATATTCCTTGGAACAAGTATAAGTTAGTACGAAGTCACATGTTTATGAACTGAACACGGTATCTGGATCCTGTGAAAGATATAAAATGAGAAAGATCTCTATCTGACAAGACGTGCAGACAACTGAATGCATTAGCAGCTCCTTTTTAATTATTGTAACGAGTTCACATAGTCCGATTATATTATCTGTCACACAGTATTCCAGATACAGGAAAACGTACCGATCCAACAAATTATGCAGCCGAAAATGAATCCGTTAAATCGCTCTCGTCAACGGTTTCTGTGTGAATGTGTATTACGCTAAAAAGTCACCGCTAAAAGAATACTCCCTGCTAAAATATTCTACTTAATTAAGGCTACACTAATGAAGAGCCTCGTCTATATCTCCCGCTAACCACCTCTTACCAATACCTCCTCATATTGAGCTTTTGTTTCATTTTATATTAGGCGCTTGATAACGAAATTTCACATACGTATAATCTTAAGAAATAATCAGAACCTTTCAGAGAATTGAATGGCTCTTTTTTTACTTCTGGACGTATTTATAAATCCAATTATTTACCCAATCATATTATATGAAAGACTCAATGAGCATATCAAATTCCGTACGTATTAAGCATGTACCAATGCCGTATAAACTCAATAGGTCTGCAATTTAATAGAAATTCACATACAACTGTCAGCCTTATTTTTTCGAAGCTAGACGTTCATGTAGGTACATTTGCTCATTGTACTTTGAAAGTCAAAATCATATTAGTGGTTGTTTAGATAGTGCACGCGATATACCGATGACAAACATTATGTATCGCTGATCTATAGTCACGTAATATGTATGCTATTGACAAAGTACCAATATCGGAATATTAATTTCGAAATAAACTAATATTCGGTTCTATTTTGTTCCAAATGTATTAAGCAATCACGGTTTTAGTACTTTGATTATACCCAAATTGAATATACATGATGTATACATCACAAACCTATTGAAAGAGATGGATATCTAATGAAAGCTATGTATGATTATTATATTTATGTACTAAGACTTAAACGATTATTAACAACTACTTTTTTTATCAAACACGTACATTTTACATGTAAATTTTTTTCAACTAATAAGAATGTTTATTTATTTATTTAAATTTTAATACTACTGGGCAAAAGGCGTATCACGTGACAACAGTCCCGGACCCGTATTCCGTAACCCGGTAGGAGTAAATATTTGTGAGATAACCATCTATGTTTTTCAGAATAATAAAAAAAAAGTGGCGCGTCCATCTTGGCCTGATTTTCATTAAAAATAGCTAAAGTCACTCCCGAATAAATCGCCTTTCAAACAAAGAAAGAACAAAATCAAAATCAATTCATCCGTTCAGGAGCTACGATGCCACAAATAGACACACACACAGACACGTCAAACTCATTTTTCCGTCGGGGGTTAAAAATATATATCATTATATGTATATCTTTCTTTCTATTCATTTCAGTTTTTTTTTATTCAAGCAGCTGGTGATCTGCATCTGTACAAAATGAAATAATAAACTTTAAAATTCATAATCTGAAACAATTTTAGAGTCTATCATTTTTATTAGCTATTTAAGAGCAATAATACTTTGCCATAAATATGTATAACCCCAAATGACTGAGGACAGAGAAATCTGTTTTGGCATTATTAAAGGTTAAGTTTCACGTAGATTACATTCATACATATGGAGGGTATTTATGAATGCAAATATAAAAAGATGGGTAACATTTTATTAATATATTAAGGTACTAGGTATTTCTTATTATTATTTTAAATGGAATGACGATAAAATGACTTAATTAATAATTATCGGAGCCTAGATGTAAATTCCCAGTTAGATTAGTTCAAAGGTTGTTTGTCTATGATTTGGTACAAAGGAAAACTAAATCCGGTCACAGCAAAACCAATGGACAAACTAATTCCTTGGTGTGAGCAGAGAACGCTGAAATTACACCGCCGTGCAACTCAACTAGGTAAACAAACTTTGTTAATGTGCAATTTTCCCACGTTTGTCTGTGTAAGTTATATATGCTCTCGATACCGGGAAAACTTCGATATTGAGAGAACTTTCGGTGTAAATATAAGTTTGAAAATGGAGATGTTACGGGATATGGATAATATATCCCTTATTTTTTTCTACACAACATGCAACCGATTAACTAAGCATCTTTTTATATTTTACGTTTGCTATGTAAAACAATATCTACCCTCAAATGAATGGAGGTGAAGAGTTAATTGGCACCATTTTAAGCTGTCGTAATTTAAACCTGTAAAAGTATACTCAAAACATTGATAAAAAGCTTCCACGAAATGAATTACTAAATAGTGTTTCAAATCCTCCCCTTCAGTGCATAACATTCCCAGACATCAATGGTGTAACGCACCTACAGACCGATTGTTTAGTTACTCGATCCTTGTAATTTCACCGCAAGTTTTCGCAAGTGATTAGCTTCTAATAGTATTCAGAGGTTAGTTAATAGAGTAGGGCACAACGCTGAGGGCAAATTAATATTTCAATTACATTTAAATAATATTATGCTTAGTGTTTTCATAACAAAAATATCCAGGTTTGTAGTACTCACAACCAACCCAGCCTATAGACCAGTAGTTCCCAAACTTATTTTTCTCGTTGACCACTTTCAAAATTTTACTGGTTTCGGTGGACCCTCTGTTGCTACATTTCTACCACATTCTTAAAGTCACCAAAAAATAAAAATTTTATCGCTTCTGAGTTCTGTCCCTTTATTCCGATAGGTAAAATAAAAACGAAAAATGGTACATTTTATAACACTTTATTTATTAAAAGAATATAATTACAAGAAAAAATTAATAAGGTAATATAGGTTCAGGTCATAATTTAAATTAATGGGAAGGATGTATTTGATGCAGTGTCAGCAAACGATCAATGTTTGGCTTTATTTTTGTGAGCAATAACCACGAATCCCCCCGCGCTGTGATGTTTAATTTGCTCCTTTTTTCTGTTAAGAGGTTTGTAACGGCACTAAAACTCCTTTCGACAAGGTATGACGAGGGAAAAGCTATTAAAAATTTCCTTGCGATTTCCCACAGTCCAGGATATTGTTCGGGTATTTCTGCTTGCAGCCAAAATGTTTGGTAGCCTTTTCTAAATTTCACTTTCAGCTCCTCATTGGTGCTTAGCTCGAGCAGCTCCTATTGTAATACAACATTGGCCACTTCCGTTTCATCTAATGGATTTATGATCCATGGTGGTATATATATATATACGCAAGTTTGAACAAGTAACAGTCGCTTGCCTTATTAAAATATTATCTGCTTAGTTAGATACTTATAACAATGTAGGTAGTAGGCCCTTATAAAAACTATGCTTACATTTTTGCTCTTTACTATAAAAACCAGAAAATTTTTCGTGGACCCCCATTAACATCTTATTAACCCCCATTTTTTGTTCACGCCTACGTAGACCCCCAGCAAGTCTCTCGTGGACCCCTGGGGGTCCACCTGGACCACTTTGGGAATCATTGCTATAGACCGAGATATGTGTATGACAAAACATTTGAATGTTACGAAACGTAAATATTGTGTGCGGTTGGAAAAAAGTCGTGGATATATGGCCGTAGTTATTTAATGAGCTGATTTATGGCGTAAAATAAGAAGTTGATGATTTAAGTTGTATCATTTATTTACAGTTGTAGGATTTAAATTATAGAATATATTTTTTTTTATTAAAAACACTGAACTTAAAAAAAATATTTTATTAAAATTTGATATATCAAAATATAATTAATTTAATAAATCTCTCCTCTCTCCTCTTATTAAAAAACTGTTTAAATAAAGAAAAATATAGTATTCATGTATCTTTTTACAATTTCATTACAAGAAGACGCGCAAGCATGATGCCTTCTGGATGGCGTGTTTTTTTTTTTATTGCGATTAGGGGGCAAACGAGCAGGCTCACCTAATGGTAAGTGATCACCGCCGCCCATGAACATTTGCAACACCTGAAGGCTTGCAAATGCGTTGCACACCCCTGCAGAAACCGTTTTGGTTTCTTAAAATAGGGAATTACTAAACTGACAGCAAATGTAATGCCCATGCTGTTAGAATAGTCACTCCCCAACGAGCTCTGGTAACCTTACTCACTCACAGAAAGAATACCGCAGTGAATCAACAATAGTTGTGTTAATTCACTGCGATATTCTGTAAGGCGGAGGTACTTCCCCAGTCGGGCAGCTCAATTTGAGCGAGGAATCTCGCTATGCCCTACCTCCCTATAGAGCGTGTGAAGTCTGCTAATCCGTATTAGGCTAGTGTGGTGGACTATAAGCGTAATCCTTCTCAATGAGACGACATTCGAGCCCATCAGTGGGACATTCAGTGGGTTGATTATTGAATTGACTATTTCTACGACCGAACAAAATTAGTAGCAAAAAATACACTCTTACAACGAGCTTATAACTCTGATTGAGATAATTTGACGCTTCGTTTCGACTCATCTCTGTGTCAATTGACCTTGTCTCCAAGGAACAATTAAGCTAAACTGTGGCAGTACCAACTGGTAACGTTGGTACGCAACCGTACATAGCGGTTGCGAGCACGAACTTGTATGTGAATACTTGACTGGTTGTCGCAACGACGGCATGACTTTATCGTGCCACTACGGCCCAGAAGCAGAACTACTGATTTTTATAAAGATAAAGTTTAAAATGCTACGTAATTTTTAGCGCTGAAACTATCCGCCGCAATACTGCCAAACACTGCAATTTCAGTGTAAATTAAGCCCTAATTACTAATGTAGACAATAATATTACATAATCAAATATATTGGGTGTATCGTCTCTTCGTATATATGTATATGTATGGCAGTGAAAACTTTCATTCAAATACTAGTGTTCACAACGAGTCTACAATACTCAGACACAAAGTCCTTTACTAAATAAGGTCTTGGCTAAATAAAATGTTAAAAGCGGACATACAATAGCACTCACGTCATATAGGTTTAAAAGCAAACTGGAAAAACGTTATGTAAATATAATGAAACAGCCGTACATTTGAATACGAGCTCGTTGTTAACATTGAAGGTAAGCATATAAAGAGTCAATATCGGCGGCCCACGAATAAATGGTACATAATGAAAATATATTACGGGGTCTGCCCTCGTAAACGGGCAGCGGACTTGAATGTTATTCAAATAAACTGATCGAACGTCGTCGCGGAGTTCCAGAAATCGTAAAATTTATAACTGTGCTCATGCGACATCTACGTTCGTATAGCGCCCGCTTTGCTACACACGAAATCAATGGCGCGTGCTGTAACGACGCTTAGAATGATTTAAATGGTTCATTTTTTCATTAGCTTCCCCGTATATATCATGAATGCTAAATGTTGTCGACCCAATTGGTCTAGCGGTAGTTTACACTACCTAATGTGCTATGGGTCCCGGGTTCGAATCCCGGTAGGGACACATGTTTGTGTGATGAGCATAAACATTTGTATACGAGTCATGGATGTATCTATGTATAATAAATTTAGTATTCGTAACACTCATTGCTTAGCTCGGAACTAGATGGCGCTGTGTCATGATGTCCAGAAATATTTATTTAATTTATTAATTTATATGTGTAACAATAAAATAACATAACTTGTTACTACTCTTATTATTCTTAATACATAATATATCATCTTGCTAGAAATGACGCATGACACTGATTTTTTGTTAAATGTTTGTTTTGTTTGTTTTGGTACCTTTGGAGGATTAAATCCTCTTTTCTGTAATATTGATACAACACAAATATTTGATTGATCCTCTTTAAAAGGCACTCATAATGTTAATTCCAAAATACAACAACCTTTAAGACTCTTCAGTAATTAATGATATAATACAGCTCGTTATATTTTCGTTTACAGGATTGAAAATCAGAGATCGCACCCTATGGAAATTAAATTGGTACTTCCTTCATAATAGGATTAATTATGAGGGACTAAGCGGGTTTATAACGATTTACGCTTATTTTCCTTTCAACGGTATAGGTAAGTGCCTAAAGTACCTAATTTATTTATTTAATATAAAACTGAGAGAGAGCTTAAAATATATAACAGTCGTTTTTAAGGATAGAAACAATTATGATGAAAATATTTAGTGGTTTGTAAAAAATCAGGAAAAAGTTGGTCATTTTGAAATAAAGCTTATTTTGAACCGTTTTGGGCACAAAATTAAACAACTTACAACTCCACGTGATTAAATACCGTCAGGGGTCCAGAGAGATTGAAGCTCCAGAGACATTCGTTATCATTTCACTAGCCGGCTAATGGTTACACGTCACAACATTTTTAACGATCAAGGAAAATATTGAGAGAAAAACTACAGCATATACAATTCATAATAATAGATTATTGTAAACACAGAAAGTCATTTAAGGGGAGTTCAGGCTCTTCGGACTTACCTTCTCGTTTTATTTTCAATAATTAAAAACACTTTAAACACTATTATAAATATAGAAAAAGGGGAAAAAACATTCATTCAACTTCACATAGTAAAGTTCCTCGGCACCGAATAATTTAAATAACATAAATCATCAGTCTTCATTATAAAATTTAAGTCACGCTGACAAATCTTCAAATTGGTTTGTTCATTAATTTCTTGATAGGTTAGCTATAGACGAGCACTAAAGCAAATTTAGTCGCGGGCTCCGGGAATGATTGATCGTGAGTGGAGAGCCTACGGTGATCCATCAGTCGGTCTGGCCGGTCTACCACCCGATTAACGTTATAACCGCACTATATTTTACTAATTTATTGGCGAAACAAGGATACAAAAGTATAACTGATAAGTTATGTATTCAATGCCCGGGTTTATCTCTAGGTAACCGTATCAATGAACGGAGTTAATACATATTGAATAAATAGTTACAAAGCAATAAAAGGATAGGCTTAACGACACCAAAGTACTTTTGTATGATTTGGCTGACTTTAACTGGTAATATCAGTTTGCAATTGCTAGAAAAATATGTTTTTTCGTGTGATATAACTAAAAACTATATATTTTTTATTCTTAGCCTGTACTGTCAGAACCACACTTCTTGTCAAATAAGTCTGCTTGGATAACCTTATATGTACGTAACTTGTACATTTTAAATTGATACTTCCACCACTATTTTGACTTACCCGATGGAAGACGGAGAAACAGTTAAGTGATCCTATAATGATTCCGTTTTTTCTTTTGAAGTAAGGCACGTTAAAACAATGGTGGTACTCTAAAAATAAAATCCATAGCATTTATTTTTTAAATTACATCATCATCATCATCGTAACAGTAGGTATCACGATTGTGATAGCCTTATTTAACATCTTTATATTATCTACCACATACATTTGCATACATGCTTTGTGTATATTAAAATTACGCAAATTGCTGAAATAACTTTGAAACATAAATTAAAATATGGAATTGAAATAAGTAATATTACGCAATTTATTACATCTAGATAATTTTGATAATATAGATATAACTCATTTATAGCACGCCTCGGTCTTAAGAAATTATTTTATTATTTTTAAAAGATTCAATTTATTCGTGACCATTTTCAGTTACGCGCACCTGATTTTGATATTCATAACGATAAAGGACGGGAGTTATGTACCTACACAGTCATTACACAGACTTATTCGTTCATTCTTATCGTGGACTATATTACGAACCCTTCAGAAGTCAAAACGCAAATAGGTCGTTCTCAATAACTTATTGAATATTTTATTCGGTTTTTAATATAGTCATTTATTATGATAAAAATAATCCCTGACAAGCGGGATTTTTTAATACCTGTAAAATTCGTTGTTCGATGCTAAGTAACGTAACGTTCTGATGATGGCCATAATGGGAAATTTTGTGAATTCGTGACCTCACCCCTTTTTGCGACGTGACCCAACGCCCAAAACGCACGTGAGCAGCATAACTCGACCCAAGACATTTACACTTACAAGAAAAAAATGACGGGTCTATTCTATTTTTAAAACTACGTCCATGTCATGTCCCTTAGAACCTATAGTTACGCTCTCCCCGCAAGTTTGAACTAGTTCTGTTACAAGCCGACGTGGATACGCTAAAATAGTCAGTAGCTATTGCTAACATCACTGAGGGGTGTCGAAGCAAGGAAACCGAGTCTCGAACATGCGCAACCCTCAGCAAAAGGAAAACTTCGACAGCGTGGCGAGGAATTAAGGAGTTAAACAACTTGGCCGTGACACCAAATATTTATTCACATGTATATTAAAGTCGATGTAAAACCTGATTGATCGCAGTTTAAGGGTTTCGTTTTAGTGACTTACAACCCGTTGACACGGAGACCATTTAGAGAACCATTTTTAGGAATCAGGATTCAGCTGTACATTTGGTTACGATTAGATTACTACTCCCTTTCATTGAATGAATTTGTGTATGTGTACCAATTACTACTTACCTCACTACTGTTATTTAAATTTAACGGATTTGCAAAAAAAGTTTCTGCACTTTGTGAATTTAGATGGTTTGCTTGTAGTACGATTGAGCTGTAGTGAATACAACCCGTTTGATGGATGACCGATCACATAGCGTATCAAAATCCCTCTATTGATCGCTCAATGCGTGCAGCTTAGTATTAGGACTGATGACGATTTAGCTAGCGCTTGTTGGTCGCATACAGCACATGTCAAAGGTGATTAGAAATTGACGTTAGTATGTATAATATTTACAGCCAATGTAACAAGTTTTCATTTCAAAACAGTTCCTAACTTTAATTGAGTATCTGTAGACTGTAATCACTTTGAAAATTTATCTCGCACGAGAATAGGTAAACACTCAGAATTTTTCTCCTGAACAAAATCTATAGATCATATGTCTTTGAGAGCAACTGTATCATCCATATTGCAAAGGTTGATAATGAAGCCAGTATATATTCTCATGTCGGTAGTTAACACATATTCTACTACATAGGAACTGACGCGCATTACATAGACGAAGCTTGTTATTCAGGAAACATCGGTGTTCGCTACATAATTAGAAATCCGTTGACCTGTAAATTTCCATTTTCCGTTGTGGATTATTCTGTTTACGATATCAACAGCTGTGCGCCTACATTTGTAATAATTCCGTCATTAATTTATATCGCTCGAGTGACAGAAATAAAAATATATTATATAGTTCTTGGACCATTTTCATGTTTTACCCGCTAATTTTGAAAATGCCTTTTATGAGAATGAATAAGAGAATAAAGAATAAAACATTAGATGTTCTAATACAGGCCAGCATACCTATACGAAAACCATGCGGTGAAATACGACAGTGGAACTCATTAACTAGTGATGTGTTGCAAAGCGTCTAAATGTGAGTTGAGTAAATATTATGTCATGCCTGCCTTGCCATCTGTATTATCTTGCTGAAAATCTATCAATAAAGATTGTTTAAGCCAAGTTAAATATACTAGCGTAAATGTATGTAAGTAGAATGGAATATTCAATTACGATTAATGTGACGTGGGTTCCTGCTTTGCGTCGTGCTTTGCCGATATCTGCGTCGCATCGTGGAATCACTTTGACGTGCCGTGTTCCACGTTACATCATAAAGGCAAATATTCAATGAGTTAATTCAATCGAATAGATAATGCTTTACCGATCACCCTTTCATATTGTATCAAGGATACCTATATATCGACGGTTAAAAGGAAATAGGGGATAAGCGACAAAAGATGAAATGTTCAGGAGAGCCGTTCAAAGTTTTAAATTTTAGAAAAACTGACGTATTTTTGTCATTTATTAAGATATTGTGAAAAGTGAAACAGTTATAAAATCTGATAGAAATGGATCAGTTACTGGTATTCTTAGTGTTAGTGATTTGACGTTATTTAAAGTAGTTTTCGTCGCTTATAACCACAGCTTTTAATTTTTTAATGAGGAAATATGGCATACCATACAAATGACAAAATCAAATATTAAAGGATAAGAAGCATATGCGACATTCCAATTTATCATTTCGCAAGGTAAAAGGGTATAAGCGACTAGACCGTTCAATCAATATTATAGGAAAAGAAGGATAAGGTACTTTTCATAGTGGTTGTATAAAAGATAATAGGGCACAAGAAACAGTCGGCATTCAAAATAATACCAGGATATAAGACATCAGTAACACACAATGTCGCTACGAAGTAAAGAAATATGGATGAAAAGCCACCCCAAAAATAATGAAGTAGCGCAACCAACACAATCCTTCATCAGGAAAATATCTAAAACAGATATTACATAACACCGTAATTGGGTCTCTAACTTCTAAAGTAGGGTGAAATTGCTTGGGAGTAAATTTTTACAGAAACATACTAAGGATCTATCTTACTAAGAGGCCTATTACGTATACCCCTGCTATAATTTTACACTAAATGGTAGATTTAAAAGATATAGCTCGTCATTTCATATTTACTAACGAGCAGATAGTATGATGTTTTTTGAAATAAAAAAGTTTTTGTTAATACTTTTTAATCCAGAAAAATCAAAATTAACCCCCTTACTAATAAAAACAAGAATCGCTTAATAAACCTATTTTAGCTAAAACACTGTTTTGTCTCTTTATTTCATAACGCTGTCAACATTTGACAGAAAGTGTTAACATTTCAAACAGTAATAAACATTATACAAAAATAAAGACAGCTTCGCAACTTAAAATTAAAAGACACCGTTAAACAAAACATGGTATCTTTGTCAAACAACAACGTTTTAAGAAACATGGGAACAAAGGACTATAAAAAAATTGTTTTCACTTACAACTAAGAACGCTTACTATCTACTATTAATTTCTATTTCCGTATCACTCTTTTCAGCTTAAGAAATTATTAACTTGTTAATAGACTTTCATAATATGAAATGTTTATGCTGTATAGGAGTTTTATACCTACTTAGTATATCACATTGAATAGGTCAGTCTTAGGTCAATTATCATTGGTAATATTTTTTTTCTTTTCTTTCTAACTTTTCTTAATCATCATTTCAACCGTTTGACGTCCAGTGCTGGACATAAGTCTCCCCCAAGGATCGCCACGACGACATATGCCGTCATATGCCGCCCGCATCCAGTGGATTCCAGCGACCTTTAGCAAGTCGTCAGTCCACCTTGCCGGGGGCCTGCCCACACTGTGTCTTCCAGTACGTGGTCGTCACTCTAGAACCTTCAAGCTCCATCGGCCATCCGTTCTTCGAGCAATGTGCCCTGCCCACTGCCACTTGAGTTTGGCGATTCTTCGGGCTATGTCAGCGACCCAGATTCTTCTACGGATCTCCTCATTTCTGATTCGATCACGTAGTGAAACTCCTAACATAGCCCTCTCCATCGCTCTCTGAGTGACAGTGAGCTTCCTTATAAGGCCCATTGTAAGCGGCCACGTTTCGGTGCCATAAGTCATCACTGGCAACAAACACTGGTCAAAGACTTTCGTTTTGAGACACTGCGCTATTTGGGACGAAAAGATTTGGCGTAGCTTCCCGAACGCTGCCCAGCCGAGTTGGATTCGTCGATTGACCTCTTTCTCTAGGTTGGACTTACCTAACCGGACATTTTGTCCCAGGTAAACATAATCGTCGACAACTTCGAGAACAGAGCTTCCGACCTTCACCGGAGTCGGCACAACATGGACATTTGACATAACTTTCGTCTTGTCCATGTTCATTTTAAGACCGACACGTTCAGAAGCTCTGCTGAGGTCATTGAGCATAGTACTAAGCTGTTCAGCGGTCTCAGCCATGACTACTATATAGTCGGCAAATCGAAGGTGAGTGAGGTAATCGCCGTTTATGTTGATGCCAAGCCCTTTCCAGTCCAGAACCTTAAAGACATCCTCCAGCGTTGAACAGTTTCGGGGAAATAACGTCACCCTGTCTCACACCGCGCTGCAAGAGGATAGGTTTTGAGGTCTGATCCTGTAATCGGACTGACATAGTGGCGTTTCCATACAAACATTTCAACGCTTCGATGTACCGATAGTCAATTTGGCACCGCTGTAAAGCCTGTAGTACCGCCCAAGTTTCGATCGAATCGAAGGCCTTCTCATAGTCCACAAACACTAAACAAAGGGGCAGGTTATACTCCTCAGTCTTCTGTATAATCTGCCGTAGCGTATGTATGTGGTCTATGGTACTAAAGCCTTTCCGGAAACCGGCTTGTTCGGGAGGCTGGAAGTCGTCAAACCTGCGTGCTGACGACTCTGTTTGTGATGACTCTCGAAAACAACTTATAGACATGGCTCAGGAGCGATATAACAACTTTTCTTAATCAGTCTTCTTAATTTGAAAGTATTATCTTTATATTCTGAGAAAGCCCCTCAAAATTAAACATTTAAAAAACCCCCGACTTAGGTTATCAGTCTTGGATTTAATTTTTTTATAGTGTATTATAACACTACATATAGTGTTCTGCTATTCAAGCCCTTTTATTTGATACACATATTAAGGTAGTTGTGAAAAAATCTGTAATCCATAATAACACTTTCCAATAATTCACCTTTTAAGCAAAAAAATCTAAATTGAAATCGGTTGATCCTTTCGGGAGCAAGGATGCCACAGAAAGACACATACACAGACAGACAGAGACAGACAGACAGACAGAGACAGACAGACAGACAGACAGACAACAGCCAGACGACAGACAGACAGACACCCTGTCGTTTTTGCGTCGGGGGTTAAAACAACATCATCACTTTAATACTATTGATCTCCCTCATCTTCGATATCAGATTCGGCCAAACAGTCTTTTGTCTTTTTACTGAATATTAGATTTAAGTACTCTGCCTGAAGCTGTTGAGGCAAGCGACGCGTTTAAAACTGGTTTTTGTGGTATCCAATGACATAAGCCCCGACTCGTTATTAAATCTTTATTTGGTATTGCGGTATAAGGGACGTAGAAGTATAATTGTAGAACGTGGAAATATGTTATAATCGACACCATGATATCTAATTTAATTTAAGTAATATGGAATTAGCGACAATCGTATTTATATTAGTAAACGGAAGTAAGGTATAACCACCAGTGTCATATTAAAATCAATTTAGGTTATAGGGCATAACCAACTTGGCTGTCATTAAGAACTGAATTTCGGGGATAACCGCCAGAGTAATATAAGTATGCATTTTGTATATAGGGCACAAGCGCCACAGCTCTGTTAAATTACGAAATGGAAGTAAGCTTTAAGCAACATTTGTACTTTTCAATTGAAATGCTTAAAAGGCATAAACAACCAAAAGCTTGGCACCCTTGTGAAGTAAAAAAGCATTACCGACAACAAACCCAAAATAAATCATTTTTGTAGGGGTTAGCAAAAATACCACTATAAAATGTTTTTTTTTGCTTGGGCATAAACGCCAAAAAAGTCATCGTAGAGCCATGGGAGTAAGCGCATTCGAAAGAGCAGAAAATTTCAAGTCCAATGGCATATATAACTCATTTTTTACCAAAATGTCGCTTATGCCCTATTTCCTTTTAACCGTCGATATGTACCTACCATAGAAAACTTATTTGTTTGTATGCACATCGACCATCGTTGTTCTTAGCTAGATTTATTTTTTATTACAAAAAACAACAGGTGTATTTTAAAACTTTTTTCATTTCTAAATATATGTGAAACCCTCAATGTAATGAGATATATTATTATATATATATATGTGTGTTTTTGTAAGTGTTAAAATAAGTAAGGGATTCGAAACTTTTGGATTAAAATAATATCATTATAAATCGTTCACAGTCGTAAAAATAAATACTTTCATAACATTTAATTGACAATATTATTCTGATGTTTAATTGACAACGAAATTACAATGAAAAAACAGTTTATTATAAAATTAATATTAATATTATAATCAGCTATTCAACCATTAATCAATTGATTGTAAAGACTTCCATTATATTTTAACGCACAATTTATTAGATTTCAATAATAAATGGACATCAGATCGAGCGTGAACTTCGAAAATTTTAATCAAACGGATACTTTCATAGCAATTTCCTTGTTTAATTCAAACCTTGGAAAATTCTACCAATTTGCGTAAACTTAAACCACGCCAAATTCGAATGTATATGAACATGCGGTATTTCTTTTATGACTAGCCCGTTTCTTTCAGTCCTGCTACAGCAACTCCTGTAAGCCAGGACCAACAATAGCCGCACTCCACAAAATTGTCAAGTCAATGAAGCCCGACGTGTCCCAGGGGAATGATTTAAATTGCCTTGAAACCCGCAGCGAATATAATAATGATAATTAAAATAATGTGTTAATAATATACGGGTAAGTAAAATATGTATCACATACTAATGACTGAAACTGAATAATGCAGCTCGATATTAATGAACGATTTAGTATTATTGCAGTATTTAGATTTACCCATCAAATAAGCTCCCTAACGATTACATGATACCCCTATGCAATATTACTATAAATTTCGAACATTGTTATAGGCCTTGTAATAGGACCAAAAATTATTTTCTACCTCAGTGAATTGCGAATATTGCGGGACTCGCAAAGTTGTGACTTAATTCGCATAAATGCCGACCAATTGTACAGAACACTTCATAATTCAAGAAACTTTGGTCACGTACAACCATTATTCCTCATTACATTATGGAAAATCTGACCTAAATGAAGTCGTTTAACCAACAGACGTGGCGGGTGAGGTGAAGCTACGTAATAACGTAACTAGAAACAATTACAGAACGCCACGTCACAGCTTTCACTCTCCACCATCTAAACCCGTAATACATTACAATTTGTACAACTCGACTCATACAGAATACTCCCGTCAAAGTTAAACCACACAACTTCGTACTAATGAATGAAGACTTTGCAAACTAATTTGCCACCACGCCGCAATGACAGCGCTCCTTAAAACGATTTATTCCATTCTAATACCAAAAACTAATACCACTGGTATTTGATTCAACTCTTATTTTTTTTCTATTCCGAACGGATACCACTTTTTAAATAATTTAATTTAATGTATGAACGAATACCAACAACTTGAATTTGGTACAGTCAGCGCAGTCAAACCTAATCAAAGTAAATTTGTTTTTCAATATTTTTATGTAATCGTAATATAATGCTTAAAACTTTCCAAATTCACTTCACTCCAATATTTTTACAAAGGTTAGCATAGGTAAGAGTAGTTTTAGTGAATCATCTTGCTATTTTTTTTACCTGCGAGAAAGGGTGAGTTTGCTCTATTGTTCCAAAATTCGAAACAACCAATCAGAGTCAAGTGTGACTGGAATGTTGTGCTTTGACTCGGAGATAAATTTTATCTACATAAATTCCTCAGTACATTCCCGGGTGGTGGCGGTGGCGTATTGGTATCAGAGTGACAGTGATTTTTATTTATTAATTTGTTCTTTTGTATAATTTACTTCTCTTTATTAAAATTAGTGTTATTTAAAATACCTATTATTTGATTTTTTTATCATAATCCAATCAAATGTAAAAGTTACATACAATATATAATTTTTTTTAGATATGTCTGAGGAAGCTGATAATCAGCCCTCAACATCTTCGGGAAAAACAGGAAGCTTGACTTTCATAACAAGAAATGGTGGCTTGGTTTAATGAGAGCTGGTTACCAGTACACAAAAAAAAGGGAAAATAAAAATGGATGGACCCATTGGAGATGTGTGAATGTTAAAGAGTGCAGTGGATCTTTACAGATAAAGGTATGTTACCAACTTCTTACATAGAGTTTAACTGGCTTATTTATAATGGATTAGTGGAGCTTTATAAGGCCTTTGTAGGAAGCTTGTTAAAAAAATGGTATTCATAATCGTATTCATATCGTATTCATAATTATACTTATTAAAACCTTCAATATAATTGTCTAACTTAGAGAAAAGAGAAAATGTGCCATTTTAATAATAACTTTACGTTTAATATAAATTTTAACTTAGTGGGTTACATTGATAAATTTAACTAATATAATGATATAAATACATACATGCCAGTACCGCGAATTTAGTTTCTATTACCATACTATCCCATACTGAGCTGCAAATTGCAAAAAACTTACGATAATTTGAATTTTGCGGGCCACCCTGGAGCATCCACCTTAAAACATGTTTTAACTAATGAAGGTTTATACCTTCGGTAAGCGTTATATTATGAATAAGACAGTTAGTGTTCCATCTTTCAATATGTATTTTTATCCGAAAACTATTTTGCTAAAGCTATTTTGTTGTCCTCACAGGATGGCAATATTTCCAATGAGAAAAATCATAGCTGCGAGCCCGATGAATTCAAAAATGTAATGGCAAAAAAGCTGGATGATTTAAGAGATAAAGTGATGAAGTCTGATTTCGCCCCAATACCAAACATATATAACAAATTCAAATCACAATTCTGCGCTACTGAATCAGATTTGGTGAGAAATATCCCATCGTTTGCAAACATCAAATCAAAATTGTATTATGCAAGAAACAACGCAGCTGGTGTAAAAAAAATTAAATGTAAATCAATTGATGAAGTAGAAGTTCCATTACAATTTAGAGATTTTTTGTTTTACGATTATAAAGATGAGTCTTCCAATACCCGAATAATAATCTTGGTCAGTCCAAATCAACTAGAGAAAATTCCGAGCATTAAATTTTTTGAAAGCGACGGAACATTCGATTGCACCCCTGAGCCTTTTGTGCAGTTATATACTATCCACGGAGATCTGGGAAGTGACGAAGATCACACTCGTATAGTTCCTCTTATTTATGTTTTACTTAACAAAAAAACAGAAGAAACATACAAAAAATTATTTGAAATTTTGAAACAAAACATTCCTGGGTGGGAACCCGTAAAATTTTTAACAGATTTTGAACTAGCCGCAATGAACGCCATTACAATTGTTTTTCCGTCAGTTGTGATTAAAGGATGCTACTTTCATTATTCCAAAAATGTATGGAAAAAAGCAAAACAGTTGGATCTGACAAAAGATGCTATCACCCAAAGACATGTAAGACTTTCAGCTTTACTGCCTTTACTTCCTCGTAAATTCATATCAGAAGGATGGTGCTACATAATGGAAGACTGTCCTGATACTGACGCCATTCAAACATTTAATGATTACATGGTGTCACAATGGCTAGAGAACGAGAGTTTTGTAGACATTTGGTGCGTTCATGGTGAACGCCATCGAACCACAAATGCCGTAGAATCTTGGCATAAGAAATTAAACTCGGCTGTGCCAAAGAATGCTAATTTATATCAGCTTCTGAACGTGCTGAAAGAGGACGCAGATTTACAAACAGTGGTTGTTACTCAATATAAATCAAACGCACCCCCCGCAAAACGATGTGCACAGACAACTATTATGAAAAATTCGTGGATCACATACGTAACTGACCAACTCCTCAAAAACAAAATCTCCGTAGGTCACTGCTTAGAAAAATTAAGGGTTTAGCTACTAATTGTTGAAATATAAGAAATTATTTACACGTCATTTAGTTGATTATACTAATAGTTGATTTTCTGTGATATTTTATAATTCTTAGATAATAAGTGAATTATTCATATATGACGTTTTTGCAAAAAAAAATTGCTGATTCATTGCTATGTAAGTGATGAATGACTGATTTGATTATACAAAAAGTTGATTTTCTGTGATATTTTATAATTGTTAGATTTAAAGTGAATTTTTCATATTAGATATTATTGAAAAAAAAATGCTGATTCATTGCTATGTAGGTGATGAATGACTGATTAGATTATACAAAAAGTTGATTTTCTGTGATATTTTACAATTGTTAGATAAAAAGTGATTTATTTTTGTTAAAAATTTACCTGACATAGTTGTTATGAGATAGGTAGACGTGAATAATTACGTACCTATCTAATAATAACTATGTCAGATAAATTTCAATATAAATTAAGAGTTAATTTTTTGAGATATTTTGTAATTTTTAGATTGTAAGTAAATTCTTCCTGTTTGATGTTTTTGCAAAAAAAAATATTATACAGGTATAGAGAGGAACTAAAATTATATTAAAGTTGATTATTTAAGTGATATTTTATCATTGAACAAGACGTTTGCTAACAAAATTTGATTTTTTTGGAGTTATCTGTTTTTTTTTTTTCAATTAAAGGTCTTATATTTACATACAAAGCATTTTTACTGACTGTACCTTATATCTTTGAACTTGTTTTGGTATTAGTTTAAACAATGGTATCGGTTCGGAATAGAAAAAAAATATGAGTTAAAACAAATACCAGTGGTATTAGTTTTTGGTATTAGAATGGAATAAATCCTTAAAACTATTAATATTGTCGTACGTACCGTACGTGTGAGTTTTAAGCGGAGTGGTGACAAGCTTGCGTGCATTTAATAAAACTTACATAATTTTGTAAATGGCACTCATCTGTGTGAATACAACTTATAGAATCCTTGTGACTTAATATTGTACTCGTGAAAGTGTAAGTATTCCTAACTTAATTGTTTTATCGCCAACGTTTTATAGTTCTTTTGTTCGGTCGACAATCCAACCCAACTCCGCCATGACAATTATAGTTACATACCAACGACTTTTATTTCCACAATCTGCAATAAAGGTCGTTCCGATCTTGCTGCTAATGATGATTGATGAGTTCGTAAAATTTTCTTTTACAAACTTCAAGACATAATTTACTGAAATCGTAAGTACATGTGTAATGGCTGTTACTTAGAACATGTAAATATATAAATTAATAAAGGTTGGGAGGCGGGTACGTCCCCTGTACGAACTATATCGGCCTGATCTCAAAGGGTAACTCGATTCGATGTAGATAGAGTCTGTCACGGAGCTTGGGTCACATAACTTCACACTAATGAATGACAACTTCACGCTTGCCGCCTCGCGATGGAGCTCTTTGCGACTAATGAAATTGCGCTCCCACGAATTCTGTGGAAGTGAAGTGTATTACGCCATGACAGTTTTAGACGAACGAAGGAACGTCGTGTGAATTAGTCGTTATGTTTGCGCACGGTCAAAGCTCTAGGTTTTCTTGTGAGTTCCTTGTGGCTGTGAAACACAAAGTTCGACAAACATAAATACACTCTATATTTATGTTTGACGAACGATGTTAAGGTAATGAAGACATTTGACAGACAAAAGATTAATTCATTATATCAGTTATCATTTACTTTACTAGAATATAAAATATATATACATAAGTTGAATAACTAAATAAAAAACAACAATAGCATCATAAAAAACGATTGGTTATTGACAGTTAAAAGCGACCGCAATCGACCAAAAAAACAGCACTCATCTATTTATAAATACTCGGCAAAAAGTGAATGGCTCTCATTTTAAATGAAATATAAGGATTAGGCTGCATACAGCGCGTCGATGGTAAATTATCGCGATGTTTGGCGGAGAGCCAGCCCTCCAGCCGACATTTACCAACGGTATTAAGGACATCCAATGTTCTGTTACCCAAGAGTATGCACGTGATTCTAATCCGAATATGTGAAATATTTAAGTGATCGAATCAGCGCCATAAATGTTGTATAGGGTAAAGTAGTATTGAAAAAAGGTTTTATAAAAAGGGTACATATTAATAAATCGGTATTAGTAAGTTTCACTTACACTTGAATACCAGATTTCACTGGTTTTCGAAATAGAGCTTTATTTAAATTTTTCAATTGACATAGTTAAGTTGGTAAGAATTAAAGTGTACAAATTTATTTGAAAGACCTCGTTCTACGACAATAATACAACCTGCATTTACCCAAGTAATGATAATGGTGTGGTAATTACCCACGTAAGTAATTTACACCGTTAAGTACGTAACAAGTATCTCAAGGAAATCCCAACAAGCCATCCACTTTGCACGTCCTTACGTTTAAGGAGCGTAAAATTTATTTAGTTGAAATAATCGCGGCCAAACAGCCAAGTCGGGCTATTATGTCTGGCCAAGCGCCAGACATGGCCTCGCAAGCGAACCACCAGCGACTATTAGTTATTGCGTTTATTTATTTAAAAATACTATTGCACGCTATTCGATGGTAAAAAAGAAAAAAACTAAAATTTATTCTTCTTCTTTAAAAAAATATGACTTTCAAATATATTCCCTTCATCGTTATGTATTACATCAACAGCCGGTTTATATCTATTAAATAGTAATTCATGTTATACATATATCCGTGGTCATTAGATAGGCAGTGTTAATTTATCTTCCTATAGTTAGTAGAATGAGAAAACTAACAGACTAACAGATCCAGGATTTATGCCAACTTCAATAAATTGCCCACAATATCTTGGTCTGTATTTCTTTTTAATGCAAGAACGAGACAATGCGTCTGCTAAGTTTTGTCACAAAAAGAAACTTATATAAAGGTTATTGTTTGAAATGTACTGAAAAAGTTTAAAAAGCGCATTTATTTACAATAAACCTGAGTTGCCTTTTATTTCAATGATGAAATTCGAAAATTTTAATTTTCATAGAATTTTTAAATAAACATTTAGTAGTAGAAAAAAACAACCGGAATTCATTATCAACATTTTCCAATACAGTATTAATAATATCCATTACCAGAGACTGGTAATAGATGTCCCAGTCCCAAAATAATATACTTAATTGAACTCGGAATCTAATCAAATTAGTTTGAACACTCTTATCAGTATTAATTGCATTAAATTGAAAGATTTTGATTACGCTTATAAGCATTGCGTGCTCGACAAGCTATCGAAGGAGGATTAGATTAATTAGGGAATTTTCTATAATTTAGGGTGTTTAAGAATTATACCAATCATCATTAAAGGTACGACAAACAAAGATGGATTGTTTTAGACACAACACTGTTTCATGTCTAACTATCTGCATGACTTAAATATTCGTTGAGAAAACCTCATCGGAATGCGCTGTTGTTTGTATCACGATATTTTCCTAACCTGTTTAAGCGAGTAATCGTTAATAAAATGTATTAATAAGTCGTGCCTAAGGGAATGACGGGGACAGGTAAGACGTATTATTTGTTTCTATATCCGCTGTCCCTTCCTTGACAAAACTATAAATGGAGAAAATTTAATTTAGACTAAGATAATAATTTTAGGTAAACAAACGACAATACAAGTCACCTCTTCACCGCGTTCTATCAGAAAACCAGAGTTTCCTATGTTTAAGCAAATATGTTTGTTATCAACAAAGTATTTCCTTATCGTTACAAAATAAATATCTATCAAAATTAAGCATTAATTAAGACATACGTATGAACACAAGTATACACAATTCATAGTGATGAAGTGGCCCCAATATTCCGACCGGTTACCCAATATTCCCGCATTGGATCGGAGCCAGTTAGCGTTACTTATTCCAACAATTTCCAGATTAACTATGACTTGGCCGCCACCTGTCGTTAATTTAGTCGGGAATCGGTACAATATTACACTCATTTTAATATACACAACGGAACCCTAACAAATAACTTTTAAAAGTTTACCTACTATAAAAAATATTCAAATACTATACCGAGATCGGGAAGAGGTTAAATGAACTAAGGGAACTTAAGCTTCCATAAAATACAAAAAAAATACGGCGATATATTATGTGAAATCGTCATAAACCTAAAATTCCCTTTTTCCTGATTTTATTCCTTACATATATTAATGTGAACAATGCATCGTCACGCATCATCATAATTACTTTCATTCATAAACTTGAATGTCTCAAGTTTATGAATGATTGGTATTGATAATTCTATTATTGACACAAGCAAACAATGAAATCTTGCCTCCTTTACACTTAATATTAGTATAAATCAGAAGCATCACAATAATCGCCATCACCAATATCCTCCTCGCGATTCACGTGAAGATATGACCAACTTTCGAGACACTGATTTCTAACACTTACGCGAAAATGAGATATTGAAATAAAACTCCTTTCAACAGATTTTATCGCGGTATATTGATATTATTTTAATTCAGATTCAAAAAATGTCACTATACCACGATAAAATTCGTAGAAAGTAGTTATATTTAATGTCTCGAGGGTTTATTGAGAGAATACCTGAGATGTGATTATTTAGAAGCTCTAAGAACGTTTCACAAGAAGAGAAACTGTTTCATAGTTGTTCCATTAAATGTTATATGCTTTTTCATCGCAGTTTTTTATCAAAAGCCTTCAAAATCGATCTTTTCTCAAGGGCGTCTTTGATGCATGATAAACGCCTTTTCCACTTCAATTCAGACGGGCTGGTATTCAAAGAACTTAGGAATCCAGGCATTCCTGGATACTGGCGCTATAACTATTCATACTAGATATTATCTACATGTAAGCCTTAAGTTGATACATGCTACATGATAAATTTGATCCTTATAAACGACAATATTAACTAATTTCTCAAAAATCTAATCATGCAGTTTTATTGATAATTAATATCAGGCCAAAAATTCCTTTAAATATTTTTCGCTATTCCTCATGATTACTAGAACTTGTTACTCACAGAAAGTCCTTAAGATAGAGTAAAAATTTATAAACATATTAAAATTTTGAACAAACCAATTTATTTAAAGATAAGTAGGTACCAAAGTATATAGGATTGGATACTTATTACATACTTTAATTTTCTTATACCTACGTATTTTCTATATCTACGCAGTAATACAGTCATATCAATTCATATAACGCCTAAAACTCTATCATACCCAAAAAGTTATTGCCCAATTTCATGAACTAGGGATATTTCGGGTAGTTTAATCTCGAGTAAAAATGGGATCGAAAATAAAACCGATCTAAGGAATAACGGGCTATTCTCAATGTTAAAGTACTAGCAGACGCAATAAATAAAGTGCGTGAGAATTTAACAAACTATCTTTTCGTTACATTAGGTTTAAGTTATCTGAATCGTTTTTCTTGTAAGTCCTTACTAAATTATGATTTATTACTGGGTAACATAAATGTTTTGGTTTGGGTCGAGAAAATAATGTAATATTGTGTTACGAAGATAATTACTTGAGCCGCTACCAAGTCTAATTAAGCCCAAAGATCGTTAATTTAGACAAAAGAAGAATTCTCGGAATAGGGCCGGTGACGCAAAAAACAAGTATAAAAGATTTTTTTTAAGTAATTAATCAAAGAAATACAAAATAACATTACAAAAACTGTCTATATGTCTTCGAGGATGACACTGGTATACAATATTTTATATGTACTTTAAAACGAAATTTAATCAATTTCAAATACAACGTACATATATTATATGAGAGATTATTTGGTCTAAGTAAGTAGTAACATAAGTCTGGTCAATAGTTCATGAACATTTTCAACTGGAAAATACGTACTTGTTGTTGAAATCAATTTCTATCGAACAATATGTTTTCAAATTACTGGAACAATTTAAAAAGTCAGTCAGTCGGCATTGTTATATTTTTCTTTGTAAATCTAAATCAATCTCAAATCGTAAAATTTAACTTTCGCAAATTAATACATAATTTTAATCGGTACGGGTACCTAATTATTTTAAATATTAGCATTTGAAAAGTCAACATTACAATGTATTTACTTTTTACTCTGAAAGTAATAATATGACTTGTGTTCATAAGAAAATGATTAAAACAAAGCTTTTTTAAGATTAACTCTTAGTAAAAGTCGTGAATTCTAAAACGTTCGCTAAAATTGACATGTTATCGAATAACCTACGCACCCAATTGTTCATTCCTAATGACACTACCGACATTGGCGGATATCTATGGGTGTCCAGATGCTACAGCCTTACAGAGAAACTACTTGGCGTATTGCCAAAATGGTTACGAACTGGACATACGCTACAAAATTACTGGCCAATATTTTTATTCGCTATATTGTGCAGCAGTACTCTACCATATAGTCAAGAACCAAAATGTTACACACTGTGCTGAAAAAATGAAATATACAAAAGAACTGCTGCTATTTAAAGATCTACGCGAGCTCTCCGCTTCTTTTCTGAAAATGTAAATTAATGATAAACCGTAGATGCGTGCACTCATTACCGGCAAGTCATAGCCTCAATAGTAATGGCTTAGGTAGTGCTAAAGGTTAATATTTCCATGGCTGGTTCTCACGCTTTCGTACACAAGAACGCTTTGTATATATAAATAAATACACAATCCCCATGTAAAATATTAAAACTAACTAATGATTAGAGAAATTTAAAAAAAGCATAAAAAGAAGAGATGAATTAGTTACTTTGATAACACATATCTTGCTATACTATGGCGCATATAAGCTATGACGTAGAAATAAAGTAATAACTGTAAAATTTTTACAAAAACTGTAAATATCTAATATATCTAATATAGGTATGATAGAAAGTTATTTTCATTATAAAGAACGAACGGCTTTCAGAATTGGCGCACACCACCACAGTGGGCAAAACACTTAGACCTACACAATTCAGGGCAAAAGCAATAGATTGGTATGCCAAACTAATCTGCTGCACTAGTGCAACACTCGCGTCTGGCCGACATTCAATTAGACTTGCACCAATTTGTTGGAACACGTTCGAACCCACTACCGACTGGACACAAATTGTCCGACGCAACAAAACCTTTATTTCATTTTTTGTTTTATGTAACCCAAAAGATTTGATCGAAAAATGCTGCTAAGACCATTCTTAGATATTAATTTTAATAAAATTTAATTTGAATTTTAGCATGTCTATAAAAAGAAAGAACAACTAATTAATAAAATATACAAGATATTTTCTAGCTGTAGTTTAAATATTTAGATTAAATAAAATACCTTGTGTATAATTACAATCTAGCTTCAATGTTCCAGTTATTAATAATTATATTCCATTACAATAATACATAAATGTATGTACTACATAAATATTGAGAAGAAAATAATACTGAATACTTAAATGCATTCCATAAAGTGGTTTTGTACAGCTGATGTTAGGCTTAAAATAACAACATTTATTTATTGGCCCTCTCAGACACAGCGTAGTCAATAACAAATATAAAAAGTATTCCTAAACATAATTACAATTCCATCATTTTATTGCCGCTTAAGTGATTTCATAAGAATCTTTTCTTTGAATAAATAAAACTAGGAAATAACATTAACACGTGCCTCATTGAACACTGACGAGAACAATTCAGAACCAATTGATAAAAATTGACGGCGAATCTAATTGGTGCGACTTTCAAATTTAAGAGGATGAATAAGAGTCATTGGACCTTTACAGTCATACCTATATTAAGAAGTAAGGATAATACAAAAAAAGCGATAAAAACGTAGCAAAAATTAATAATTTGCGTGTAGCTCAACATAACCGTATCCAGTAAAGGTTGGATGGTCGCCAACTCGTTATGAAGCGAATTATCCACACGATCGGCTCCGACCAGGGACAAGCCGAGCACACCCATCCCGCACACATGCCGCTTTCATTCCAATCCCACTAAATATCATGGACATCTCAGAAGCGCGAGTAATTATCGCAATTAATGGGAGCCTCAGTATCCAATATTATCATTATTACGGTGGATTTGATATTTGATATTATAGGTCTTCTTAATTTATTCCCTTTGGGTTTAAGTGGACTATATAATATATATCTTTCTAGATACGTAGAAGTAATTTATAATAATAGCTGGTGGCTTTTAGTAGTTACTGAACATAAACGAGTTACCTATTTATTATACAAGTTCTGACACAAAGTTTGGGTATGGTAACTCTTATCCGAATTGATAGATAGTATCCAGCCCCTAACCAAAACCCAACATATCCTCAAACATACGTAAATATTATAACCATTGGTGTATCTCCTATTAAACAAACGTTCGTCAAAGCTCCCTGATCCATTTGGAGACCCATAGTTTGTTTTAAATTAATGACATCTATATCTCACGATCCCTGGGAACTGTCCTTACAATTTGTCACGAAGATTATCTACTTTTTCTGTTTCCGCCGCGTGATATATGTTATTTTCATCTAGCTTGTCTTCATTCCAGCCATCGTCGTCACGTATAACAGTTATTACCTATGTCACGTAATATAGGGGCTATAAAAATGTCAGTACATCACCACAGGCATTAAAAGATGAAAACCAAATTGATAAATTGGTGGAATACTTCAAATTGTTTCCACAGTCATTTATTTCCACAGCGAAAAGTTCCTATATTTTAAAACGTATCAAGCCTGCTGCTCTAAAATATACCATATATCAGGGAGATTAAGATCTTTTGAGAATAATTTCACTGAATCGGAGAATGGCAATAGATCGCGTGGTGTGACGGAAAAAAATATCTTATAATGATAGAAAGGTTAACGAGCATAGTTGTGTTCGTCGTTTAACCTAGAGTAAACTTTGCTTGAGACGCGAAGCTTTCCACTGGAACTTCGTAACACATTAAAAGTGAAAACCAACCTTATCTTATTTTGTATTGATTTAAACAAGAACTTCTTACATGATCACTTTTGACGGCGAGGGTGACAAGAACCTATTGTATATAAATACTGTAAATATCATGAAATCTATAACAATACGATACGAATTGGTTACGAAACACTCTTACTCCTTTACCCTATTGGTAAAATATAAAAATTTGCTGATACTTACGAACTATATAAATCAAAATAATACATTTATATGTTATTGTAATTTTGCTAGGATTTCTTAGTTGAAAGCAATATGCATTATATTTTGATAAGCTTGAAATTCTATAATTACGCATATTCATTTATAAAAGTATATAGTATATGCTAAAATTAAGGTTGACTACTACATATATTATGTGCAAAAAAAACAGAGGTGATTACTACTGACTGGTTATATACCTACTTATATTGTTAAATTTGTACACTTTACTTATTCTCTCCTACAATGTTTTTTTTTTAAATACGATGTCTGCCTGTATAGAATAAAACCTTTTAACCAAGTTTGGGAATATAGACGTCTTGTACGCCTATAATTGTATAACATGTTGTCAAAGGATGACTTTTTATTTATGTTTTGTAACATGACACTTATCTTTCACTAATCAATTTATATTTATTCTCCACCGAGGGGAGAAAGTTATATATAAATAAGTATACATATATAACTTTCTCTAGAGCCTCTGCCTCTCGGATCTGCCAGGGTACGCAAGAATTTTTAATCAGTATCCCCGTGGGATATATATATATATATTACTTTTCTGTTTGCATACGAAAAAATATAAGAAATATATTTTTAAGACTGAAGATGGAATAACAGTTCTAAAATCTATTATTGACGATTTTTATCGATTTCACGACTTCTAAAGTCTAGGTGTCAAGGCCTTCTACCCAATTAATTGTAAGCACTTTTACGTACCTACTTTTAAAGTAACTGTGTATACACAAAAAGGTCGTAAACTGACTTGAATAGAACTAAAATTCGCGTGGCGTTTACAAACTGCTCGGCCACCGTCAGTATTAATCCCGCAGGAGACGCAACTTTTTAATAGGTTTAAGACCAAAAATCCCCGGATAAAATGTGCAAAACAAGCTTTAGATTCACCTGAGTAATTAGTTTGGCGGGTAATGGGTTTATTTTTAACGTTACGCTGGCTATAAATTTAATTTGTCGCTCTAATTTAATAGGATTTATAATGGATATACCTGCGCATGCACAAAACTTTTAGAGTTTTGTAGATGTGAAAGTGTATTGTTACCAGTGGGCTGTGAAGTTACAGGTCTCAATTCGATTCCAAAGTATGCACCATTGGCTTTTCGGAGTCATATGCGTATTTATCATAAACTCAAACGGTGAACGCACCGTATTTATGTCTGACAGGTTTTCTCGATAACGCGTGAGATCTGGTATCTCGTACTTGCAACCAGTCTAGTAGGAACTTAGTAGTACAGTAGTAGGTTTGAGAGGAGATACGTGTAGAAAGTGGGACAGTAAATGGGGTTGCTTCTGATGGATATCGCATCCAATAACGCATCCAATAACTCGATATCTAATAAATTCAACGCATGATGTCCTGGCCTATAAAACTGAACTCTTAGAGCCTCACAGTAGGTGCTATAAAACGTGACAAGGCGCATTGCGACAATACGCATTCTGGAATATTTCAAAACTTTAATTTTGAGGCTCGCCGATGTATTATTAAATTTACAAAAAAACAATAATCCTCCAAATAATACTGTAATCAATTATAACGTACCTCTTATATCTCGGTATAATGTCGTAACAAATATATTAATGAACCAATATTCCGGGCTCATTTGCGTGGATAACATTTTGAATTCATTATTTTTTAAGTATGCTTTAATTTTCAAATGGTAATCTGTATTACCATTTGAAAATTAATAAATATATCTCATCTCGAATATCCCCATTTCTTCTCATTTATTAACAAAAAGTAAAAGCTAAAATATAAAAAAAAATATTATATTGAAGTGGTATATTGTAATCAATTCATATCAATTAATGGTTCATAAATAAAAACTGTAAGGTCACTATTCTTCAAGCCACTATTTATCATTCTAAAGATTTTGCAAGCCCATCAATCAATTAGGTTGGTGTGTTTAAAACTTGAAGAAAGAATATAGCCATCTATCATTCTTTGTCTTTGGTTAGTTTTATTTACACTTGTTGCGATAAATATAGTAGCAGGTGCTAGTGTGGAGCTAAGCTAGTTTTCGTAAAAATGATTTTTTATAGCCATTATGAATAATGGCAACTCATAGCGACTACAGTTCAACCAAAGTATATATTTTTATCCTACATAATAGTTAAGTAGCGCATCTGTGATTCATCATCATCATCAACAACCTCACATTTATTGACCCAATGCTGGGTTAGGATCTCCTCTCATTTGAGAGAAATTGCGCTACATATATCTTTAAACATAATCGTAATATATGAATGGACATAGACAGACTCATAGACAGTCAATGTCAGAATAAATAACATAAAACCGTTTGTACCGCAACAATCAACCTCTTGATCTGTTGACAAGTACATACACTTCCAAAAGCGTTACCTAGCAATCATACTCAGACAAAGAGTACCTACTATTTTTTAGTGCTCATGAAATAAGAGAATTACGAAACCGTTTAATTCTTATTAATTGTACCTACTCCTCCCTGTTTCTTCAAAGTTATCAAAAACTGTCTAAAATCATCCATCCTGACTGTGATCGTTCATAATGTTAATGACACATAGCTAGCATAGCTCAATAGTAATAATTGTATTACTCCCCAACTTGCCAAAGATCTTTTATAAGGACTGGGGTACTACCACAGATTCCCTATAACTAAATGTTTGAATTCCAATATAATAGAAGGCGATTGTCACTAACTGAATACAAATTAGAGATGAAGCGTATATACTAGAACAGATCCAGGGACTAGGTATTTAACGAGACTAGGTAGGACCTATTCCCACGTTACAAAATACTCGATCCACCTAGTCCGCCTAGTCGGACTGTTCCTGCACACGGCGTGCGCCGTGATACGGCCGAAGTGCCGATACCCGAAGTGTCCCGAAGCTCGCGCGAATTGATCACGAACCGTTCAAACTTGCATTGAGTCATTTGAATTTGAACCTTATTTCAATCAATATAAAATTAACGCGATACGCACCTGTGTCGTGCAAGAATATGTATGCGCTGTCTTTTTCTTTCGCTCACTATTCCGAAGTCTATCTTTGCGTGTTTAATACTCGAGACTAGTCGGGACTTCATTCAACTAAATATTAGGAAGACTTCATACTAGAGATGAAGCGTATATACTAGAACAGATCCAGGGACTAGGTAACACCTATTCCCAAGTTACAAAATACTCGATCCACCTAGTCTGACTGTTCTGCACACGGCGTGCGTCGTGACATGGCACCCGAAGCCCGCGCGAATCTTGTTTGATTGCGAGCTTATATTATATTTATTATAAATAAACTTTAAAAAAACTAAAAAGTTAAAAAATGTAAACAAAAATTAAAAATAGTCTAAAACTGACTAAAAATTAATTGAAATCTTTTAAATACGCCAACAATCTACAATATAGATAGATATTTTACGTTGACAGTCCTAAGCCTGTCTAAAGTATGAAGCGAAGATTACAATTCATTACTGCGTCCGTAACCGTATTTTCAGGTATCACTAGCAGACTTGACTAATGGACTTTAACCGAAACATACTTTATAGTACGCGTACTTCATGGACTAGGTGGAATAGGTATTTAGATCGAGTATTCAGGTATCACTAGCAGACTTTAACCGAAACATACTTTATACTACGCGTACTTCATGGACTAGGTGGAATAGGTATTTAGATCGAGTATTTGTACGGAATCGGACTAGATGCACCTAGTATCAAATTTACCTAGTAGGACTCATCTCTAATACAAATTCCCAACTCCGAGCTACAGTTGAAGCATTTTTATTTTTCATAAAAGCACTGCATAAACTAAAGTATTTATTAAATATTTTAAAGGTTTTTTTATAGTTTTAATCAAAATATATTTCGTCGATTTCATTATGAAATCCAGGAAATAAAAAATACGTTCACAAATAAAACGTACGCAAACATATTTGAAGTAATTACGTCGTCGATTTTCACCCGTGTTCGACGGTTGTCCCAATTTTCACCGCAGTAACCACACGGGCATACACCGAAAAAGCGCGTAAAAGTAAGCAATAAACAGATCATTTCGACTTGGTCGTTAATCACTGATGTCAACGTTATCGCATCTTTTTGGATTGTAATAGTGATCATTCTCAGATTATTTATAACATTGCTTAACCACTTAATAGTTTTAATTGCATAATGTTGTAAGAGTATATTAAGTTTTTAAATGTAAGAAACATATTGTTGTTTGTGGGGATTTTAATATTGATATTATAATTAAATCGCCGGAAGTAAGCAAATTTCTTGCTTTATTTAATTCTTTTAATTTAAAGCATATTTTTGATAAACCCACTAGAATTACCCCCACTACTCGCACTTGTATTGATAATATTTTTGTGAATTGCGCAGTCCAAGGCTCTTCTTTAGTTAGCGGTGTTAGGTCGGACCATATGGGACAGTTAATTTCGGTAGAAAATGTTAAAAATACGCGGCTGAGTAAAACTATATCAGTTAGACCTTTAACGGAAAATAAATTAGACTCTCTGCAAGATGCTATTAAAATTAAATTACTAAACACAAAATTCACATTGAATACCCCGATAAAATGTACAGTAAATTATTCCATATAATATGTGAAGCATTTAATAAATCATGCCCCATAATAAAGGCTCCATTACGCAATAAAACTAAATTTAATCAATGGGCCACTACAGGTATTAGGAAAAGTAGAGATGTGCTTTATAAGCTATATTATGATAAGTCATTGACCTCCGACCCCAATTTTCATAATTATGTTCGGAAATATTCTAAATGCTTTAAAAAAGTAGGTACGCTAGCTAAATCAAAACTTATTAGTAATAAAATTAATAAATCAGATAATAAAATTAAAGCTGTGTGGAATATCATTAACACGGAAACTGGAAGGGGGAAAAAACAGGGCTCCGATCTGATTCTTAAAATTAACAATAAAGTAGTCTCAGATAAAATTGAAGTCGTAAATTCGCTCGAACAATATTTTACCAATATTCCCATCGAGGTGACAAAGTCATTGCACTCGTCGTCTGTATTAGCTGAATCTCTAGTGAAACAATTTGTTGCTAGAGATATACCAAATTTTGATTTCTTTCAAATTTCAGCTCATATGGTAAAAAAAGCATTTAAAAGTATAAATATGAAAAAAACGGAAGACCTATGGGGCATATCTGTTAAAGTAATTAATTCAATCATAGACAATATTGCTCCAATACTTGCAAATATATTTAATGTTAGCGTCAAGTCGGGAACCTTCCCTGATTTAATGAAAGAAAGTAAAGTTATTCCAATTTTTAAATCAGGTTGCAAGATGAATCCCTCAAACTATAGGCCAATTTCTGTTCTTCCAACGTTAAGTAAAGTCTTTGAGAAACTGATGCTCGAGCAAATGGTAGCACATTTTCACAAATATAATATTTTGCATGACAGACAGTACGGCTTCACCAAAGGTAGATCGACGTCTGATGCAGGCACGAAGTTAGTCTCTCACATTTTAGATACTTGGGATCGCAGGATACTATAGGTATCTTCTGTGATCTTTCTAAAGCTTTCGATTGCGTTGATCACAACACGCTTGTCCGTAAACTCAGCTACTACGGAGTACGAGGGCTTTCTTTAGAGCTTGTCTCTTCCTACCTTTCAGAAAGACGTCAGAAAGTTAGTATAGACGGAGTCACTTCCTTAGGGTCTATTGTTAAAATGGGTGTTCCCCAAGGTTCAATTTTAGGTCCTTTTCTTTTTCTGGCGTACATAAATGATCTTCCCTACATGATGTCAGATTTGTCTAATATTGTATTGTTTGCTGACGACACCTCACTAATCTTTAAAATCAATAGGAAAGATCGCGTACTTCTAGATGTTAATAAGAGCCTAGAAACGCTATCTAAATGGTTTGATGCGAATAACTTACTTCTAAATGCTAGTAAAACAAAATGTTTAAGATTCGCGTTACCGAACGTTCCTCAAGGCGAAACTAATTTAATGCTCGAAGGCAGCAAACTCGAGTTCGTTAATGAAACTATATTCCTTGGTATTGCTGTGGATTATAAATTACAGTGGGGGCCTCATATCTCAGCTCTTTCTAGTAGGTTAAGTTCTGCTGCCTATGCAGTAAGAAACTGACATACCTACAGCTAGATTGGTATACTTCGCATACTTTCACAGCATCATGTCATATGGCATCCTTCTGTGGGGTTCAGCTGCGGACGTGGATTCTATTTTTATCTTACAGAAAAGGGTCATCCGCGCAATCTACGACATGGGCCCCCGCGAATCGTTAAGAGAAGTCTTTAAAAATATAAATATACTCACACTTACGTCACTCTATATACTCGAAAATATTATGTACGTCCGGAAAAACCATCTACAGTTTAACATCAATAGTGACTATCATAACATTAATACTAGGAATAAACATAAATTAGTAGTGCCTAAATATAGACTTACAAAAACTAATAAATCATTTCTAGGGAATTGTATACGATTTTATAATAAACTACCGAAATGTGTCACTGATCTCACCGGCAAGAAATTAAAATATCATGTGAAATCTGTTCTTGTCAAGAAAGCCTATTATAAAATCAAGGACTATGTTGACGATAGGAATGTGTGGATGTAGATACTGGTGTGCATGTGACCTCCCTGGTACCGTGAGGTTGTTTCCATTACAAAAACGTTGTCTTTTTAAAGACATAGCTTGTAGCATTTTATTATGGCGTATTTCACGCCCCCATTCAATTGTTATATTTTTTGTAAATGTGAGTTCAGTGTATTGTTCAGTCTAGAGAATTATACTTACCATATTACTATTCTTTTTTATATCTTTGACTATTGACATCTCAAGACATGAATTTTTTACATTGATCTCGCATAATTATTACCAAAATAATGTAACAATACCTTCTTTTTAAAAGAGTGTCTATGGAGTTTCTTGCCGGTTCTTCTCCATGAGATCAACTTCTTGGAACCGTGCAACTAGAGTCATAACGTTTTATAAATGCTTGAAAAAGTTCATATGAAATAAAAACCTTTTGATTTTGATTTTTAAGTGTATAGCCATATTTTCACCCATTATTCTTGTGATTTACAAGACATTAGTAATTGAATGTGAAGTGTAAAGTGAAGTGATTAATGACCGTATTTCGATTGCTAGGGTCATAATAAAAAATAGAAGATATTAGATATACATATGTATATTACAGTTTTATAATTTCTAGACTAGTACTTATTGTCCCTAATACTGCTTTTATCGCGATAATATGAACACTGAGAAAATGCGGTTGCAAGTAGATTAACCTGTCATCAGGTTGAAAGGAAGGCTGATTGCCCTGTATGCGCCGCATATGCGTACTTGCGTGTCGTCACTCGACGAAGCACTTTCAATGGAGCCTTTTGTCGAACCTGTACATTTCTACGCTACCTTGTACAATTTTATTCCTATGTAATCTTTAATCACTAAATTCCATTAAAAAAATCGGGTTTATACATAACTATAACATAGAAATTCGAGTTAGTCAATAAAGGGGCTACAGTGGCATTACGAATGGATAATTTTCAACCCAACCAAACAATTTAAACGTTAAAGGTACAAGGGACGGGACTCAAAGTACTAACAACAATCCAATGCTTAAACATCTATGATTCTGTTCAAACAAAAACACAAGTGATGTAAATTCGAACGGCAACCAACTCCACAGTATTATTCACTCCAGGCCTATTGATTTAGGGGGAAAGTGGTACTTATAACCGCTCTATCTAAAACTGAGGTCCCAATTAACCGAAGTTGGGTACCTATCTATTGCAAAAGTTTAGCGTAAAATTACATCTTTACCGGCGATATTAAATTTCTGTTGTCTCGTGTGATTTACGATGTCTTTGTTCGTTTATAACATATTGATGTTCGAAATTTTGCATTCAATGAGACTGGAAGCACTTTAGAATTGATGTAAGTTTTATTCATTGATCAACTATGCTATGAAACCTGTAATTTCTTAAGAAGTAGGCGCTTACTTACAATATAACTTCTTTATTGATTTTAAAAGAGTAAGATGCAAGGGAAAGAACTACGAGTATAATAATGGTAACCAAATTCTTTTTAATTTTAATCTATATTTTAGGTATGTCTTAAATTAATAATATAAGAAACAAATAAAAGGTTTAAAAACAGGATAAAAAAATAAACAAGTTGCTTGTCGCGCAATGTGTAAAGAAAATGATGTTTAGCAAATAATAGCAAGTTCAAACTGGCCAACATAAGTGAAGGGATTCAATTTTGGCTATTAAATTAATAACGTATAACAACAATAACATAATAAATAAAAATCCAATGAATATAAAAATAAAATAAAGCTAGTGAATAAAAAATGCGTAACAATAATTTAACTGCACGAGATATGAATATACCTATCATATCCCTGATATTTATGAATAATCATTTAAGTTTAATTGAATATTCGACACAAATATTATATATTAACCTTTATTATCACAGGCAAAAATTACAACTTTATAATGCATAGAAATTATTAATATTAAAGTGTAATTTGTTTAAAACTTAACGCTGCAACTTTGACAGATGTCTGCAAATTGAGAAAACTTTGTTAATAAACTCATATTGAGTGTCACTTAGAACCTACATTTGAAACGTTTTCAGTAAGTTTAGTCACTTTTTATTTTATCATTAAATAACATTTTCTAGACCAACAAAGATCACAAAAAACCACCGATACATAAAAGTACGTAGTCGACTTACGTACTTATATGTATCGGTGAGATTTAGGAGCGTGAAGTTAATAAATAAATCTAGAAGTATATTGTATATAGATCGATGGTAAATACTATAATAATTGAATGCTATTGTGTACAGTGGGGGCCACAGAGTTTTTCGATTTATGTATACTGAAAGTCAGTGTCACCGCGTCTCTGCTCGGAAGAAATAGGTATCAAAACGCGTATGTAATTTATTTTTTCTTTTGCACTATTATCTATATGTTTATTATTAACCCAACCACCAACCAACGCCAATTAATAATCGCGTCACAATAAACAAAATAAATATTTTATTTATTGCGTTATTCGAAAATAACATAGTTGTTTTCGAATAACGCAATAAATAAAATATTAATATTTCTTACCTTGCATTTATGAGATTATTGTTTTAAGCTTTAAAATTATGAACATGCCAAATACCAAATTAAATTTATACCTACATATTAACAAATAATATATAGGTGAAGTAAAGCCAGGGGATAAACGTGTATTTGTACCTCTATAAATATAGTATAGTAATAGCTGTGGTAGCCTACTGGCCACAGTGAACAGTGGACTGAGATGTCAAAAGTCTCAAGTTCAAACACTAGACACGCACCACTGACTTTTCGGAAGTTATGTGCGTATTTATCACGTACTCAAACGGTGAAGGAAAACAACATGAAGAAACCTGCACCTCCATGCTTGAGAGATTTTCTCGATGGCATGTTAAATCTAACCCGCAGTATTCTAGCCTACTGCGGATTAGACTTAACATGTGATGGACAATAGCCTAATCCCTCTCAAATGAGAGGAGACCCGTGCCCAGTAGTGGAAAAATAATGGGTTGATGATGATGACGTCTATAAAAATGTATTATTATATTTGGTATTGTGTTAACGACGTTATACTGAGTATTTGACTAAACTATGGTAGCCTAATGGTGTGACAAGTAACCTAGGCACGCACCACTGTCTTTTCGAAATTCCAAAACATCGTGTAGGAAAACACAAATGGTAAAGGAAACATTGCGAGGAAACCTATGCAGGCTTCCTCACAAAGTCAAACAATTGCAAATAAAATTGTAACGTTCGTTACATTGTTGGTATTTATTTTATTTTGTCTGTCTGTCCCTGAAACTTAGGTAATCTTTTTTAATGCACCTTATAAGGTGCGATTTAGAATAAATATGTTTCATGCCCAATGTTTCATTGAAATTTTGGCTTTTGATGTACATTAGGACTTTTTGTTCCACGAAAATGGAAAGCAACTCATGCCAATGAGTGCCGACTTTTTATAACCCTTCACTTCAGCCACAATGAAAACACATTTTGTGTTTACGCCGGACACACAAACGATCAATTTTATTATAATTTTAGTGACCAGAATCCGTATGAGTTTTTTTTTTATGGTGATAAGGCGGCAAACGAGCAGGCGGCTCACCTGATGGTAAGTGATGACCGCCCCCCATGGACATTTGCAACACCAGAGGCCTTCAAATGCGTTGCCAAACCCATTAGAAACCGTTCAGGTTTCTTAAAATAGGGAGTTACTGAACTGACAGCAAACGGAATTCCCATGTAGAACAAATTGTAACAGAAGTGTAACAAATACCTTTGTGTGTAACCGTATTATAACCAAATTCATTTTTTTTTATGGTGATTAGGGGGCAAACCAGCAGGCGGCTCACCTGATGGTAAGTGATGACCGCCGCCCATGGACATTTGCAACACCAGAGACTGGTAAATGCGTTGCGAAACCCCTTAGAAACCGTTCAGGTTCTGACAGCAAACGGAATTCCCATGCTGTCAGAATAATCACTCCCCCAATGAGCTCTGGTAACCTTATTGTTGATTCACGACGGTCTTCTGTAAAGCGGAGGTACTTCCCCAGTCGGGCAGCTCAGTTTGGGCGAGAAATCTCGCTAAGCTCTACCTCCTAAAATACAATAACACAATAACATATCACATAACAGTTATACATATTTTGGTTGCTACACATGAATTAATTTGGATAACAATGCATTAACATTAACATTGAGTCCTAATAAATAGGTGTAGAGTGGAGTTCACTAAAACTAATGGAATTTAAACTAATTTAAATACATTAAGCATGTGACCTTTTCATATATCTACGTGTACGTAGACTGTCGTTAGAAATGCCTAAAGGTCCGTAGGAGGATTTATCAAAACTTTCTACGACGCATAATGTGAACCCTTTGAGTAGGGAATACTAATTTTCAGGCCCTGTAACACTCTCCAACGTGTTAAATGGTCAGTTAAGAGACCGTGTCTATTTCCTTCAATTAAGTAGAGAATTAACTGTCTACTTGGAAGTCAAATTTTACTTGTTTTTAATGAACACACATAACTCAGGTAACATTTAATGCATTATTTTAGTATCAGTGAATAAAGAAGACATAAATAAAACCAAACCTCTATTTTCAATTAAATATATTACTTTAACAGCACAACGTGAATAGCATTATTCTCCTCTCTGATAAAATACCGCAAACACTGAGTAAGTCATTCTTGCTACCTGCAAAATCGTTAAATGTAAGTAGTATTTCCTAGAAAACATTGCCATTTTACTATCAATACAATTTACCCACTTAAAATGGCTCACGTAATTTCTTTTTTCCGTCAATATTTACGGAACTAATAAAATCAACAGTAATTAAAACTGTTTAATAAATTCAGTGCAATCATGAAATAAAATCAATTTATCCTCCGAATTCTTATCACATGACTTAACAATGAATATTTAATTAATTCTCTTAGTTCTCAGGAATGTCTAAAATAGATTTACTTCATTACTTACGGATACAAAAGTTTCATAAGACAAATCCTGGATGCCGAACGCTTTGAGGATGAGAGGCTTTTGCGCCTGTGTACAGCCAATGAGAGCCAACCATCGAATGTCACTCTGAGGCTTCTGATCCATCTCGCTGAGGTGCCAGCCGCAGTAGAACATGGCGCTGGATAGCAAAGATGCCTTAACAACAGACACAAAAAGAGTTAAGGAACATGTTTTTTTTAATACGAGCTATATTGAGACCGAAACAAAACAGAAACTGTTCCAATTATACTTTCATGGTTTTATCAAAACTAAAATAATATTCTTATAAATAAATATATCCGGACACTATGACACAGCGCCATCTGGTTCCCAGCGAAGCAGCGAGGCTTGCGGATACTGGATGGTTGATACACTACATACATATATATGTATATATTGTAAATTCATATATGTATACCTATTATACATCCATGAACCAGGCCAAATATCCATGCGCTTCACACATACATTTGACCCTAACGGGGTTCGAATCAAGGAGCCTTACCACAGAAGGCAGGCCTTTAACACCGCTACGTTAATGGGGTCGTCAACAAAATATGGGTGTTTTAACATATCCCACCACTTTCTTACAATTTATCTCTGGCATCAAAATCTCCATTAACATTGTCATCGTAAAGAAGTAATTACTTCTTTTAGTAATTATCTATATTTAAGGAACTCTTAACTGTTCCTTAGAAAAGTAGTACGAATACTGACAACTGAGATTATTTATTCGTTACTTAGAAGTAACAGCTGTCATCAGTGTTTCAGTGTTCCATTCCAATTTCAATCCAGGAACTTTTTAGTCTATAAAATAGACTTCTATATAACGGAGAAGGAGCCTCCATAGTGTTTTTCAAAATTGTGACGTAATCGAAGGATGTCGAAGACCCAAAATGTTGGGTATTCGAAAGAAAACTTCACTTAACTATTAAAAGCTTCATTTTAAATTGTAGCTGAATATCATAAAGGCATAGTTTAATATACACCAATCCCAATATTATATTAGTACCTGAGGGGCACTTTCATACGTAATATTATAATTTTTACATTATAAAGTACCTGATAAGTAACCTCTCCAGCGTTCCACAAGTTAAGCGCGAGCAACAAGAAAAGCGATCCAACGAACGTGTACGTCATGAAGGCATTAGTTAGATCCAGGTGGGGAGACAGCTGGAATTAATGTAAGATTCATATACATATATGCAGATGATAGGTGTAATGAACGAATCTTACATGCAAAAAAAGTGTGTGTGTATTAGTGTACACACGTAAGAAGTGAAACTTCTTTATGACATCATTTTTCGAAAAATTATTTACCATTTACAACTTCACAGAAATTGGTTGAATAAAGCTAAATTAGATAAAGTTTATGCAAAAGGCTTTTATTATCATAGACATGCATTGGTTAAACTAATTGTTTTCCAACTGTATTTTATGATTATTGATATAGTGATGGTATCTACTCGAATAACATTGAATTTAAAAAGAGCGTTTGAATTAGTCTTCAATTTGTAGCTCTGTCAGTTCCAAATAATAGTGGGAACCAATCATAATCTTCTATTTATCATAACGTCGATGTCTCAATCAATAGCAAGGTCTCAATAGAAAAACAAATGGTCTTGGTGCATTGGAAAAGGTATAGTTTTTAGTTGTCAAACAAACATCATGTTGGTGTCACATTAACCTATTCAAATAAATATGGCGCGTAACGGAAAAATGTTACCCAGAAATAAAGATGGCGCGTAACAGAAAACCGTTACATTGTTATCAAAGATGGCGCGTAACAGAAAAACGTTACATAAAAAAGTTTCACTTCAAAAATAAACACTATATACTTTTGTGTTCATAAAATGCCTATGCGTTGTTTGGAGGTATTTGCCAGATTACTAGAAAGTTTTCTTAAAATCCGTTCCCATATCTTCACATCCAAACAAACTTTCATATTTATATTAGTAAGAAGTAAGATAAGATATATAAGACGAAAAAGATTTAACATACCGCTAAACGCAGCAAAAGTAAGACGGCGACAGCGGAACTTTCGCACACTTGGAGTGACATTATTATTCCGAAAACACGATGTATCTCGTCTGCTAAACTAAACAAAGAACACCGCATAAAACCTTCATGGCTACAAAAACTTTCAACTAACGTCAGATGGACAAGTTGTTTTTGTTAAATTTGGCACAAAAGATATTTATTATCGAATTTTACCATAGGATTTTGTTTGTCTCTTTTATTCATAGTGACATATTAAGAGAATAAACATACATAATACACATTATACTGAGGTGCATTATACTTATTAACTAAATTAGTATGTGTAAATTAATAATCAAATAGAATTTATGCTTTTTTGTCACTGACGGCATTATTATTTCGTATAGTAACAATTTATTATACGCTGTATGTGTAGTGGTTCCTAGCAGTGTTAGGTTATTTTTCAGTTTTAATGCTAAGTATATGAAAATAAAATACTGATTGTGCTGTTTCTAGAATCCCACTAATTATGTCGGTAAAACCTGTTTATTCCTTGTTGGAGAACAAAAGGCACACTGAATACTACATACAATAATAGGAGTGAAACAAAGAACTTACTGTAGAAGTTTCTGATGCATTCGAATACCTTCCAAACATCCAGATTTTAGTTTCTCTATAGCTTCTCTTTTGTTCATTACTTTTATATTAAAATCAAATTCTTTTCTTATTCGTTCAAAATGATGACAAAGGGTAATAAATTTGTAAGTCATGGTGATTAGATGCGTGATTGGCATACAATCCGCAGACATCATTGGCAACATCATGTACAGCCATGTTATGTAGAAAAATATCCGGAAATTCAATGCTACGACCGTATTGTCATCGTAAAGCGGTAAATATGTGACCACAGTATAAAAAGGGGCCCCTGAAAAGGAACGAATAAAAAAAAGAATTTATGATTATCGCTGATGTGGTTACCCCGATGATACTATGAACGTGACTTTAACCTGCCCATATAGCAATAACAAAAATGATACAGTACGGGCACAAGTATGTATGCATAACTTAACAAAACGAAACGTAAAGTATAGTATCCATATATCTTTTTTTTAAGTTGGTAAGAATTACCAATTTTTTTTTATAAAAATAGAAACCTTCGACGATCGACCTCCTCGCGCTCTCGACCCCATACGCTATGAGAGACAGGTAAACCGAAATGATGTACAGCCATATACCGAGTTTCACTTTACGGTATTGTTTTTTCATTACATAATCTTCCTCAAAATTCGCCCCCACGGTAGCCATTTCGTAGTTTAATTTCCTTATGGAGGTCTTATGATATAACAGAAGAAACATTTTAGTGAGCACAATATTATGTATTGCGGAAAACATAACAGCCGAATTTTTTTCCACTTCAGGGAAATTCCCGAACAATGCCGCAACATTTTCGAGGAATATCATGGTTGTATAAATAGAAAATGTTACCACACTGTACCATTGGTAAAATCTACTTTCATGGTATATATCTTCGTACCAACAGTTACCGGCACCTGCGTAATATACGTATTTACAAACGTTTTTCAGCAGAGATTTAGTATTAAGCGACATATTTTTACCATTTAATGTACTTAAACCTTATTAATAGCTTTGGTGCCAAGAGCCTACTCTTTACACGTGCTCACTGTATGAAGTCAAAACACTTTATTAAAAGTGTAACAAAATATTACACATTAATAAAGCCTACATTCATTATTAATAATGAACAGTACGGTAAGAAATTGTTTCATAAAAACAAAGAAGAACCTTCCAAGAAAGTAATATTTTTACGAAAACAATGTTAGAAAAACTGTTAAAGTTACCTTTAATTAGCACCGTCAGGCTGTTACGAATGAGAAATACTTAAATATTCATTGTTATTAATGGTGCTCAACTGTATTGTAGAAGTGAAAATTGAGAAAGTTCGCCGAAGGTATAATATATTGTTTATGATTAATTAATTAGTAAAGTAATTAAAGTAAAGACCATTATGTAAGTAGGTATATATTTTATTGCTCAACACTGCAGTAATAAACATTGATTACTCCTTACATAGTAGGTACATCAAAAAGGCTGTTAGAAATTCATTATTTACGCCTTCATGTTTAATTGAATAATTTTTACAAAAGCAAAATGTACAAGTTATATCTCGTTTAAAATTAAACACACGCTAGAGATATACAGTATATTATATTATATGTGCGCACATAATATAATGTACTCTATACCTCTAGCGTATCTAAAACAAGTTGCAAATAAGGTATATAATTATATTCGCCAATGATAAAAAATACTGGATGTCAGCTGTCTTGTTAGTACGGGAGACGAGTAAGGCCCGGCGCCTACTGCCGGCACGGCACGGCGGCGCGGCGCGGCGTTCATGGCAAAGGATTTTATTACTAATCAAGTTATTTTGAATCTTATTTCAATGAGTTTAAAATTCAAGTTACTTTATTTCGATACCAAGGTGACGCGATGTGCCGTGGGATGCTGCAGCATGACGTGCATGCCGTTTCATTCCACGGGTTGCCACTTTGAATCGAGGAATTATGATTGCCAAGCTAGTTGAAATAAGGTTGAAACTTGCGCAGTGGTTATTTCGGTTAATGGGCTTTCAGCAGGATGCCACAGGATGCCACGGAACACCGCAGCATGCCACAGCATTCCCAAGCACAACTTGCTATGTCGTGCCACGCCGTCAGTGAACGCCGGCCCTAAAGAGAAAATACATAATTTACATACATTTAATAATAATATAAATAAATAATACCATTATGTTCCATAGATTTTTTCATTCAGAGGTATGTTTTTCTTAAAAGCGTTATTATTTAATCCTGCCACAGATCCTCTCGGCTGAAAATCGATGTTGTTTTTCTACATCCATTACATTCAATCCATTTATTCGGATATCTATTGTTTTGTTTAGCTGCAGCCGGAGAAATACAAGTAGGTATAGTTGTTCGGTTTTAAAAATATTAAAGGCCTATCATTATTATAGGATTCTTTCTGATCAGATAACCTGGTTATAATATCTGTAATATTGAACTCAATACTGTGTTTTTGCCAAGCTATCCATCTCCTGAAGGTGAAAAGAAATTTCCGCTCAGAACGGAACGTTTCATTACATTGCTAACAAAACGCGTTGCCATTGTTTGCTCGTTAGGTGGCTAAAAACTGATCGATTGGTCCATCATAGGACCACGCAATACAGCCGTAGATTTGTGTCAAAAAAATAACAAATTTGAACTTGTCATATGGATTTTTATGGTATAGTATATTGCAATATATGACATAATTATAGTAATAATAATATTCCCGGACATTATGACACAGCGCTATCTAGTTCCGTGGTGATAAAGAGTTAAAAAGTAACCAGTGTAGTTACTGATCATGAATCATCATTGAAATCAGCCTGTTTTCAATGAAACGGACCATACTCCTTTTTAATCTTACCAATATAAAATACATTTCTATATCGTAAAGTAAAAAATAATAATTAACAACCTACGCAAGAAACTATACATAAACTATGCACAATAAAACGTGGGGTCTTTTAATTGACCCGTTAGGAAACCCCAAAGTATCCTTACTAGGTAAGTATAGTAAACTCACACGGAAAAACACTTAGTATTCGCCACTATATTAAGGTGCCTGATCACGTAGGCGGAAATCTGCCTGACCAATAATACACCTTTACCCTTTACCTAATTTGTATTCAGGGCGGGCACACGAACCCAGCAAGGATTACAAAACTGTGTTCGGGAAGAGACTGTAAACAGCTTTGGCGCCTTTATTGGTGTTAGGCCCAGTTTTCAAGTGGTGCTATATTGAAAATTGTCTACGCCTTCAATAAGACTAGTCTTCTGGTACTTGACTTGGCTGTTATACAACTTTTTCCAAATTAACTGATACCATTGGTTGGCCTGGTGAGCGTGAGGTCCTTATTGTCATTAACTCAGCTCCAGGTATTTCATTTCCCTGTGGCAGTCTGAAGTTTTGATTATATATTATAGTTACGGCTATATGCACGTCAATATGATGCGCGGAAAATAAACTTAACAACGAGTACTATATGTTTCCTTGTTAAGATAAATGTTTGATTTCTAACTACGCAAAGATATCCAAATCGAATGCATAATATTTTATTGTATCATATCTTCGTTAAATATTTATATCAGTATTTCGTTGTTTAAACAATTTGATAGGTTTAAGTGACCGAATGGAATGATAACAAAGTTTGAATAGCGTTATATT